>JAECXO010000004.1:1244375-2488750 GCA_018152825.1 Scaptomyza hsui | reverse complement strand
AATAAAATATTATTGATTAGCTTTTGTATCTCACAGAATTTAATGTATCGTTTAGTGCGGAAGTGTACATAACCTTAAGCCACAACAAAGCCGCAAGTTGCGTAGCTAATGCAGCGGAACTAAACCATTAACGCCCCAAAAACTGAACGATCGAATATGAGCTAGAATTGTATCGCACATTCTAATGACTTTATTACGAGCAATGCAGGGCAAGAGCAATGCGTTATTGTTGCTGCTGCTGCACCCACCAAAAAAAAAATAAAGAAAAAACGAATGACGTCAGGGGTGTGCCACAGTTGTCGTCGTCGTCGGCTTGCAGCCTTTTAAGTGTGCCGTAAGCTGAAATGAATACGAGTACACAGAGTCAGGGCAGGCCATGCTGGGCCAAAACAGCGACTGTATATCAGTTGACTTTTCTGGCTTTGACAATTATTTATGGTAATAAATAGAATCGCTAGCTTTAAAGCTGGGCACAGCTTAGCTGGATGTACGCCATATCATAAGTACTAAATCTGGTGGAGCCCACATAATGCGCCTCTAATTGCTGCACTCTGTGCGAATGTGTTACAATTTCTATAAAATTTTACGAGCTGCATGCAAATTTCGATTGTCAATTACCAGCACCACTCAGCAATATTAAAATGTTGCAAACGTTTCATTGGCAGTGCAACTGGCAATTTTAAAGCGTGGCAAACAAATGGCCAGTGTCTCATTAATGCCACACAATGGAGGCAGCAAGCGGCGTCCCGCTGCGTCCAAAATATGCAACATTCATCAATCACACAGCGCACAGAGCACTGAGCACTAACTTGGCCAGGAATGAGAATGAGTTCACGCGTTGCACTTTGGGGTCGAGCTGGGCTCTAGCTGTGTGCCTCCTGTTGTTGTTTGCTGTTTGCTGTTGTTGGGTGGCTTGGATTGATTTGCTTGCCGCATTTTCAAGTCAATTACACATATTTGTGGCATTTGTGGCACTCAAATGTGAATACCCATGCGGTGGGTCGCATGTTGTTGTAGGTGTTAGACCGTGTGTCTGTTTTTGCAATGTTTCCCTTGTCGATTTTGTTTGTTTGCTTGTCGTTGTTGTTGTCGTTGTGGCTATTGTGGCTGCTTTGTGTTTTGTGTATTGTGTGGTTTGTGTGTGCGCGTGGCATGCCACAACAGAGCCGTATGTGTCCGCCCACAGCGGCGCTGGACAAACAACGCCACAAGTGAGTCACGTTGCAAGTCAAGCGAGAGCAATAACTCATGTCCAATACTATTGCACAATAGGTACAACTTTGGCCATTTATAGGGCCATCAAAGGGTTAAATAGCGTCGCTTATCGAACAGCTGTTTGACAAAAGCTTTACACGCCCCCTACACAACAAAAACGCTGCTCCATTACCGAGTTGATAAGAAAGCTTTCTCTCTCTCTCTCTCTGCTTTTTGGGCCCAAGCGGCGCATGTGTGATGAGCGGGAAGATAGAGAGAGAGAGAGAGAGAGAGAGCGAAAGTGAGAGAGCAAGCGTGCGGGTGAGAGCGCCAGCGCATTGATAAGCAGACAAAAGCTCATCACTGATGACTGCTGCACCCAAAGCACAGATTGAAAACAACACAAATAACAATAAACAATAACTTTTGCTGTATAGAGGGTATAAGACTGTCAAATACCGTGTGATAAGAAATTGTATAATGCTTTAGGTAAATGGTATGGTAAGAGCAAAAAAGGGAAAGTGATCGAAAAAGATAAAGCCTATTTGACAAGGGGAATCATTATAAGATGCAAATCTAATGGACATTCTAAAATTTCTTTTAACCAATAGTTAACTGTTTCTGAGTATCATACACATATTTATTTATAGAAGTTGTACATATATATATATCATCAATATTAACTAACTTTTAATTATAAATTTCCCAAAATACTTCAAGAAAATGGGTATAAGTAATGTAAATAAAAATGAATTATTTTTACCACAATTTATTCTTTAGATTTTCTATTCTAAAATGTTCCATTTAATTATAGAAATGTTGCACATATCATATCGATAAGTATATGTTTGCTTACTTGATCGCCTATCTATAAAATGCATATTTGTGGGGCAACAAAAGGCGTTCCCCTTGCCACATTCTTTAAACATGATGACAAATGAATAAAAAGCTTATACTATTTTTACAATAGCCGCTGCTCAACACTCTCCCTTTCTCCCACCCTGCCTGCAACTCTCATCTTCACTGCTTCACGCACTCTTCATCTCTCCGTCTCTCTATGTCTCTCTTATTATAGTTCGCTCTCTAAATGACTTCAGTCAGCTTTGCACAACAAAATACGTAAACAAAACCATACTATCATCGGGTAAATAAACAAAAAAATATAAACGAAATACATTTATTCTCTGCTCTCTGGATAACTCTCTGGCGCTCTTTGGCCCGCATTGGAGCAGCGGACTGCGGCAGAAGAAGCAAAACAATCAAGTGAAAGCGCTGAGCAAAAGCATAGCATATCTAAAACTTATTGTATTGTATATTGTATCTATACAACTTTCATTGGCTCACCACAGATACACAGATACTACAACTATAACGCGTACGTTGCACAAGAGCAAAGTGCACGGCGCATGGAGCTCGAAGCACGGAGCACGGAGAGAGCGAGAGAGTGTGAAAAGTGTAGCTGAAATTCTTACGGAACTTACTGAGACCCAGACCCAGACACTGACAGAGTCAGAGTCACCATCAACGTCAAACTGAATCGTCGTTGTCGTTGCCTGAATCGTCTTGTGAATCGTCAGTGTCGTCAGTTCGCGGTCGGAATCAAACGCGGGCGTAGCAAACTCATTTCGTAAATGGAAATGTGCTGGAGACGCAGACGGCGCGGCAAGCCAATGAAATGAAATTTATTAAATTAAAGAAGACGTGAATACACAAACGGAAGTGAAAAGTTACACGGAGCATCTACAAACGCACAAGCAAACAAAGTGTAGACATCTAAAATAAACTAAACGCAAAAGGTAACGCTAAACAAATTGTTCACTTGGGAAAACTGTATCTGTGAAGTAGCCATAAATGTGTATGGGTGTGTGTGTGTGTGTGTGTCGTGTGTGTATAACCATATAGTGTATGTGTGTGTGTGTGTGTGTGTGTGTGTAGGGAAGTACACGCCTTTTAAATGCATCAGCAGCAAAATATGCCAATAACTAAAATGAACCTTAAACATTGTTTGCAGCTGAAATTCAACTAATGCTTGCGGGAAACAGGAAATGGAAATGTGTGTTTGCCAGACAAACTGTCGTCTGTGTAATTTGAACCGTTTTGTCGGCTGGCTATTTGCCAAACAGACTTGCGTACGGGTCAATATCCTTTGACCCAATTATGTTAGCCACTATAAATTCATAAGCGAGCAGCCAATTGACATCTTTGTTGCCTCACATTGTTGTGGTTGGTGCTCCTCCGACAGTGTCAACTCGTTTATAATGGGCTTCAATTTCCGTTGCTTTTCTTTGCATGAACTAACTACTGTCCAACCCGCTCAAGCCCCTCAAGCCCCTCAAACCCCTTAAACCTCCCCCCAATTCCCACATGGCACGCCTCACAGTTTGTATGCAAAAGAAAAAAAATGTCACAATTGCGTATGGAGTTGTAAGTGGGTGGGTGGAGTTCGCCCGTTTGTGGATGGTGGGCGCGGCAGGAGCAAAGCCAAAGCTCCCAGTAAATGCTCTCTCACAAAAACTCTCTCTCTCTCTCACAGCCACTCGCTCTCTTCTACTTTCTTTGAATAGGACGTGCCTAACCTACCTTGCGTTGAATTCTATAGTAGCATAATAAAAGTTTGTGTGTGTGTGTGCTTTGGGGGGTGGTGTTGTGAAGTGTGTGTGTGTGTGTGTGTGTGTGTGTGTGTGAGTGGCAGCGCGTGTGTAAGCAGGTGATTATCTGTTGCAGTGTTGTATTTATCTCATTGAAGCCGAAGTGACAGACGAGCTGGCAGCATGCTTTCAATTTCAGGCACCCCATTGGGAGCATATCACAGAAGACAGACAGACAGAGACAGTACAATGGATAAATTTCACACACAAGTTCAACGAAATCCAAAACAAGTATATTACAATTAATAGGTTTTCCATCAGACTGTCGAACTCTCTACTTTTTTCCCATTGTGCCAAAGGGAAAGTATGCAACAATAGAATGTTTATGAAGTGTCAATAATTTAACTTGTAAGAAAGTCGAAATGTCAACAAAACTTTAATATTATAAATAGAAAATATGGTTAACCTTAGGCGCAACATTTTAGCCCATTGTAGGTGCCCAACAACGTCACGTATCAAAGATACTCCAAAGATATTTCAACGCATGAAAAGCACTTCATCAGCGTTGAAGCTGGGTGGCAGGGGCAGCAAGTCCCACACGAGGAGGGTTGTCTTATTGTGCCGTAATGGCTGTCCTTAGACAGGGCTTGTGGCAGGCGAGCGTATCTGAATTGAAAGAAAAAAGTCATTAGAGCTAAAAGGCGACCTGAGCCTAAAAGCCACAAAGCCCGCAGCGTTTTAATGAAGTACACACTTCACAGTCATAATTCGTTTTTAGTAAATCAACTCAGCGCCGACTGCTAAATGTTGTTGTTGATGATTTCTCAAAGCGATTACAATTATGTGCGAGCACTTGAGAAAGTCCATTAATGGTCATTAACTTGCAGGCAGGCAGGCAGGCAACACAGAAGTGCTATGGGTAAGGATCAGGAGTTTTTGGAGGCGGCGCGCAATGGCAACATCAGTCACATCGAGAAGGTGCTCTCCCAGAAGGGCAAGCGTGCCGGGCCCTTGGCCAGTCTGCGTCGCACTGGCGTCAATGTCCAGGATAGCGGCGGCTACTCGGCCCTGCATCATGCCTGCCTCAACGGGCATGAGGATATTGTGAGACTGCTGCTGGCCCATGAGGCATCCACCAATCTGCCCGACTCGAGGGGCTCTTCGCCGCTGCATCTGGCCGCCTGGGCGGGAGAGACGGACATTGTGCGGCTGCTGCTGACGCAACCCTATAGACCCGCCAATGCCAATCTGCAGACCATTGAGCAGGAGACGCCGCTGCACTGTGCCGCCCAGCATGGACACACGGGCGCCTTGGCCTTGCTGCTCTCCCACGATGCGGATCCCAACATGCGCAACTCCCGCGGCGAGACCCCGCTGGATCTGGCTGCCCAGTATGGACGCCTGCAGGCCGTGCAAATGCTCATCCGTGCACATCCCGAACTGATTTCTCACTTGAGCACAGCGGCCGTGGAGAATGCTGCCCCATCGCCCTCATCCCCCTCGTCGCCCATGCGTCAGATCTTTCCGCACACCTGCCTGCATCTGGCCAGTCGCAATGGCCACAAGAGCGTCGTCGATGTGCTCCTCTCGGCTGGTGTCTGTGTCAATCTGTTGACGCCCTCGGGCACTGCGCTGCACGAGGCAGCGTTGTGTGGCAAGGAGAATGTGGTGAAGACACTGTTGCGTGCTGGGATCGATCTGTCTGCCACGGATAATGAGGAACGCACAGCGCTGGATATTTTACGGGAGTTTCCACCACATGTCACTAAGCACATTATTGCAGTGATTAACAGTACGTATGAGTAATATTTATATTTATATTTTAAGAATTCGTAAGGAATATGATGACATCATGATTAGTGTATCCTTTTGCACAAAATTTTAACTCAAAATATTACTAAGATTAAAGTAAATTATATTTGATTCAGACTTTCGCCACCAAATGGATACAGACGAGGTTGACGAGGTCATCTATCGCCAGCATGCACCACAGGCAACGGGGCGTGGCCTACAGAGCTCCAAGCAGTCCCAGCAACCGCCTAACCACTATCATTTCAACTCCAACAACCACTTGCTGAACCACTCGCACTCGATGCAACAATCCGGATACAGTAAACAGCGTTTAAGTGCCGGCAATGGCGGCCCCTACAATGGCGGCAAATCTTTGGACAGCGCACTGCAGCCAGAGGATAAATTCTACCAAGATGCACATTCTCCACTGCACATTCAGAAGTGAGGGAATTAAGCTTTACTTTCTCTATTTGTACTTATATAACTTCCCTCCCCAGCGACATGGGCGGTGGCTTTAGTGTAAGTCCTTCATCCTCGCTGAGCAGCTTTGAGCCGGTTTCGGTGTCGCCACGTTCCCGCTGCTCCACGGGCGGTGGCGCACAGCCTCTACAGATGAGCACCTTTGCACCGAGCGGACCACCAAAGAAGCCACCACGACGCAATCTCTCCGTATCGCCAACCCATGCTGGCCCTGGTCAGCAGTTTAGCTATAGTTCCCCCTCTAGTCAAGGTCAGGGACAGCAGTTGAGACGTCGTCCACCTACGAATGAAAGTCCCTACTCGCATCAGAGCCACGGCAGCGTTGGTGGCATGAGTTTCGATGAGACCCAACTGAGAGAACGTCAGCGCAGCGATCGACTCTATGCCAGTGCCAGGCAGAGCACCCGTTCCGCCGTGGCAGGCAGCATGAGCCTCAGTTCCAGCAGTGAGTTTGAAAACGAGACAACCTTTATACAATGTTTTAACAAGTGCTTTTAGATGACATGCTGGATCGTCAGTGCAGCAGTTCGGAGCTCAATAGTGAGACAAGTGTGCCAAATTCAAGTGGAGAATCACCAGCTCCAGCTTGCCATGCGACCAACTCCATGAAGCGACCCATTCCTGCACCACGCACTGGCTTAACTAAACTCTCCAAGGACCTGCTCAAGTCCTGTGAAAGTGCCACCCTAAAATCGTACAATCCCAATCGTAAACTCAAACGTAATCGCAATAGCTGGTGAGTAATGAACTATGTTTACAACATTCTTAATCAGTTGTTTACATTATTTAATAAAAATTATACTATATTTGTGTTTGTATTTTTTTTTTGTTTATTAACGCATGAATCTTTAAGTTGGTGATGCTCTTTTAATATAAATAAAATATTTTCTAATACATTCCTTGGCTGCAGCTCCCTCAATGTAGCTGAGAAACAGGAAGGTGTCGAAAAGAACTGTGATGCCAAGCAACAGATACCGAGCAGTCCCACACACTATAAGCAACCACCAACGCCGGATCATCCGCCACCGAGCTCCAGTCAGGCCGAGCGCACCATACACGAGCGCATCCGTCCACTGAGCCAGGAGTATAAACGTCGATCGGCGCTGTTGCAGTTGCAAGCGGCACAGCAGCTGATGATCGAGACGGGTTCATCGCCATCGAAGTTGCTGCCATCACTAGGAACACCCGGCTATGACTACGATGATACGGTGACGGTGGTGCCAAGGTGTCCGGCTCCTTCGAGTGGTTCACTCAGTTCCAGCATTTCTTGCTCGGATCACAGTCTTTCGCATTCCACGGACTATGTGGAGGAGTTTGTCAGCGATGTGCCCTTTGCCGGGCTACTCAAGGGCGCCACACACTCGTCGCACAAGGAGTCTAAGCTGGCGTCGGTGCAGGAGGTGCCACAGCAAGCGCCACGTATGCGTCCACCTATTGCCACAAAGCCCTTGGTACCCGAGAGAAAGTTCGTGAAGCCGCCAACGACGCCAAGCCCACAAAATGTTGAGGTGAAGCTGGAAACTAATGGCAATGCCGATACAGCGGCGAAGGAAGACAAATCTCCAGCAAGATCGCTTGCGAAATCACCATCGAAATCCCCGGCCAAATCCCCTTCGAAGTCACCAGCTAAATCTCCTGGCAGCGGTCATTCCATAGCTCGCAACTCCATCAATCTCTTGAGTCCCTTCAATGCGGAGGAGGCGCGCAAGAAGATCTCGGAGATCATTGAGAACTTTGGCAGTGGCATTCTGAATACAAACATCACACCCACCCATGACATCGAACTGGACTTTGAGGACTTGGACGTGCTGCCGGAGCGTCGAGAGTTGGCGGTGAGATTGCGCAATGCTGGACTGCTGCATCTGGAGCGCATACTCTTTGAGAATGGTTATGACAACTATAAATTTGTGGTAAGCCATAAAGATTAACCCACTCAACCCGACATCAATTCATCAAAATTTCTCCTCTTCTCTCAGCGCAATGTGTTTGAGGAGCCAGATATTCCACTGCTGCACATACCCGAACGAGATGCGGCAAAGCTGCTGCGGTTTGTGGAGACATTGCCGCCGGCTGAGTTTCTGCCACAGGTGCCATTCAAGACGCAGCAGGAGAACAAACAGCTGGGTGTGGCAAGCTTACAGCAATGGCTTAACAGCATTGCGCTGCCCGAATATCTGGAGTTCTTCAAGTAAGTCGCAACATTTCCAGTTTGAACTTTAAGTAATGTGCAACATAAATCTTGCAGCAAGCATCTTTACAACACCATTGATAGCGTCTGTGGCGTTTGGGATGTGGAGCTGCAAACGGTGCTGGAGATTAACAAATTGGGCCACCGCAGACGCATTTTACAATCCTTGGCCTACATACGACAGATGCGGGAGTCCAAGTCACAGAAAACCCCGCTGGGCGAGAACAACGAAACCAACAAAATGACAACGAATGGCAACAGGGAGGCAACAACGGCTTCCACAAGCACAACCACACAACCAACCGCAATAGTTTTACCCCATCGCAATTCCATTACAGGTTATCGCAAGAATCGGTAAGTTTCACCTTTCACTCACAAATCAGTTTCAATTCATGTGTTATTTGGCAGCCCTGCACCACCACCACCAGCACCACCGGCACACAAGGCAGCAAATGCTGCACCACTGCAAATACGAGCACCGTCCGAGCTGCTGCTGGGCTTACCTGTCAACCTACGCACCACCCAATGGCGTCACTCGGCGCACACTCTACTCAATGAGCACATTAAATACGAGGTTCAGGTGAGTTTCAAGATTTTCACATTTTCCATATGTCTTTAAATGCTGGTGTTTTTAGTACCTTGGCTCAACGGTTGTGAAAGAACTACGTGGCACAGAGTCCACCAAGAAATCTATACAAAAACTAAAAGCCTCTGCGGTTCAGACGAACGAAGAGATTCTTAAACAGGGCGCTCCACTCTCCCTCGCCATTTGTCATCGTGGTGTGGAGTTTATTGATGTGGCAAGCAAGGTAACTACGCACTAAACTCATTAACTTCTTCTTACTAACTCAGTTCTTAATAAACATTTTAGCGCATTATTTGCGAGCATGAGATACAGAACATTAACTGCGCCTGTCAGGACTCGGAGGATCTGCGTCACTTTGCCTATATTACCAAGGAGCAAGACTTGCACTACTGTCATGTGTTCCTGGTGCAAAGCACGGTGAGTAATTAGGAAACAGAAATATCTTAAAGCGAATCTTTTAAAAAATCTGAATAGAAAACACATTTTAAGATTTTACAGAACTATTTTTCTTTAATCAAGTTTAATTAGTTTTGAGATGATGCCAAGTACTCAATCTTCCTTGTCTTTAAAATTTATAATCTTATTATTAGATATCTTATTGTAAACAAACTGACACATAATCAAAACTAACCTAACATTTAAAATTTTGGATTTCTGATAGCATCGTCTACTTAATTTTCACCTATTTTTAGGATCTGGCTAGTGAGATTATTTTAACGCTGGGCCAAGCCTTTGAGGTCGCGTATCAGCTGGCACTGCGCGATGGGATTGCGACGACGCCAGCGCTGCTTCTGGATAATGGCATGCTTCAGGGCGAGTATTGTGGCGGTGGCAGCAAATAGAGTCAGGAGCTGGCCACCGCCCAGGCCCAACAAAATCAAACTTTGGCTAACCAATCCTCAAATCGCAGTCACAGTCGCAGTCGCAGTCTCTGCGCCAAACTATTTTGCTTAACCAATTATGGAGCGCTGTTTAAGTTATAGATAGGAATCTAAACGCAACTACTAAATTTGATCCTATTTGACTTAGTTTTTTTTAAAGGAAAAGAACAACCAATACATTGAACAAAAAGACTTTTAACAAAAGGCACAATTTTTTTAAATGAAACTCACTAAAAACAAAACAAAACTCAAGCTTTTTTCAAGCAACTAAACCATTAACGGAACGCACAAAAATATTCACCGTATATCATCGTAAATCGTTTGAAACGGAAATAATGCATTTAAATGTTAACAAAAAAATTTATAAAGGCAATTGCATTTAAATTACATAATTCTTACTTGCGTATAAAATAATGTTTTAGCAAATTTTTAGCAATATTTAATCCAAAGAAAATCTATTAACATACTATTGGCACATAAATAAAATTTTATTAATGTTAAAAGCTGTAAGAAAATGCATTAAAACAGCGAATTGCTTACAAAAGCAATTGAAAATTCATATCCCGCAAAAACAAAAATACAAATTGGCTATATACAAGCGATAAATATATATATACACTTACATATAAACATATATATATATATAACTAATCCCATCATTATAAAATGAGACAATGCGTGTTGTTATATAATTTTAAATACATTCTTAAATCGAATGCTAAAAACGTAAAATTTAATCAAAAATAAATACAACGCACAAAGTTATAAGCAAATTTGCTTACAAAATACAAGAAAATAAGAATAATATGAGAAGTATCAGCAAGTTATACGAAAGATAAACAAAATTAAATATATCAACATTTTTACAATTCGAATAAACTTTTACGCTAGTCCTTTGGTTGTTATCGGGGCAACTTAAATTGAAAATGCATTTTACATTATTTTATTTTAAATTAGTTTGAGGCAAAGCCTTGTTGTTATCATTTATGTTTTTTAGTTAATTATTTTTTTTAAATACATATACAATTATTCCCCTTTTGATGTGTGCAATGCTTTAAATGTTAGCCTGCTTTATGGTACAACAATGTTCATAAGAAGTACCTACCCATAACAAACAAAAAAAAAAAAAAACATGTGAAAGTCTACTACATAATAACATTATTAATTAACAGTTTGTTATGCCTACTTGCACTACAAAATATAAAAAACACATACATACAATTCGAGAAACTATACAAATACATGCATACAGGCTAGCGCATAACTAATGAAATTTAATAGCGATCTATGCATAAATAAAAATATATAGCAAAAAAAAAACATGTTTACCAAATAAAACTAAATAAAAACCTAAATGTAAACCTGATTTGTCTTCGTCAAATTGCATAAACAAGTTTACCAAAATTATTATTGAAATATTGAGCAAATATACATACATGGAATTATATATGAATGTATGTCTAGATGCAAACATATGTACAAGTAACAGAACAAACCTTATACAAGAAAAATCGTACTAAATAAAATGCATAAATATGTATGTAATTAAATGAAGCCACGAGTTGTATTTATTATCTAACCACAACTCGGGTCAGTGCAATGCATTTAAACGCCTCGTGTCAATTAAGGTGCACTTTCCCACAGGCCTCTTCCATAGCTCCAACTCAAACTGCAGCCAGAACGGAGATCATTTACACAAGTTGAATTGCGAGCCGGTTTGTTGGCAACGTCTTGTTGGTTTTTATAAGGCTAAATGCGTTAAGCATTTGATCATACGAATATTAATTGGCAAAACACCAAAGCGCAGCTCAGGCCCCGACACCGACTACAACTTCGACTCTCGACTCTAAACTCTCGTTTGTGGCACACGCACACACGCGCTAATGTTGCCAGCAATAAGTTAGTGCGCGGCGTGCGTCAAGCAACACGATAGCAATTGCCCCAGGATACCAAGGCGGAGAGGGAGAGAATGGCAGATTGTGTGTGAGGTGATGCTGCGACTAGCCAGAATGACGCTCGTCCATCGGGTGCTTGATGCTGCCGCATCTCTTGCGCTTAACGGTTTAAATTATTTCGCTAGCGTGCAATTTGTGGCGCACAGCTTATCACAATTTCATTATTACAAGCATTATTATTACTATTGCTATTGCCAAAGTACATTCACAGCAACAAACATCTGCCATTTGGCATTGCCAACTCTTTGCTGTGCTGTGCGTTTATTTGTAATTGAAATTGCGTGACTTTATTCTTCGATTTCGCCATTCTCGTAATGTCTGCGCGCTTTTGCATTGTTTGCCAATTGTTTGCCATTCAAAGGAAAAAACAAACGATAAACTTGCACATTGTATACACAAAAAGCAGAAAGTAAATACATACATATGTACATATGTGTGCCCGTTAAACTTTAGCAGAGCTTTCATTTGGACGAGCGAGAGCCGCTGCAACAGCAAACAAAAACATGACAAAAGCACAACTTGCTGATAATGCTGTTCGCCTGTTCCAATTGCGAGCAAGCAGCGCAATGTTTGCCCAGCCCTTGTCAAAGCAAAATACCCTAGTGTGTGGGTGTATGTGGGGGGGAGTGCGTATGTGTGTTTGTTGTGAGAGTGTATTAGCACATAAAGAGCATTTAAGCCAATTTTAAATTAGCAAAGCATTGCGCACACGTTGAATGCCTGTTTAATTTGCTGTACGCCTGTTGAAAATTGTACCAAAAAATCGCCGTTCGTCAGTGTCAGTGGCGAGTGCCCGAAACGCTAGCGATTTATAAATATCGTTGCCACAATGTTAAGCGCAAGCAGTTTTATTTTGAATTTGAATAGTTTAGTTTCTTTCTAGCTGCGAATTTTTTCCAAGCAAAAGTTAATGCAATATTCTTCACGAAAGAATCTGTTGCGATTGCCAGCACAGTTTGAGTAGACGAAAAGTTCGCAGCGGTGGCTAGCTGCATTAAAATACCATAGTTGGCGATGTCCTTTACATAATCCATACTCCGGAGGAGCTGAGCAGATGCCTTTAAGTAAGTAAGTAACGAAGTAAACGAAAGACACTTTTAGGTTGAACTTACGTGACCTGAGGTTATCATTCATGTAGTTGGGTCTAACATCAGATTTTACAAACACTTGGAACGAGACCAATATACAATACATAGCTAAAACAACTTTCATTTTGCTGAAAATATTTCGACTAATTCGTTCAAGCCGAAGCCAGCTTCTTTATATACTTTAGTTGTAGTTGATTAAAATGTGTTTTTAACTGTAAGTACTTATAACCATGTGCATTTTAATTACATGACAAATCTGGAACAGTAAACACCGAACCTTTTTGTCAATATATTTATTTATTTTTATACAACAAATTTATTACTAGATTGGTACGACGAAAAAGTCCAATCCTGAGTGGAAAATTTATCACAATCTTCTTTAAAAAACCAGGCTATTATTAAAATACCGAAGTTTTCGATGTCCCCTGCAATTGCCCAAAAGGTATTATAAATATTTCAAAGCAAAAATGAGTTCGGATACAACCTCTGCTAACTTTATCATTTTAAAATCGACGTTGAAAATGTAGAAGTTGTAGATCATTCAGTTGTCCCAAGTCAATTATACTTAGTAACGAAACCAAAACATCCAAAATCTGTAAGCCAACCTGTTGCTGCTGTCGTCAGTGGTGATTTCCAAATATCGTTGCCATAATCAACCCTGCATACGGTCATGCCTGCACTTCTGCCATATTTTATTTTAACTAAACTGCAATCTTTGATATGTATCTAGGTGTTTCAAAAGTTCAAAAAGTTTTATTGCTTTGTCAGAGTGTGTAAGACAAGTTTACAAGTTTTCCACATTAAAGAATTTGTGGTTTCAATAACAGGTGCACATCGAAAGAGTTATGGCATAATTTGAAACAAACACTTTCTATGGTATAAAAAAACTAGCTAGTGTTCAAAATCTAGAGTCTTTGCTCTACTTACGGAGAGACAGACTGACAAGCAGACGGGCATGGGTACATAAAATCGCCTGTTGTTGTGCTTGGGTTTTTTTGGGATACTTATATTGGCATTATGTACACATTTTTGTTGAATATTGACAAATAGTATATGATACAGATAAAAAATGTTTTGCAAATATAAATTTGTTACAAAATTAAGGTCGAACTTTAGCGTATTTATAACTGAATTCCTTCAACGTTAGTCTCGTAATGCAAAACTTTTTACATGCTTTTCTGGAGATGAATTTATTAAAATTTCCGCCGCAGGTTGAGTACAAGAACTTTTGACATTTATGTTCGTCTTTATTATAATACCAAATTATAAAACGTCCATTGCAATCGCCATACTGTGGTCTTCTATTACATGTGGCTGTAAAAGAAAATATTAAACATATCTCGAAAGAAAATTAGTTAAAATAATACCATTATAAACTGTTTCAAAGCTTTTAATAAGTTCCAAGTTGATGATATTTTTTCCCAAGACAAGTACAGTTAGTGACATAACTAGAAACAGCGAAAAATATAAAGCCATCCTGTTGCTATTGTTGTTCAATGGTGAAAATGTGACTGAAGAAATTGACAAAAGCACACACAATTTATACTGTCATTTTCGAAAAACTACAATACATTATCTGAGCAACTGTTTTGTACTGAATTAAACTGTCAAAAAGTTATTGTAAACAATTTAAATAACACTTAATTGCACAATCATTAATCAGTTTCTAAAAATTGTAAGACCGCTAAGTAAACAGTCATCAAGACAGCGATTTCCAAATATCGTTGCCATAATCAACGCTGCGTACGTTCACCTCTGCCTGCACTTCTGCGATATTTTGTTTTGACTAAACCTCAATCTTTAATACATATGTATCTAGGTGTTTCAAAAGTCCATTGTTGACTTCTACTTATAAATCTTGCTTGTCCGTCTGATCACAGAACAGTGATATATGTAATCTTCTTCTGCCTCGTAAATCAACAATCAGAAATACAAGAAATTTTTATACATTGATACCGAAGGTCTCATAGTATATTGGTTTTGTGCAATGTCCGTCATGGTGTCCGTCTGTCTGTCTGTCCGTCCGTATGAACGCAACTTTTTTCGACACCCGTAAAGCTAGAGACTTGAAACTTTGCAATTATGTTTGTCTATAGGCGAGACAGATAAAGTGTCAAGATTGGGTTGCCACGCCCACTAGGAGGCTGGGAAATCGATAAATTCGATAACTTAAAACCGATAAAACCAAATATTTCTCACATTCTCACAGCTAGAATTACAAAACTTTGCACGAAGATAGCTAGTCACGTCCCTGAAAAAACTGCATCAAAATTTTGGATGGCACGCCCACTCCTTCCGCCCCCATCCTGCCTGCTCCTTGAAATTGGAAACGCCTATAGTTTTCACATTTTTTGGACTAGAGCCACCAAATTTTGTGTCAAGATAGGTAATGACGTTCCCCAAAAATATGCATACAAATTTTGGATGCCACGCCCCCTGATTCAGCCCCCATCCCCCCTTCTCCTTGAAATTGGAAAGGCCTATAGTTTTCACATGTTTTGAGCTAGAGCCACCATATTTTGTGTCAAGATAGGTAGTGAAATTTTCCAACAAACTGCATAAAAAATTTGGATGCCACGCCCCCACCCCCCGCCGTTGTTAAAACGGTTATGCGTGTATCTTCAAAACTTGTTGAACTAGAGTCACCACATTTGGTAGGTGACATCTTCAAAAGATCTGCATAAAAAATTGGGATGCCACGCCCACCTCTGCCGCCCACCATTTAAAGTCCGAAATTTCGATATCTCTTACAGTTTTTAAGCTAGGGCCCCTAAATTCGGTAGAAAGATAGATGGCAACATCTACCAAAGATCTGCATCAAAATTTTGGATGCCACGCCCACCCAAACCACCCGCCTTATAAAATTGTAATCGGCTATATCTTTAAGAGTTTTTGAGCTAGAGCCTTTAAGCTTGGTAGGAAGATAAATGGTGACAATTAAAAGATTTGAACAAAAATTTGGATGCCACGCCCACCTCTGCCGCCCACCTTTTAAGTTTGGAAGTTAAGTCATCTTCCACAGTTTTTGAGGTAAAGTCATAAAATTTGGTAACATGATAGCTGGCGATGATTACCACCCGGCCCACTCCTTTGCAAGCAGAATAATTACCATCCGTTCTTTTACTGGTATCAAAGTATTCCGCAGTCGGTTGCGTCCGACTGCAACGTTTTGACTTGTTTTTATTTGGATCATGCTATCCTACTAGGTGCGTCACTTAATGCTTGGGTCTTTTTGGGCTACTTTTAATTGCATTATGTATAATTATTTGTTTACTATTGACAAATAATATATGTTACGGAAATAAATTTTATTGCAAATATATAATTGTTACAAAATTAATTTTCATTTTTAGCGTATTCATGAAGTAATTCCTTAACCGTTAGTCTCGTAATGCAAAACTTTTCACAATCTTTTTTGTTGTAATATCGATTAAAATTTCCTCCGCAGTTTGAGTACCAGAAAACGTCACATTTATTTACGCGTTTATTATAATACCAAAGCATAATATGTCCTTTGCAAGCGCCATACTGTGGTCTTCTATTACATATGACTGCAAAAGATAATATTAAACATATTTTTAAAGAAAATTAGTTCAAATAAAACCTGTATAAGCTCCTTCATATTTTCTAATAAGTTCTGTATCGTCGAAATCTCGTCCCAAGACAAGTACAATTAGTGACAAAATTAGAAACAGCCAAAATCTGTAAGCCATCCTGTTGTTGCTGTCGTTCTATGACTGCAAAAGATAATATTAAACATATTTTGAAAGAAAATTAGTTCAAATAAATCCTGTATCTTCATATTTTATAATAAGTTTTACATCGTCGAAATTTCGTCCCAAGACAAGTACAATTAGTGACAAAATTAGAACAGCCAAAATCTGTAAGCTATCCTGTTGCTGCTGTCGTTCAATGGTGAGAATGTGACTGAAGAATTTGCCAAAAGCACACACAATTTATAGTGCCACACACACTTTTTGACAATGGTTCTGTCAAAAAAGTTCTTGTGATTAATTTAAGTACATATACTTAATGTAAATTGCAATGGAATTGCTGAATCAGTCATGATAGTTCATACAATTATTCGACCGGTTGGCCAGTTAGTGGCTATATATGTAGTTAGTAAGCAAGCGAATTTAATTAAATTTCTCAATAAATAAGAAGTGCAAATAACGCACGCATTTCTACATACTAAATCTAGCATGCCACATCGTGTTGAGTATGTACACGGTTTATACCTCAGCTGTATACTTAGATGCATAGATGTGAACTGGTCCGGTATTTAAACCGGTACTTAGTACACGATGCCAGATTACGCAACCATTGCACATCACATACTATCACACATACGCCGCGCTGTACGGCGTTGAGCGAAGTATAAATGCAGACATATCTCGATGGCATTTTTCTCTTTGCCCGCAACGAAATCGAAAACATCGGAAAATCGAAATTCTAGATCAAGGCCAAAATGCACACATAAATGAATATGCAATCATACAAACGTATACACGCAATGCATGCGTGAAATAAAATATAAAAAAAAAACTCCAAACTAGTTTTCCATTGGAGGAGGATGCTTGAATTGGAGGCCTGTTGGTCAAACGCACGCAAACTGGGTCAAAAGGAAGCACTGCCAATGCAATGGCAATAAATTGCAATCGAAGTGAGTTTTGTCATTTGACAATTTGCATTTGTAAATTACAAGACAAAACACTTAGCAGCACTTACGCGACTGACAGGGCCACAGGCTCCGAGGCTTCGGGGCGGCAACCCCAATTACGTTAACCAAATACATTATCACAGTTTACGTTATTGGCATATGTCAATTTGAGCAGACACGACTTGAAGGTTGAACAAATTTATATAAATTTGCATACGGTTCATTTTTTTAGACCATATACAAAGTGAGTAATATTTATATAAGTATTTTTCACGAATATTGAATGTTTAAATAAATTAAATAATATTATAGTTCAATAACAAAAAATAACACGCTTTAAGCTATTGCAATTCGATTTAGACATTTATATGCCAAATTAGATTTACGTGGATTGAAATCGAGGCCGCGGGACTTGTTGGCTAGTTGAGCTATTAGCCAAAATTACTGGCCATAATTCTATTAACATAAATGTTACATTTAAATGTGCTGGCAAAACGATTTGCAGATTTTTATTGCGATTATGGTTATTATCTAAAAAAACAAAGCATTTAGGGCTGCCTTGGGCTTGCTTATCGATTACTATTATCGATTTTCTGTGGCCTCGCGGATCGTGTCAAGGCCAAAAGAGCAGCACTTAGAGATTGGACAAACGGATTATAATTTGAAATCTGCCGTTATACAAATGATTGATGACAAATAAAATGCATAGAAAATTTGGCAGGCAGTAAACTAATGGTCGGCATCTAAAGATTTGACGCTTTTAGCTGGTCGCCGCACACGCAAAATGAACCACATGGAAAATTGTGCAATTATGGCTAATAAAAATGTTTATGGCCCGCTGCTGATGCCCAATGGCCGATGACTTCTGCTGGGGCGATAGGAATCACCATAAATCTAAGTGCGGTATAAATATTTATCGTGATTTTATAATCATGCCTGTCCTAGGAAGACTTGACTTGCATGCTTGGCAGCGACAACCACAGCAACAACAACAACAACAAAGACAACATTTGGCATGCGTGAGAATCGCACGCAGTCCAACTTACCAATGGCCAACATAGCCTGACCACATTTTCTTTTTTTTTTCTTCTTAGTTTTATGGCAGGCAAATTTTGGTTTCTTGCACATGGCAGCCCCATGATTCAAATGACGCAGATAAAAAAGGTCGCGCAGTCTTAGAAAGTAGGTTAATTAGCGGTCTAAAAAGCACACGGAATACACAGATTCGTGTATCCGCTTGGAGACCCCACAGTGTCCACATTCACATTGCTCCAATAAAGCATAACGCATTGGAATGCCCAAAACTTGACCTCAATGCAGGCTTTCGACTGTCCAGCCAGGAGGGAGGTTGAGGACGAGGGCGAGGGCGAGGGTGTGGGTAAGGATGATGCTGCTCGCGCACACGTCATGGTTAATTGGGCATTCAAATGTCAAGTTCAATTTTGGGCTACATTAGCGTTACCTATAAAAGGGCCTGTTTCTCTCTCTCTCTCTCTCCCCTCTCTCTCTCTTTCTGAGTGCGCTGCATACAATGAGATTTATTGTTGCATTTTGCTGCCTGCTGAATAAATTTTTGTGGCCCACTGAGGCTGCGTCTGGTGGCAATGGTCCTGTGATCATCCGGCAGCAAACAATTGACCAAAAGAGCCAACAAGAGTCGTTTGGCTTTTAAGCATTTTGAATAATTTGGCCTGTTGCAATTTCGTATAAATTGGAATAACATTATTAGCCCAACTGGTAGATAAAATAAACAAGTCAAATATAAATAAAAACTGCTCGAGCTCAGTTCAGTTTTGCTTATTTCATATTTAGTTACTTGAGTATCAATTAAACTGCATGGCTTTAAAATATTTTAAGTGCAGTCAAATCCAAAGATAACAAAAATTAAAAGCCATAAATTTGCAATTAATTTTCAATTTGCGCAAATTGATTAACATCAGCATGCTGTAAACGCCATACAAAAAGTTTCAATAAATAAATCAATTGCTAGCTACAAAAAAATTTATATAAATTTTTGATAATGTGTAGCAGCGAAATTGATTTACCAACTGCAACTCCTCTGTTCTAATTGGCGTATCTTGCTGGGCGGTCTCCTTCCAGTCATATCCATTAAACTAGTTTGGAAATTTAAGAGACTCAAGCTGTCAAAGATTGCATTGGGCGTCGCCTGCTGCATGTTCTATCAAGATTTTCTTTATTCCAGATATATAAGTTGTGCCTTTCCATGTTATGGCCAAAGTCAGCCATTACTGCTAAGCAAATTCGTCTTGCTAAAAGTCTGAACTGTTAACTTGGCTGAGAGCCAAATAAAATGCCCCGAGCTGCAACCTACGCAATGTGGCCAATAAATATGGCTGTTGAGTACCCCTAGCTAACAGAAAAGTGTGAAGGTCTCGATCGGGCCAATCTCCCCAGTGGCCAATAGCGAACTCAACAACAACTACAAAACTAACAAGTCGAACTCTTGACCCTGCTGTGTTTGTTGCTGTTGGCATTAAGATGTGATTAATTATGCTGACATTAAATCGGCTAATAGAAATATATCTCGTTGCGTTTGAAAATAAATGTTGACGTGATTGTAATTGAAGTTGTTGCTGTTGCTTTTGCTGCTGTTGTTGTTTGTTTGAATTGCTGTTGCCTTTAACCCTGCAGAAAATTGCCTTTTCACCGCTGTTGCTGTTGCTGTTTATTGCAAATTTGTTTGTTTGTGTGTGCATTTCATGATAACCGATGGGGAAAATTTGTGAAAAGCGCTTACGAAAACCCAATTTGACAGAGCACATTAATCACATTGATAATTGGCAACTGTTTTACTGTTGTTGCTATCACTTGGCTTTCACACCAGTTAACCACTTTCGAGGCGCTTTCTTGGGAAAGTTCTGACCAACAATTAAGCTGCACAGTTATTGTAGTATCTATAATTAACTGTTCGCCTTTAAGTTATTTGCCACGCATCATCAACGTATTTAAATCAATTACAATCAGCAATTTGTGCGCCAGCCTGCCTTCTTCTCTCTTTAATCAAAGCAATGCGTTTGTATTACAGATAGATGACACTGCCCCTGGAGATGCTGCTGCTGTTAAGTACGCGCGAATTAATGTCTTGCCACAGTCACTACATCTTGCAAGTCCTGCTCTCACTCTCTCTCTCTCTCTGCAGCGGTTGCCATTGCTGTTGTTGCTCGTGTGTGGTGTTGGTGTTGGTGCTGTTGCTAAATTGCGAGTCAAGACAAGTCAAGAATTTAACAGCCAAAGCGCCGCCTGCCATAGCGCGTAATTTACGTCGATTTGATGTTTCCAACATAAATTTATAGCGCGCACATTTTTAGCCAAGCGATTTGTTGCCAGCGCCGCCTGCAACATGCTGAATTGATGCTGCTGTTGCTGTTGCTGGCGTGCTTTGATTTCACAGAGCAACAGCAACAGCAGCAAAGACAAAAATGTCGCAATAGCATAATAATGAAAAAGCAAGAAAAATCATGTTGGCATGCGGCTGCTCGCACTGTTGTTAGCTAGTGTTGCTGTTGTATGTTGCTGTTGCACGTTGAGTTTTCGCAAGCAACATTTTTGCCAACGATTTGGTTTTTATTGACTGAAGAGGCCGCCGCCAGTGCCACGTTATTGAGGAGGTGGGCATTTTGAAGAGGCGCCTGCGTGTGTATGAAATATGGTGTTGGCTCTTGTTGCAGTTGCCACAACAACAACAACGACGACGACGACAACGTTGACCGAGTCATGACATGTTCGAGGAGCAGGAAGTCGTTTTGCGTTTTGCCACACATTTATGAGTTACGCTTTGGCCGCGTGTTGCAAGCAACGCCGCATGCAATGTGCCACTTATGGCTGCAACTTGTTTGCAGATAATGCCACCAAATGATGTCATTAGTATTAAAAACTGGCCACATGAGCCCACAGTGCAAAGGTAAAAGCTGAAAAAAAGAGACACGCACAATAAAATTAAGAAATTAAGTGCCAACATTTAGCGCCACTTGCGACTTGCAACATGCGGCTGCTGCTGCCGTTGCAGCCGTTGAAAACAAATTATTGCTGCCCCGCAGACAACACGCCGTTCCTAATTGCAAATAGAGCAGCAACATGGAAAATTGTTGTTGCTGTTGGTTTTTTTTACAAAATTCGATTTTCATTTAACAACAAAACGCCCAAGGGCGTGAGGCACGTTTAAATACAAAATGATGCAGCAGCCATGTTGCACAGTTATTGCTGTTGCAGTTGCAGCTACTGCTGTTGGTGGGTGATGTTGTTGATGTTGCCTAGCCCAATTATAAGGCAAGTGCAATTGACAATGCTGTTGCAAGTGATTTATGCGGCAAACCATTTAAAGTCCATGGCGGTTCCATAAACAAATTGTCGCCATGCGCTCTAAATGGACCTCTGCCTGCCACACAGCCATGAAATTGAGCTGTAATTGAATTGGAGCTCAGGATACGAATTTTTGGCCATCTTGCAATTTATTGCAGTGCATTTTCAATTTCACAATTAAAACACGGCCCATAGCCAAAAAGCATTTGAGCCACATCATTAGTTTTGGGCTAATCAAATATGGTCATTGTCTCTGTTGTTTGTGTGTGTGTGTGTGCCACATATCGCATGCGAGTTTGTTACGATTTCAAACATTTAACATTTGTTTTAGTCAACGAGTCTGGCATGTTGCATGTTTGCCCAGCCCGCAGGCCTGGTTTGTTGCCTTGTTGGTTGTTTGTTGTTGGTTTGTTGTTGATAATTTGTAAGCAGCAGCAGCTTTGTTGCAGTCTATGTTGACTGCTTGTTGCTGTCCAAATTGTTAATGCAACCA
Source organism: Scaptomyza hsui (assembly GCA_018152825.1). Taxonomy (NCBI): domain Eukaryota; kingdom Metazoa; phylum Arthropoda; class Insecta; order Diptera; family Drosophilidae; genus Scaptomyza; species Scaptomyza hsui. Next base: position 2,466,526 of record JAECXO010000004.1, on the reverse strand, counting down.
ATATGTATCTTAATCATTATGTACATGTGGCAGAAATACTTACAGCACCCAAGCTATAATAAGATTTAAAACTATATCTGCAATTGTTTCCAGTGAACTCATCTGTTGGTAATCAAAGAGATCTGGTTAAGTTGACTGCTGCCCAAATTGGAAACATTTCTGACTGCACACCAAGTGATCAGTGATTGCTGCCACCCGGTTGCAACGTTTGCAACGTTTGCAGAGGCAAGACAGCAAAGCGAATATCATTGTCAAATGCGCTTTTAATTGATGTAGACAGCGCCCGTACATATTGGACAGCCAACTGGACACTCGAGCTGAGCTGAGCTGAGCTGGGGCTCGACCGCAGCAGCTGACAAGCGCACATTAGCAATAAAATATCTAATTGGCGTCTCTTAAGCAACAACAACGGCAACAACAATAGTTGTAGGTAAACGTAATCGAGACTTTTGTTTGGTGATTTGCTTTGGCAGTTGATCGTTGTGTGGTTTGTTACAATTTATAGTCCGGTGATTTATGCCTGCGAACTGAAATTTATTTCATTTTTAATGAGTAATTTACACAAAATTGCATTAATTTGCGCGCCCAAAGCGCTACACATGCCACATGCGACTGGCAGCAACATGCCACGGCGACAAGTCATGGCAAATTTCTGACATTTCCTTGATTTATATTTCAAATCGAAATTGAATTCTCAACAATATTCGCACAAAGTAAAACGATCTTGGCGTCTCAAATCACGCAATTCACAATTAATGCAATTATTAATGAATTTTTACAATTATTTCTTTTGCTCTTAATTTGAATTTAATTCCCAAATTCTGTCGCATACAGCAAATCAACCCAAAAAGAGTTTGGTTAGCAACAATGTTGAACAACGTGTTGCCAATTAAGCGCCACATGCAATGTGCGTGTGTCGTGTGTTGCCTGGCAATGTTGCAACGATTTCCATATGGGCAGCAGATGCTGTCTAAACCAAAAATGGCCATTGACAAACGCAGATCAAACGACGCCCCGGACTGACTGACTGCACAGATTGAGATGATTTAGTGTCGCAGCAGAGCGTTGACCATAAATGCAACGTTTAAATTAATATGTACGGGCGTCACTAATGAAGCTGCCGACCAAATGCAACAGACAGGGATAGAGAGAGACAGACGTGACCAGCACAGAGCAACGGTATTTTTGGAATTTTTACAACACCCCAGCAGGCCGGTCCAGCGCGAAGACGAAGCGAAAATGTTGGCGAAAAATAGTGCGAATGCGAGTAGTTTTAAATTATGGTAAAACTCCTAGGCAATGATTTATCGTTGTTGTAAATAAAGAAATTAAAATGCTTTTATGGTCAATGCAGCCTGGCATGCATCGGCTTCTGTTTAAGCCGGGCCAACTAGCTGTGTAGCTGGCAGCACAAACTAATTGCCAAAATGTTGATAAGATTATTGTCTTGTCTGACTGTTGGCAACACTGGCAACATTGCCAATGTTGGCAACACCCCCGCGCATTGTGTGCGCCTGCTAGCAAAATGTCCTTAATTAAAATTTTGTTGCATGTTGGCAACATTTTGCGGCAATATTAATGTGGCTCTGTAATTGGTTTCTCAAGTCCAAGTCACGTTAAGTCTATTACGAGAAATGCATTTTGGCAGTATGCACTCGGCTCGTTGCATAACTCCATTTGTTGATGTTGTTGTTGTTGTTGTTGCTGTTGTTTGACAACAAGCAGGTTTAAGCAGTGCACCAACACAAGCAAAGTAGTTAAAACTTAACTGTGGCTCCGATTGGAAAGAAAGACATACAAGTGCTATAAACTAACACCAAAAGCTCATCACAAATGACGATTGACCCAATGTCCAGCCAGGCGGGCATGCGACAAATTTACACACAAATGTATCTGAGGTGCAACTGTAATTGCAACATAACGACGCAAGTTCGCATCGCATCGCTTCGTTTGCGCACTTGTTCGCAATCCGAATTTGGTTGGCTTCTGCCACTAAAAGCTTAGAACAAGCTCGTTAAACGTTTTCAGATTGCATTGCGCTATAAATTCTGACCAAAAATGTTGCTAATGATGTGTTATGAAAGCCACTCATAAATCGTTTTGACTTCATTGCAACATTTATGCCAAAGGGGCTACTGGATTGGCAAAAGAATTTATGAATTAAGAATTCCTAATGTACTATTTTTGGTTTGGTTTGCTGTAGTTTGGTTTTTTCCATAAAACATCCTTCCAAAGATTGCGGAAACACACGTTAAAAATGAAATTGCTTTAACAACTGACATAAATGTTTAATTTAAATTTTATAGCTTTTGCAAAAACTCTGATCCGTTGGCTGCATGGGATGACCCTCAGGTGGCAGCAACTTTTGCAGTCCAAACACGCTACGAGCACACGCGACGGAAGAGGTGAGCGACTCGTAAAGCTTTATGGAACAAGCGCGCGTGCCTGGCCAGAAGCAAACAATTGTTTGAGGCGACCTCAATGATCTGCTGCAAAGAACATATAAACATCAAATACTGAACTACAACTAGTATGAGGAAATGATTGTTGCCAATAAACAATAGGTGGCGCTAGTAATCACAGAATTAAGTGCTGCCCATCTAGGGAGTGAGAGATTTATTAAGGGAAAAAGAACTTGGCACCTGCTTATTAACTACTTTATTGACAATACTGGCTAATCTTTCCCACGGTGAAACGTTTCTTGGCATTGCATGTGGTTCGAAGATTACTGAGCACTCTGGAACTTCCTGCAGTCAAACAATTTTGGCCAGAAATCCTGCTAGGCAAACTAAAACAATTTCTCAGACACTCCACTAAATTGTCCGGGTCACGAGACAACGGAAATTTTCGCGGGAAGCCTACGAAGTGCTGCAAATGATCATGATTTAAGTTTAACATCCAGTAAGCAACTGCTCCAACATCATCAACAACGGCGTCGGCTGCAGCAGCAGCAGCTCCAACAACTCCAGCAGCATCTGATGATGATAAATGTGTCGTCTGGTCTTTGGCAGTTCACATGAAAAACACATTACGCGCGAGCGTTTCTTAATGTTCAATAATGATGGAAAAATCATGACACAAACCTCACAATAATGTTGATAAATCAAAGCAAATATATATAACTATGTACAGAGAGATCTTTAGAAATATGCGCTTACAGTTACGGTGCATTGTTATTGTTGTTGTTGTTGTTGTTGTTGTTTATACCCTAAATGAGTGCCCAACAACTTGGCCATGAAGGAGCATCAACGCTCCTAGGGACCCATTCTTAGCTGCCATAAAAAGTATGTGGGAAATCATTACAATAGGGCATACAATGTGCGGTATCTTTTTGTTGTGCGCCGTGTTGACATGGCCAGAACCGATGCAGGCACTAAAAGTTATGAACCTGCGCCGCTAGATCAGCCATATGCACATGTGGCACGTAGCAAGAAAGAAACACAAAAATGACTAGCAACACGTTGCCAGCCAGCCGCCGCCGCCGCAGACTTGTTGACGGCAGCTTTTGTCTTGTCTGGCTTATTATACCCAGTGGGTAGTGAGAGTGGGGTATATACAGTGTTTCTTATATTGAGTTACCTGTGCTCATTCAGTACGGTACTAAATATAGGGTATCAGCTCGTTCGTTACCCAAATCCACATTACATTGTCTGTCTTATCGACGTTGTTGTTACTGTTGCTGCGGCTGTTTGAGCCATTAAAATATATAGTTAGTGTTATTGCTGTCAATATGAGAGGTTGGCAATGTTTCATGGCTGCGGGGGAGGGGGAGGGGGAAACAGAAAACAACAGCACATGTCAGTGAGCTTGGCTTGTTAATAATGTTGCTGACTGGTTGGTTGGTTGGTTGGTTAGCTTGTTGGCCAAGTTGCTGATGCCTTGCTCGTTGCTGATGATATTGATGTTACCATAATCACGATCTAATTTATTTACAAATTTGTGTTGAAATCATACGTTCGAGGCAGAAGAAGTCGTGTTTAAAAGGTTCTTTATGATTTATGCGCGCGTTGAAATGCCAAAATGTGTGCAACAAAATTTCTCACAGTCGTCGAAGATAAGCTGTGTATTTTATTGATTGGCATTGTCCAAAGGAAGCATACATACAGACAATTCTTTGAGCCATGTCCAGGAACCGCTTTGAAGCGCTAATTTAGATTTATGTTGCACAGCGCAAGTGGCCTGATGCGTGATGTTGCCGCCGCCAGGCCGTGCAACATCCTCCTTCTCAACTATAGCCACCCAGCAACTGTTGCCCAGTTGCATGTGGCCCATTTGTCATGGAACGATCGTGTGCTGCTGCCGCTGCTGCTGCCACAGCTGCGATTTTTAGAGATATTAAGCGTGCAACCAAACCAACAACCATAGGAAAAAGTTTCTGCATTAATCTCTCGCACTCTCGTAGTCAGTAAAATGTTGATAAATGAAGTTGATTGTTTATATCACGCCGCAATTGATGCAGTTGTTTCGATCCCATGTCACTGCACTGTGCCAGGGAGAGAGAGAACCCAAATAAACATATCAACATGATAAATATGCGCGACCCATAAGCAGCAACTGCAGTTATCGGCCAGTGTCCGGGCTACACGCAAAGCGAAGGACAAGCGCATAAATCAGTTGCCTCTTTTTGTTTAATCACTGATTTCCGCTTCACTGGAAATGAAAACAGAGACGACAGAGAGCTACAGGCAAACGGGTTTTCTTCCAATGGCATGCTGCAGATATGTGCACACAGAACTTATGCGACAGCCCTCGCAGACTTTATGTTTATGTACACTGCACAAAAACTGCTGCTCTCATATTCCAGTATTTACAGGTGACTGTGTTTACTAAAAATTACATTTGTTTATTAAATCCACACATTTGAATTAACTTGGGGTTTTTTTTTGTTTGTTTGTTTGTTGTTGTTGTTGTTATATTTAACGCAATCAATGCATACTTGCTGCTCTTGTTGTTATTGTTGTTGCTCTTGTGTTAAACAGTAAAAACTTAAACTTTTACATAACCTTGGCCTCGGCGATGTCATCCAAAGGCTTGCTGGGTGGGGGGATCTTGTACTCCGTCTCTGGGGTCTCATAGATCTTCTCTTCCTTGGGCTCAACAACGGACACATTGTCGGGCAGTGGCTTCTTGGGTCCAATCTTGTTCTTGGGATCATAGGGCAACATGATCTTGACCTTGATACCAAGCACGCCCTGGCGCAGCAGAACGTGGCGTGTGGCAGTCTCGACGTAGTCGTTGCATGGATCACCAGAGTGAATCATGAGGCCATCGACGAACTTCATCGACTTGGCGCGCTGACCACGCAGCTTGCCAGAGACAACGACTTCACAGCCCTTGGCGCCGGACTCCATGATGAAGCGCAGCACACCATAGCAGGCGCGACGCACAGCCAGACCTCCGGTCAGCTTGTAACGCAGAGACTCAGCCTGGGCAATGGCGCAGAGACCACGAGTAGCGACCTTCTCGGCGTACAGCTCGATGCGGCCAGTCTCAAAGTTGAAACGCTTCTGCACCATGGCGGTGAGCTCACGAATGCGACGGCCCTTCTCGCCCAACACTTGCTGGGTCTTGGTGGCCATGATGATGATCTCAGTGCGGGAGGGGGTCACACGCACCTCGACACCGGAGTAGCCATCCTCAGCGAGCTCGCGAGTCAGGAACTCGTTCAACTCCGCCTTGAAGATACCGTCGGAGACGAACTGCAATCACACAAAAATAATCATTTGTTAGTCACCTATTTATCCCAAATCCAAATATCACTTGTTGTTATTGTTGTTGCTGTTATACTAAGAACATGACTCGGGTGCTCCACGCGAGCTGCAGACGCCCGCGATTTGAGGTTAAATTTGGTTTCACATCTTTTTTTATGCCAGTGACGCGGATTGCTCACCCAACTTGATGCACAAAATACGTGCGCAGGTCGAGTGCACCCTTTTCCACAATATCCAGTTTGATTTTCGTTTAATTACCTTACGTTTCTTCGAAATGTTTAGGTTCATGTTCATTTCATACGACTCGCACGGAACGTGGTCAAAAAGAAAGAAAGACAGCACTCTGCTTTACCGATAACATGGCCGTCGCATGCACTGCTTTGCCATCGCAAAGAGTTGCTCTTAAATAATATCGATTAGAATATTAATTGTAAGTCAAAGAAATCATCGCAACATATATCTTAGTGCAACCTCAACATTGACCATGCCCAATATTTCCGCATTAAAGGTCTTATATTGGCGTTTATGTATTTCGTACAACAAAGCTCCAATGCTTGAATTTTCTTAATAAATTCATTTCCATACGCTTATCGATATCTAAAAATCAACTCCAATCACCAAATATCGACAGCTGCGTGACTCACAATCGAGTTGAACTGATAGTTATTGTCTACCACCACAAACTGTAGTCGATTCATTGCAATCATCGATCATTTTACAGCTGAGGAACAAAGCAGCAGCGAATTGCGTCTCATCAAAAAAACGAAAATAAATAACAAACCAAAGGAAAAGTGGATTCCAAAATGTCGGAAATAAAGGCGTTGGAGCACGCCACACTAAAAGTGCCATACGAGATACTAAACAAACGCTTCCGATCAGCTCAAAAAATCATCGACCGTGAAGTTGATCAAGTAATGAATGTTTCCCGTCAGTTGGATAAGGCCTTGGACGACGAGCAGCCTCCCATTTTATCAGACATGACCAAGCTGGTGGCCAACGTGGAGCAGAAGTTGCAGGTGCTCAAGCGCAAAGCTGACGAAAGCATTAACGATGAACTTAACGTCACGCAAATCTGCAAACGCAAGCTGGAACATCTCAAGGGCATAATCCCACGGATCAATGGTGAAGTGTGTATGGGTTCGGTTGATCAGTGGAAGCGCATTCGCTTAGATCGCTTGGTGATTGAGCATTTCTTGCGCATGGGCTACTATGAGACGGCCGAGGAGCTGGCAGCTCGTTCGGATGTGCGTCATCTGACCAATCTGGACATCTTTCAAACTTCGCGTGAGGTGGAGGATGATTTGGCAAATCACAGCACAACAAAATGTGTGCTCTGGTGCATTGACAACAAGTCCAAACTGCGCAAAATCAATTCAACCATTGAATTCAGCCTACGTGTGCAGGAGTTTATCGAGCTGGTGCGTCAGAATCAACGCTTTGAGGCTGTCAAGCACTCACGTCGCTACTTTCCCGCATATGAGAAGACCCAGTTGAATGAGATCTGTCACGTCATGGCCCTGCTGGCCTATCCGGCCGACACCGATATGGAACACTGCAAGAAATACTTGGATCCCAAACGCTGGGAGCAGCTCGTACTCGACTTTCGTCACGAGAACTATCGCCTCTTCCAGCTCTCGAACACATCAGTCTTCTCAGCAGCCGTACAGGCTGGCTTATCAGCGCTAAAGACGCCACAATGCTACTCGCAGACCTGCCGCAATCTCAATTGTCCCGTCTGTCAGGAGGATCTCAATAGGATTGCACTCAAGTTGCCATATTCCCACTGTGTGCAGAGTCGACTCATTTGTCGCGTCACCGGCAAACCTCTCAACGAGCACAACCAGCCGATGATGTTGCCAAACGGGCAGATCTTTGGCCGGCTCGCACTGCAGAAGATAACCAAAGAAGACGGCACCATTACTTGCCCGGTAACAAATGTTAAATTTACAAAGCCCAAAATCGACAAGGTCTATATCATGTAAGCAAACAAAGCTGAGGGTCCAATGCCAGCTCTACTAGATATTGTTAAACTACATCCCCCTTCTTATACAGTAAACGCTCGCAATTTTGAATTATTCAAAACAAATTTGTGTTGTGCTAATCTTCGAGCAATTACTGTACTATCAATTATGTTAAGCAAATGAAAAGTCGACTATATTTTGTATAACTGTATTTCGATATTATTATGTATGGTACATCTATCTATTTATTAAGTAGCGCTTTAAATTTCAACAACTGCGCATTTGAATTTCGATTACGATTAGTTGACTCTCTTGTCCACATATGTATGTTTGTCGTCGCTGCGCCGTCGCAATTCTATTGATTTTTCACGACAGCGCAGTCGAAGGAAAGCAGCGGCAGCAGCAGAGAAGTAGCAGCAGCAGCAGTATGTCGATGTTGATTCATGCTGTGGCAACGCGGACGACGTTATTTAATTCCTGCTAAGTGAAAAAAAAAAGTTCTTCAAATATATATCAATATAAATAAATAAAAGTAATATAAATAAGCCAAACGTCAAGCGTTTTCTCTAACGTTTCCAATTTGTTTGTGATTTGGGTTTTCAATTTATATTGCTGCTATTGTTATTGTCGCAGCTCAGCTGCTAAAATGCATACGCAAAATATGTGAAAATTATTAACAATTCACTGAACGCGCATCATAATAATTAATGCAGCATCAGCTCCTTGCATAAACAGCTGCGTATTCAGTTATAATATCAAGTAACGACAACAACAACAAACAGATACATATATAAACACTAGAGATACGTTGCAACCCCCACGGCCAAACTTCCAACCACCACCACCTCTACTAACACCACCAAAGAAAAACAAGGCCCATCTGTAACTCAAAACCTGCTTGAGAACATTTCGCAATATGGCTTTGGATTTCGTGGCCACCTACAAAGTGCTGGTGCTTGGTGACTCCAACGTTGGAAAAACATGCATTGTCCACAGATATTGTGATGAGAAATACTACGACACGTACATCTCCACCATCGGTAAGTGGCACGAGATGAGTAACAAACACACACCCAAACATACACATACATGTGTGCTTATCTCTTCTTCCTTTAACTTTCTATTCAGGCATCGACTTCAAACAGAAACTCATTAACCTAGATGGTGTGCCCATAAAGCTACAAATCTGGGATACGGCCGGACAGGAACGTTTTCGCACACTTACAACAGCATACTATCGCGGCGCCATGGGCATTTTACTAATGTACGATGTGACCAATCTGGAGAGCTACAATAACTTGTCCTATTGGTTGCGCAACATACAGGAGAATGCCTCACCCGATGTGGTCAAGGTGCTGGCTGGCAACAAATGTGAATGCTCAACGACACAACGCATGGTGGACAAGGAGAGAGGTGAAAAGGTGCGTCAAAGAATAGTTGTGAATTAATTATTAAAATCTCCATGCATAAATAAACTCCATGTGTCACTTTCAGATTGCTGAAAACTTTGATATGCCATTTTTCGAGGTCTCTTGCAAATCCAATATAAACATCGAGGACGCATTTTTATCGCTAGCTCGTAAAATACGCGAACAGCGCGAGCGACGAGTAAGTTGAATGCAAACAAATCAAGTTTTAATGATACGAGTTTGGTTTTTAATTTGACCAACTATTAATAGGGCGACAACTTTGACAACGACGAGAACAAGGATAAGAAATCACCGGGTTCCAATGGATTGGGCACCTTTAGTTTGGGCAGTCTATCTGGAGATAATCGCTGCACCTGCTAGGCCGTCGTCATCAGCAATGCGTTTTTGTCGTCGCTGTAACCTGAATAAGTTGTCCAAAGTTTTTTTAGCCAAGTTTGTGTATGTTATTACCAACAACGATACTAATTTTGCTGAGTAATGAAAAACATACCAAAGCATAATTTTAAATGCATTCAAAAGCAGTCAGAAAACAAACAGTCAAGCCTATGTAAAACGTACAGATTGTGCATTTTTAAGATAGTCCAAAAGAATAGCATAAATATTTTAGCATATTCGTGCCGATACATAATTTATAATAATAAATAATAATATTAGTCGATTATAGTCGCGTCATAATTTCTACATTAACTAACTCGTGTACTCGTTAAGCTAAATAAGTCTATATATTAAATATATATATTGTATAAAAATCGTATAAACATAGCTATAAAAAGTTCTACGCAAAATCTGAATGTAAGCCGCCTGTAACAACAACAGTTACAATTACAAACTTTTAAAGTAAAGCAAATTTAATAACGTCATTAAGGACTTTGATTTGCTTTTGGATCTGATCAATTATATATACTTACTTGCATAAAAAAAACCACCAATTGCTCAATTTTCATTTCACAAACTACATGATTTATGTATATTGATAGTACTACCTAGTATCTACCACCTGCTGCCAATCACCATCAAACAAGCTGTCAATTACCATTGTTTTGAAATCCTTTGGTCAATCTATCTATTAATGGCGCCTAGCAACCAAATTGTCCACAACGAAGATATGTGGCAAAGTATCTCTTAGATACTAGTTGCAGTTCGATTTTTGTGGCGCCTTAACAAGTGTCGCTATTCGCTTGAATGATATGAAAAAGTTTCGAAACAAAGCTAGCTCCTTACCAATCTTCAATGGACGCATTACAGACGCAACCACATTAACAACTACATCGTTGCAGTTGCCACTGGTTGCTGCACAAAGTAAGAAACCATCTGCTTGCCGCAAACTGAGCTCTCGGGCCGTACCCACAGTTTTCACCATTACGGACGGCAACACAGGTGCTTCTAGCACATCTCTGGCTGAGGCAATGTCCACTAGTCATGTGCCCCAGTCGCCGGATCAGCCGTTACAGCAGTTGGCGGTGCCTAAGGGAGAGTCTCTGCACATAGCCGGCACCGAGCTGGCCAACTACGAAAAGGTTCGCGTTGTGGGTCAAGGTTCATTTGGGATTGCCATCCTCTACAGGCGAAAGTTTGATGGCCATCATATTGTGTTTAAGCAAATCAATTTAAGTGAACTCTCTCCGCCGGGTCGCGATCTGGCCATGAACGAGGTGGAGGTATTCTCCAAGCTGCATCATCCCAACATTGTCAGCTATCTGGGCAGCTTCATCAAGGATAACACCCTGCTCATCGAAATGGAGTATGCTGATGGGGGAACTCTGGCCCATATCATAGCTGAACGACAGGGAAAACAACACTTTCCGGAGCGTTATATTATTGCCGTATTTGAGCAGATATCTAGTGCCATTAACTATATGCACTCGGAGAATATTTTACATCGGTAGAATTTTAGGTTTTCACATCAATTGTTTTATTATTGAGTGTGTTACTTTTTTAGGGATCTGAAGACAGCGAATGTGTTTCTCAATGGACGAGGAATTGTAAAGATTGGTGACTTTGGCATATCCAAGATTATGAATGCGAAGATTCATGCACAAACAGTGCTCGGCACACCCTACTACTTTAGTCCCGAAATGGTAAGAGATTTTCAATGAAATCAAATTTTTGAGAATATTTCATTTATCTCTTGTTCCTTCCCTTTCTTTCCAGTGCGAGGGCAAGGAGTACGACAATAAAAGCGATATTTGGGCTCTAGGCTGTATTTTGGGTGAACTTTGCTGCCTGAAAAAGACTTTTGCTGCATCCAACCTATCGGAGCTGGTGACAAAAATCATGGCTGGTTCATATACAACAGTGCCACTTGGCTACACCTCGGGTCTGCGCAGTCTCATGTCCAATCTGCTGCAGGTGGATGCAGCCAGACGCCCCACTGCATCTGAGGTTTTGATCTACTGGATTCCTCTAATATTTCGCAGTTTAGGCAAGAACAAAGGGTGAGTTCCAGAAATGCAAAATTTAAAATAACACTAGCTTTATTCTATACTCCATCTTTAGTTACACCTATGAGGATAATGTGACTGGGAATGGTTCCATTATAGCTGCCCCAACATCGCTCTTGGCCAGCTGCAGCAACTTGGCCATGGAGCTGCCAACTGCCCAAACGGAGACCCGGAAGCTGATGAGTGCAGAGACGGTTGCGCCACATGAGGTTATTGAGAAGCGGTAAGTTTCTCAAGAGAATCCCTTGTGTGATCCTTACTTATCTCATTCGCAGCTCTGTTCTGTACCAGCTGAAATCCTTTGGGAATAGCTTCAGCATGAGTCCCATACAATTGCCACCCAAGGCTTTCATCGTCTGCGTCGCGATGAGTGAGTCCCATTTTGTGGTGATTAACGATGATGGATCAGCTTATGCCTGGGGCGAGGGCACCCATGGCCAACTGGGTCTGAGCTCGCTGGAGACGTGGAAGCATTATCCTGGCCTGGTGCAGAGTGTACGCAATTATCACATGGTCAGCGCTTGTGCCGGCGATGGCTTCACTGTATTCCTTACGCAGTCTGGCAATCTCCTTAGCTGTGGCAGCAATCTCAAGTTTGCTCTCGGCCAGGATGAACAACGGAATTACTTTACGCCTAAGCTTATTGTAAAACTGGCAGATGTGCGCATCGAACAGATTACGGCCGGAACGCATCATGTTATGGCACTAAGTCGCGAAGGTGCCGTCTACGTCTGGGGCACAAGCGTGTCAGGGGCTCTGGGCTTGGGAAACCACCAGCAACAACAGTAAGTACTTCCCCGTCTTTCCAGTCGGACTGACCAACTTTTACCATTTCAGAAAGCATCCACAAAAGATTCTGCTATCGCATGTTAAGAGCAAACCCTTGAATATTTACTGTGGCCCAGACACATCCGCCGTACTTTTTTCCAATGGCGAACTTCATGTTTGTGGCAGCAACGATTACAACAAACTGGGTTTCAATCGTCCCGGCAAGATCACAGCATTTGTAGGTAGCAACCTACTTGAACTTTTAAATCTGATTTTAAGGATTGTGTTTTAGAAAAAGATACAGCTGCCTCACAAGGTGTTAATGGCTTGTTTCTCGTCCACGCACTCGGTGTTCCTCATAGAAGGCGGCTATGTCTATACTATGGGCCGGAATAAGGAAGGACAACGGGGCATCCGACACTGCAATGCTGTGGAGCAGCCCACACTGGTGGATGCAATACGTGCACGTTACATTGTGGTTGAGACTTGAGAACAGATAATCTGTAATAAGTAATCAACATCTTTCATTTGCAGAAAGCTAATTGTAATGATCAGTGTACCATAGTTGCCTCAGAGGATAATATAATCACTGTTTGGGGCACACGCAATGGTTTACCGGAGATTGGTTCAAGCAGCAGTGGCTTGGGTCTAGAGGTCTGCACTCCAAATGCGGAAATGGAGTTGGGCAACAATACAGCTGCATTTACCAATTTTCTGGCATCGGTCTACAAATCTGAATTGATAATGGAACCAGTGGATATACTGGCGTAAGTAAAGCTATCTTAAATCTTATACTTTAATAATTATAATACTTTTTCTCTTCCCAGTCTGTATTCATCTAAGGAGCAGTGTGAACGGGGCTACTATGTCCAGGTGAATGATGTATTTCCATTGGCACATAGCGTCTTGGTGATGGTAGAAACCACAACACCCCTCGTATCCTCATTTGAAGGCTAACCTCTTCTACTAATAAATAAAAACATTTACATGAATTTTATTTATAAACATTTTGTGACATTTACTGGTAATATCCACGTTTGCCCGCCTCCTCCACAATTGTTTGCACAGCTGCGAAAGCTTCCTGGGCTGTTGGCTCAATTTCCTTGGCCGAGAGAATGAACAGTTCCTCGCTCTCTGGAGGACCACGCAGCTCAAACGTAAATGTAATTGGTACCTTTAGCTGGTTGTGCGCCCAATCTTTTGATCCACCACTGGAAGGATATATTGTTTCATAAATACTTCCACTCCTATAGACGCGTCCCCTGATAGCTTTTATTCGAGCCGCTGCCAATAGTCCAATCTCCTTGAGATCATCGTAGTTCTTGACGCGCTCTGCCGAGTGACCGTTGGGAAACATGATCAGCTGGGAATAGCTGTGCAGCGAGAGAAAGGTGCGTATATTTTCCGTCTGCACATGTGCTTCCAGGAATTGCATAATGCGTTGAGTTTCAGCCTCGCTGGCCGCAGAGGGTCCAGAGAAATCATATTTACAGGGATTGCCGCTGGCTCCGGTAGTGTTCCAGCTGAATGGAAAATTGCGGTTTAGGTCGACGCCGCGACAGATGCCAAAGAGCTGGCGATTCTTGCGCCACATGCGATCCCCCGTAAAGGTATAGCGATAACCATCAGGATTGACAACGGGAAAAATAAACCAATTGTGGGAACGGGCTATGGCCTGCACCGAGGAATCAGTGGAGTGCAGCAGCTGCTCAATGAAGTAGGTGGCTGTGGCTGGTGCAATCCACTCGCGTGCATGGATGCCACTCTCGATGAATACGCTCGTCCGATTCCTCTCTCCACCGAAGCCAATTTTCACACCCTTGATGGGCAATCCCTGAGTACTCAATCCCATGTCCAGTAACGTTACCACTTGGGGTTGATCCCGAGCCAGCTTCTCTAGCCAGCCGTATATGTTGTCCAGCTGGAAGAAACGCTTCCAGTCAAACTGATCTGGCGGTGTGCTCTCGGGCGCCACCTCCCGATAGTTGGCATCTATTAGCTCCTGGAAATTATAGTTCATTATCCTGTGGCTCACATTGTAGCTGTGCAGCAGATCATCAAAGTCGGCCACCTTAGCTGCGTTCACCATAATTGTAAGCTTCTGGCCGGGCACACGAGCATGGCCCATAAAGCTGCATGAATCGCTAGCCTCCTCCAGCGCCTGAAACACTTTCACCTGTGCATCTGTGGCGAACTCCACATTATATATTCGTGTGTAATCGTAGCGTGCCTGCGCCGAAGGACTCCCCAAAGCACATTGATCAGACCTGGTGCAAAAACTGGCTGCTTGAGTACTCGAGCTGGCTAGCACTAGAAACAGCGGAAGCCATAGCGATAACATGTTTACTCTGGAACAGCAATAAACTATTTGATTTTGCTTTTATACTACAATCACCTTTGAGAGCAGCTTAGATTAAAGTCCCTATGTGTGTATGCATAAAACAAAAGAAAGACGAAAACAATTATGAGAGATAACAGTGAGTGCAATACTCTTTTGATCTCTTTTGTATTTTCATTTCTTGGTTGTTGCTGTTAGTAAAATCAACGAACCAGCAAACACAGTTTGAAATGATATTTACAATTAATTGCGTCACATATTACAGATGTAAGGCTTTGTTTTTGTTTAAAGCCCATCGAAACTTCTTATTATTTTAAAACGATCATTTTGCGACCTTTTCACTTGTTTTGTGATGCAGCCCTGCTTACAAATAATTTTGTATGGCTGGTCACACTGTCAGCTGCGTCTCAATAAGCAAACAAATGGAATCACAATTTGATAATACAGAGTAAGTTCGCAAGTATTATAAAAGTGAAGCAGTTGCGTTAACATTTTTCGCAGTGAAAACTATTGGAACCGCTCCTCAAGAGCTGCCTTCAGCTTTGATGACGAAGACGACATCGATCTCGGAGATGTGGGCGTTAGATCAAGTTCAGGACAGGCCAGCCAAGCCACCAAATGGGACAATAATGCAATTTTCAATGACGACACCATTTCTGAGGCCAGTTTCGATAACAGCGCCGCCCTGGGAACACTGAATCATCTCTCTATCAAGGCTATATTAAGCGATGAGGCACTTAAGCTGGTGCTGCAGGAACAGGCCCTGGACGATCACGTTATGCCCAAAGGTGTAACGGCCGAGGAGGAACTAAAGCTATTGCGACGCCAAATTCAGAGTACACTGTACAGTCCCAATCTCGAGGCGACGGCACAAAAGCTTTTGCATGGCAAACTAGCGCCGCTGGAAATGTTTAAATCACTGGAGGAAAAGCAGCAATTGCTGGACACGCTGCTGGCCAATGGTGGCGATGCTGTTATTGGAGTGCTGCTTTTCCTTAAACGCACGCTAAACACTTCACAGTTTTATGGCATTTTACAGCAACGACCCAAGGCACTGGAACACTATCTCAGCTATCTGCGTCAGAGCGGCGATATAAGCCACTATATAGAGATGCTGCAGCGATTCGGTCGCCACCAGGAAGCGGCTCTCAGGCAGTTTCAGGCTGCACTGGCCTGCAGTGAAGGCTCCGCGCGAAAACAGCAGTTGCAGCGTCTAATCGATGCCTATGCGAGCGCTGGTGTGGGCATTATACCACTTTATGAGCAGGTCTTTCATGCAGCTCTTAAGCTGCAGTTAGTCAAGGAAAAGGAGACAATAACCACGGGCTTGGCCCAACAGCTAAGCGATCAGCCGACACCGATTGAGCTGCTCTATGTCTGCTGTGCACAAAACAAGAATTGGAAGGAACAGGATATGCTTAAACTTAACTCACCGCAACGGTTTGCTGCCGATCAGGAAATCTCGCCGGCACAATATGAATGGACTGCTCTAAATGAGCGTGCCCATGCCCAAGCCTATGGCGACTTGGAGTGCATCTTCGAGCGTGTTTCCACTTGGCATCCACTCAAGTCAAAGCAGTTTCACATCAGCTTTGATTTGGCGCTAGCCGTGCAGCGTCTGTTCGAGCTGCAGGCGCCGTCCACAGTGCTGCAACTGTTTCTGTCCAAGATGAGCAACAGCCCCGAGAAGTTAGCACTGGCTCAACGGGTCAAATGCATCAAAGCGGTCATTGATGCCATGGTGAGCATGAAACAGCAACAGGAACTGCAGCAGTTAAAGGAGACGCTGCCCGAAAGATCCGAGGAACAGTTTTACTGTGAAAATGCGCTCAAAACACTACAAAGCAAACGCTGGACAACGGACAATATCAAACTGAAGCTTTAGGCATGAAACAAGACTTTTGTATAAATGTATTATTTTATTATTGTGTTATTAATCATATGTTCGCACATATCATTATTAAAATATTACTTTATGTATTAAATAATTGCAAATCACAAGCTGAATATCAATTAAAACTGTCTGCATACACACCCATTGAATTTGACAAGGTTTTAAACGAACCCGCGCAGAGCTTTATGATCAGTGACCATCCTGTTTGGGTTTGGGTGTGTATGTGTGTTCTATTAACAATTTTTGTTATATTTTTATTGAGTAAACAAAAAAGCGTGTAAAGCCAATAGCAAACAAAGCACTACAAAAATTAAATTCTTTAAACAATTTGTTTGCCTTAAATATTTTCCTTAAATAACGTCGCTATAAAAGCTATTTATATAATAATGCGCAGATAACCGCAAACAACAATTATGTAATTAAGTATAAACATGTGTGGGCGGGTAATAGACAATAATATGTAATATTTACTTATGTTTGAGTTTGTGTGTGTGTGTGTGTGTGTGTGTAGTGTTGTAGTGGACACAGCAAATAACGCCATTTATGATCTTTGGTTTCCTGCTCGAACTCACAACAAATCGTTAAAACTTTAAATTACAATCAAAAAAAATAAACACACATTAAACATTCAATGGAGTGAATAAAAAATAACTAACAAAATTCAAAGCAAGAACCATAAGTCCTTCGACCGATGCCAAACCGAAAACAATCGCTAATTGCTGGCATTGGCATCGTGATCACAGTAGCTGAGCAGTCGCTGGCACAGGATCGTCTTGAACTTGACCGTGAAACTATCGAAAATGGCATCAGTGTCCTGAAGTGCACTCGCCGATGACTGGTCGCTATCCGCCGCTGCAATCAGCATCTTGAACTTCTGATTGAGATTCTGTTCAAGGGCCGAATTGTTGTTGTTAAAATAAAATACGTATGCCAGCTCCAGCAGATAGTAATCCAGATCGCCCATAAAGTAGCGTTCGCACTCGAGCATGTCGAACTTGCGCTCCAAAAAGTGCACACACATGTGATAGATAAGATGCTTGAGATCTGAGCGATGCAGGGGCACATAGCCCGTGTCCTTGCTGAAGTACTCGAAGAGCTTAAGAGTGCGTTGAGCGTTATCGCAACTGTGCAGGCAAAGCTGGAACGCCTCCACAAACCTAAAATTGAGCATGCAAATCCTAATGCGATACTCGTTACGCTGCGCACGAGAGCATTCGCTTATTTTGTCCGGACTGTACAGGCCATGAAAAGCGTACAGGCAGTAGTGTATATAATGACGCAACGGTTGCAACGCAGTCTCATCTGCACCGTCCGAGCTGGGCGTACAGGTGCTGGCATCGTCTTCATTTCCGAGCAAAGCAACGGCATGGCTTGTAACGGCCGTCGCTGCCTGATTTGGCAACGGCACATAGCTCTGCTCCTCGGGTGAATAGTCTAAATCCAGAGAGCTGTTCGCATCGCCAATTTGCGGTGCATTGAATGAGAAGCTAGCGTCGTTGTGGCTCAAATTCTCCAGGCTGCTCAGCATATCATCTGAATCCTGACCGGTTGCTGCCTGCTCCGTGCTAGACTTGTAATTGAGCGTTGCAGGCGAGTAGTGATGCTCAAAGCTAATGTTAGCCTGCTGAAAGAAGTGAGGCTGATACGGCGGCATCACCTTTAAGTAGCGCACCGGATCCTGATCAAGACGAATGCGTGGACGTGGCAAATTAATCTCCACAGGCGCCTCAACACATTGGGTCTCGAATCGCATTAGCCGCTTGGTTGTTGGCAGACACACAACACGCTGCCGCATACGATCCAAACTGGCGCCCAAATCTCGTCCACACTGACCGTTTGAATTGCCGCCAAAAGCTTTGACAATGTGATCGGTGGTCATGACAAGTGTGAAGTCAGCGCCGCAATCCACATACATGGGCCTCTCGATGCTGTCGATGGGCGATGGCTTGAGCACGGCACGCCGATCCTTGTCCTCAGTGCCCAGTTGATGCTCGAGATTCTTGCCCCAAGTATACAATGTGCACGTCGACGATATCAATGCGAAATGAAACAGTCCACTGGAGATCTTTAAATGGCAAACATTCACAACTTTAGATTTACAATAGCCAATATAGACGTTAGAGAGACTAACCTGCAGTATTTGTCCAGCCACCTCGCTAGTGTCCACTAAATGTGGCTTCATGTGTTCGGTCGGATCTGGTTCGCTGGCGGGCTGTGCAGCTGTAGCAGCGGCAGCAGTAGTTGTGCCTGTTGCTGATATCTGCTCTGACACTGCGTTCGTACTCAATGTTGAGGCAATATTATCGGTAGCATCCGAATGCACAGCTTCGTCCCGTGTGGACACTTTGGTTGTTTCTGCAGTGGGTTTGGGTACTGCGCCAGCCACAACCGCTGCATAGGATGTCGTTGGCTCCACCAACACGCTGTTATTACTGGCAGCCGGCAGCAACGTCTCTTCCAACCGCCTGCTCAGCAGTTCACGCTGATGATTTTCCTCCGACTTTTGTTTGGCGTTGGCACGTCGCTTTATTTGATTGGCCAGTCGTAGTGCCTGTGGTGAGCTGCCCCAGGTGTACATGCGTTCATTTTCATCTACAACTAGCTGTAAACGCAAGCGACATAAGTTAGATCTGTATGCTTTGTTAATGTGACTACTTACATTTGTAAAAAATTTCGTGTGTATCAGTCTTAAGCTGCAGTCACCAAATTTCAGGCGCAGCGGCAGACTTGACTTTGTCTCTTTCTGTGCCTGACCCTGTTCGCCGATGCCCAGCTGTCCAAAATGATTGGAGCCAAACACAAAGAGCTCGTTTAAATTGCGATTAGCCTCTGCGTGGTTATTGCTGTTGGGTGTAGCCTGACACAGCACTAATGTGTGCGCATGACCCAGCGATATTTGTAAAACTTTCTAAACAAATAAGAAAAATCATTAATCGTTATTAAATTAAATATGAACTAATTTAATACGCACCTTGTACTTAAAGAAACTGACTAGTGTTGGTGTTGCAAGGTTCTCGCAGTTGCCATTGCCCAACTGACCGTAGATGCCCCAGCTAAAAATGTGATTGATAATTAGAAAGGAAAAAAAAGAAATACTTATAAAATTTTGTGTATTACGCACCCCCACATATAAAGCTTTCCGTCTGCGACAGCTGCATTGTGATATTGCCCTGCCTCCAACATTGTTATGTTCATGCCATCCAAAGCTGTCACCAGCATTGGCTGTAGCGCCATTTGCATGTGTTGTCCCACGCCCAGCTGGCAGAGACTGTTGTTGCCCATCGCATACAGCTATAGAATGATGCAGATTAAAGCAACCGACAAAAGACAGTGTCACCTAATACCTACGCCATTATTGGTCAGTATAAGCGTATGCTGACGTCCACACTTGAGTGCATGCACTTCCAAATTAAGTTGTGCAAGCAGCTCCAAAGATTTCACAGCATGTGCAGGCTCCGGCGGTTCTGCGAAATATACGACAGTATTAGTACAAAAAATAATAACAGCTATTTCAAAGTTTACCTGTTGACTTCTGAGCGCTAAAGCAGCAGGGCACACCGCTGGAACCCCAGAAATAGGCCACGCCATCTACAACACAGGCGCAATAAGCGCAGCCAGCTGAGATGGGCTTAAAACGAGATGATTCAATGGCAAACTAAACAACAATCAATTATTAAATTATTATTAATATATGGTATGATAAGACACTTGCCTGATTGTCTTCATAGTTAATCCGAAAATTCGACAAAGCATTTACAATGGAATCGTGTTTGACGCGCTGCGACTCCATGTGTATAAGCACGGCCAAATAGGTTTCGATTAGGCACTTGCAGAACTCAAATATATGTTCATTATTGTCATCATTGATTGAGCTGGCGCTGCTGTGCGAAATAATTGGACGAAGCGCCGCTGCAAACGGATTAAGTTGCATGGAGAGACGCTAAAAAGTCAAACAAAAAACATTCGTTTATACAGTTTTCCTGTAAACTGAAGTAAAATATTTCTTACCTGCAGCACACATGGCCTGATATGCTCCAGCTTATCCTGTATAAAGGTGAAGTAGTCCATTGACAGAAGAGGCAAATACGTTATAGTCTCCATAAATATGCTTTCGCTTAGATTGTACAAACACACGTTAAGCTCATTGTACCAGCCAAACTCTTGGGCAACAACGCTGACCAACGCATTGAAGGTGTCTAGACAAACACCACGGACTTTCGCCAATATAATAGCTGCCGAAAAAAGTCCGCTCTGGCACAGGACAATGCTGGTCATATTTGTATGGTACTTAGTGTTCGTCACCAAAAAGTTCCTGAAACATAGTTTTGTATATAAATTGTTACACATTGCGTTATTAAGTAATATAATCCTACTTACCACAGAGGCAAATAGTTTTTATCGTTGACTGCCTTCTCGGCCAGCGTTATAAGCAGCAAATTAGCCAAATGAAACTGGGATGATGGCGACATTTGCAATGCGCTTATTGATTCATCAACGCCGTAGTGATAGTCACTGCAAGACTCTCCACTATTTACCACAACATCTTTGTCCTTTGCATCCAATGGCAAAATGTTGCGCACATCCTCTGAATGGCGATAGGTTATATCCGATTGAATGCTTTTTAGCAGTGGATGACATAAGTAGCGAGATCGTAGTAAATATGATGATTTTAGGGCCATGGCACTCAGTTGCATCAATGCATAGGTGTGTCCATACATGGCCAGCTTCAGAGCAGTACGTATGGGCTTCACTCGCGCCACATTGTAAGTGATTAACGCCTGGGTGATCTTTTTCCGACGCAACAAATAATCTCCGGCAAACTCAATGCAGTGCTCAAAAGAGAGATCGAATGTGTTGCAAAACTCTCGGCACTGATTCCACTCGCTTATCAGCGCTGCGTCCAAAAATATTTCAAACGGTTCCTTTCTAGAAAAACAAGAAAATTAAATATTGTTTAATGAATTCATTCTACAGAAATCGAATATTCGATTATACGCACTTAAGCTGTATTGTGTAGACGTTTTTGTTGGTTATGACATAGCAAGGATCATAGTTGATTTTAGGAAACTCTCCCTGCATTATCTCCATTTGACGCAATGAAAACTCATTGCTAACATCAGCGGATTCATAGAATTGTACGTAGTCCATTGGTGTGTGTATGTCCTTGATCTCAAATGCCTTTGCTTTTTCCTCCTTGGTAAGAGTTTCGGTATTGTTTTGGCCGCCAAGACACCGAAACTGTGCCATCTGATGCAAATGGAGCACTGTTTCCTGTTCGAAGCGAAAGAGCGCTAGCTGTGCCTGATGATTAAAGCGCTGCGGAAGGTAAAAAAAAGTTATCAGTATCCAATCATTTTGTGTTAAGTAGAAGGCTCAAACTTACATCATCATCGGTCCGCAACGAGGCCATGGCGCTGCTGATGACGCTAACTGCATTGATTGCATTGGTGGGCATTTCGCTGTGATCGATGCTCGATGCGCTTGTAGTTGTTGCACTTGTCTCATCGCTCTTGTTCGTGCTGCCCGGCTCTATCTGCTCTAACTTCTCAGTGTCAGCATCCAAGCTCTCCTTTTCAGTGTTCGCCACCAGGGGCTCCTCCAGCGAAGATATCGCCGTCGAGCTAGCTGAATCGCTACGGCTGTTCAGATCCACATATTGTATGCCATACAGAATGTTGGAGCTAATGAGTATTTCGACACAATGACTGGGTATCTTGTACAGGAACAATGGCTTCAGATTAATGTCGATGCTGTGCACCGTCAGGCTGCAGCTGTTGCTGTGCAATGCGCTCAGCAGATAAGTGCTACGCAGGTTCTGTATGGTATAAAACGAGCCGTTTGTGTTTCCCAGCGGCTCTGGCGTGACCGATGGCGAGTCCATGATGGCAAATGTGCCCATATTTGATTCGGGCATAACTGCAAGTTAATATTAAAAACAGAAATCAGTTGAGTGTAATTTGGAATACATACATTCATCAATTTTTTGCCGCTGGTCAGACAAACGCATTTTAATGGCCTGCAACTTCTTGGAGCCGAGGCTTTTAAGTGAAGCAAGCCGTGCACGAGTGGCGGGCAAAATGCCATCGAAGCTATTGGCGGCAAGCTGCTGCTGCTGCTGCTGAAAGCGTACTCCTGTGCTTTCGCTGTAGGATGGTGGTGATGGTGGTGGCATTAGCGTCAGGCTTCCGTCACTTGGTGTCGGTGCACGCGGCGGGTCAGGAGCTGCTGAAGCAGACGTGGCAATTGAAACTGTTTGTGTGCTTGGCGCCATTTCATCGGCAGGCGGCGCAAATACATCCTCCTCTAACTGACTGCTGTCCGAGGCCGGATCGGAACTGTTACTTTGCCTTGCATCGTTTCCGGCGGTGTTTTGATGTTTCGCGTGCACGGACATGACAATTTGCCAGGCGCCCTCGCGTGTGGTGGGTGAGCTATCACCTGGGTAGACATACATGATGGCTTTCTGCTCCAGCAATAGCTTGTATTGTTCTTTTAGCGATGACGTTATCTGCAAATGGCTTAATTCAAGTCGAGTTCATTTGGTCATATTTGATTAGAGCTTACCAACAGCATAACTCCATCAAAAGTATTGTCCTTGCAGATTGTCAACTGCACAACGGAACCATTCTGAATGGAAGTGCTAGCTATCATTGGACAGTTAGGACTTAGACCCACAAAGCATATGGAGCCATCTGAGTAGCCAATGATGGCACGATTTAAGCCATTGTACGTTTTCCACCATACAACAGACAGCGGATACGGACAGGTCTTGGAAGCCATAAAGGATGCAGCCATCACTTGACTGTTGCCAGTGGCATCGAAGGGAGCTGCTGACTGCTGGACGGACTGCTCGCCAACTGCCTCAGCCGATGGACCATTTGCCAACATATGTTCAGGCAACTCCTGACCCAATGGCTCCTCGTCCAAATTATCAGCCACATTTTCCAGCTTAACATGCTGCAGTTGTTCCGCTAGTTGGTCCACTTGCTGTTCCTCCTGCTTATGCACCTTGTTTCGTGCCGTCGAATGATTGGGGCATTTCTTTGAGTTCGGACACTCGTGCGGTCCCACAAAGGGTATTATGTAGGATGTTACCTGTGTGGTGCTATACAACGAACAGGCGGCCAAATTGTAGGTTTTGTCAACCAACGCTAAGGCGGGCACAATATGCAGCGTATTGTCGAAACCTGTTGATATAGAGGTTGACAAGAGGTATGGTGAGATACAAACTGGGTTCAGTAACACTTTAATAGACTGTCAACCCCCTTCCAGCCCAAAGTAGCTGAATCAAAACAAAATATGCTACAAAAAAATCAATAATGTTAATCGCGCACATATGCAGAAACACGCACACACTTACACGGAGGGCCTTTACACTACACTCTCACCGACAGCATCAAAGTCATTTTGGGCATTGTTATGTTGCCACTCAACACCCTAAACCCCCCCTTGTCCAAAGCCTTAACTCCCACGCAACGTCACATACTTACAGAGGACCAGCAGCCAAACGCCTGCAGGATCGAAGCAGACATCGTGTATGACCCGGTTGGTGCGTCGGAACCAGGTAATCATCTTGAGCACCTCCTGGCCACCGCCAGCGCTGATATAACGCAACACAATCTCATTTTCCTCGCTGACCAGGCACAGGAATTGCTTTTCATCGAAAGGTGTGACTGTGACGGCGGATAGCTTACAGCTGAAGTTCGTAATGAGCGGACGAAGCTCAAAAATTTGCAAATCTTTGAGTTCGGCATGCACATGCACCGCCATCACTTAAGGTTTTTGGTCGCTGTTGGCTGATCGGACCTGCTTATAGCGTTTTTTGTTGCACAAATCAAATTTTAATTTTTTTTACAATTGCCATGTTTCCATGACAAACGTTTGTTATCGCATTAACAAAACTATCGCATATGTACGATAGTGAGTTTTTAGTGAGCGCATTTGGAAAATTTTTTTTTATAAAAATTCATTACCCAACAATTTTTAAACTAAAAGAGTAATAACTCTTTGTTTAATAATTATCGTTCTCTACTGAAAGGTATTTAAATGTTAGCTGATTGCATTCATTTTGTTCATGTAATTAAAAAATTGATTGAATGCTTCTTGGGTCATTTGTAGGTGTCTGCGAACACTTTTTACAAATTAAAGAAACACACATACCTTTTATTTAATAATGAAGACCTAAAATTTAAAAGCATTAATTTAAATTCTTAAAACAGTGCTGGAAAGTAAATTTGTTCATCAGATGTTTTGACAACCTTCAAAATTATCGATATTTTACATACAGCCCTACAGTCAAAATTAACGGCGCGAATGGAAAATTGGCGTCGCTTCGTTTTACTGATTAACTTACTTCTTTTCATAAAGCGCAAATATAAGAGAAAAATAAAAAAAATAAATTTTATTATGGAATCACGTTTACCAAAGCCTACAGGCTTAAAAAGGCCTACGCCTGCGATAAAGCCTATTCTACCAACTGACCGAATAAAAGCAGCAACCAACAGCTTCAATGCAAATACAACATACAACGGCATAACATTTCAGCCGCTATCTAGGGACTTACAAAATATTCCTCACGCCATGCGACGCGTTGGTGGTAAGTTTTTGCAAAAAGTGTTATCTGCCTTGCCACTACGTAATATACAATTGCATTTTTGTACATGTCTATGCAGCTCGTGTGGGATCTCCTGAGCCAACAATGCCGATGCAAAATCGGGCTAAACTGCGACGCAGTCGCTCAGTAAATGACATAAATGAGTTGCGCCGCAATAACAAACGCCCCGGAATGTCTAAATTGCCGAGCATACCAAGCAAATTCCAGCGGTTCGCTGACAACAGCTCAACATCAACTACGACTGCGACAGCATCCGCTTCAGCATCTGGCATAGGACCGCGGACTGTGGCAATCAGACGTCCCAACACATCGGCACCACCAGCCACTACATCAACATCGCGTACGTTAGTTCGTACAAATTCGGCGCAGTCGACCAAAGCAAAACCCACTGCGGGCGCAGGCGCAAGCGGGAGCAGTACATCAGTTGGAACAGCAAAGCGCATTGCGCCCTACGATTTTAAGGCACGCTTTCACGATTTACTGGACAAACACAAGGCACTTAAGGTGAAAAATGAGAAGCTGGTGGATGACATGGCCGAACTGGAATCGCTACCCACACAGCTAGAAGAAACGCAGAACAAACTTATTAATGCTGAAACAACACTTAAAAACACACAGACGGATAAGGAATGTCTGCAACGACAAGTTTCCCAGCAGACCATGAAAATAGAGACAATTACCAGCACACTGGGTCGAATAAATGGTGAACTCGATCAACTGAAGACGACACATCAGGTAGGCCAAATCAGTTAAATTACTGGACATGCTTTTAACCATGCAAATCTTTAATATAGAAAATGAAAAGGGAGCACGAGTCGCTGTCATCGGAGGTATTGGAGCAACGCAATCAGATTGAGAAGCTTATTCGTGAGAATGAGCAACTAATTGCAGAGAGAGACATATACAAGGAGCAGCTATTCCAGTCAAACATGGAACGAAAAGAGCTGCACAATACTGTTATGGATTTACGTGGCAATATTCGCGTTTTCTGTCGTGTGCGTCCTCCTCTGGATTATGAGTTCTCCCGTTTGTCCTGTAGTTGGACATATCATGACGAGGCTACTGTGGAGCTTCAGAGCTTAGACAGTCAGGCCAAGAACAAGATGGGCCAACAGATATTTACCTTTGATCAGGTGTTTCACCCTAATTCCCTGCAAGATGACATTTTTGCATCAGTTGCGCCCTTGATTCAATCTGCCTTAGATGGCTACAACATATGCATCTTTGCCTATGGTCAGACTGGCAGTGGCAAGACCTACACCATGGACGGCGTGCCAGAAAATGTAGGCGTTATACCGCGCACTGTCGATCTGCTCTTCGACTCGATCTCAAATTATCGAAAAACAGGCTGGAAATATGAAATTAAGGCGACATTCTTGGAAATTTACAATGAGGTACTGTACGATCTGCTTAGCAACGAGCAAAAGGAGATGGAAATTCGTATGGCCAAAAGTTCAAACAAGAATGACATCTATGTGTCCAACATAACAGAGGAAACTGTAACGGATCCCAATCATTTGCGTCAACTCATGGATTTGGCCAAGGCGAACCGCGCCACGGCTTCCACAGTGGGCAATGAGCGTTCATCTCGTTCGCATGCGGTAACCAAGCTGGAGCTTATCGGTTACCATGCGGAAAAGGAAGAGATGTCTGTGGGCTCCATTAATTTGGTCGATTTAGCTGGCTCAGAGTCGCCGAAGACAAGCATTCGTATGACAGAAACTAAAAACATTAATCGCTCTCTTTCAGAGCTAACAAATGTAATATTAGCATTACTTCAAAAACAGGATCACATACCCTATCGCAATTCAAAGCTGACGCATTTGCTGATGCCAGCCCTGGGTGGCAATTCTAAGACACTTATGTTTATCAATGTATCGCCATTCCAGGACTGCTTCCAGGAGTCGGTCAAATCTCTGCGCTTTGCCGCATCCGTAAATTCCTGCAAGGTAGCCAAGGCTAAACGAAATCGTTACTTGAACAACACTCCGCAAACCAACACCAGCTGTGAAAAATAATCACTGGTGTTTTAGTTTATAATTCGGACAGTTTTAACATGTATATTCCATTATTACAAATTCACAATACGCACCTAAATTTTCTGTTATCACGTAAATTATAAATGTAAACTAATAAACATTAAACAAATACAATTGAATTTCTTTACATGCCCACTGCTTGACGCACTTCTAGAGGAATCTTTTCCACCAGCTCTGTGTGATTATTCCCTGTACTAGCGAGGACTCCTCGCCGATTTACATGCTCCACATCTGCATGATATTCATAGTGTTCGCCATTGATATTGGTTAGGGTACCACCATCTGCCTCTAGCACTGCTTCAGGTGCGCAAGTGTCCCATTTTTTGCATCCTGGCGTAGCAAATACGTAGGCATGCGCCTTTCCTTCCAGCAGCTGCAGCACCTTAAATCCAGCGCCGCCAACTTTTATAATTTTGCTGGCATTGAATACGTCTACTGCCCTTTGATGCAGCGCATTGGAATGTGAGCGTGTGGTAGTGATAATAAATTCACCAGCTGGCGGCTTCACACTTGTAAATCCTCCTGTGCCAAGACCCTTAAGGCCCCAAATTGTACGACCAAGTTCTCCGCTAGATTGCTTATAAAATGGCTGATGAATAATGCCGCCAACAGCCGAGTTCTTGATGGCAATACCAATGAGCACAGTGACGTGTTCGACATGGCCTAAACGACAAAGACGATGAGTATCAATATGTTCTTATCCTATGTTATGACGCAAACCTTGTGTGTATTCGGCTGTGCCGTCTAAGGGATCCACCCAAATCACAAAATCCTCGGGCTGCGCATCATTCCAGTCAGCCGGACAGTTCTGCTTTAGGAATGCTTCATCTAGTTCACCGACCAGCCAATCAGCACACACATTTAAATCGGAGCCACCTTCTTCGCCGATGATTTTAACGCTGGGAAACTTCTTTGCTAATGAGGCAATGATGCAACGTTGGGCAGAACGATCTGCCTCTGTTTGCGGATCATTTTTGCCCTTGTCCACAATGCCCAAGTCGCCCTGCTTCAGTACATCGCGAATGATGCCGCCGGCGCGTTTAGCTGTGTTAATAGACAGCGCCATAATTCGCATAACTAGTGGTGTACTTGTGGCCATATTAAATTTTTGACTGTTTCTGGGCTTGGAATGAAAAGTTTATCTTAAAGTGTAAATACTCTTTCTACGCTTTCACTTTGCTTTCGTTAAAAGAACGCAAATCAGCTGTTGCCATCGCGGTCTAGCATGGTACGCAACTCATTATTTCTGCTTGCAAAACGATATGTGCAGAATTTGACTTAACCAAAATCTTTAAAATAATATCACATATCAATTAAAACATAGATATTTAAGATGATAAAAAAAATATTTGATGATTAAAAGGGGAATACTAACCACCTTTTTTAAATAAAATATTTATTAATTTCTTAGCGATATGCATATTCGTGCACAAGATATTTTTCTAATACAACCAACAATCTTTTATTCATGCGATCAGCATATTGTTTACTGCTTGTCTGGCCACACCGGTCAAGGTCTGGCAACACTGCGGCACATACAACCTTTGGACCACCCCCGTTAAGTTAGACAATATCTGTTGCTGCTCGAGAGGTAAATCTTCATACAACAAGACTACAAATTGAGGATTATAAAATATTTTTTTTAATATCGATTTTCCATTAAACTAGAAAATGGCCCGTGTTTTGGTTGGTGTTAAGCGTGTGATCGACTATGCCGTCAAGGTGAGCCCACGAGACGAAGAAGAATTGCCTGTTGCTTCCTCTTATCACTTGTTGCGCTTCGTTTTGCGTAATAGTTTCTGTACAATAAACTAATGTCTTTTGTTTGTCATTTACATAAATAGGTGCGTGTTAAGCCCGAGAAGAATGGTGTTGTCACCCAGGGAGTAAAGCACTCAATGAATCCCTTCGATGAGATTGCCGTCGAAGAGGCCGTCAAAATGAAGGAAAAAAAGTTGGCCGAAGAGATCATTGCAGTGTCTGTGGGTCCAACTCAGTCCCAGGAGGTCATACGCACGGCACTGGCCATGGGCGCAGATCGTGGCGTTCACGTTGAGGTGTCAGCGGCGGAGTACGATCTGCTGCAGCCAGTGCATATATCCAAGATACTTGCCAAGCTGGCACTGGACGAGAAGGCCGATCTGATTATATTGGGAAAGCAGGCCATAGATGATGATGCCAATCAGACGGCGCAGATGACAGCAGCAGTGCTCGACTGGCCCCAAGGCACCTTCTGCAACAAGGTTGATAAGACGGATGCCGGTCTGACCATTGTCCGTGAAGTTGATGGCGGACTTGAGACAATCAAGACCAAAATTCCAGCTGTTCTAAGTGCCGACCTGCGTTTAAATACGCCGCGTTATGCCACGTTGCCCAACATCATGAAGGCCAAGAAGAAGCCATTGAAAAAGGTTACACCCAAAGATTTGGGCGTTGATACCACTCCACGCATTGAGATTATCTCCGTTGAGGACCCGCCCGTGCGACAAGCTGGCGCTGCCGTCGCTGACGTAGATGCTCTGGTTGCCAAGCTAAAGTCTGGTGGTCACATCTAAGCCATCATTGAAATTGTGTGAGCAAAATTCAACGTTTTTCTTTAATACATAATGTAGTTGAAATTATAAGAAATGTGCATTTATCTAGCCTAGATTGATTGCTTATCTGATCGGCGAGCTTACCCCCGTAGCGCTTTAAGTGAAATTAAATGTCTTAATTTGGAATCTGTCGTGTCCAGCCTTTACGAATAAATTGAAGTGATGTGAGCACGAATCTTCCACAGGGTCAGCAACTGATCGATTCCGTCAATTCCATTTCAGCAGACGTCGCTCAACTTGACGCACCAAAAATCAGCGCCTTTACTTTAGCTATTTTATACACTTTTTTTCTTGCTGTCGCATGTTCCAACTTTTATGGAGTGAGCGAGTCAGAGATTGAAGGTCGAAAGATTGGCTTTCAGTTTGTAATACACTTTATTTTCATCGAATCAACGAAGATTTCCTTAAAACTGTTTCGAGTAAAATGCAGAGGTCGCTCGAAAACTAGATCCTTTCATGCAATTCGAATTTCAAATTAACATTTTCATTTTTGGGTTACAAAAGTTCGCAGTGTATAGTTTGTAAATTTAAATTTATAATAAGCGTTGAATATTTTTGAGCGATCTCTGTTCATGCGTATAATATGTATTTTGTGTAATATGTATATAAAAACTTGTAGAAAAAATATAAAAATGTTCTTGTAAGACATGTAGAGCTGATTAGAGAAGTAATTAAATATATGTGAATGCTATGGACAATGATCATATTGTAAAGATATATAGACATGGCAGGATCTGGCAGCTTTTTAGGAATTGTTTAAATTGTTGTTTTTTTTTTTCATTTTCTACCATTTCTTATTTATCACACTGCCCGCAGCTGACCTAGCACATAATTAGTTAGTCAGCCCATATAACTACCAATCAAAGTCAACTAATTACGTCCAGCAGCCGACGCTTTTTCCTTATCGCTGAACAGCAATATACGTGTTAGCATTGTGGTAATGCAGGGTATTTGCTTCTGCTGATGCATCTCCGGTGTGTCTGGGGTGCACGACTCAAAATCAACGGCGACACGCTGGCAAACGAATGTGAGCAGTGTTAGGATGTCCAGACGTTTTCCATTGGCGGCCAGCTCGGCGCACAGGCTCTGCATAAACCAGCTGCCACGGGTGGTGTTGCGCCACGAGTAGAAGCCCGGTATGGTCGAGTAGGCGATGAGGAAGTCCGCATGGATGGGTATTTTATAGCTCATCGTAGAATCGCCATCGGTTTCAGTGCGTCCACGCTGCATTGTCACACCCGTGTCCAAGCGGTCGCCCTGGCAGGCCTGTATGAAAAAGAGCTTGGGTTTGCCAGCCAGCGTGGGACAATGGTTGGCCGTGAAGTGACTCCAGATATTGTCCAGTTTATATTGAGTATCCTTCGCATATATATAGCCCATTTCACCGTGCGATAGTATCGCCACCAAAATGCAGTCGTTGTTCTCATGATTCTGGGATGCCGCATACTTGACGGTACTTAAAATTTCCGGGTAACGACAGTCCTTATACACGGTCACATCAAAGTCCAGCTGCTTGAGCACTCGCGTCAAATTCTCACAGTCCACGTTTGTACCAGCTCGGGCCTTTAGAGTGGGGACATCGAAGTGCTCGTGATTGAAGATGAGCGCCATTCCGCGATGCTTGTGCCGCATGTTATACTCGGCTGCATGTCGGTCGGTAACCATTTTGGCCACATTTTTGTTATAGCTGGTTGAGGTGCTGTAACCATTGGAGGCTAGCTGTCCGATAGCGCCACTGCCGTAGATGGTTTTGTGATAGGTCGAGGTCGATGCACTTGTGGTGGTCGTGCTGCTGCTGGTTCCTACCGATCCAAATGCATCGGTAATGTCGTCTGTGTTGGTGGACACCTCGACCCTTATGCCTACCTGGTCGGTGGACTCGAGTTCGTTGTTGCTGCTGCTATTGTTCTGGGCCGCCATTGTGAAATATGTTTGTATGCCTGTGTACTTTTTGATGAGTCACAAGGGGTTTTATGATATTCAGGTAAATTAAACAAACGCGAAAACTCTTCACTTTTAGGGATTACAATCGTGTTGTTGATGCGCACGTTGCAAATACTTGTTGTTGTAACAAAGGAAAGCGACGATAAACTGCAGCGTAGTTATGTTGCAGTTTGCTAGTTTGCTCTCTTTGTTTGGAATATGCTATGATTTTTGCAAACAACAACTTAACATTGCGCTGGACTGTTATTAACAGCTTGCAGTATTTTTCATAAATCATTACATACTCTCTGTATATACCGGTAAGCTGCAACTGATAATTATTTTATTTCAAGAATAATAAATATATTCGCGTTTGGTGCAAATTTCGAGCTTTATTTAATATTTTATTTGAAAAATTTGTGCAATTCGGTTTCTGTGACATATGGCGCATGCATTTGAACTTAACAGCAAGTCTATTGTGAATCAGCAATCTTCGATACACAACAAACGCGTAAGACTATCGGTACATTTCGATTTTCATTTATCGCTTCAAAGAAATAAATAAATTAAAATCAGGGAATCCCTTTCTGTATTAATACATGTGTCCCAAATCCTTTAAAAACAAGTTTATTTTTTTGAAATTGGTTACTTTTTCTTATCACTAAAAAGCAAAATGCGTGTAAGCATCGTGGTAAAGCATGGCATTTGCTTGATTTCACGTTTTTTGTTCTTCAATACGCATTCAGTTTCATAGTCGACGGCGACACGCTGGCAAACGAATGTGAGCAGTGTTAGGATGTCCAGGCGTTTTCCATTAACGGCCAGCTCGGCGCACAAGCTTTCCATAAACCAGCTGCCAAGTTGGCTATTGCGCCAGGACACAAAGCCCGGAATGGTTGAGTAAGCGATGAGGAAATCCTTATGCATGGGAATTTTAAAGCTCGTTGTGGAGCTGCCATCAGTTTCAATCTGCCCACTTTGCATTGTGACGCCTTTATCGAAACGTTTGCCCTGGCAGGCCTGTATGAAGAAGAGTTTGGGTTTGTCTGCCAGCGCAGGACAACTGTCAGCCGTAAAGTAACTACAGATACTTTCCAGCGGATATGCATCATCCTTTGCATAGATGTTGCCCATGTCACCGTGCGAGAGAATGACCACCGCAATGCAATCGCTTTCCTCGTTTTTCTGATGGTTTTCCAGCGATGCAACAAGCTTGACGGTACTCACAATCTCATTTTTACAACAGTCTTGATGGACGCTCACATCAAAATCTAGACCCTCCAGCACTCTCTTCAAATTCGCACAGTCCACGTTTGTACCAGCTCGGGCCTTTAGATTGGGGACATCAAAGAACTCATGATTAAAGATGAGCGCCCTGCCGCGATACTTGTGACGCGTGTTGTACTCCACAGCAATTCGTTGAGTGACCATTTCGGCTATATTTGACGCCAGCTTTTCTATGGGGCCGATGTGGCTGGTCAAGAGTATGTGATTAGTCGAAGTCGATGCACTGGAAAAGCCAACCGCATCGGCTATATTGATCGTTTTCCTGGCTTCTCCATCCCAATTGCCTTCCCCCTCGGGGACCCTTGTTTCATAGCCTTCCATGGAGATGATTCACAATGCCTTTTTTTGATATCAACACAAATAAAACGAATTCTATAAATTTTCACTTGTAGCGAAAACAAATGTGTATTTAATAGTCACCTTTTAAAATGTTTAATTGTCACATATAAACGGGACGCGAAGATTTAGCGCAGTTTTTTTTTTCAAAGCACGTTTAACTCACTTGAGTTGCTAAATTTATTTTCTTATCTTTGGTCTTTGGGTTATACATACTTATTATGATTGTTTATGACAAATTAACACTGTTATTAACAGCTGCACTACAAGAACCTTAACAGTGCTCCGACCTTTAATAAAAATACCGCAAAATAAGCTCCTTTTTCGAAGTTTATTTTATTTTGTTTACATTATTGTTAACAGTGTAAAGTATACAAAAATAATGAATTGAAATTTTCTTTCACGTTAATCGTAGTCAAACTTCAAACCACTACCTCGCAAATTTTCTTCGCTCCAAGAATCGAATCGTGCTGACATTTCATCAGTCATGTGATCTCGCCAGTCTCCAATTTTGCCCTTGCGTATAAATTTGATGTCTTTCTGTGGTAGATCCTTCTCTAGATTAATTGCCTTATTGCTTTGCATGCTGTCAAATTTCAAGTGCTCACATAAGCGCTCCAATTGTGTTTCGTCAAGAAGCTTGGTAGCGTTCAAAAACTTTGCACAGCGTCTTACCACGGCGGGTAAATCACGGATCATGTCCTCGTATTTAATGAACAAGACATTGTCATCGAAGCTTCGCTTCCAGAAGGGCAGCACATGCTTCCAGTACGAGCCCATAGGCGTATGACCGTCCAAAAAGAGTTCCACGAATTGCTCAAAGTCACCATTTATGCCATGTAACAGTTTGCAGTAATGATAGTAAGAAACGCACAGATCCTTTGGATTTCGGGCGGTGTACACAATCTTGGGCTTCACGGTTTCAAATTGCTCGGGAAGTAGCTGCCAGGAGAGATGGGATCGTGCATATCGAGGTCTTGGCAAATTGCGAACCTGCTCAACTGTATTCCCATAAGATTCACTGTGAAAATGCAATCAAAGGTTAAGATTTAGTAGAAGAAATAAACTAGTAACGTACGCCACCCATTGATGATGATCGGTGCTAAAGAGAGCAGACAGTTCAATCAATGGCGAACGTATCCGCAGATCCTGCTTGGCAGCCTCATAGTCCAACTGATGGCCCAGCAACCAGACCATCTCTTGGGCCCATGTGGAGCCCGTACGTGGATACGACACCATCCACACATCATCCTCGTAGATGGGCAGGCTGCGTATGGTTTCCCCCAGCTCAATATACTTGCGTGGAATGATCAAATGATCGGGCAACACCTCCACAAAGCAATCCTGTGCTGGAAACACGGCATTCGTGCGACGCACAATATCCGCATTCAGTTCGCGATAGATGAGCTGCATGACTACCGTTGGCCTGCAATTACTGCATTCGACTGACTTCTAACTCCCAACTCCAAAGTGGAAAGTGAGCCCAATCGTGTGGTGAAAGTGACGAAGTTTTCCGCAAATTGAACGTGTTTGTGAAAAACAAAAAAACCGGCTTATTGCAATCTTCGATGTATATTTTTTCTGTAGTTGTTTACGAATATACCCTAGCTAAATTTTCATCACCTAATCGTGAAGGTTTCGGTTAGTTGGTTTTAGTTTACGCCCAAGCAAACAAACATACTTACAATTGTGAAATTTGTATTTTCCCCTGTAAATTCGTAAGCGTAAATTTAATTGCTTGAGCGGAAACTGAAAAAAAGGTTAATATTTACCTCGAAAACATTAAGAGGTAATTGCAGGCACTTTTGAACATAAGTGTAAGGTGCAAGAACAGCAGAACAAACCGATTAAAAAGTTGAAAGCATTCATAATTAATATCTAAATAAAATTCAAAACCAAGAAGGGGTAATAAAGCTGTTTCGGTTATGGTTTCTAGTCCATATTTTCTACGCACATAGACATTATTTATCAAAATAAATTGGTTTTTCCTTCAACTCACACAACTGCTGAAATTATCAATTAAATTAAAATTTATTGCGATTCGTAATACTATGTACACATGAAATCTTTAAGTCAATTAAAACTAATTCGTCCTAAAAAGCACACTTAACAGTCATATTGTTGTTGGCAGTTGTTGTTTGTCACTTTTCAGTAAAAAAAAACTACAACTCGTTGTGTATGTATTCCGTGGTCACCTTGGCCTCGCCCTCATGGAAGCCATTACAGTCCACTGGATATTTAACCTGTTTAATCATTTAATTTCGAAAGAAAAGTAACGGTTACAATTTGAAATGAGCTGTGCTGGTTGTGGCGGATGTGAATGTGGACTTACCTCGCAATTATATGGCGCATTGATTACACCGAATAGCGTCCAGAATGGTGTACCGGTTTCAGTGCTAATGAAGATCGCTGCACCCATGCTGCCGATCTTAACAATTTTTGGACTAACACCGGCAATGAGACCGCCAGCCGACGACGATGAGCCAGTTGATATTTTCTTGGCCTGTTGTTGTTGTTGTTGTTGCTGCTGCTGTTGTTGCTCTTGCTGTTCCAAAGCAGCTGCATTAAGCTGGCAGAGCACATAGCGATCACATTGCGGCGACTTGGAGATGTATCTGTAGGCGCGATGGACTTTTAGCACCGGTTCGATAACCTGTTGGATGTTGGATGTTGAATGTTTGTTTGTTGTTTGTCGTTTTGGATTGTGGGTTGGGAACAAAAGAGAAAATTGTAGCGTAATTAATTTAATTTGTGCTATCTGTTGGTTTAGTTTTGTTGATTTCTTAGAAATAAAATTCTTTTAGCATGCTTACCTCCAGATTGAGTGTGTCCGTTAATTTATCACTGATCTCGGTGGCATTGAACTGCAGCAGACCACGTGCTTGGCCCAGTTTCAATAGCTCCTTGGCATAGCCAACGGCTGGTTTAACATATTGACGCGAATCGATTTTCACATTCAAATGATGTTTGGCCACGTGGTTCAACAGATTTGATATTGTTTCGCTAGGGCGTGCCGGATCGAAATAGGTTTGCTTGGGATAACCTTGAGACTTTAAGAGACCGTTAAACATGATTTGCGCTGTCTGGAAATATCTGTGGAAAGTGGAAAATAAAATTGAAAACAAAAATTGTTGTGCTGCTGATCAGTTGTTGTTGTTGTTGGTCATAATGACGCAGCATTGTCAAGTGAAAGGGCTGCTAGAAAGTGGAAGTTATTTGTGGCCGTTGTCTAACAGCGATGAAGCGTATAAAATGCGAAAATAACTATTTAAGTGCTTGTATGTATGTATTTACATTTAAAATTTCTTGACCCAAATAGCAAGCCAGACATTCAGCTTGTACTTTGCCTTTGGCCCACTTCCTGATCAAACCGGTTCCGCCAACAACATTCTTACATCGCATTCAAAAATGAACCGTTCTGCCTTGTTTTTTTCTTTTTGTTTATTTGTGTGTGTTTTAATGATGCCATCGACTTTGTAACTGTAGCACACACACATGCACACTCACGCATATCCAAATCCAAACCCGAATCCAAACCCAGGAATTGGAGTTGGACGGTTTTTTGTTTTTCGTATACTCTTTGTTGACCAGTCAGATTAACAGGCATGTTCTAAAAAGCGCCAGCACCAAAAAGTGTGTCAAAAGGTAAGCAAGCAACGAGAGCTTCAAACATGTTCGATGCCAAACAGGTAGCAGCAGTTAACGGTAACTCTTCAGCAATAACAACAACACCAAGTGAACAGGCAGCTGTTCGAGTTCGTCTACTCGCATTTGTATTGCATTTAAAACGTAACGCTCAGAATCCGATTCGTATCGCAGCCAGGTGCTAAATAGCCTTAAACCGTTAAATAAGCACAACGTGATTTACAATTACCATGCCTCAAAAAGAACCCTCTCACGACTACTATACCAGAACATTTATAAGAAGTTGAGAATACATATGTATATGAAAACTTACCTTAGGTAATTCTCGGGATTGGCCAAATAGCTGGTCCAATCAGCCAAATACAGTGTGGCCGACTTGATCCAGCGACGACGGAAGGATTGATTGTTCAGGGACTCGAAGAGCTTGTCATAATCCAATTTACCATCGCGACCCTTGAAACCCTACGAAACGAAAACAAATAACAAATCGAAAATGTAACTTACACTTAAATATGCAAACACTTTTTGAACATTTACCTTCATTATTTTATTGACGCCCGACTTTTCGTACAATGCATCGGCCAGTTCCGAGTTGGAGAAGTGATCCCACAGCACGTGAATGTGCTCCAGGAAGGGTGGCAACACCCAGGCATGACTCTTGTGACGCTCCTGTGTGCTCTGACCCTCGGGACCGGCAAAGGAGCTGACTGCCTGCATTATCAGTGGCAACAGATTCATGAAACCATTCTCAGTTTCCGGCTCCTCGGGCGGGGACCTCTTCTGCTGATGATGATGGCTCTGTTGGGCTGGCTTCTCACCACCGCCCTGTGTGTTCATGAAAGCGGATGCTACCTGTAGTATTGTATCCAGGCCAATGCCAGATTCGGCACCACCAGCGCCAGTGTTGCTGTGGCTGCGCTTCTGTGCGGCGCCAGAATCCTCGTCATCGCCTTGTGTGAACATTTCCAGGACATTGCCAATGATGGAGGGATCGAAACCACCACCACCACCGCCGCCTCCACCACCATTGCCGCCACGAGCATTGTTGGCCAGCAGACTGCCCAGGCCGGATAGGATTTGCATGGCGCCACCGCCACCACCACCACCCCCCCTTTTCCATTCGCCTGCATGAAGCTGCCAATGAGAGAGGCAACACCAGCCAGTCCAGAGCCAGCACCACCGCCACCACCGCCGCCAGCAGCAGCACCAGCGCCATTCTGATTCGACAATGCCTCCTGGATGAACATGGAGGCCATGTCTAGCAACGGATTGGACTCATCCTCACTGGCCATATGGCCATAGGGCTGAACGCAGAGCAGCGCGAGTAGAAACAGCGCTCTTTTCATGTACATTTTTGGGCAGGAACTTTCACAATCACACACTTGAGATACTTTTTTTTTCTTCGTGTTTCTTTCTTATTGCTTTTGTTGCTGGGCCAATTAAACAACGCAGCGACGAAGACGATGACAACAACAACAACAAAAGCAACAACAACGCGACCGACGCTTCACTGCGCAAAACAACGGCTTGAAGTAAATTGCAAGCCAAAGCGACAAAAATGCGCTGTTATTATTCTTCTTTTAGCAGAGAGTTGGGATTAAATAAACCCGGTAACGCAGCAAACACAGCCAGCACAGCCGAAAACTTTCTTTCTTCTGAGGCTCTGAGTCAGTGTGTAACACTTCTTAAGTCCAGTCTGTGCAACGTTGGTTGTCTCTCAGCAAACTCAGCTGTGATCCTTCGCTCACCTGTCTTTCTTTCTCTCTATCACTCTCTTTTGCTCTTTCTCTTGTCGTTCTTCACGCCTGCGCTTGCGGGACGTGACGTCCACGTCAGTTCGCCTGCCCGCATACAAATTCAAAGTAAAATATGTACCTGTGTTGTGTTTGTGTTTGTGTATTCATGAGAAATTACTTTTGCGCTGTTCTATGGCACTGTTGCTGGATTAAAGTTTTGTTTATATTTTCTACCCACTTTCTTTTTACACACACTCTGGTTGTGTCGCTTTGAAATTCACTCTTCGGGGCATGGTGTGGTCAAACTAAATGTTTTCGATCATCTTTGGCTTTGGTTTCATCTTACTCTTTGGTTCTTTATGCGTACTTCAGCTTAAGTTTACAGACTTACTCACGCAGAAAGTTGTTACACTACGACAATGTTAAAAAGTGTAAATAATTGACTGCGCTAAAAACCTTACGTATTTGCGGGTTTTTTTATTCACTCTGTACTCTGTATTGCAACCAGTTTTTCTTTGTTTAAAAATGTTTACTTGCTTGTATTAATTCTTTATTAAATCCCAAAGACTCTTTTTAAGAGTCGGCGAAATAAAAAAGTATTTCTGAAAAGAGTATTACGATTTCGGTTTTTCATTTGAAAAATGTCTCAACTTTACTTTTTATTTAGCTTCTTAATGCAAATTTAAAACTCATAAGAATGGATGGGGCACATTATAATTATTTCAGCTTGAATTCCCTCTCTGGCTTCTCTTTCGATGTGTGTCACTTCCCAATAATACATATATATTTTTCGACAAGAATAGATTATTTTGTGCCAGTTACATAAATTGAATAATGTCCATATCGTGCCGTCGATTGGGATAAAAACTTAGCCCGAACAGAATCCAGTGGTTAAAACCTTATTTAAAAGAGTTTTTTGGCGTGACTTTTTGAGTTTGTCGTATATCCAATTTATAATATTCTACAATGAAACATAAATACTTATTTCAAGAGCGTTCTTTGGCCAAACTTATTTCACTTACATCGATGCCATCGCCTGTGGCAGCGGAACACTCTTGGATAGTCCAAGGACGTCCTACTAATTGGTTAAGGCCCAGCAAGTCAGTAATGATAGAAAGGGGCAGAGCACCATACACATCGTTCTTGTTGGCCAAAATTAACAGAGGAACCTGTGACATCCTCTCATCCAGCAACACATTACACAGTTCACACCGTGCTTCGGCCAAACGGTAAGCACTCGTGCTGTCAATAACAAAGACCTGCAAATTATTTGGTTAGAGTTCATTCTAGTTATAGTTCAACTTGGCTATTACCAGAATGTGGGCATCTTGATAGAACGTATGCCAGGATTGACGCATT
The DNA here is from genome assembly GCA_018152825.1 of Scaptomyza hsui. Classification (NCBI taxonomy): domain Eukaryota; kingdom Metazoa; phylum Arthropoda; class Insecta; order Diptera; family Drosophilidae; genus Scaptomyza; species Scaptomyza hsui. The sequence goes on along the minus strand of JAECXO010000004.1, from coordinate 2,426,450 downwards.
CTCCACTGACCACTGACATCCCTCAAGCACACCCTTACCTTCTTAAATTTCAAATGCTTCTCCGTAATGTCGATCGTTGGAGTAATTTTCTTTATCTTAAAACGGGTAAAAAGTAAATCACATTTGACAGACTTTACTTTTAATGGTCTTACTGCTTCCTCGGATTCCGAAGCTATGCGGGCGGCCAAAGTCGTTTTGCCCGCATTGTTGAGGCCCAAGATGAGCAAATTAAACTCCTTCTTGGGCTCCCTTTGGAATACGGTGAGCAGAGAACTAACACTTTTGCTAAAATTGGACATTTAATGAATGTGCTGTTTTGTTTACAAAGGTTGAGCTTCATACAAGAAACTACTATGTTTTAAAAAATTTTTACTTTTTAACGCTACTTTTATTTGACATTATTATATTTGTAAGTGCACTTCTCGTTCGCTTTTTTTTTTTTAAAGATTGAGATATGAGAATTTTTTTTTTTTTATTAATCTGACAAAAGCTTAAGTAAATGATTTATAAACTACTTTTTCATATTTTTGCACACCCAGTCCATGCCCTCCTTAATACCAGTTCCATCGACAGCTGTGCAGGCTTTGATTTCCCAAGTGCGCTCCTCCAGTTGCACCAGGCTCATAGCCTCAGCCAGCTCGGAGGCACTCATGGCATTGGGCAAATCCTGTTTGTTAGCAAATACAAGCAGGGGAACTTTCTTCAAGCGATTGTCCATCAGCATCTCAAATAGTTCACTGCCTGTTTCCTTGAGGCGTGCGCGATCAGTGCAGTCAACAACGTAGATCTATCATTATAGAAGAAAGTGAATACTTTAACTTTAGACGAACTTATCAAAACATTACCAGAACATCTGTATTGGCAAAGTAGTTTTTCCAGTAGGGCCTAATCTTCCATTGCCCCCCAATGTCCCAAACATTTAGCTTGAAGCCATCTGCTGCTACCGATTTAATGTTGAAGCCCGCCGTAGGCGTTACCTGCAAATTATTGCAACGACTATTAGGAAAGCAAAATCGCATCTGTTCCATTATACTCACCGTTGTAATATCCTCAGAAGCTAGTTGCTTAAGTATGGTTGTCTTGCCAGCATTATCCAGGCCAAGTAACAATATACGTGCCTCCTTCTCAGGACTCGGTCGCAGTTTGCGCAACAGCGATAATAAACCCTTAAAACAAAAACAATACAAATGCAAATAGTTTTAAATTGTCTGCATTTGGCGCGCAAGGCTTAAGACTCGATAAATCTTGACAACTTTAAAGCTTAAAGTTGGTCACACTTTTGGTTCTCAGCTGTTATGCTTACAAAACTTATCGATACTTTCAGTCGCACAAGTTTCTATGACAACAAAATATAATAAACAAAGATATCATTGGATAATAACAAGCAATTTAATCAATTTTAATTACTATTATTGTCGCATGTTACATGGATGTACAGTATAACAACCTGACAACGTACCATTTTACAATAACGCCAAAAGAAGCGTCCGCACGAAGATCAGTTTTGGATTGCACTAATTCTAGCACTTTAATTTAAAAACACAAAACTAAGTAAGCAATTTGAAAACCACCACCAAAGACAACATTACAGGTGAAATGCTAGCTAGCAACTAAACAACGGTCGACCAAACAAAAGAGCAACAGCCGCAGGTACAGGCGCCCCTCCCTTCCCCTGGCACCTACACACTGTGCTCGTCGCTGCGCAACCGCCGTCCAGACAAGCGGGCAAGCGGAAGATGAAACAGTTACTATTTACGGGGTTCAATGCATTTGGGCAGCACAACAAAAGCAAGAACAACTACAGCAACACCGGCCGCACTTCCGGTCGCGTTGTTACCTTAACCGGTTCGTAGTGTAAAACAACTCGCATTTAACGCATTCTTAAATCCTTAAATATCATTTCTAGAAATATGCACCCCAGGCAGTTGTACTGAAAACATTATTATCGCTCTAAGCTGCCGTTACACAGCCTATGCTGTTAGAAATAGGATATGGCTGCGTGGATTGCTTGATTCAAAGCCGAGCGAATGCCTGGAATTGGAGGCAGATGATAGAATCAAAGCCTTGGCTGCTTCTGACAACCATTGCCTTGTTCTACTACAGAATGGCGAGCTATTTAAATTGGAAGTCAATCTTAATGCACACTTAGTAAATATCAAGCTGGAACATCCACCTGTTAAAAGTACAGCCACGAAGAGGACTATTTTCGGAGATGCCAAGAATGCTAACGAGAATTCCAACGAAATCACCCACATAGCCTGTGGCTCGCATATAAATGTGGCCATTAGCGCTGGAAATGCCGTCTACAGCATACCCAGTTGCCTGCATGAGTTTCCAAAGCGTCAGTGGCGTGTGCAACAACTGGAATGTGGACATGAGCATGCTCTGTTGCTAAACGGCAATGGAGACGTCTACAGCTGGGGCAACGGACTGTAAGCAATCACTGAATACTCCCTTAAATTTCAATAATTTGCATGTCTCTTTTATCTTACAGACGTGGCCAACTGGGTCACGAGGCATTGGGCGTGGAAGAAGCGCCACTGTTGATAGAGGCGCTAGCTGGCATAAAAGTAAACAATTACTTCTACTGTATTTACTCTTAAGCTATCTTTCTAAAATTTGATCTATTTATCAACACTTATTTTAGATAACACACATTGCTGCTGGTGGTTGGCACAGTGCGGCGATATCTGCATTTGGCGATGTCTACACGTGGGGCTCCAATTGTAATGGCCAGCTGGGATTGCGCGTCATGAAACCAGATGGCCTTCTAAAGGAGCCCACGGTTTATCCATTGCCTCAGCTGGATAATTTGCCCGAATGCTGTGGTGCTAGCGAAGATGCTGATGCTGTCTGTACTCCTTTGGGAATATTCGCTGGGTCACGCCACACGCTGCTGAAGCGTAGCTGTGGGTGTCTGTGGGGCAGCGGCTGGTCTGCCCATGGTCAACTGGGCAAGCAGCTGCATGAACAAAACTATTTGGATCAATTTCAAGTCATTTATAATTCGACAGAAAATTGTGAATATAATGTCATTTGTGGTCCTTGGGCCACATTGATTTTATGTAAGTAAATTCTATTTGTTGTCTTTTTTTTTTATTAGATGGCTATTTATTTTTCAAAGTTTCACCGCTTTTATGTTTGTACGTGCTTAAGCTTGCTGCTACGACACTTAGGTGGCATATACAGTCGTCTCTTTCTTATACTGTGTGTCTTTGCTAACTCATTAGCCAAGTTTAGCACCAGGAATGAAACCAAATTATGACTTAAAAAACATTTCTGATTCCGATACGGTAGACAATTTAAACAATTTAAAAATGATGCCAAGCAAGCCGTGTGTTTTAAAGAGTGTCAGTTGATATCGAGCAGAAAAATTAATAAATTTTAAAAATTAAAAAACTAGAACTGAATATGGCGTGAGTAGTGTTTGTTAGAGTGCTTATAACTAAATTACAGGAAAAATTGGATTATATTTTTTTTTAGAACTTTTGCAATACTGTGGCGAATTGAACTGGCTGTGCTTTGTCCGAACACGCATTGGGAATTCATTCAATATACACTTGGCGATGAATACCATTGGGCCAAGACACAGATAACTTTTTTTGAGCTCCTTATGCCGCTCGTCGTTCAACTTGGCATATTGCTTTCTTTATTGGGATAGGTCCCCTACAATGCCCCAATGTGCCATTGTAGACGTTGTCGTCGCTCTCGTCGCCGTCGACGTCGACGTCGCTGTCCTCTTGTAATCAGCAATTTTATTTTTAAAAATGTTATTAAACAATATTTACTTTAGCAAAAGTCAGCCGCGCAGTGCAATAAACTTTTCAGCACTTGTGGATCGGATTGACCGACTGACTGACGCATTCACTCACCCAACCGACTGACGACGGTTTCGGTGGGTTCTTTGTTTGTTTTTTGCACTGTTAATGTGTAAGGGTATTATTTCTTGGAAACGTTGTCGTTTGATTATTTTGTTATTATGTATTGGAATACCATGGGGCTTTGATGTCATTATAACAAATATGAAAATTTGGAACACTATAAAATGTTGTACATAATAAAGTTATTCTTGTTTATTTCTCTACATTAATATGTATTTTTTAATCTAAAATGTAGCGTTCTCAATGCTCCACTTAACCCATTCCAAGTCTATCTGTTTTTGCGTAGTATCTGTGAGTTCAACGTTTTTATGTTTTATTTGCCAAATGGAAAAAGTAAAAAACAAATGTTTATCTTATAACGCACTGCGTGAGTTTCGTTCGTTCTAGCGACCAGACAGAAATGCGCTGCACAAATAGGCTTTGCTTTTGGGCTTTACTTGTTTTATGAGAGCGCCATCTTTTTTTTTTGTGTTGGGCAAACTTTGTTATCGACGAAAAAAAAGAAGCAAGAAAAATACTAAATGACAGTGTCATTTTTAGGCCGTAAAACTATTTGCTACCAGCAATTGACGCTGCAACAGCAGCAGAGAGGGGGTGAAGTAGGAGGGAGGGGTGGTTGAGTTCAAGCGCCTGACTCAAGGCGAATGCGGTTAGGTTTCCTTCTTTTTTTCTGCTGCAGCTTATCAGAGTTACTTGAAATATCCGACACAAAAAAAAAAGTGCTAATTGTGGCACTCCCTGCATTTATCTCTCTCTTTCGCTCTCTCTCTCTCTCTCTCTCTCTCTCTCTCTCGCGGGTGTAGGTGCATGTGGTTTTCGTTACACGAAAATTGTAATTCATGCGTGCGAAGCAGACGCCAAAGTTTCAACAGAAATCAGTCAATCATAACCAAAAAAAAAAAAAAAAAAATAAAAAAGTACAAAAATGCTGCAGCTCCCTTCTGCGTGGCAAGTGCGTGCTGTGCCGCATGCAACGTTGCACACATACTGCAAACAATGCCTACTCCTTGGTCTACTCTCGTTTTGTTGGCTCTGCGCAAAGAAGCAGGTCTCAACACATTTAACCATTCCCTGACCTACCTTGGCGCCCAGCCTGTTTACATTTGGGCGTAGTACATTGACCACTAAGCCCCTGTGTATCTTTACACCCTCCCCCGCTTCCCCTCTCTCTCTCTTTCTCTCTCTCTCTCTCTCTCTGCATTCAACTAATCATCACTTTGAATTTGCGCTAATGACTTGCTGCACACACACACACACATATTCCACCCTTTCCCATCTCTCTTGCAAACTCACATTAAGTGTGTGTGCACAAAAAAAAAGCAAGAAGAACGATAGAAGAAATGTGTTTATAAAACGTTTTGGCATCCCAAATGTTTGTACACACACACACACACACACATACACATATACATATGTATACTGTTCCAAAAGAGTCGTCCCCATAGAGACGTGCCATAAAAAATTATGCATGAATGTATTTGCTTTATTCAACATACTCGCAAGCGCTTCCATTCATTCATATGCTTTGCCCAAATATAAAAAAATGTTGCCCTCGACTAGCCCGAAAAAAAAGACGAAGAGATGGGGGTGGAGGGTACGAATGCAGCGTCGCATTTTTACGGCTCCATTCATGTGACGACGGAAGTGTCAAGTGGCTGTTGGCAACTCGTCGACGACAACCAACTCTCATCCTGCGCGTCCTTTTCGTCAACGTCGCTGCCATCCCCCCATCGAAAATGCCGTTATTGTTACCAGTTGTCTACCTTGTATACACACCCCATCACCTCTCTCTCACACACACACACACATACACACACACATGGGAGTCCTGTCTACGTGTGCCAAGTTGCATTCTGGGCTCTGCGTTGGCGTCTGCCGTTGAGTGGCAAACTTTTTTACGTATCCTTCCAACGTAAGTATGTTTTACTCCTGTTTTATTTTTTTCGTACTCTGCACCATTTTTATATGCCCTTCATTTAGGTAGCTTTGTTCTTTTTTTTTTTTTTGGGTACAGTTGTGTTTGCGGGGTTAAGTGACTGTGCAACGTACGAATAAGCAGTTGCAAATACGTTTACACACACAGCGGCATGCAAATAGTCTGCTCTTTATGGGTGTCAAAAGTGGTTTGCTTGTATTATTTCAGATACTTGGGATTCATATAAAACAATTGCCAGTTAGAGTAGGGAGAAATCTTTGCTTCAACAAAGTTGTTTCATAGAGGAAGACAGCTAAACTAAGTCTAAGCCATAACCATTTTCCATTCTGCTGCTTAAAATTCCGTAACAAGTGCACAAATTGCGTTGACAACTTGATTGTCCTTGCCTCACAAAAGCAATGCCTAATTGAAGTTACTCACTTACATAACCAACATCAACTACAACAACAACGATAAAGACAAGATTATATGATTACGCGCTGTGGCTGGTTGGTGTCTGGTTTGCTGGCATGCCCCACGCGCATCCATGAAACAACAACGATAAAAAGCTTTCGCTTTCGCATTTTCAGGCCAGTGAAACTCGGCCCTTGCCACATCCTCCTTCAACAGTGGCAGCAACGGCAACGGCAACGGCAACCACTTAACAGCAACATGCTGCACATTTGCATTGCGTCTGCCTAATGAAATTCTGTGGCGCGTTTGCTGCGACCTTCGCCTCGGCCAGCTGCACTTTTTGGTCAAACAAAACGCCCAAAAACGGTTGCCATTCATGGCCACAGACCCAGTTGCCACAGTTGCTGCCCCAGCTGCTGCCTCGTCTGGCTGCCACGGCTGGCGGTTGTTATTTTTGGCGTAAACGTGCCCCAGCCGGCATATATATGTATATCTATGGCATTGGGGCGACGACAGCAACACGCACACACACACACACACACACACACACACACACACACACACACACAAGAGAGAGAGAGAGTCAGAGTCGAAGTCGTTTTGTTGCATCCTCCACGCTGTGGCATTGGCATTGGGAAAATGTGTGGCACCAGGCAGCCGACAGCTAGCCGGCTTTTCTTGTTGTTGTTGTTGTTGTTGTATTTTTGGCATGCCGCCTGCTGTGTGTTGCCAAAATGCTGCCAAACGTTGCGTATACGTAACGTGCACACAACTCTATATTTGTTTGGTGATTCATGTTGGGAGGCAGCGTTAATGCGCTTATTGGATTGTAAGCTATAAGGCCATGGGGCTGTAATGCAATCACTTCTAGGAAAGTTCACACCACTGCTATCGGAAGCTGATTCAGTAAGCCTTGGCAGGCCAATAATAAACACAATTTCTTGTAAAGTGGACTTGTGGATAAAACAATTAACAAGGTGGCAATCTTGAGAAGGTTTAAGTTTACTTAACTCGAGTATTTTCATTTATATCGTGAAAATGTGCGAAGAGGTTTAAATCAAAAACTTTTTCACTGTAATTGTTATCTTGAGTTCTTATTAATAAGGAACACGCTTTAAAATATGTGCACAACATTAACCAGAACAAATTATAAGAAATAAAATACATTTCTTGATTACATATCTTTTAAGTCTAGAGTCTAATTGTTCACACTTAGTTAACATATATAGTATTGTTTTGAATCAATTGAACCTTTTATACATTACCTTAAAAATGATAAAAATGTATCACATATATTATAGGATTATAAATGCTTTGAATATTTTTTATAGCATTTTAATTTCATCTATTTTGCTTGGATAAAACTGTACAGCATTTCAATTGAATTTTCCTCAAGCAGCTTTTACTTATGGACCATCAAAACTCTTATCATTTTTTACCCCATTTTTTTTTTTTTTGGGTGCGGTAAGTTTGCTGCATCCTTTCAAAGGACTACGTAGATATCTTTTCACGATTTTTTTTTGCGTTGTCTGCTCCCGAAAAAATCGTTCATCTGTCCAGTTGGGCAGCCAGGCCATCTGTCCAAGTGTCTAGCTGTCTATCTCTCCGTCTATTCGATTGCCCGTAATGTAATATGCGTTTAAGCCAAGCTGCTTCCCATGGCTAAGTCCAAATGCCAGCACATTCGATTTATGTACGACGAGTCTATATGCTTCGATACTTTTTTTGATTCTGTTGCTAGCTTCCTCTCTCTATCTCTCTTTCTATCTTTTTGTGTGTAGTGTGTGTGTGTGTTTTTTCTACGTTTCGTTCGGGTGTTCTTTTTTATTATTATTTTGCTTTCTGCTTTTCGCTCGTTTGCATATTAAAATTTCATATGCATTTTCTTCTTTTTTTTTTTTTTGCTTTATTAATATCTAGCAGTTATTTTTGTTGGGCTGCGACTGCTGCCTTCGGATCTGTTCGATTGGTGGCTGGGTTAGTTGGTTTTCTGCTCCGTTTGCCCCATCAAACTGCACGTCGAAATTAAATTTCATTTGTGTGTGTGTATGTGTGTGAAATGAAAGCGAGCTTGGCAACCGAGAACTCGGATCTGACACTTGGATATGGTTTGGCTTGGGTTTGGGCTTGGGTTCTAGCTAAGCGCGATTTATTGAATTATTTAGCGAGCAGCTGTTTAACTCGATTTACTTGACGCCAGTAACGAATGCCAATGAATACACATGTGAATATGCTTGCTTTTTCTTCCTTTTTTTTATGGATAGCTTCACTAATTTGTTTTTGCCTCAGTGCGTCGACGTCATTGAAAATTAGACAAATTGATAGAGTCAAAATGGCAAAGCGACAAAAAATTAAACAAAATACATACATATACGCAAGTACAGTGTGTACAGAAAGAAATGAAGAACACAGTTGCACTATCAATTTGCACAGCACACACACACACACACCCAAAGCATGTCATTTAAGTAGCCCCCAACACACACACACACTTTCACATTAAGAGACATTCTACGCTCTTTTTGGTTTCTGCCGCCTGCTGTTTCTTTTTTTTTTTTGTGCGCTTCGCCGCGTCACCAACTCTCTGTGAGTGTGTGTGTGAAGTTTATTCAACTAAACGAGCGGTTCATTGAACTTGGCCGAATGGCGAATATTCGGTTGTCGTAGGTTAGGGCACCCATTGTGCATTCACAAAATAAAGTTGTGGCGAGTTAAGCACACACACACACGCAATCAATCGCACAAAAGAGACTGAGTAGCTGAATGAGTGACTGAGTGACTGACTGACTGACAAACTGGCTGACTTAATAGCTGACTAACAAAATGAGTGACGAAAAGTGCATTCACACACACACACACACACACACACACACACACATATCAAAAGTGCATAAAAGCGAATCCGTCGTGTTTCGGCAGCCTTACATGTGTCGTCTGTGGCATGAGTTGTGGTAAAGGGGCAGAGGGTTAAGGGCTCTGGTAATGCACATATTATAATCCCATTGATAAGAAAGTAAATGCAATCGGTAATGAAATTTGTATTTATCAATGTGAATTGGTTTTTTTTTTTCTGAATAAGAGAGGCAATAATAATAAAATTGCATGCTGTGCAATGTGGCAGGCGATAAGAACGTGCTGCTTAATGTCACATTTATGAAAAGCTATTCAAGACTTTTTTTTTGACAAATTTGTGGCAGACACATCAAAGAAGAAGCTGTTAAAAGCATAAAAGTATTTATAAGTATAACAGAATATTTGAATTTTATTAGGGTATGAAAAAGAAAAATGATGAAAAATACTTTATTTTAAGGGTTTTGGTTTAAATTGGTATAGAATTCTTTTACAGAAATATGACTTTCACTTAATTTTACAAGTTTTGTTGTCCCTCAAAAGCTGCTTGTTCTAGATAAGCTTTACAAGTATGTACATATGAGACTTGAGCAGCTCAAACTATAGCTTAACTTAAAGCCCTCAAGTACAAGTAAATATAAAAACCTTTTTATCCCTTCGAACTCCTTTTCTATGTTCGTAAGTCATTTTTCTTAAATTGTTGTCAACTTGCATGATGCACTATTTTTTATGGAAGCGTCATAAGCGTTTTTCAAGTGCATTTACCAAAAATAATCGAAGTAGTTCGTCTTCCTCTAGTATACTATTCTTTGAAATCTTACGCTCTGCTGCTTGCCTTTATTGCTCGTGCCCTTCAATTGTCTCCATCTAACACTCAAGTGTGCAGCCACATACTTATATGTGTATATGTCATATAAAAAGTGGCAGCCAAGTCAACTTACCACAAAAAAAAAAAATACATAAATTGCAAGTCTTCTTTCTGTCTGCCTCAACGAACGTAGGAACGAACGAACCCGGTGATGGGTCTGGTCTGGGATTGGTGGCATCTTGAGGCTGAGCTTTCATAGACGAAATATGAGGCGCAACCGAAATGCAGCAAATGCTAGGTCGCAACCAGCAGACCCTCCTCTCCTCCTATGTATGTTTGTATGTCCGCTCCCCCGCCCTTTAGGCCCCCCCTTCTTTGGTTTGCATATGGGTAATTTGAGAACATTTGCGTTTTAACTGCAGGCGAAATGTGAAAAAAAGTAGCAACAACAAAAAAAAAAAAAACAAGAAGAAGAAATACATATATCTACATACACTTACGTATGAGCAGATGTGTCGCCTTCGCCTGGCCTGCTATACATACATATATACTGTGCATGTGTGTGTGTGTGTTGTTGTATGTTCGTATGGACTTTCAAAGGCCTAAACCGATGCGCCGCTGTTGCAGCTTGTTTTTTTTGCTAGCTGTTGTTGTTGTTGACTTTGAGGGCTTCATCATCTGCTTTTGGCCAGTCGCTCGCTTGGCTTGGCTGGCGGGGCCGCCCGCCCGGACGGATGGCCAAAAGACGAAAACTGACAGCGACGAGCCATTGGAGAGTGGCTTAGGTTTTGGAGTATGCTTTGGCCCAGCAGCTAGACAAAAGTGGCCACGCCAAGGGTAGGAGACAACAACAACAACAACAACAAGAACAACTGGCGGCACATTTCAAGTTGACTTTATTTTCAAACTGCGTCAACTTTGGTGTGCAGTCTTTGGGTTTGTGTCTAGGACCGAAACTTGATGAATTGGGAATTAATGCCTGTGACAAGCTTTTCTATTATTTGCTTGCTTTCTGTTCTGTCCATGTGCAAGTCAAAAAAAAAAAAAAAAATAAAAAAGCATGGCGTGTCATAAAAAATCTATAAGAAAATATATACTAGCTTGCCTGCCAATCAGATAACAATCCAGATGCAAGTCTGTTCATGTTCTAATACCCTTTAATTATCAATTAAGAGTGTTTTGGCTGAACGCGAAAAAAAGAGAGACTTAGAATTCTATAGTTAATAGCTTATTATTGGATAGAAAGTGCTACTTGAAGCAGGTTCTCAATTATGATTTTTACAGATTTTTTTTTTGCAATTTTTAAACTTACTTTTAGCATTTATCAATATGTAATATATATTTTGTAGAAAGTTGTTGGTTTAATATATTCCAATATTTATCATATATAACTATAAATATATTTTTTACAGGGTATCCTGCTGTCAATCATAAATATTTTTTCCTGGCATTCTTGACTATTGTGTGCTGGCATTTTGGGTATTTGATATCTTTTGTGGCTCTTTAGTCACACAGAAAATGTGTTGCAGTAGCATTCTCATACTCTGCACACACACACAAACGTGCGTGTGTGTCTTTTTCTGCTCCTGCTCTCTGCTCCCTTGAGCGTTGAAAAGTTCATTGCACTTTTTGCGCAGAATTTGTTGCCTAACCAGCCGAAGAACAAACGCAACGGACGCATAGGCGGACAATGTTGTTGTTATTGTTGTTGTTGTTGTTACTCTCCTACTCTTTGGCTTTTAGTTTTGTAGTGTGCGTCTGTGAGAGTGTGTGTTGTTGCCTTTTTTCGTGTTTGGCGTCAACATTGGCAGCAGGTGTTTGACATTGCGTCAAAGCTATTGTTGCTGTTGCTGCTGTCGACTGGTTGCCTGGCTGACAGCCTGCCACAGGAAGCCATAGAGCATTTGCCAAGTTGTTTTCATTGTTAACAAGCTTTCTGTTGCTGTAGGTCGCAATATGTGAGCACAAGAGAGCCTGCTGCGAATGCGAATGCGAATACGAATCCGAGAACCAAAAATAAAAAGAAAAACCTCAAACATTCATAGACACATGCAGATGCATCATCCAATTAGAGTTGGCATTCAAGTTTCTGTGCTAATTAGCCACTAAAAATCATGGCCCAAACCAGTTGTAAACTGATATTCGCAAATGCTTACAATGCCATTGGCAGCTAACGTTTTTTCTCTAACTCTTTAGAGCCCTATGAGCTATGTGCTCATTAAGAAAGACTCTTGGGAATATTAATAAATTAAAGCCTATTGATTGTCCTAGCAAAAAGAATCGTAGAATGTTGCTGAATGTTTTTAAAAATCACAAAACTTCTTTCATATCCATATACTTCAGACAATATTATATGCTAGTGCGGCAAGCTCATTAACTGCCAGTTGGTGTACTTCAAAGGCCTAATCATAAATTCACGCTCAAATAAATGCACAGCTGACCAATGAAGCCAAACAAAAAACGCCAGCAACTAAATCAAATAGAACTTCAGTTCAAACTGAAGCGTAAACGGCTTGAATAGCAAATAAATAAAAAAAAATCGTTTCGATGGCTATTTTCTAAAATAAATATCTCTTTGGGTTGCCAGCCAAGTGCATGACCATTTTGTTACTAATTTTCTATAACAGCTGCAATTGATGGCAAATATTGCGTATACGCCCCGGCCCGTCCGCAATAGCTTGGCCTGTTTCTTTTTTCTTTTTTCTAAACAGCAAATGGCTGCAGCAAAAGTTTGCTTGTGTGTGTGAGTATGTGTTAGGTTCACGCATAAAAGGATATTGATCTGCCCCTTACCAGAAAGTCGACCATTACGCATCAGCCGAGAGGAGGGGAAAGCCTGCCGCAAACTTTTTTCCCTCTTTCTCCGCTGTTAATTTTTTTGCATGCCATGAAAAGGCCTTTGGAGTCTTTGGAGCTTTGGAGGGGTGCTGCAAGACAGAAAAGGCCTCGAAATTGACGGCTAGCATTTCTGTATAATTTACCCTGTTTACAAAGTATTTACTAATGTAAGTACAGTTGTGTGTACGTATGTACATATGTATGTATATACTTTTGCCTGCATTAAATGGATTTCAGTGGTAAAAACATACGCACTTTTTAGTTCAGCATTTTGTTTTTGTGCTTGCATGCGTGTGTTTTCAGTGCGTGAGCCAAGTTTTTGCTCCTTATAAAATATATGTATGTATATACGATATAATTATAATTTTTATTTCTCCTTTTTATGCCTCTTCTTCTTCTGTGCCACTTTTGTGGTCTACTAGTGAGTACTTCATTTTAAATTGGATTTAAAAGAAGATTTTCAAGCCCCAAGTGTTCTTTAGTTTTTTTTGGCTCAGCTTTTTTGCCGTTTCCTGTCGCCCAAAAAACCTAAAGGGAAATTCATTTCCCATGCGCACGACAAAGCCATGTCTGGACTCTGTGCATTTTCATTTTGTCCAAAACGAAAAACTTACACAAAAAACCTAAAAACAAAAAATGATAAAGAACAAAGAACTTGCATTGATAATTAAGCAGAGCAGACAAGAACAAAACCTAAGTGAATTGGCGACTATCAAAGTGCCCTATGAAAAGTTGTAGTTAGAAATATATTTGACTATTTTCTGTCTGCTTAATTTGAGAAGTTGGCTTAGGAACGTTTAAATATTAAATTTTTCAATGCATGGAAAGTGTATTTAATTTTCGGTGGGCTTATATCCGCTGGCCATTTAACTTGTAGCGTGTGACGAATTTTCAAATTATTTGTTTTGGTCGCTGGCTATAAATTTGAGCTCTTTTCGTGTTGGCCATTTTACTGCACGTGTTTTCAGCTTTAGCATATTTGACAAAAGCGAAAAAAAACTAGAAAAAATGTATAGAAAAATGGTAAAACTGGCTGGTCGCTCACCATCAACGGCATCTAAACGGCCCAACGACAAATTTATGATAATTTACATTGAAAAGAAAAAATGACTAGCGAGAGGAGAGAGAGAAGGAGGGGAAGAGAGAGGTTTCCCTGGCTGGGCCATGAAATGACATTTTAGTACATCGTCTATTATTGCCTCGAAACATGCTCTTTTGTTGTTTGTCGAAACATTCTCATGGCCCGCAGGCGCCACGCCCTCTCTTTCCCTAGCATAAGCCATGTCCATCGTTTGGTACGTCTGTTCGGGCTGTTTGTTAAAAAATATGACCGCCAGCATATTGCAAATTATATTTAATTAACATTGCATTTGGACTACAGTGCTGTCAAGCTCTGTTTTCAGTTTTTTGTACTTTTTTATTTAGCTTACAACGAAATTCAATTGTATTTTTAATTAGGTGGCCATCAGTTTCTCAGTTCTTTCTTTTTTTTTGTCATTTATCGTTTGGTTATTTTGGAATATTCATAGGGCTTGGTCGCAATGTGCTTGGCATGCAAATGTTGCAGTTTCTATTTAAGCCAACATTTTGCATGCAAAACTGCAATTATTTTTTGTCCGATGTTATAGATGTCAAAAAATTAGTTCTTACACGAAAGTTAGGAAACTGTTCTTGAACTCATAACTCTAATACTTCAGAATAACTGCCTCATTAGCCCGAGTCTAATCTTTTTCAGAACCCCTCTTTTTTTCCCTAGTCCCTACATGGTTCTTAGTTGCCACCAATAAATTTTGGCAGCCAAAACAGCGCAACAAAAAAAAAAAAAAATGATTTGAGAAATGAATAGAAAAAAAACTGAACGCTAGCAGCTAGGTTGCTGCACATATTTTAGCCAACTTTTAAAATATGTTGCCATTTGTTGGCCAAGTGGCTGCATGCAACAGGCGGCAGGCAGCAGGCAGCAGGCAGCAGCTGCTTAGACGACGTTGATGGCCATGCCAGTCAGCAGAGGCAACCGAGTGAAGGCAATGTTGTACAAACAAAAAAAGTGGTTTTCTATATATTTTTCTAAAATCAAAATGTCCAGTTTTTTGTTCATCAACGCTGCTGCTGAGCTGCTCTTTGGCCAAAGTTGTCTCTGACTTTTTGTGCTGCCGCTTGTGCCTGCAATGTCATTAACTTGGCCAGCCTGCCAGCCAGCCAGCTTCAGCTTCAGCTGCAGTTCCATCTCCAGCTCGCCATGTTCGCTGACTTGGCAACATGAAGCGATTTGAGCATTAATGTTCAGTCAGTTTTGCGGCGTTTTTCTAGCTGCAACTGCTGCTTTTGTTGCTTCTAATTTTGTCAAAGTGCAAAAAAGTGCGTGCGCAATTATAAAATGCATTTCATTGCTGGCCAGAGATGCAATGACTTTGATTTTGTGTCGCCAAATTGCTGAGCAGAGCGTACAGCAGCCCGAAAGGAAGAGGTTCATTAAAAGAGTATTTCAGCGCTGCTGATTTTGCCACACATTTTTTGATTGCCCCCTAGCAGCAGCAGCAGCAGCATCAGCATCAGCAGCAGCAGCAGCAGCAACATCATCTTGACTGTGGTCAGTTTTGTGCGAATCGATCGCAAACATGTTGCAGCTTTTGTAATGCGAGCCATGCAACACAAAAAAGTTGCCCAGCCAGCGCTGCTCTTCATCTTCATGTTCATCATCATCATCATTACTTACCCCTAGCTACCACCGACTATACAGATGGGTTCGCCTTCTCCTCTGATTGCTGTCAGATTTGTGGTTGCTTGGACTTCTCCAATTGCTGCCGCTGCTGCTGCCCAAGACATTGAACCTGCCCCAACTGCAACACAAAAATATTTCGCCGCTTGACTGCGAAAATAACTCAACTGATTGACACTCAGGAAATGTCAGCAATTTGATTGGCTTTTATGCTCAGCCGCCAGCTGAGTGTTAGACAAAAACAAAATTTACATATTTTAGCCCGCTTCGAACAATTAGAATTCATAGACATGTGCCAAATACAACAACAGCAACAACTTTATAGTTTTACAAGCCTTGTTGGTCTTAAGAGGGGTTCATTGACGCGTCCCACAGAACAGGAATCAAAACGAAATACGCCAAAAATAGCTAAATACTGAAGACTGAAAACACAAAAAACCAGTTGGCGAAAAAAGAATGCACCAAAGGCAAGCCACAACAAAAAGCTGAAGAAATTTTCATAATTTTAGCATTTTATAGAATATTCGAAAAAAATGAAAGAAACAAAGTGTGTAAAATGTAAAATTGATCATAGCTGCAAGCGACTAGTTAATACCCTGTAGAAAAGTAACCAAAAGCTGCTTAATGCATATTAACTTTTTGTCAAATTTATTTTTAAGTGATAAAATGTAAGTTTTTACTAAATTTGATTAACAACTTTTTTATTTAAGCTATGTTTCTCACATCATCCTGTCCAATATACCCTTGATTTTTGTTTTAGAGGGTATTAATCGTCTCCTAGGTGCATTGGCCGCATTCAAGGCTAGCACAGCTCATAGTTATTGCTGGTATTGTTGTTGTTGTTGTTGTGTGTGTGCTACAAGTTTTCGCCAAGGGCCGAAATATGTACTCTGCTTAATTTGGCTGCTTGTGTGTGTGTTGGTGTGTGTGTGTGTGTGTGGTCTGTGATAATTAGCCGCTAGCTTATAGCCATTGAAAGCGCATTTGATGCCTGGCACACATTCCATTCAATTTCATTGATATAATCGTGCCACCGATGGTTGCGATGCTACTCTCTCATTCATGCCACCGTCTTCATCTTCATCTCTTTATCTGCTGCTGCTGCTGTAGTTGTTGTTGTTGTTGTTTGTCTTCTGGCCAGGCAGGCAGCCAGCCAGCCCATTGTGTGTCGGTAGCTGGAGCGCGCGCACATTTGGCTACTTCAGTTGCCAAGTTGCCAGTTTGGGACACACCTTCCTGCAACGCCACGCTAATCACGAGGAGGCAGCGCCGCCAGCGCGTGGATAAATCAAAAAGAGCAAGAGAGAGACGTGTGGCACAGACCCACAGAGTCTGCACATAATCCATGGCACACACACACACTATCCGCAGAGCCAAAGAAAGTGCCGCGCACATGGGTCTCAAGAGTCTGAAGCTGAGCTGAATGGCTTTGCCTAACTCTGGCTAACTGGCTGACTTGGCTCTTGGCTGATCCTCGTGCTTAAGACAAAACGCAAACGTTGCCTCTTTAGTCGTATCTTTCACTTTGATTGTGGGTCTGAGACGTTGGTGGCTCGTGTGGCTCGTGTTATGCTGTTAGTGTTAGCCTAAGTCGTTTGCCTTGCGGAGTTGCAACGTGCAGCAGTTGTTTTTTGTTGTTGTTTGGTTGTAGCAGCCACTTGGCTACTGTTTGTTTACACATGTATGTATAACTCAATCAGCGGCAAACATCATTTGGGCAGTTGACCCACAACAAATTGCCAACTTCGACAGCCACGCCACACAAACCTCAGCCTCAGCCTCAGCCTCAGCTTTAAGGCAAGGCATTTAAGGAATGCGTCAACAGAAACAAACAAAAAACGCACACAGATGGGGCAGTGTCCATAGTTGTGCGTAAGTTCTAATGAAAACCTAATTACAAAATCAGCCAATACTCTCAAGACTCGCACATAATTAAGGCGCACACTTGGCGTCGTCGTTGTAGTTGTCCCAGTCCACTGGACCCAACCCCGGCGATGCGTCTGCATCTCTCTCTATGAAAAACGCATTTAAAAGCCACATTAATGACGATGCCAACCACTTTGGTAAAATAGGAAATTGCTTGCTGCTTTCGTTTGAGGCTTTTTTTTTTTCGTCCATCAGCAGACGAGATCAACGCCAGTTGGAGTTGTCGTTGTCGTCGTTGTTGTTGTTGTTGTTGGTTGTCCACATTCACATCGACAACCACACAAAAACGAAGCGACGTCGACTGAAGCAGCGACTGCAAAAGCGTTTTCAGCATTTTTAGTTAATTTACCAGGAAAAACATTTGAAATTCTTAAAAAAGTAGCATCAAGTAGTTGCTGCGTAGACTAGAAAAAGTTGCAAAACCCATTGCGGAATGAAGCACGCCTCCTTTATACTCTATAGAAAAATTAATTACTTGCCCACACAATTCAATTAATTATACTTATTGGAATATTGTCAAATATGTAATTGTATGCAATAATTAGCGTTTGCCTTAGAGAATTCATATCATTGATTTTTAATAGCTCCACAAACATGTTGATTTATTGATATGATAGTTTGAGTTGATAACAAAAACGTTTGTTATGAAAAAAAAGTAATTTTTGTACCCTTATAATTAGTATCTGTATTTTATTCAAGCTGTTCAAAGAATTTAAAGATTTGTTAACAATATTTTAAGGTTATAATGGCTGTAAAATTTTGTTAAAATATTTTTTTTACCTATATTCTTTGTACATAATATGTTCTATAGCTCTATGCTTTTGAGAGCATTCAAGTTTCGCTATAACTGTTATTAGTTTTTCCTTATTTTCCACTTTGGTTTAAGTCGCCGCCACCGTCGCGACGCGCCGCGTCTTGTTGCCGCACTGTGTTGCATAGACTAAAAATCGCATTCGATCATTTATGGGATTTTATTTGGCGCGTCAGCAAATGTTGCTAAGCAATTTATTTATGACATTTTTTGCTAGCATCGGCCGTTGGCCAACGCTTGCTGCCTGCCGCTTTGTAGCAGATTCGTGCAACAATTTCTGTGTGCGGCTGCTGCTGCTGCTGCAAGTTGGACAACGCATTGAAATAGTTACAAAGTCAAAGCCAAGTTCCATATTCATCAGTTGCAACACTCTTCATTCTTGGTGTTGTTCGTCGTTTGCTTGTTCTTTGGCATGTCTTGTAATTTTTCGTTGTTGTTTGTTTGTTTGTCCACTCGTGTTTTTCTACCGAGAAACCCAAACTGGATTTAGTCATATACGATTCGATTCGTTGGCTCTCTCAGCGGACAATCGTTGTTGCAGTTGCAATTGCAATCGCCGTTGATTTTAACCATTGCATTTTAATTAAGTGCATTTTAATGAGGCATCAATGAGGCTGCTGCAACAGATGCTGCCACTGTTGTTGCTTTATTCATTACCAATGAGCGATGTTTAAATAGGCTCGACAGCTTCCTGGCTCTGGGAATTGCTTTTGGTCTGGGATCCTTGTGACCGGAGCCTAATTAAAAACATTAGCTCAATCCTTAAGCATATTTAAATTAGTCTCCACATTTGTGGTTTTCGTTCTAAACAAATAAAAACACAATTTATGCAAATAAAAATAGAATGCAAGTGAAATTGTCAGTCTAATTTGATTCAAATGCTTTCCAGCTCATATTTGCGACCCCTTTTACCTGGCAACATGCGTAATTAAAGCGAGTGAGAAAGAGAGCAAAACATAGTGGATGAAACAGATAGAATAGAGTAGTTGTGTTTACTCTTTGCAGTCGCTATACTAAATGGGCTCCATTAGTTGGTAGCTAAGAGTTGAATTGGACTTAAGATAAGTAGATGAAGATGCAAACTATATATACTAAAGTTCTGGGGATGAATTTATCTGCCTTTCAGTATCTGTAACTTTTCTTTTCTTTTGAACTTTTCTTAAAATCTTTCAACATTTATCATAAACTACAGCGCATTTCATATTCTGTTTAGCCGATGCACTTTTACCTTTTTCTGTGCTATTCTGTTTAACAATTTCCAACGTCCATTTCCATTCTATTTTTTTTCTGGTTTTTTATGTTTTCATTTTTCAAATTGCGTAATTTTCATTAGTTTGCTGCCTTTACAGACAAATTAAGAGCTGCTGCTGTTGCTGCTGCTGCTGTCCTTCTCAATCTACTCTACTCTCATTGCCAGCCCGCATCCTCCCTTACCCCTTCTTCCTTTCGAGGATGCACTGCAGGTCCAAAGTGCGTATATCTGCAGGATACGCAATGCAAATAAGCGAATGTGAGTGCCTGACGACCCTTGCAGGCACTGTTGATGTAGTAAATGTATTTGTGTGGTTTTCAATTTTTTTCTGTCTTTCTACATATATATATATGTGTGTGTGTGTGTGTTGGTTTTTTTATTTTATACGCAAATAATTGTGAATCTCTTTTTTATTCGTATTTTTCGCTGGTTGCAGCAGGTTATTGTTTGGTTTGGTATATTTTTTATTTTTAATTAAAAGCGGAAGTAAATGCTGGCAGGCCAAATGCAGGGATGGCTGACTTGTCAAGTGCATGCGTGTGTGTGCGTATGGGTGTGTGTATTAGGCATGTGTGTGTATGTGTGTGCGGGCACTTTGGCCATATTGTAGTGTTTTGCTAACAATGCAATTTTCAGAGCATTGTTGCTGATGCTGTTTTGCCTACACAAGAACTCCCTTTTGACGGACGCACATCAAATCAAATCCTTAGCTGCAGTCGCAGCAGCTAGCGGTCGCAATTTCAGACAGTCGACGTCGCCGTCGCTAGATGATGAAATGTCAAACGTGTTCCCGTTCCGTGCAAGTGCAAACACAACGGATACGGATACACTGACTGCCGCTTAGAGAGATGCGTTCCGCCTTCCCTTACCCCCCCACGCACACATATGCCCGCCACGCACAAACTAAACCAAACTCAACAACAATAAAAACATGGCAACAATTCAAAACTGAAGAGTTTTTCAAATAACGAAAAAAAAAAAAAAACAGAAACGGAAAAGGGAAAAAAGTAGAAAAAAATGGGAAAAAATCGAGAAAATTAAAACAAAACAAACAGAAGCAGCAGCAGCAGCAGCAGCAGCAAAAACGCATCATTGTCGGCAGCAGTGGCATCCACATCCACAAAGCCTTTGGCTATGCCTCTCTCTGTGCCGCACTGTGCCACGCATGAGGAGATTTTGGTTTGGCTTTTGATTGACGAACTTGGCTTGTTGTTGTTCGTGTTGTTGTTGCTGGCCAGCCTACAACTGCCTGCTCAACGATCCGCTTTTCACTCAAACTCATCAACGTCAACGACGCATTCAAATCGTTTTGATGGACTGCTGCTGCAGTCGTTCCACTGTTTCCAATCCTTTATCCGGCCGCCATCCCCCAAAGCTTCCGCACGCAGCGCATCCTGGCACAAAAACCAAAAGAGAAAGAGAGAGGGGAAAAAAAAATCACAAACCTTTGCACAATATTTGTATTTTACGCAATTTTTACTGGCTGCCATGTCGTTGACTGTTTGCTGCTACTGCCTGATTTGCAAACCGATTTGCAACATTGTTCATGTCAGTCAGCGCATTGTTAATAAACATGATATGATGAGTTCGGGTTTGGAATGGATTTGATGGGCATATGTTTGCCCAGCCATTGTCTTTGGTTGTGCTGATTGCAAAGTTAGTGCGACAATTATTGTGGTATTAAAACTTATTTGAAAGCCATTGCACTAATTAAACGAAAAGCGCACTCATTTGATATTAGAAAATGTAAGCCTATGCATAACTAAACTTTTAACAATTGTCATAAAAGTCAAAACACTTCTATTACGCATACGCCCCGTTTGGCACTCATATAAATCGCTTAACAATTTCCACTGCAACGCCTTGCTGCAGTTAATTTGCCATAAAATATGCTAGCAACAACAACAGCCACCAGCTGATGATGGACATGAAACTCGTCTCGTTGTCGCAATTAAATTACCAACCATCAACTTGCCACAAAGTGTTGAGCAGGGGAGGGGAGAAGAGTGTTGAGGAGGCGCCCATAAGCTGTTGCCAAAAAGTTTTAAGCTGCAGTTGAGTCCTCCGCAAAACTTGCCTAACCAAGAGAACAGAGAGAATCTGTTTTTACACCAAAAACTTTTTTGGTTCAACTTTTTGAGCAGGCGGCTCTTGTTTGCTTTTCTGGTATACATTTTCCTCACATAATCTGGCATGTAAATGATATAACCACAAAGTTGGAAATACTTTGAATTTTTGAATCTGCCCCCCTTCACTCCAAAAAACACTTGTTGCTGCTTTTGCCAACTTGTTGGATTTGCTAAAATGTCAGCAGCTTAGCACTTTTGGCTGCATTGTGGTTTAATCTTAAACAATGCTGTGAATTCAAATGAAAAATATATTTGTGTTTTAATTAATGAATTCTTTGTCTGTTTAATGCAGTTTACAAACGGTTTAAATTGGTTTTGTTATTATTTGTGGTTAATATACTTATACTATAGTGCTAAAAAGTAACTGCAGTTTGCTTTTTGCTCTTTGTTGTTGTTCGTCTCTTGACTGACGCATAGAGTAAAACAATCCAAGCAAAACGTGCGCTTTAATAACCCAAGCGCCTTGGATTCGCACATCAGTTGTCGTTAAAAACTAAACCGGGAAGCATCTTCTAGAAAAGATTCGCTCAATGAAGCTCTCCGCTTTTGTCTCGTTGTTGTTATTGTTGCTGCTATTAAATGCGGCTACTGCGACTGAGCCAAGTCTCTACAGTCCCGAAGACAATGTCAAAATATTGAACAACGACACGTTGGCCCTGGAGCTCTATGGTTCGGATAGCTGCAAGCTTGTGCAGTTCATCAATTATTTCTGTGGCGATTGCAGACGCTTTGCAGCCACATTCAAGCAGCTTGCTTGGCGACTGTATGAATGGAGAAGCGTTCTCTCGATTTTTGTGGTGGACTGTGCACAGGAGCGAAATGTTCAAATATGTCGCGACTTTGATATTCAGAAGACACCAACACTGCGTATATTTCCACCTGACTTTAAACGAACCGAGAAGGATGTTGGATTTGAGTTGGACACACTTGTGCCGGATGAAATTATTGATAAGCTTGCTGGGTATATATCGAAAGTTAAGTATACGAAGCTGGGTCAACCAGATTTTGAGCCACTAAGTGAAAAGGACAATAGAGTCAGCTATTGTAAAATGAGTTCGATTAACTATTTAGTGCTTGTCTATCAGCCAGAGGGATCTACAATCGGCAGAGATACAATACTGGGACTACTAGCTTGGCCAAAGCTAGCTGTGCGTACTGTCAACGATCGAAAGCTGTTTAGCAATTTTGGCTTAAGTTCAACAAATGATAAGTTGGCTATAATGGATTGTAATGGAAATGCTTTATCCTTAAGACTCTTAAACGACAGCAGCTCATCCTATATTGGCAGCGTTGCTAGCTATCTGCAATCCAAAGGTTACTCTCCCCTGCCGAAACTTCCAAAAAGTCCGGCACAAAACACCACAAACTATCTCATTGATGAGGAACAAGCCGCTATACTTTCCACAGTTCTACAAGGAGCACCTAAAGTTTATCGAGCGGATTTGGAGCAGGCCATAGACAAGTTGCTGCACATTGAGTTGCCAAAGGTGCGACTCTTTAAAGGTGATAACATGATGGCTCTGCGACAATTACTCAACGTCCTGCGTCTGTTTAGTCCCTTAAATGCCAGCGGCAGAATGTTGTTGCAACGTCTATATGAATTTGTTAATGGCTCCTCCAGCGGTCAACTAAGTGGCGTGACCTTTCAGGCACAGGTGCAATTGGTTGAGGGAATGCTACCAAAGGTATTCAAGGCCAGGCGTTACGTGGGCTGCATTGCATCGGGTCCATTCCAACGTGGCTTCACCTGCTCGCTGTGGACACTCTTCCACTATCTCACAGTGCAGGCGGCCAGAGCACCCGTCCTGCCAACTGGCTATGTTTTGGGCAGCATTCATGGATTTGTCAAGCACTTCTTTGGCTGCAGAGATTGTGTGCAGCATTTCATGGGCATGGCTAAGCGTCGCAAGATTTACTCAGTGGCCAGCCGGGACGAGGAAATACTTTGGCTGTGGGAGGCACACAACGAGGTGAATCAACGCTTGGCTGGCGATGTTACCGAGGATCCAAAGTTCCCAAAAATACAATTTCCCAGCGTCGGAGTTTGCGAAAGCTGTCAAATTAACTTTTCTAATAACACAACTTGGCGACGATCTGAGGTTTTGTCTTTTCTGAGTGGAATTTATGATGTTCGAAACTTAAGCAACTATGGTTTGCCCACAAGTAATGGATACAAATAAGTTAATCATATTATACATATTTGACTATTGTACTTAATTGTTTTACTTGGCTTAATATTTTAATAAATGGTTAAATGGTCAGAAAAAATAAGCATGTTAATGGTGAATTCAACTATAACGAGTCTGTCTTAATCGAAACAAACTGAAATTACTTTAAAAGAGAATTTAACAAACAAGTAAGAAGGCTCTAGTCGATAAATATTCAAAGATTTTTATTATTTTGTATTTGGTTTCAAATGTTCGATATTCATGATTTTACTGTTATCGATCACATGTGTATATCGCGAACGGAAACATTTATCGGTCGTCGAAAATAAACTTGTACTGCCTAGAACTTAGATGAGCTTATGTTCAAAATCGGGAGCCTCTAGCTCTTATAGTCTCTGAGATCGACGCGTTCATACATCCAGACAGACAGACGGATATGTCTATATCGACTCGGCTTTTGATGCTGATCAAGAATACATATACTTTATAGGGTCGGAGATGCTTCCTTTTGCCTGTTACATACTTTTGCACAAAACAATTTTATCCTTTTTAGCCATTTTAAGGGTTCAGGGAATAAAAAGTTTGTTTTATTAAAAGTGCATAACAGTAAAATAAAGAGTGTAGTTAAATGAAGTGCTTATTAATAAAAGATATTTTAATATTGAAAAGTTATAATATTTCCACTAACCCCTTATCCAAGTATAACGATCGACCTGAAACTTTGGGCAAGGTCTTCTATTATTTGCTTTAGTTGACTCACGTGTTGTTTTGTTTCTGAGTGTACAAAAACCTTTAATTCATTCACTACTTATAAACCGACATTAATTTGTCCAAATGTTATGTTTTGATTGAAGTCAAATAACAATAATAATACAAATTGTGGTATAATCGTGCTAATATTTATCAACTGTCATTGTTAATTGTGTGCAATTGCTAAATTAAGCGTTCAACTCAAATTAAGTGGTGCTCAAAGTATCGCAATGTAAATTCTCCTTCCACTACCCCATCACTTACATCTGGCACACACGCACACTTCCATACACCTTGCAAGTTAAATGCGAAAGTGCATTTGGGAGGGGTGGGAGTATTGAGTAACACACGTTTAACGGCACATCAATTATTTATAGAACATTTTTGCAAAATATCTACGCACTAATTTGCGTAAAGTAATCGATGTGGTGGAAAAATTTTCACGCATGCACACATGGGGTGACCTAACAGTAAGCTGTTGTTGCAACGCTCTGCCTGGGTTGTTGCAGTAGCAGGTTCAGGTTAGGGTTTGAGCGTTGTTCTGTGAAACTTCGGTTTTGGGCATGAGAGCGTACAAAATGGCCTGCAGAATGGTGTGGCAGCTAAAAATTACTAGCTACCCCTACAACAATAAGGGACGACAGTCATAGAGACACCCACAAGATATTCTTGTGCGTAAATTGGCGACCCTACCCCAAACCCACCTCCAGCCCCCACCCCAACAACTTTCGACCAAGCTGAGGGGCATTTTACATGCGTTTCACACACAAAAGTATATAATAAGGCTTATGTAATATGTATATTAAATACGTAAAATATATATAGATAAATATAAAATGCAGGTAGTCAAAAGAAGCAGGTGCTGTTCCATGGACAGTGGGGCAGTGTTTATTGATATTTTTCACATACACTCACTCACACACACTTACGCAATGAGGAGAAGCCATCGATTCGTGTGCAAAAAGTGTTGCATAAGCCAGCGGGCAAAATGGCAGCTACACGACGTGAGCACAACTGTACGCATTTTTGTGCGTTGCCTCGCGCAATTTAAGTGCGAAATTGAAGGTTCTCGTTTTAGCGCAGACCGTAAATTTTAAGTTTAGACCCACCACACACACACACACACACACACGCACTACAGTTATCTGCAACAGGAAACAGGAAACCAGCGCCCATTTGTAGCAATGCGGTTTATCTTTTTGCGTTACGTCCAAAATCTGAGCGGTGCGTGAAATGTGCGTAAAATATACACGAAAAATATATATCGTTGCCGGCCTCGTCTTAGGCCTTTCTTAATAGCAAACGGATATTGTGGCTTTTGCCGCATGAATTCATAGATAGCCAAGGCTCTGTAGCAGTGCCCGGAAGCAAGCTAATTGGGCGCTTAAAGATAGAATTTCGTGCTGCCATTTGAATTTGCATAACGTGGGTAATTGCTAGCCAGGAGTTTTCACGTACCTCACTTGAGTTGATTTCCATTGCATGCAGTAACCAAAAACAATAACCCTTCAGCGAAATAATGCTCAGATTATTGTTTAGGCATTTAAATTAAAAATGAAAACAATAAAAAAAAAAAAACGGCAAAGCAACGGCGGGAGCAGCTCCAGTGCACTGTTATAATTATGTAAAAACAGTGTAAAGATTGACTTGACTTCAATGCACCGACCCACACACACACAATACAGTTGCCACAAGCGCATGCCAAGCAAACATAAATTTGCAACACTGTGTCGACGAGTTGAGGCAGTGAATGAGTGAAAGAGAGTGCAATATAACAACCTGGTAATTATCAATGGCTCAGCGCTGGCAAAGCCAACTTAGCAACATTGTCTGTCTTGACTGCGTCGACGGGCGTGGCCACGCCCCCTAAGTTCCCAGTACCAGCGGCAGCACCAGCCTCAGCCTCCCACTTGCCCTTAGCCCATCATCCGAAACGAGAACACACGCAAAAAATGTAAAGTGGAGAAAAATTTTCGTGGCACTTGCTGATGAAAAGGGTGCTGAGTGATGCGGGTGTGGGTGCGGCTGGGGGTGTGTTGGTGCTGTTGCAACCGCCTACGTCTGCTTCTTCTTCTCCCTGCTCCACATATGCGAACCAAACCAAACTTTTGCATTTTTCTATGTAGCTACAATTAAACATGAAAAAAATAATGAAAAAATATTTGTGGATGCATCATGAAACCAGGGCTTCAAAATAGATAAGCTTAAAATTTATATTATATTGTATATATATTATATTATGCGATTTTTACTATTGAACTTATTTTTGTGATTAAAGTATTTTTAATATGCAGGTTTTTTTAACATTAAATTTCTGCATACATAACAAAAAAAATTGGAAATTGTAAGTTTTATCTCCTTTTTTAGTCTTTAAAATATTGTTTTATATTTTTTTATCCCCCTTGTTTTTTTTTTTTCATCTTTTCCAACCCTATTAGGAGCACCTAACATTGTAGCTAATATAGGCAAGGGAATGCTAACGCAATTTGGCAACAATTTTTCCCAACAACAATAATAATAAACTGTTCTTGCCCCTGTGCCCTGCCACAACAATCCCACAAGTTGCGGCAGCGCGTAATTAAAACAATTTAATTTTTGTACAAGTTCGCTGGCTAAACACTCAACCAAACCCAGAGCTAAAGCCAAAGCCAAAGCCCCAACCCTGAGACGTGTGCCTTCAAATAATAATTTGCTTAGTTTATGAAGTATATTCTATGCAAGTATATATGTATGTGTGTGTTTGTGTGTGTGTGTGTGTGTGCTACATAAACAGAACATTCAGTCTTTTTTTGAGTTGTTGCGCACAATTTACTCACTTGGTTGCATTTTAACATATTTTGTTACGTTTTCTGCAAGCCGCGTCGATTGTTGCTGTTGTTGTTCTTATTTTTTCACTTGGCTGCCGTGTTGTTTGTTGTTATTGCTCTTCTTGGCCTTACCTCAAGTTTAATTTGTTTGAGTTTTCATGCAGCTAACAGCAGCAGCAGCTTCTGTTGTGAATTTCATGTACATCTGGCTCTCAGTTCGCTTCGGTTTTTTCTCTCGCAAGTCGAAAAATATTTGTGCACGCAAAAAATGTTAATTACTGAAGTCGCACAGCGCACAAAAAGCGAACCATCAATGCGGCTGGGGCATTAAAATATTTAGGTTGCCTTCCCAGGCCGAACAGCTCAGACTCAGACTCAGACCCCAGACTCCGACTTCGACACTGGCTCAGGCTTAGGTTGAGGCCCTACAAGCGTTGGCCGTTAATGCAACTGCAACTGTAACAAATTGCAATGTCGCACATCTGTCTTGGCTGGCGTTTGGTTTTGTGCCTAAAAACTACTGCACACACGAAAAAAAAGAGAGGCAGGCTTTGGCACACCGGCACCAGGCCCTTGACGTTGCCCAGCTCATATTTATTTTTGCAGCCGCTTTTTGCCCAGTTAAAAAGCTTAAAAAAAATTGTCGTTGTTGTTGCTTTTAGTGCTTCTGCTGCTGCTGCTGCATTGCCAATTACCGGCGGCCGGGAACCCTAGCAATTTGGTCATATCCGGCCCCTTGGCTGCTGTTTGGCCAAGGCAAAAATCTGGTTTTTCTTTCACTTGTTAACAATTCTTGTGGCACGTTGATTTTTCGTTTGCTTTAGATTTTCCTGTTTTTGGCCTTGCCATCAATTTGCCAAACAATTTAGTTTTCCACAAGTTCTTTTTTCGTTGCCGGAGCAGCTGCTTGCCAGTTCCAGTTCCAGTTCCCCATTGCGAGGACGCCTCTAATTGGTATTCAAAATGGCAGGCTATAGTTTAATTTTAGCTCCAAATTGTTCAATTTTCGTAAATATTTGTAATGAACATTGTTATTACGCGGTGCAATCAGCGGTTGCAAGTATCTCTTTGTCCTGTTTTGTTGCAGTGGCAGCTTGCCGAGTCATTAGCACAAGACGTTGATCATAATGTTGTTGTGTGGTTGTTGTTTGTGTTGTAACTAATGAATATGGAACTTGACTTTGACTTTAACTCTATGCTCATGTCCATGTTGCTATTGCATTTCTACAATGTTGTTGCTGTGGTTGCAGTTAGCTATTACAAGTTTGTGCCTCATTGCGCTTTTGGACGCGTCATGCGGCCAGTTTTTTTGTGCCACAGATTGCCGCACGATCCCAAGTCAGCAAATGTGTCGCTCAGCATTTAAACAACAGCAGCAACTACGACTAAACGGTTGCAAAAAAAATGTCATAAATAAATTGCTTACAAACATTTGCTGACGCGCCAAATAAAATGCCATAAACGATCGAATGAAAGATTTTAAGACTCTTCAGCGAGTCTCTGCGCTGTCCAAGGAATTTCAAATGTTTTTCCCTGCTATCCGTGTAAATTAACTAAAAATGCTAAAAATCGCTGCGATGAGTTTGCTTTTATACAAGCCAGGGTTCATGCATCATGTGCGAAATCATCATCATTGACCATCAACAGCATTCAACTGCGCCTCTAATGATCAATGTAGATGTACTTGTATGTCTATTAGGCGTTCCTCAGCGAATACTTTTATTAAGGTAGATATATGGCAAACTAGAACTTAACAGATGTTGTTCCCTTTTATGCATATTTTTTCTCTCGCTCAACGATTTGTGGCAACTTAGTTTTCAGCTGCGCCCCAAATCCAAACCAACTTCAGGCCTGCAGCTTATTTCAGCAGCTGCTGCCTGATACTGCTGCAACACCTTTGCTAATACCTGGCATAACAACTTAATTCACCTTGCTGCATGTCTGCTAACGAACAGACAACGTGGCAGCAACAACAACAAGTTAGTTCATCCTTATGGCTCCCCAAACCGCAACGGATGCAATTTTTTCGGACAAGCAGCTCAAATCACAGTGGAGAAGGCGCATTCCCATTCGTTGCCTTTCTTATGCGACTCCGCTTGTTGCAAGTTCCATAAATTTGGCATTTTAATCGCTTGCTTTAGATTTTTATCTTAATGACAGCCAGATAAGCCAAAGGCATTTGCATTGCATTAAACTAACAAATTTTATGATGATTTTGGGCGTAGTACTTAACAAAAAACACTGCAACTGCAATGAAAAGCAAGATCAAGTTCAACGCTCATTTGTCCTTGATAATTGAAAACAACGCAGCACATTGCCAACAAAGGGGAGGCCGAAAAAAAAGAAAACAAAATAAGCATTACAGATATACAAAAATTATGGCAGTGGATCGGCAGACTTATTGCAGAGGCTGTCAAAGTCAATGCCTCGAAATGAAAACCGGCTGCTCCCATAACAAGAACACAAACAAGCACATGCACTAAATGTGCGTAGCGTATGCCGAAAATACGCTGGCCATTAACTTCAACCCAATCCTCAATCCGATCCCCAGCACATGCCCACGCTGCCAGCTTCGATCGTACGTGCCTCTTTGCCTCAAAGCAAAACAAAACAAAAATATACACAAAATAAAATAAAAATTTCCGAAAATTTGCAATTGACTGGCTGCAACGGAGCGGCGTCTTTCTCTCTCTCTCTCTCTCTCTCTCTGTTCTTCTGCATGAAGTGAGCACAGAAAAATGTTTATGCATTTTTTCTGGTCACTGACCGTACTCAAGGTTTTTCGTATTCTTCTGCTGCAGCAGCGACGACGACTCCTTTCGACGACGACGCTGCGTAAATTGCATGCGCACAAAAATTGACGAATATGCCAGGCGACGTATGCAAGAGCCGAGGGAAGGGTGAGAGAGCTGAGCAGCATCAAAATGTGCACCGAAAAAAAAGCAACAACAAGCCTTGTGGCAAACTTGTTGCACTCGAGCAACGAGGCATCTTTGGCTCCCCTTGTGTGTATATAGTATATCGGATGCCCGGTTCGGGCTTGGGTTGTGTGCGCAATTTGGAGACGACGAAGACGATGATATAATTTAGCACGAAAGTGAAGACTGTTTTTGCAGCCGGCTTCTGCCATCGTCCCGAATTCACCAAAACGAAACCGAAATGTGCCGGGGCAAGAATTGCTTCTTGATCGGAACGTTCTCGTTCTTGATGTTGTTGTTGTTGTGGTTGCTGCTGCTGCTGGGGCAAGTGATAAATTGTTGTGCGTGGCTTTGGTCTTTGGTTTTGGTTTTTTTTTGGCGCAATGTCAGTTTGATTGCGGTAGGTTGCAACAGTGACTGTACCTTTAGTGACTACTGCGACTGCTACTCTCTTCAACCCTGACCACCCGCAACAACTGTTGTGAGGCGCAAGAAGAAGTTCTCAAATTACCACGCCAAATGCCAAGTCAGTGACCGATTATGTTACCCAAAGCGTATGGGCGAAAGACAGGCGTCATTATAAAGCGTCGCTGTCGACGTCACTGTCGGCCCCATAAGCCGTTTTACCTCTCTCTCTCTTTCAGTCTGTTTGCCTGCTCTGTCTGCCACGAGGAGGCTTTTTTTTACTTCTTTCTTACAGCTGCTCCTTGGGCTCGCTTCTATTTGCTTTTGTTATGGCACATTAGTTGCTGTTGTTGTTGTGCGTGGCTTTGATGACTCTCTTTCTCCTGAAGTTGACCGCAAAAAACGCGCTTCATCAAAGGCCGCGCGATGACTGCGTAGGTTTTGTTCAGTTTTGATAAATGCCGGGGTGTAAAGTAAGTGAGAGGAGTTTGCTGTTATGCTGTGTGTGGTGAGTAGAGGGGAGGGGTGCTGTATGGTGATAATTATTTATTATTTAGCATGCAGCACTTTGTTTTTATTTATTTATAATGCTAATATATGTACGTAAAATAGCATTAGGCACATTGCGCATACGCCTAGTCTGCTTTCTAATATCACAGCTTAAAGGAATTCCATTAATTTCATTAACTTCACACTAAATTTAACCACTTTTTACCTACGTCACACAATAAGAAGCCAAACAATTTCGGAGAACAAAAAATACCTTTCAAAATACTTCGTTAGTTTGGTATTAGGCATGCTTTTATGCTAGGCTCACAAACAAAAAAAAAAAAAGAATAGATAAAGAAGAATACTTGACACAACGTTGACGTAAGCGGCTTTAGTCTAGGTCAAGTTGCAGGTGGTAGTTGGACAACTAGCCAGAATTTAGTCTCATCCGCTCCAACTCAAACGAATCTCGAGTGCCAATGCACATTCAATTACAATTCGTCATTGGTTGAAATGGCTTGGAAAATGATTTAATTGCTGAGAGTTCGATTTGAACAGCTCTAATTGAGCATAAGTCTGTGTGTGTGTGTGTGTGTGTGTGTGTGATGTGGACCGTGTGTGCATTCAAACTACCCGAGGGCGAATCGACTGGATAAAAATGCGTAAAAAATTGCACGAAACTTATTCGGAGAGAGTCAAATGGGGCAAAAATGGAATGGAATCAAAAATGCAGCTACAATTTGTATAGGACACACACACACACAATTTGATTGGCAGGCCAGTCAATAAACGAGCCACAGGCCCCGAACTAGAGCCGGAGAGCTGGACTGAAAAAAAGTCTGAAGTGCTTTTGGGTAGGCCTTAATTACGTAATGTGTGCGCCCAGTTATGACCAAAGGAGTACTCCACGTGTGTGTGCGAGTGTATGTGTGTGTCTGTGTGTGGCAAATGCGTAAAATTTTAATTTCGTTTTGAAAATTTCACTCGAAAAAAAAAATAAAGGAGCGAGTCCTGCCACAAAAGTTGTTTGCAGGCGCGACTCGGATGGTTGCATTTATTGAGGCCAATGACCAGACACGCACACACATACAAAAAGTAGTGTGTGTGTGGCTGTGTGAGTGTGCTGCTTCTTACGCACTTTTTGCAATTTCTAATTTGAAAGCACACACACTCATACACACACACATGTAAAGAGGGGCACAATTATTGGCCTGTTTTGCGCAAGAGGCATATTGATCTGCCCTAACCCTCTAAGTTCTTATTATTATTATTAAACAACCCCATTAAGTGCAGAACTCACCGTTTCTGTGCATGTTTTTGTGTGTGCTCGCCCCTGGTTTGGTTTGGTTTGCTTTGGTATGGTTATCTAAAAAACGGGCAAAGAGGCGTACAAAACAAAAAAGTGTGTGTGAGAAAGAGAGAATGACGATTCCATGCTGGGACCCACATTGGGTCGTATTCTGCCATGGGATCTTCATTTGGGTTGGGTTTTTGTACGCAATTGCATTGGCTTTTTGTCGAACTTTGTTTTTAACGTACAGCATTTCCGTAGGGGAGTTGCAAATTATAACACATATGTATTAAAAAACATACGAAATGGTGGGGACTACAAAAGAGAAGGAAAATGGGCTTTTTTCATACAGCTAGCTAATGAGGCCAATAATAAATTGTTAACCAAATCAGATCACATGTTAATCCGTGAATAAGCTGCTACTTATTTAAATGATTTTGTATTTTTGGTTGTGCAACAAAACAGAATATTGCTCTTTTTTAATAAACATTTTCAGCCCCACAAAGCAGGCAACAATAATAAGAACCACAAAACTGCAGAAATTGCAAATTTTGCGCAAAAGCATACGGCTAGTTAACGACTAAAAAATACCTTGTATGTGAGAGCTGAGGTAGTTGTACACAGTATCATTTATTGGCATACGGAATACTGCCTTTTCCTAACTTTTGTTAACAAAGGGTATAATTACGATAAATTCTATGGCTTGAAATAAATCCTAATGTGTTAGCAAATTGTCACAAAATAAAAGAAAAGAGCATAAAAACTAAAAAAAATAAAAAAAAATTGTGAAAAGTTGGGACTGTTGAGCAGAATATAAACATTAAATATTATGTGATCGTTATACTCTGCCAGAAGTAAAAAGTAATAAATAAATAAATCATTTATAAATCATAAAAAAAGTTATTTATTTTTTTAGTCTACTAAGAGCTTACTACAAAAATATTATACATTATTAAAATGCTAAAAGAGCATCGAATAATCGTTTTTAATATAATTTTTTTTTGTCATGTTTCAGTGTGTGTGTGTGAGTTTTTATATGGGTGATTATGTTTTTTAATAACAATTTTAGCTGCAAGGCATAGGCTACGCACTTTGTTTAACAGCATGACACCGAGTAGACACCGCACACACCCACTCAAACACAGACATTGTCTTTATGCCAAAGCATTTGTTGTGTAGCAGCAGCTTTTGTGTTTTGTTGACGCGTTTTTTTGTTTGTTGCTGGGGTTAAAATAGGTCTTATAGCTGCTTTAGCCCCAGGCTAACAACACACACGCAGCTATATTTTAATACAAAAGTAATTTTGCGCACATTTTTAAGCTGGTGTCAACTGTCGGGAGAATGCTCGAAGGGAATGCTTAGAATGGTGCGTTTAATTTGTAAATAATAAATAATGCTATCATTGTCTGGCTGTGCACATCCGCCTGGTAGGCTTGGGCGCCTAAGCCTAGGCCTGTTTTAATGAGCCAGATACAATTTAAGAGCCGCTTCCTGTTTGGTTCCTGTTGCGACGGCTTTTCAAATCAGTTTACTTCCTTGGCCAAGAGCAGACGCATTGACTGAATTAGACCAAAACCGTAAATTTTGTGTGGCCGTCGCTCTGAGAACGGATGCAACCGACTGGCAGCAGCAGCAGCAACAGCAACAAAAACCAAAAGAGAGCGACTTTGCTTGCCTCAATTGGCGTAAGAAGTTATCAACAGGATGCAGTTGTAGTTGCTTTCATTGTTGTTGTTGTTGTTGTGATGCTGTGACTACCGCCGCTGTTGTTGTTGTTCGTTTTTTGTGCATATCGAATGACAGAGCACCAAAAAAAAAGTGCTTATCAAGGCAAGCCCTTCCCTCTGCCTCTTCCAATGCCTTGGGTATGTAAATTGCATCTTGAAGATGCAGCCTGCTCGAATTTCGCAATGCATGCGGTCTTTGTTTTTGCATTTACCCTTTCTTTCTGCTTAGCGTTGTTGTTGTTGCTGCTGCATTGTTTGTGCTTTACATAAACTGCATTTTTTCTTTTTTTTTTTTGTAAAGTATGTTGTGAATTATTTATTATTATTATTTTTGTTAAAGAGGGTTGAATTCGGGTTTGCCTTTTGCTATCGAAAATAACTCGTTTCTACTGTTAGAATAATGTGGTTAATCTTACCGCCGTTGCCTTTTATCTTCCATAAATATGGCAATCAAATGCTTAAAGAACAAAGGTGTCAACTTTTTAACCCGTTCTCCCTTTTTTTTTGGCTGGGCAAATTACTCAGCGCTAGAAGCAAAATTCTGACATTGTCTCTGAATAAATATTTATGTAGAAATGGACGAAAAAATCGTATTGGAATCTTCCATAAAGTATAATCATTTATTAAAATCTTTAACTCTCACACTTACACATATGAATATGAAATTTTATTCATACTCGCTTTCAAGTACTTATATTCGCAAGCGTATTAAATGAAATTGCATTGCCTTCGCCTTCCCCGTCGTTTGTTGTTGCTGCTGCGGCTGAGAGCTCAAAGAGCGCCACATTATTATTATGCTGCTTTTTTCTTCTTTTGCTTTTTCGTACACTTATTACGAGGGGCCATGGGTTAACCAATACAAGAGCACACTGACTGCGCCAGCAACTTGCTGCCGTGGTGAGTTTAAGCAGGAAAGAAACACTCAAAAATTGAGTGAGTTTTGAACTGAGTGAGTTATTCAGACAGGGGCAACTTCTGACTGTGTGTGTGTGTGTTTGGCACATTTTTTTTTTTTTATAATAAAGGCTCAAGTGAGTTGTTGCTGGTTTTTTTTTTTTGGGTGGTTGTTGCTGCTGTTGGAGACCAGCCTAATGGCAATTTAATTGTTTTTGCATTAGTTTTTCATTTATTAGCTTTGATACGTGCATATGTGTTGGGGCATTGAGAACTTTAACCTCCAGCTAGGCCATGAAATTTTCATCAACCAAATTCGCATTGCTGCCCATCATCATAATCATCATCATAACAACTGCAACAACAACAACAACAACAACAACGGCAACACAATCAGTAACCAGTTGCATGCAAAATGCCTGCAACAGGTGTGCAAACCAACAGCAGCTTAGACCCCACTCCACCTTGCCCCTCCCTGCCGCATATCCCAAGTCGCTTGGGCGCAATCTGCAACACAAATTCCCTGCAGCAATAAGGTTGCAGCCACTGACTGTGTGTGTGTTTGTGTGCCTGGCCCTGACTTTGCCCTTACCCCAACAACAAGTTGCCGTGGCTGAAGTTTTCAGCGCTTCCATGCCTCATATCTTTTAGAATGATAATAGTTCGCCTTCCGTTGGCTGCAGCAGCATATAATATTTTTTTCCTCTTTGCTGTTGTTGCAGCGTTTTGTGTAGTAGCAACAAGAGCTCTAGCTCTATTATGAAGCCTGCCTCCCTGTTGCCTGCTTGCCCCCTTCATTGAAATTGACTTGAGCTCGATGTGTTTTTGGCTTTCATTTGGCTTTGGTTGAGCTTGTGTTTTAGTTTAATAATGTTTTTTTTCTGCTTTGAATACACTTGCATAGATTTGTTTTCCTTTTGTTGTTAGCACTTCTACTGTTCTTTAATAGTTTTTTTTTGTTTTCATGCCGTGTTTTCTTAATGCTTGGCAATGATTTTTCAATTAAATGTTGGTGGCATTCATTTACTCGCTAGCTAGATAGTTTAGTTTTCTATAACGGTTTGCGTTTTTAATTTACAAATGACAAAACACTGTGTGTGTGTGTGTGTGTTTGCCTGTCCCACTGGCCTCTGGCAATTTGTGACAGTTATTGTTAGTTGGCCCGAGCACAGTTTTGATTGACTTCTGAGCTTAACAGTTGACAGATTGCTGCCAATTGCGGGTGCTAAACGAGAATGTCTTTATTATATCCACTGATTGAAAATGTGATTAAAACAGTTGTAAGCTACATAGAGAAAAAAATGGTAATACAGTTAACATTGTTTAAGATACAAATAATGCCATGTTGATGTGAGCTAGATATTCAAATAAGGTAAAAGAATAAATTGAAGAACCAACGGAATGATTTCTTCTAAATTTATTTGATTCATTTTTATAATGCTTTGTCTTTTTTATGGCACTCTTTTTTAGAAACCACATCATAATCATTCGACTTTAGAAGTTGGAATTTCGGGTCTCAGCTTTGGCTTCAACACCATTGAACACATTCGAACAGACAACAATCAATGCTGCCACAATCAATGCGCCACTTAGCCAAAACGTAGCCAATTTTTTGTATTTCACATTTTTCGCTATATTTTTCGTTGCTGTTGTTGTTGTGCATTTTGTTCAAGTACGTCAAGTTCGATTGCGTTCTTTACCTTGAAATCTTGTTTTCTATCCGTTGTTAAGTATTTTTTTTTTGTGTTGCATTTTCGTTGTGCTTGTTATTGTTGGATTTTCGCTTTTTTTCACTGCTGTCGCTTTGCAGCTGCAAAATCTTTTGCATGTTGTTGCCCACCTCCGCTTGCTAAGATTTTCTTTATTTATTGAGCAACAAAAACATCATTTACTACGATTGTTGTTGTTGTTGCTATTGCTGTGGGCTTTTTCGCATTATTCTAAATACTCAATTTGCATTTATTCAACGACAGCATTAAATTGTGTGCTTATACATTCAATTAAATTGTTTTAACTACTTAGTTTGGTGATTTCTGATTTGTTGTTATCGTTTCTTGTTGTTGTTGTTATTATTACTTTGATGTTTTATTAATTTTTCTCAGTGAGGCGGCGTTAAGTAAAATGCGGAAATTGCTGCCAGCTTACGAAAGTACCAATCGCGCATACATTTATAAATAATAAATTAGCAATAATTACAAAATCGACTTGTGAAGTTTTTGCACACACCAAATTCGCCATTTCACAACTGTGTGTGTGTGTGTGTGTTTGTGTCCTCTTTTGCATATGTGTCTGCCTGTGTGTGTGTATGTGTTTGTTGATGTGTGCTTTGCATAAACCTTGACATCAAAACAATCACAGCACACACACACACAAAAAATATCACGTATACGACGGTCTGGCAACGCCGTGCCCATGCCCCATAGCCCAAAATGCAACGCTTCGCTGCATTTGAACACGAAAAACCAAAAAAAAACTCTGCCGCTGTCAGTTGTTGTTGTGTTTTTTTTTTTTTTTTGTTTCTATTGCTATTTAGTTTTGGCTGCGCTTGGCCTCCATTTTGGCATGCATTCATAACGCAAGTCGAGGTTTTCATTGGTTTCCAATTTAGCTGTTTGCTATTTTTGCTGTTGCTATTTGAGCTGTCGATGCCGTCGATGCCGCCCGCCGCCTGCGTCGCAGCTTTGTGCCTAAAATTTATCGTTTACTGTTGTTGTTTTTTGTTTT
Source organism: Scaptomyza hsui (assembly GCA_018152825.1). Taxonomy (NCBI): domain Eukaryota; kingdom Metazoa; phylum Arthropoda; class Insecta; order Diptera; family Drosophilidae; genus Scaptomyza; species Scaptomyza hsui. Next base: position 2,388,734 of record JAECXO010000004.1, on the reverse strand, counting down.
GTTTTGCTTTTGCTTTTTGCCATTCGTCGCAGCAACCTCGAACTTTAGATTTGTTTGCAGTGTTTATGAGAGCATAACATTTTGTTTATTGTAGCGCGGGTAGAGCTAACTGGCAGTGAGTACGTGTCTCTGTTTGTACCTTTAGACTTTGTAGGCTTTGTTACTAAAGGGTATACATATCATCACAACATAGCCATGAGACCGGTATAGTTACATATATGGATGAAACCAAATCCTTATTTATGTTTTATTTGGCAGCAAACTTGAAGATTTTTACGCATGCTTTTACAAAATTAAATATCTATATTTATTTTAAGAACTGAGCTTAATTTATTTTAATATCTTATTTCAAATACAATCTTAACTTGATTAAACATTTTAAGTTTAATATTTTTTTCCTAATCCAATACGTATTTTTTTATTGAAACTGCTTTGCATAAGAAATAATTAATGATAGTAAATTTGTCGTTATCCAACCCTAAAAAAAATATAACTTTTTAATGAAAGTTAGCCCAAAGTTCCTAATGTTGTGCTTATTAATACCGGAAAACTTATATTTCTTATTGTAAATATAAAAATATTGCAAATAAAACAAATAAAACATTTTTACTATCGTTGTTTAACGAGTTTAACTTTTTGCAATAAACAATCGAAATATCTAAACATGTTCAATTAAAACTGCTTAGCATATTAACGTATAAACAATGAGCGTATTAAAATGTTATTAAGCAACATCATATATTATTTAGCTAGTAAACAAATAGGTTAGACTTACAGAGCATTTGTTGCCTACTTTAAATAAACTGGCCTATTGCGTCTTTGGGCTTTTTTTTATAGCTGCATGTGACTTCGAAGCGAACAGGAAGCAACGACATCGCAGTTACAGTAACACACATTTTCCATTGCTGGCTGCCGGCCATCATTTCCATTTCCATTTAGCTAAGCGGGCGCTGAGGTCGCACAGCCAGAGGCGCAACCAAAGCCAGATTCAGAGTCAGAGTCAGAGCCAGGGTCCAAGACAAGTTTTTTATGACGCTGGCGCTGACGTTGGCGCTGTCGCTGGCATCGACTGTGAAGGCGGCTATGTGAGAGCATTTAACAAGCCGCACTTTACCATTGCACTTGCCCCTGGCTTTAAGTTGTTTAGTTGTTGGCTAGTTAACTCAGCTGGCCACTTGAAAGCTTTTTGGCTTGATTAATCGCTGTTGCGCTTGACCCTAATGCATTGATTTCAGCAGCTTGTGAACATTATCAAATCGTGTGATTTTAAGTACAACCACTTTATAGCCACACACACACACAACTGGTCAGAACTGTGCTCTTTTTGGGACAAAACCCCAAAAGCAAACCGGAAGCAACGCGCTAACTTCCACTTCCGCTAAGTTTCACACCCACACAGACAAGCTGTGGCTGCTTCTGTTGCCGGAAACGTGAATTTATCGCTGCCAAAGTTTACTGCCCTGCAGCCCAGCGGGGCTGCCAACCAGGAGCCTGCCACAGCAACGGGGAAATGATTTTTCTAGATTTTGTGGTTCACTTGTTGCACGTTCAACCGATAAAGTTTTTATTTTAGTTTTCGTGTCTCGAAGACTATTCACTTAAATTGATACCCAACTAATATCTAGTGGAAGTAAGTGTGTTGTGTGTTGTGTATTGTGTGTGTGCAAAGTGCAAAATAAAATACTTGATACTTACTAGTATAATAAATGGCTAGCAGCGCACTATAAACTGGAAGTTGCCCGAATAAAAATAATCAAATGACCGCACAAACAGCCAACAACAATAAAGCAGCGTCAAAATAATGCAAGTATTTGCAGTTACAATAACTGGTTCCACTATTTAGATTTTATTTTTTATACATTTCGTATGTTGTTGTTATTGTTTTTCTACATGGCTGACTGTTGTTGGATCTGTTGCAATTTGTTTTTGCTGCCATTTTTGTGCAATAACCTTGAATAAATTGTGTATATAAATTATTTTCGTTTTAATTACAATATTTTACTAATGTGAGATAGAAACAAAATGGCTGGGAACATTCTTAAATTGTTCAAGTGAATTTATGCATGAATATATTTTTACGTAAGTGCATTAAGTTGATAATGTTAATGATTTATTTATTATTTAATTTTAACTAAGAGACAAACTGATTAAAAATTATGAAGTACAAAATTGTATAGCTTTAAGTTAACTTAAACTTTTCTAAACTAAAGGGTAACTTTTCGTCGTTTAATTTAACATATTTTTGCTTTCTTAGCTTAAACACCTGCTAGCTCTTTTCTAATGAGAAGTTGGGATTGCACATCATCTAATTTAAATGAAAATAAATATGTAAATATTTTTAAGTTTTGTATGCTTTTAAATGCTGTTTTATTGTTATGATGCACTTACAATTTTGATGACAAAACATTAACACATTGACCACAAACTAAAATGGCCTTTGCATATCAAACCTGAGTCATTAGACGCTCCTTAATATTTTCGTTGATTTTTGTGACCTTTGTCGGGCAATGATCGGTTAAAAACCAACATGCACTCTCAATTATATTGGACTTTCAGTTGTTGTTATTATTGTTGTGTTGTTGCTGCTGCTGCGTGCAACTTGAGTTGCATTAGGAAAGGTCAGTGCCATCGCCAGTGTCGCTTGTGCCTCAAATGCATCAAAACGCGCTTTTTGTCGGCCTCTCTTTCTCTCTCTCTCTCTTTTTCCGTTGCTGTTGCTGTCGTCATCAGGGACGAGGGACAGGATGGGAACGGGGCTGGCGCTGGGCTTCGTTTCGCGCTTACTTGCTTTTAATTCTTGCATTGCGTTTCGAGTTGCAGGGCACTCAAACTCACACACACACACACACACACACACACACACACAGAGTGACTGTCAGGCAGTTGTATATAGTTTAATGCAGCTGCAGCTGCGGCAACTGCAACTGCAGCAGCGGCAGCAGCAGCACAAAAAACGCGCAACTCATTTAAAAATGCCAACGTCCATCAACGAGGATCGCCGAAGATGGCAGAATTTGTTGTCGTTTCGCTTTTTTGTCAAATTGTTTTGCTGAATTTTCTTGAGAACTTTTGCATTGTATTGCATTATAGAGCCCCTTTTGCTATTATTCTTGTTGTTGTTGTCGTTCTGAGGCTAGAGCGAGATATCCGAGGAAGTGGTCACATGGAGACGACAATGAACTGTTTTGTTTTGTTTGGTTCAGTTTGGTTTGGTTTTGAGCTCAGTTTGGTTTTTAGTAAACAGCATTTGGTTGAAGTTTCTTTATAGAAAAGTTATATTTGAAATGTTAAATACTCTTCACGTTCTTAAATATTCTAATGTACATTTAATAACACCAACAAAAAATTCATTTTTACTTTTTATTAAGTACTTTTTCTTGAAAAACCATTTAAATAGCTATCAACTCAGCTTGCTTGCCATTTGCAGTAACAGAATTTACATCACAAAATGCACTAATTGAAATGAGAAATGCAAAAAAATGAGAGAAAAAACGCAAAACGAAATAATTATTTAATTTTCATATTTCGTTTTAGCTGCCAAGCAGTAAAGATGAATTCAATTTGCCAGGAATCAAATAAAGAAGCTGAACAGTTTTTCAATTTTAATTAACTTGACTCTGCAGCAACGCCAAGGAGCAAAAGTTAACTTACAGTTTGTCTAGTCCAGAGAGAGAAATGTTGTTTAGTTGAAATTTAAGTGACAACTTTTCTGACAATTTGTTTTTGTGGCAAGTGGTGCTTGCTAATAGTCTTACAAAGCACACACAAATTGCAGTTAAGTGAAAGGTCCTTTGCCAGAAACACACGCCTTAAACACACACATGATGTTGCCTGCTGCAGATAACACACACACACACACACACACACACACACACACACACACATGCATGCACATCTAACCGTAGTTAGGCACCGCAGGCCACCTTTGAGGCACCTGTTGCACACAAAACCACCTGCCATGCTAATTTCATTATGTACAATAGGTTGATGACTAACCGCAGGGCAGCAGCAACAACAACAACAGCCACAGCAGTAACAAAAGTAGTCAATGCGATAACGTTGTCTAAATCGAAAATTGCATAACACTTTCAGTTGCACTAAATACACACGCACACACAGTGAGTGAAAGAGAGAGGGGAAGAGGGACTAACTGCCCAGCTAAGTCGACAATTGAATGTTGAACACACACACACACACACACACATGCATCGTTTGGTTGCAATGCGCAATGTGGCAGCCACCCACCCACCTGTTGTTAGATGCAACCAACTGGATACGGGATTAGAGAGGCTGCTGCTGCCACTGTTTAGTGCTGTCGTGTGCATTTTCATTCAACACATAGGCCTTCACACACACACACATACACACTTGCACACAGACAGACATTTTAATTGAGTGTTTTTGCAAATTTAGTTCAGGGTCAGTTATGTGGCTCATTTTTGGCTCTGTGCTTAGACGGCCAATTTTGGGTTTGTGTGTGTTTTGGAATTCTCTGTTTATGATTTATGCACAACGCATACGCCATGTGGTACGCATTATTATTAAGTGGTGTTTAGTTGTTTGTTAATATTAACCTGAAAGTTTATCTTTTGCCTACAGCAATCTTTAGCTTACAAAGTTTCCCTTGGAACAAAATATGTAACATGCCGACGAATATTTCAGTTTTTTTTTATTCCATGGTGTTCCATTTCTCATTAAAAAGACAGTTTTTTGTTGTTGATGCTGCTGCACCTGTTTGTGCAACACCCCCTTTCCCCCTCTACCAACGATTCAGTTGCTCGTTTAATTGCTTGGCATCGCATAGAGAATTCCCTTGTGGCAAAGCTTCTTCTCTAGCTTGCAACCATCTTTCATTCCGTTCACTGCCAAAACAAATTGTGAGAAAAAAGTTCAGCAACAAAAACACAAAAACACAAAATGTGCGTGCTACATAAATTAAAACCTATGCTTCAGTGGCTTCCCCCACGAAAGAGAAAGAGACTCAAATGATGAGAGCGAGATGGCAAGTAGAACAGAAGACTCGTCTTCCAAGTGATCTCTGCACTCATTCTATCCAAGAGTCGATTCCATATTTTTATGTCAAGTCTTTGCTGTTTTTGCCTCAACATGTTTTGCATTGAATTCGGGCTTAAAATGCTGTTTATTGCTGTTGCTGTTGCTGCTGTTGCTGTTGCATCGCATATTCGTCAATTTTTTGTTGCAAGTGGCTGCCATCTTGATTATGTTGTAGCTCCCGTGGTTGTTGCTGTTGTTGCTGCTGCTGTTCTTATTATTATTACTGCTCCCTAGCTGCAGCAGCAGCAACACCAACTGTGACTCCGACATCATGATGATGATGACGATGATTGTAATGGCGATGATGATGGCGTGTTTGCTGTAATTTGCGCTACGTAAAACGTTCAAAAATGCAACAACGAACTGCAGCAGCAGCAGCAGCAACAACAACAACAGCAACAGCAAACAAAAAACGCTCTAAATGAAGGGAATTGAGCGCTGCGATCGTTGACGCTGCTCTCTGCTGCGGCTAGCGCTGACGTCGTCGTCGCTGACGTCGCCGCTGCATCTGCAAAAAGGGCAAAATACGAAAAACCTTGAGGACGGTCAGTAACCGACAACCGCCAGCCCAGAAAAAATTTGTATGAGCAGCAAACAAAAATTTTTTGTGTTTAATATGCTCTACTTATGAAAGAATACCAAATTTATCAATGAGAATGTGATTACTAACGGATTGTACTAAAATAATGGTGCCTTAAAAGTTTTTATGTAACATATTAAGAGATAAGAAACATTTATTAAGGGGATTAAGACAAAAATACCAATACTTGTAGCGCAAGGAAAATATTTAATGAATAAAAATAAGCTAAAAAAAAATATATTTTTGTTTCTCATACAACATAAATATTCTTGTAAATAGATTTTTACAATATTCAACTTTCCTAACTTTTTTCTATACAGTCAAAGAAAACTTCCTTGGTTAGGGTATTCCTCGCATCGACGTGTCAATGTTTACATTTTTTTTTGTGTTTTTTTTTCGGTTTTGTTTTGTACATTTATTTTGGTTGCTCTTTCTGCTGCGTTTTTATTCGCTTTTTCGTTTACTTTTTTTTTGTGCTTATTTTTCGTACAGTCAAATTGCGCATTTTTGGCTTTGGGGTGGAGCCTCTCTGAATGCGTTGTAGCTGGCAGCGCTTCTGCCCTTTGTTGTTGTTGCTGTTGCTGCCCGGTTTTGGGTGAGGTCGTGGTCGTTGCCGGTTTTACTTTTTTTTTTTGCGTCATCAGCAACGAGAGAACTGCACTTGAAAACTCAACTGGCGTGGTTGTTGGCTGGCTGGCTGGCTGGCTGGTCGACGTCGGGACCGACATCAACGTCATCATTGTGGACTTTAAGTGGTTTTGGGTGTGCTTCTCTACTCTCACATACATGCGTGTGTATCTGTGTGTGTGTGTGTATGAATATATCTGGACCCCATGCGGTTAATTTATGCCCGCTTGCAATTTTGGCAGACAGTGAAAAAATATTTTTGGTCTTGTTGCACAGAGCTCGGGCTGCAGCCAGTTTCATTTTTAGAACTTTGGCGAAACCGGTTTTTTGGATGCGGCTTTCGATTTTATTTGTTGTTGTGCGGGGAGCATTAACTGGTTATTTTTATTTTCGTTGTAGCTAGCAGTTGTTGCAGTTGATAAATCTCGGCGCGCCGTTGTCATAAATTTGCATTGGGCCATGCCATTGGCCCTGACATTTCTAAGGCTTCCTTGCCAGCCAAGTTTGTTGCTGTTGTTAATGTTGTTGTTGTTTTGGCAAGCTGAAGTTACCAGTTAGCGGCAGCCAATGCAATTAATCACAGCCAAATGCACAGAACGAGCATGTGAAATGACAAACAAACAGACTGACGAACTGACAGACAGATGCTGAAGTTGTAGCAGTCAACTAATCCACAATTCGACATCGCCGACGATTCGATTCGAATCGATTCCACATTGCATTACATTCATTTTCGCCACACATATATTGATGGGGGGTTTTCGGGGTGCATCTCTGTGTCTGTGGTAAGAATTTGGTTGACTCTATGCCAGGCCATATCATATTTAGTCAAGTCAACTCAAACCAAACCAAACACAAGCAACCAACCAAGCGAATCAGCCAGACTCTCAGCCTCAGCTTCGGAGTCCCAGTTCGGTACACTTTGGACCCAGTCTCAGCCTCTCCTTGCCTATCACAAACTGATTATTTTTAACAGAATCATTATCGTCAATGGCAACCCAAGAGCATCTTTCAGCCAGACAGTTACGTTTTTGCCCAAAGACCCAAGCCAGAAATGTACCCTACTCGGAATTTTATTATGTTTTAGTTTGGTGGGTTTTTATAATTGGCTCAATAAGTTGACAATTATTTTTAAAAATATTTTTCATTAACTTTTATACATTTCATTGATTTTAGAGCATTCTGGTGTTCTTCTAATCTTTCTTTTTGCTTTCTAGCTCTTATATAAATAGGGTATCTAAGCTTCCGTTCATACCTTTGCCATTGCATTTTTTCTTCTTGCCGTTCTCTTTGCGCCATGTAATTTGATTTTCTAAAAAGTTTCCGATTTCTAGTGAATTTTTCGCACTGAGAATCGACAGCTTGGGTTATTGTGGTTAATTTCTTTTAAATTATTTTTGCAGTTGCGTTTATAGGAAAGACGCTTATCAAAAAGCCAGCGACAGCTGCTTGACTACATACATACACTGTATGTATGTATGTACTTAGTAATATCTATGTACATACCGTATGTATGTATGTTTGAGTATGAGGCGAGCTTAAGTACTCGTTGTCGTATCTTGCACTTTATGCATGACTCAAAATTGAAATTCAAAACGAACTTGACAAAATTAAAAGAAAGAAGCTTCATTCATGCACGCATACACAGACACTGAGTAAACACAGCAAGCAACAACAACAACAACAACAACAACAGCAATAGCAGCAACAATATACGCATGGCAGGCCAAATAGCTAGTCAGTCAGTCAGTCAGTGAGTCGGACAGTCAACCAGCGCCCTCAATGCACGCTTTATGCAACGACAACGACGACGACAACAACGACAACGTCAAAAGCAACAGCAACAGCAGCAAACGCAGCCAAAAAGTTCATTGAACCTGGCCCAGTGCGAATTCGGTTGTCGTAGGTTAGGGACGAACGACAGACCAACCGACCAACCGACCGACCAGGGGCTTGGACAGGGGGCATGACGTAGTCGACGACGACGACGTTGGCGTTGACGTTAGCGTTGACGTCGACGCTCACTCTGTGCAAATACAAATACAAATACACTGCCGCTGTCGCTGCCGTTAGCGCTGCCGCTGCTGCTGCTGCTGTTGTTGTTGCTGCCAAGTGTGACGAAAAATATACAAAACAAAATACAGAAGAAATAAAAAGCAACAACAACAGCCACAACAACAAGAACATCAACAATAAGAGTAATAACAGCAACAAGAAGCGTATTCAAAATAATAATAAAAATCGGTTGTTGGTTCAGTTCATGGCATACCATATGGAGCAGAAGTGCAGTTAGACTAAGGGGTATAAGGGTTGGGTTGGGGAGAGAATCGGCAATGCCTGCCAGTGACCGCTGCTGTTGTTGTTGTTGTCTCTCGGCTCTCCGTTGTCTGTTGTGTTGGTCATGGACGCCATTTCACATTTATTATTGTTGGCTCTTTTTTTTTGTGAATCATATGCGATAAAGAATTATATACATATTCTGCATATGAACTGCGTAGATTTCAAATCAAAAACCACAAAATATTTACTTGTAGTTCTGGCTTTGCTGGCTCATCAATAAAAAATATCAGCTTCTAGTGAGTAATGAGGTTTTTGAACTTGATCCAGTCCTTCACCCCCCGCGAGAGAGTACATCATCTAGTTGCAAGTGCAAGTGAATAGTTGCAATATATTTTTGTTGGCTATTGAAAGCTTGGCAGTAATCGTTTCTGCCAAATTGCTGTTATTTGCTCATATGCGTGAAGTTTTTGGGTCGATGGCTTAGCAAAGGGGTTGAAAAGAGGGAGAGAAAAAGAAGGAGGGAGCTGACAAAGTCATGCTGTCTGATCAGAAGGGTTTGGGCAAAGACCTTTGCCAAAAGTTCCATTGAACTCTAAATGTTCGTTTTGCCCTTTTTATCATACATATCTCGTTTCACAAGTAAAGCTCTTTTAAGGTTTAGCTGACAAAAAACCGGAAATTTTCAAAAATTTCAACTGATTTAACTATCAACGATGATTAATGAAAACAATGACTCATTTATTATCTTCTGTTTGCTGTCTGTATCAAAATTTAGTACGTGTATCATAAATAAAAAGATAAATAAAAAGATAGCTTTTTTTTTTAGAGTAAATGCGAACTGAAAATACATCTTCTTGGCTTAACTCACCATAAGCTGCCAAGCTAACTTTACTTAAAGATTATCGACAATCTTAAAAGATCTCTTAAAGTTTTTCGTTTCCTGTATTGTTGTTGCCCGTGGGGCAATTTAAATAAATTGTTCAATAATGGCTTTAAATCATAAGGCAATTCCACATGAATGCCCATTAAAAGTACATTTAAACTAAAAATACAAATAGCCACAAGTTCACCGACCAAACACAAACACTCACACACACACACGAAAGTCAAATACGGCGTATACGTAATATTAATTGAAACGTAAATGGTCGGAAAACACTTTCGCTCTCGGCTTCATTGATATCTAAAACTAAACATCTAAAACTGGCAGCCCCCAAAAACGGCCCCCAACTGCCCCACCAACAACAATAGCAATGCGTGAATTTGCAACACAAATTCCATGTTTGTTTATGTGTGTGTGTGTGTGTGTGTGTGTAAACACGTGTCTGTGTGTTTGTTCTCGTGCATGCCGCAGGCGCTTTAGCGTTGCATTCATCTGTTTTGTATTTGGCAGGCAGCCAAATAAAATTTCGAGATATGACCTTACACACAATGTGTTGCCGGCGTGCAGCAGCAACCGCAGCAGCAATAGTAACAACAACAACAACAACAACAGCAACATGGCCTAAACATGGCAACAGTTTCCGCGTGGATGCTGCGTCCATTAGAAATGCATTTGTTGCCGTTGTTGTTGCTGTTGTTGTGTCTGTTGCTGCAGATGTTGCTTGTTGACATTGACATTGGTTAAACGCCAATTTGTGCGTGTATATATTTGGAAATGTTTGTGTGTGTGTGTGCGTGTGTGTGCTGTGTGTGCTATGTATTTTTAAAACACGTGCTGGCCGGAATCTGTTTCATTGGGCTAAGCTTCAAATGACATAATTTGCATGCCACTTCTGCTCACTTTTACTGACCTACAATGCAACGTGCAAGGGGCAACCATTTGTGGTTTTGTGCCTTATCAGACAAACCGTTACTTGTTGCGTATCTTATCAATGTGGTTGAGTGTAATCTATGTGATTCTTACACTTCACTTTCTTGTCTTGACTTTTCGCACAGAACACAAAATAAAAACGTAATAACGCAAAAAGCTCAATGCAATGCAAAAATACAAAATAAAAGGCAAAAGCAGAGCAAAAGCAAAATAAATAAAAAAAATTTAAAAATATTTATTGTGTACATACATATACATGTGTCCAGAGTACATACATTTACAGTGTGCCTGACCAAGGCCAAGTAATTTTGTATTGCTCCCGAGTTCCTTGGCCTCAGCAATCTGTATGCTTTTTATTGCTGCTGCCGCAGTTGTGGTTGTTGCTGCTGTTGTTGTTCTTGTTGTTGCTGTTGTTGATTCTTGGTCATTGGCTTTGGCTGCTGCTCCTCAGTTGAGACTGCTTATTTGTTGATTTCATTTTGGTTTATTTATTTTCCTTGTTTTCGTTTACTTTTACTTGAAACTAAAAATCACTACAGTTAAGATCATCTTCATGGAGCAAATGTGGGCGGACTAAGAATTTATTTAGTGTGTGGCTAATGTTCTAAATTTAGGAAAGTAGATAATAATGAAGGTAAATATACAGTCACACTTTAATGCGTAAAGTTAGTAATGATTTTTGAAATTAATATTTTAAGTGTTATCAAGTCTGTATAAAAAGATTATTTCAAGGTTCTTAAGTTCCATTTTAGTAAGATTTGATTTAAAAAGATATTTAGGTTAACTTAATAAACAAAATAAATAAGGGAATAAATGTATAAGAAATATTTTTGCTATATTTAGAAGTAAAATAATTTTTTGTCTTTCCAATGATAATATATACTAAAATTCACGTATATTAAAAAGTTTTCTTTGATAAAAAATGTTGTTTCTTAAAGAAGGTTTTTTGTTCCGATCTAAAATCATTATCTAAATTTATTTTTATTTATTTTCTTTCATATTTGTTTTATTCCTTGTGCATATTTATAAAAATGTTTTTTTTTAAATAATCTTCTTTAAAAAAAAGGCAATTATGTTCCTCAATTAACTTGCAGTTGTTTACAGTTTACTATAAATGGACAGAATAATTATTTGCGTAATATTAATTTTAAATGTTGCTTAAGTATTAGCAATTATTACGGCTTAAGTTTGATTCTTATCTAATTGCGCGTTTAATTTCGCTCATTATTTATGGTGTTTGTCGTGGACAGTTTCCGACTTGAGCTGAAGCTTCCGCTTTGTTCCGCAAACAGTTCCGTTTCGATTGGGCCAAATGGTGAGTGGCCCAGGCGCAGCTTAGAACGGATGCAATTCACTTCCTGCCTGGGCGCTCATTTGGGCCAATCAAACTCTCTCTCAAGCTGGACGAAGACAATCTTTTAGCATTTAGGTGCCTGTGGGAAATGCGTAATTTGAAAAAATCGTTTCTTGATTATGCATTCCAAAATTGTTGCAGCAAACTCACCCCATTAGCCCTTGAGTATCTGCAAGATGCACAAAAATGCATTTCTTTTCCTGTGCTTTGTATTCCCTCAGTTGCAGTGGCGTGTTTTAATTGCACATGTGTGTGCGTGTGTGTGCGTGTGTGTGCGTGTGTGTGCGCACCCCTTTGACTGTTTACATTTCGACAGGCCGTCGCATTTTAATTTTAGAATATATTTTTGGGTCTGGATTTCACATCTCAGCTTTCAATGTGCAAAGCATGCAATGCGTTCCATTATTTCTCTATGTGTCTGTGTGTGTGTGTGTGTTTATTTGCCTGCTGCATTTTTCATTATGCAAAAAACTGCATAACATTTTTTTTTTTACTTATTTCTGTGCGCATACGCTTCGAGTTTTTTTTTGGGTACTTTTTTATTTTCGAAATGCATTCAACAAAATTGCACGTTTTGCTTCGTGCATCTTTTGTGTGTTTGCATTGGCAGCAGGAGAAGAAGAAGAATGAAAAAAAATGCATTTGCAATAGGGTGGATTTTTATGGGTTTTTGGGCTCTTTTTAACGCTGTTTTTTTCGGGGGCTCTCTCGCTTTCGTATTTGCTTACGTGGTTTTAATTTTAATTGCTTCTCATCAGATTTTTCACGTTTTTTGTGTGTGTGTGTGCCTGCCGTTTGCATGTTGTCGCCGATTTTATCTTTTGCAAATACTGTAATTATATGTGTTCCTCTTTGGCGACATCACCAGTGTGGTTCAAGTTTTTTGTGTGTGTGCCACACGGAAATGGTGCGCGGTTGAAACTGCAAGGGGATATGAATTAACACAGACGATGAAAGGGTTTGGGAGAGAATAAAATAAATTACTCAATGTTTTTATGCGTAAAAATAAAGGTATATATATGTTTAACAAGATTTAAGGATATGGATTACAATCAATTAAAAAATTGGTATGTTAAATTGTAATCATAAAGTGTTTAATTAGATAAGGTCTTAAGGAAAAGGTTTTATCTTTAGGGTAAATACTTAAAGGTCTCCTATCAAAACTATGATCTTTAAATCAATACAATATAGATTATAATAATATTGAAAAACTAATTTTGTTTCCTTTTAGAACAATTTTTTAATAAGGTTATTACAAAGATTTTCCGAATTGATTAATTTTTAAAAATATATATATTTAAAAGGTTTGTGATGTTTTTTATAATCTTAACTTTTTGTAAGAATTATTTCTTTCTTATCCAGCTGAAGCTAACAAAAACTTTTAAGTAAAATATTACAATAATATATAATACAATTTCCCTGAATAATGTTCATGTTCTTCGATTTATTTTCAACGAAATCGCTAGCGAATATACACAAATTGTAAATTGTTTATTAGTCATTTAATATGTTCCTTATTACTTTTGCAATGCAATGCCAAACATAAGCCCAACATCAAGGCCAGCTGTTTTGTTTGAAAGCCTCGATTTAGCTAGTGTCATATAACTGCAACAACAACTGCAACAACAGTCACCTTCGCCAATTCAAATGCCAGCCAGTTCTTGACTATTATTGCCCACAACCGAGTGTCGTTCAAGGTCATTGAGTCGCCGTTAACTAATGTAAATGCAATTAAAATCAACAAATATTTTGCTTATTAGAAAAGCATTAAATGCAATTCCACACAAACGTTAACAAAAAATGGTTAAACAATTACTATATTTATTATACACGAATTTTTTCGTTACAAGGTATGCAAAAAGCAACAACAACGAAATTTTGCGCATTAATTGCGAGACCTTGAAACCAGTCACGACTAAAATTCAGACCCAACCCCAAGCTTTACATAGACCCTGTACCCTGACTCTGTGCCGAAAAATTCTCAAAAACAAAAAACAAAAAAAAAATTCGTCTACAATGACATGCAACTGAGTCTCTCGCGGACTGCAGCAAGCTCGAGTCGAATTGCATTGTCCGCCAGGCTGGCGAATTATAATAATTTCATTTTCAGTTTTGCTCTCGCGCGCGCTCGACATTCGCACCGAAAACCGTTGCACACTCGAAAAACAAAAACAAAAACAAAACACAACAAAACACAACAAAACACAACAACACACACAAAAAAGTGCATGTGCAACGGGCGCGCGTTGTCAGAGTCGCCAGTTGCATTTCGAGCGGTGAGTGAGCGTCTCCGTCTTCGTCTCCAGCGCTAAACAAAAGCGCGCTGTCTCGTTGTTCTCGTTGTTGTCGCTGTTGTTGTTGTTGTTGTTGTTTCGGTTTCGGACTTGTTTTTGCGCTACTGCAACCCAAAAAGAATTGTTAAAAACATGTACAAAATGGAGAACAAAATGCACAAAATACTATATTAACAACAACAAAAAACCTAAGAAACAAAAAAAAAAAAAAAACTCAGAGCGAGTTTGATTCTGAGTGCATTTAGCTGAGCGCTGAGTGCAACTATGTGTGCAAGTGTGTGTGTGTGTGTGCAAAAGTGCAATTAAAAATACACTGACGTCCCCTTCACCTTACCTCAGCTCACTCAGAAGTATTGCTCACTCACTCACTCAGAGACACAAATTGCGGCGACACATTTTTACGCTCCGAGTTGGTTCTTGCCACCATTTTCTTTTTTTTTTCGCTTCTCTCTCGTGCTGTTTTTTTTTTTGCTAACCAATTTCGCTTTTAACGTTTTTTTGCCGGCTGCCATGAATGAAGGGAACCAATACATTGATACACTGTGTGCTCTAGCCGGCTGCTACCTCCCACTTGGCACAAGGGTCTCTCTTTCTCTCTCTCTATCTCTCAGCGCTGCAATTTTTTCTACACACACACACACACACACGCATACAGAGACAACTGTCAGTTGAGCGTTCTGTTCTCAGTCAAGGCAAAATGCATACAAAACAGCGAAACTTTTCTTAGACCTTTACAACACACAGCATTGTATCTTACTCTTTGTCCTATGTGCATGTGTGTATGCAAGTGTGTGTGTGTGTGTGTGGAGAGCAATCCGCCGCGCTGCACTCATTCTGCCCGCGCGCTCTGTTTGGGCTCCGGCTCATAGTCATAGTGCCGGGCAGCTCAGCTGGATGGCAGCTTTATTGTCGGTCGTTTCGAACGGTTCGGTACGCTTTTGCCTTAGCTTCGGATTGTCGTTGTAAGCGCAGCAGCAGCTCAGCAGCTAGCACTAAGCAGCGACGCCAGCGTCGACGTTGACGTCGTCGTCATCGTCAAGTTAGTCGATTTTGTTGTTTACGTATTAGTAAAGTTGTCTGCGCTTGTTGTTAGTGTCGGTGTTTGTTTGTTGTTGACGTTGGTCGCGGTGCGAATTTTTTTTTATTTATTTTCTGCTGCTGCTGCTTCTGCTACCAACACACACTCATGTGTATTGGTGTGCGTACACTCTTTCATGTGCATGTATGTGTGTGTGTGTGAGTGCATTACATGTGCTTCCTCTTGAACAGCCCAAAGGCTAACACAAACAGTTGACGTGCGTTTCTCTTGTGATAACAAAATATATTTTATTTAAGTCGCGCAGCAAAATCAAAAGCTCCAAAAAAATCAAAATATTTATGACAATTTCAGTGCTGTGAGAATTAGAATTTAAACTTAAAAGAAACACGACTTAAACAATAAACTAATTTTATATATGTATATATGAAATGCACTGCGTAAATACTGAAACAAAAGCTGCCAACTAAAAAAAAGTAAGTAAGTTTGTTGTTTCTTTTATAAGTGCGTAAATTTTGCATTGCACTCACAAGAATAATCCATGAAAATCAACACAAAACTATAAACCATACAAAAAAGTTAGTATATAAATTTGCTTAAACTATATATGCTTTTAAATATTTGTTTAATTTGTTGTTGTTTTTTTTTATATTGATTTTCATTGAGCTCTCTCCCTCTCTCTTTGTAACTCTCCCACCACAAATCTCTCTCCCTTTGTCATTTGCACTCAAAATGCAAAGCGTTCGTTTTTATACATTTTTCCCCACTTATATTTTTTTCCTGCTGCTGCTGCTGCTGCTGCTCTGTTTTTTTGCATGAGCGAGTTGTGAAATTAGTTGGATGGGGGGAGAAATGCGTTGGCCCCTTTGTAGAAAAAGAAAAACGGTGGGGCAGGCGGATGGGTTAATAATCTCAGCGGTGCCTTAAGATGGCACTACTGATGCTCTTTGTATACATGAATGTGCATTAGATTATATCTGCATGTCTTTCTACCCGAAAGATTTAAGAATTATGGTTACCATGCAATTCTTAGATTTACTCATGGTTTCAAAAGTTGGTGTTAGACTCTTAGAATGTACGAACGTACTTTGTCTTTCTACCCGCAAGATTTAAAAATCATGGTTGTCATGCAATTTTTAAGAAAACAATTAGTGTAAAACTCTTTGAATATACATACATATTATATTCTAAAGTAAATCTTTCATATCTGATATTTTTGTTTCTTTGATAAATATTTCTTTTATATAGTATATATATTTTTTTTAAAGTTTCTAATAATTTTCTTTGTTTATTTCTTATAAACCTGTCTTTTAATGTAAGATTTAAAATAATTTTAAAAATGTCTTGATTGTAAAAGCATATTTAGAATATACCATCATACATATATCTTACCAATAAAATTGTTTTTTTTAATATACAAAGAAAACTCATATTCTTTTACCTAATCTTTTCCTATGGGTGCATTGAAGCCAAGGGAAACTATCAAAAAAATTTACAAAATATTCCACAAAAGCATGGAAAATAAATAAGTGACGAAGCCCGGCAAGTGCCCCAAACGCGCCATATTTACACACACACACACACACACACACACACACATGGAAAACAATGGGCATCAAATGCACAATCATCAATATGGGCAGCTATTGATAGAAAAATGCAGTTGTTGTTGTTGCTGTTCTTGCTACTTTTGAATGCGTCTCAATACACAAAATATACAGAAAAATTCGCGGAAATATTTATTTATTAATTTATGCGCAAATGTCGCCTCAAATTTATTGTGTAAGGCAAAAGAAAAAAAATTAGAATAATAACAAATTCTAATTAATGCGCTTCTAATTTCATGGCGCTGACAGACGGAAGCATTTTCGAGAAGTGATTTTTCTTTGTGCAAAATGGCATTTTGATTTCAAATAATTCATTTTGTACAATTTATGACACTGACACATCCGATGGCAAAGCCGAAAGCAAAAACAATAACAAAACAATGAATCAGCCAGGTATACGCCCACGCATAGCGTTTTTCTTTTTATTATTACTTGAGTTCCATATGTTCTTTATTTTATATACGTATTTTTTTAAATTGTCAACACACGCGCGTCTTTTTTGTGTCCTTGTTGCAGCTGAGATGTCCATTGTGTGTCTATGATTGTTGTTGCTAAATGTCTTGGGTGGCATTTCCGCCATGGCCTGGACACATGAACGACAAGTTTTCAACTTTAATTGAGGCCGGGCTAGCAAGCAAGTAAGCAAGTAAATTGAAATTTAATTCCATGTAACACTTATGCAATGGCAAATTGATTTGAGCAGCCGCTTCTTAAAGCCATTAGAGCCATTAGTCATGGCATGATGCAGAATCTGTAAGGATTAGCATTAGAGCAGAAGCCAATACTTGTTGGCAGAAGCAGTAGCAACAACACAGCACAACGGCAACGGCAACTTTAGCCAACATGCAACATACAATCATCTGGCTGGCAGTCGTCGCTTTCAAGTCTGTCTCTCCGTCCGTCTTTCTGTCTGTGTGTGCACGTAAGAAAACGAGTTATTGGAACAGGTTCATGACCTTGACCATCAACAACACAGTGCGGGCAAGGCAACACACTCTTTTATAATGCCACGGCAATTGTAACGTCTGCGTTGCATATGCCACTTCATGCCAGACAAAGGAAGTTGCAGCCGCGCCACTGCCACTGCTGCGGAGGCTGCTGCTGAGGTTGCATTTGCATTGCCATTGTTCAAATGATTGGATTAGAAGCTCTCAACGACAGCAGCAACAACAGCAGAGGCAGAGGCAGCAGAGTCAGACAGGCAACAAGTCGACTGCGATTGCTTTTGTTGCTTATGCAACAACTTGCTGCACAGCACTCGGCCAATCGTCCTATTACTGAGTCAGTGACTCACTTAACCAATGTTTTCGGCATGATTCATTCTAGCTAGCTTTAAACTGCGTATCAGTTTAGTTTGTATTTCCTCGAATTAAAACGCTTTCGTATTTATTTATTCAAATTATTTATCAATCGCCTTAACGATTTTTCTACACTTCCAAAGCCTAACTGTGAAATGCTTCCCTGCTTTCTGCTTTGCCATTTTTTATAGAACGGCTTACTACAAAAAAAGCAAAGCGCATAAAATAAACTGTTGCTGCAGTGGAAGCGGGCTGAGAGTTGGGTGGTTGTTATACCGTAATTTTTTTTTTTTTTTTATTTCTTCAAATTTTTTTTGCTTCTTATGTGCAAAGGGGATGTTGGAAAGGCAGCAGCAGTACGAAGCTGGAAGCGTTCCAGGTATATAAGGAAAGTGCAACAGGCAGTTGTTGGTATAGTTGTTCTTACAGCCAGCCCATTTTAAGTGGGTGGCAGTTGGGTGGTGTGTTCTGCGGCAAAGTTTTAGCTGCCTTTTTTCTTGCTTGTGGGTGTGTGAGTGGGAAGCATTGAAAAAAATGGGTTTAATTTAACTTTGGCTGTGTCACAGCAACTGGCGGAGCAAATCGTAGTTTGCATAAGAAAGACAATGAATTCTGATTCACGAGGTAAATTTTTTGCAACAGGTGCAGCCAAGGTACAAACGTAATAGAAAAAAATTTTAAAATTGTGTACAATTGTGTAACGTTTTGTGTATACAAATATAACTGCTGCAACCTTTAGAAATTAGTATTTATTGAATTGTTAGCCCGCAGTTATTGTTGCCGAAACGCAACACCCCGATATTTGCCATGTGCACAAACACAATTGAATAAATACTGGCAGCAATTTCAAACTTCCATACACACATTGTCCTTAAGCTTATCAAGTTTTTGCACAGTAACAAAATATTCCAAAAACACTCGTCGTCTCAGGCAAAAACTAGTCAAACATCAATAACAATTCACCTGCAGTTGTTGCTGCTGCTGCTGCTATCCGTCCAATGCAAATACTACAAAATAAATTTAAAACAAAATGTGAAAAATATGCACAAAAAAATAAGCAAAAACAGAAGGAACCTACATAAATTTTTTTTTTTTAATATTATCACAACAGATATATTTTCAATTTATATGCATTTATTTATTTTTGCTCACAATGTGTTGTAGTTGCTGTTGCTAGCTTTGCTGTCAGCAGTCTTTTTTGGCACTACAAATTTAACACAAACACTCAACGGCATTGACAAGTTTTTCAATAAACATAAACAAACATTTATAGTTTTGAAATTAGCATGAGTAAATTTGTTTATAAAAAAAAAGTGTTGAATTAATAGAGAGCAAACCTTTTTTTTTTGTCACTGCTTTTGATCAGACAATTATTAAAATGTAGTTTGGAATAAATCTTTAAATTTTTAAATGTTATTATTTTAATTAGAGATTTTAAGTCTAACATTTTTGTAAAATCAGAGCTAAAATTCAATTTCCATTATTATATTGGAGATGTTTACTGCGTTAATTAAACCAGTTTAGCTAAAATTAAAAACAAGAATAATCAACTACGCTTAAAATTTGTTTTTATTACTTATTTTTAACCACAAGGAATCAACCTTTCCCTGTACAAAAAAAAAAACAACCCAGAACTTATATATGTATATATTAAAATGTAATTTTCAACATACAACACTTTATTAGTATTTATATCAAATGTTGACTCATTTAAGTATACATACTTGGTTTCTAGACACCCGTATTTTAAAAAAAAAAATCAAGTAGTTTTAAAACCTTGAACTATAATACCCAACAATCTAGCAAAGTGTTTCTTATAGACATTTACTTTTATCTTGTTCACACCATGGCTTTAATATACATTTAACCAATTCACCAATAACTTATGAATATAGATATTTCTTCTAAGCTTTAGTTTACTCATCACCCTCTTTTTACTCCCTGTCCATTTGGCTTATTTATGAGGGCTCCAGCAGAAACTTTTCTCTCTATGCGACATTTTGCACGGCCGCCGCAGCAATTAAATGCATGGCACTCACTCAACCCCCTCTTGTGTTTCCCTTCCCCCTTTCGCGCACTAACGCTTACAAATAGTTCCAATTGCGGCTGCATGTTTTTTGACGATACACACACACAGAGTCTAGCACACACACACACACACGCAGAGACATGGACACTTGTATTGACGTTTGGTTGGCGACAATTGATTTTTGTTACGTTTTCGTTTATTTTCATTAGTTTTTCGTTGTTGTTGTTGATGTTGTTGTTGCCGCTGTTTTTTGTGGACATTTTGTTTTTTGTTTTTTTTTTTTTTAGCAATTTAGTTCGTTTGCTTTCTGGCACTGACGCCAATGTCGTTTGCTGTTATTTAGACAACTGCTGAAAAATATTTTCATGCCCCTTTTCGCTCACCCCCCTCTACCCTTACCATTCTATTGCTGAGGCGATCGGGCCAAGCACGCGCTGCACTTTGTTGCCAGTTGTTGTTGTTGTTCTTGCTTTTCATAATTTTTGTTATACTATGCACTTATTGCTGTCTCTTTTTTTGTGTATTTTTTCTTGTTGCATTTATTTTTGCAAACTGCATGCGAAGTTTTTCTGGCTGCTTTGTCGGCTCGAGGCTTGACTCAATTTCGTCTTATCTAATTTTTGTTGCTTTTTCTATTCGTTCTTTTTTTCTTTTTTACAACATTCGAGAAACTTTTCTGTTTCTGTGCTTTTTAGTGTTTTTTTTGTGTATCTCTGATTTGTTGTTTCTTTTTTGCGTTTTTTGTTTATTTTTTTGTCGAAATCAGGGCAAATTCATCATCATCAACAACATCGTCGTGCCCGTTGCGTTTTTGTTGAACAAAGATAAGGTTTCGCCAGCGAATGAGTGGGTTCTCTTGTTTTTGTTGTTGTTGCCGTTAGTTTTGTAGTTGTAGCGCTCGCTTTTATTATTTATATGTATGTATACTTTGAGTCGAGTTTTTTTTCGTTTTCGTTTTTGTGTTTGCCGAGTTAATCATTTCGGGCGAAATTTGATAATTTGAAGGTGACCCCGATTTGTAAAGGCGTTGCACATTTGGGGGCTGCTGGCTGATAAGGAAACGCAGCAGCAGCAGTAGAAAGAAAAACGCAACGCAACAACTGATGCCACACACGGCGTATGCGCGATGTGTCAGCACATAAGCGATAATACTTATGCATATTGCCTGCTTACGTATTTATTAAAAAATGCTGCATTACATTTACGAAATTGCGCATGCATCCAGCAGAAGAAACGAGCCAGCGAAAGAGTCAGCGAGCAATTGCCAACACTCATATCTCAGGGCAGTTTTAATAAAACCCAAAACTGACATCATAAAACATAGCACATATGACAGCAGCCGGCATACAGGTCGCATACGTAACGTAGCGCCATGCTGCCACACCCAGTATAGTGCCACACAACACACACACACACACACACTGACAAAGCAACAAGTCGTTGTACCCAAATATATAGCGCTAGCACAAGAAGAAAAAAAGCAAGGAGCAAACTAAATAAATGAAAACGAAGCGAAAATACGAAGCAACACCCCCAAAAACCCCCCCCAACCACCCCCAACTTTCAATCGCAAATTCAACAGCAGCCCAAAAACAGGCAAAGCCAATGCCAAAGTAAAAGTAAAAGCAAAAGCAGAAGCAGAATTCTTTTTTTTCCTGTTTTTTTGGGTGGTTCTGAGTCTTGGGTTGGGGTGGTTGTATTGGGTGCAACGCTGCTGCAGCGCTGTCAACCCAACCACCATCCCCCCCCTCCCCACTCCAGTTCCTCCTGTTGCTGCTGCTGCTGCTGCTGCCTGCATTGGTATTGGTGGCTGTGGCTGCCTCCTGTTGCGCATTGAGCACAAAATAAAAGTTTCGTAACGTTGTTTTCACATTTCCTGGAACGCGTCACGGGCTGGGCTGCCAGTCAGCAACCACTGCCTGCTACTGATATAGAAAACGTTGTAGTTGTTGTTGTTGTTGTTGTTGCCAAAATGCACACAAAACATGTCGAAAATGTGCCATATGCCAGCAGCAAATGAAATCGTTGTCTGCTCCTTCTCTCTGGGTGCATGCAACAGTTTTGAAAACACACACACACACACACACACAATACAGAATTTAGACAGTCAGTGATATATATAGACAATGCCGTTAGCTCAATAGTGCTCCAACAAATACAGACAACACATTTCGACATGCCACATTTAGCATCCTTGAGCGGCATTTAACTTTGTTTGTGCCATCCTTTGGTGTTGCAACGAAACATCCTTGTTGTTGTTGCTTCATTTAATTTAAATTCGTGTTGGCTTCGTTTATGCAATCAAAGTGAGCAGCAAGTGGTTTTCTTCCTCTTCCACAAAGTTCTGTGCATTTTGATTGCCGTTCAGGAAATCGAATTTTTCGAGCTGAAAGTTTGTGCGTCTTCAGGTTTCAACTAACTTCTATTCATATGCTCTATGCTAAGTTAGTTAACGCATTAGGGTCAAGAGCAATGGACGGTGCATAAAAAAACGCCAAAATGCACACAAACAAACACATGTGTGTGTGTTAGTGTGTGTAATAAATCAGCCAATGGCCAAACAACCAATAAAACTCAAAGCCAAGAGCAAGTCCAATGGCACAAAACAACTACACGCTGCAACTGCAACTGCAACAACAGCAACAACGGCTAAACTTGTCTTTTTGGTTGTCGGTTTGTAGGTGAGCTGGGCCATGAACGAGCCGCGATCGACCGCCACTGCAAATGGCGACCTTACTTACAGTCAGCCAGTCAACTAGTCAACTAGTCAGCCAGCCAGTTAGCCAACCAGTCGTCCATTGAGGCAGCCACCAACACATAAACACCGAAGACTTTTAGTTGTGGTCGTGTTTTGTCGTGGCTGTTGCAGATCGCAGATCAACGTTAGAAATGGAAATGCGCTTCGCTGCATACAATGGGAACAACAACAACAACAACAACAACTGAGCCGAATGTGTGTTACTGTAACTGAGCCAACTAGCCAGGCGGACTGGCCAGTTAGTTAGCCAGTCAAGTCAAGTCAAGTGAGCCCAGCCAGCGGTGGCTTTGGTTTCGTTTTCGATCTTCCTGTCATTGTGTTGGTGTAGTTGTTGTTGGCGCGTGCTCATGTTGCTTCAGTTTGTTGCATGTTACACTGCTGCACTTGTTGCTGCATGCGCCCGCAGCAACAGGTGAGAGTTGTCATTGTTGTTGCTGTTGCTGTGGCTGCAGCAAGAGTCGTGCACGATGACACCAAGAACTGTAAGTACTAATGGACAATGATCTTTTATCGGAGTTGCCGCAGGGCTAATGCCGCCTGAAGGTGGCGAATTTTTATTATTGTTGCAAACGGAAGAGTTTATCATGACGATGTGGAAGTCAGTTACTGCAACGGAAGTAGTAAATGCTTAAAGTGTCAAGAAAGATCTATAAATAATGTGCTTAAATAGATCTCAATGAGCTACAAAATTTATAGCTTAAGTTTATCTAATAACTAATGGCAAAAGCAATGTATTACTTTTAAATTAATTACTTAAGCCTAACAAATATTTATATTATTAATTTCACTCCACAAAAACGAGGAAATAAATAATCAATTTTAATCGACACTTGCAATCACTAATGAATCAGAATAAATAATACAATTTTGAATGAGCATTAAATATATATGGATCAAGAGACGTATGAGTAATTTAAAGAAAATTTAAAAATTGTGCTACTGCTGACAACTTTCCTAATAATTTTGTAGCTATATGTGATTATAAAATTATTTTTTTAATGTAAAAGTGTGGTTAAGATATAAAAAACTACTAAACCAATTAGTTGAATGACTTACCATATAGAAGTAACTAGATATTTACGATTATTATTCACCCTTAATCTGTAATTTTATGTTTTTTATATTTGGCTAATTGCAATGTTTCAAATCACTTCATTTATTAATTAACTAACCGAAACACATCAAACTCAATTAGCATGTTTCACTTAATGGATAACCATATAATTAGCGCACATTACTATGTGTGAAAAACTAAAGACAACTGAAGGTCGCCATGAGCCGGAGAACATGCAAGTGAAATACTTGAGAAACAAATTTCTTGAAAGTTAACCTAGACAAAAAAGAGCGCACATAATTAATCAAAATTATGAGAATCGAATAAAATGAAATCGATGATTTCCGCCTTTTGCCAAGAAAACGACAAAAAAAAAATACAACAATATAGCTTATAAAATTAATTGTATTAATTCATCAATTGCAATAAATGAATATATGATAAATAGCAGCAGCAACAACAACAACGCCTACATATAAATTAAATGCAAATTGTGTATTTAGAATAACAAAAAACTTAACGCGTATACAACTCTCGTATATAGTATATATATGGTATGAGCAGCCAATTGGAACAATGGAAATTGTTGCAAATAACAATTTCAAGGTTTAACATTGGCCACGATTCAAATTCTCGCATAATTAACAAAAATTTGGCTTAAGCCTTGAACACTTTGTAAACTCAAATTAAAAAAATAATTGAAAATTGAATTGAGTATTCGAAACTGGTTGACCGAAATGCACTTTGTGCTTAGAACTCTAGTATAGTATAACATCTAACCGATATTATTATTTTTTGCTCACCAACTCGTTTTCTATAGCGAGCACTTAATTCTGTTCTATCTCGTACCTTTGAAGCCAATAAATTGCGTCGTCGTCGGCTGCCATTTTGTAACTTTTTTTTTTGTGTTGTTTTTTGTTTTTGTGCGACGACGGCACATGCATGTTCATATACTATATGGCTTACAAGTTTCAAGCTGCAATCCGGCCTTGATATTTTGCAAAAAAATTTATTTATGAAATCAAATGCAGGCGAGCGAGAAACCGAGAAGCTGAGACGCTGAGACAGCCAACAGATATAGTACTTGTTGCATTCATTATAGTATCGATTGAATGACTTGTCTCAGCTTTTTTTTTCATTCTGTATCTGTAACACGTAGCCAGATTGCTATGCTTCTCACTATCCCAACTGGCAAGGCAGGAAGCGTCCGTTCTCAAAATAAATAAGCGTTGCATTCTAGTTTTCGTCGCCATTTGGGCTGGCAGCTGAAAAAACTTGCAACATAATTGCAAATTGTGTTTTCTATGTAAATATCAAGGGGTTGGTTCTCTGCTTCGTTGGGGCTTTGCTAAATTATAAAAATATTTAAAATAATACCAAAAAGGCGTTGGGCTGGCGCTGCGAATCGCTCAATCTATGGCCCAAGGAAGCAACAAATTGCTGCACAGTTGCACAAGTTGCTGCCAAGCCGCAGCAACGTCCATCATAATCAACGTCCATCATCAGCTGCTGCCGCGTGCTCCGTTGACACACCCACAAAGTTGCAATTGTGGCTACTGCATGCAGCACAAGCTGCACGCCAACTGCCAATTCCAATTCTTGCCCCTTGTTGTTGTTGCTGCTGTTGCCGCTGCTGCCCGCCTCCAGCGATGATGGCAGCAAGTAATTTTTCATCACCACAGTCAGTGAGAGAGTCCGAGCCAGAGTCTGAGCCATCTTCAAACTGTTTGGCTACCAGTTTTTTTTTCGTTGCGTTCAAGGGTCTGTGGCAACATCAGCTTTGCCTTTGTATTGGCGCCCATGTCCAAGTCGCATATCTGATATTAGAATCTCAATTAGTTTTTCCACTGTCTTTATGCGTGCACTACGCTCCAGTTGGGGGTATTGTAATTTAGTTTTGGGGGCTGGCTGGGCAGGTTGCAATGGTTAAAGCAGAAGCACTTTAACTACTATCCAGAATATTTATCATGGATATGATTAGAATTTTCCCAATTGATTTCAGCTGGAGAACTACCCAAAATAATTTAATAAAATTAGTAAATTAATGAGCAAGAGACAAAGTCATTGCGAAAAACCAACACGTTTTGCTATTTACGGCTATATAATATTAAAAAACAAAATAAATGCAAACGCCAACAACGACGACAACAGCATTTGAATAAATTAGTGTAATTGACAGATTAAAACAACAGCGACAACAAAAAGTTGTGTGTGTAACTAGGAAATATCAAAAACTGGTAGCTGCCCGAATAGTAAAAGCCCCACAATTACAATTCCAGCAATAAATATATATTGTATAGTATTTACAAAAACAAAAAACAAGCTGTTGCTTGGCAAGAATGCAACTAAAACAACAGCAAAAAAAAAGAGAAAAAAAAACTTAAATATTTTCAGCATATGAAATAATAATAATAATAAAAAAAAAAGTGCAACAGGTTTTGAGAGTGTGTGTTTTCGCGCTAACCTTGAAATAAAACTCGTTTAATCATTTCTCAGGCGACTCGAAAATGCTATGAAAACAGCAACAAAAAGACTACAACAACAATCAACATATGAAGCGTTAAATGGCGCATTATAAATTAAATAATTTCAGCTGACTTGCGTTGGAAAAGATTCTGATTCTATTTCTCTATCCAATTTACAGGTACAGTTGCGCCAAAAGTAATTTCCGCATTAAGCCGTTCTACACACACACACATACATAGATAGAGCTATAAAATGGCCGACTGCTCATTTGCCAGATGCCAACAGGAGCGCCGCCTCATCAAGCGCGAGCTAATGAAGTGGTCTAAGGATATGCTGCACATTGTCGGTGAGTGGCCCAAAATCATTCTCCACCTCCAGTGCCATTTAATTAAAAAAAAAAAAGGGTAAACTCTCTTCACAATCCTTGCTTTTTTTCGCTGCTCGTTTGGACAAACATTTCCAGCGGCTGTTGCTTCTGCTGCTGCGTCATCTTCCAGCAATTGCATTGGTGTTAGTGCTGTATTTTTATTGCAGGACTTGCTATACTATATACATAAAAGCATACGTGCAAAAGCTACCTAAATTGAGCCAAGTTCGAGAATGGGTTAGAGTGATCGTCTCTCATATTAGAGCCGCAAATGGGATTTGCCGTTAAACGGTAAATGAAGTGTGTGCTGGCTGAAGCAAAAAAAAACAAAAAGAAAAAAAGTTCAACATGGAAATTGACTTTAGTCCACCCTAATCAACATAAGTTGGGGGCCTGGTCTGAGCTAACCATATGTTTCAGTACATAGAGAAGGATATGGACAAAGTATAATAAACAAAATGCAAAGCTCTCTGCCCAAGCGTTCAGGCGTTCAGGCGCCATCAACACAATATACAGAAACACTAACACACACACACACACACAAGTAGTAGATATAGATACCAACACCAAGAGCAAGCGACTTTCAGACTAAAGCAAACACCAAGAAAAATTAACATAAATTGCATTTTTTTTTTCCTTTATGTTTTTGTAGTGTAGCTGCTGTGCTTATTGCATTTCTTGCTGGGCACTGGCAGCAGCAGCAGGAGCAGCAGCAGCGTCTCTGTCCGCCTTATCCTTCGTTCTGTGAAACACTCTCATTTCGGTTTTTGAGCACGTTTAGCACGTTGCCGGCAAAGTCGCCAACTTTCCACCCCCCCTCAAACCATCTTCCACAAAAGCCCAGCAGCCACCTGCATTAAAATGTTAAATGCCTTTTGTCGTTGTTGCCATGTACTATTTTTTTTCTTTCCTTCACCCATCACCCATCCACCCATCTGCGAGCTTTGGGGCTCGTCCTTGCCCGCGTCCGTGTCTCGTGCACTCAATTACTTCCTCAATGCGCTCCATAATGCTTATCGTCCTTGTTTCTAGTTGACATTCCCACACAGCCAGCAGCGCTTCCAATGCCGTCCCAACCCACAAAAAAAAAAAACACCTCCCCCCCAAACCCTTAGCACATTTTTCCAGCGACAATTTTTGTTGCCACTCGACGGGCGGTTAAGCGGGGCAGGAGGTGGAGGAGGTGGCGGCGGAGGTTTCGGCATCGTTGTCGCACGAAGCTGGAAAAAATCGTTGTCTGGCTTTCAGCTGGTGCAGCTTTAGGGTTGGGTTTGGTTTGGGTTAGTTTTTAGCTGCATCATTCTATGTGCATGAGTGTGAGTCGGTGTTAGTGTGTGCGTGTGTGTGTGTGCCCAAAACGAAGAGCTACACGAGATAACGAAGCACACTTAAGCGCACGCACACACACACACACACACACACACAGAACTAGCTAGAAGGACGAGAACGAGGACGACGACGACGAAATATATTGCACAATATAAAAATGCAGACGACGACTGCCGAATGCGACGAGGCCCCATTCCCTTCCTACACCTCCTCCTTCTCCTTCTCCTTCTCGGCTAACTGCAAGCTTACCCCACCGCCTGTTGCTTGCCACACAGCCATAAGCCGAAAAGGCACCTACTGCTACACCCGAATGAATGGCGCCGAAAGGCGAGCCAACGAGGAGCAAGCAATGCCATCGCCATCATCAACCTCCTCGTCCTTTCGTCCTCGACATCGTCGTAGCTGTTTTTGTGGCCGATTTTCGACGCCGTCGACGTCGCTGTCGCCATTCACACTCACACTCTTGCAACATCGCCAAAATGGGAGTTAAATTTCCAACGAGCAACGAAATTTTTTTCCTTCTTTCTTTCTTTTTTTTTTTTTTTTTGTTTCGCCCACCCAACGACGCTCGTGTTTTTGGTAGATCGAAGAAGATGCCAGCAGCAACAGGGCAAAAGTTTTGGGTGGATAGCAGGGTTTGGTGGGTGGGTGGTTCGTTGGGTTATGTCGCCTGTTGCATCGGTGGGTTCAAAACCGGCTGACTCAGTGAGTGTGTGTGTGTGTGTGTGTATGTGGCAATGGCTCAATCAGTGGTGGCGCTGTATTTGCTTGTAATGGGATATGCCACTTGTAGATTCAACACGCAAAAATTCACAGCAAAATCTAGTTTTGTGTACTATAATTGGATGTGATCTGTGTGGGATTTGAGTTAGAAATGTAATTAATGCAGCTAAGTTTAAGAAGAAATCAATTAAACACACATTTAAATACACTACTCTATAAATTTTGATATATGTATATCTCAAATATTTGATTTAAAGTACATTACTTTTTGTTTTTGCACTTGAAATCTGTAAATAATATATTGTACAATATTTGTTAAGCCAATAACTTACTTTGATTAAATTAACCTGACTTGGTAAAGGATTTTTGCGTGTAACTTGATGCACTGAATTTAATTACAAGTTCCATTAGAAGAGTTGATCCCAACCCTTAGCCCCCGCACACAGCCCATGAAAGCATTAAAAAAAAGCGCAACTATCGCTTATATATATATATATATATATTTAAAAAATAAAAACCCAAAAAGGAAGTGGAAAAAAATAACGGGCAAATGCAACAACAGGAATAACAACAAAACACAGCAAAAAAAAATCTATGGGACTTTTGCGTTAGTGGAAGTGAGAGAGACAAAACAAATGCTTCGTTAAGAGCAGAGCGAAAGTGTCAGAGCATTGTGTTCTATGTATGTGTGGGTGTGTGTGTCTGTGTGTGTGTGTGTGTATGTGTGTATCAAGAAAAACGAATCAGCAGGTGCTGGGTAATATTGTGGGCCATACTCAACTCACACTAACGCAAACCATTTGGGTTCACTATATATATTATATATATGTATACTTGTAGTTAGTCCTTAGTATTCGTACGATATTGGGCGTAGTGCGAACGCATCTTTCGATTACAGCAATAGCAATAGCAACAACAACAACTACTGCTGTGGTGGGTGGTTGTTAGCCTCCTACTCGTCCTCGACTTATTCTCGTACTCTTTTCACATTCTTGTTGGCATTGTAAGAAGGCATTTTTATGCGCTGCGCCTGCAAGGAAGGAGGATGCAACAAGCGACGAGCTGAGTGTGCGTGTGTGTGTGTGTGCGTGGGCGGCAAGCTCGACCGCAACGTTATCCCCTCCCCCCTCCTGCTTCACAAGGAAGCCAAATCCTACACAGGATTTTATGCACTACGCACTCTTTTCTCCTCCCTGCACTTTCCAGCCAGTCGCAGTTTCCTTTTTTTTTTCTCCCATATATACTTTTTTCTCCTTTCTTTTTTTTCTGCTGTTTCTTTGCAGGCTGCATCGTTGTTGTTGTTGTTGCGCGTTGAATTTTTTCTGATGGTTTTTAGGTTACATTTTTACGAGTTTTACGCTTCCACTATACGAGTATTTCGCGCCGTTGTTGTAATTGTTGTTGTTCTGTGGCCACGACGACGAGGATGAGGACGAAAACGAGAACGAAAACGTTGAGAGTAACGAAGGAATCGCTGCCCACAATCGTTCTTCGTGCAACGTTCGACGGCGCCTGCAACAAGCAAAGACGCAACCAAATTCATGCGCTCCTTAGTTAAAGTGTATCTGTATTGCAGTATATGTGTAAGTGTGTGTGTGTGTGTGTGTGTGTGTGTGTGTGTGTGGAAGCGCCACAAGTGGGTGGGCTGAGGCAGGCGGGTTAGTTTCGAGCATGCACTGAAATTGGAAAATAGATTTTTTGGTTGGTTTGCCTTTGGCCTTTTTTTCCTCTTATATATCGTTTGGCATTTTACTTTC
Source organism: Scaptomyza hsui (assembly GCA_018152825.1). NCBI lineage: Eukaryota > Metazoa > Arthropoda > Insecta > Diptera > Drosophilidae > Scaptomyza > Scaptomyza hsui. The sequence goes on along the minus strand of JAECXO010000004.1, from coordinate 2,358,307 downwards.
TGGCTTATTTTTTTTTTTAGATCCTTTTGTGTATTTTCGAATGAACGAAGGAGTGAGCAGGATGCAGCCAGCTTCGGTCTGACCGGCCGGCTGACCAGAAAAAGGCCAGGCCAGGAAGTCAGTCCTGGTTCTAGGTGGTATTGGTTGGTAGTGAGCTGTGGTTTAGTGTGTGTGTGTGTGTGTTGTGTGTGTTTGTGTGTGTTGGCCCAAGGTAAGAGCCAGAACAATGTGCGCCGCAGGAAGCCAGCCAAACGAGGCTGGGAACGGTGTCCTCGGCGCGAGACGCTGCCAACTTTTCTTTGGCATATTTGTTGCATTCTGTTCAGTTCTTGTTGAATTTTTTTCCTCCTCCTTTTTTTTCGTGTGTGCGTGTATAGAAAAAATGAAGCGGAAGCACGAAAAAGCACAAAGTTAACGCGTTGCTTGTGGATTGCTGGGTGGGTGGGAGGTTAGAGTGGGTGGACAAGTAAGGCGGCAGAGTGTCGTGAGTGTTTTGGGTGTTTGGGTAGTTCGTCGTCTATAGACGACAAGGATCGAGCAATATGGCGCTAAGAACATTGGGCAAAATGCAGTGCGAAAAGAAAAATATAAAAATAAAAATGCTGCACATTATGTGCGTGTGTAAGGGTGGAGGGCGAGAGTTTTAGCTTTGTAGGAGTGGGTGTGTGTGTGTGTGTGTGGGTGCTGGTGGGTGTGTGAGTTAGTGGGTGAGCGCTGTATAAGCAAACAGCAAAACACACAAAAACAAAATGGAGCAAAAAAGGCCACTAAAAAAAATGCAGCACGTTGTATGTTGGGATGGGTGTTGGTTTGGTTGGTTGGGGGGTGTTGGGTTTTGACTTCGTCGTCGCTGCCAGCGTCGCTGCATTTTATTTTGTGCTGAAAAAGTTTCGTGTGCTCGAAAAAAGTTTCGTCGCTTCGTTGACGTCGTTGTTGGCGTCGTGCGCTTTTGGTAGTTTTTGCTGCAAGGGAAAACGAATAGAGGAAGCTCCGAGAGAGGTAAGGTGAGGGCACGCCGGGAGTGGGTAACTAACCCCATTCCGTTTCTGTCGTATGTGTGTGTATGTGTGTGTATTTTCGTCTGTGTGTGAGTGTGAGCAAGGCATTTGACTGGGTTTGAGTTTTGCAGCTACATTTGGCTGCATTCGGTTGGTTGGTTGTGCTCTGTGCCTGGACGTGGACGTGGCAAGGCGTGCTGGGTTTCGGGGGCGGGCACGCCTTGTAGTTTGGTGGGTGTCTCCTGACATTTTTGTCGAATTTGCAGTTGTAGCTGTAGTGGTAGTAGTGGTAGTAGTAGTAGTTGGCTGCGATGCTGGCGCCGACGGCAGCGCCAGCTTCGACGGCGACAGCACAACTATTTTTGTGCTGCGGCGTTTGGTGCGCATTGTGCAACAAGTGAGTTTGGCAGCAGCCACCAACAGGACGACAACTAGTTTTCGGCAGTAGCAACCCGAAAAAACGAACAGACACTTGTCTCTCTTTTTGCCCGTTTGCAAGTTAATTGTGTAAATTTGAATGGGCAACCAAAGTGACAGCAATTGTGGCCTCAACTGAATCAAATCGTTTTCAAGCCAAGGAGGCTGAGCCAACAGCTGCCAGCTAGTGAGTGTGTTTGTGGCATTGTGGCACGCTTATTCGAGTGTTGGTTGAAGCAACAATTGGCGCCAACTGTTGCACCCAACAGTTTGACGTTTGACTTTCGCCGTGTCGCGTTACGTTTGACAAAAGTGTTGTGTGCTTTTGTGCGCCGCACTTCCGCTTTCAGCTCAACCCGCAGTCAGTGTCTGTTTGTGTGTGTGTGTTTGTGGGTGCTTCTCGTTGTGTGTGTGCTGGTGAAAATTTAATTAAAGACGTTGTCGCAGCTGCATTGCGATAATTTATGTGTAGGCATTTAATTAAAGCGATCACACACAACTCATTTACATAGACATCAACAAACTAAGATAGAGAACGACTTTCAGATAATTGTTGTCTGCTTTTGTTGGCTGTTGGCATATGTTGAACTTGACTTTTAACGAGGGTTGTAAATGCTTAATTGAATTGATTAGTTTACTAACTGAATTTTTGGCTCCGATTCAATACATGTTAACATTATGCGCTGGTGAGTGACATACATAGTTTAGTTATTAACTAAATTTAGACCTCGTATGTGTTTTAAGTAGTTTTTTTTATTTCTACAACTTTTACATAAAGTGCATAATTTATTTGAAATTTAAAGTCCTAGTTATAATTTTGTTTACCAGCATTTTTTTGCCTTAAAGCTTACTGCTTTAAAATGGTTTACGATGACGTTACGTAATAATTAAAAGCTCTACAAATACTTTAATTTACAACCCAAATGAATTAGAATAAAACAATATTTTTTTGAAAATATATTTAAGTGAAAAAAATTCATGAAAGTAATTCATATATTCTAGGTTTAGTAAGAAAAAACTTAAATGAACTCATTTCTAACTCTTACAACAGACAACCTTAAAAAGGTCTTTGAACATATGAAGTGTAATTTTTTTTAGGTGACAAATACTTATTTAAATAAGCTAAGCAGCACATTTAAGAAATTTAAACATGTGATAGATTCACCTAACTACATAAACCATTGTATTAAGATAAGTAATACAACGGTGCTTAAGTATTGACTTAAAGACATCTGTTAGTTTTTTGTCACGCATTTGTGTTCAACTCATGAATGCTTTTTCTTTTTGTTTAGAAGTTCTGTAGTTGCATAAATGCTATAGTTCTTTTCTATATTATTTCTAGCACAAAATTTAAGTTTTGTCATGGATCATTTTTTAGTGCTTAAAAGTTTAATTTGAAATGTTTTGTAATTATTCTTAGATATAATGCAATTTTTTTATTTATTGTGGAATAACTAAATAAATGCTTTCTTTCCTTCATAAAGAAGCATGGCAAAGAATATTTTGTAACTCCTAAAGTAGGTTTTTTATAACAACCAACAAAATTTTACGAACAACACTGTGACCCATTGCACTCTGTAACATAAGACCAATAGCTTGAAAAGTTTAAGAAGTTAAGTTTGCTAACTACGTCTTTTTGGTCTGGGTAAACTGGCGAAAAGCTATCAACAAAATTTACACAACAATTACCTGTTATGCCCGTAAGCCAAACAAAACTGCAACACTTTGCAAACTATTAAAGCCAAAATGTCGAACAGCTCTGTTGACAGATTTCAAAACACTTGCGCAAACTGCACGTTTACACTCATAAAATATATATGTATGTGTGTTGTGTTTTCGTACAAGGAGCCCCCAAAAAACTCGACAACAACAATAACAAGATCGTCCATGCTTGCTTTGCCCAGCTGCTGCAAAAGCTGAAAGGCAAATGTGTAACAAGAATTTTATGCTTATATGAAAATTCTTTGAAGAAAACTTTTCGCAAATAGACAACAACAGAGCGTGCAACACATGTACGTACAACACAAGTCAGGCAGGCAGGCATACTGGCTGGAGCACGAGGCAAACAACAAAAGCCAACAATGCGCCAAAGGAGCAGCCATATCAGACATTTGCCCTCCCGCAGACACCAAGCAAATGTGCTTGCATCCCCCCACGACCTGCAACGATGACGCTGACGATGGCAACAACGATGTAGACGTTTGTATTTGACTTTGTAACATCGTTACACAACAACAACAACAACAACAGCAACAATAGCAACGATAACAACAAGAAACTATTGCACTTGTTGCATAAGTCACCCACACCCACACATTCACATACAACGCGCCAACAAGTGGCAATGGCGACGCACAAAAGTATGCAAAGACTTGCGAATTCACACATTCTAACAACACAGACGACAGCGACAGCGACGTTGACGTCGACGCCAACTGCTAACGCCGACGGCATACAGGATGCGGATGCTGCTGCTGCTTCTGTTGCCTTCGCAGCACTTTCGGCGATTTTCGACGAACTCGCTGCCACGAGCTGTTGCACAAACACCCCAACATACATATGTACGGTTACCTCATTCCCCCCCAGCAGCAACAGTTGTCAATTGTCGGCAACTTGTTGTTGTTTGCGGCTGCCAAAGTCATTGGACTAGAGGCAGTGAGGGGCAGAGTGAGATGCATGCAACACATGTATTTTCCAATAACAGGTAACAAAGAAATCAATGTTGAATTCTAGCCAGAGGCCACACCCAAAAAGAATAAAACAAGTCCATTAGCAGCAGGCGCAACTGAAGTACCATCAAAATCATTTCAAGTTGATATTGCTTTTAGCCAAACTAGTACCTCTTCGGGCTGTCTACCAAAAAATGAGAAAAAATGCGAGTATAGCCCTTATAAAAAACTTTGCAGCATTTTCTTCATCTTCTTCTATTTTTTCGTCGTTGTCGCTCGATTTGCTGCCGTTATGTTAGCTGGTTATTGCCTTTGTGTGGACAGTACAAACTGTACTTCCGTTTTTATCTGCAGCCTGGCAGCTTCTTTGTTTCACAGAGCGAGACGTTGGCAGCCACAAAAACAACGGCAACAACAACAATGCGAACATCGAATCGATAAATATTCAGCACACACAGTTTGTAAAAATACATTGAAAATGCATTAGACGCTGCATTATGGCATGAATTTCAATAGCGGGTGTCTTATTCAGTTTTCTAGACGTTTTCGTTTGGGCTTTTGTTTCATATTTATATACAATACATACATATATATAAAGTTTTTTCTCTTTTTTAATTAAAAGCGTGAAAAGTAGTTGCACTAATGCATTAATCGTGTGCTATAAATTTAAAAATGAACCAAGTCTCCTGACAGGCAATCAAAGTGCACAATTTCTAAACACTTTCAAGGTTGACACAATGCAAAAAAAATAAAAACAAATAATAAAATAATAATAAAATCCAGTTACTTGCTCGATTCGCAAACAGACGCAAGTCAACTGCCATTTGGCTGGCCACTAATCAAACGTAACGTAAAAATTACTTACAAGCATAAACATGCTTCAAATCGAGACACGTTCGCCTTGAGATCTGACCAAAATGGCGCTGCAACGGTAAAGCCGGCGGCGGCGGCGGCTAACTGCTAAACAGCTTAACTTTTGCCACTAACTTGTTGCGCGACATTTACACGGAAGCAAAAAGCCAAAGCAGCACGTGTGTGCGTAGTTCTCTGTGTGTGTGAATGACTTCAGCTATGCGGCGTATACGTGATATGCCAAATGTTAGGCACGCAGCGACATCTGATCAATTGTAGATCGATGCGTTAGAATTGTGAAAGCTAGCAGAACTAAAAATGTATCTGAAAAAGTGAGAGAATAAGATTTCTGACAAGTTTAGAGACGTATTTAAAGTAGGACTGTACTTCTGTTCGATTAAGAGAATAATCTTGCAAAAATCCCAAAATATTTTAAAGTACAAATCTCTTTCTGACACATTTATACTTTCAAAACACACATATTATGTATTACTAATGAGTTCATATAATCGCACCGCAATTTTTAGAAAATTAGTGCGCATTTTGTCATGACATACATATTCAATAAATATTTATACCGAATGCGTAAAGTTATTTTCGCTTGCAACAGCTCTTAAAAACGTGAGTCACATTCTATTGCATTAGTTAAGCTGGCAAAGTTGCAACTAAAAACCCGATAAGCACAGCGTTCAACACAAATTGCAATATCAAATTCTGACTGAGTACTATATAGTATGTAATAATTGCCATTCCAATAATAATATTAAGCAAATAATAAGAAATCGCGCAAAAGTTGATTAAAAACTTATCAGCAGCAAAGAAAAAAGGAAGCACAAATTGATTTCGTAAATCGATTCAATAAAAGATGTTGTTGCAAATCGGCATGTCTCAATAGCCCATACGATGTGGCAATACCAAATGTGTTGTCTGTGTTCGTTCGTTCGTTCCGTTGATAAGAAAAAAATCTACAACTACAAGTGCAAATTACACATGCATACATAAAAAAATTCTTATCGTTCACGCAGTTTTTTTTATATACCTTTTTATTGTTTATTACATTAATGATAAATCAATGAACGTGCAGCGGCACAAATCTAAATCTCAAAAGGGTGACAAAACGTTAGCTGCGCTGCTTTCTGGCTGCATTCGCAACTGTTGCGCTATTGTTGTGTGGTTGTTATAGCGGCGAGCAAGGGCTCTCCACACATATATATATATAGATGTGTGTGTTTGTGCATTTATGAGATAATACCTTGAACGTGCGTCAGTCAGGTCGTTGTCGTTGTCGTTTAACTGCCGCCAACGCCGTCGAGCACATGTTTACTGTTGTTTGTTGTTGTTGTTGTTGTTGTTACTGCTATTATAATGAGTTTGCTGTTTAATAAGTGAAATGAAAAGTGTGGCTTAAACAAATTTAGTTTATCATGCAGAATTAGTCACTTTTCAGCTGAATAGAACTACCAAAAATATGGCACGTTTCACATTTTGATAAAGTCAACTGCGCAATTTAGGCGCTCATCAACAATTAGTAACAAATATTTTTAAGTTTTTCATTCATATATACATACATATATATAACACTTGCTGTGTGCACAAGGCAAACCAAAGTTCAATACCAGCACACACACACACACACACTAGAACAAGGCGACCCACAACACACAAAGCCAAAAAAAAGCTACTAAACTCAAGCTCATTTACATGTTGCTTTGCTCAGCGTTTATGAGTGGCTTTCTTAGCTTGAGCAGGGTTCTTGAGTTGAGTTGAGTTGAGTTGAGTTGCGTTGAGTGGGGAAACGGGGCAACAACACAGCACAACTCACCACGCGGCGGCGTCGTCATTAATGAGCAGGAAATGCAGTTCTTGTGCCTCTGTGTTTGTGTGTTGAGAGAGCGGGCTGAGTACAACTGGTGAATTCTCGGCTTGCGCTCTTATTAATCGTTGTGTGAGTGAGCGACTTCTTGTTGTTGTTGGTTAATTGTTGAGTGTAATTTTTATTTGGTGAGCAGCCTGCAAAATGCTCAAAATGACAAAAGTATGCACTTATATAAATGTACAAACATATTTATTTGTGGTTTAACAAAGGTTGATAAGTTTAACTGGGGAATTTCCCAATTAAAGGTTTTAGGTATATTTTAAAATTATTTATATGATGATTGACTTCTCTTTTGCCTAATAAATATTTAATTAGTATTAAGTGTCAAACATTAACACTAAAAAAAATATAAATTGAGTATTTTTTAAACAAAAAACCATCATTGTTGTAAAAGGCAAAAGCTCAAGTGACACTCCACCCCCTGCTCCCAAAAAATATTTTACGAAAAAAGTCCAGCTAATTGCTATGGCAGCGACGTCGCAGCGCAGCAGCTGCGATGCATTTTTTCCCTCTATGTATGAGTATTTATGTGTGTGTGCTTATTAAGTAGCTGTGTGCGTGTGCGAAATAAAAAAGCGACACAAAAAAAAATGTGGTGAATACTAAATTTGAGATAGAGTGTCTCTCTAACTGTATGTGTGTGTGTGTGTTTGCATTGTTCTAGCTTGGGGTTTTTTTTTTGTGTCTGTGAGCAACAAATTTTGAGTGATTCTTTTTTTCGCCCTCCTTGTGTGGGTTTGTGTGTGTGTGTGTGTGTGTTAATTGTAAGCTACATTTCTTGTAGCAATTGTCAACAATGTCAGGCCACGGACAGCTGAGCGCGGCTGAGTTGGGACAACGACTCCAATGTTGGCCAAGTTAGTAAAATACTCAACTGACTCCGGCACCGGCTATTTTGGCAGCGCAGTCAGCTGGCTTTTTATCAACGCGCGCTGGCGTCGCAGTCGCCGCCGTTGTTGTTGTTTGTTGCAGTTGTCGAGAATTGCATTGCATTGCACTTGGCGCTCTCTCGCTCAGTTCTCTCGGCTTGGGCCTGATGTTGTTGTTCATCGTGTCAGTGGCCTTTGAGTGTGTGCGTGCGTGCGGCTTTACCCCGTTCCGTTGGCTTCTGTTACTCCTAAAGTTCTCGCGTTTGCGCGCCTTTGCCACTCAATGACTCAACGAGCGCTCTCTCCTCTTCTCTTCTTGTCTCTCTCTCTCGCTCTCTGGCTGGCTTTTGAGCGCTCTCTCTCTCTCTCTCTGTCTCTCTGTCTCTCAGCACATTCTAGTTGTGGCGTTGTTTTTTCTGTGCTGTTTTTTTGCAAGCATGAATGCGCTTGTATGCAATTTTGACGTCGCTGTCGTCGACGTCGTCGTCGCCAGCTCTGTCTTCGTGTTGTTGTGATATAATTTTGCAGTCGGCTTCGGCAGTCGCATAAACACAACGCATCCGATATGCAACGGAACGCATTTTCGGACGCGGCCCGAGTCGTTCCGAGGTGTAGCGTCCGACGATCGCGTATATCAATCGTAAAGCATTAAGCGCATTCCACATTTCCATCTAAATCAGTCGCAGACAAATCTAATATTCCAAAACAACAACAACAGAACTTGTCTACAAAATATTCAAAAAATATTATTTTGACAAAAGTATAAGAAAGTCAATAACTATATATTAAGTTAAATATGAAGTGCAGTGCAGTGTCAGTGAGATAACTTTACATCAACTAACCCTCAAAACATAACAGAAACACAACAACTCAAGCAGCTGTGACACATTGCGTATACGCAGCGTCTGCCCTTTGGGCAATGTACGCACTTGGCTTCTCCATTGAGTCGCGTCGCCCGCGCGTTTCTTTTATTTCGGTTGTTCTTGACTGACAACTGACAACAACAGCAACAACAACAATAATAGCAACAATAGCGCTGCCCGAACGCGTGTGTGTGTGTGTGTGTGTGTGTATGTGTGTGCGTTTTAACTGCGGTCGCATGGCTGCTGCAGTCGCTGCCAGCCGCAGTCGTTAACGCAGTCACCGTCGCAGTCGCCGTCGCCGCTGTCGCTGGCATGCAAAACGCGGAAAACTTTTTTTCGTGCACTCGCAAAATTTTTATAGAATGCATTTTTATTTCGGTCTTTTGGTTGAATAGTTGCACTGCCCCGTGGTGTGCGTGTGCCGCTGTGTGTGAGTGTGTGTGTGTGTACCTGTGCGTATTTGCAATAATTGTTAATAAAATTGTATAATTAATATTCCTACAAACAAACAAAAAATAAAAAAATATGTGACAAAAGTGCTGAACATGCCAATTGCAAGCATTGGAATTAAAAAACGTGCAATTACAATTAAATAAAATAAAATACTCATACACTTAATAAATTCATTGCCAATCGAATACATCACGCACCGCATCTCATATTCAATATCGCTACATTTTCACTGCACTTTTGTTACGTTCCAACGAAAAACCAAAGCGCAAAAAATTCATTTGTCGTGCCAAATTTACTTAACAAAAAAAAAATTATACCTGCTACAAAAAATAAACTAGAAAAATTATCAAAGAAGAAAAAAGTACTTCAGCATACAAATGAACTGCAGTAAACTTCAGCAGCAGCAGCAGCAGCAGTAAAACAAAAAATAATAAAAAAAAAAAAAACAAACAAAGCAGTCAAAAAATAGAAAAAAGAAGTAGAGTAGAGAAGTAGCAGCAAGTGCTGTAATAAAGTGTGGTTGGGCTGCCCAGCGGGTGGGACGAAGTTTATGTGCAGGCAAAATGTAACAAATTTTTGTCAGTTTCAATTTTCATCAGACAGACAGACAAACGAGACGAAGCTACCAACTTAACCAGTCGCTCCAGCAGCTACTACAACTCAAACCCAAACAGCTCTACACCATGACAATGGAGAGGTCTCGCCGGGTGCTCAGGCATTTACTTTGCCGTCGGGGTTTCCAGCACAGCATAATGAACGAGAACCAAAAAAAAAAAAAAAAAAAAAATGAGTAATAAAACAAAAAACGAACGAAAAAAACTCACAGATATATGCTAGAAAAAATGGCAAATTAAATAGCCGAAAAAAATTGTTAGCCAACAGCGAATTGGCCATGCGCTGCAGCTGCGCAGGAATTGAAAAATGCTAAGGCTAGACCTTAACCCATGTGCGCCCCTCCGTCCTGCAGTTGAGATGCTGGCAGCGCATTTGATTTTCGCATTTCCTTGGCTTACCTTCCGTTCGTTAAAATTTTTCTTTTTTTCCATCTCTTCTTCATCTGCTTTTTTTTGGCATATCCTTTTTGGCCAAAACTTAAATTACTATTTACAATGGTTTTTTCCAGTTGTTTTTGTTACCTTTTTTTATGATTTCGTTCTTCTTCCGCCCTGCTGCAACTTGGCTGGCGAATATTTTTGTGCAAATTTTTGCACTGCCCTTAACTTGAATTTTGCCCCCGACCTCTTTAGCGTCTGTTGCTAATTTCATTTGATATTTCTGTTCAGTTTACTGCGTTCTTTTTGCTGTTCATGCAGCGTTAAGTAAATTTGATAAAAGTGGGAAGCGGCGCCCAATCTTATCAGTAGCTCATTGAAAAAAGTATTTAGTGCTGCTGCGAAACGTGAGATAACAAAAAGACGCGAATATTGATTAAATGTATCTTGAAGATACAATAGCTGCAGTGATTACGATCGCGTTATAATTTTCATCACTTTTCACACGTCTTTCCCAAAAAATTGACGTTACTCATTCATTTTGTTTGCCTATTCTAGATAATAAACAACAGCAACAACAAACACAACAGCAACAAAAACATTTTTGTTATTAAATTTCTGTTGAGTTAAATACAAAAACGTAATAAAATAAGTAAAAGTGCAATCCATTACAAAATAAAAACGTTAAACTAACAACAAGTAAAAAAAAAAACTTAGCAAAAATAATTAAAGAAGTAATAATTACTTTTGAATTATTTTAAATGCTGCATACAAATACAAAAAGAGAAATATTATGTTGAAACATATCACCAAATACAACAACAACAACAAAATATATAATTATTAACACACACACAAATAAACAAACAAACAAACAAACAACAACGGGCAACTGTCAAAATTGCAACAACAACAACAAAATTCACACAATTGCCGCTGTCTGTAAGTTGAACATATGTATAAAAAACGAAAAGATACAAATGCAACAATAACAACAACAACAACAAGAAGCAAAGCAGAAAACGTTTCATTTTAACGGTGCATATTATTTACATTGTGCGCCACATAAAAATCAAAAATAAAAAAAGTCAGGAAAATACCAACCAACCAGCAGCCCAAAAATACATAGCATTAACAGCAACAACAACAACAATAACATTAATAATTGCCTGCATTTGGCCTTTTGTGCGCGCACCGAAAAAAAAGAAGAGAATTTATATTGTATATAGGCACAACATATATACAAATATATAAAAAAAAAAAAATTATATGCATATATACAACTACACTATATAAATGTATTGTATGCGCTGCACAGCAACAGCAACAACAACAACAACAACATCGGTCGAGACACAATTACTGCAGAGCGCCCCAACAACTCCGCAAACCCAACGCTGCTGAGAGTTTCGTGCCACGTCCAGTGCGGCTGCAAAAAATTTTTTTGTTTTTTTCACATCGACTGCGCAGTCAACGTAAGCAGCATCGACATCAATTTGGCTTTTGGGCAAAAATAATTTTAAAAAAATATATGTGATGCTATGCACATCAGCAGCTATGAATTATGTACGTATATAAGGGTTATAATATATTTATACTATATATTTAATACATTAATTATTTATGTATAAAAATTGAGTTTTACCTTTACCTTGCGCAACTCCTTTTACTTCACTTCACTTTCTGACTAGGTTCTACGATCGCTTATCAATAAATTGTATATGAATTTCAGCAATGCCTCAATGACATTGTCCTTCAATGCAACAAACGAAACAAAAAAAACAAAAAAAAACCCCGCACAATAAAAGCGAAAACGCGAATTGATGTGCAAACAAAGATACACAATACGACAGCGTATCAGATGCACACATGCGTACTTTTTATATGCACATAAAGCAACGATCAACGCGAAAAAAAAGATACGCAAGCTTAAGGACACAAGTTGAAGCAACTCGCAAAGTGCATTCGCCTAGCTATAGATACAGATATAACTACTTACACTCTAAATGTATGATAAATATCAACAGTTCATTCACAACACCTTAGCCGTAATCAATTTGGCTAGAGCGGAAGCAACTTGCAAAATGCCAGCTTAAAGCCACTTATCTAAAAGTGATCAGCGCGAAATGTCAGTAGCTCTGACCAAAAGATAGTTTTAATTCACAATGTGTGCGCAATCTCACACCAATTGCAACAGATACGGAATCATACATATATATATGTGTGTGTGTGTGTGTGTTTGTGTGTGCGTGTGCACGTTTCTTATCAGGTGGCCTGACGCAGCCGATTCTGACCCAAATTGCGAAAAAAAAGAGCTGAACAAAAACCGACAACTCTGACAACAGAGGCGGAGGCCACTTTTGCTTCGCCTCGCTGATACGGCGGCTACTTGTGAAATCTCGACAAAAGCAGCAAAAATTAAGCAACAAATTATTGAACAAAAAATAATATTTATGAGGCGTTGCCTGCCAGTTTAATCGCGCAGAAGAAAACATGAAAATAAATATATATATATATATATATATATACTAAGTACAACACAAAAAACAAAAACGAAAAAGAAAAGAAAACGCCCAAAGCGGAAATATTTTTGCGCTTTCTTATCAGGCGAAAAAAATTGATTTTATATACTATATACATTTTTCGTTGCTGAAATTTTCGCGACGAAATTATTTTAAACACAAGCAAATATAGATGATTATTTAACATAATAAAGCAAATTTGTGCAGCTGCAGTCTCAACTTGACGCACATAGTTCAAATTATCGCAATTTAATTTTTACTATATATATATATATATGCTAGCCACAAATTACATGCATATAGTATATATAATATTTCCACAAAAGTTTTGCTGATAAGAGTGCGCGCGAAAAAATACTTTTATACTCATTATATTTACAATATGTCGTAAATATAATGATTTCTCTATAGTTTGTTTTACTGCTGGGCATCACATTTCGTATTAGGAGCGCACAAAATTGAATTTATAGCTAAAAAAAAAAAAAAAAGTAAGAAAAGTTAGCCTGGAAAACCTATTCTTCAGGTTACTTTGCTATAATTTTATATTTCATGTAAACACACAAAAAACCACATACACATACACATATGATTCAACAAATTTGCTGATGATGATGATTAATAATTTGTCATATAATTGGTTAGTTAATATTTCATTAAATTAATGTTATTAATACATTATTTTATCAGCCGAAAAAAAAATTTCACAAAAATTACAATTTAATTTCATTACGTTTGTTTTAGTTTGCAAACAAAGCAGCTATTATTCGTGTGCTTATAATTTAATTGAAATATAAAACATACCAAATGTGTTTAATACTAGTCAAAGCTGATCGAATTTCGTTTTGCCAAATGCGCTGCAGCTGTTTTTTCCATTTCATTCGTATTTTTTTTGCCAAACGAAATAGATAACTCCCAAAGTATTTGCCATTTGGGGGGAAAAAGAGAGATAACACACTGCAAATGCAATGGCAGCAAAATTGTGTTAGCTGTTAAATAAGTGCAATGCATCATAAACAAACTAAAACAACAGCGTGACAAATGTGTGAACATTAAATACATTTTGTTTAAAAAAAAAAAAAAGCGAACTGCAAACTGAAAACTGCTGACTTGGCTCAATTGTTGCTGGCGTTGGCCTGGCCACACACAACGAACGACTCGTAAGTAAATGGTAACGTAATTAGCAAACAAGCCAAAATGCCAGCATAGAACATCAATGTCTTGGCCGCTTTGGTGTAATCGCTTGCCAATCATTGGGCTACCAAACATTTTACAAACGGAAACAGCTGTCTCTGCCAATGGCATGCAGATCCATCTACTACTACGTTTGTATACGTATGCTTTAGATGTTGAGGATAAGGGAGAGCAAAGGAGTTGGATAGCTGGGAGCTGTGGCAAAAGTGCTTAGCTGTTGTTGTTGGTACGACAACGTCAAGCAACTGCCAAAAGGAAGCTGCTACCAAACACTCTACACACACTACACACACTCTACGCTCCAAAATGCAGCCGGCTGTTTGGCTGGTCAAACTTGCAGCAGCAAATTTAATGCTGCCACATGCGCCTGCTGCTGCTACAGTTCTAGCCATAAAAGCAACAACAACAACAGCAACAACAAAATAGTTACAACTGACTGCTGGGCTATGCAGAAAACTTGGCTAACGACTTTTTTCCGTTGGCGCTCTTGACTTTTGCATTGAAAATCGTGCAATTCACCTGCTGCCTACTACTACAACACAGTAACAACTACCAACAACAACTGCAGTAACAACAACAACAACAATGACGTTGAATGCATCTGCATCTCAGCAGCGCCGCCGTCGGTTGCATGTTAATGTTACAGCTGCACTTGCACTTGCAGCAAATGCCGCGTCGTCGTCGTCGTCTCCGTCCTCATGAATGACGCGGCTTAGACCCATTCCCAATCCCCCCCCCCCCCCAGCCCACTTCTCTCTCTCTCTCTCTCCCTCTCTCTTTTTCTGTCTCCCTCCATTTTTTTTTTTGTAGCCATTGCGCTCTCTGAACTCCCTTCCCTGCATCCACATGCAATTATTTTTCTAGGCTGCGGCCGCAAATTGCACGCCTGCATCTCTGTTTCTATGTGTGTGCTAGTGTTACTGTGTTTGTGTATGTGTGTGTGTGTGTGTGTGTGTGGTGTGCTGCTTCTTGGCTGCCTTTTTGTTGATTTTACAAGGTGTGGAATGACTTTGGTAGCGCCTGCTGCTGCTGCTGCTGTTGCTGCAACATCGTCAAAACTTTGCGGCTTCATTTTGGCTAAGCCAAGTCCAAACTGCAAGTTGTTGTTGTTGGTCTTTGGCTGGCACGTTTATGGTCGCGTTTTAATGTAATTGTTGTTGTATTACAGCAAATTGTGTACGCTTTGATTGTTGTTGCTCTTGCTGTGTGTTAGCTACTTAACTGTTTGTAATTTGCCATTCATGTTGACGGCTCCAAAGTGGCGATTGCCGTTTTGTTGTTGCTCAGTTGACGCTGATCAATTTGTTAGAAAGGTGTTGCTGTCGTGTGCCAGCAGTAGTTGAAATGAAGGCTTTGGGATGCCTTGGATGCTTTGGCATTAGCACTTCCTTCGTTGTTTGATTGAAACCGATCATTTTGGTCCAAGCCAAAAACAAGTAGCCAACTGCCAATTTACAGATATTAAATAGTTGACGATGACCAAAATCGCTTCACGCCCCTGGCCTTTAACTTTAATCTATCAGCGATAGTTTGTGCCACAATTGCGAATAATTAACGGGTTCTGTTGGCATTAAATGCCATCCAAGCCGACGGCTTTAGTGCTTGTGTTGGGCAACACCCACTAATACAAATTTATTATGACTTTGATGGAAAGGATGCGCGCGCAGAGCAACAACTGACTGGACTCGAGTGACTTAATAAACGACTGAACTTAGTAACTAACTAACCAACTGACTGACTGACTGACGAGCAAATGACTGATTGCAAGCAAAAAATAAAAATAAAAAAGAAACGTCTAAGCTGGCCCTGTTATTAGTTAAATGGCGTATAATGGATGAATAACTCGAAAAATATAGTAGCTGTAGTCCAGTCGGTCGGTAACAAAAATAGTCAACAAAACAATAAGTATTAGCAACAAACGCGTGCTTTTGTGTTTGGCAAACTGTTAAACTGACTGACTGACTGACGTCGCAAGAAGGAAGACGAAGCGAACGAACCGGACCACACCTTAATAATTACTTAAAAGGAAAATAATTTACGAAATTGCATTCATAGTTCAGCTCTCTCGCTGCCTCGCTGCCTGGGCTGACTGCAACAAAAGCCAGCCATAACAAACAACAATGCCAGCGAAAATAAAACAAACGACCCAAGGCAAAAACAAAATACAAATAATTTTTGTGCGAAAAGCAGCAACAGCAACAGCAATAGCAGCAGCAGCAGCAGCAAAAAACAGTACAAGAAATATAACTCAAACGGAGCGCGTGGCCATTCTGTGTGTGTGTGTGTGTAAGTGTGTGAGTGTGTGTGGCAGGTAGCATATTGAGTTTCCCGTGGCGCGCATTGGTAAACATTTGCCCAGAGCGCCAGCCAGATACTAGAAACGCAGCTGCAGACCTGTGGCCCTGTTCACTGTAGCGTGGTCGCACTGTCACTTTATTGTCATATTTTCGCTAAGCTGACTTGGATGATAAGCTAAGCGACGTTTGGCCATCTCAATAACTCTAATTGCTGACGCTTATCAAATGCTTCGCGTTCTTTTAATTACACGAATTGCCACCCACTCTTTTTTTGTTTCAGTGAAATTCCGTTTGGCGTACGGAACGTATGAGTAATGTCTGTGTGCTTGTGCTGTGTGCTGCTTAAACAATTGCACTTGTAATGAAATTTGTCACGCTTGCAGCAGCAAACAGCAACAAACTAAATTTTTTGACACATTTACATGGTCAAACCGAACGGTTGAGCTTTGAGCCAGCTCCAGTCGATTCAATTCAATTCAATCCGTTAGGATCGATTCCGAACCGTTTTGCAATGCATTCGCGTAGAAAATGTGCTAAACAAACGCAAATGAATTTGCACATTTCGATTCAAACACGAAGCGACAACCATCAAATTGTGCAAACAACAAAAAATCTAAAAATACAACGATGCTATATCTATACATATGTACATAGAAAAATGCCCAAAAAAGTAAATCTGAAGGCCAAACTTCACGTTGAATTTAGCAGTTATGCAAAGTTTATTTTTGTAGTTCATGTTCATTTGAATTTGTTTAAAACTTGAAAAAGTTTTTATAGAAATAAACATAAATAACATTAAAAATTAGTTGTAAACGAATTTTTATTTTAAAAAGGATTCTGTTCTATTTATAGCAACATTTAACTCAAGTTTCATTGATAAGTTTAAGTTATAATTCAGAATCGATCTTGCACTCTTTCCCTACCTCCTTCTGCTCAACATAATTTACACTTATTTGATATAAACAACTTTTGCAACACTGCAATGCCCTGAAGCAACAGTTGTTGCAAGTTTATGGGCAAACTTAAGAAAAGTTTGCATATTCAAAAAGTTTTCTAAGCCTGCTACTTATTGTTACAATATATCATTTAATTTGAAGTTGCATTATTGTATAGGTGTATTTGTTGCACGCATAGCAACAGGACCAACACGAAGAAGAAGCAGACAATCCTGACAGACATTTTATTTGCACGCGCCTTGCAAACATCCTGTCTCAGTTGTTGCTTTCATCTTTGCGCAATACTTACGACCGCTAATGGTGAGGAAAATGCCAGTCAGCTATCGCAATCTATAAGTTTTTTTTTTGCCCACTTTCAAGCAGACACATAGATATTTATACATAGATACAGATATCGGTAGATATACCGGTCAGACAAACAGTTTAGTTCGTCACAGACACCGTCGTGTAACCTTCGGCTGCTTGGCAACAGCAACAGAAGCCGTAGAAATTCAAAGCATTAACTAAAGGAATAATAAAAGTAAATATGAGAAATTGCATCTATTTTATTTGCGATTTCGATTGTCTGGCCAAGAAAGCCGCTTGCCTTGCCAGACAAGGTGTGGGTGGACAGTGGGGGTGGGGAAAAGTATCTATCAATGACAAACTCAAAGGAAATATTTCAGAAAATTGATAATAATACTCAATTGTAGCTTTTTTTGTGTCAGATTGCATTTTGATGAGTTTCTGCTGTATCGATTTTTTTGGCATGAAATTCACGTTTTCCCAAGAAAACTGGTTTAACATTTGCATAATTTCTGAAAATCAAATACATATACAGAGCATGCGGGAGCGCCCAGACAACAACTACAAAAAAATCGCAGTCAGTTAACAACAATAACTCACGTGTGGCTAAGCGCCGATGACAAGAGCCGACAAGCAGCCAGCAGAGATCAGCTCTGCTTGAAACATTGTTGCTGTTGTTGTTGTTAAGGTGCGCGACCGTCGCCTTGCCACACACACACACACATACACCAAAAACCATGAACTGGAAAACCTTGAAAATTCAACTGCAATTTATATATTTTGTTGCGCTTGCTGAAAAGTTTTTTGTGTAGCTTTAAGATACAAGTATTTTTGTGAATTGACAATTTACTTTGTAGCTATCAAGACACCCTTAAAAAAAACTAAAAAGAAAAGCAGAAAAACTAGTAAAATGCCCTCTTTTGCTAATGCATACGAAATTAATTGCATTTTAAAACGCGTCGACATACACCAATTTACACAAAACATGGCAACCCTGGTATAAATATAATTGCATCGCTTAATGGACAAGTGAATTTCATTATACCACACGTATTTTCTCTCGTATTCCCTCCCTATTCCACCTGGTAATTCAGCCTATGCAAGTTCTGGTTCTGGTTCTGGGCATCTTTTGCTGTTTTAGCTGTTTATGCTTTGAGCTTCTTTTAATATGTTTTCTGCTGCGCACTCGCTTGTAATTATATTACACAGGCCTAGATACAGAGAGACAGGGGGAGGTGGGGGGAGACCCCATCAAGCCACGCATGTTCCGACCGCATTATTACAACTTCTTGCTTTTAACATTATTTTTTCATTTTTCTTTCTGTTTTTTTTTTCTTGCATTGTTTTTGCTGCTGTGCCAGAGGTTAGTTAGTTCATTCTGAAGTTGGTTAGGGGTTACAGGTAGGCTGCATTTGTTTAATAGGGAATTCGATTTGGTTAAGTGCGTTCTCTCTTTGGTATTACTTTTTATAAACTGAATTATTAGTGCCTAAGTGGCCGTATGTTGCTCTTTGTGTGTTGGTTGTTTTTTCTCTGTCTTTTTGGCTTTGCGCATTGGCATAAATTGTGAAAAGCCTCGACAATTGCCAAGTGCCTGTCACACAGGCTTTTTATTAATTAGGCATACTTGCCTTTGTCAGTTTTGCCAGCGCTCTTAATGCGGTTAAAGCCAAACAAACTAACTAATTGATTACAGCACTCCAAATAACATTAGTCTATTCAAGATGCTGTTGCTTGTCAAGGCCTAGCTTCCTCTCCTGCTCTCCCCGCCAACACTTCATTTGAGCTTCAAATGTCAGGCGCCCCCAAAGTGAGACGACGCCAATGTGGGCGACGCGTTTGTCGGCACCAAATTTGGTAGAACTGAATTTAGTAAACAACAAATTGCAGTAACAATAAATAAATAAATAAAAAAATCGTAATACAATGCACGCCTTAGTTTAAACTGCACAAAATAAACAAAACAAGAAAATTTTTGTGTTATTTCGCTGCTTGGCTGGCAAAGTGCAACACAATTAACACCCCAAATGCATACAGGCTTATAGGTATTTAGTAGTTTTTTCGTTAACAGTAAAATATGTTTGTTTAGCGAATTTTGCCATAGACATACATCGCTATACATAGACAGCTGTACTGTTGTACAAATTTTCATGTGCACATAGAGGCTTGTTAATGAAAATAAGCAACAAAGCCAAGCGGTCACAAACAGAAAGACAGACCGACAGAAACACAGACTGACTGACACTCAAGCTGGCATGCAAATGCACAAAAAACAAGTTTTGCAAAAAGAATTAGAGAATTTTCAGCATATACGAAAATGCGAAAAATACACTAAATGAGTAGAAACGTCAATAAGCAACGAAAAAAACACAGACACACACACACACACACACACATAGAAATGGGCGCACTAAACGAACAAACAAACATAGCAAATGTGGAAGCAGCGACTTAGTGAAAAGCTGTCAAAAGAGGCGCATGTGTAATCAAATATGCGAAAATATGTACGTAGAAAATCATGTAGCTGTAGATGCCAAGCAGAGATTGAGACTCTTAGAATGTCGGCTGATACATACATACTAGTAGGGCTTTAATAAGAAAAGCAGGGCGTGCATAGGAAATGAGCTAAAATTTAATTACAAAGCAGTAAATACTAGTTTTAATTATTTGTAATTGAAGAAATGAAACTGGTCTCAAATTACAATTTCGATTTGGACTATTACTTGAACTTGAATTTTATAATGAAACAAACATAATTTGTTTATATCACACACCCCTTTGACTTTCATGCATGCATAGCTACACACACACACTCACTCACACACCAAATTAAACACATGGCGTTTTTCACCGCATTCGTTAATTTTTGTATTCGATTGATTTGGTTTTCTATACAGAACGACAGCGATAAGTTCAAGATCAATGGAAGTCACATTACGAAGCATGACATAATAAAGCCATATTTTTGTATAACCCAATTTAAATCTCAAATATACCCAAATCAATAAATCAATAAAAGAAAAGTCTGACAAATTTCTACAATTACTAAAAGTTTAAAAAACAAAACTCATCCCAAAAACGATAATTGACAAAGTCGAAGGGTAAACTAAATCAAATATTTACAAGGAGAAAAACAGTGAGTATTGCGAATTTTGCAAAACTGTCAAGTCATCAAAACTTCCAAGTTTTGTAGTGCATAAATATTTTAATCGTTGCAACAAACTAAACCTGACTAATCAAACATGTTGATAGCTTAGGGGAAAGGTACTTTTTGAGAACTTTTTTTTTTCGTACACGCCAATTAGACATAAAATAATCGGCATTAATTAATAGGCACATTTGTGTTGAAGCCGCAAACGAGGCGATTCAATGCAATTGAGCTGCAATTTGAATAAATGTAACTCAGTAATGATTATTTGTGCGAGTAGCGGGGGGAAAAAAAAAGTAAATAAATGTAATATTTAGCTAGAAAATTTTGTATAAGTCGAATGCGACACGTTTTTTTTTTTTTTGCCAAGCCTAGCCCCGCACACGAACACACCCAGGCAGCCACGCCTGCACAGCCCCACACCACAACCCCCTCTCGCACAGCGTCCAGCATCGTTTGACGTTTGCGGAATTAAGCGCTGAAATTGTAACCAAATATGGCACAACAAGTTCAATTCTAATTCTAATTTACTGAGACGCTGCTTTGTAGAACTGTCCGGTTTTTCTAGCTATATAGCATTTTTACATTTCGTATCAATTGATTCAAGGTTTTGTGTAGCAGCTTTTTGATTTGATTTTATTCGCTTTCTTTTTATATCTTTTTCTTTTGACAGCGCTGTTTATGCAATAAGTTCTTTACATAAGCGAAAGCGACAAGAAATTAATTTTTAAGTTAATTGTAAATTCAGGTGACAAACATTTGAAACAGAATGTCAGCACATGGCTTAAATTTCAATATAATGAAAGTCTTTGAAATATATTTTACTAGTTGTTTACACATACTTTCAACAACCGCTTGACGATATCAAAGTGTTTTTGAGCTTAGCAACATTGTTATTAAAAAGCAGTTTAGATTACGGCTCAGAAAACCGGTTTATCAACAGATCAAATGTTAATCGACATAAGCTAATTCTCCAGCTATTCAAACTTGCAATAAAATTCAGCGATATTGTTCTAAAAACTTAAAGCTTTTAAGATTTTTTCATTCCCCATTTTAACTGATGTGAATCAAATGAATGCCTCTATTTGATGTTGAGGAGCCCCCAAAACTGCAAACATTTGACAGCTATCAGTTGTTTCGCTCCTTAGCACTTGCAGCATTGCGATGCCACAAATCACAAGCAATCAAAACAGTTGCCAGTTACTGAAACCCCTCGACAAACGTGAAGAGCCACAAAAATATAAAAAAAAAAAGGAAACTCAAAAAAGCGGCGCAAAAAAATTGTAGGCAGATCTGAGTGCTGTGCCAGTTGCCTGCCATTGCAGGATAACACTCTCACACACACACACACATGTCGCGAGGTGTTGCCGTATTGTGGCAGTTGTGTGTACACAGCAGCCGCGAAAAAATTGGCTGCTGCTGCTGCCCAGTTATTATTCTTTTTTTCTCTTTTCGGTGTGTTGCTGACTCCAATGCAATCAAGTGGACGTTGCATTAAGCGAGCAAAAAACGCAGTGCTGCTGCTGTGTTTGTGCGTCGCGCCTGTGAAGCTGCAACGGGCCCAGACAGACTGTGGTCCATGATGGGCCAGGCCTAAAAGGATTAAGGCGATCTGTGCGCAATCCGCGCAATTATCCTTTCATTGGATTGGGGCTGGATGGATGCGCCTGCTGTTGCTGCTGTCGCCGTTTCGCTGTGCGTTGCCTGAAGCAATTAGTTGCATCACTCAACACTTTTTGTTGCTGCTGCCACTTCAGTTTTTTCTTTTTGGCCAGTTGACTTTTGGCTACATGTGGCCAGACCCAGACCCAGACCCAAGCACTGGTCGGCACTTGGCTTTTGTTGTGCGCATTGTTAACTCTGCGTATACGTAACGCTTTGCTCCCCACTCATAGGGCAATCATTTTTATGAAGTTTTTTGGTTGTGGCAGTGTGAGCAAAGGGAGGGTAGTGAGGGTGAGCACTACGTGTCCATTTGAAGTGCACACTTAAGTGGTCCTAATTGGTTTCACACTCGCCCATCATCAAGTGGATGCTGCCTGCCTGTTTTCGGGTAACTTTGGTTGCTCAGTTTAGGTTTCCTATTCTGCTGCTGCTGTCAAAAACAAGGCACCTACTAACTGCCAGTCAACTAACCAAACTGTCTGCCAGTCTGTCTGTCCATCTCGTCCCTGTGTGTGTGCGTCAGTCTGTTTTCCTGTGGCTGCAGCTTCATTCACTCACTGACGACGACGGCCCCTATTCATGTCCGTGTCGAGTGCACAACTGTTGAGTGTGCCACCAACAAAAACAAGAACTCCTTGAACAAGCGGGGTGGTGCGCGGTGGAAGTGCGGGCAAAATTTAAATGTGCTCTCATGAAAAATAGTTTACTGCCACTTGTTGGCTTCCCTGAGCTCTGTTGCCGTTGCTGCTGCTGCCAGCATTTAAATTGAAATACCAGCTGTTGTTGGTGTTGTTGTTGTTGTTGTTGTTGTTGTAGATATGTCATCATTTGCTCGTTGTTCGTGCCATTTGGCGTTTAGTGGCGCAGTGGCATGCCGACTAAGCCAAAAACCCATTCATTGTAAATTCAACTAAATCCATGAATAAAATTTTGATGCCAGCCAGCAGAGCATCGTTGTTTGCCTTTCTCCCCAGCTGCTCGCTCGGGTTGCTCATCTGTTGCCACGGTTCGGTTTTTATTGCTGCTGCTGCATCGTTTGTGCAGTTAACAATCGTCTCTCTGTTTCTCTCTCTCTCTCTCTCGCTCTCTCTCTTGTTTGCATCTCGCTCTAACCAAATTGAATTTCCGAATTCAATGAATGAATGAGTTGCACGAATTGGTTTAGGTTTTGTTTAGTTATTTAGCCCTCGTTTGTATAATAGCATTTTATGTTGCATACTTCCAGGCTGCCTGTTGCATTCAGCTTCACTTTTTCACTACACACTTTGTGTGTGTGTGTGGGTGTGTTTAATGTATGCATATGTTGTTATATATCCTGAATTTAAGGTTTCATGGACCGCCTGTTGCAGCTGCCAATTTAATGTCGTGCCGTGTCGCTATTTCGATGCCATTTTCTGTCTTTTATTTGGGTTTTTGCTCCTGGCAATTGTCTAGTTTTTCAACTGCTGCTGCGTTGTTGTTAGTCGTTTTATTGCCTCTGGTGCAGTTTGTGCCTGTTCAGGAAATTGCATTTCTCTGCATTTTACATTTCAATAAATTTTGCAAGCTGCTCCCTGCGTTTGCCTTTTTATGTTGGTTATTTCGGCATGACTCTATTTACTATATTAAAAAAAACGGTTTTTTGCCCCTTTTTGCTGCTGTTGTTTTTTTTATTTGTCTGAAGGATATTTATTTGGCTGTCTTGTTGGTTTATGGTGCCGTTAAATTGGGTGCCACTGAACTGAATGACAGTCTACATATAAAAAAAACTAACGAAAATATGATGATATTAAATTTGAACGTAGATAAAGCAAAATGACAGAACGGAGGCATAAATAAATTAAATATCCGGCAACAATTTTGAAGACCACTGAACTGTAATAATAAACAAACGTATTTATGCATGTGTTTTATGTTAAGCTTAAGCATTACTGACTTTTCCATTGAATAAGCACAAACGTTTATGTGATTTTTAAATATACATGATGTATTTAAATAAATATATGTTATTGATATTTTTTTCATCTGTAGATATTTGGCATGTTGTAAAAAGTACCTAAAAATTCATTTAAGACTTAAACCAGATTTAAACTGTATTTTTTATTATTTTACTTTGATACCGAAGGTATCAATTTGCAATTATGTTTGTCCATAGGCGAGACAGATAAAGTGTCAAGTTGCCACGCCCAATAGGATGCGGGGAAATCGATAAATTCGATTACTGAAAACCGATAAAACCAAATATTTCTCACATTCTTACAGCTAGAATTACCACATTTTGCACGAAGATAGCTAGTCACGTCCCTGAAAAACTGTCATTTTGGATGCCACGCCCACACCTTCCGCCCCCATCACCCCGCCCTTGAATTAAAACGGTTATACGTGTATCTTCAAAATTTGTTGAACTAGAGTCACCAAATTTGGTCAAAGTGACATCTTCAAAAGATCTGCATAAAAAATTGGGATGCCACGCCCACCTCTCCCGCCCACCATTTAAAGTCCGAAATTTCGATATCTCTTACAGTTTTTAAGCTAGAGCCCCTAAATTCGGTAGAAAGATAGATGGCAACATCTACCAAAGATCTGCATCAAAATTTTGGATGCCACGCCCACCCAAGCCACCCGCCTTATAAAATTGTAATCGGCTATATCTTTAAGAGTTTTTGAGCTAGAGCCTTTAAACTTGGTAGGAAGATAAATGGTGACAATTAAAAGATTTGAACAAAAATTTGGATGCCACACCCACCTCTGCCGCCGACCTTTTAAGTTTGGAAGTTAAGTCATCTTCCACAGTTTTTGAGGTAAAGTCATAAAATTTGGAAACATGATAGCTGGCGATGATTACCACCCGGCCCACTCCTTTGCAAGCAGACTCCTAACCATCCGTTCTTTTACTGGTACTCCGCAGTCGGTTGCGTCCGACTGCAACGTTTTTACTTGTTATTAAAATGTGAAAGATGTTTCTAGAACAAAAAGCTCTATATTCTTTTCTCACATTACAAACAAAAGATTAGTTTTCTTACTTTAATAAATTAGACAATCAACTAACTGTGAAATATTCACATAAAAACTTCACAAAATACTACATCAGACATCTGTCAGGTTTAATGGTTGTATTAGGCCGAGACTATGACATTTTTACATCAAACGTTGATGGGATAAGTGCTCGTGAAGTATACTTAGAACTTGTGCAGCCTAATTACCCATCAATCATCAATCTCACACTTGTAATTAATGCAGGACAGGCCCCTTTTTAGCTAAAGGCATACAATTGTACTCAAACACACACAAACACACATCAATTACTGCAATTTTAATTTTTTGGCCCCATTTTAGGGGAGCTCACAGCGCACACACAGGTAGTCAATTTTGAGCAATTTCCTTTTGTAAACGAGTCGGCAAAGGGAACCCACCAATTGCAGCACAGTCGCTTCAAGTGCTGAGCAAACATGCAATCAAATGCAATCGAACAACCAGAGTCCAAAAAAAAAACAACTAAAAACGAACTTTTCAAATTTGGGCGAAATACGGATGGCCAGCCAATCAAATTGCTTGCAGGCCCAAAAGTGCATACGAAAGCGCATTAGAAAGAGACAACGCTAGCACCGAAACATACATTTTCAAAAACGAGGGACACCCACACCAAAAAAGCAACAACATGACAGCCGAGCCGATGTGCGAGACGAGACGAGGCGAAGACGAAGGCAAAGCGCCGAGCAGGGCAATCGAATTTATTTGCTGCTTCTAATTTTCCTATATAGTATGCCTCCCAACAACAACACCAACAACACAAGCAACGATGACGACGACAATTTCTATGCCAAAGTGACACACAAAAACGTACTAAGCACAAAAAACTACACACACATCAATGCAGTTGTGTGTGTGTGTGAGTGGATGTGTATTGATGTTGTCAGTATGTAAATTCCCAAGTTTTCTACACATTTTTTTGTATTTTGGGGTAGCTTTTTGTTTAGGTGCCTAAAAGGGTTGCTTATGGGGGACACTGACAGAATTAGATGCATCCCAGTTGGCTTTTTGGGTGTGCATGTGTGTGTGTGCGTGTGTGTATAGCTGCGTATGTCCTTGCATTTTGTGCAATTCATTTACATTTCAACGCTAGCGCTTTGCATTGCTATGCAAAAGGTGGACAATTCGGCCGAAAGCGTTTTTTAAACACACACGCACACACACACACAAATAAGCTTGTCACGTGCCCATACACACACGCACGCACACACACACTCACATCAACATCTACTTACATTGATAGGGGCCCAGTGCGGTAAAAGTCGCATGTCCTTTTCATTACACACACACACACACACACATTACACACACACTCACACAACATTTAACAAGCCCTTAAAAACGCAACGGTCGAACCACGCGCCTTGCACCGGTTTTTTGCTCCTCGTTTCGGTTCCCTTTCAGTTTTGGTTTTTTTCTAATGAAACTCATTTCTTTACTTCACTTTCGGCTTTTGAAACTTTGTTGGTTTTTGTTTCTTGTCTCTCTCTTACTTACTTGCTGCATATTTTAACCAATTTGTGGTTGTGGCAGGACATATGACGCCAAAACACAACAAAAACAACATCGACTAAAAGCAGCGTACATTAAATGGTATGACGGTGTCCTTTAACTAACTAACTGCCGCCTCTGACTCAATCCACCCACAAAATGAGTTGCAAGTACGTTGACATTCAACATTACTCAAAATGCTATGCAAAATGCAATGGCGTGTGTTAAGCCAACAACAACAACAACAAACTATTTATACAACCAAGTTTTTGGTTTATTTTTGACATGTACTTTGTTTAGTTTTTAGCTTGAACGCAACCTCCTTCAAAATAGCTGAACAATAATATGTTTACATATTTCCCGAACTAGCTTAACTGATATTTTCATCGGTTTTGTGACAAGTTTACAGGGAAATATATAATTTAATTCTGCATTAAAAGGAAAATCAAATGAGCATGAAAATTCTCGTTAAAAGCTTGCAAAATATATTTTTAAAATCGCCCTAAAGTAAAATAAATAATTTGTTTCTTCCATTAAAATGACGTTGATGTGAATCAATATTTGATTGACACAATTTAAGTTGGTCAATTGGTTACATATCGATTGTTAAGTCAATGCATTAAGTTGAATTTATTAAATGTTCTAAGAATTTTTTATATGATTTTTATAGGCTTTTCGTTTTTTAAGTTTCGTATTCAGTATTTCTGTTACGCACGTGCTTTGAATTCAACGCTTTTGCTGGCATACCTAATTTTTAATGTACGGCGCCACAAAGCGTGTGTGTTATAAGCTACTTGTATGCATTTGTGCTCGTATGTCTTTCAGTTCTGATAATCTATATGCGCCACCATTTGACATTTCATTATGGCACGCACTCTTATTACCAAACTAAACCAGAACGCCAGCCAAAAATAAAACCAAAACAACGTAGGGGCCGTAGTAGAAACAAAAAAAACGTCAGGTTCTCGTTGTCGACATGTCAGCGTTGCTAAAAGTTGACGCTGTCCCCTAACAGGAGGAGGGTTGTTTGGGGCACATTGCAACAAGAGTCGAGCCATTTTGTATCGATGGGCATTACATTATATGTGTGTGTGTATATAATTATTGAAGTTTGCTTATGTAACGCGCGTAAATGGCATGAAAAAACGGACCTCAAACACCCGAACCGCAAAGAAATTAAAGGATGAGCATTGAAAAAAGTACAAAAATGGAAATGTATTTTTTTTTATTCGCCTGCGTATGACTTTTATGTGCCTACAATACAAACACGAAAAGGTGTACATATATATATATATATATATATATATATGCGTATGATGTATGTATAACGTGTACATAAGGGATTATCTACCAAAGACACATGTACATACATACATATAAAATATATATGTATATTTGAGTATGAGCCATATAATGTGTACATTAATCGATAATTGCATTTTTTTTCGTGCATTTCTTTTGCCACTTTTCATGGTTTGGCTGCTTGTCTCTCTCACATGGCACATGGCATTTCCATGTGTGTGTGTGTTCCGCTTTTTAAATGAGTTTGCGTGTTTAATTGGTTTTTTTTCTCTGTATTTTTATATATATTTTGTTGTTTTTTGTGATTCTCCACAGCTCAGCTTAACAAACTGCATATTAATCATACGCCCCGTTTAAAGGACAGGCATTTAGATATATGTGTATGCGTCTAACGCACTTTCGTTTTTGATACGCTGTTAGTTTTAGGGCGCCCACAAAAGCAAACCACGAAACAAACAGCTAGATAGACAGCCAGACAGATAGACAAACAGACAGACAGATGGAAAAGCTGACAGTCAGACACACAGACGAGAAGGCAGGTGGCCGACGACCCAGCTGACATGTCGCCTTGAATGGATACTGTATGTATGTGTATGCCTATCGACATCGTCTAAAACTGACGACATGCACCTTTCTATGAAAAAAAAAAATTGCAGTGAAAATTCTATTTAGCATACATTCAGGCGCTTGCTTGGCATAATGTAAATGCTACTCTAGCAGACGACGACGACGACGACGATGGCGACGACGACGGCAGCAGCATTGAAATCCCACCTTGCGGCCAACGTCGTCATCATACGCAATGTGTGTCGCTTAACCACACACACACATACTCGCATATTCGCAAAAAAAGAGGGAGAGACATACAAACACATGCCTATGGCTAGGCAGACATTTTGTGCGTGCGTGCGTGCGTGCACCGCATTGTATGCAACCGCTGCAACAGCGACGCGGGCAGAGAGCAACCCTCGGAATTTTACTTCAACACACATACATATATATGCGAGTGTGCGTAATGTGTGTGTGTGTGTTTGTTGGCTGCACTTTAAAGTTGGAGTTTTGTAAGTCCCGCGCGTGCATTCACCTCGTTTTTTTTTTCGCCTTTTTTGGTGCGTGCGACGTCAACGGCAACGTGGCAACAGCAGCAACCCCCGAGGCAGCACCGCCGCCGCCGACGACGACGACGACGACGACCCTGTTTATTTGAGCGCCTCAAAAATGCAACGGGTAGAAAGAACGAAAAAACAACAGCGGCGACTGCAGCCAACTGCAGCCAACTGCAGCAGTTGCAATACAATTTGAACGCTAAAAAAGTTTTTGAACATGCCGCTCCACTTATGCGCCGGAATGAGCAGCCGTTGCAGTTGCAGCTGCTGTAGCTGGCGCCTGTGGCACACTTGAGGTGCCAGCCAAAGGTAGCCAATGCACGCACCCCGTTTTATACGCACTGCACGCACTTTTGCGCAATCAGGACACATGGGGCAAGGACATGGGGCTAGCTGACGCACCTGACTGGTTTGGGGGAACATTTTTGCTCAACTTCCGCTTTAACAATAACGTACAATAACAAAAAATATATTATGAAATAGAAGCAAATTTTAGAAAATACATGCAGAGTTTTGTAAATTGAAAGTGCTACAAAATTGTTGTTGTTGCCACCAAATTCACAGTTTGCCCCACACTGCCTAACTGCCTCGATATTTAATTCGCATTTCGTGTGAGTTGACGCGTAACCTTTTTGCCATATACTATACTACCATAAGTACAAAAGTTTTCGCTTTTGCGGCACGCATGCCCGACAACTGGAGTGGCCTCCGTAGCCGTTTGCTCGGCCTATGCATTTTGCATTAAATTGCATAACTTTTGTGGCAATTAGACGCTCACCATTCGCAAGGATACACATATACATACGTATGTAAGGAAATGCAAGTCCTCATATGCAAACAACGAGCGCAAATCTATCAATTTTCTGCTCGCAAACCCAGCCCACTTGGCCACTTTTTTTTGCAACTCAATACGTAATAATACGCATACGCAGCATGTGTTTGCGGACCACTTCTTCATTTCTTTTCGAGTTCTTTTTCTATTTCATTTTTTCTGCATTTCAATTAAGTAATTTATGTCTGTACAAATTCCCAAGCTTGGCAATAGAAAAAAATCAAATAAATACTACCCTTTACGCAAATTATACAGCCATTAAAAAAAAATAGCCCTAATTGCCTATTTCTCTTATGCATTTTTCATGTGGCACCCTTTTGTTTTCCCAACTACAATGAATTGCAATTTTTTTTCTTTTCTTCGTTTTAGGCTTAGAACGCGTCGCTGAGGAATTCATGGGCCGCAGGAAATGGAAACATTATCAAGATCAACTGACGCGCAGCCAATTGAATATCGCCGAGCAACAGCCCATATCAATAACGACGATAGAAACAGAAGACAGCGACTATCAGAAGAAGCCACTGAACCACCGTTTAGCGCAGCCCAACGGCCAACAATACAGCAACGGCATATTGCAATTTGAAGAAGAATTTGGTAAGTACTAGCATAGAAAATAACCTTAAAAAGATTTCCTTTATTGTATGTTTAGGCAAAGATTATGCTAATTCTTACCACTGATTTCACCTGTTGGGGACGAAGAAAAGTTGTTTTTGGCTTTATTTTAGACCGAAAAAAAGCGGAAAAAATTGGGGAAAAAAGCGGAAAAAAAGCTGATGGTTTTTTAATCATTGACTTATTATCTTCTACAAAAATATCATCAATTTCATTAAAATCAATGGATTCTTCATTACCAAAACTGTTCCATGTCATTTACTGAATGCTATGAATTAATTTTGCCTACTGAACTTGCACGTTCTATATATAAGCTAGTGATCGTGAACTTAAGCCTCGACCTAATGAACCATTTGGGGCTGATATCAAAATCGAAGCAATCAGTTAGCTTAGTAGACCAGTTTGCAGACAAACTTAATCGAAAGTAACTTCTTGATTTATTCTCCATGTCATGTGCGTATTGCAGACAACAACCACACATCACACGACCACGACTCAAGTGCAACATCACGTAGTAGCTCCGGCTCACCATCACCACCGCCAGAACCCAACGATTGGACACCGTCTGATAAGTGCAATTTCTGTGTTAACGGTCGCTTGCTAACGGTTAACGCCAAAGGCGAATTGGTGGCCGAAACAACGGCAATCGCGTCCATACACAATTGTAACAACAACAACAACAACATCAACGGCATAGCTGAGCATCAGGTAAACTATCGCCCTCTCTCTTTCATCATTCTATTCTTGTTTTATTTGACATTTAATTATCGTACATTTAACGCAACTTTCCTATGCAGCACGACAGCGACAGCAACTCGAGCGCATCACTGCACAATAGCTGCAGAAATATCAACAACAACAACAATAAAAACAATAATAACAACAACAGCAACAATAAGCATAGAGCACGCAACGGAACAAACTCCACCACGACTTCGTCATCAGCAGCGAGTACAATAGAACTTTACAAGTTATTCACCCAGAAAGCAGCAGCAGAAATGACATCGATGGAATCAATGGCCGCCAAACTGGCACAGTTCACAATGATGGCCGATTTCAATTTGATGAGCACGCTGGCCAATCAACAACAACAACATGCTAACTCGGTAACACCAACTACCTCGGAAGTATCTGCCGCAGCCGCCAGTCCCGCACTAAAAGATACACCCAGTCCCAGTGTAGATGCGCCCTTGGATCTAAGCAGCAAGCCTTCGCCAAATTCATCAATTAGCGGCGATATAAAGACAGCCAGGTAAGTTAAGCCAAACACAATTCTTATATAAAAACTTATATGCAATAAAAATACACATATGTATGTGCTGCATACATAAGTATTTATTATTGATATACATTTTAAATCTGGTATTGCGCAAACGTAAAAACAAAACGAAAAAATTATCATGGTACTACATAAAACAATGACATAAATCAAAAAAAAAAAAATTTTTAAATATACCACGAATCTTAAATGCACTGTTATTAAAAAAAATATTGTTGATTTTTGTACTATTCTTTTATTAACTTATTTCTTCAACGTTATGGGATAATCACAAGTTGTTCAATACTTCCAAAGCTATATCACTTGACATGTAGATAAACACTTTTTTAATGCCAAAACACATGTAGGAGCATTAAAATCCTCTTAGCTAGTGGTACATCTATCAAGCAACTAATTAGAGCTGCTGAGATTTGGTTAGACGAACAAACACCATAATAAATTCATGATGCCCAACTTTAACTACACAAAAAATACAAAAAATATATATGTGTATGTATGTATGGTGTTTCAGCAGACAATACATGAGATAATTGCACTTTGGGCACTGGCCCGCCTCTGACACTGCATTTATTGTAGCATACTTAACAGGGCTATGGGGCTGGCCACCTACTGGGTGGCACTCGGAAAGCTTTATTGTTGTGAGCCTATGTAAAAATCGTGCAATTACACATGCACGTATGTATGTGTGTGTGTGGGAGTGTTTGAACGTGCATAAAAGTATGTGTGTGTGGGTGTAGTGTGGTGTGTAGTGTGTGGCTTGAGTGCGGTTTATGAAACGATGCCGAAAATTACACATACGCCCCATAGCACACAGTCAGCGCTGCGTTGGCCACGCTTAATTACTGACGCAGGAAGAGGGGGGTGGGGGTGGGGCAGAGCACAGCTACCGCATAAATTTGCATCAAATTTTAGCAGCCAAAAAAGAGAGAGAAAAAAACAACACACTCAAAGTGGAGAGAAATAAGTAAAAAAGAAGAATATAGAGAATACACAATTCATGTATTTTATGCTGCATCCATCATCTTAACTCCTTTATATGCTATTTTTGCCTGCTATTTTTTTAATTACTCTAAAATGTTCAGGACCACCTAGCCTATTATTTATGGTTTTTATATACGAACGTGTTGTGCACTTCAGACGACAGAGACAAGCGTGTCGGGGGCGTCGACAACGTGTGCATAATTTTCCAGCACTTCCACAATTTTCGTCATTACTTTTTTGGTTGTTTTTTTGTGGCAACTGTGGCAACGGCAGCGTCAACGTCTGCTGCTGCTGCTGCGGCTGCCACTTGAGCCGCAAAACACAAGTCCTTGTCTATTGTCTAAAGCATGGCCAAGTGTTTGTTAGCAGCAGCTGCTGCTGCTGCTGCTGCTGCTGCCTTGCATCATCGTACACCTATTTTTTAATTGTTCTAATAAAAAGCAACGAAAAATGTGTGTGAAAAACACAATGGCAGCAGCAAAAAACACAGCAGGAAGCAGGACAGGAATTGCAGCTAGAAGGCTAGAAGAAGTTCAAAAGCCGCAGATCGACAAGTGCTCAATGGCTTTTGCCAAACATGTCCAGCACACCATACCGAATGATAAGAGGCAACACACACACACACACACACACACAGCTGGGATATTGCATCTTTATGGCCCGACCATTCCCCAAGGACTCAACCAAACACTTGAAGTACAAAAAGCTACTGACGCTGCAATTTTTGGCTTTTTTCGAGCGTTTATTATTACGGATTTTTTTTCTATCCATACATTGCTGCTGCTGATGCTGCTGCTGATGATGAGGCGGCGACATCGCCACTCCAAGTCAAGCGTCGAGATGTCGGCGCTGCTGCAGCGACGTCGCTGTCATCGTCGTCGGCACCGGGCGCAGCAGACAGAAAATGAGTGCATCATATCGATCGCTTTTTTTCCCCACTGCGTTTTACATTTTTTACGCTTCTATTTTTTTTATTTTTTTTTTTTTGGTCTTTCTTCTTGCTACTTTTTTCTATGCAATGTGCCAAAGGGGTGCCTGAGAGGGGGAGGGCGGCGGCGGCAGAGTGTTGTCGCTGTGTGTATATATGTATTCATTATTTTTCGTTTACGAAAAATTCTCTGTGCACACCCACAGACACACACACACACACACACACAGACCAATACATACGTGCACCGAAAAAAGATTGCGAGCGTAATAACTGGCATAGACTGATGACGTTGACGTCGACAGCGTAACGCCGGCAGCGACGGCAACGGCGACAGCGGCGTCGCTTTCCCCGTTTGGCCCCAAAAAATTGTTACAAAAACAACAAAGACACGAAAAAATAAAGAGCGAAATAAAAAAATGCTTAATGCGTGCACTTGCTATTGTTGTAGTCGCTCTTATTGTTGTTGTTGTTGTCGCTGCAGGCCAGCAATTTTTTAACTGTTTTTTCGTTCGCCCCCAACTCTCGTTCATTTCTGCCATATTTTTGTCATTTCAATGACCGTTGGGCGGTCAGGTGGGTCGGCCTGGTTGGCTGCCAGCCTGATTGCCGTTATGTGCCACAGCTGCTACGGCTGTGCGTGCGTGAATGAAATGTCGCTTAAATGAGCGAGATAGAAAAAAAAGAACCATATAAAAAACTGCAGCAGCTGCAACAGCAGCAACGCCAACGGCGACGTCGACAACGTTGGCCGTACAAAAAAAAAAATGAGTGCATATCTTCCGAAAAAATGCAACTGCATATGCAAGTGAATGTATGTGTGTGCGTGTGTGTGTGTGTGTGTGTGTGTGTGTGTGTGTGTATGTTTGTAGGTGGTTGTTGGCTGCGCACGCATCAAGTGCAGGAGGCAGGTTGCAGTGTGGGTGGGTGGTGACGGAGTGGTTGGTTTGGGGGGCGCCTGCATTGGCAACAAAAACAAACATGCAATTGCATTCATACACAAATAAAAAATACATACTCTCACATTCACACACACACACACACACACACACACACACACAACGCACACATGCACTTAATGCATTTTTTAACAAAATTGCATTCGGCGTCGTCACTCACACAGACATAAGCACACACAAACACTCACACACACACACACTCATACATCATGGAACGGGACACTCTGTTCAGTGTGCCACACCTCCTTTCGCCCTGCAACGTTTCCGAGGCCCGCCTCTGACAAATTTAGCGGCCACAATGCAGCAAACAGCAATATAAAAAAAGACAACAAAAAGAAAAAATTAAATTAATTACAGTAAACCGTTAGAAAGGGCGTAAGAGAAAGAAAGAAAGAACTTCTTCAAATAAGACAAAAAAAATATATAACTTTGACTTTTACAAAATTCCAACATTAATTCGGTTGTTATTCTACACTGTAAACATAAAACTTAGTTTGTAATGTGGTGTAAAATTATATACTTATTTCCCTACCAAACACTTCTTTTCTCAAATAAAGATCGTTACTATTCCTTACCTAAACTTTTATTAACTTTCATCTAGATGTTAAGTAATATTCCCTTATGAAGATCACAATAATAACTATTTAAAAAATACCCAACTTCAAACCTTAATTTGTACATCATTTTAAAACCCCTTCCCAAACAATCGATTCTTCACAGTTCTTTAACCTTTTTTGTACTTAAATACCCGTAAAGCTTTAACTTGTTTTCAAATATTTCGATCGATTTCAGGTTTACGTTCATTTTACTACTTTATCGTTTGTTGCATGAAGGCAGATACTCAGCCGTAATTATATGTGTACTTAACTTTAACCCTCACGCCCCTCGGTAAACCCAAAAATTATTACCAACGCATTGGTTGCATTGTGCATGACATGTATGCATGTATGTATGCATGCAGGGGGTGTGTGTGAGTGTGTGTTGTGTGTATTCAAGGCACACAAAAGGTGTGGGATGAACCGACAAAAATGCGATATGCGCATAAAAATGTCAGCAACAACAACAACAACAACAGCAGCAGCAGTTGCCGATGCAATTGCAGCAAGCGTCAAAATTACAACAGCAGCAACAACAACGTGAAAAAAAATGCAACAAAAATAATGCAAAATAAAAAAAATCAACCCTTTTTTTGCGTGGCTGTGTTGCCGTTGCTGCCACAAATTAAAACAAAATGTCAGAAAAACGAAAAAACAGAAAATTGCTAGCAAAAAACAGAGAACGACATTAACAAACAACACACACACACACACATACACGAAACGAACGAAAAATACAAAAAAAAAAAACGGTTGCAACGCAAATGAATCCTGGTCTACATGCGTGCAACAAAAACAACAAAAGTTAAAGCAACAAAAATTCATGACGCGCACGGCATTGCTGCCAGCGTCGGCGCCAGCAGCGGCTGTGTTGCAACGTCAAATTGCAATTGAAGTGCAGCCAAAAGGTAAACGACACCAACAACAACGACAAAAACCAACAAAAATCAAAACGACATTGAAATGACATTTTTCATTTATTTTCGCCAAAATCCTTTTTTCTACCCTCTTTTTTTTCATAATATTCCTGTGTTGTTGTTGCAGTCGCACCTCGGCAGCTGGAAATTGCATTGGCTCGGCTGGTTTTGCAATTATGAACATTTTCATATTTAATATATATTTCGGGCACATTATTTTCATACATAAAAGTGTATATAAGCACCGAAAAAACTGTCGCTGTTAATAATAATGACGCCTGTTACCTTTCTTCTTTTCTTTTTTTTTGGTCAGTCAGTGCCACTCGCCACCTGCTGTTGCAGCAGCAGCCGCACACTTTTTTGTTGTCTGCGCAATTTTCAGACATTTTCCAGACGCCCGCTCGCGCGCGATCCTGAAATACATATAAAAAAAAAACAAAAAGTTGCAACAACATATAAAAAAAAAAGCGACAACTTTTCCGTCAACTTTGCTGGGCTGGCTGGCTGGCTGGCTGGCCCACAGCCCACAGCGAGGGCAAGAAGCTGTGCGTTTCCGCTGCCTGGCGACAGCCAGTGCAATGTACTGCGAGCCTCCGTCACATTCAACCACCCAGACCACCCGTTCATCTAGTCCTTGCCCATGCCAGCACAATGTTGCCAAAAGGGTCTTGGTCTCAACTCGTCTCGTCCCTACCCTTCTCTCACGTCTCACGTCTCGCGTCTCCTCTCCCTGCTGGCTGCGCATAAAGAAAAGAAAAATTTCGTACGGCTTTCACTGATGTTGTTGCTGTTGCAGCAGTTGTTGTTGTTGTTGCACACAAAAGTTGCCTTTTGAAAAGGGGCTACCAAAAGTGCGCTCCATTCCACCACCTCGGCTTAGTAGAGACAGAGAAAAAGAAAGAGTGGCTGGAGGGGCACCACCAAAGCGCCAAGTGGTGCGGCTTGGCTCGAGCTTGGCATTAAGTGAAAAATGCTTTTTTTTTCAAAATTCGTCTAATGAACTTCAAAAACATGTTTGTCCCTGGCTTGGCTGGCAGGCTGACATCTTCTTCGTCTTTACCCCTACCTTCCCTTCCTCTGTTCTCCCTGCTACTCGAGCATCACTCAACCCTGGCGTGTCATCTTTTGTCTCTGCAGCAGCCGAAATCAAAAAAGAAGCAAGCACAAAAA
The DNA here is from genome assembly GCA_018152825.1 of Scaptomyza hsui. Lineage (NCBI taxonomy): Eukaryota > Metazoa > Arthropoda > Insecta > Diptera > Drosophilidae > Scaptomyza > Scaptomyza hsui. The sequence continues at coordinate 2,321,072 of JAECXO010000004.1, read as the reverse complement.
CAGTCACAAATTTTTCTATGCTACATCCTTGCCATTGCCTTTGACAAGGACAGCGTCGTCGTCGTCGTCGTTGCCTGCTCCAGACATTTAAGAAGCGCTCATTGTCAGTACTGTGAGTGTGTGTGCGAGTGTGTGTGTGTGTGTGTGTGAGTGCCCAATATACCATGAGCACCGAAAAAAAAAAGTACCGGGCAAAAGGAAGTGACAGGAGTGAAAATAATATTTTGTCAGCTTTCGTATTCTGCTTTGAACTCAAGTCACTCCGGAAAAAAAAGAAGAGTGCCAAAAGGATATGATGAGCTTGCAAAAAACTTCCCAAAAAGAGAACAAAAACCGGTTTGACTGGTCAATTACCCCATACAGCAACTGTTTGATAACTTAACTTACTAACTCAATTGAAATTACTTACTTATATAATCAAAAGTGAGGTTAGTTTTTATTGACTCGACTTTTCCTTTTTTTCGTTTCTTTTGCAGAGCTCAACACAACTACAGTCACGAGGATCTGAATAGTGCGCTGCAGGATGTGCTGGTCAGCAAGCTTGCCACGACACGCAAATCCTTCAAGGATAACCATGTGCCGCGTGCCACGCTGCGCAACAAACTGTGCAAAATGTCGCTGGATGCCAAGCGACCGCAAGCACAGACGCCGCCAGAGTTCCAACAGCTGCACCACTACCTGGACCTGAAGCAGGACGAACAGTCGGGTGAGGAGGCTGGCGATGGCGATAGCAATGCCTCAACGCCAGCGCCCGGCTTTCAGGAGATTGCCCAACGCATTGTCGCCCAACGCATGTCCGAGCACAATGGCAGCGAGCTGGGCGATGATCTCCATGATGAGCCGGCCATGTCGCCAAAGTCAGAGCGACAGACGCCACCAACGGACATGCAAGCGGCCGCAGCAGCAGCAGCAGCCATGGCAGCGGCAACAGCTGGTGGCAACAACAACAATGCCACCGGACCGCCCATGCCAATTGATGCCAATGTGTTGTTGCATGCGCTGGTCCTTGCCTCAGGCATTGGTGTCATTCCCAAGCTGGACGAGACGCAGACGCTGGGTGATCTGTTCAAATCGCTGCTGATGGCCAACAGTGGCGGCATGATGAACGAGATGCTGACCTCGGGGCACGAGAGCAATGGCCTGTTGCAACAACAACAACAACAACAGCAGCAGCAGCAGCATCAGCAACATCTCAATGCCGCATATCGTCGTCATATACCAAAGTCTGAAACGCCTGAGACGAGCTCCTCGCTGGATGCAAATGAGGCGTGCGAGGATCCCATACTGAAGATTCCGTCCTTCAAGGTCAGCGGCGCACCGAGCGTCTCGCCCACGTTGCGTTGCAGCAACAGCAGCAGCAACAACAACATCGGCAACAATAATAGCAGCAGCAACTCAAACAGCAACAATCGCAATGGCGATCACAGTCCACACTCTGCCTCACCAATGCTGGCAGCAGCAGTTGCTGCCGCAGCGGCCAACAACAGTTACAGACAAAGCGCTGCTGGCGGCAACTGCAGCAGCAGCAGCAATAATCTGTTGTCGCCCTCACCAACATCGATACAAAAGATGATGGCCAACACCATACAGCGCAAGATCAATGAGCAGAGCAGCCAGGATAATCTGCGCAACAATGGCAACACCAGCGGCAGCGAGTGCAGCAGCAGCGGTGGCGGCGGCGGCGGCAACAGCAGCGCCAGTCGCAAGCCTAGCATATCGGTGGCCAAAATGATCGGTGGCACGGACACCTCCCGCTTTGGTGCCTCACCCAATCTGCTGGCGCAGCAACATCACAGCCATCTGCCACCCGCTCACCATCCGGCCCACCAGCAGCAGCAGCAACATCCGCATCAACATCCGCATCCACACTCGCATTCGCATCATCAGCAGCAGCAGCAGCAGCTCAGTGCTCAGGATGCGGCAGCGCTGGCAGCTGGCAAGGGAACGCGACCGAAGCGTGGTAAGTACCGCAACTACGACAGGGACAGTCTGGTCGAGGCCGTCAAGGCTGTGCAGCGTGGCGAGATGTCTGTGCATCGTGCCGGCAGCTACTACGGTGTGCCGCACTCCACGCTGGAGTACAAGGTGAAGGAGCGGCATTTGATGCGACCGCGCAAGCGGGAGCCCAAGCCGCAACCAGATCTCGTGGGGCTGACGGGAGCAGCGAATAAGATTAGCCTGACCGCGCTGAATAATCTGGACAAACTCAAGTCCGGCAATGTAGGCAATGCCAACAATAGCTCCGGCTCCAAGCTAAGCAATGCCTTGAAGAGCAGCAGCAGCAGTGCGGCAAGTGCAGCGGCAGCGGCAGCAGCAGCAGCGGCGGCAACATCGGTGCCCAATGGCATTAAGTTGCCCATGTTTGATGCCACACCGCAGTTGTCCTTTCAGCCAAACATGTTCTGGCCACAGCCGAATGCTGGCGCCAACTATGGCCTGGACTTCAATCGCAATCCCGAATTTCTCAAGTCCCATCTGGCCGAGGTGATGCGCAATAGTCAGCTGGGCGGGGCGGGCAACCATCATGGCCACGGTGGCGCCCCTGGTCCCATGAAGAGTGCCCTGGAGTTTGCCGAGAACATGTACGATGGCATCATCCGCCAGAAGCTGAAGAGCGATGTGAACGACAGCAGCAGCGGCGGAGGCACTGGCAATGGCAATGCGCTGCTGGATCAGCTGCTGGTGAAGAAGACGCCGCTGCCGTTCACCAATAATCGCAGCAATGACTACCTCGGTGCCGCCGCCGCCGCCGCCTGTTCCACCTCCGAGAGCGTTAAACGTGCCGGCAGTCCCATGGGCGCCTATTCGGATGTAAAACGTGAACGTCTCAGTCCGATGCGAGGCGCGGATAGTGCCAGCAGTGATGATGATCACGAGCATTCCAACAACAACAACAATAACAATAATAGTGATCTGGCGCACAACAAGAACAACAGCAACATTACCAACAACAACAACAATGGCAGCAGCAGCAACATTGGAAATGGGCGCAGCCGCATGACATCACGAGACTCGGAAACGGACGCCAGCAGCATGAAGAGCGAGCAGTCGCACAGCTCCTTGCCTGTCAACAACAAAATGATGGATCTCAATGGCAGTGTCAACAGTGTCAAATTCGAGTCGGAGCCGCAGCAGCCAGCGCAAATCTCGCCCAGCACCTCGATATTGCATGAGAAGCTGGCGCAGATCAAGGCCGAGCAGGCCGAAGTGCATGCGGCAAGCACCGAGGAGCAGTTATAGAGCATGTGGCACATCGGCAACTGTCCGGAGCAGCAATTGGTGGCACCAACGTATGTGTGGCCACCGCTGGCCACACATTACTATAGTTTCTAGGTGGGGCAGTGGGTCAAGCATAGTTGTATTTGTACAGATTGATATGGAAGCAAAACCAAAATTTTTATAGCATATAATATATGCTTACATATAAATGTATACAAAAGAAAAAGGAGCCCAATTTGAAATATGCTGAGCGTCGTGGCTCTGATTGTTAGTTAAGATGTAAACATTCATACTATCTATATACATACATACTACAAAGATGTATGCACACACACACACACAAGCAAACACAGCAACAACAAAAAACAAAACATGCATAAGTACACAACGTATTTATGTATATTTATTGTTTAGTTTTTGACAATCGACAAATAGGCATTCTCTTGTACAAACTTTCTAAAAAAAAAAAAAAAAACTTACAAATAATTATCAACAGAAAAAAAAAAATTCGTTAAGACCAAAAACTTAAAACAAAAAACATTTAATTTGCATTATCTCTTCAGTTTAATAGACAAAAAAAACTATACATATATTTTTAAAAATTCAAAAATATAATAAAACAAAAAACCACAATGCAATAAAAATCAACAAAGCAGTTACAAGCAATGAACAGCCGAACTAAGCAGCGTCTGCGAGCGATTTCTGTGTTCAAAAAACATTCCAGACTTCAATTTTTTTAAAACTTGACATTAATGCTACAAATGTGATTCTTATTGAACTATATTAATTGCAATGCAGACGCATGCTACTGACAAACCCAACTACAATAACTACAGCAAAGACCATAACTAGCAATACCAACAAACAACAACAACAACAACAGCTACAATATCCGATCAATAACAACAACAAACTTAATAGCCAACAAGCAATAATAACCATAACAAAACAACACAACAAAACATTCAAAAACGAAATAGCAAAGCAAAATTCAAAAACTACAAACAAATTATCGTTTCATTCATTTTTTAATTAATAAAAAATATTAATTTTTATTTGCAAAAAACATAAAGAAAAGTGAAAACTTAAAGAAACTTACAACCCAGAAACCTTAAAGAAAAAGAAGCATACAAAAAACGGAAATCAATAAACAAAGCTGCCTTCACATTTACAAATTAAATAAATTGATAAGAGGAACGATAAACGTTATGTAAAAGCACACAAAATGATAATAATAGCAACAAATTGAAAAATACGCAAAACAAAATTTACAACAACTAAAACCACCAACAAAATGCCCAAGCGATCCCCATCAAAAATAAATTACTTAAATATACTATAATTTCAAAATCAAAATTAAAACAAAACAAAAAAACATTCTATCCAGCCACACATATAAAACAAAATTACATAACAAATATATATAGAAAGAAAAAAGTATGAATGAATGCAAAATTTTGATGTTTCGGTGTTTAAAAAAAAAAAAAAAAAAATTATTCATATAAATGTGTTTAGGCATTAAAGAAAGAGTAAAAAAATTGAAAATTGGAATTATAAAATTTGGCAAATATAAGGGAGGCATTAGTATGCTACCTTATAATATATAAAAGCAAGTTTTGATATAAGAATAAAAATAACTCAATATATCTATATATATAAATATATTTATGTATGTGTGTGTCTTCATCACTACGCGTATACCTCAAACAACAACACATGATCATTTTGAGCAACTATATATATTTAAATGTACTTATACACTCTATACACTCTTTACACAATATACAAAAAACCAAAACAAACAAACAAAAATGAAACGCGTAACATATTTACACCGTAAACAAATATTAACCTCTCCTACCAGTACACACTTGTAACACCTTTTGGCCAACATTGAGTCACACACGCCCTTTCGATGTCTCTTGATTTGAGAAACGTTTCAAAATTATTGATGGGTTACTAAATGTATGCGTAAATATAAAAAGAAAAAAAGAGTAAATCTAAATATATATATATATATAAATGTACCTAACAAACATATTTTGTGTGCTAGCTAGTAAGTGTCAAAAAGATATAAAAATATAAATAAAAAAAAATAACAAAATTATATATACAACATATGTATTTTTAAAGTCGGTAAATATGTGAAAGTGTTTAGTGAATTATAATTGCATATGACATACATATAAAAAAAATATATTCAGAAAATTTGTGAACAAAAATTACTTATAATTTAAGCATGGAAAGCTTAATGCATATTTATTGGCTAATCTTTAAAAATACATTCGGTGTGCGTAAATGTTGTGGTTTAGTAACAAATATCTGTATGAGAAAATTCAAAATTTATATTGAGGCATAATTATTATATAAAAAATATACAAATCTTTGGTGTAATGAGCAAACATAAGCAAAAATGTAAAATTTAGTAAATTATTTGCATCACGGCATGCGAAATTAATGCGTATCAAACCAACAAAAAGAAAAAAAGTGTTTATTATACGAGAAGATAAATCAAAACAAAAAGTATTTATTGCTAATTTAATTATATTTGAAGTATACATAAATATTTATTATACATACATATATACATATATATTAGACACACTATCTGTGATTAATAATCCAAAATTTTGAAGAAACTTTTTCTGACTAATGTTGGTTAGGCATACATTAAAAAAATGAAACACAATCTAAACAAAACATAACAATGAGAACCTATTATAATATTAAACATAAAAACATATAGAAAACGCTATAAACAAACTGTAAATGGATCGGATACAAATAATGAACAACAATAACTTAACAGAGCACAAGCAAATAAATAAAAATAAAATAAAGGGAATTCTTAACTGTAGCCACAAGTTGGTTTTAGCCACTGAATAGAACAACAACAATGTAGGACAACAACAGTATGAAAGCCTGATTACTTTTCAAACAATAAAATAACAAGGCAACAACTACAGCACATCACTACAAAATAACAGACAGTTCAGAGCATATATAGTTGTACATATATTTTGGAAACTTTTTTACTCAAAACTTACAAGAAATGCAAAAAAAAAAAAAAAACAGTCTATAAACAAAATTATAATAATAATCAAAACAGCTTTGAAAATGAAAAGTAAAAACATTTTATAACACAAAATTATACAAAAAAAATTATAAACAAACTAAATTTATTTTGTTTAAAAAATGAAAACAAAAAAATTATATGTAAAAAGATGAAAATCATAAATCAAACTAAAAATAATGAAAAATAAAAATAAAGTGCAATTATACGGTTTATATTAATAAGCAAACGTTAAAAGTATATACGAAATTTAGCAAATATTTCGATGCATGTTCAGAGCAATTTCAAGGCAATTTGAAATGTTTATAAACGTTTAACTAAAAAAGGAAAATAAAATAAAAGCCAGCCTAGCCGCCAGGTCTGGGCACGTTGTTTTGTGCTTTGTTTCTGCGTTAAACAGAAAACATCGCACAAGTCAACAAAAATTAAAAGAAATACCCTACAATACACACACAAAAAGAAAAAGAAAATGACATTCTAACGAAAACTGAAAGAAAAAAAACTGATAACAACAAAGCCGAATTGTAAGGGCGTAAGATACTGAAAATGTCAACCTAATGGTAGGTTTAAAAGTCGAGTGTAATGAGTAACAGCTTGAGAATGTTGAATTGTATAGAATTTTTGCATGCTAACTTTGCTCCGTCCGCTGCAGCTTGCATGCCCAAAAGTTGGCAACAACATTTTGGTCTTGGGGCTGTAGCCGAGGCCAGGCAAAGGAGAGCGTGCAAAAACGCTCAGGTACGTGTTTTATTTTTCGGAGAGAAAAAAGATTGATTACCCATACATTACTTATTCTTTGTTTACTACAAATTAATAGTTAATAATTGTAAAAAAAAAATCATTACTTACTTATTAATAATTATGTAATTGTTTAAAGATGACTTTTTAGCATGCTTCAAAAATTGCTCACTTTTGTGTATAAAATATAATTTGTTCAACATGAATCAAAATTTGCTGAAATAAGTGCATATATTAAGAGTTTACTTTCAGTCTCTATAATTTATGTATGTATATGTGAATTAGTGCATATTATTATTATATTAATTCTAATTATCTGTACGCGCAGTCTACGCAAAATAGGCAAATCAAAATTTCACTTATTATTAACTCTATATAATATAATTTTCTTGTTTAAATATTATAATTAAAACTATAATGTATATTATTACCAGCGTTTAGCAGACTGGCGTGTTGCCACTGTTGTTAGCCTTGATTTGTGTTTTGTATATATTAGACAACATTATAAGCTCTATTCTCTTTAATCAATTTTTAAACATATTATTACGAACGGGCAACACATTTGACTTATAGTGCAATTGTTTCAAACAAACAGATAAACGACAAACAAATATATATTAATAACAACTGATATAATTTAATACATTTCTTTGCAATGCCAAGAAGTATGTAAACATTATTATTTAACCGAGGAAAAAACCTTTAATTGAAAATCAAAAATCAAACTTAAGTGCACATAACTTTTTTAGACATTATAGTAAAAATATGCCTAGGTTCTCCCATTAAAATCAAAGTCAGTTTTAGTTTTGCTATAAAAGAACCAAACATCACAAAAATAAAATCATTGTTACTACTTTAAAAGCAGTTATAAAAACGAGGAACCATTACAAATAATTCAATGTTAAGTTGTGCCAACAAATCCAATTCCAAACACACACATTTTTTTATGTTTTACTTGAGCGACAACCACAGCAAGAAAAAGCTGAGAACACAAGCAAACAGCAAGAAACAATAGCCCAAAACAACCCAGCAAAGACAAACAAAAACAACAACAATAGCCCAAAATAATTGAACTAAAAATTGAGAAAAAATATTCAAGAAAGATATATGAGTACATATTCAAATGTACAAAAACATTAAATAAATAAGACAACAAAACACAAAGCCTGATGTCGATTGTACTTTTCTTTTTTCTACAAGCGAAATACCAAACAATTTTATTAAACAATAGTACTACTAATCTCTCTTACTACAAACTAAAATAGCAAACAGTAATAGAAATAGCCATAGCCACAAACAATTAACACACCCACACACACTCACACACACAAACAAACCCGATACAACTGATTTTTTAACAGATTCAATTCATATAGCAATAACCAATACTACAATAGCCACATAATTAATGATCATAGCCAAGAATACAATAGACAAGCAAACAAGAAAAAAGAAGCAGAACAAGATCGAAGCATTATGTATACGCAGCATTGTGCGTTTGTCATAAGTAACTGATACAATTTTTATTTCAATTATCAACCATCAATCCACAAATAGATACCGTTAAAAAAAAAACAATAGCCCTAGTAAACAAATACTTATCATATTAACCAATAAAAATACAAAGAAAACAAAAAACCACAGCAATAGTTCTAAGTTATTGGCAAACAAAATAAAAACGGCAACAAACAGAAAGCATCTCAAGCAAAATGAAAGCACTAAAAGATAATAAACAGTTTCTCGTTTTTAACAGCATACATTTAGACTATTTTTACTACAATAAAGACGACGCCCTAAATGCGTTAAAACTGATGCAAGTACAATACAAACAAAAAAGTACATTATAAAGCAAACAACAACACAGTAAACTGAGCAAAAAATAATATTTTTTTTGCATTTATTGATTACAAAAAAAAAAAATTTAACTAATTTTTTTGTGCAAGAAGATGATGAAATTGTTTCACAGCCAATAAGCATAACTACATATAAATGCATTATGATTAGCAATAGCCCATAAGTACAGGATAACATATGTATTTAGCATTAAAACCAGGAAACATCAACAACAAAGTAGCAAAGATAAAAACTTAAGCAAGAACTTCAAGAGAAAAAAAATTACTTGAATGCTTAATTCCATAGGAATAATATATTAAAAATTATATCTTTATTATACGATTAGTTCTTTACAGCGAAAATGTTATATGTGTATATTATTTTTACGAAAACAAATGGGAAAAAACACTTTCTTAAATATTAAAAAAAAAAAGCTTAATTTGGTTAAAAGTATATACGCAAGAATCATAGGATTGAGTTAAGTTAAATGTAAACTTTTAATTAATTTAAAATTTGTTCAGCGTGCATAATTGTTATATTTACACTTATAATTAAGCTTAAGTTTATGATTTTCGTTATTTTTATTATTTACTTATTATGTTTTAAACGCAAAAAAAAAGGATTTATATATTTATATAAACATCATATATTTACGCTGAAAATGTTTATTAATAAAAACAAATATTTTAGTTAAACAACTGAAGTTTTTATTTATTAGTTTTTTTTTTCAATTTGTTATGAACACAGAGGCTTTTGTTTTAGTCTTTCACCGTAAAAAAAAAAACAAATAACAAGAAACAGCTAGAAGATTAACTGATATGCTACTTAAATATCTACACACACAAATACAATTGAGTATAAATTATTAAATGCCATAGTAATCTATGACTAGTACAGTTATTATATACTTATCAATAGCCCAAAGTAAATATTGACCGTAATGGAGTTGAATAAAGCAAACAATATCCTAACATCGTCAATATTTGCTCCATTTTCACATTTTACAAATTCTAATAGAACAACAACAAACAACAATAGCAAGAACAACAACAATATTGGCAACATAATTGAAAGGTAAAGGTGAACCACATTTGATTAACAGTTTAGTCTTATTTTGCAACATTTTTTGAACCGTTTTTATAAGTTTAACATACTAGACACTTTGGAAATAAGATACTTATGTACTTGTGCAATGCTCTAGACCTGGTTAGGAAGGCAAACCTATCACACATACGAATAAAGCTATCGTAAATCTAAACTCAACAGCTTCAGGGACCAAACAAGAAAATTTATTAAATAACTGGTAATCATTTAAAAAAAAAACAAGAAGAAAATGTACATCAAAATTAATGAAAAAATTTGACGCATATCGCAAAAGAAATTTGCAGGACATGGCTTCGATATGCCATAATTAATTTTAAAAAAATTCTTAGGAACGTCTAGGGAAACATTTTGAGTATTTCAAAAGAAAAAAAATTCAACAGGCATGTGAATAAAATTTATATAAAAAAATTAATGTGCGAAAATATGTACATAAAAAATCCCCTTTGGTAATAATACAAATACTTAAATGTAAATGAAAATTTCAATATTTGTCAGAACCGGATGATGAGAAATTGTAAATGTAAGGAAATTTGTATACGATATGCAAGTAAGAAAATTTATAAAAATCATTTCACTAAATTTGGCTGGAATTGTGTGTTAAATGTCATAAAATTGCAAAACTGAACACAATTTAGTTAAATAGAAAATTTTTATTTGGTGTAATTTTGGTGTAAATAAATACATTTAAAGAAAATATCTAAATACGAATGCTAGGTGGGCTTTCTACAGCAGGCAAAAAAAAAAAAAAAAAAAAGTCACACAAATTTAAACAATTAAATTAGCAAAATTTATGTCAACTAGTAAATGATAAATTCAAATTTATAGTATATATATTTGTGTATGTATGCTAAAATTCTATGTACGCAAAAGTAATTATTATTATATTATTATCATCATGGATATTGATTTACCAACAAGTTATTTTGTTTTCACTTAAAATGTAATGCCAACAAAAAAAATATTAACAACAAACCAGAAACACCAAAACGTTTCGGTTGCTATCAAATGTTGTCAAAATCATTGTAAAAACAAAAAAGAAAACAGAAAGGAAAAACCAAAATTCCAAAAAAAAGATTAGATTTGTGTATATGAATGTGAAATATAGGAGGTATTATGGCAAAATCAACTAAAGAACGTACATACTTACAAATGAGAAAAAACAAACACAACTATTAACTTGTAATGATGTGAACATGGAGCTCTCAGTATTTTGATGAATACTGTCAATAAAAATTTAATAAAATATAAAACAACACAACCAAGCGTTTTTATGTTTTCTCAAATGTTTTATATAGTAGGCTCCAAAGGTGCTTCTACAACATTATTTTATATTGATTTTCAGAGCATATAGATGGCAGCAAATTCTTTGTAAAAATTAAAATAAAAAATATATTAAAAAAAAATGGCATTAAAACGATTAAAATGTGATCTAAGTCCAGAGCTTACGACATGTCTAAAGCTTGCTGACAGTGTTCGTCCCGATTGTTGTCCCATACGTGAACGTATTCCATACGATGCTCAATGTTTTCTCCGGGACATATCCAAGAGTCTAAAACAGCTTTACGAACGACATGAAAACAGTTTTACCAAGCGAAAGCGTATTTTGGAATTGGCAGAGCCCAGAAGACCCCAGTGCCGTTTCCTTCCCAAATGTGCCTGTCCATTTAAGAAAACAATCGAGATCGTTCCAGCCGATCTGCCCGTACACACTCGCACCGATCAACTTGCATTGCCAACTGTACGACGCCTCCTTCAGCGTCGGCAGGAAGCCATCCGCATTGGTGATCAAATTGGAGAGAGTGTATTGAATCGCTTGCTGCGCTATAGCTACCTTTCTTTGTACAGTCGCTTGGCCAACTTGCAGCCGTTGAAAAAGCCGTAAGTTGTTTACAAAACCTGTGCTATTTCAATTTTACTAACATCTGCTGGTAAACAGTGTCAAAAAGAAGAAGCTTAGTGCTAAGAGGAAGAAGATGCACGAAAACTACGTCAAGAAACTGGCAAAGCCAAAGGTTCCAATTAAACCACCGGCCCCGGTAAGTTAGCCAGAGATAAACTCATAAGCTAAATCTCTAAATAATAACGTTGTCGCACAGGAACGTAAATCGGGTGAAATAGATCCGCGACGCCTCAAGAAACTCGCTAGGCCAAAGATCTACCTAGAAGTCATTAAGCCAGAGTGGGAGCTTACACCCAGTATGAAAACGTACAAGCCGACGGATCGCATTAAGGCAATGGCCAAGCCTGTGGAACACAAGAATGTACACACAAATGAGAATCCAGAAAAGGTTTCTCCCAACGCACTAAAGTACAAACGTAAGTTAACTTGCTATGTACCTAAGTACAATACCAATCTGTAATTGTTCACAGCGAGCGAACGCATCAAGGAGATGTCACAGCCACTGGCAAAGCACGAGGCCAATTTGGGGCCTGCCGATATCAAAGACGATCCGTTTGCCATATCACCAAATGCACTAAAATACAAGACATCGGCGCGCATGAAGGAGCTGGCCGAGCCAAAGGAGTTCGAAAACACGCACATACGCGAGAATCCTTTTGCCATCTCACCGGCGGCTCTGAAGGCGAAAGCCTCGCCGCGACTTATCGAGCTGGCCAAGCCCAAAGGCTCCTCCTAGGCGTTATGCGTTATATATATATTTTTGGCACTACGTCTTTTGGTTTCCTCCTACCTTATTTTGTCAAATAAAATGTGAAATGTTTTCAGTAATATTTGATTTATTTGTTTTTAGTTTTCATCATTATGGTTCTCGATACACTTTGAGTTGAACTTGGTTTTTTGTTTTTGCTTTGCTCTTCCTTGTCAGATTAACTAAAAGTTGGTTGGCAAAATTCAAATATATTTTGGATTTTGCACAAATTAATATAATCATAATCACGAAATAATAAACAATACGGCCAAATTTTAAAACTAAAGATTTTTGGGACGCGGGGCGAGGTAATTGCACTAAACTTAAATATTCGCCAGATATAATACTCAAAGAATGCATTGAAATGTGGGAGGAAATCATACTGAATGAATGAAAGGCAAACTAAATATGGGAAGCGTATTTAACAATTCAATTTTGGGTAGGCAATAACAACAGTGTATTGTCTAAGTAGGCATCATCCATGGGCCAGCGATTTTGCTGGCTTAACTCGATGCTTTGGCCTAGTGTAGGTTGGCGATAACGGCACGAGTAAAGTCCTGCGTGGTGGACTGGCCACCTAGATCCTTAGTGCGCACCTTGCCGTCCTTGAGAACCTGGTTAATGGCATTTTGAATAACCTCGCTGTACGTGGGCAAATTGATGTGACGCAGCAATTTTGTGCCGCACAATAACATGGCCGTTGGATTAGCAAGATTCTTGCCCACAGCCTGGGCGAAGGTGTGACGTGCTCCCTAAAACAACCATTGAAACTTATTATATATATGAAAACTGATAAAGAACAGCTTTAAAATCATTACCGGTTCGAAGACAACCGCTTCTGCTGAGTATGAAGCACCAGCAACGACGCCAGCACCTCCAACCAAACCAGAGGCCAGATTATCGACAATGGCACCATATAAATTGGGTGTGACCATAACGTCAAATTGATTAGGATTGGATACCAATTGCATGGTCGTGTTGTCCACAATCATTTTATCGAACTCAATGCGGGGATACAGCTTGGAGATTTCCTCGCAGCACTTCAGGAAGAGACCATCGCCAAGCTTCATGATGTTGGCCTTGTGCACAGCTGTGACCCTCTTGCGGTTGTTTTTGGTGGCATAATCAAATGCGAACTTAGCGATACGCATCGACTTCTTGGCAGTGACAATCTTCAGGCACTCGACAATGCCGGGCACCGACTCGTGCTCCAGGGCAGAGTATTCACCTTCGGTCTGCTCACGAATGATGACCGTATCAATATTGGTGTGGCGCGTCTTAACACCTGGCAAGCTGCGCACATGCACCACGTTTGCATACAAATCCAGCTCCGTTCGGAGTTTCATGTTAAGCGTTTGCAGCTCACCCTCATTGCTGTAATCGGGTGTAGCCAAAATACCCTGTGCAGGAAGAAAACAAAAGTGATTTAAATTTACATTACAATTTAAAAGAGATACTTTTAATTTTATTTGATAAAGTATTTATTGCATTAGTACTAACTTACCTTAATGCAAACTTTATTCTTTTGAATGGAAGCCACAACATCCTCTAGCTTGGCGCTCAGCACTGGATTGATTTCAGACAAGAAGTACGCTTCAAAGTCAACGGGCACATTCGCTGCCTAGTAATTGAAGAATTACAAATGTAAGCTAAATTGTAAATTTTTTTAAAATAAGTGGCTCACCTTGAAAACCTCCTGCAGCGAGTAGACCAGCTCGGGACCGACACCATCACCAGGTATCAGAGTGCAGGTGGTTCTATTAGCACTATGTGGGGCACTCTTGAATATGATATATATTTTATTCAAATATTTGTAGTCATAAACGATCATAAATTAAATACATACCTCAGCATGGCGTGTTGTCGAAACGTGGAGTTGGCGTATAGCGGCTGCTTGCTAAAATGGGAGAAACAAATTTTAAAAGTATTGTCTTGCGAGGATGTTAACCTCAAAAAATTTGCATTTGTTCTGGTTTTGGACACAAGTGCGACGACAGCGGCTGCTGCACAGAACTTGTGAAGCGTTTATGTAAGCACTGTGCAACCACCATTTGTTTGTCGCTTACCTGCACAAGGGTGCGTCCCAGGGTTCTAGTCAGCATCGACATGTTGATCCTACGTTAGACTATTGTGTTTATTAGTGAAAATCAAATAGACCTTAAAATATAAGCGTTTAAAAATATTAATTTTACTTTTGCGAAATTTTAATTGGGAACCAACAGAAACAGCTGACTAGGGCTGTTGTCAACCTATCGAAACTCACAATGTGTCAGTTTCGATAACAGATACAATTTATTTTTAATTTTTATTTTATATTTTAAAACAATAAACAACCAAATATAAACAAAAGAATATAGATTATAGTCCCTGACTCTTTATATTATTACTATGTAGTCTAGTCAATCGATGTGGAAATATGCCCAATCGAATAGTCGATATATTTATTTTACCGCCAACATTCCAATGCATGTTCCCAGCCTGATGATCCCGTGCCTATCTTTTACAAAAGATTCATGCCAAGACAACACAGCATTGGCTTTAATTTCAATACATAATATGTTTGGTAATCAGTTTGGATAGGTAACAGTTTCAAGTAATTCGAAATTTTAGTTTTATACAGTTAGCGCAATTTTAATATCAAAATTTAAAGTAATACATGCAACTAAATTATGAAAGCGGCTGTATCTTTACTGCGTAACCGCTTAGGACTTGCGCTCATACATGGGAAAGCATCACGAATAAAGAAACAAGATTGGGAACCTATTGCCTCATCAATCTGTGGCAAACACTACACTCCAAAAGCCCGCTTTATGCAGTACATGCGTGCCGGAGATGCCACCAAACGTCTCGGCATGGTATCTGAAAACGGTTCCAGGATGATCGAGCTGTCCAATAAAACCTGTGCCTCACCCGACATGATACAGTTTATACACCAAAGGTACTGTATGAGCAGTTTGCTGGAGGGCATACAGTTCATGGATGTGGACGAAGTAAGCCCGGATCTAAAACTGCTACCTCCTCTTCACTCGCCGAGCAAAATAATTGGTGTAAGCTGCAACTACTATGACAGCTGTTCCGAACGACACGAGGACATACCCAAGGAGCCCGAATTTTTTGTTAAATTTGCCACCGCCATCACCGGTGCCCTGGATAATATACGTGCACATCAAATAGCCAAGGTATGTAGTATTAATCCAATCTTCTATATATACAGCTAATAAACATATATGGACAGCGCATTGATTACGGCTGCGAGTTGGCCGTTGTTATTGGCAAGAAATGCCGACACGTCAGTCGCGACGCGGCTATGAGCTATGTTTTTGGTTATATGATTGCGCAGGATATTACGGCACGGGACTGGAACGTGCTGCTCGGTGGACAAACTTTGCTGGGCAAGTCACTGGACACCTTTTGTCCAGTGGGTCCAGTTATTGTACACAAGTGTCATGTGCCCGATGTGAATAACTTGTGGATCAAGACGATCGTTAATGGTGAGGAGCGACAATTCGGCAGCACAAATAACATGATCTTCAAAATTGACTACCTAATACACCGACTCTCTCAGTAAGTGTGAACATTTATATTACATTCGCATTTGATTAACGTTTCCACAATTAGATTCATGACTCTGTGTCCGGGTGACATTATTTTAACCGGCACTCCAGCTGGCTCTGGTGCGTATCGTAATCCAACCAGTTTTCTTAAGCCTGGCGATCTTGTCGAAAGTGAAATACAGAAATTGGGCAAAATGAGAAATAAAGTCGTAAATCCGTATGCGTAAATTCGAAAATTATAAGTTTTTTCATTGCCGTTTCAGGCCGCTATATTTGTAATTTTTATAATTGCATCTATAACAAAATTTACAATCAATGCCCATTTTAATAAGTAGTTTGACTGACATTTCTTCGGGTCAAATTAAAACAAATTGTTGAAAACTAAACCGGTGACGCGATGGGGAACATAATCTACAAATACATCAAACCGCTGGCTGCGGCATGCGCCATCAGTGTGTTGGCCGCCTGTTGTGTCTCCAGCATGAGACGAGCCTCCTTCATCCAGTCGCTGGCAACTTCACGAGGTGCACCTTGCAGTAGGTTTAAGTATTTTAGCGCTTGTAGGAAATCAGCACGATCCACATGGTATCTGGCAAAGCCAATCAGTTGTTACTAAATATTTTATATCGTTGTTAAGTATGCATTACCTGGCTCTGTTTAATATATCATAGGTATCCAATTTGCTATAGTCGAAGGGCTTGTTGTCCAGCTCATCCTTGGAAACGGGACTATCCGGTCGCAAGATGAAAATCGACTGTAGAAATGATAGGAAATAAATGGGCAGGCTGCCACCATTTTCGGGAACCATCGCCAAACGACGAGCAATACGCTCAACATTTATAAAGCGTTCACGCAGCGCATCCTCTGGGAACACACCACGCTCCTGGGCCTCTTTCGGCATATTTTCCAAGACGGCAATAACCAGTTCATCACCCTCTGCAATCAAACACACTAATTAGAAAAATCGGTCTCACCCTTAAATAGGTTTTAACTTACCAGCCACCTTAACAATTGCGTTGATCTCGTTTTTAAGGGGTCGCAACTTGTCCTTGTAGTGCACACCGGGTGTTGCTGTGCGCACCGAAGCCCACAATGCTTGGCAGGCAGCCCACAAGGCTTGTGCCTGGTTTGCCGTTCGCTCTGTTTCGGCGCGTTCTGTGAGGATTTTGGAAAACATTTTCAATAGGTAACAGATAAAAAAAATTATTTTAAATGATCATAAGCACGGGGTTTACCTTTAAACTTGTCATCTATTTCTAAGCAAGCAGCATATAAGAGCAATTTAAGTTTTTATAGTATTCAAATGCTATTGGTCTTTTTAACAGTTTTAAAACATTCTCCGATTACAATATGTGTTTACAATTGAAATTGCTACGTCAAATGTAAACAGTAATTAGGAACACAATAGCGGTGTTCAACAGCTCGTTTCATCGATTCATGTTTCATAGTTGAAGCGTCCGGCAACAACAACTTACATAGAAAATTTCTTGAAACGATGAAACACCCCAGCCTATGTATACAAAAAGTGTTTCATGTTTCATAAAAGTAAAAATGGCAAGCGCACGATATTTAAGCGGTATTTGCTATCGATGTTTCAGTATTTTTTGTGCAAAAAAGTATGAAAACATCTGATTAATGGTTGCCGCAAACAAAAGTAATTTAAACTGGTTTTGTTTAATAAAATTAACTAGTAATTATCTCATTTATAACTGTAGAATCAACCACTATTTTAAAGCTTTTAAATGGCATTGTTTTCTTAATCCAGGCAGCAGTAGCGCAGTCACCGAAAATATGAAACGCATTGAATCACAAAATGCCGTTCACGAGCTAAGCGTTTCAAGCACGAAACATGAAACGATGAAACGGAGCTGTTGAGCACCGCTAATGTTACTAAAAACTTTTTCTCTTTGCCAACGAAATAAATAATCTATCTATAGAAAAAAGTAGTTAACCTACCGGACAGTGCAGCATCCATGCCACGCAGCTTGCCTAGCATAGCAGCTAGCTGTAGTTTGTAGTTGGCCTTTTCCGCGGACAACTTGTCATCCAGCTCGCGCTTGAAGGAGCGCGTCAGCTCCGTTTCACGCTGCGCCACAATATCCTTGATGTGATCGGTGTGGGCTTCGGCCTGCTTTTTCAGCTGTAAACGCAACTGCTTGTCGGCATCGGCATGAATTTGGAGTATCTTCTTTTGATTGTCCACAGCAAGCTTGCGCTTCTCCGCCTCCAAATGATACTCGAGCTGGGCGCGCAATGCCTCGGAGCTGCTGTCGCCACGCAGGGAATCGATGGCTCGCTTGAGACGCAGCTCGCCGTCGGTTTGCAGGCGCTGCAGCTCTTTTTGGTAGACAACTACATGCGAGTAGGCGTGCAGTATGAACAAGTCCAGATCCTCTTTAGACAAGTTCAATTTCTTCTCAGACAGATTGATGCCAGGAAAGATGGACTCGATTTCATCGATGAAATAGTTGCGTGCCTGCTCAACACTGCGCCAATATTTGTCCGAAACGCTCGCCGTATCCTTGTGCCTATACAGCTCGTCCTTGGCTTTGCTAATGTGAGACACCAACTTCTTAATCTTGTTGCGCACCTCCTCCACCTTTTCATGGTTTTTCGCCGTTGCCGCCTTGCTCAAAGCAATTTCACAGCGCTCTACAATAAAAGCAGGTGAACTATGTTGAAATACAACTTTATTTTTTTGAGGGGACTTACCAATCTTCTCCTGTGCTTCACGTGCCGCACGCTCCGCCGTCGCAACAGCTGAGTCGCGTGCACCCGCCCGGTTCTTCAATGTCGTCCACAGCGAGTTCTCACCATGTTCAACTGCCTTGTCCACCACTCGACGCACATCCTCATTAAAACTGTAAACTGTATAAGAGATTGCTAGAGAAGAGATTTCTTACTCACCCCTTGAGAATGGAAATGGCTGCGTTGTACTCCTTGATTGCCAGTTGTGCCGACAACTCAATGGCCTTTTCCAGTTCCACAACTTCCTTAGGCAAGGGTTCCGCCTTCGACACTATGGGTTGTGGCGCTGAAGCCACTGCTGGCTCCTGCTTGGTGGCAGCTTTTGGTTCACTCTTGGCGGCAGGGGCAGTTGTTTTGGACTTTGCAGCTTCTGGTTGCTGAGTCTTGGATTCGCCAACTTTGGCTAAACCTGAGGGTTTTACTTCTGGAGCAGGGTTGCCGCCAAAGAAACCTGTGACTGTGCTGGTAACAGAACTCACAGAGTCGGATACGCTGTTAAATGTCGATTTCACTTTGTCGTATTGATCGTTAACCGTTTTCGTAACACCCTGGAAAGGTGCCTTCTCCTGAAGAGCGACTTTGATGAACGATTCAGCACCGGGCACATTCTTTTCAACCATTTTTCGGAAATCTTTGTCGTATCTGCAAATCAATTTAGACAATAAACAAGAAGAAGCAGTTATCTTCTACACTTACTTGGAATAGGTGACAACGCCGCCGACTGCAGCCAGTGGTGTCAGCAGGACCACCAATTTGCCAAAGCCAGCTTCACGCATATCTGGCGGTGGAGGCAGGCTACCTTTTTGCCGTTGTCGTTTTCCACCATTGCCGCCGTGACTTCTGTTATTGTTACTGCTGTTGTACTGTCTGCTGCTTGTTGGAGGCAGCGTGCGCTAGAAAGAAACAATCGAAAGGGGTTCTGATTGGAAACTGGAATACATTCCAACTATCAAGCAGTCCGTTTTGCTGGAATTTTGGATCATTTTTTGCATATTAACTGCATTTGGCAGATGACATAACACAAGCACTCTTGTATATTTTTGCAATTGGCTTTGTTTGTGGGTGTGAGCGGGGCGGGCGACGTCGCACCGACACACAATTGATTTTCACGCGGTTATCACACGTTTTGTATTACCTGCACCGCACTCTTGCACTCTATTGCTGCTAGCCGATACATGATGTAGCCACAGAATTTTGATAATTTAATTTGATGGTGCCTGCTGCAGAGTCTGACCGGCTGCGAGAATAATTTTCCTGCCCAATTTCTCTTCAACGACAAATACTGGCTCGCTCGCTGGCTGTCGACGTTATTTGCGCGTTTACAAACGAATGGCAACCGATTGTTGGCAGCTGCTCCCATTCGTGCAGTGGGAGTCTTGAGAAAAAAATAAGTGTGTGCACAGTAAAAAAAAATCTACATAAATAACGTATTTAAATTTGACTCAATTTGATAATATTAATATATATGTTGGAAAAGTGAAGAAGAAGTGACATAATATATTATTTTTTTAAAATGTGCGCAAACTGTCGCTGTAAAATGTGAATGGCTATCACGGAGCATGTGTTACTGTCAAACAGCTGATTTAAGTTGTTACGCGACTAAGCTCCAAGATAGTTTGGACATAATTTTGATTCTTTAAAAATTAAGATATGCTGCGTTCACTGGTAACCGGTGGTAAACTATAACTTCAATAACATATGTAAATTGTGTTTAAAATTTATGATTTTTACAGCGATACGCAGTGTCTGCCGTGTGCCGCCGGCTTTTACAGTGCAGCAAACTCAACGTGCATTTTTTGGCCATTTGGTTGCCGCATCTGCTCCTGCCCAGCACAAGATAAATCTTTTACCAACCTGCAGTCTGACACCAACACCAACACTCCTTCAACTGCCAGCGCCCGCAACGCTGTCTGCCCGCAGTGTCACCAAGTTCTCGCTGATTAAAGGCAAACGCAAGACTGTAAAGGCGGTGCTGAAGCGTTTCAAGCGTCTGGACTGGGGCGCCTGGATCCGCACACACTCGGGAAGGCAGAAGAAACTATTTAAGAAGTCGGCTGCGCTACGCCGGCGTCTGCGGCAACATGTGTTCACGAATGCCACACAAAGCTGGCTGCTGGACAAGATGGTCACGAGCTACTGGCGTCGGCCCAAGCACTATGTCGATGATCCATATGCTCCTTACCACAAGCGTGACGAATACTTTGCCACCAAATCAAAAACCTTTAAAGTTTAAATAAATGCAACACTTTTCCGTTTACTTTAAATAACATTGATAACAGTTTTACAATATATTGCTTAAGGGGCAACAACACAATTAGTCATTGTGCCCAGGCCGACAATCTCCGTTTTGATCTCATCACCGGGTTTCAGATACTCAGGCGGACTGCGATGCATGCCCACACCTTTTGGTGTGCCCGTCAAGATGATGTCACCCGGCAGCAGTGTAATGTTTCTAAATTCAAAATCAGGTTATAATTAAATGTTTTCCATATTCTCAAGATTAATGACTCACTGCGTCAGCCTGTTGATGACATCGTCGATTTTGTATATCATATTGCCCGTATTGCCATTCTGCTTCTCCACGCCATTGATCCACGTTTTGAGCGGCAAATCATAGACATCCTTGATGAGGCTCTTGTGGACTATAGCGGGTCCCAGTGGACAGAAAGTGTCCATTGATTTGCCCAGCAGGAATTGCCCTCCATTGCGTTCCTTTTGCCAGTCACGGGCAGAAATGTCCTGGGCGACGCTGTACCCAAACACATAGTCGAAAGCCTTCTCCTTGGGCACCTGGCGAGCGACCTTGCCTATAACGACTACCAGCTCCACTTCCCAGTCGATTTTCTAAGACAGAGATAAAGATTTGTTTGTTATCTTTTCGTCACAATTTTATCTGATTTGCTCATACCTCACTCGCCTTGTGGGCGATAACATTATCTCTGGGTCCGACCAGCGTGTTGTTGTACTTGCTGAAGAACATGGGCTCCTTGGGTGCCGGCTTGTTCTGCTCATCGCAGTGATCCTGATAGTTGAGGCCAATGCAAATTATTTTACCTGGATCGGTAAGTGGTGGCAGCAGTGTGATGTCATCGTTCAAGGCAAGTTTCGGTTGTTTTTGAGCCTTTTTCTCCAGCTCCTCAAGATTGGGATTTTGCGCTATCAAAGTCTTCAGATCACAGGGCACACCTTCCGCACCGGTAAGGTCAACCAAGCTCTTTTGATCTTCGGCCAGCAGGCCAAGACGTTTGGCGAGGTCACCTCTACGCAAATATTGCACGAAACGCATTCTGGCAGCCAACATTTATTACTGTTCGATCACCTCAGTTCCACTTGAAACTCTAGCGTAATTGTGATATTACGTGACGTAAAAGCGCGAATAAATAGAACTATACTTGTCAACACTGGTCATGTGACAGTTTGATGGTGTTTGAATGGAATTTTTCTCCAGGGGGATTGCGTTAGAGATGGTCGCGTGTCGTGCTTGTTATTGGGGCACACACACAAGAGCGATGCTTAAATGTAACGGAATAATAAGCTATTTAGTTGTCGCGAAATTTTCGTTCTTTCTTTAATTGACATACTATTTGATTGATGTATATTTTTTTTTAAGAAATCTATCAAGCAAATGAAAACACTTTCTGTTACTCATTTAATAGCAGCATCATCCATTTAATGCCAACAGTGCAGCTCAAACTGTATAACGTTGATATTTTTAGCTTTCGATAATAACTTAGACCAATTTTGTACAATGATAGATTTGTTCTATTCGCTGCCAGCTGTTACTTTGCTGTCGCTCCCAATCTTTTCCGATATTTCGAATCTCCAGCGCATATAGGCCACACGCATACGATCCCAAACGTTGTCAACTGAATCCATGGCTGGACGCACGTCCAACAATGCAAAGCGATAATCCTTGTCAACCAAGCCGCCATCGTAGTAGTCAATCACATACCGCACATCCTTGCCACAGCGATCGACAATCCAGTCGTGGCGATCAAAAGGTAGCTCGTAACTACAAATATTAAATAGCAATTAATAACAACTAACAACAATATAGTAAATCATTAATAAAGTTCCTAAGCCAATTCCATTTTCAGAATTTTTTTATTTCTCAGTCACTGATTAAATTCTTTTCGAGCTATTAAACTTACCCAAGCCAGCTACGGAAGCGTGCTCGTGGACTGAAAATCCTTGGCCTTGCCGCCAAAGCTCTTGAGTCGCGGATTGCCGCATTCCTTGGCGTGCAACGCCTCCCATTTGAGAACCTCCTGCCAAGCTTGCTCATTGTTGGCGTTGTGAATGCGAATTATGTCGCCCATGTCCTTCTGTGAGACATCCTCGTTCTTCCAACGCCAGCCCTTGCGCAACATGGCATTCCAGAACATTTGTTGACTAGGATATTGCCAGAACTGGACAGTGCCATCTTCGGTCACCTTAGGTATAGTGGAGGTCTGGCGTTCTGTGGGCAGCGGAAAAGGTTGATCTGGCGCCGGCTTTTGATTTGCTGGCGGCATCATATTTAATGGGTTGACATCGCTGCCGTCGTGCTGGACAGGGCACTCAGAGGCGGCCTGCATCTTTGGATGTGGTGGCACAGCTGAAGCTGACTGATTACTGTCCTGCTTTTGGTGCATGGGACATTCTGGTGGTGGGGCTGCGCCGCCAGCGTTTCCCATATATTTGGCATGATCTGCTGGCATGCTTTTGGCAGCCTCCAACTGGACTTTGGATAGCGCTGAGTTTCCCATTCTTCAAATAAGTACTGCTAAAATAGACAAATAAGGACAATCATCATTTTTGTCACGAGCAAAATTCTAGAAGTTGCGTAACTTTGCGTAATTGCAGATGTAAGCAATGCAGGAAGTTTGGCAATATGCAACTTACTTGTGTTTTTAATTACGATGCGTTTTAAAATGTTGCGTTGTTCAATTATAAATATGCAAACACTTTTAATTGATGTTTTTACATCTCAATGCCAGCTCCAGTTGCGAACAGAGTAGTCTTCAAATGCAACGAGGTTACGCACAGGGCTGTCACTGCATCTGATGAATAACTGAATTAAACAAGCAAGGTGAAGTGCTTGTTTGTAAATTTAATTGAATATTAAAAACAAATTGACAGTTAACGTCAAGGACTTTTAATATGGGAATGCCTACTAAAACCAAGATTTTTTAAAAAAAAACAAATCCTTTTCAGCGAGCTTGTCAACTCAGTTTTAGTGTTGTGTAAGGACGCAAATCGCGTCGCTTATCAACACCAAACGCATAGGCCGAAATTGTTATTGGCTAGATTTTAGATTTTTGATTTAAAAGTAAGTAAATAAACTGCAATTAAAAGGAATTTGCACTACGAAAGTATATATGCCTGGAATATGGATAAAAAGATGCAGATGCGCTTTTACTGCCGCTTCACCGGTTAATTCTTAATGGAAATTGCAGAAGATTTTGCATAGCTTGTGTGATGTAACAATATTCCCTACAAAACGCCAACACCTTCATAAATATTATTTGTTTTGATTATTACTGATTCGGTCTTGTTTTGTTTCGTGATTGCAGCATGACTGCCGTGTTTCGTGTAGGCCTAGTGCGGCTTGTCAGCCGCGGCGCCGCTGCGCCCGCCACACTGCTGCAGGCCCAAACGAATGCTTTGCCCGCTGCCTTCATGCAAAAGTGCAATATCTCCGGTAAGACGATGCGAGGCGGTCCACGCGTTCCCAAAGCTGCTCCCTATCCGTACAAGACAAAGAAGTACAATGTGTTCAGCGCCATCTTTGACAAGACCTCCAAGCGCTTCGATGAGAACTCCAAAGTAATTTGCGTTGAGGGTCCGATTGCGGCGGGCAAAACGAAGTTCGCCCAGGAGCTGGCATGTGAGCTGGATATGGAGTACTTTCCGGCCGTAGACATGGATCTGATCTACATTAATCCTTACGGATATGATATGCGCAAACTGGATCCAGAGCTGCCGCCCAGCTGTCGCAGTTATGATATCAAGGATTTCTGCAAGAATCCCAATCATGATCTTGCTGCTCTTTTCCAGATACGCATGTACATGCTGCGCTATTCGCAGTATATCGATGCACTGCAGCACATCCTGTCGACCGGCCAGGGTGTCGTTCTCGAGCGCAGTCCCTACTCTGACTTTGTCTTCATGGAGGCTATGTTCCGCCAGGGCTACATTTCAAAGGGTGCTCGTTCTGTCTACAATGAACTGCGCCAGAACACCATTGGTGAGCTGCTGAAGCCGCATTTGGTCATCTACCTAGACCAGCCCGTCGATGCCGTTCAGAAGCAAATCAAGGCTCGCAACCTGGAGCACGAAGGTCAAATCGAAAGTGTTCAACGAGGCTTACTTGCGGGATGTGGAGTCGCTGTACAAGCAGCAATATCTCAAGGACATCTCTGGACACTCGGAGCTGCTCATCTACGACTGGACAGCCGGTGGCGAAACTGAGGTCGTTGTCGAGGATATCGAACGTATTGACTTCCAGGTGCACGAATCAGATCCCCATAACAAGAAACAGCTCGACTGGCGCTTCCCACTCGAGACCGAATGGAGCGAAGCGCGCATCAAGTACTGCCACGAGAAGCCCGATCTGATGAACTACTTCAATGTGCCACGTTACGATGTGCCCGAATTGATGCGCAGCGCCGACGACAGCAAAGTTTGGCGTGACGTCTGGTTCAATGTGAGTTAATTGCTAACGCTTAATCCAAAGCACAATTTAATGCATTTTACGATTTAATAAATAGGCGCCCGGCATGAAGTTTCGACCCGGCTACAACGCAGATGTTGGTGACACCGGTCTGCTGACCAAAAACAAAATGGGCATTAACGAGGCCCACTAGACGCGCTATTTGATTGCATTATATTCAACTGGCGTCTTGTGTTAATTATGTAATAAACAATCTAGAAAAATAATAATCATCTTTGCAATGATCCAGTGGAGTGTGAAGAGTTTGGTTTTTACATACATATATTTTACAAAACACAAAACAGATAATATACGAATTAGATTTACTTTGGATACACGTAAGTAAGGGAAAGTTGAAAAATCGGAATGCTACACTTGTAGAATAAGTAGTTTGTACAATAATGCAGCGATGTTTATGTCGCCATCTATGGAACATGTTAACGTTTAAAGTAAGAAACGCTCAAACAATTGTTGTTAATCGCTGTCATAATCATTTTTGCCAGCACCACCCATCGAGGTGAGGGGACGACGCGACTCCTCGTCGGAGCCATAAACAACATCTTCATCGGAATCGTCAATCATTGAAATGGCTGGATTATCCTTGGTTACGGCCAACTCGGCCTGTTGAAAGCGCCCATCCGGTGAATACACATACGCCATGGTGTACAAATAGAAATTCAACAGACCATAAAAGCACATAAACTGAGCCGAGCTGCGATACGTGGTGTTTAGTGTGGCCACAAAGTTATCCTCCAGGATGCCAAAACCAAAGCGACAAGTTGTCACCGTGATGGAAATGGACAACACAAAGAGCATAAGCAGCGTTAGAAACTTTAACCGTATGTCTGAAAGGAGATGGAAAGAACTAATTAGAATAGAAGGATTCTCCAAATCACTGGAAGCTTACCAAAGTAGGGCATGGAACGCAGTTCTGTGTAGGCACGTAGCAGCAGTAGACCCAGATAAATAACATACATGCAGCAGGCAATGTAGAAGAACATCTTAAGGCCCTGTGAAGCAGAGAATTAAAAAGGATATAGGATTATAAAAGGATTATCTTCTGCACTTACATTGTAGTTCTTTGTGTCTACAAAATGACTGTATGTGGGATCTCGTAGCTCGTTACACTTTTCCCAAGTTGCAAGGACAATGGCGCACAGCCAAATGGGCAAGACGACAATAATCTTCACCAGATAGAAACTGACAAAGCGTCGCTCATTCTGACGCAATCCATGGTAGATACACAACCAAAACATGAGCAGTGCACAAAGGAACGTTGCCTGCAGCACTGCATCCAGCATACCCGGCAGCCAGGAGTTCATCAGGAAAATCAACGGAAAGAACGGATCTGTGAAAAGCCATATCAATAGGCTTACTAAATAAGCAGGTTACTGATACTCACTGTCGTAGAGAAGGAGTAGAGGCAGCAGCACGGATATCCATCTCTGCTCAATGGACCAATCGTAGACGGGATACTTGCGCAGTGTGTGTGCATACCAACACTGGAAAGTAAGGAGCCCAAAACTAGTTTACAAGTTCTTTTCTATGGTAGGAGCTTTTAACTTACTATGACTATAAAGGTGAAGAGCAGAAAGATGAATCGAAACCAGATCTCAATCTGTGTAAACTCCGGACTATACGTCTTGAACTAAAAGAAAGTATTAGTTAAACTTTCAAGGAAACTATAATATACTTCTATTATTCTACTCACATAGAAAGTAATTGCCCTGATATTGTATTTCTGATGGAACGACTCCAGACCCAGAAAACGCACTGTGATTATATAGTGGGCGTAGTCCAGGAAGCCCAAATGCATTACGGTAAACTCCTCACAATCGTTTCGCACACATATCAAATGCCTCGTACGGTTGTGAGCTGTACTATCGCCCAGGACACTCAACGGCTTGTGCTGTTCATTGATGCCATCAATGGAGACGCTGATCTGAAAACTCTTATCATAGCGCTCATCTAAACAAAGAAAAACAATATTCATTTCTACTCTAAAGCAGTAGGGATTCAGTTTACTCACCATCATTGTTATCGGTCACCAGTTTGGCAATAAGCCACATCTGTTGCGAGTAGGTTGTCATCAGGGGGGACTTCATGGCAAAGGGACCGGTGGCCAGCACCGTTTTACTTTTCGCCAGCGTTGTATTGGCCAGAATCTGTTGGGCTGTCAGCGCATCTGTTGTGGTTATTGGCGGTCCGGTCAGACCGATGATGATGCCCAGGCCGAAGCAGGTGAAGAAGCCAAGGAATACCATCACGAATTCGCGCTTGTGCATGGAGTACATGCGCATATGGACGGACCGCTCGCATCGATCATGAAAAAAGGCAGGTGAAATGTATTTGTTGAACTCACTGAACAGATCGCTAAATTGCGACAAGGAGTTCTTGAGGCGCAATAGAAGGCCGCCGGATGGTAGATGATAGGCATAGCCCAAGCCGGAGGTGTCTGTCGGTGGCTTGGACATGGCTCTCTATCTATCTATGTTGGAAGTGGTGTTTGTCGCTGCTGGTTTTTCTTGCTGATTGTTTGGTAACTCTTTCTTAAATTCGCGCCTTAAGCATTATTACAATGGCGCCAAAACTGTAAGTTGGAAATGCGCCTTTTTGCATTGGTTTCAACCAATTTTGTGCAATTGTTTTTAGTTTGTAATAAAACCCACACAGTTTATGCGATGTTTGGCTGGTTTTGTGAAAAAGTATTGATTTTGGCTGGCAATCGCATATGTTTAGCGCCTACGAGGGTGGGCCCATATTGTACAGTTTGGCAAGCACTGCGCATGCGCCCTCTTATCAGCACCAAACAGAATGTAAACAAAGTCAGATTTCATGGTAGATGGAGTAAAAGGAGTAAACGTTGTTGACTCGTTAATTGCATTACTACATACATACATACATACATTGTGTGCTTAAAATTAGATTATATAGTATCAATTTTGAAATTCATTTAATCCCAATATTTAATCTGTCCATCCCAGCCAGCGGTCACAAGTTTACTGGCCTCATGTGGATGCCACAATGCACTGATGCAGACACCTTCGTGCGCCTGCCACTTCTTGTACATTTTCGTCGTCTTCCAGTCCCAAATGTAGCACTTGCCATCGCCATCACCAGAGACTAGGTAACTCATGTCCGGGGAGAAGTCCAGCTGGCAAGCATAGCCGGATACCATGTGACCGGTGAAGGTCTTCTTGCGATTCATTTTAAAGCGATTTAGTGCGGAGAATATCACGATTTTGTTGTCCAACGATTGACAGGCCATCCATTTGCCATTTGGTGCCAGAGTAACCGCTGGCATGGAATGCATCGTCGGGTCTGCAATGTACTTCATATCGACGGGAATATCCCACTCCCAAATACGCATGGATTTATCATCGGATGTCGTCACGAATCTTCGGTTATCATCTACAAAGGTAATAGTGCTGACGGAACCCAAATGGCGATCATATTCCTGAACAATATCGCCACTTCGTGTGTCCCACTGTGAAACAAAAATGAAAAGCATTAATAAAGATCACCATTTTAATTGACTATTCAACTTACACAAATGATCTTCTTGTCGGATGTGCCGGCCACAAACAGATGCTGCTTGCTGTTATCTGGATGGAACTTGACGCAGAAGGGCATTTTGCGTGTGGTGAAGCGCGAGACAACATCACCAGTCTCCGCATCCCAAAGTTTTATGTACCGATCATACGAGGCAGACAGAAAATGTGTTCCCTTATTGTTCCACGCAGTATCCTTGATGGCCTGTCTATGTCCAGCGAAGGTGCGCACGCAACGCCGATCTCCATACACCTCCCACAGTTTGACGCGGCAATCCATGGAGCCGGAGAGCAGCAAATGTGCTGTCTTGGGAAACCAGCGGATGGACGAGATGCCTTTGTTGTGCCCGGTCCAGGTGTGAATGTGTGCCTTGGGCAGAAAGCATTTTGGCGGTGGGGCATTTGAACGCAAATTAACACCCAGATCATGTGGTGCATGCAAGTACGAGCGGCCTTGGTAATCGTAGGCATCCTTGACTGTGGTACAAAAGTTAATTTTTAAAGTTTAACAACAACACAAAATTCTTTTTTTTACTTACTGTGCAATGTGGATTTTTCTTCAAGAGGCTTATCCTCTGGAATGCGTCCACGTTTGTGTCTCTTTGACAGCAGCTCATCCAGCTCGGCGCGTTCCTGTTCGTTTGGCTTGGCAACGCTAACTTCGTTCTCAAATTTGCCCCATGGTCCCAAGAAGCCTTCTACATCCTCGGGATTATCATTCTTGTCCTGTTTTCGCAACTTCTTCGGCTTTGGTGCCTCGAACACTGTTTTCCCATTGTCATCGTAGGCGGATTGAAGATCACCCACATATGACTGTCCGTCAGCAGTTGCATCCACAGTGGGATCCAGGGCATATCCATAGGTGTGAAAGGTACGACGCTGATTCTCAAACTCAAAAGCATTTATGTGCGCTTTTTCCACGTAGCCAGCCAGTGTGTTCCTTGGCGCGCGCTGCTGCATCGTCAGATTGGGATGCTCTGGACCCTTCACTGGTGCATACATTTCATCGTAGCGTGGGTTGTATGTGACTTCTTTAAGCGTTGGGTCGAGTGTTCTGGCAACGGCAGCGGCACCCATGGGCACTACTTCGGGCGCCGCACATACAGCTAGTGATTTGGACAGCGAGTGGGTTTTGTCCAAGGGCTGCAAATGCAACGTTTGTTCCACATTTTTGTTTTGCTCTGTGTCCGACTCCGAGTCGGAGGCGGAGCTGGCGTAGGATTGCAGTCCCAGCATGATTATTCGAACATGCGCACAAACTCCGCGTATCTGTTAACAAAATGTTGCAAATAAAGAATCAAAAAAGTGTAAAAAATGAAAATTAGAACGTCAATAGAAATTTCCATCAAGTTGGCTTTTTGATGCCAAAGTACTGTTTCGTTGTGACTGGCAGATAAATGGCCATGCCTCAGCATTGTAATCGAATATGTGAACGCTATCGATATTTGTGCTCACAGCTGTTGACCATATGTCGCCCGTTTTACTGTGAATATCAATATCGTGGACTTCAACACGTGCGCGCTTGTTTTATTATAAAATTTTGTTTTTACCTGTTAAGAGACCGCAATAACTTAAAATGTCGATTCGAGAGAAACTTCTGATGAAAAAGATTGTCAAGCGCGAGAAAAAGAAGAAGGAACTCTCACAGAAAAAGGGTAAAGGCAAACCGATAGCACCTGAGCCGCAGCCAGTGAAAAAAGCAGGCCAAAGCAAACCGAATAAACGGAAGCAGGCAACAAAGTGGCCTACTGAGGAGGAAGAAGGTAAGTTATACACTCAAAATTAAATTAATCAAGAGACTATATATGTGATTCCCTAGATGATTTGGAGGATGATTTCCAGGAGCAGCCACAGCTTAAAAAGAAGCAGCAAAATCTAAAGAAAAAGAAGCCACAAATTCAGGTTGCAAACTCGGATTCAGAATCCGATGAAGATGATGATAAAGAAGACATTAACGGAGCGAGTGATAGTGAAGCAGAGGATGATGAGGACGACGATGAAGAGATAGATAGTGATGGTATGTCCACAGGCATAATTTTGTATACACTAACATTGTTTTATGATGATTAAAAGGCGAATTTGATTGGCACTCGGGCAACGCGTTAATGTTGATTTGTGCAGGCATGAGATGAACATTAAATAATAACTGAATCCGAAATGCCAACCTTTTTCTGATAAGTTTTTAGAATATTATTATAATGATTTTATTGCACTTTGCAGCTGCGAACTCACCTGAAGACGATTCGGAAGATGATGCTGAAAGAGGACGAACCTGCGCCCGCCAAGAAAACGAAATTGCTGCCAAAAGCAACAAAAAAGGCAGCAACAACAAATGGAGATTCAGCTAATGGTGAAGAAACGCCCTTTTCGGTGGAATCTTCATTGTCGGCATTGGATCAACGGGATTCCGATGATCGAAGCTTTGCTTCGTTGAAGGGCTCTGTATCGGAGGCCACTTTGCGGGCCATCGCTGAGATGGGTTTCAGCGAAATGACAGAGATTCAGGCCAAATCCTTGACACCATTGCTTAAGGGTCGGGATTTGGTGGGCGCTGCCCAAACGGGCTCGGGCAAAACGCTTGCTTTCCTCATTCCCGCCGTGGAGCTGATAAATAAGCTGCGTTTTATGCCACGCAACGGCACGGGCGTCATTATTATCTCTCCCACTCGAGAGTTGTCGATGCAAACGTTTGGTGTGCTCAAGGAGCTAATGGAACATCATCATCACACCTACGGCTTGGTCATGGGCGGTTCCAATCGGCAGGTGGAGAGCGAGAAGCTGGGCAAAGGCATTAATATTCTGGTGGCGACGCCAGGACGTCTTCTGGATCATCTGCAGAACTCGCCCGATTTCCTCTACAAGAATTTGCAGTGTCTGATTATCGATGAGGTGGATCGTATACTGGAGATCGGTTTCGAGGAGGAGCTCAAGCAAATCATTAATCTTTTGCCAAGTAAGTAAACAATTTCCCATTTCTTCAGGGATTGTAATCTTTAATTTAATTTGTGATCACCATAGAACGCCGTCAGACGATGTTATTCTCGGCCACACAAACAGAAAAAATTGATGCGCTATCAAAGCTCGCTCTGAAGAAGGAACCCATCTATGTGGGCGTGCATAACAACGAGGAGACGGCTACCGTGGAAGGCTTGGAGCAGGGTTATATTGTGTGCCCATCGGAGAAGCGTTTGCTTGTGCTCTTCACGTTCCTCAAGAAGAACCGCAAGAAGAAGGTCATGGTCTTCTTCTCCTCGTGCATGTCGGTCAAGTATCATCACGAGCTCTTCAACTATATCGATCTACCCGTGACTTCCATACATGGCAAACAAAAGCAAACGAAACGCACGACAACATTCTTCCAGTTCTGCAATGCCGAGACAGGTACTCTGCTCTGCACAGATGTGGCGGCGCGTGGCTTGGATATACCGCAAGTCGATTGGATTGTGCAGTTCGATCCGCCAGATGATCCACGCGAGTATATTCATCGTGTGGGACGTACGGCACGCGGCTCTGGTACTTCAGGTCATGCGCTGCTCATGCTGCGACCAGAGGAATTGGGTTTCTTGCGCTACCTGAAGGCAGCCAAAGTGCCGCTCAATGAATTTGAGTTCTCTTGGCAAAAGATTGCTGACATTCAGCTGCAGGTGAGTGAAATATTAGACCATAAGTTTGCCATAGATATAACGTTTCCATTTATCATTTGCAGTTGGAGAAATTGGTATCGAAAAACTATTTCCTCAATCAGTCGGCCAAGGAGGCGTTCAAGTCGTATGTGCGCGCCTACGATTCGCATCAGCTGAAACAGATATTCAATGTGAACACGATCGATCTGCAGGCGGTGGCAAAGAGCTTTGGTTTCCTGGTGCCACCAGTGGTTGACCTCAAGGTGGGCGCCGCCAAGCGAGATCGTCCCGAGAAGCGTTTGGGCGGTGGCGGTTTTGGTTACTACAAGCAAATGAATGATAGCGGCTCGAAGCAGCGCATGTTTAAGCAGGTCAATCGTGATCAGGCCAAGAAGTTTATGCGTTAATTCTTTTTAGCATTAAGTTTCCAAACATGTATCACTCTTATATAAACGATTATATACTTGTTTACATGTAGCAAATGTATATTCGTGTCTTCATTTCACAATTTGATTTCAACTCTCCTTGGACGACTCATCCCATTAAGCGTTCCATACGCCCACACGGATGTCGGGTTGCCTTATTCGTCTGTTGTTTGCTTCAAATATTTATCGCAGCCTCTCTTCTTTTGTGAATAAGTATTTAGCAAGTTTTTCCCTATAAGGCAAATGTGTGTTTTTGGCATTTTTTCTTCATTAAATTGTTCCAGTTTTTGGACAGTCAGGCGATTGTGCAATGCTACCTAAACTGTTGTTACAGTTTGACAAGCGTGCGCTGCCCAAACATTGTTATTTTTATTCAATTGAGCAATGATCGCAGTGACTTATTATTGGCGCCCACTAATAATGTCGCTGTCAATTGAAACAGCATTGAAGGCTTTAAACAATTTTCTAATAAAACTCGTTTAACCCACGACACCCACAACGACAGCAGTTGGTATTTGTTGCCTGGCCAACGCAATGGAAAAAGCAAAAGGCAGGCTTCAAAAAATTAATGCGCAGCCTAATCAAACCAGCCAACCATGGATAGCAACAAATTAATAGTTGTTTGTAGGTGGGCGTGTAAAATGCCGAAAAATACAACAAACACGCCCCCTCCCACTTGTTACAACGTATCTAATCAAACCAACGTATGGCTTATGAATGAAATCAAAATTGTTATTAAAACTGATGTTGGATGCTGGCACCCAGCTTCATTTTCATTCATGCGACTTGATTCATGAATGCATGACTGCTCTCTGCCATGTGTTTAATAATAAGTTCGTTACATATGTATGAATATTGATTTTTGTGAATGAAAAAGTGAGTAATATTTTCTACACATAAAAATGACTGAAAACACATTTTGAGTAACATATGCTTTATTGTTGTGAATCATTTGTGTCAAAAATAAAAGATTAACAACAAGATAAGCATTTGCATATTTGTATAAATAAATGAGATTAGTTATTGTCTCAGGAAACGTCACCTTGAGTTGGAAAACAATTTTCTGAAGTACAGCTATGATTTTTTTTCAACCAGAAAAAAGTTTAATACAAGTATTGTAGTATTCATTGATGTTAAAATAAAGTGACTACCTGTGTCGAGCTCAACTGAGTTAAAATGAGTTGAGTTGAGGTGTTGGTGGGCGTTCAAAGCTGGTTTTATTTGGCTCACAGCATTTGCGTTTCGCCTACGCAACAGTTAGTTGCATGCGTAATGAAAGCCACTGCATTGGCGTTGTTTGGCTGTTTAATGGCTAACTAGTTGGCTTTTAACCAACATCATGCCGCTGCTAATTATACAAAGGGGGGTAAACACACACACACACACACACACACACACACACATGATGTCCGCTTTTGCTGTTGCTGTTTGTGTGTCAATTGCAAATTGTCCATAAAGCAAGTGCATAATTTGTCGGCTAGCGTCAAAGCCACTATTTTCGACATAAATTTGCGCAACAGCTCCACACACTTCATCCCCCATTCGGAAAATTTGCATGAGAAATAGGCTCCAAGGATGCCGGACCAAAATGGAGTGTGTGACATATTGCTACGAAACGAACAACAGTTGGTTTATTAAGATACAGTTATCTGCACAGTGCTTCGAGATCTATGATTAAGAGTGATAAAAACTGGGAAAGTTTTTCAAGTAGACTTAAACTGTAAAAGACTTGCTTTTAAAGAAGACATAACAAAAAAACCGTTTTTATAAACATGCAAAAATCCTTAATAAATAGCTGACATTTAAATTGATTTTAAATTGTTGTCAATCGTATTTTTCCTCTTTTGTAAAAATACATATAGCCTTTGTAAGTTGTAAATGAATCCTTTTTTTTGTGCACCCTTTCTATTAACTATTTTTGTACACATAAATTGCAAAGCTCTCCTTTGTTATGAATTTATTTAGATTTACCTTTGTCATCCCGAAATGGAAAATGATTCTATGATTTACCTTCAGACTTGCCTCACTGTTGTGACTTTGCTTGTTGCCTAGACAAAAGCCCAATAAGTCTTTGGTTCTGCCTCTGGCTTTTGGGGCGCCTGTTCTGGTGTTCAAATCATTGAATTGCATTTCAGATGCCCAATTTCTGCGTCTGCCTCCAAAGTGAAACCTAATAACTCAGGCCTCAATGGTCACCATCATCAATAAGAGGAGGTTGGATGTGGGTGGTGTTTTAAGTGGGCCTTTTCACATCGTGCTTTATGTGAAAATCATTCACAGTCAGTTGGTAGCACTTCAATATGATGCTCAGCAGTGTTTCCTCATCTCAAAATTGAAAGTGCTACCAAAATACGTTGGAATATTGAGCCCTATGGCTTAGCAGCCCACGGCTTTAAAATTATGTGTATTGTATTTATCCGTGTGTGTGTAGGTGTCAACTTTGAAATAGGCTCTATATTCGGGCCGTAAA
The DNA here is from genome assembly GCA_018152825.1 of Scaptomyza hsui. Lineage (NCBI taxonomy): Eukaryota > Metazoa > Arthropoda > Insecta > Diptera > Drosophilidae > Scaptomyza > Scaptomyza hsui. The sequence goes on along the minus strand of JAECXO010000004.1, from coordinate 2,285,392 downwards.
TCGAAAGGCGATAATAATAATACAATGTCTAAATCTGTGACACATATTCCGCATATATTTCCAATCGTAATAAAATTGTACATAATGTGACTTTATAGTTATGCCGGCTTCAACCCACACACACACACACATACATGACAAACACGCACACACTTGAAGTTGTTGGTCAGGTCGGTGGGCTTTCCACTGCCACTGTAGCTGTGATTGAAAACTTTCACATCTCTTTTTGTGTACATTTTTAGGTGCATGCATGCGGGTGCTGTAAGTGTAAAGCGGTGATGGCTTTTTGTGGCATACACGGAAGCCTGGCGCAGATATACTAACACAACACTTGACGAAAAAACTACAAAGAAACTTGATTTAAAACATGCTTTTTAAATTGCTTAAAGTTTACTTTGATTTAAGATCATTCTTTGTTTTAACAGCAGCTTTCCTCTTAGGGCTCTTATCTATGTTCAAGGGCAATTATTTTCCTAAGTGTAGGTACAACTGAAACGCATTTGCAATGGAAAGTAAAAGTTGTTGCTGTCCAGCCAGTGTAGCATATATGGTGTGCGAATGCGAATGCGAATGCGAATGCGAATGCCAATTTTCCCACATACATTTTATGAGTACGATGTATTTTTTGAAGGCAAGTTTAACACCAACATTTGGCTTTTGGCCGCACATTTCCATCTCAGAGCGCAGCGGGCTAGTACGGGCGTAATTTGCATAGGCTTTTGGCCAAATACCCACATATCAGAGACAACAGTGTCAGTGTATTCGGTTCTAATCGAAATCGCATTCGTCGTTGCCTGGCCAACAATTTCCGTACGTAATTAATGCCTCCGCGCTCAATTCCATAATTCAAATTGACGCCAACGCGCCAAATATGCTTAGACAAACGAGTGCAAGTGAGATGGCTTCTGTGGGCAGCGCATGATTGACAGGCCTAGTGCTGCCACCTCTCCACAAATACTTTGTATTAGGATTAATGGCACATATTAAACCCACTAAAATCAGCAAAATATAATTAATCTGTTCTTATTTAACTTATATCAGTTTATATACTTGATTACAAACTGGAAAATGCTACTTTTGAGCTAATATTCTTAGATATCACAAACAGCTGCGCAAAACATTTAGAGTGGCAACGCTGTTAGTTGATCTATAATGCTGTTAGCGCGCTGTTATACTCAAAATGGCATACGGGCTCTCTTCTTTTCCTTTTGTTCGTCAGTTCGCTTTGCGATCAGTTTCTTTTTCTCTGTCTTTGCGTGCGGTTCAGTTTTAGAAGTAGGAAGAATCGTTCAAGTAGAGGCGAGATCCGTGCGTTTCCTTTTACCCGACTCGAATACAAATTTTAAGCAAAACAAAAAAAGGAATTCACAAATAGTTAACAAATGCAGTGTACAACAAATGCAAATGTATGCAACTTTATTAAACGCTATAAATGTGAAACCAAACTCAAAGCAATAACCCCACTCAAAAAGGGCAACAACAACAAATAAAACATAATCAGCAGCAACAGTAAATGTGCATATTTCATGCGAAATTTTCAACGAAAGCAATGGCTGCTGTTATTCTATGTGGCAATGAGCAAGTAAAAGTTGATATTTTTGCAATAATGCTCTTGAATATCACATAAATATCGCTGCAAATAGGAAATATGTTAATTTGCATATTAAATTTAATTTCTTTTTTGTTGTACTTTTGGGTCTGCAGCAGCCAGCACGGAGATATAAAGAGAGCGAACGAGCACAAAAACGATCGAATGAGCAGCAGTTTTTTTTTGACATTCTGCTTTCATTCATCTCCGTTGCTCACGATTACGCTCCCAGCCACAAACACATACCCCTACAAACGAGCTGTCGCTGTGTGTGTTCGCGGCGTTTGTGTGTGTATGCATATGTGTACTGGCTGGCAAAACGTTGACAGCGACTGCGCCGTCTGTCTGCTCTTCCTCTTCTTCTTCTCTCGATCAGAAGCAGCCGCTTGCTGCGCTGAGGAATTTTTTCAGTCTTCATTTTCAATTTGCTCTCTCATTGCTATTGTTGTTGTGCTTTTTCGTTCGTTTCTTTCTCAAACTTTTTGGGTGGAGTTGTTTTCAATCTGTTATTCTGTATAACAAAAACCATTTTTGTGTTTTCATTTTGCAGCAACTATAAACATACAAACAACAAGAAATCGAAGTGTGTAAAAAGTTGGCCTTTTGTGTAGCAATTGTGCAATACGTTAAATAAAAAACCAGAACAGAGAAACAGTCGAAAAAGTTAAATACGCATCATAAAAGAATCTCGGCAACAACAACATTGTGCAACAAAGTAAACAATTGTTAAAACTTAAACAATAACACACACACACAAACACACACAACAAAATGAGTATATGTGAGAATAAAGCAGTTGTGCAACAGCAGTTGCAACAACAAGCGGCCGCTGCCGTTGCGGCTGCCGCAGTTGCTGCCGTTCAGCAACAGCAACAGCAGCAACAACAACAACAACAGCAACAGCCCCCGCAAGTGGTGCCACAGCCACAGCACATGACGATGACGCCCCAACAACAACAACAGAGCACACAAAGCATTGCCGACTATTTGGCACAATTGCTAAAGGATCGCAAGCAATTGGCCGCATTCCCAAATGTCTTTACGCATGTGGAACGCCTGCTGGACGAAGGTGAGTGAAAAGCATATACAATTTTTAAAAGCTTCTTTCAATTACGACACAGTTACTACGACCCCAAACTGTGTGTGTGTAGGTGTAGGTGTGTGAGTGTGCATCTCTTTCTAACCCCCCCCCACAATAAGCGCTACTTTGTTGCTCTCTTGCTTGCTGTTTTCTTTCTATATTTAAAGTCGCTGCTTCTCTGCTTGATCTTGAGTTCATTCCACCTTGCAGAGAGCCCAAAGTCAATGCGGCTGACGTCGCTGCCAGCGTCGCCGTCACTTGTTTGTTATTTTTAGTTACTTCCTTTTTGTGTTCCACTTCGTCGTTGTCTCTTGCGGTCCCCCTCATTCTCTCACTCTCTCTCTTGGAGGAGCACGCTTACAAGTATTTTGCCTGTTGCTGCTGCTTTTGTTATGCTTCTCTCTCATTAATTCATGGTTTGCTTTCGTCTTCTTCTTCTATCAACGGGACCCCCACTCATGTGTTGTTGCTTTTTTTTTTTTTTGAATGGTTAACAATGTGGTCACAGTGGTCAATTTGTATAAAAAAAATATTTATTGTAATTTTAAACGATTTTTATTATTAGTATTTAACTTTAACACGTAATTCTGTGTCTCGGCATTTCAATTTTCGCCCACTGTGCATGTATGTGCGAAAAATGCATCTCAATTTAAATGAGGCGCGCCTTAGCCTGCCCCGCCCCCGCTCCTCTGCTCGCCTACCCACGCCTGTATACCTTAACCCAAAGGCAAACACTTTAGACAAAATGCACAGAAAAAGAGCCGAAAAATCAACACAACCGGCACATAGGGCAAGAGGGGGGCGTGGTGCAGGACAACAGAGAGAGAGCTAAGTAACGTTGACTTCGACTACCTGGACTCGTTGTTGTTGTTGTTGTTTGCTTAACATCTGTTGGCCATATGCATATGTGTATGTATGTGTGTATCTATGTCGTATGTATGCCGCCCCGGTCGTAATGACAAAATTATGTTGCACAGCTACAGCTACAGCTACAGATACAGATACAGATACTTAGATACACTGAGAGCTAAAGTACACTGTAGCTAACGGCAAACTAGTTTTTTGTCTACAAATTGTATTTGCCAAACGCAAAGCAAAAGCGTTGACAATTTGTAAAACTCGTTCGACCAGCTATAAGGAAATCTAAGTGTGTGTGTGTGTGTGTGTGTGTTGTTGTTGTATTGTCTGTTTCTTAACAGCTTTTTTGCCACCCACCCACCCGCTTATCAGCAGCTGTGGGAGTGAACTAAATTCATGTAAACAGCTTAGGAATCTCTCACAACTCGAACATAACTCTAACTTGGCTCTGTGGGTCGTTTGTGTTGCTGTTAACGGCTTTCGACTTCTCAACTGGCTAGAAGTTTTTTTTTTTTTGCAACTTTCTCTTTTCAATTGCTTTTTTGTTGTTTAGTTGTGGTTGTTGTTGTTGTGTGCAGAGTGTCAGCTTTTAAAATGCGGGTCGCATAAAAGAACTTTACGCTTCTAGTATCTGATGTTATACAGTGATGGAAATAATAATAGAAACAACATGCAATTTTATAGTTTATAGCTTATATATTTCGTTACATCAGTTTTCAAATACTTAAGTTTTCCTTCTTTTTTTAAAACAGTTCAATATGTGTTAAATAAAAACTATAACTTCCAAAATGAAATAAATTTCATGGAAAGAAATTTGAAATTTACAAAAAAAATATGTTGTTTCTATTATTTTTTCCATCACTGTATATACATATATTTTATTTTGCTTTGAACCTTTCAAACTTTTCAATAATGTTTTGTCTAGAGTTTATGGTCCAATTAGAAGAAAAGTGCGTTGTTTATTCATGTCTGGAAATCATTTAATTGATACCAAGTATTGTTTTTGCATTTGAGATAAAAACAAATAGTTTTTGTACATTTTTACCTATGAAAATATTTCTTTGAATTCATCTTTGTTGCAACCTGTTGAACGCTTATTTGAATTGCATAAATGTGTGTTAATTTTACTCATACACTCTATACACTCATAATTCTTTTCTTTTTGTACCTTTTGGGCTCTTATTTATTTATTTGCCGCTTGCTTTTTCTTTTTTTTTTATTGTCTTTATTCGCTCGTTGCTTTTGGCACTGCTGACATAAATTTTGTTGTTCATTTTGTTTTATTTCTTTTGGTGACTCATGTCTAAAAAAAAAAGAAAGAAAGATAGAAAGAAAGAAAGACAAAATAATAAAATTCAGAAGCGAACAAATCTGAGAAAGATATTGTCCGTAGTATCAGCTTTTATTGTATCTGTTAGATACATATGACACATGCTGTCCGAGCACGTTTCTAGCGTTGTTGTTTTTTATATTTTATTATATTTTGTATCTTGATGCATGCCGAGCAAATTGCACAGTTGAAGTGTGCCTAGACTGTGGAAAGACGTTGACGACGTCGACTACGTCAAAAGAAGACGCTCTGTGTGTGCTCGGATTACGGCGACGCAGTCCAAGCATAACTTCACGTACTTTGTATCTGTGAGATACATTTACGTTTATAACTCGAGATGATCTTCCGCATGACGTCTGACGCTTATACTGCGATCTAGAGTAGATATCTATCTCTATCTCTGTATTTCCTAATGTATCTGTATCTGTATCTTTAGCAACTGCTGTTTACATCAAAGCATAAACGCACCTCTAATCAAATTATTATTTAAAGGTGTATTTAATGCCCACGCATTGGCCGAAATAAACCAAACAACAACAACAAACAATTCTTTCTTGGCTGCTAGCGATCTTATAGATACACACAGACAAACTTTTTTTTTGTGTATCTTGCGTTGTGCATTTAAAAAAAAATCAAATTACGTTTCGGACTACACCCGCTACGCAAATGTTTATGTGTGTATATAAAAGATACTTTTATGCATGTGTATATATGGGGGCCAGATATATATATATATGCTTGGCATTACTCTTAGATACATACAGGCAGAAAAATTTTCAACGCTCGACATTTTTTTTTTCGTTCTTTCATGAAAAATTTGAAATGTGTTTCATTTCGTCTAAATTTAGATGATTGGAAATGGTTTTTTTTTTCGGCCTGTGGAATTTCTACTGCTGCTGCTCTCTCCCTCGCTCTCTCTCTCTCTCTCTCTTTTTTGGGGCGTTGTTTGCCTTATAGATTTTGAAAGAGCATCCACATTAAGTTAACAAAACAACAGAAGCTTAAATGCATCCAGCAATCAATTGAACGCTTCAACGATCGCTTTGCAAACAAATTACATTTTTTAATTTAAAAACCAGCAAATAAATGCGCAATGAGCGCTTTTGAATTTCAATGCGTTCAGTTCCAAACCCAAACCCGGAGAAAGACAATGTTTATACATATAGCAAGTATAGTTGAGTTGAGTTGAGTTGACGTCGTGCTCATAAATTTGTTGACAATTGTTATGCGGAACGCGTGGGCACAGCTGGCGAACCCTCCGAGGGGAGGTGGGGTTTGGAAAGGGTAGGGTTGGAAACCTATCTACACGTTCCATTGCGTTTTTCAAATTCAATTAAAATCTTTTGTCATGGCTGTGTTTTGATTTGATTTGTTTGTTGCTGTTGTTGTTGCTGTTTATGTTTATATGCTGGCTAGCCAAAAAGAGAAGCAGCCAAGCGTTAGCCACGGAAGTTGACCATGGCCAGGATAGCTGGCCGTACTTTATTGACCATTGAATATAACTGCTGTGCAGCAAATGAAGCAATCGATCATTGCATTTGCACAAATACATTATACGGTTTTTATGGCGGTTGAAAAGGGCATTGATCGTCGGTTTATTGAACACTGAATTTGCTAATCGTTGACAGGCGAAAGTTGCAAACTAAACATTGATTGGTTTTGGCTCGTTGGTTTAGAGTTAGTGGCATAGAAAGTGGGTGGAAAATTGCTACAATTACCAATAAATTTACAATACTTTTCAGTTGAAACAGTCGAATGTAATTTTGTGTTTCTTTCAGACCATTTCAGCAATTAGCAAGTTTTTTGTTTCTGGCTTTCAACTAACCGACCGACTCTGAGCGAGTTCATAGAAATGCGCTCATCCTAAAAGTCAAACATGATATCCAAATGACTCAACAAGCACACATGGCAATCCCAGAGATACAAGCCAGAGTGTATCTGTAGCCTTCAATTAGCATTTTCAAGTGCCTGACTTCAATATTTTCTAATTTGTCGATTGCGTCATTTTGCCCAACGTGCATGACATTTGATACACAAGCCAGCTTGCAACAACTAAAGAGAGAGAGAGAGAGAGAGAGATAGAGAATTTTTAACAGAAATAGCAAAAAGAATTCGGAATAAAAAGCTTGTAATTCAAATATGTTTCGCATGCTCAAATTCCAAACACACACACAACGTTACCCTGCTCCTTGCCTTCGTTGCATGGCACGCGACTACCAGCAGCAGCCATGTGGCATGTGGCATTAGACAATTGCTTTAATATGCCAGCACAAATTGAACAATTTGATAACAAAAGCACAATACTTGAGAGTGCGCAGAGAAGATGCAAAAGCCAATAAAATATCGCTTTGAAGTTTTCTGTATTTGTGTGTATGCCATATGGTTCCAACTTGCAACTTTAACTCGAACTCGAACTCACTGCTATATATGGGCAGGCCACTTGAGAGGAGCCTCTGTGGCAAGTGAATCACTCTTTTATTGATTTTCATGACTGTTCAATAAGAGTTTTCTCAACTGTTGTGCGTGTGAAATGCGGGCAGAGAGGAAAAGCGGGCGAACAATTGCAGTTTAATTGATAGATCATTATTGTAAATACTTACGATACAGATGGGCTGATGTTGCAACTGACAAACCTAAACGAATGTGTCACAGATATACAAAATAAACATACTATAATACACGCAGATGCGTCAACAAATTAAAAGCGATGCCAAAAAAAAAAAAAAACTAACAAAGTTAGATTGCCAGACAAGTTCAAGAGTTGATTCTAATTAGTGAATTATTCTTTATGATTTCTATATACAAAATGTTATTAATACTATTTACAAAATTTTTTTTTTTTGTTGTTCGCTGTCATTTAGAACGGTAAACAGCTTTGAGATATTTATCTAACAGATACAAATGCGCGAACATAATAGATTATGTGAAGCATAAACAGGCAGGCTGATAATTAAAACGTGGCATAAACACAACAAGCAACAACAAAATCCCTCTCAACTAGCTGTTGCTGCTGTGTATTGTATCTTTGTATCTCTGTATCTTTTGGCTGTCTGCAATTGAGAAATTCAACCGAAAACGACGCGTATTTTACTTGTGCAGCATGAATGAATGTTGTTGTTGTTGTTGCCGTGTCAGCGTCGACGTCGACGTTGTTGTCACGTTGTTTTTTCAGTGTGTGTGTGTGTGTGGGTGTGTATCTTTTTTTGGGGCCGCGCCGCCAGCCGTTTGAGTTTTGCGCTATTTTCGCATATCTGCTTCAGCGAATTTCACGCACTTTCGTGTCGTTCAACTGTTTCCACTGAAAGTCTTTGTTATTTCCTAAAATTTGCCACCTATCACGCCCCCATGACGCCTTAATTGTTGCATTTACCATCAGCTGTTTCAATTTTTGTGCGTTGCATGTTGTTTTTGTTGTGTTGTGTTGTGTTGTGTTGTTTATGTTCATTATGACACACAAACGTTGAATGTCGTGCTGCCACGTTTTATTTTGTTCGAACTGCGTATTTGGGTTAAATGCCATTAATTTTGGTCGCTCCAAGTTTCTGATGTCCGTTGATCGTTATTCGTTGTGTGGGTGGCAGCAAGTTTGCCATATGTGGCAGCAAATGATTAGTGTGTGCCAAATACAAACTGAGAATATATATACATTATGCAATGTACATATATTACTTTTTAGATTGCAACTTTCTCTGTAAAACTTATTTCTAGAATCAGTTTTAATTAGAATATCAAGCCATAAACCTAATTAAAAAGCTCATCATACACCCAGTACAGATAACCATAATCATGTTAAATTTATTTCGGGTATAATTTCATCTTAAACATGAATATGGTAAACTTGACTAGTGAAAATGTTAAATCAAGAATAGTAAAATTAACATTTTTGATGCACAAAAATATATGATTCGAATATTGTTCATATAAAATATGAATATGAAATTTTTCATTTTAACATCTCGGATACCTGAAAAACCAAGTATGACATTCTTGATTTTAATACATTCGCATGCGTCTTCTAGAATTGTTAGAAATATAATTTAAATTATTAAAAATGCTAGAAAATATGAAAATTAGTTTATATCAACATTCTTTATAGTGGATTCTCGTGGCGTTTTTTTTTTTTTTTTGAGTGTACCTTAAGGGCTGTAAACATATTTCCATGTATAATCAACTGTGGTTTCATCATCATCATCAATTGCAGCAATGCCACACAATTTCCGTTTCACTTTCGAATTGCCAACTTGCGCCCACTCGCTTTGAGTGCAACATTGCAACTCAAGGACATCTTGCGGCTTATCACAGATATGGAGTAGTGACAGTTGGATGAATGTCATTGGCATAGGCGATGGCCATAAACAAACATACAAACATCAGTGTATAAACGAGTGCACTTGCATTTTCTAAAAAAGCCAGTCTCTCCGGGCCACAAAACAGCATATCGAGACGTAGGCTTTTCCGGTTTTCCACAGCCCACACCAAAAATTTCTTGTATTTTGTCATACACAAAGCGACAACATAAATACAAAGACAAAGGCAAAGGCAAATGCAAAGGTAGACACTAAAAACTAAAAATAAATAAAATATGTGGGCGCTCAAAGGTGTTAAGAACAAGTTGCACAACGCTGCAATAAAGTAAGACATATAAATATAAATACCAATTAATAGGTACAAGCAAGTGACAATCAAGAGTCGACCATGAGATACCCAGTAAATTATTAAACTTTAAATGCAAGTTTAAGTCTCTATAAATTATGGTAAGTATCTAAAAGTAACAACTATTGAATTCATGTTAAATTTGGCTATAAACTTTATTGACACAGAGTATGAAAAGGCGGCAACTTCTCAACTTTTGTTTGAAAACGAGTTGCTGGACACTTGAATTTTTGGTCAAGCATATAACGCTACATATATGTAGATGTATAATTATGCAGATACATTCACACAAGTGCTTATGTACAGAGACACACTTACCTAAATATACACAAATAAAAAAAATACTTTCGGCTAACAAAGAGAAATAGACAGTGGGTAGGTGGACAAGTGGTAGGCAGTTAAGACCTGGTTGTTGGTCCCTGTAATAATTAATGGCAATAGCAAAAGCTCTTCATGTGTATTGTCTTTGAGTTTGGTTGGGTTTCTTTCGTGTGGGGGGCCCTGTAAGACGTGCGTCACGTTGCGTATGCGCGATAAACAACATTAATTATACGGCAAGTAAAAGGCTGGCACGATCAAGTGACATGCTGCTGCTTAGCTACAACTACAACAACAAGTACAAGTAATGAATGCATGGCCCATTTAAAGCGCTTAAGAGACGCCCACAGCTTAAATACATAAATTCATGTTTTGAAAGATGTTGGTAATGAATTTCGTTAGCCTTTTTCGTCTCTCTCGTTATTAAATTTATATTATGACCAAATAGAGATATTGCTAATTATAGTAAAAACATGTGACATAAGGCGAACAAGCCCGCGAGGATGTTCCCAACTCTGGCAAAGGCAACTTTCACCCATAAAACTACAAATATGCCCAAGAAAAAAAATATTCAAATGTTTGTTTAGGCATTTGAGTATGTATTTTTAATTTCCGCTAGACCACGCGCAGCATTCTCTGAACTCAAAACAGCTGTAAGTTTTCAAATATTTTTGAAATTTTTGAATTTTGTTGATTACAACTTATCCAAAACATTCGCAATCTCATCAACAAAAACAATTTTGATATGCCATAAGTTTAACATATTTCTACGCCATTTTGCTTTTGGGTGCAATATTTATCACGACTTTTGATTCAGTGCAATTTGTGTGTAGATATGGATTTCAGGTAGAGCGTAAACCAAATTTAACAAGAAAATAAAAGAATGCTAAAAGGTCATGAACCTTGTGTGGTTTCTTTGCGGCTGCTCTTTGTATTCAATTTGATGCGTGATTTGTGAGATTTGGTCTTTTGCTTCTTTGTTGTTGTTAAGTTGTCGTTGTTGTGGTCGCTGCGGCCGTCTGTTTATGTTCCACACACACACACGTAGCAGGGGTCTCCGGAAAAGTCATTCGGCTACTCCAGAAATAAACAAGCGTTCGCGCTGTGGCAACAACCAGACGATGCTGCCTGACAGAAATTTTATCTTTTTGGATATTGTGTGTTTTATAAATAGCTAGCGGGCAAAAGCAAAATTTTCGAAGAGAACCCAAAAATATATATAGAAAATCCTCAAATATTAAAGTCGCTTTCTTTTGGGTGTTAACAGAGAGGATTAAGGGAAGTGTTGATTGAGCTGCTCTGGAATCAAGTGTGTGTGAGCTATGAGTCTTTTAAGTTTCTGCTTAAGTAAACTATTTCATTTCTGATTCCATTCCATTCGCCAGCTGCACTCGATTCTTATAAGAAAAAAGTATATATAAAAGTTCCAAGAACTCGAATGATATAGTTACAGTAGTCATAGTTTTATATTTTATAATTCAAATTAAGGTTCACGCATTTATGCCTTTTTATCAATTTAAGTGCTTTATCTTGCGTATATTTTTAACAATTGTTATCTTAACTAGACTGCAGACTGTATCTTCTTTTCTTTTGTTTTGTGCCTTGCCCAATTTGAGCTTGCGCTGTTCATAAATTACATTACGTATTAATGCGAGTATATAAACGAAAGCAAAGCAATCCAAATCTTTTGTAATCTTATCTCTTATTTCTTCTACCTGTCTTGCTCGTTTCAGGTGAGTGTGTTTGCCCAAGAGCTTATCAGAAATGCGATAGCACTGAGACCACAGTAGCCGACAACTGTTGAATGTTGAATGTGTTGCACACAAAATGCCGACGGCTTTAACCTGATTGGCTGAGTACACTAATTGTCTATTAGCTATACTATATATGTTGTTAATTTTTAATTGGTTTAAGCAGCCATTGCCATAAACTGAGAACTGTGCGAAGGGAATGTTTGAGGGAGAGAGAGAGAGACAGCTCATCGATGAATTTTATTAGCTGGGCTATAAAACAAGCTACGGTTAATTGTTTTATGCCACGAACTGGCTAACTGACTAACTGGCTGATTGAGTTATTGAACGATTCTACTTAGTAGCCAACAATTTATGCACTTTACTTGTCACTGTCATTTGCCGGCCTCAACCTTAAGTTGCCAACAACAATAGAAAAGAATAAAAAAAGGTTTTTTAACGCCCTCGCGCACGCCCCTAAATTTGTGAGAATCTTAATTAATTTTGAAGTATTGACATAATACGGAAAACGAGGCGTTTTTGTTTTTGTTTTGGGCCTACTTTTGGTTCAGTTGTTTTTTGTGAGTTGGTTAGTGAGTTTTAGGGGTGTGGCTTCCTGCCTTTCATCTTGCTTTTGTTTATTTTTAACTCATTAGGAGCACTTTTTTTTATATTTTGTTGTTGTTGTTGTTGGGTCCAAGATTTTCCAATGAATTTCACAAATTTACGCATTTAATGCATTTTTACGGTTCGGGTTTTGGGTTTTTGGGTTCGGGTTTTTCTTGCTTGTCTCTCTGTCTATCTGTCGGCATTTTGTGCAAAATTGCGCACATGGGAACTGTTTGATTTGCGGCCAATTTTCGCTTGGCTCGATGCCTTGCGCCACTTTGCCCATAGCGACAACAACAACAACAACAACAACTGTTAAACTGTATACGACGACATTTGCAACGATTTTTGGCAATGACAGGTTGCAAAAAAAAAGTGTTTTTTTTTTTTTTGGAAAAATTGGCTTACAATTTACGAACTTGTTTACGATTTTCGAACATGTTTCGTTTGCTGTTTGTGTGTAATTATAGCAAGTTTTTGCCTTTGGCTATATAGAAATCATCGATTTGTTGTTATTGTACACATTTTAATGAGTGTGTGAATATTTGCAATAAATCGAATTTCTTTAAACCAAAAGGGTTCAAAGTTTGCATAGTACAATCGTACATATAATTTATGACACAATTGCGTTGCTATTTTTGAAACGAAGAAATATTCTCAAATTTCGAAAAACACTCAAATATTGGTCAAGTACAAACATTCCAAGGGTAAAGCCTCTGAGGCATTTCCAAAAATACACATATCTTATTACTTGTTAATTGTTTGCTCCGTTGTCTTTGTGACAGTAATTTGTTGATGTCGTTAAGTCACAAAAATTGACACGCCCCCAATTGAGCATTAGTGTTGTTGTTGCGGCTCCCGTTGGAGCAGCTGTAATCTGAAAGCTTAATGTCAAGTTGCAAGGTCTGACACAGTGTGTTGCATGCATACGGGCATACAGTTATTTGTTTTTATTGTGTGCGTGTGAAAAAATTGTCGTAATGTTATTGTTGTTGCTGTTGCTGCCACCCACACGCAAAGCATCATTTGCATTTTTATTTCAATTTTTCGTATGCTGTTTTTGTTGACTTTAACAGAAGTTTCGAACTTAGTGTGCCAGTTGTTGACGGGCTTTCCATTTTAGCCATTGTTGAAACTGAAAGTTTTCACGCCATACTTGCTTGCAACATTTCACTTCCTTTCTTTCAATGCCCTTAACACAACCAACATCGCTGCTTCTTTGTGGTTTGAAGTCATTCTGGCGTGTCGAGAGCACCTTCACTTTAAGTACTCTACACGCTGAGTGTAATTGTGAAAAATAATATATTATCTACACATTTGTGTCACATTGTTTTCCCACCCAACTATTTTTGTGATGCTTTTGACCCACTGGCATATTCTTTTTTGGGGGGATTATTGCGGGTCATTCGTCAAAAATAAAGCTGACTGTGTTGCTTAGCATTCTGTCTCGAGAGAGCTTCCCTTCAAATTAGCTCATTAAAATTTTATGATTAACTTTTTTTCGCTTGTGGCTTATTAAGTGAAACCGGCTAACAAAAATGACAATAAAAAGTGCCAAGAACCGTAACGAAATTAGTCACGAGAAGTACTTAGCTCGAATTAATCTCCGCCTTGTTGTACAAGGTGTTTGTGTATTTAATTTGCAGCATATTAAATTTAATTAAAACACATTTTATTATCAATTTACGTTCGTTAATGTGGACCGTGATTGTTATCGCTGGCAAAAAATACTTACGTTTTAAAGAAAGTTGCTTCTCTGTCTTGATTGTAGTTTACAAATGTTTTAAAGCATCATTTAATGACTAATAATCTAATAATAAATAATCTTACTTCATACAAACTTTGAGAGCTGTCAAAAGACATATTACCATTAAATAAATATCTATCTATATAATTATTATTAAAAATTGTATTTGCATGCTCTTTTTTAATGAGAAAATTATACGGAATCGCATAATTGCATTGCCATGTCATTTCTTTATATACACACAATATGTACACATATAAAAGCCCAATCCAATTTATATAAAACTATGGCGCATATGTTTGTATTCTTTTTCCTGCCGACTTTTGCACAAGTTGCTGCAAAAAAACAAATTGGAAAATTGCGTTTGTTTAACTAACAATTTATACATATAAATTCTGTGTTATTGTATGCTAAAATGCACATTTTTCGCATTGTTTATACTGAAAGCCCAGTGAAAGAAGCCAGACAGCTGCCCAGCTGTCCAGGTGGGTTCCATTGTTGGGAATTTCTTTCTCTACTTTTTTCGATATGAGCACGTAGCTGTGATTTGTGGGCAAATTTTGTTCAAAAATTGAGCATAGAAAAACAATTGCAGTGCTTTATTTAATGTTTATAAACGTAAAACAAAGAAGGCTTTCAATATATGTACGTGAACTTTGCACCTATGAAACAAGCGTGTGGCTTTAAAATGTTCAATAAATGTGTATCAAAATAGAATCTATTTAGGAAAACAGTTTTCATTTGTTATGGCTGGTTTTATCTGAATAGATTTTCATTAAAAAAAATTACCACTTACCTCTTGTCCATTTAAGTATAACAAAGCGAATGATTCGACAAATATTTATTTGTCACTCACAGAAAAGAATTTTTGTATAAAAGGGTTTTAGTAGACACCAAAATATGTGTGTGTAAATAATTAATTTTAATAACAATAACACACGCATGCTAAAAAATTTACTTATACTTACACTTACAATTGCGCATTATGTCAACTAGTCACCAAATTTTACCAAAATTAGTGAGGCTTACTTGAATTTTTGGAGAATCGAGGAGTAGAGCAGTGTATTAATAGTCGTTAATTTTCCACAAGCTCATCAGACCAGGCACTTTTATTTGAAACAACAATTTGTTGAATTATTTTCAAAGTTAATTCAGATTATTTCGATGAAAACCAATTCTTTATTAATGTTAAATCATATCCGAAAATTGTTGAATAATGAATATGCTTATTTGTACTTTTCCTTGGTAAATATTTTTGATTCAGTATTAATATCCGCGTTTTCCACTTTTCGTTTTTGTTTTGCCCCAATTTTATTTATGAGCATACATTATGTAAAAAGAAGAAGCAGGATAAAAAGGCATCCATTAAAACATTTTTACTTTCTTTTACTCTTTGCTTTAATGGGTCAGTGAAAAAAAGGCGCATGTGTTTGCATATTTTTAAAATTAAAGCAATAACAAAATTGTGTGCATGTTTTTTGGAGCATACATATAGAATAGTGAGTGTGTTGATTGCAATTATTATGTTAAGTATTTTGTATTTTTAAAATAAACAAGCTGCGTACATATTGTTGAGCAAAAGTAGCCCGAAGCGTGTGAACTAACATGTTAATGACAGCATTATGATATGAGAATTTACCAAAATAAAATCAAGTGTCACATTAAGCAATCTTTTTATATTATTTTGTGTGCAGTAAAGAAAGCAAGCACAATTAACATATTTATTTATTATATTTAAAAAAAATGTATTCATATCAATGTCGCTGGCTCTAACCGCAGACCCAAGACAAACAAACAAATAAATGAAATTATTTGAATACATGTATATGTGTTTATGTAAATGCAATGTGTATGTGTGTGTTTTTGTTTTGAGCAAAGTGTTTTTTTGTGCGAAATCTGAAGGCCATGGGGTTCATGCCAAATGTGCTTGCAGTTGCTTGGTTTATGGCCGGAGGCGAACGAGGCTTAATTGCAGTGGCTCAAACCAAACACCGTTCAAACCAAGCTTTAAGCGTTTGTTTTTTTTTTTGTGTTTTTGCCATTATGTACGCTTGTCATTGGCTGTGACAATTTGTTAAGCTCGGTTTTGTCACCCACACGATCGGCGTTTTGGCATTGTTAAGGCCATAACGGCGGGCTCTGACAACACCCACACCATGTTGAGAGCGAGTCATCTAATTCGTGGCATGAATGCCTTTGCATTCATAAATTAGCTGCCGCTGCCAGATACTCAGATACTTAGATACTTATGTAGCGCACTTGAAGTTGAAGTCGTGAGCCAATGCAAATTACAACTGCTGCGCCCCACCAAAACAAAAACAATCAATCAGCAGCTGAACTTCCCGCCAAGATCTAAGTTGGTTTAGGTGTCAACTGGCCTACCTACTACCTGATTGTGTGCCTGCTTATGAGATTGACAAGCTGGGATTCGATGTTTGGCATGAACAAGGTTGTCTGCGGCTTTTGTGTGTTCGTTTAGTCGTCGTTTAGTAATTATATGCAACCGAAACTTTGGAGAACACATGTTCTATTTATAGTAAATTTGGACTGCAATTTCCGAGAATGTTGTCTGGAATATATACTAAATTTTTTGCCATTTTGTATAATTGAATTTAATGTTTATCTGCTCAACGCCTTTGCATTTGCTGAGTATATATAAATTATAAGCAGCAACAGAAAAAAAGTAGAAAATCTCGCGAGTCATTTAAAATATTGCACATATATATTAATTTGCTTGGCAGCGAAGCTATTTTTTGCCACTAGACAGAAGAAAAAATTGGCCAAAACAAACAAAAAGACGCGCAGCCCGTTCGAGCTGTCCAAGAACATTAAGAGTCGGCCAAAGAACTCATTAAGAAGGCGACGCGAGTGAAATAAAAGAAAATTGAAATATTGAATACACCATGGAAATTGTCGCAATAAACAAGTATAAAATATGAGTTCGCTGCTTGTGCGTTGATTTTAATAGATGTTCAACACCAAATTAAGGGCAGTTCGGCGAAAAGTCTTTGGGGGCAAGTCACTGAAAATTCCGTTTTGGCCTCCTCATCAAATGCAATCATGAAATCAGCGCTTTAGATCTTTTGTGAGCATAAAACGCAATCATGACAGCTGCCAATTTTAATCGGTCAAATGTCAGGCGAACGGGCAACGTGACTGATGTGCGCCACACGAAGATTGAGGCAGATTAGATGAATAAGCCGAGCCGAATTTGCGTTCATAAGTTGCATTTGCATACACATAGTAGTATGACGAAGCCAAAGTTGTGTCCCAAGGCGGCATAGAATCGGATTAGTCAGCGACTGGAAAAACTCTAAATTGATAGCCAGCATTTAGATAAATTATAATAATTAAGCCAGCCATATATGCGCAGGCGGCTTAATTAATAACTAGCCTCCTATCTATCTCTCTCTCATCAGATATCTACATATGTATCTCTATTTACATCTATGACCATTTGTGTTTAGTATATAGTCAGTCTTGTATATATAATTGTTGCCAAGCCGTTGACCATTTAAGGGCATTGGCTGAGTTGGCGAACAGGTTGTTGCTGTAGGTGTTGCGCCAATCTAATAATTATCAATGAAAGATCTTTTTTTTTTTTTTTATATATTCATTAACAAGTTCTCGTTCTCTTATATGGCTCATTCATTCAAATGCCGCCTCACTTAATGCAAGTCAAGTTTTTTTCAACTCATAATTTACATGTGTCTGCTTATGACTCTATATCTTAGAAATTCAAATAAACAAACTTCTAAATATGGCAACAAACAGCGCTTGCCAAATTTGGCTCCAAGAACTTTTCTGTTTTTGCAACAAAGAACTTGACGTTCGCTTGTGTGTGTGGGCATACTATATTATTATTAATTTTTATAAAAACTACCCCCACATGTTAGCTTAAGTGGGTTTTGCCTATTGAGGTTTGAAAACAACTTAAAACAGAGTTGAGCTTGTCGAGCTATAAAATAAGCCAAAAAGTCAATCGAATCTCTCTGTCAGGGATTTAGACAGATTTTGTGATGTGTGTGTGTTTGTTTTGTTGAGATGCCTCATAAAGTTTTTGTAGCTGCCTGCCTGCCACATTTTGCCTACTTATGTATCTGACACTTTCCGTACACAATTTGACGGCTTTATGGTTGCCCTTCTGGGGATGCACTAATGTCCGTTGCTTGGCTGCCACATTTTGCAACATTTTATATTTAGATTTGTGTACTTTTTTGTTGTTGCTGTTTGCTGTTGCACTTTATGAGCAGCAGCAACGGAGCGTCAATAAATTGTCAAATTTTATGCATTGCGATTTTACATTTGGCAGGGTTTTTACATTTGCCAGCCAGCTAGAGTAGCCAGCGGCGGGTGGTCCCAGCCACAAGGGATCAAGTGGGCCAACAAGTTGTGAAGGAAGCTGTGCTACTCAAGGCTTAAGTCTTAATACAAAATAGCAAATTTCTGACAAAAAATTGATAGACAAAAAATGTAATATGAAATTTCTTAGAATGTAAATTTTTGATTTGTTGCCTTCGTCTTCTTCGAATGCACGTTTCAATTGTCAAGTACCTAGAAACAATGAAATACAAAGAATAATGTGTGATAGAAATGCAATACGAAAGGCGCTATAAATATTGCAATGCCATAATAAGAATTTCCATTAATATAATTAGTTTTTGCAAGCCAACTCTTAACTCATGCATCAAATTGATGACATACCCCCCAACTACTATAAACAGTGGCAGTTTCTTAAGTCATACAAATGATATGTGCTTAGCACACGCCCACAGATATAGTATACCGATATTTTTGTGTGCATATATATATCACAGCAGCCTATCATTCTGGTGACAAATTATCGAGGCGGCCATTGTGTTAGAGACAGCTAGAAAGACAAGCACATGCCAAAGGCAAACAATGCACAACAAAATGTTGATCATATCAATTGTAAAGGCGCTGTCAACTGGCACAGTGGGGGGGAGTGGCACAGTGGTGGTTGGCAGTTAGTCGTTGCAGCAGTCGCTGCTGCGGTAGTCCAAACGCCAAATGTGTGAATTATGGGCGACAATGAGGCGTATGCGCAATTTGGCATTGCATTTAACATAGATAGCTCATACGCAGTGTGCACACCGCTCAACTCATCATAGTGTTTTATGAGTGTTGAGGCAAATGTGCATGCCATAATTTGTTTATATATAAACCAAATGATTTCATTAGATGGTGGCAGCAGCAGCAGCATCAGCCATAAAACCATTGGGGGGCCTCACGTTCGAAACTAACTTGTGTCGAGTATTTTGCATTTAATAAATTAGCGGCATTAGTATAAAGTAAACATTCACACGCCATTAATGGCATATGTATGCCGGCACAATTGTTGATGCTGTTGCAAATTAAATGTAATTTAATACGCGCATTTAACTAAATGACAAATTGCAATTACCAACCGAGTTGGGTGATTAGTGGCGG
The DNA here is from genome assembly GCA_018152825.1 of Scaptomyza hsui. Classification (NCBI taxonomy): domain Eukaryota; kingdom Metazoa; phylum Arthropoda; class Insecta; order Diptera; family Drosophilidae; genus Scaptomyza; species Scaptomyza hsui. The sequence continues at coordinate 2,266,027 of JAECXO010000004.1, read as the reverse complement.
CAAAAGCAATTGACAGCGGTATTTAGAATATTAGAGTTCCAAGGATTTTATGATTGTAATTTTGGTAGTTAAGGTTAAGTTTTTAATAATTTATAAATATTAATTTGCTATTTTTTTTTTTTTTTTTAGAAATTGCACGCGTACGCGCCTCCCTGTTCCAAATCAATGGCGTTAAGAAGGAACCGCTTACGCTGCCAGAGCCCGAGGGCGCCATGGTTACGCTGAATGAGAAGGTTTATGTGCCAGTGCGCGAGCATCCAGATGTAAGTACACACACACACACACACACAGATATTCACACACATTACACACACATCAATGTAGATTGTCGATGATCTAATTTATGAATCGAAGCACACATTTGAAGCGCTTCCGCTAATTAGAATTGACAGCACGGCCTGCCCAATGAGCCCCAATGAGCAACTGGTACACCGGAAATCGCTTTAAGGTGCGCCCTCTAACAGCCCAGCTAGCAAAAAAAGAGAGAGAAAAAAAAAGAATACGAGACGCTGCTGCAACAAATGGGCGGTTGGGCAACACACCTTTAGACAGCTGATGGAATCAGTCGGCTGTTAAGTTGTCGAAAAAAACAAAACAAGACATGGCACAAGCTGCCTCAGAGTGACTCGCCTTAAGACTCGCCAAATGCAAAATGCGTAGAAGTTGCATACAACAACACGATAGTATTTGTAGTTGTTATATGGGTTAGACAGAAATCAGTGAAGCGTTTTAGGAAGTCGTTGTTGTGTTTCGTAGGCGTTGTTGTTTTGCCGCCTAGAAAATTAGAATTTGATTTAATTTTATGCAATTTCAAATGTTGCTTTTTCTCTATTAACTTTAATTCGTTTTCAGTTTTCAGTTTTTGTTTTGATTGTCTTTTATTTTGTACAATGTTTAGGCGTAGTTTTGGCTTATTTATGGCTGACAGCATCGCAAAACGACAACTGAAACAAATTTATTTCATTGCTTGACACAATTAACGCTCCTCCCTCTGTACATTGAGTGCTCCAAATAAATGCATAAATTTAAATGCGTTTGGGGGCTAAGATGAAAGCAACAGCTGTTCAAATATTTTGACTGGGCAAATGGCGCCAACAAATTGCGGCAACATGACGACATCAATTTTATTTAGTATAGCTAAAGAAACTTTCAATTCATTTTAGTATTTATTGCCTTAGATTGGACCAAGTTTTGCTATCACTTTGGACTCTCAATATGCAAATCTGTTAACTGCTAATTAGCTGAGCACGCTTAGACTTGTTGCAAACTTCTACCTGTAGAACAAGCGAATATAAAATACATTTCAATAGTTAACTATGAGATACCCTGTTCATTATCATTTCTTTCTCTTGATAACTTTCAAATTGTTCTTGCTTAGTAAAAGTTATAAACAGTAAAAGAAAACTTTGTGTATAGACAGCTTTTGTTTAAACTTCTGCACTCGACACGGAAAACAAACTAATAATGTGACCCGATTAAGTATATAATCATCGACGTCATCCAGTTAATTAATTACTACGTTAAAATTGCATAAGCCTCTAAATACTTTGCTGTTAGTAAAGTTAAAGCTGCTAAAAGTTGGACATTAGCATAAAGTTTGTTTTTAAGGCAGCGCATGTCAAATGCTTCTTCCCCTCTCTTCTTCGCCCGCTCTGAATATAAATGAGTAAAGTCATAAATTAAAATGAACATAATTTGACGTTTAAAACAGAGCAAAAAAAATACTGAGTCAAAGTTGCCTGTTTCGGATGCTTTCCAAATGGAAATTGGCACAGAACTGTTTGTAGATTTACGACCACAGGGCCATGGGTTTTTATAGATAGATGTTTCTAAACAAACACATACAGAATTTGTTCAATTTATTTTCGATTCGTTCTCGTATTTGTGATATATTTCAGGTGTTGTTCTGAGTATTTTGGCTATTTTTATTTTACCGCGCGGGCGTTTTCATCATTGCGATAAATCATTTCATTTAATTGCAATATTTCTAGCTCGATCTGACATTTTTCTTGCTCTTGCCGTGTGTGTGCGAGCCAAATGGTCATAAGTAAGACAAATTGCGTTTCGAATTGCCAAGCGTTCACAAGAAAATGCAACAAGTTTGCACAATGTTTATTGTCCAAAACATACCAAGCAGCCACAAACAATATACATATATATTTATCTACCGATTTATGTTTGTTTGGCCATAAATTTCCCTGGCATTATAGCAGCATTAGAAAAATAAAATAGCAGTGGATTATTTATACCAAGTCAAATAGTCAACAATGTAAATAATGATTTGTCAGCTGGTTGACAACCGGCTACAACAAATGCCATGTAAATAGACAACAATTTGTCAACACAACTATAGACAGAGAGAACGAAAGAGAGAAAAAGAGGGAAAGTGTGTTGCAATGCAACGCATCAAGACCACAAATGCGCTCAATTGCAGCTGGTTGCTTTGCTGTGTCCAAAACATAAATACAACTTAATTAAAGTCAACATCTGTTGCAGAAACTGACACAACAAACAAACAACAATGCTGCCACTTAGCAGTTTACAATTAATTACTGTGTGCAACTATTAGTGCGCATAGCTGCGTTTAACTCTCAAGCGAACAATGACCATTTCATAACTCTGTTTTGTTTTGCTGCTTGTCTTGTCTGTCAACAAATTGTTCATACGCCCCGTTGCGTGAGGATCACAAACATGTCTCGCGAGTTGACCCAGCTATCTAGCGATTTATATTTTTAAATTCTAGTCATAGATGATATTATTCGCAACTGTTCTAATATTGGTTATATTTAAGTGGAAAGCTGATTCATTCATAGAAACTTTGTAGTTACACTTATAAAATATGGCTAATTACATAGATAAATTTGATTGGTTAGACATTAATTATCCAGCTGCTTTTGATTAAGATATAAATAACAGAGTGAAATGTTTGCTGCAAGTTTTTACAGTGAGGAATTTGTCACTTACATCATGCTTAATTACGAAATACTTGTAGGGAATGCTGTTTATAAAAGGGTTTTTTTTAATTTTTTATTGAGTGACTTTTATGACAAGTTTAAAAAGCTACTCAAAACTACTCACAGATCACTTTTAAGTGCTTTACAGCAACCAACTTTGAAAACTTGAAACTCTGTTAACATTCTGTTAGAGACGAGGCCTTCAATGTTAGTGTCCATTAATATGGTACATTACTAACTGCCAGAATATTTATGCTAAATTGTTTTGAGCGCAATAGCGAACTTAACTCATTTGTCGCAATAGTTTGCACATTTTATGTGTTGTGTGTCATAAATAAAGCGGCAATTAATCTGAAAACTGCAACGAATCGGTCATGAACATAAAATGCTAATTTCGTGCAGCTAAAATTCGTATTTTGTTTCTTGAGTTATTTAATAAGTACAGTAAATACATTACGAAAAAACAAAAAAACAACAAGCTGACTATTTGTTTTTTGTGTTAAATGTCAAACTTTGATTTATTTTTCCGCGAAATAGACACACTTTTTGTGTTTCATTTGCGCGTAACTATACACTCACACACTTAGTGTGTGTGAATAAATGAATTTATGTACTTGTACAGATTTGTAATCTATTTGATCTGCGCCGACGACTTTGTGCCGAGTTTTGCATTTTTCTACTTAACTCTGTCGGCTAATATGAAAAGATGTTCTGCTGTTCAAAACTATTTGTACAATTTACTGTTCATTGCCACCTGAAAAACTTGCGAGAACAGTTGCTTGAATATGGATATGTAATAATGATGCCTTTTATGTATGTCTTATGAAAAGTTGCCTGGCAACGTTAAGCTGCTTTTTTGGCCAGTTATCTATTATTTGTTGCAGTCATGGTAACCAATTTCTTCACATTTCTATATTATAAAAATTGGCTGCATTCTCTTTTGTGTGCCTTTTCAAGACTGCTTTTTGTTTGGCTTATCAAAAACGTTTTTGCCTTTTGTGCTGTTGTTTAATGTACCTATAAGTATGTATGTATGTATGTATGTTTGTGTATATGAGCTAATTTTGTGCTGTGTGCGTTCTTATCTCTGCTCACAATCTTGTAATGTAAAACAGCAGCAGCCCCAAAGTCGTCTCATCTTCTTTTTTCTGTGTATGTTAACAGCAAATTTTGCTCAAGTGCAGCAGCTGCATGTAAACAACAATCACAAACAAATTGTTTACTTTTTTATCATCCATTGCAGCATTTTCAGTTTTTGTTTTTTTTTATGGCACGCGTTCCACTTGAGTCGCATAATTGCTTGCAACTGCTTCCAAATTGAATTTCGATAACGAAAACCAAAAGTGTTTTCAAGTGAAAATCATTTATTTGTCATTATTAAATATTTATGTGTGTGCCACATTGTGAACTCAATTTCCGTTCCACACACACACGAAGTCACATAAAATGCGATTGCTTTGGATGCTTTTAATTAATACCTTCTGCCCAAGACCAACAAATGCAAATGCAAATATTGTTTTTCGACTGGGAAACTTTTGCCATGAAGCCATCATATAGTGAAAAATTGGATGCAACTTTTGGCTTCTCATTCGTTCGCTAACCGTTTAAAAATAGTTTGTTATCAGAAAAATGTAATTAAATTCGTACTGCAGCTATTAGGCAACTAACTGCACACAAATAGATATAGATATAGATAGACAGATACTTCCCTTACGTACATTCCGACAACAACAATTGCTGCTGTTGTTGTAGCTAACACACACACACACACACAGATCACATCATCGGTATAAAATAGAATTTTTCTGTCTGAGTTGTTTTTATTCCGCGCTTAGAAAAACAAAAGACAAGAGCTTGTGGGTGGGCGCCTTTGGGCATGAGTCGAACTAGTTTGTACAGTCATTCACAATATATAATATAATATTCAGTGGAAAATTGTTTTAATATTAGAGCCATAAATCTACAATTTTATCAGCTTCTCCAACTGCGCTTGAGGCAGGCGTGGCATGAAACATATGATAATTGGCCACCTCATCAATTACAAAGCTGGTGCTGTTGTTGTTGTTGTTGGCCATTATCACTGTTGACCTGTTGTCAGCCATCTTAGTAGTAGTAGCAGCCTCCCACTGCTGCTGCCCCGCTCCCCTCCGAATGCCTTTGACTATTTGCCGCCGGTTGCAGTTGTTTGAGTATCTGGCTGATTGGTTTATCGTGCCAAATTCAGGCGTGTCGCCTTAGGTCATATTACGTTTATTGTTGTTGTCCGGCTGTGCATTCGCCTATTGTGATTTTTTGCAAAACTCTACGGGTGGGCTGTTCGCAAGGGGCAGGGGCAGGGGCAATATAATAATTTTGACTTTGAAAGAATGTTTTGTGCATTTGAAACGATTTGGTTCATGAGTCAACCTTCTCGTTAATGCGATTTAAATTTTCATCAAATCAACTTTGGCATTAAGATATTTTTTTCATACTTAATTTGTTATGTTTCTTTAATTGTTGCTCTCATTTCCTGTGATTTCTTTATTTCAGTTCAACTTCGTGGGCCGCATTTTGGGTCCACGCGGCATGACAGCCAAACAATTAGAACAAGAGACGGGCTGCAAGATAATGGTACGCGGCAAGGGCTCCATGCGCGACAAGAAGAAGGTAAGTAATGTCTACATCACATGTCTGTATAAGAAATTAAAGAAATGTAATTCAAATACCAATCAAGAGTCGTCATGCCAAAATGCTATGCATATTTTGCATGCCACACTAAAAGCCCCAAAAATATATATACATACACCTACTAAAACACAACCGCAAACTATTCCAAATCCAATTTATTAAGAGCTTTAGCATTGAAAACTGAATTGTCGGTTGACAGTCGGGTTCCTCTCGTGCCAAAATCAAATTTATTGTCCATTAAAAGCGGCTAGCTAAATTCATTTTTAATGGCTTTTGGCTCGAAATGTGTAAAGCTCTGTTGGAATTTAAGTAGCTGCAATTTTATAATCCTTCAACTATAATATAGTTAGTTTTAGACAGATGATTGGAGTCACAAAACTATATGCAACAGCATTAATATATCAAACTCATGCCACTCCAAAACTCTCTTGTGATGATTTAATTTGGCATACGGCAAACAAACACAAGCAAAAATCAGAGCGTGCTGATGATTAACTGTATTTTTTTTTTATTCAGCTGAACTGACATGACAGACACACTCGGGGACAAGACAAATAAAAATGTTCACTTTTATAGCCGTTGCAATATTTTGATAATTTAGTAGCTATACAAAACGAACAGAAAAGAAAAGAAAATAGCCGACATCCACCCACTCAGGTGCTCTGTGGAATAACGTCAGCCACAAATGTCGTGTGTGAGTCATTTTTTGAGATTTTCTTTCAGAATGACAAGCGTAAGACCTCAGAGCACAAGCCAAAGCAAATGTTTACTTGCATGCAGTAGCAAAACACAGAGAGAGAATATTACTCATACGTCAGCTGGCTAAAAAGGAACCCTATGCAGGCAAAAAAAAACGAAAACTATTTACACTAACATGGCTCACTGCCGGGTTGACAGTTCTTAATTTGACAAGTGGTTGGGGCGGAATTAGCCAGACTGCTGACGAGGCAACTTCAAAAGCCAACTAAACTGACAGTTCTTCTGGCATTTTGAGCTTAATTGATTAGTAATTCAACGAAATTATATTTAAACGTGACACTTTCCATATATACATATTTAGTTTTTGGGTCAAAAGTTAATGCGTTGAACGCCGCCCCCTCACAATTGCCTTTAGGCCACAATAAATATTAAGTTGTATTTTCACACAAATATTTTTCATTGAGCGTGGCAGCCAAATGTGCTTTCTGGCATTTGGCGTGGCCAAAGAGTAACCACGAAATTGCATTTTTGTAGTGTATGCCCGCCCACAATTAAATTGTTTTGAGACCATTAGCAGAAACACGCGCGCGAGGAAATGTCGTCTTGCAACGTGCATTTCTAAATATTTTACTGCATGCCCCTTTTTTTTTTTATTGTTGCGCCTCACAAAGGCGGAGTGTAAGAATCTTTTATTGGCATTCATGCTTGGTTTCTTCTGTTATTACACGCATCACCAATTAAATAATGAAGCTTGTGGCTAGACAAACTAAGAATTACTTGGACACTTTTAGGTGATTTTGGCATGGCAAGGAAAAAGATACAGAATATTGATACCAAAAAGTTTACAGAATTTTTAAGATTTACTTATTTATTTATATCATTAACAGGAGGATGCCAATCGTGGTAAGCCCAACTGGGAGCACTTGTCTGATGATCTGCATGTCCTGATCACTGTTGAGGATACCGAGAATCGCGCCAAGGTCAAGCTGGCTCAGGCTGTTGCCGAAGTGCAAAAGTTGCTCGTGCCGGTAAGTTAATTCCTATAAATTAGTTTAAAGCAACTGCTAGTCGGTCTGTTTGCCTTTCTATGCCTAATTCCAATTAAAAAAATATATATACAAACACAAACAAAATCTCATCACTGCATCAACGTCAAAAGCAGTAATATATGTGTTAAAAATCAATTAAAATAAATACAAAACCTGCATTTAATGCCGATTTACTTCCCTCAATATTAATTAATCAATCACTATTAAAAAACGAAATGTGTGCGAAAAATGCGTTTGCTGTATCTATATCTATCTGTTTTAAATCAATAAAAAAATATCTCATTGCTTAAAATTGTTAACCGAAATATTAATGATTTTTTTGTTTAATTTTTTTCATATCTCTGACCAATCTAATATGCTTTAATGTATTTTGTTTAATACATTGAATATCTACTACTACTACTACACACAAAAAACCACACACACACATACGTACTTTGTACTAACAGCAAGCCGAAGGCGAAGATGAACTAAAGAAACGTCAACTTATGGAATTAGCCATTATTAACGGCACTTATAGGGACACAACAGCGAAATCAGTCGCAGGTATGTCTATCAAGCTCTCTCTCTTTATAACTATAAACATTTTTACTCAGCTCATAAACAAAAAACACAGAGAAAAGAAAAACCGAATAATTTGTCTAAACCAACAGCTAATCCCAGTACTGACTAAAAAACCACCCGGCTCTGAATAAAAAAAACTGAAGCGAAAGCAAAAGCAAAAGCAAAGTTCTAATAACAAAAGCTAACCAATAATGATATAATGAATGTTTTCTTTGAATTTACATGGATTTTCTATATGGACAGCTTTCTCATGCGTTGGTTCTCCTTCTGCTTCTGTTCTGTATCCCGCAGTGTGCGAAGAGGACTGGCGCCGTTTGGTTGCTGCATCGGATAATCGCCTGCTGACGCCGACACTGTCCGGACTGCCCCAGTTACGCACATCCGCCAACGCACCATTGGGCGCACCCTTGATACTTAATCCACGCATGACCGTGCCCACATCAGCAGCCAGTATACTCTCCGCCCAGGCCGCGCCCACCGCCGCCTTCGATCAGGCTACACACGGCATGATCTTTGCGCCGTATGGCGACTACACGAATTATGCAGCACTGGCCGGCAATCCTCTGCTCACGGAATATGCTGATCATAGCGGTGGGTTGTTTGCTAGATAAACTTACATACTTACATACGTAATGATTTTCGATATCAGCTAAATATTGATTCGATATACTACACTCTTTTTAACTTATATATGCGCCATAACTGTTGACACAAGCACACAAACACACACACACACACGTACACACACCATCTCAATATCGTATCGTATCACCTTCTGAAATTACACCAAACAAACAAAATACAATCAAGTTAAATATGAGCATCTAATAAGCCAGTTTATGAGGCGAGTCATCGATCAGTCAAGTTTTTGTTAGCCAACTTTTATTTATAATTACGAGCAATAATACTTAGAAAGACTACTTACAAACACACACACACACATGTTGGGAGAGTTTTCATTAGGTCTCTTAACGGTTTAAGGAAATAGACCTGGTGTGAAATACGCCCAGTTTTACTTTCAATATTATAGTCAGCATTTTGCAATATTTTATTTAGTTTGCTTGAGTATTATTTTTGCATAATTTGTTTTGTGTTTTTTTTAATTCAATTCCAAGCTTATTAACTACACAAGTGCATTTATATTTTCTACATATTTATATATACCCTTGCAGAGGGTTATTTAACCATTTCCTGCTACTAGTCCGTGCTCTTGTCTGTTTTCTCGGTTTTTAACCTTTGCTCTTCGTTACCAATCTTTTCTTTCATTAGATCGAGGTGGATCTGTATACCCCAAAGTTTTCTGGACCGATTTCGAGTTTGTTAGATTTTAATACATTTTTTTGTAAACAAAATTTGTAAGGGTATATATAAGTCTTCGGGCATGCCGAAGAGAGCGCTACTTGTTTTGATTTAATTATTATTTCTGCAGTGCCATAAAGTATGCAATACAAATTTGATTAGTGCACGCTTTTAACCCTTGGCATCGCTTGCCTGCTTTAATTTTTTCCGCATGCCACAACACTCACAGCTAACGATAAATTCTTAACACACTTATATATTTTCTTATTGAATTTCTTTCTTATTTTTTATCTGAAATCTCATATCTTGATATATAAACAAATATTTCCAGTTGGTCGATATATGCATGCCGGCTCCGTCTTTTGAACTTTTTTTTGTTTGAGTGCACCAAGAATTTATTGAAGTCCATAAATTGTTAGTTTTTACTACTAGTTCCAGTTAAAAGCAGTCTGCCTGCCGTTGACAGTGCACAACAACAACACTGAACACAATTTAAACATATTTAATTTTAGAACAAGCATATAAATATATATATTTATTTAGCAACAACAAAACGGCACAACAAGAACAACAACAAAATACTCAAATACAAAACTGCAGCTTCTTTAATGAAAGCAAACAGAATGATAAACCAACAAAAAAATACATAATTAATTATGATTATTGCTCGTCAAAGTTTTTTCAAAGTTAGTTCATAGGTCGCAAACATTTCTTTAAACTCTGGCAACTGGTTGCTGCAATCTTGTAAATAAGTGATTTTTAAGCACACGAACGTAGATTTGAGTTTACTATTACCTATATTATTTTCTTTTGTGTGGGTGTGCTTTGAGCTTTGTGTTTTTTGTAACCAATTGCAAATTTTCTACTTTTGAGAACATGAGTATATTCTAGTTGACAACAGCAACAGCAGCAACAATGTGACAATAACAATTTGTTGGTTGTTGTTTTGGGAACAATGAGTATTCTACTTACCATATTACTTAAAGCCTTCAACTTAGTTGCTGAGTTATCTAGCTAGTTTAGAATAGTTTTCTACATATATTTAGGACTTAAAATAACTTGTGTTATTTATTTTATTCTATTTTATTTCGGTGTGGGTTGATGTTAATTTTATTTACAAACAAATATTTTTGTTGTGTTTTTGATTTTTTATTCTACTATTTAAGTGCAATGTTTAGCTGTTAGCTAATTAGTTTTTGTGTAGCAATTAAGCGCAGTATTTATGCACAAATGTACCTAATACGTCAAGTTCACATTTGATTTCCGTACCGTTTGAGTTTCTTTTTCCAGCCAGTGCCATTTGGAGCAATTAGCGATTTTAGCATTATATATCTTACTATATTAATTAGATGGGAGCCTTGAATCGAGTTGGTGCTTAATAAAAACAAAACACACATTTGTATAGACATAAGTTAGTTGAGTTGGGTTCAGGCAGCCGTCCAACAATTTTCTTGCACAACTAGTCAGACAGACACTGAGAAACAGACAGACAGCTGGAAGAATGCTAAAGAACTATACTACACATTAAAGTTATGAACACTGTTGTTCAAATTTAAGTTAGACAAGTTTCAGCTGCTTAAAGATCACTTATTTTTGTAGACGTTCAACAGCCAGCTAGCAATCAACAAACAATCAAATACGACTCATTCCAAAGAAACAGAATTTAACAATTTATATATTTTAAACATATATTTATATAAAGAAAATTGGTAATTAGCAAGAAAAAAGAAAAAAACAGTGTCAGTGTTTCAACAACAACAACAAGAGCAAGCATAAATATATATTTTATTAGCAAATAAGTTTTGTAGTGGATATACATATATCTACACCAATTATATATATACATTTATATGCACATATATCTACAATGTATCGTATCGTATATTTTAGTAGGCGCCCTTAAGCAGCAACGTCGTTTGGCAGCTAACAGAGAACACCCATATCAGCGTACAACGGTCGGAGTGCCAGCCAAGCCGGCGGGTTTCATTGAGATACAGTAAAAGCACACTAAACAGTACCAACAACAACGCAAAAGAATTTCGTTTCATTTTGAAACAAAACTTTAAACCCGCAACAACTTTAAATTAAATTTTTTAAATTTTTTTCAAACTTGTACACAAAAAAAAAACAACGATGTTCGATATCGTTTATCATTATGTAATCATTGCCCGGCATCAAGTTTCAAAAACGGGCAATTTAGTTAAATTAACGATTTTGTATTTATTTTATTTTTTGTTTTGCAAGCTTTTTTCATTCTATTTTGTTTTCAAAAAATTTTTAATATTAAAAAAAAAATAAATAAAATATCTGTTGCTGCTCTACAATGAAATCCCGCTAGTCCAGTTGGCCAGGCCGGTCTGTGCAGCTCCGTAACTCAGTTAACTCAGTCCAATATATAAATCAAGCGCCTCACAGGTTAGTTGTGTTTCTACTCATCTATAAATTTGTTTTCTATTACTTTTATTTGTTTCACATGGAGTGCAGCTGTCATTCATAGACCATAAATAAATGCCAGCTGCATTCCATTTGCGAGTTTTGTTTCATTTACCAACACTCACAAAATCTCAAACACATCAGAACAGACACATGCTGAAAATATTATATACAAAAGTGCAATAGAAACAGGAAAGCCGCTTAAAGTTGCTTCATCTAAAAACAAAAGTTGTTTTTTTTTTATACAAATATATTTTTTTGTTAGTTTATTTTATTTCTTTGTTGACGACGTTGACTTGTGCCTTTGATGTTTTACAAAAACAAAAAAATATTAGAAAATAAAAATAAAATGGTAAGAAATTCGAATATCAATTTCTCTACTGCAAACTCGAAAGCAAAAGCAATTTAGTACTTTTTGTATTACTTTTTCTTAAGCCATATAATTATTATTATGATTATTATACATTACTTTATTATTATCTATGAAATATGCAATATTGAATTTTTTATGTGTATCTAGAATTTAAGGCCCTGTTAGTTTGTAACGTTTACCTTGTATATCATTTAAATGTACTTTGTTGCAATTGAACCGAAAAGTGTACCAGAATAAAGATCAATGACTTTTGTTGAAGTGCAACCCAAACACAGAAAACAAAAACCAAAAACAAAAAAAAAAAAAAAAAAAAACAGCATTTCTTATGATTTCACTTCCAAGATGATAGAATGCTTTGAAGCATTCCAGCCACTTCTTTCAGTCGTTTTTAAAACTAACGCTTTCTGAAATTAACTACGTCTCACATAACTCATTGATCACCTCAAAGAAAGTACATAATAATATAAAACACTTAACTTTTGTTTGCAACTCTAAGAATTTAACTTAGTCTCTTAAGTTCTGTCTCTCTGTGTATGCACACACACACACACACTCGTAGCCAGCGTTGGGGCCTGATGTACTACTACTACTACTACCACACTACTATTTGTACCATTATCTGGGGCGTAAATCTATGCTTAACGTCTGTATCACCCACCACCTCCATAAAAAAACACACACCCCACCTTAGTATTAATTAATTAATTAATGAATAATAGTCATGTCGAAAACAGTGAGCAACAAATTAAAGTCCATCTACTTACAAACATAAAAATAATTATAAACAAATCTTGACGTGTATTTAACAACAGACTTAAACTTTAAGCATAATGGTTCTGGTATCTCTCTTTCTCTCTCTTTAGTTTAGTAAGATAAATATACTTGTGTAACGTTTCTATAAAATTGCATATGCATTTGCTTACAACTCCTGTAATACGCACACAACAACCACAACACACAAACATATACATTAAATCTACAAAACAAAATTATTACTAAATTGATTCTAATGCCATGCTGAAGAATGTCTGATAAATTTAACTCGTGATATGCACATACAATAAATTCCTTAAAAAAATTAAAAAAAAAAAACACCAATATGTAAATAACGCTTTACCTTGGCATTTTTTTGAAGAAAAAAGTTATGATTTAAAACAATTGACAGCCAATGCACTTGCAATTTTATTTTTGTTCTCTAATCTTGAAATTTGATACTCTATAATAGCATTTACATATGTAAAAACAAAAAACCATAAAAATATCAAATGATATGTGATGTAATATTATTGCTAATTTTAACTAACCAAAGGCCAAGTTAACTAAACAAAGAAACAAAAGTAAAAACAAAACAATAAAAAAAAAACCAAAGCAAAACTAGCAATTAAAATTAATTAAATTTTTACGTTTTGTAAATTACTTGATAAAAATTCCAGAAGCGATTTAAATAACCAATAAATGTTTCTTTAATAACGTATTAAACAAGTTTTGACATATATAATACATATATACATATATAAATATTTTATATATATACACATATTAGATTTGCACTATCTACGAGTTTTACTACGTTTGTGTTTGTCCTCTTTTAAAAAGTACAAACGCTTTTATTCTCTTCTTTTTATATGTATTTTTAACGACATATATTTTCTCCATATATGTCAGTAATAGTTTTAAACAAAAGTTACTAAACGTTTGTGAGCTATGAAAATCTTGGCCTGCATGTTGTGTGCCCTGCTCTTAATAATTATTTATTCTGACTGTTCACATATTGCATACATACATATAATATATATATTTATGCCCGCTTTCATTTAGTAACTTCTTGTGCTCATAATTCGCATATTAAAATCTTCAATGTTGTAAACAAGAAATGAAACAAGAAAAACAAATAACTAACTGCTAACCATTTAATAAAACTCAATTTCCATTTCTATGACTCTTTTATTTACATGCTAACCAAAAACAAAAAACCAAAAATATAAAATCTAAAATCTACCAACAACAACAACACATCTAAAATACACATCAAAAATGCATTCTAAAAAAACAACCACAAACAATCCACCAAATCCACCTTTATGAAACCAAGACCAAGACTTTGGGACACATCCAGGAGGCAGCAGCAAGAGATTTGCCTATGATGTACAGAGATCACAGTGCAGCAGTCGCAACAGCAGTATCACTACAACAACACCAGCAACAACAACAACAGCAGCTTCAGGTGCCACAGGAGTCGTGTGGCAGTGGCAATAACCATGCATTGTGAATGGAATGTGAAATGATTGTTAATAGCAAGTAGAGAAACAACAACAAACACTTTGTCACTGACAACTACTAAACACATACACTCTTACACACACATACGCTTAAACAGCGTCTTTGGCCTGTTGCTTGTGCCTGCAACTCTCATCATCAACAACAACAACAAACATGAAGAAAATAATGTATTGAATTTTGTGGCCATTTTTGTTGCAAAACAAACAAACAAACAAACATACAATTACAACATATATAAAACAAATCAAACATAGTTTCTAGCTTAAATTAAAATATACATATAATTATTACGCACTTCTAAGTTATAGAGCATAGTTAAAAAACAAAGTTCAGCGAACAAAAATTACTTAAATTAAATTCAGTCATTTTTGAAAAAATAGAACGAAAGAATATCATAAACAATATACATTAACAGAATCTCATACAGAAAATGCAAAACGTTTTATCACATTTTTTTCTCCAACGCGAAGAAGAATCTTTTTTTGTAGTTTTTAAGCTTAAACAATTGTTTTACACACGCAAACACACACACACATCGACTCACTAAGCAACAATTATATGTTGCAATATATTCATCATACTCGAGAGTATAATACTACCATATATATATATATATTATTTTTGTTAAATTGACGCGAATTCTTGTTAATGAAGTATTTCGATTATGATTATGTTATATACTATATATACACCCACACACGCACACACATCAATATAATATTATTTTTATATAAATAAAGAAATCGCAACGCGTTTTTCGTGCAGATTTTTGAGTTAATGTCAAACGCGTGTGCTTTTTAAAAATTATACATTTTAAAATAATACAGAAAACACAAGTAACAGCCATATTTAGTTAATGAAAAAGTAACGAATATCATGCATTAATAACCATGTACAAGTTAAATTAATATTAATAATATAATATTAATGTTGAGCTCAAGCACAATGTATTATACACAAAACAATAAATAAATATAATAAACAAAATGAATTCAAAGATGTTTGAACAAAAATTCTTTAATTTAAAATACATTTTAGAAGCTTACAATTTTTATATATAATTTTTAAAAGACGATATTAAAAAGATTTTATAAATTAGCAGCTATTCTCAACAAACAATAAATGTAAAATCAAATAAGAATTGCATTTAAATTATGGTACAAAATAAAAACGTCTACATTATTTTAAATTAAAGAATTTTCTATAATGCAGCTCAGCTTAAAAATGAAGCTAATTAAATTATGATTACAAACTAAAACAAATTGAAACAAATATGTAATTAGTGTGCCTTTTAAACATTGCATCTAAGTTAAATGTTTAACATATTTATAACGGCACAAATCAAAAAACAAGTTATGAAAAAAATTAAATATTTAAATGCCAAAATCGTTGGCTAGGCAGCAGTCCATACAGTTTGAAATTATAATACGAAACATACTCATACTTACAACAAATTAAATAATTTTATTAACTATTTAATGATGATAACATCTTAAATAATATACATCTCTATGTTAGTAACGGCAATCGTGCAATCGTAGCAATGAGCACCGCCAAAATTATCAAATCTTTTGGTGTGCTGCCTGAAAACTTTTCGATATTGAAATTGTTAGTAACTTAATAAAACAACAAACTATGAATCATATAGTGCATAGTAATAAGTTTAAGCACATGGCATATATCTATTGAATGTTGTATGTATTGTGTTGTAATGGGAAACATTTATTTCAAACAATATTCGTTCATTCTCAGCATCATACTATCATAAACATTGCAAATTTCATTGAATTCTTGCGAAATCTATCCACATATGTTCAAATAATAAATATCTATATATACGCAACTGTAACAAAAAGCAAACTAAATTATGTACAAGTTTTTGCATAAAATAAATGTTTATAAAAAACCAAAATGTTTTAAATGTTGTAATTGGATTTCTAGCCAAACAGGTTCTAATTAGGCCAAGCACACACAATCTGAAATTTGAATACCATTTAATAAGGTTGCATTACGAACAACAATAGACAGTTCCAGGACACGGATGCATGGCATGTGCAATGTGGCAACAAAGCATGTTCTCAAATAACAAATCCAAATACAATTGAGGAACGAAAGAAACAAGGACATGCTGTTAATTGAGAACATTGCAGCTTTGTTCTGATTTACCCGAAATCCTAATCGGCTGTGTAATGCACAATGGATCTTCGATTAAAATATACGTATTTAGAAGGAACAAAACGTTTTCCCAAAAATTCTTTTCGTCTGCAAACATGATAGCCATTTCAAGAAAGAAGTGATAAATGCTGGTCGACTTTATTGCGAGGGCTGCCTCTAAAGTGGATACTTTTTCTAATAAGGTTTAGCTTGCTAAAATTTGTTTGAAGTTTGAAGTTGGAATATATGTATAGTAGTGAATAAGCCAATTATACCTAATGCACATATATCATGCCGTTTCAAAGCTAAAGAGTTTTATTTGTGAATCAAAAATAAGCTTAGGGCACATTCTAATTTTGCCTCAAGGACTTAAAAACCAACAACAATTAAAAAGCTTATTGTTACCGAGCTGACTTCGGAGTAATTTAACGTATACAAGCACTCAATTATGCGTGCAGACTTCTTTACTTCTTAGAAAAAAGAAGGACCCTAGGTTTGGTTTCGTTCAACATTGTAAACAAACCGAAGAACACGTGCAGTTGGCCTTAAGGCGCATGTGCTGAAATTAACAGCGACTTAACAGCAGGCTGTTAGGCTGTAATAAAAGCAGTAAACATTGGGCAAGCCGGCTCAGTACTTTGGTAACAGGCGTCTTGTAAGGATTAAAACCGTGCGGGAATCGCAGTAGACGGTAGCAGTCAGACTTATTAACGTTACGTAGCAACAAGTGTATCCCCATCGAGTCAATTGATAATGTGTGAGATAAAAATATTAGTGTCTGTCTTCGGCTTTTGTGCGCTGCTTGTTGCCATGGCACATTCCCGTAATGAATCCCACCAGCAGCCACCGCCTCCTTTGGCTCATGTGGATAAATGCGGCAGCACTCAAAAGATGGTAGACGAATGTTTTAAGGATTTGCCCCCACATCTAATGGAGTTCCTGCAGAACACCAAGATTGTCATAAGCAAGCGGGATATCATAGCCAAGTGCAAGTAAGTCTCGCCAAAGATCTCAAGCCAAAGTGAAGTGCCTTTTGAAGCGCCTGAGTGCCGCTATAAATAAAACACCTCTGCATGCAGCCAAGATGTATTCAACATACATTATTGATTACACCATCCGATATGGCGTGGACGGAAAGTGGCATCACTCTTAAGATGCTTAGAGTTCATAATTAATAAGTGTTCTCTGTGTTGGGCTTGAGTATTAAGAACAAAGTTTTGTCTGACTTGCTTCAAAGGGTTTTCCGGCTATTAATTCCTTGCTCAAGCAACGCAAAAATACAAAACAACAAAGTGCAAAGTAAACCAAAACTTTTCAAGTAACAGATATTTCGATTCGGATTTTTATTGAAGAAAAGGGGAGCGAAGTTTATGCGAAGCTTCGAGCGTAATTTAATAAACAATTAAAATTTGCTACTGAAGTAAATATGCTAATGATGTGGACAATTAAAGGGAATATTTAATCCTTTATAAACTTATTGTTGTTCAGTGTATAAATTACCAGTATTATTTTGTTTTTGTAGTGTTTTCAATCGCGGTATGAGCTGCTTTGATGCATATTCAGCACGTTGTCTGCAAAATCGAAAACTTGGACTGTTTAAAAATAATGTTGATGGCGCTCGCAAGTTTTTCAAAAAATTTTGTGCCGATGAGGATTTTCAAAGAGGTACGTTACAAATAAAAAATATGTATAATTCCAATAAACATTCTTTGAACAAACACTCATTCCTTAAAATCGTTTGTACAATGCTTTAAATTGTGTTGCTAATCAAAATATGCAAAATAAATTTGTTTAAATATTAATTAACAAAGGATTATGTTACATTTTGCTGCAATTTGTATCAAATTTCATAAATTTAGCCACAAAATGCTCAATAATATTACTTGCAATTAATAAATTTACAAAAGGAGCCAGTAAAGGTCCTTGGTCCATACAGCTTGTGCTCGTTGATGCTTATGCATAAAATGTTTTGGGGGTCGAAAATGTTTTCATGCTTCAGAAATTTCCTCGAAAACATTAAAGGTCATATTGGCAAGGCTATTAGAATTACTCGTGATTAAATTCAAAATTTAAAGCTTTTAATGATTGCATTGCAATAAAAATGACACATGTAGCAAGAGTATCGATAAAATCAATGTTGTCATTAGCATGTTTTTAATTAGTGCATAAATGAATGTTGTACTTCTTGGGACTTGCCGCAGCTTATTAATGATTAATGATGGCGCGTATCGTATTGTAGATTACCTGCGTCACAAGGACTGTTTCACATACATACAGGAAGATTGGATTAGCTGTACGACTGAATTCGAAAACATACTCACGGATGACTTGCACGACAACACGCGTAATGCCAGCGACAAATTCATGGAATTCTGTTGGTAAGTATCTGTCCAATTTCGTTTGTAGATTTTGCCCAAAATATCACAGCTCACCATGCATGGTTAAATAATCATTGTTGGCCACTTGCTTGCAGCGCCCGCTATGCTTACGAGAACTGCATTTACAATAGTGCACGCTACAAATGCTATAAACACTCGGCTGAGTTTGCACGGGAAACGGCGAAAATGCTGTCGGATGAGAAGCACTTTAGCAACTGCCGGCATTTGGAGCACATCTGTGCGAATTCGGTGCGCATCGCTTGGATTCGAAGCAGTTGGTTTCCTCTGGCGTTGGTGCTGGGACTGCGATTCGTGCGGCATATCGTTCGACCGTAAATTGGCAACGTTCTTGGTTGGTTGTGTGGTGTTGTTTGTCCAAATTGAAAATGCATAGCATTGTTTGTCTATTTGGGGGAGGGTACTGGGTCGGACAGCGACACTTGCTAGAATTTAAGCTGGATATTAACTATTTCTGTGTATATTTGTGAATTTAATAAATTTACCTATAGTTGTGCAAAAATTCACCAACAAGTGAGATTTACATAAGAGTTTATTTCAATATAAGTTAAATCGGTCACGTTCTTAACAACTTTGAACTTATTCAACTTTTTCAGAGGTTTTTCATATCGCAACAATTTTGTGTACTTTTCGTATCTTTTTCTCAGCCATTTGACGGCTCTTTCCCTAAACAAACTGACTGTCTGCCAAATGCAGAAACTTATGCCGACATAGTATATATATATATATTCTTTGGAAAATATCTTTCATGTATGTTTTTGTTGGGGCATTAAAGTTCATCCCAAGCAACTAAACTTTGCCCGTTAAATGCGAGTACTTTATTTTTTCCCCATTGTTGCTCTAAATATAGATCGATATTAATTTTGCTTGTGTTGCTTCTAATGCAAGTTAACAACATGACAAAGGCAGCCCTTGTGTTCCCGTCGTTGGTGCTCGTGTTTTAGCTCCGCTGCAAAAAAATGCTCATGTTGCAAGGAAAACCGCGAATTTCAAGCATACTTGACTTTTCTTTCCCTTTGGTAGACTTGCATAAAATCTGTCAATAATTAAACCTTAACTCAATACAAGTGCACTTTATAATTCCATATTTATCCTAGAAGTATGCAACACGTTTCTGCGGAAATGCTTTATATATATAATTTCAAGAATTTGTTGTTTAACCACAGACTTATTTTCAAGTGGGCGATTTAAGAAGTTGTTGCTAAGGAATCCGAAAATTAAATTTAACTTCAAGTACACAGCACAATAGGCCATTAAAAGGCTTAAGAATTAAGCCAACATTGCTTGCTACAAAATATAAAATCAATACCCAGTAGTTCTGATGGTGGCGATTGGCCTACTGGAACTACAGTAGGTAGTGGTGGTCGCCTTGTGGGTAGTGATTTCAGCACCAGCGAACTGGTGCTCAGTACTACAGGGTAACAACTACTTGGACATGTTGTCATTTGCATGAGCAAATCAATGGCTGTTCACAAGAAATGGCTATCAACAACACATAAAAAGAAGCGTTCTAAGTACCTGTAACTACAAAATATTGGTAACAATTCAACTGAATTTACATTTCAGGCATTTGGTTATTTATTTAATGGCATTAAGCAAAAAAAAGGCGAGCAAAAAAACTGTTTAATAATTCATCAATTTGCACTGGTTTTTTTTTTTTTTTGCTTTTCAATGGAACTATGCAGCACACACACATTGCTGCATTGTTGTTGGCCCTTTGTTTACATATAAATTCACTCTGAAAGCATATAAACCTGGCAGCCAATTGCACATATTTACATTTAAATAGGAATGAGTTGAAAAATGTAAAGAATTTCCATACTTTGTATTATGAAATTGTTTAAAAGAGATGAAATTGTGTGTTGGAGACAATACAATTTATTTGCAAAAGCATTAAACTATCTTCAGAGCTCAGCTTTAATTAAGCAAATTTGAAAATCTACACTTTGCCATGTTGCATTGTTCTTTAACGACACCTTTATTGCTCTCAGATATTTATGTGCAATTAACAATGAAAACATTGCACAGCATGAAATTCCACTATTTTAAATTTTACATTTTAGCCACTTTTCAGATAACTTTATGTATGCATACATTCTTGTGAAACTCAACAAGTTTCAATATACGCAATATTCGATCGATTGCTTTTTCACTTAATTAGTTCAAGAGATTTTTGCTACTGATTTCTAGGAATATCAGTGTGTACACAATGAGTTTGTGATGCAATTAAGTGAATACACCTTTTATTTTAAAGTTATTCAAAGGCTAATTTTATTATGAACGAGCCACAAACTACCAGTTTAGGGCGTTGCTCACGAAATCTGAACATGTTAAATGCATTCACCTGTTGTGACTTAAAAATATTTATTTGCATATTTGCTGAAATTTAAGCGAATAAAAAACCAACAGTATAATTAACAACAAGTCAGCAATCATATTAAGCAACTACTTAACCAGTTTTTTTTTATTGAAAGTAAAAAGCAAACTAGAATGTACGCAGTTTGTCTGAGCAGCTCTGAAGCTCTGTGCGAACTTTAACAAAAGCTAATAGAAAAGTTGCCATCGTTCACTAGCGCGCATAAGAAATACATACCAAAACACACTCTTTTATGCGACTTGCAATAAGAGTTTCATAAATATTAAATGCAATAAAGTGCAGTTACACAAAGTGAAAAGCACATTGGAAATCATAATAATACAAATTGCTATCTGTGACCTTAAGAAATGTGCATGATTGCCTTGAGAGGTTCAATCGCATACCTATGGAGCCACAGCGGGGGTTTCTAATATAAAATTAATTGACAAGCTTCACTTAGAACTGATAACAAAAGCTTGTGTGTGATACCCTATTCCAAATTAAGTCGAAGTAAAATGTATAATGCTTTGATCAGCACTTTTTGAAACGCTGAACAACGCATTTTTTATGGCAGCTTTTAGAGAACGTGGAAAGACAATTACTTGCCCCGCCCTATGTAAGAGAATTTAACACGACTGCAAACTAAACAGTTAAAGCTTCCTTTCATCAGAATTTAGTTTTTTTTACGTTTTAACTTACATTCGTGTGTAGTTTTCGAAGCAAACTTTATGTTATGCTTTCAAAGTCATGAAGCTGCATAAAAATTGTGTGTTTTGCAATTGAAAAAGTTCTAGTGCCACTGCGATGCCACAGTGCGTATGAACAATATGTTCACTTCACTTTTAAAGCTTACGAAAAAACATATTACTCTAGTTTGTTTTTTCATACTTTGTTTTTTTATATATTTTTTGAAGTGCGTTTAGCCGCTTATGATTTGCGTCAGACCATCATCGTAACCCCCACCACCTCGTCCGCCGCCGTAGCCACCACCGCGTCCGCCGCCTCCACTACTCGGTCCAAAGTTGCCAGAGTAAACCGGACGTCCGCCACCGTTAGTCCCCGGATTATAGTAGTTGCCGCCGCCACCTCCTCTACCACCACCACCACCATTGTTGGCTGTGTAAATGCCTGGTCCTTGACCAGCGGGCGGATTACCTGTGAATGCCGTTAGTTATTTGTTATTATTTTGCATCGACAGTGTCTTATTTGCATTGCAAGCCCTTACAGTCATAACATCCGCCGCCAATGTACACAGCTGCCTGCGACATTGCAAATGCGCTCAGCATGCAAACCGCAAAAACCACACTAAAATTCCCCATATTGCAACAGTTGTTGTTGTTCAGCTTTGAGTTGTTGGTGTTTTAAGGTGCCAAACGGGTCTGGCTGGTAGCCACAGCCAGTTCTGACTTTTATACGTCGATTCTTCTTTGCTTGTTTATGTGTGTGTGTGATTTTTTCAGTTAGCTATTCCATGATCAGCTTATCGCTTAAACTCGTGTACAGATAGTCGTAGAAATGTGTATAGCCGTCAAATATTAATCAAAGTGGGGAAATGCCCTGACTCAAACATACATCTCATACATACATACTCTCTGTTCTCAGAGTGTGATGCGTTCGCTTGTTGATGCTAAAAACAATAACAAAAGACAACTAAAAACAATACTTCTCAGTAGCAAACGATGTGCTCTAAGTCGCGTGGTTGAGTGCCGACTAAATGAATGTTTTGACAGTCACGACCAAAATGTATAAAAGTAAACGAGAAGTATAAACCTTTTTATTTAAGCTGGTTTCGCTGGAACGGCGATAAACATTCATGTTCATAAACAACAATGATTTGCAATAATTACGAGTATTAATTATGTTAATTTATTTTTCAGCAGAATTTTATGGTGCTGTTGTTTTTGATTCGTTCTATTTGTGGGTGTGTCGTTGTTGTCGTGGTAATAAATCAACTAAATACGTAGTGGCCTTTTGGGAAATTCTCTGTGTACCTGATTAAATAGTTATCAATGTATTGGGATTTTCCCAGTTAACACTCTATGTTGCTAAATTGAACTGATTGATTCGCTGTTAATAAAATATATATAATTTAGGTAAACAATTCTTGAACCAAGAATAAACTGGGATTTTAAGTTGATTTCATTTAACAACAAGAAAGCGTGTCGTATGCCATAATAATTGTTGGTAGCGCATTATAAGGCCGGTGCGTTATTATTATAAACAAAGTGATCGCCTATTGAACTGCTAGCGATAACATTTATATGCATTATATATGCAAATCGTTTGTGATTTTAATGGCATATATAAAAACTGTTTAATCGGCTAAAGCTCGTCTAGTTGAGTGCTGCCATAATGAAGTACTTGACGTGTGCATTGCTCTTGTTCGGACTGCTGCCGGCTTTGATCAGCGGTAAACAATTAAAGCGATTATTTTGGATTTTAACTAATCAACAGGTTGGCGTATACTTAATTTACAGCTTATCCCAGCACAGTGGTTGTGAATGGCGTTTGTTTGACGTGTAAGTATTAGTTGCATGCTTGTCATCAGTCTCACAGCACTCAAGAACTGCTTAAATAGGTCCCAATCCAAACGGTGATCCAGTGTACATAAATGGCCAACAATATCGTAGCTTTTCAGGCTCGGAAGGCAATGTGATACTCGATCGTCCGGGTTACAGCAACAATGGACGTAGAACGGTCATTAGACGTGGTGGCACCACTGTGGTCAATGGCAACTGTGAGATATGCAATGTGGATGTTTAAAAGTCTGTCAACAATTTTTTGTAAAGTGTATTTTTAATATACACTAAAATAACTTTGGCAAACGCTTTAAATAGTTGCCAAACTAAAAAATATGAAACGTTACAAGTGATATATATTCGTTTTATTCATACTCACATGTGTATAAGGTTATCCTGTCACACACTTCAATGTTGTTGTATACATTCATTCGCACAAATTGTTGTTTGCTTTGGCCCACAAAATTCCATTTTAAGCAGGTAACAAAGGCAAACTCTGGGGTTTTTTTTTTTTTGTACGGTAGTAGCTTTTCCAATTGAATCGTCTGCCTTTGTGTTGGTTTCTCTTTTTTGTATGCGGAAGTTACACTGTCATATTGGAACAAATAAAAAATTTTGGCATTAAACTATGACGTTTGCGTTATACTCTGTTTTTGTTGTATATTAAACATTTTGGGTATCTCTAGCAGTAGGTTAAGCCATATACCTAATTCAATTTTGAAAACAGAGTATCTACAACATGCTACCAAATAAATAATACAAATATTGACAAGATAATACAATATATATAGAGAGAAAAATACCAATAAAAGGGAGCCTGTTAAAGGAATTGTGTTTGAAATTTGAAAGTGTCGCGTCGCAATTGACATGTAACAATGGCAGAGTCAAACGTAACAGTTGGAAATTTCATTTTGGCAGCCACCCACACATTCACACACGCACATTCAGTTGGCACGCAATCAAGTTGTGTAAGTAAGCGTAAGTGGATTCTACATTTAATGAGCAGAACACTGTGCGCGTGTAACATTGCGTATGCTTAATGATGCATGCAGCTGTCCACATATGGCTAAAATCCGCTTTTGACCATTACTTTCATTGGCTTCAAATTTATTAAACAAATTTTCAATATACAATTCCGCTTGTCAATAAAACCTGTTCAATTGATTTACAATTTCAACTTACCTGCTAATATAATGGTCATGGCCAGAATTTGGTAGGTAAAGTTAATTAAATTCTAATTTTTTTTGTTAGCTTTTGATTCCATTTGAGCTTATTAAAAAAATAAATAAAAATGTAACAGTTTGTAATTTAATTTGAACATTTTGATGGCTTCGACCAACGCAGTTTGCCTTAAATTTCATCTTGAGCGCATTTTTCCTCTTCTTTTCTGGCGTAATATGTCTTTATGTACTTTAAAGTGCGCTAGGGCTGCGTTGTAAGGCTCGTTGATTTTTTGTGGCGTTCCTTTTATGTTCGTAATTTCGTTGAAAGCATACACTGATTTACTGTCGTTACTTCAACTTGTGTGCAGTGTAGTATATGTGGTTAATGTTAATACAGTCACGTTTCGTGATATCGTTGTCTACTGTGAACTCAATTTCATTCAGTAACAGAAACACAGCTGGAAACTGATTTGAAATGATTAATTTATTGCAATTCGACGATTGAACTTGATTTTTTAGACGTGAGTTGTATAATTAATATGCAGATGACAGTAATTCAATGGGAAGTGGTTAAAAATTTTGTCTTTTGATTTATATTTCTTTTTTATTAATATGTGTATGCTTACACTTTCGAATCAGAAACGATTATGCTGACAAATTTAATATTTCATCGGAATTTTGAAAACATTCTGAATGTTAAACGAAGGTTATCTAGAAAAGCCCGAGACACAATTTTATGAAACCTCTAGCTAACCAATTTTAAACGCAGAACCGTTTTCCTGTGAAAAGCTTAATTAAACTTACAAGGTAAGCAACTATATTTTAAATGTAAAATTACCCTAAATTAAAGCTTGGCAAACAATTTTCAGCCAAAAACTCACTAAAAAAAAAAATCTCTTACCACACAAAACGGTTGTTGTCCAACATGTCCAAGCTAATTTGAGCACTTTATTACTTTTGGCCACAATAAAAGTATGCCTAGCTGGCTTTGTTGTAAAGTTTTTTCCAACCAGTTGACAAGTAATTAAATGCACTTAATGCGAAATTGTTGTGCTTTCAGTGTGTTTAACAACAAAGCAAATGAGATAAAAATAAGCCAGCAAGGACAGAACGTTTCACTGTTTATAATAAACAAAAGATGTGCAGACGCAAAAAAATATCTGCAGTTTTTATTTTTCTGTACGAAATCTTTTAAAAAGGGTATTTTTGGTTTGTAGCGAAGTGTGTTATGCTTTGAAGAAGTACGTACGTTAATTAAGTTAATTACGTCCTCTTGAAATAAATATGTAAATACTTTAACATTGAAGTCTTTGTTTGTTTGTAGACCAATATTTTTTCATTTATTTTTTGTATTTAGCATTCATTTCCCATGTGGTTTAAGCTGTGGGAATCGTTTGCTCTTCCGTTTGGTTGCAAACTGTGACAAGTGGCTTGCTTTTTGGTAGTAACTGTGAAGTGGAACACTTGACTTAGCAGCTATGTTTGCTTTGACCACAAAAAAGTATATATATTAAATGTTTTTCAACAGCTTTCACTCAACCACCTTTAAGAATTTTATTCTTAAAGCAAAACAATTTTTCGCGCTTTGTGTTTTCGCCAAAATTTTATGTATTTAGCTCAGGCTTGCGGTAGCTCAAAGTAAACACCCATACATACATAGCTATTTAGGTGTTTCTAAGGAAGGCCTTAAGGTAAGTCCCTTGTTTGCCAACTCAACCGCGTTGGGGCTTAGTTGAATACATTGTTGACAGGCCTTGAAGCAAAGAAAGGTAATTAAATAAATTTT
Source organism: Scaptomyza hsui (assembly GCA_018152825.1). Lineage (NCBI taxonomy): Eukaryota > Metazoa > Arthropoda > Insecta > Diptera > Drosophilidae > Scaptomyza > Scaptomyza hsui. The sequence goes on along the minus strand of JAECXO010000004.1, from coordinate 2,239,335 downwards.
AAAGCCAAAGCTAAACAAAAGTATTAAGACTTTATGATTAAAAAATCGAAGAAAGTATTTTTGAACACATAATGTCTGCTGCAGATTTTTAAAGTATTAAAAGGTGGCTTGACTGAATTTAATGTAATTTTGACCATAAAAATAGTCAAACAGTGGCTTTAATAATCTCAGCTACATAAAATATTTAGCTTCTTAAAGTTAGTTTGCTTTGACATGCTATTATTCTACCATTTTATATTAGCCTTGGCTCAGGTATTTCACCGCCCGAACATTCCTTACAGTTTCATAGCAGATAAGAGCCAGACACAAAGCTTCCCTCTCAGACAATCTGGCCAAAGGTCATGTCTAACTTCTTACCGCTGCTGTAGTGGAGAACATCCTAATATTTAACGACAGACCTTAATCTTAAGGGTTTCGTTAATTTGTCAATTCACGTTAATAATTAAAGTGCCCAAAGTTATCTCAAAAAGCCGTTTCAGCTCACTTTCCACGTACAATGTGGCGTATGAATAATTTATAGAACAGCACTTGTTCACTTGCTTAAGTTTAACGACTCTGAATTATTAATGTGGCTCGCCAGGACTATAAAATTGGCTATTCACCGTTACCGATGTTCTTTATTCTGGCTAATAGTATATAATTAACAAGATAATTGTTCTGAATCCCCATCCATCTGTGTCAAAACCAGTAGCAGCATACTACTATTTAGTACATTCAGTTGATTATGATGTTCAACATGTGTTGTCGGTGGCAGTTGCGGTTGCTTGCAACTTGCGACTAATTCGATTATGAGACCGTGTTGCACATGTATACTTTGTCACACAAAAACAACAAAAACTAGCTTTCCTCATATTTATTACGCTTTTAATTAGATTTGTTTGTCTGTTGCGGGGGGATGCAACTTGTTAACGAGAACCCAAAAAACCAAGCTTTTCTGCATATTACGCATCATGCTGTGTGCGAGCGTCCTGTGCCAAGGTTATTTAAACATTTTGCTTACTGCTTGCGGTCAATAAACGTGTGTGTGCTGCCAGTGACCCAGCCACTTCCACTTTGACACCCCAAATTGTATTACAATTGAAAGCTTGTGGGGGAGGGGGACTCGTGATGTCCAACCAAAAGCAGCTTATTCATAATTTGTTAGAGTTTTTTTGAGAGCCAATGGTGTGCATATAAATCAGTTTGTTTCGTTGACCATTTCATTAAACATTTATTTATATAAAGGATAGCCCATGTGATAAATCTAAAAATTATGCACGTTTAACAGCTTCTGAATATCCTGTCAGTGAACGCGCCGTGAACTTCTGCTCTGACCGAGGGCGCATAAAATGTATAGATACAATTGATTTAGCCAGGTGCGTCCAGCAGATAAATTTGTCTGCACGTGCTTAACTTTATTTTGTATATATTGTCATAGCGACAGTAAGGAATTACTAGCACAAAAATGTATTCCTAAATTTTACTTTGAACTTTCTTCTGTGCCTATGCTACTCGACTTTTACACTTTGCTTTCTAGGAATAAATCAAATCATAAAAATAACATTTGCTACACAAGTTTCGTTCAACTTTTCCACTTTCTATTTAATATTTTGTCCAAAAGTTTCCCTATACTATTAATCTGTCTAAACTAATTGAATGTAGTTAACAGCATCACACAGACTGCAGACTTGTTTTATTTGCTGTGCCATTTGACTGTCAAGTCTTAGATATTAAAACGTCAAGCGTATTACCACTTTATGGTACCCGAGCCGCTAATCACGCTCATGTGTGATACGCCTGAGGGTTATATACATTTATTTATAAATCTCGGATTTAACCACAGTCATGTGCCACATTACGCAAAGCTTCTCAAGCTCACATACTTTGTACTTGGATGTAAAGACACAAAGAAAAAATGTGTGGTTAAAGAAGCATGTGTAAATTTTTTTTTTAAAAAACATAATGCGCCCTTTAAAGCTCAATTTGTTTTTATCTACCTAATAAGCATCTTCTAGTATTAGTCAACATATTTTATAGCACAGTCGTCAGTCGACTTTTTCTTCAAGTGTATTGTAAAATGTTTATAGCTGCAACACTTGGCACATTGATGTGGGATGTGTGTGTATGGTAAAATGTTTATAGCTGCAACACTTGGTACATTGATGTGGGCTGTGTGTGTGTGTGTGTGTCTGTCGCAGATGCTGTTTATAAACAAAAAGCTCTTTTGATGTATGGAAAGTATGCATGCATATATTTTAAATTTTTTATAGGTTTAAAAGAAATGGAGACGCGACCGTTTGCAATATGTTGATTAGGTTTAGAATAAGATGCTCATGCACATAGACACAAAACCAAGCTAAGTTAACAACATTAGTGCGAAGAAAGAGTACTCAGGGAATACCTGAGGGAATGCTGACGCAAAATGCTTGTGTACTCAAGCCAACATCCAGCTGACGCTAATGAAGTTTACCACTTGCCTGCCTGGCTGCCTGTGCCTTTGACTGTATGTATGTAATGAGTAATGAATGACCCAGATTTTCTGGGAATATTCCGATTACAGCATACACGCACACTCAAAGAGTTCATCAAAGTGCACTGACCTAGTATATATTTCAGTTAAAATGTTGCGTGCTTGAATGAAATACTTGTTGAGCAACAGCTGATTAATTTTAAGCGGATATTAATTTTTAAGCTCGTAACTAAATAGAGTGAATAAATTTTTGGATGCCGAAAATACTAAGAAAATCTTACACAACAAAAAATTTTTGATTACAATATATTATCATTAATTGCAGAAGCTGCGTATTCAATAATATTATATAAAAAAATTGTAAGAAGACAACTTAATTACATTCAAAATTGACTTAACATATTTGTTTAATGGGATCAATATGAAAAATGCAGCAGATTAACAGAAGTTGACGTTAAATGAGCTTAAGGTTATTTATATAAAGATACATTTACCAAAATATATATGACAATTTTAATTTTAATGCTGTGCAGTCAGCTGTTAATATTTAAAATGACATGCAAAGTAATTTAATCTGTCAACTTCTGTGCTCTCTTTTAAGCCATTTGAGAACTCGCATTTGTGCGTGCTGTCAAAACAAGGCAATGCTTGGCGCTTCCTCTGGCTGCCTCTTCGAATCGTATAAGTGTGGTCCCCCTTATCGATTAGCCTGGCAATTCTGATGACAACCTACAGCTCCATACGCCCCGTCACCCCATTCCCATCTCATTGCATAGTGATTTCTGGCCTCAGACATATCAGATATCTCTTAAAGTTTAATTAACCGCTATACGCACAAGTCTTTAATGTGTGACATCAATAATAATAATCTTGTTGGCACATAATTAAACTTCTAGCAAAGTGTGCAGTTCATCTATTGTGCGTATGAGTGAGTGCTTGTCTTTGTATTTGTTTGTACTGCTCCTCTTGTAATAACTTCAACGTCATTTGTTATGGCCGAGCGCGTGTGTGATTGGAGAAACTGAACAACGTCAACGCAAGCATTTACCATGCCCTGGGCTGAGCTTGTGTTTGCTGAATGAGGCTTATGGTTAAGGCAACAATTTAAACTTTATTTCGATGGCAATTGAGTCAATAAGTTTGCAATTAAATTTCGAAAGACAGAGGGCAGCTAGAATAAATTATTATTTATACTACAAGATGAATAGGGGCTTGCTTATTTATTAACGGACACTCAAATAGCTTAAAACTTTCGCTGAAGATGAATCCCAATGGTAATTGCAAGATGTGATGTTTTCAAATTTTATTGATCCACTACACTTAACCCTTGTCCAGGAGTCAGGAGCTTTAAAGAAATTCTAGTTTAAACACTTTATTTTAAAACTCTGCTAGTTCATTAAAGAATATCTTTTAAATGTAAATTTAATAAGAAAACAAGTAAAGAAACAATTACTATTTCTAATATGCTTTCATTGTAATGAAATATTTTTGAAACATTATTTGAATGCTAAAAACAAATTGGATAAAATTCACGGAAACACAAACGCTTTAAGTTGCTGAAACATTGCGGTTTCATTCAACTAAAACTTTTTCTTGTAAATCCTGTACGTGTTTCTCACTTAAGTCATGACACAAAAATTCTGGCTAAAACGCAAATAACATAAGGTATCAAATGGTTTTTCAATATGTCGCAAATTTATCCAAAGACCTTTTCAGCTAAAAAAGTTTCCTTCTGTTGTAGAGTAAATTAAAATTAACTAAAATAGAGTCTTACTAGTATACGGTGCGATTTGCTTTCAATTTAATCACTTGTGATAAAAAACAAACAAAAATATTTTATGTTCTTAAATATTTGTTGTGCATTCGGTGAGGAGCAGTTTTCGTTAAGCTTAAAATGTACTTCGTTAACTTAGCGGAGACATGCACTCATTTGTAACTTGCGTTAAGTGTGGAGTCGACTTCGTTCAAACCAACTGAACCAGTTTTCGTTAATATATTAAGCACATCGTTTGACAGCGCAAACGCCAGGTGTCTCTCTGTACTCACGCCATCTGTTGTCCTTATCGAAAAGTATTTGATGTGGGTGGACAGAAGCTGCCCATTTTATGTGGACTCAACCCACCTCGAACCAGTGCAAGTGACCAACCCGCTAAGCCAACTGGCAGTTCGAGTGTTGGATTTTTACGACGAGCGAGTTGGCGCTTTTGTGTGACACTACAAAGGCTGCAAAACTGCAGTGGCAGCAACAAGGTGCCAGGGGCAGCTAAACAGAGGGAGAGAGGGTAAGAAGCTGACTGTTCTATTGCAGTCAGCGCCTTTGATTTGATTAATTGATGCATTAAGCTCATTTACGCATTCATAATTAATGCCACTTCAATGTGAGTTTGAATTTTTATTTTCAAAATCCGATTTTTTCTACACAAATTTGTATGCCCCGCTGGCGGCATAATCATAAATTCAACTCGTGCGACAAATCAGCAGCGGAGACAAAAAAAAAAAAAAAAAGCCAGAATAGAATGGAAAAAATGATTTGCTGGCCTCCGGCGCTGCCAAAGAAGCGGAAGTACAAATTCAACTGCACATGTTTGTGTTTGACGTTTGTATGTGTGTGTGTGTGTGTGTATGTGAGTTAGATATGTTTGCAGATAGCATGTGCGAGAAAAAATATGCTGCACACACACACACACACACACATAGCGCACGCACCTGGGTGTGGCTGCAGCTACGTGATTTCTTGACTTGAAAACCCAAAACTGAAGTAAATGTCGATTTCTTGAAGTTTGCCACAAAAACTAAAGACAAAGTGGCACAAGAGACATACACAACTTGCCGCATGCTAATGCAAAAACTTTTTCTACCCAAGCCCAAAGCCCAAGCCTAATTTGGGTCACTTCCTTAAAGTGCAGCAGTGGCAACATCATAGGGCCAAAGATGACAGGCTCCTTGAGAGAAAGCATATATTTGTCGCTTGGTGTTTTTGTCGCCAAAAAGCAATTACAGATAAGATCGACTCATTTCAGTGAGCGGACAGCACCACAAGCTCTGTTTGCCAAGTGTCTTAAGAAATTTCGCTTTTCACACTCTTAAGACACATCATCAGATAAACATCAGCAACGCGAGCTGCATTGAGTTTCGCTTTCCGTTTACGTTGCACACTGACACACTTTGATCACATGTGGCAGATAACTCTCAAATTTGCGTCATAATTTTTTTTTTCTCCTGCGAGATCCCTAAGGTTCGAAACAGGAAGTGCAAGGCTCAAGGTGCAGTCGTTGAACTCGAGTCGAGCTTAAATACACATTCATATTAATTAGTTGCTGTGTATAGTTATTAAATGCAATTATCATAAAATAAACAAAACTGCTTACGTATTTCAGCCACGTTCCCGCTCGCTCGCTCGCTCGTTCCCGCTGTGTGGCTCAAAAGCCAGCCCCAAAACTTTCCGTGCACAAATTTCAGCTTGGCGACCACAGAAACCAGAAACCAAACCCAACCCAACACAACCCACCCACGCACCCTGAAAGCCCCAGCTCTTTGGCAGCTCTGAAGTGCACATTGCATTTCGCTGATGAGGGTAATTAAAAAGTTTGAGACCCAACCAAAAAGTGCAACCGAATTGTAGATGGGCTGCAAGTGTTGGAGAGTGGAAGGGCAGAAGCGTGAATTGTAATGCATAAATCAGAATTCAGTATTCAGTATTCAGTATTCGGAATTGTGAAATCTAAAATGTAAAAAGGCAAAGAAATAATCGACATGCATCATGCCAAGCATAAATAAGACACATTAACTTGGTTTGTTTGCCAGCTGTCGTAATGCTTGATTTTCAGCTAATAGAGTTTTGCACCCAAAAACAAGAACTTTCAATAACTTTGTCTGTCTGTCAAAAGTTTTATGACAAATTTTTGAGATTATGCGTGCCTTGGTCTTGAGCTTTAGATATCCACAAAGAACATTCTGCAGTAATGTTTTGCAAAAGTTGAGAATGCAAATTAGATTTTAAATAGTTTGTTGGCCCGGTTGCGCGTGGATTGCATGGGATCAAAAGCCTAATGGTATTCCATTTCAATTTGACTAATTTGAAATGCTTTCTGCACTTAAAGCAACCCTTATAGCAATCATCTCATCTGCCCCTCATCCCAGTTGCAATTGCAGCTTCCCATCGTTCAAGCTACCACAAAGGCAACTAATTAAGAAAATTAAAATAAAATAAATACAAAAAAATAAAAAAAATGCCAAAAAATAAAATAAAAGGAAAATAATGCTTAAAATAAGAATGCAAAAGGGGGAAATGCACTTTTCAAGGCAATTTTATAAAAAATTTAACAACAACAAACAGCACGCAGCAACGATGATGGAACGATGCCTTTGCTGCCGCTCAAAAGTGCAACTCTTGCAAAAAACGCCTAAAAGCTGGCAACATACAACGTGCAACGTGCAATGCAGTCGGCAGACTGACCCTTCCAACAAAACGATGACAATGACAAAAACAACAAGAGAAAGAGTTTGCTATAGGTACAAATAACCTAAAAGCAGTTTGGGGCTGCCAGAACAAAGAGCTGCAAGCTCCACAACCCCCTTAGGCCCAAAAACACCGCATCAACGACAAATTGCAAACACAGAATTCCCCCCCTCACAGCTGGCAAACGGTTAACTGCAGTGCAATGCAACGGAAATGTGAATGCACCGTAAAGTGAAGTGAAAATTTGCACTTGAATTTTTCTATTTTCCCAAAACTGTGTTTTAATCGTTCTCTCTTTTTATTTTTTTTGTGTGTGCTTTATTGTAATTTTCGAAGGCCGAAAAAAGACTAAAACGTAGAGAAATGGAAATTAAAATGAGAGGCAGGCTGAAAGCAAACGAGAAACAACTCAAACATCATAATTTCTAGCTGCCTCTGGGGCAAGTTGCGGGGGCGTGGCATGTGCATCCGTAGCAACAGCAGCCCACGTACCAACACCAGTGCTGAAAGGTGCATCAGTTAGCAAGGTGCTTGCAGCCGAAAGGGGTGTACTCCAAGGGGCATGGTGGAGGGAGGGGGGGGGGCAGGCTGTCGACTTGTTAGCGTGCCGCTTGTTCATGTTCATCAACAATGCGGCGCTGTCGTCGTCGTTGTCGTCGTCGTCGTCGCTCACGCTGTCGTCTTGCAGGAAAATTTCATTTTCAGTGAGGGTTGCGCAAATATACAAGCAACAAGCATCAACAACAACAACAACAACAACAACAACGACGACAGCTTCCAGCAGCAAAACTCCTGGATTTTTTCTTTAATTTTTTTTCTGTGCTTGTTTTGCTGCTACTGCCCAAAAAAAAAGAAGCTCAAAAAATTAAAAGAATTTTTGTTAAAAAGCGTTTCAAGTGGGTTCTACGATGTCGTCGTCATTTCTCTCTACTTCTCTCTCTGTGTGTGTGTCTCTCCAGTGAGCGTGTTTGCATATGTGTGTATGTGTGTGTGTGTGTGTGTCTGTGGCGCAAAACACCTCATGTGTGCCAGCAAGCACACACACCTCTATCCCCTTACATCCCTCCATCCCTCCCGCCCCCTCTTAGTGTTGGGTGCAGTGACACGACGACAACGTCGCGCATTTTGGCTTTTGACGCTGACGTCAAGTTTCGAGCGCTTGATTTTTAGCAGCAGCAGCTTTTAATTCTTATTTTAATTTTTTATATGCACATTTTTATGATGAACGCTATGCGGCGAGAATATGTTAATTCCATTGCCGTGTTTGTGACAGCTAAAAGCACACGTCAGATTTTTGCCAAAATCTTGATGCTAATAAGCAAAAATATTGAGTGCAGAAATATGTGGAGATAATCTCGATTGCATTTAAACTGACATCAAATTAATACTTATACGTGCCATGAGTTTCGAAATGTTTTAAATTTTGTGTTTTAGAACCACTTTTTAGCTTTTTTCTTTCTATTCCTTATTCGATGTGAACAAATTTTTAAACAAAGTTTGAATTAAAAGCTTACAATCCAAAAAGAGTTTTGCTCTTTTTAAAATACAGTTTTGAAGTGGTTGGCAGCTTAAAAAATACTACGATAGTTTGTCTTTGAACCGATATAAGCCGATTACAGTTTCAAAACGGGCTTAAGCCGAGTTCTAATCTAAATTGAACCGAGCTTCAAAAGGTTTTGTTACTGCCAACAGTTTTATAAATGTACTCTACACACTATTTTTTTAAGAAACTGTTCATAAATAAAAAAAAAAAGCCCGCCAGGAACAAAATTGTAAAAAAAACCTTAAAGTAGATGAGTTTTGTTTTTGAAGCCACAATATATGATAAATTGCAAATAAATATCTTAAAGAACATTTTATTTTACATAAAGAACTAACCAATATCAAAGCACTTTGATAGTGTATATACACGTTCGACTTAGGAGAGAATTGGTTTTTTTTTTGTTTTTATTTGAGTTAACTTCATTTTATTTTTATGTGGCTTGTACTTGGCTTTTACATGGCACAGACATCCGCAGTCGCGTGTGTGTGCCCCTCTATTTTATTTTTAGGAGGAGCAATGGTGCGCTGGTGGTGTTGGTGGTGGTGCTGCTTCTGTTGATGCTGGTGCTACCTGGCTTAGCATTTTGCGATGCATAATTAATCTGTGTGGCCGGGATGCGAACGCCGCCCGTTTTGACTGCCATCGAGCTGCCACGTCCCTTAATCCTGTGGCAACCACCTTGGCACTTCAATAAAAATTTTCTTTATTTTTATTTTTAGTGGAGCTTTTGAAAAAAATGTTTTCATGTATCTGATGTTACTTTTGGGCGCCACGGGGAACTTGGCCACATAAAAGACAAAAAAGTGCAAAAATGTGACAGGCACGCTTGAGTGCTGCCACGCCCCTTTCTGCCACTGTGTTTGCTTGTGTGTTTGGGTATTGTTTCTCAAACAACTTGACACCCCTTTCACTCCACGTGCAAGCAGCATTCTTTCAAATAGGGGTAATGACTTATGGCTACCTGTTGGAAGGGGAGTCAAGTTGACTGCACCAAGAAGAGTATAGAGTATTTGGTTGTTGTTTTTTTGGCACTTGCCAAGCATCTTAGCTAAGCATAGAGAGCATAACAGATGCACCTCATTATGAACCCTTTACTATTTTAGTGGCTAAGTCACCGAATCGAGCTGAGCTGTTAAGCCATGCACGGACGGTCGCCTTAGCCATTGTTGCGTGGCCTTTTTAATTGGCCAGCTTCCGCAGCAGCTACCCAAAAATGCACATTTAATTATGTGCATGAAAATAAAAAACCATTTCATTTTTAATTTCAAGCAGACAAAAACAAAGCCAAAATAAATACACAAGACAAAAAAAAACTGCTTAATTTTAGCGAGTGTTTGCTTAGATTATTTCCTTAAATTGAGCGGGGCGACAAAAGGCGGGTCCGGCGCTTGGCCTTTGTGCCGAACAATGCCAAAAAGCGAGGGCAAACAAAAGTGTTGAAGCTAAAGAGTGGACAGAACTAGTAGCAGTAGAAGTAGACGTCTGCCATAAACGGACAGCAGCTGCTCCTTTGCCTTCGCCTTTTCCGTTTGCCATCGTCTTCGCCATTGCCTTTGCCTTCTGCTTGCGTAGTGGGAACGTGCACTTAATTAAAGATAAGAATTAACTGCTGATTAGTAGTTCTTCTTTACACTTGACACTCTGTAGTGGCCAGCCAGTAGTAGTAGTAGCGGCTGTAGTCAAAGTCCAAGCACGTAGTCAACATTGAGTCCGAGACAGTCCACGACTTGCTGTGTTAACGAGTTTTTATTTTTGTTTTGCTACGCGGGCACCCAAAAGTTTGTGCTCAATGTAGCCAAATGATTTATGTACGCCCACGCAAGCACATACAAATGCGGACTACCCCACATGTTTGTGTGAATTCACCTAATGAATATAGACGCTGCCTAAAAGTATGCTGCAATATTATTATAAGCTCATGAAATGCACTGAAGCGGAGATTTTTAAGAAAATAAGCTTGAAGGGTACTTAAACTTCGGTATACCGCTTTTCTTTTTTGTTCTTAAGTCACATTGCTAAGGCGTATTTCTCATGTACGTTAATTGATGTGGCCAAAATGCGAACCCTAGGCTTTTGACTTGTTGGATAATTTAATGTTACTACGTGTTAATCATAGCCATTAACAAACGACCGAGCGAACTGCCACGTTTCCAGACACATCTACAGAGACACAGATACAATCAAAGACGTTGTTCTTAGTTGGAGTTTGGAGTCCGACAGACAGAGACAACCATAAATATCCAAATGCTGGCTGGGCACGTTCGTCTTGTGGCTTGAGGCAAGAAACTTGGCTGGGCACTCAGCTTAAATGCCTCATTTTCCAGTCATTAAATTTTGGTTTGGTTTGCTCGCTGACCAATTTTGAGGGCGCCATAAGAGCTTATAAAAATATATATATATATGTATGTATGATTGCGAAAACTACAATATGTAGTCAAGATTCACACAGCTTATTATTGAGTCACAGGCGGCTTGAAATATGTTGACAATGGCGCCAGAAGCCAGGCACAATTGCCCACACCACAAACTCTTACCCTTCCCGGCTAAGTAACTTGACTTTAGTGATGTTTTTTTTTTTTCATGTTCAACCCCTCGCGGCATTTGAGTTTTTGATTTGCTTTGCGCTTTTTTGCTTATTTTTTGGGCACATCAGCAAAACTTTTGCTCTTTGGCTTTAGTTATTTTTTTCATTTTGCTGTTGGTTTTCTATTTCCTGAGGGGCGAGGGCGACAAATCAAAGCGTAACAAAGGGCACGCAACGTTGCAGCGCAGCATTTGACAATATATTATGTGCTTTTGACTTGCCGCTAGCTGCTGCAACTTTGCTGTTGCTACTTGCTGCGGAAATGTTAAATATTTGTTATTGCAGTCTAATGTCTTCCTGTTGATCTAAGACAAAAATGTTGTTGGCAGCACACAAAACTATTAGCTGCTTGCCATAAATCTCTCAACCGGCGATATGAAATCTGTAAGGCGGACCACAGCAGTTAGCAACCACCAGCATAAAGAAGAGAGCAACCACATGCAGACATGTCACAATTATGACAATTTCTGATGCATAACGTTCGCAAGCGCTTTTAATGCAATAAAGCAGCGCGGCTGCAACAGCATCATTAACACTGACAGCAATAAAGGGCGACTAAGAGGGGGTCTTTGTCGTGCACTAATTGTCTGGGTGTATGTGCGTGTGTGTGTGTGTGTGTGGCCAAAATGTGCATGGCATGCAATGCTCCAATTCAGGTGTGTGTCAGTTGGTCGACGGCGACGCCCTGCAACACACCGCAAAACACTTTGCAACAGGCAATTGTCAGTTTTGTGCCCGTGTTGCGTTGCGCACTTAACAGCTGACAATGACAAGCCGAGGAGGTATGTGTGTGTGTGTGTGTGTGTGTTAAGGTGGTCCATTTAGTAACTGACAAACGCTTTATGCTGTTGCCTAAGCAACTCTGTCACTTGCGGTTGTAGCCCCAAAGCCAGTTGACTGGTTGCTTGCTGCTTGCGGCAATTGGCTCTGACTTTTTGGATGCCACAGCTTAATGGCGTGAGTTTGCAAGCGCCGGAAATCAATTAGCGCAATAAAATTGCAAATCAAACATCGAAATGTCCTTTGGGAATATGCAAGTTCAGCAAGAGCTGGCAACAACAACACAACCGCAACTGGAGCTGGCGCAGGTGGAGCAACAACATCCGCTGCTGTCAGCCATTTCCGGAAATAATTATGCGTAAGCAAAATGACAGCGCGAAATTTATGCGACAGCAGCAGCAGCGAACAAAAGCAAAAAAGCACTCACTCTGCTGTAGTTGTATTTCACCTGGCTGGCGAGTCCTTATTTTGTTTGTTGCACTTACTCATACTTAGCTTGGTGTGATTGTGAAATTTCAGCGGCGACACGGAACGAGCGCATTACCCATGGCATCAGCATCAGCATCACCAGCAACATCATAATCCCTATATGCATTTTGGAGGACCATTGATGGGCGCGGCGAGCAACCACAACGGTGCTTATGCTAGCAGCGGTAATTCCGGCTATGGGTAAGCTCCAAATCCAACCATTCATCCTATGTTGACCTAACGCTAATGCAACTTTAAATTAACAGCATGGATTCATCGGGGGACTATGATATGCCACCGTCTGGCAGCTATTCCTCCTATCATCCGAGTGGCAGTGGCAATGGTGGCAGTGCACCCGCATATCCGCCTCGTCCTCCACATCCGCCCCAGCAACATCCCTATCCGCCTCAATATCAAGCGCCCAAACCGCCGATGCCGCCACCACCAAAAACCACCAAGCCAGCGCCGGCACAGAAGAAAAAGAGCGCCAGCTCCGTAATGTCGGCACTGACACTGCTCTCGTTCTTCTTTTTCGTGAATATGCTGCAGACTTGCATCAAGGAGCACATGGCGGACATGAACCCCACCGTGATGGTGCTTACGGCGGTCGGCAATCGCAATCGCTTCAATAAATTAGCTGAAATGAACTCACGCGAACAAGCCTCCACAACAACATCAGACTCCGCAGCAGCAGCAGCAGCAGCAGCATCGGCAGCAGCATCATCGGCAGCAGCTTCATCTTGGCAACAGGCAGAATTGGTGCCGGCACCCAGTTCCGCTGTAGTTCCCGTTATTGTTACGCCGTCTGTGACGCTGCATACGCCATACAGCAGTGGATTGGTGACTAATAAGCCAGTCCAGTCGCCGTCGCCACATCATCATCACGATGCTGATGGTGATTATTATAATGGGCATCGCGAGCCCTCATCGCTCGCTGATTTCTATCCTAATCGCACACACATTGACCACTCCGTGCAGTCGTCGATGGGCTCCGACGACTCTGACTATTATCAGCATCACTACTACCCCGAAAGGAAGCGACATCATTACATGGACAACGGCAATGGCTACAGCAACGGCCGCGGCGGTCCGGGTTGGTCGTATGGTAAGTTGCATTCACACACACATACACACATATATACTACACCTTCTCAGTTGTATGCAGCTGGCAACAAACGTTACTCATCTTCAGCTTCGTTGGGCGCTCAGTCGGGCGTGAGCTCTTACACGGATAATGCGCGATACAGGCATGTCCACGATGATGGTGATGGTGATGATGATGATGATGCTGATAATGATCAACGCTACAGCCATCGACATCGTTTTGATGATGACGCTTATGCTGACCGTGGTCCGCAACATCGACGCAATGACGATTCTTTCTATACGCGCAATAATTGAATGCAAAAAAATTAAGCGCTCAGCTGTATGCTATAGTTTTTGTCGTTCTTTGTGTGACTTTTAAAGGCTTAAAGCTTTTTACAATTTGATTACGAATATGTCCTGCAATTGCAAAAAAATAAAGCAACGAATTCAAATGGAAAATATTTATTTTAATTTCATTTACCGCCCAAAATTATGCAGCATAAAATGTAACAAATTATTGAAATTTAAATAAATGGAAAGGAATATTAATATATTAGTTTAAAGTAGAAAATAGCACGGAAAAAATCTAACAAGTTGCAGTTCTAATGAAAATAAATTCTAATTTGTTTCACAACAAATTAAATGTGGCAAGCTCTGTGAACTGGGAGCTAAGACTTTATTTTATTGCCTGCCACAACTAAGTTGCAATGTGCGTTGTGTGTGTGGCAGCCAGAGCTAAAGTCAGAGCAAAAGTAGCATTTACCATTTGCTCTCGCTAGACACCTTTTGCTAATGCAAAGCTGTTGCACTTGCAGCTCCAGCTAGCTTATTTATATACATATTTATGGCTGTTCAGCTGGGAACTGAAAAATAATTATTTCTAATGAGATCTGGCAAAACAAGCGCGAAAGTGTAAAAGTGTGTAAGGTAAAGGACATGGCGCTTAAATTAACACAATTCGCGCGCACTTTAAAATGCAGCACACACAATTTATGCGGCAAACAAACAAACAAACAATGCTATCAATTTCAACAACTTTGATTAAACGTCATTTACAGTTGCCGCAAGCTGCAGCTGAGATTTGGAGTTTGAGTTCGAGTTCTTCTCCACAACGCAATTGCCGAGATGTCAGTGAGTTGTTGTTGTTGATGCTGCTGCTGCTTCATTTGCAATTAAATGCATGATAAAAAGCCAACGCACACACACACAGCTACAACAACAACTGCAAATGCAACTGCAAGTGCAGCTGCTGCATTTCGGCATCGACGCCACTCGCATCGCCACTCAAAAGCGTAATTTAAAATTCTCTTGGTTGCCATTTGGACCGTGGACTCTCTCTTCGCCGCCCCTTTCTTTGGTCTTTGGGCGTCAGTGATATGCCTGTTTGGAAAGTTGGTGCTGCCGACACGCGCCGAGACTCCTGCCTGAGTCCTTACCGCTGCGGTTGCACACGGTGCGTATGAGTTATGCCACGACTGCGTGGCAGCCAGCACAAAATGAAGTTAATATATAAATTTTGCTTTAAAACGCCGCCCATCTCACATGTACGTGTGCGACTTACACATTTATTGTGAAAGGGCTGTGCGCCCATATATTTGAATAAATTTATGACTTTAAGTGCAAACTGGCAGCTAATGCGTGATTTTTGGAGTTTTAACGAGCGACGAGCGTTGCACCAAACACGTGACTTAAAGAAACAGTTGCTGTAACATAAAAAAGATAACTAATAACTAACATACAAATATTTATTACAAAAAACACAAAACAAAATGTAAAACATTATCTACATTAATAATTTGTTTTGAGCAAAACATTTAATTCATTACCTTTTTGATCGGTGTAATAAAAAATTACCCACACCTACTTTACACTAAACAGCGCACACACACAATCATTATGCAATCTGAAAACCATGTAATTATATAGCTTAATGTGACCAGCGGTTATTAACGTGTTTGAATTTGATAACGGCAACGACGGGAAAAGCATAAGCCGAAAGTGAAAATATTAATTGCACACTCGTGCATCCTGGACGGCTGAAAGCATATCAAATGTCCTGACTTTCTCTCCACATTCCACTTTCCACACACATTATTATGCGTATTACACATGCAATAAATTCACTTAAAACACGCATAAATTTATAGTGAGAGAAGCATTGTTTTTGTTTAAATACAGTTTTTTTATTTTTATTTTTTTTTATTTTGTCATGCTTGTACTTCATTAAAAAATAATTAAAAATTGTAATCGACGTACAATTTTTGTCTGCCTTTGCGCAATTATTTATGTCGACATAAAGCACAAAATTAAATGGCAATAATTTGCTCGTGTCAACTATAAGTGTGCAGTAGATAAATTAAAAACAAATAAGTAAATAAATTTCGCACAAACTTGTTATTCCTTTATTAAAGCATTCATTTAAAGTTTTAGTTGTGCCGGCAAAAACAAACACAACAAAAAAAAAGGAACCTGAAATCCTTTTTGCATTGCGACAGCTGGCAAAACCGAAAATTTACCAAAAGCTATAAGAACTGCTAAAACAACAAGCGGCAACAACAACCACAATACAAAGCATAGAAACAACTGTCTCGATTTACGCTCAACGCCTTTGCTACAGTTTTATATGGTGAACAATTACGGTAAGTAATTTATTTCTGCTCAACTGAATTAGAAATCTCTTAGCACTAAGCCAATGCCAAAGCATTTGCTAAGACACTCCTTCCCACAGGGGTTGTCTTTATCCTCTATGTTTGTGTGTATGTGTGTGTGTGTGTATATGGAAGGTTGGTTAGGTGTGTGTGTGTGTGCGTGTCTGTTTATGAAGATACTATAAGATATGCAAGAAAATTAATAGTACTACATTTTTTACAACACGTTTGTCTCGGCTACTTCTACTACGTCGCAGCTAGTGCGATAATTCATTGCCTGCCTGCCTTCGTCTCCTCTTTCTCCTGCTTCTTCTTCTGTGTTTCTGCCTGCCACGCACTTCCTGGCAGACAGTCAGCCATCCTCTGTCCACCTCTCCAACACTCCAACACTTACTTTCGTTACATTCTTGCTATAATCGGCTTAGTCTACGCTTACGGTTTTGCTTTTTGCATTGCCTGCGCATTTCTATGTGCGAGCAAACTTGTTCCCTTTATAGTACTTTCCCTACCCCTACTCTCTTTCTCCATCTCTCCCTGACCCTTTCCCATTCTGTTTATTTGCGCCAAAGGTGTTAAGTTGTTATTTTATTGCATTTTATTCATTTAGCTGTGAGTCTTTTGTATACCTTGAAAGAGCTATTATAATTTCCTTTAGTTATTTTCTGAGGCATTGCAGAAATTAAATTTCGATTAACTTTAAAAAACGTGTCTTACCCATTGACCTTTCTGAGACTAATGCTTTGACGTTTGACACTGCAACAATTGGCGCGTGAAGTTAAGACTAAACAGCGATTGTTCATCATATCGATTGGAATAAACTACAAATTAATAAGAGTGTTAAACGTTCGTTCAGTTAGTTATCAACACTTGACTCACAATGTTGGCCATAAAACCGAAAGCCTCGACCTACGTCTTGCTTCTACAGCTGCTGCTCCTACCTAACCTGTTTGAAACGTCAATAGAAACAATCTCTGTTAGTGATATCATTGAAAAAGTGCACAAGGAAAGAAACATTACAACGCTTTTGTTAATGAACGGACGCCAGAATGTTAATTGGCTCTTAAAAAAACTAAACCCACTTCAACTACCAACTCTACACATGGAAGAAGAAGCTCATCTGATAGTTAAAGATATCTACAACAACGAGGTTCTTGCTCTGGTTTGCATATCCGAGTTCACAGATTCTATATTGTTAACAGCTGTATCAAGAAATCTTCATCGAATGAGAGAAGCTCGCATCATAATCTGGTTGAAAAGTGAATCATCTCATCTATCGCAACATTTGCACATAATTCGTGACCAGGCAACTAAGTATAACTTTGTTAATCTACTAGTTTTGCACTCAACTTCACAAAATACCGAAGAATCGATTGTTGCATATCGCTTGCAACCATTTCCGACTCCAACTTTTAAGCGAATCACAAATATTTGTGAAAGTGAATTGTTTCCCAAGATGTGGCTTGACTTTAAAGGAAAGTCGGCAGTTATACTACCAGATCTGCTCGTGCCTAGAAGTATAATGGCAACAGATAAACGAACTGGCGAACAAAAGCTCTATGGCTCGTCCGACAGTTTTGTGTATGAGTTTTCAAAAAAACACAACATTAAATTAAGTTGCCTGCGACTTCTGACAGATATATCACAAATTGAATTCTCTGAGGTAGTTAATTTGACGGTGAGCGGTAAGATTGATATACCAAATAGACCAGTGATTGCTCATACCGGAAGGTTGCTAGCAACCGATGCACTTTTTAATTATTTTACTGAGTTTACTAATTATTTTGTTGTAGTTCCCTGTGGTCAGGAAATGAGCATAGGAGATGTCTACACAGGCTTGAAGACCTACTCTATAATAGTTTTAGGAGCATATTTTATATTTGCAATATTAGAAACTTTTATTGTTGCTTCAACTAATTGGATTTTTCAAAGGAGACCCTACTTCTTATACTCAAACTTAGTTCTGAATATGCGTGCCTTGGCTGGAGTCCTTGGATTACCAATGCCATCAAGAAGATATAGAAGCAGCTTGACTTTACAGCAGATTGTAATGGTAATGAGTATTTTTAGTTTAGTATGTTCGTGTTTCTTTAATGCCAGTCTTAGTACTCTGCTTATAAAGCATCCTTACAATAGACAGATTCAGAACTTCGAGGAGCTACGGCAAAGTGGACTACGAGTTCTGTTTGATAGGAGTTTAACCCATGCCTTACAATATGATATAGGGAAGGAAACGTTCGAAAGGTTAGTTCCTACAGCGGAATTTGTGACAACCAAAAATCTTTTCAAAATGTTAACAACCTTAAATTCTAGCTATGCCATTCAAACGTATCCATTTGTATGGGGTTTCCTAGACTATTATCAGAAATCTCATAAGCGAATTGTACTTTGTAAGTCTCCTGGATTAGTAATGACAAATGATTTTCTAGTAAGCTATACCTTAAGCAAAAACTCTATTTATAAGGAGGCTTTCCATGATTTTCTGTATAAGACGTACAGTTTTGGCTTTGATCGCCACTGGAATTTCATAGCACGCCAAAAAATGATTGAGTCCATACACACGAATATATCGAATACAATTCCACCAAATAATGATGAATTTAATTTTACACCCTTAAATTTTGAGGATTTAAAATGGCTATGGAAATTGCTGGGAATATGTTATAGTGTTGCTGGATTGGTTTTTGTAGTGGAAATTTGTGTTTATTATTGGCAAAAGAGAAAAGCTAAAACGGCAATCATTGTAAGTGTGTAATTATTAAAAATGTTTAAAGAAAATACAAATGTATCGCTGTTTATTGAAAAATACTGCTATGATGTGTTTTCCTTCCTTGTTTGTCCACAGTTTTTCCGATGTCTTTTTAAAGCTTTCACATAAGACACTTTAACGATTTCTTATTACGATTAAGCTAGGTATTAAAGCAATTAGAATTATTGTGATATTAATAAATGTCTGAATGGCAAATCAATAGTTCAGTTAGTCATCTACACTTGGGTCATAATGTTTGCCTTGTTTGGTCGCTGTGTGCTGTTGCTGTTACCTGTCCATTTGGACAGTATCTCAATACCATTGGAAGCTGGAAAATAGCAAATACTGGCTTTCAATGATATCATTGAGAAAGTGCATAAGGAGAGACCCTTTGAGACGCTGCTGTTTATACAACGACGCAAGGACATCAACTGTCCTCTGAGCGAAATCAATCCACTTGAATTGCCAACACTACGCCTGGACGAAGGAAACAACATGACTTTAAGGGAAACTTTCAGCAGCGATGCTCTCGCTTTAGTTTGCGTATCAGAACTTGTCGATTCCGTATTGCTGACTGCCCTGGCAAGGAACTTACATCGCATGAGAGATGCTCGAACTATAATCTTGTTAAGTTGTGTGGAGTCAAATCTAAAGGAATTTCGGCGAACAATTATTGAACAAACCAACAAATATAACTACGTTTATTTAATTGTTATACACTTAACTCCTTACTCAATTGAAGGCTCAGTTGTGACGTACAGATTAGAACTATTTCCCAGTCCCAGCTTAGAACGTTTAGCTGACATTAATGCTGGAAGAATATTTCCTAGGAACTGGCACAATTTTAAGGGCAAGACGGCAGTATTTCTTACAGATATGTCACCACTTCGAAGCATAATTACAACCGATCCACATACTGGAGAACAAAAGCTTTAAGGTGTATCTGATAGATTAACTCTAGAGTTTGCAAAAATGTATAATATTTAGTTGCGATTGTTGAAACCATTAGAAAGGATAACCAAAATGGAAAATGATAAAATCTTTAACCTAACAATAAGTGCCAAGATTGACATTCCATCTAGACCCTTTATGTACTCATTAAAAGGAGTATCTTCAAACGTAGAATTTTCGTTTTTTGCCGGATTTTCAAGTCTCTTTATTGTAGTTCCCTGTGGCCATGAAATGAGCATTGGAGATGTGTATACAGGCTTGAAGACCTACTCCGCAATTGTTTTAGGAGCATATTTTATGTTTGCAATCGAAACACTTTTTGTTGCTTCAACTAATTGGATTTTTCAAAGGAGACCTTACTTCTTATACTCAAACTCCTTGGCTGGAGTTCTTGGATTACCAACGCCATCATGGAGATGTAGAAGCAGTTTATCCTTACGGCAGATTGTAATGGCAATGAGTATTTTAAGTTTAGTATGCTCATGTTTTTTTTAATGCCAGTCTCAGTACTCTGCTTATTAAACATCCTCATAATCGTCAGATTCAGAACCTCAAAGAACTTCGCGAAAGTGGATTAAAACTTAAAATTGACAGAACCTGAAAATGAATGTCGAAAATGAACTTGGTGCTGAGTTTTTAAAAAAATCATACCCAATTCTGAGTATGTATCCAACACAGAATGGCGTACATTTTAATTTGCTTTAAACACCAGCTATTCCTATCTCACATTTTCATATGCCTGGCAAGTCATAGACAAGTATTAAAAAACTCACAAGCGACAGTTCCTTTGTAAGTCGAGTGGATTGAACATGACAGGCGATATTCCATTGGGTTATATAAAGAAACTCCATATATCGACTGGCATTGAATGACTTTATTAACTGGTCTTGGTGCTTTGGCTTTGCTAATCACTGGTATCAACAGGCTAGTCAGAAAATGATTGAATCCATACATCCGACTATAGCCAAAAGTGTGCCACAAAATAATGAAGAAATTAACCTTTATGGCTTTGAATGTGGATGATCTCAAATGGTTATGGAAGTTATTTTATAGTGTTGCAGCTTTGGTTTTTATTGCGGAAATTTGTGTGGTATATTGGCAAATATTCATTTAGTGTTTACACCATTATCTATAATTAAAATATGAATAATTAATGTAGTATGACAAATTTGGCTTTTATATAACTCATTTATTTATTTGACAATGTGCTATTTGATTGTATAATAGATTTCATTACACATTTTTGGCAATATTGGTATCTATTTCATTGTGTATTCAATAAATAAATAAAACAGTTTATAATATTTTGGATGACTGCATACAATTGGCTCACTTTAAAAAGCATTAGCAAGTTCTTACTGAACTTCATTTGTCATAGATATAGTTTTAAATGTGTCAAATGCTGCTGTTGCTGTGAGCTGCTTGAATAGCCATAACTCATGGACACAACTCTCAAGTGTTGACCCAATGCTAACCGTTGGTCACATAAATGTCACGCTGCATGTGGCACGTATATTGTTGTTGCAAGGGTGTGTTAAAATTGGGCCGCAAATAAATACGTCAGTGACGGACTCGCACTGCTTTCAAGTGCAGCTTGCAGCTGCCTGAAAGTATGCAACATTCACGATTCAATTACGAGGAACACACACACAATAAAGTAGAAAAAGAATCAAAAGGAAATAACAGTATCAGCAGCATTGCACACAAAATATCTATTAATGCCCCATACATACACACATATATATTGTATATGTATATGTATGCTGGAGTCTTAAGCTTGCTACAAATATTCAATGTGCGCACACAATTCAGTGCCAAATGGGATTTTGGGCTAACAACAGCAGCAACAGCAGCAAGAAGAAGAAAACTGCACAAAATCGACTAAACTTTATGTGCATGTTAGGAAAAGTGCTGGAAAACAGCAGCCAAGCAGCAAAAGCAGCCACTGCCAACACACGGAAGTGAAAACGTTTCACACTCCAATTGCTCTATTTATCCACACACACAGCACCTCAGCTCTCTTTCCCCCACCGCCGTTAGCTGTTACAATTTTTGCAAAAGTTTACGTTGGGACAGGCGGCACATAAAATAGTTTTAAATAAGAAAGGCGAAGGCAAATAAACAATTCTATTTTTCTTCTCCTTCTCTGGCGCTGCCCAGAACTGTAGCCCAAAGGGGCGGTACAGTTTTTTTTTGCTCTCCTCCTTTTTATTTAAGGGCGTGGCAAGGACAGTGTGTGCAATAAATGTAAAGCTGCTGGGCGCATGAAACTGAAAATTTTCAGTAGCATACTTTGCGGCAACAGCCTGGCACACTAACACTCACACACACACACGCACAGTGCATTGTCCGTGAGTGTGTGTGTGTGTGCGGGTAACGCGGTTTCCGTTTAGTTGGCCGTGTGAACTATTTACATGCACATGCACACACACACACACACAAACACACACACACACAAAGCCGTATGCGATTTTTAAAGGCATTTAAGCCCATTTAAAGCTTTTATTTCATGCCATACAGCCACCGACATTGTAAATCACATACATGCACACACACACACACATGGACAGTTGATTTAAATTTAAATGCGCGTGTGCTGTAATTAAATTGACTTTTCCCATTTAGGGGTTCGCTTTTGTTGTGCGCCAAAAAATTATGCAACACATGCGAATGCGCGAACAGCTGTTGACATATACCGCCAGCGGCCATTTTGTAGCCAACACCAAGGCAAACAAAGCGAGGGGGAGGGAGAGGGTGGGGAAATGCCATTGAGATGTGCAATTTTAACGCCTCAGAGCACAACATTGTGTACAAATAGTGCCAAAAAAAACAACAACAACAATCAATGCATTCATTTCGCGAACGTAGCTCCAACCAGTTTATGACAACATTTTAATATAATGTCAAACATTGTTTGCACACACACCACATACACTGTCAAATTCAATTTCGTATCCAATACTGAATTCCACAATATCGCCCAAGAACTTTTGGCCCCGATTTTATGCATTTATTTGCCTATTTTTTGGGGGGCAATTTTCTGGGCATTTTTCAAGAGCGCTTCTGCAGCCACAATATGGTTTATTATAACGCTGTTGTTGAACTCTGCGGTTGCCTCACCCCACGAAAAAAACCAGTCGAGAATATTATACATAGTGAAATTGGTGCGCTAGCGACATGCTGCCATTTGCATTGGTCCATGGATGGTTTTCCAGTTCAGTTTTCAGTTGTTGGTTGTAGGCATAAATTCTATTATAAATAACATTTAGCGCACGCGAGTTTTGCAACTGTCAGCATTGGAAATTGGAAAAAAAAACAACAAAACAAAATGAATATTGAGAAAAATATATATAATTTTCTGTATATGCATTTTGGAGGCCAAAAGCTGTTGGCCAAACACAAATTGCGGTTTGTAGATTGAAAAATAGTGCCACATATTATTTGCTTTAGGAGTGTATATATGTGTCTGTTTGTTGTGTGTGCATCTGACGCATAATCAGATTTTTAAATTAATTTTGCGGTTATATTGGAGGCCAAAATAGGCTGGACAAATAATTGAGTGACTCGAAATGGCCATTGAGTTAATCCGAATGGCTCATGAGTAAAGAAACTAAGCGATGAATGCAAAGTAAATACAATTTTAAAGCTAACCACTTTAATATTTATCCGTTTTGAATAATATTAGTCGTCTTTAAGTTGGCCTCACATCTCTCTCATGTTGGTTGTAACGACATTTCAGCTATTGATGTTACGCTCAATCAGCATAATGAAAAGGACGTGCCTGTTCAATTAACTTGACTTGCCGACAATAACAAGCGTTAATTAAGGTTTAATAAACTGTTTGAGCTCGCGCGTATTACGTACATTACACATCCGACACGTGTGACGGTTAGTGTGTGTGTCTGTATGTGTGTGCGGTGGTTGTGGCACATTGCAAATTAATCAAATTAGCATCGTTAAGACTTGGCATGCCTCATGTCTTGTAATTGACTTAAGACACAAAATATACACACATATAAACAACAAGATATCACAAATGTATATTTATATACTTTCTCACAAAAGTTTAAGCCTGCAAGAAACTTGCTAGATTTATCTTGAAAATCGGCGCCTCTTGCTAAGATAAATGCTTTTGGAACTCATTTATGTTTTGTGCTTGGCCAAACAAAGTATTTTCTCGGAATGGAAATGCTCATAAAAAAACAAAAGTTGTTTATAGACGAAATTAGTTCCCAGTATTTACGGATCAGATGCCGCCGCACCAGCTGTGTGCATTAATTATTTGTTTTTCAAATAATTAAGCTTTCCAATTAACAATTAACAAATGGCCGCAAGTACGAGGATAATATGTGCAGCATATTTTTTTTCCAACTTAAAATAAATAATTTAAGGTTTCTGCTTACTCAAACATGAATGTTTATCTGTATTGAAAGCCTCTCATCACTTAAGAGCTCATTTAGAGTGCATTTATTCAAAAATATATATCGATGAAATGTCATCAGAAATAATCAATACAAGTATATTATTATGGTTGCCACTTGTCATATGAAAGGATTCAATTAATTTAATGAACATGAACTAACAAGAGTGTTAAATGGCAAAACTAGAACTCAGTTAGTTGTTTATACTTATACAATGTTAACCTTGTACTCGTATGCTATTTATTTACCTGTTTCTGCTGCTTTTCTTGGAACTGAACGCTTTTCCAGCAACATTCAAGATTCTGTCTTCGCAAATAGTTGTTGTCAACGATACGATTGAGCAAGTTCACAAGGAAAAGCAAATTGAGACGCTGCTATTTATACAACGACGCAAGGACAAGAACTGTCCTCTGAGGAAAACCAATCCACTTGAATTGCCAACTCTACGCCTGGATGAAGAAAACCACATGATTTTAAAGGGAACTTTCAGTAGCGATGCTCTCATTTTAGTTGGCATACCGCTTAATACCATTTTTAGATACCATTTAACATCGTATGAGAAATTTTTAAAGAAGTTTCTTTGAAATAAAATTCCTACGTAATATTCTAACTGTTCTTCTTGGCATTACTATTAAAGCCATCAAATGTTACATTGCATTCCATTTGGCCTTTGTCTTCTATGCCTATCGATATGCGATTCGGTTGCCAACGAATTTTCACTTGCACGACAAATTTTTCTCGTCGCAACGTCGACAGAGAAAAAAACATATCAGCCGCAGCAGCTAGTCAGTCGTGAAAAGTTTGTTGCGCCGCTTGGAACGTGCGCCGTGTGCTTGAAAATGATTTTTAGCGGTGCTCGATTGTTGCGCATACGCCACATGCGCCGAGATTAACAAGTGTTTCCGTGTTTAGTGACAAGTGACAAATGTGGCTAATGTAAAAAGGAAAGCCCAAAGGCGGGCAGAAAAGTGCTAACAAAAATGACAAATATTTAAATAATATAAGCTGTAAAAACTAAAAAAATAAAATAAATAAAAAAATGTGTCTAATAAATAAATTGTGTTGTAAATAAAAATAATAAAAACAGTGTGTGATAATTAAGCCTGTAACTATTCTTCGTTTTTTGTGTTACTTGTAGGTTGAATATTATTTAATTAATTTGTCTATGCTTTTGCTCCAGCTAAATGCTCAATTAATTTACTCAACACCTTCAAGAAGAACATAATTTAAATCCGCATGTCGCAACATTTTAGCTGCTGTCACACGCTCTAATAGTCTGAAATGATTCTTTCACTAACTTTGCCTTACAAACAAATCTGTTTTATACGCATTCATAATTTAGTCAACAATTTTTTTATCACCTTGTGGTTCATTTGGTTTATTTGGCTACAAATGATGATATGTAAAGCTGCAAAAGCGCAACGAAATTGTTTATAAAATCACAGACAAGAACTGCTAAGCGCTAAGAGCTTAACAAAAGTCAAAAGCAAAACATTAACCCACACACGCCACCCAAAAAGTATCTCATGGAACAGAACCGACCGAAACTCTGTTGGCTATTTGGCTCTGCTGGGTCTGGCATCAGTCAATGTCAGTTGGCTCGTTGCCAAATCCGCGGGGGCGTTCATAGTAGACAAACAAAAGGGAAAGTGTGGTGCGACGACATGGCCTGCAGCTGTGAGGTGAAGGAGGAGGAGGGAAGTAACACAAAAGTTGCTCAACATATACAGAACTTTTCCAAGCGCTTTTCAATTGTATTTTCTTTTCCATATGTCAAGTACCGAGTATCAAGTGGCAGAGTATATGAATATGGAAGACATATGTTAAGCATGCCAAATATTTAATTTTTCTATTATTTTTATGTTTTTCTTAACACATTTTTTAAATACTAATGCCTATGGCTGATATGGCAATGGCACAAGTGCAGAATTTATGGCTTTAATAATAAATTTGATTATTTTTTTATTGTCAAGACTTTTCAAGTTTATTCCGAAATATGTTCTGGAATTGTGCAACAGTTGGCAATGATATAGTACTATATAGTATAGTGATGGCATCTGGCGAAGGCTGTAAACTTGAACGACTTTTTTAATATGTGGGTCAGTGTTTACCACATCTTTAATTATTATATAATATACGTATTTTTTGTTTATATATCTTTCAATCTCTTACTTTGTTGCTGCATCATTTCCGCTTGTCGGCTTTGCTTATCTTCTATTTTATGCCAAAATCCACCAAAGGAAAACCCCACTTGCCACTTCCTCCCTTTTTCCCCTGCTCTGTGCTTGTGCCAATTGACGTTTTCCAAATTTTGCGCGAATTGCAGTTTGTATATATTTTTAGCTCTCTATCTATTTCGAACATAAATATAAATTTAATGGAAAAAAGCGCACAAATTGCGCCGCAAAGTTCGCGAAAATTTTCACATGCCTCATCAATTAGAGGCACAATCAAATGCAACAGCTCGAGCTCCGGATTCATTTTGTCTGCCTAATGTTGTTATTGTTGCTGTTGCTGTTGTTGTTGTTTAATCTACTTATAACACGCGCACGTTGCCGTTTCGCATCATTTATGGTGACGTCAATGTGTTTTCCCCCCTTGACTGATGAGCCCTAAAAGACACTATTCGCATATATATGTTTGGATCTCTAATTATAGCGATCTGTTCTTGGTGCTCTTTGGAAGATCTTTTGCCGTTTTTATTGCTCTGCCTATAATTGGTCTGTTTATGTGCGCGCCCTGAACTTGAAACGTATGTTGGGGCAACATTGGGTTGGAGTTAAACATTTCCTTGCCTCAGATGCTGCATGTTGCTTTAGTTTTTCAGGGGATTATGATGTTGTACATGAGAGGCACAAGTGATTAGTTTATTTTTGTCATGTTGCCGCAATTTGAACTTTAGCGGCGTCTTCAAGTGCTTGCTGAATCAGTGCAAATGGGGAGCACTGAAAGAAAATGACTGAAAATTGTGAGATTTACTTTTTTAACAGATAAAAACTGCAGAATAAGATAAAATTAATCTTTTATTTTGTTCAATACACGTTTTAATATATTTGTAGCTCTTTTATTTTACTTTTTATTAACTTACCTTATAATTGTCTTACTTTTTACACTTGCAATTCTTGAGTTAATCAATTCCAAAAACATTTGCGTATTATGAATTGCTAAATAGGTAATGAGTAAAGCTTCCAGCTATTGTCGCTGATCTGATGACACATAATTTCTTGCCACACATCAATTAATATTCATAAGCAGACACACACACATACTAACATATATCAGAAGCGCTGAATGTAAACCGTCTCAACATCAGCAATATGTCACATACATGTACATGTTGTCTGGATACAATCGCAATTAAAATTAATTATGTCATGTGTCTTTTTGTCAAGTGTAATAGTTGCGAGTGTTGCTCATATTTGTCCAGCGTTTGTCATCGCATCGGAGCAATCGCAGTTCCAGTTCCAGAGCAGCCGTCAAGCCGTACGAAGCAGTGAGCTCGTGAATTATTAGTGGCTGTAAGTATGAACTAACAATAATAATGCTAATTAACTGTATATGTGTGTGAACTCTGTCATCAGCGGCAAGTGTCATATAAGTACAAAATAAATATTTATATTGTGTATTTATGAACAGGTTAAATGCGATTAACATTGAAATAAGCGATACAAACGATTTGTTTATAAACGACAACAACAACAACGAACAGCACATAAGTGAAAAGCTGTAAAAACATTTAAGAACAACACAACAATATATATACTAAATACATAAATATGTATGTGTACGAGACATCGAAAAGAAATTAAGAAAAATGTTTAATTTGTTGCGACGCACGCGTCAGAAAAAAGCGCATAAAAACAAATACAACGATGTCAGCGACGATGAGGAGAAAGCAGCAACAACAGCAGCAACAACAACAGCTGCAAGGAGCGCTGAGAGTGCGATAAACAGTAACAGTAATGAGAATCGTCTTGTATTCAGCGCCACAGAGAGCAGCACTGAGCGCCAAAGAGCGGGAGAGCCAGTGAGAGCTGATCGTTTGCCGCGACG
Source organism: Scaptomyza hsui (assembly GCA_018152825.1). Taxonomy (NCBI): domain Eukaryota; kingdom Metazoa; phylum Arthropoda; class Insecta; order Diptera; family Drosophilidae; genus Scaptomyza; species Scaptomyza hsui. The sequence continues at coordinate 2,211,147 of JAECXO010000004.1, read as the reverse complement.
CGCTGTCATCGAAGAGTTGGAGGACTTTGGCAGCGACACAGACGAGCCAAGTGAAGAGTGGGAATGTGTAAATTTAGCAAAAACAGCTGCTGCTAATGGCCATTCAGCAATCTCTTGGCGCTCGGAGAATTCGAATTTGAATATAAATAAAACAGGCGCAGGCAATGGGGCGGCGACAGCGACAGGGAGGACAACGACTGTTGAATATAATGATCGAAATGCTAGTGCGACTGTCTCGGCTGCTGGGCATCTTATGGCGGGCAGTCAAAACGAGGCAAACAACGGGAGCGGTCATTGGCTAATTGGCGGCAGCAGCAACATTAGCCAAACGTATCGCGACAACAATAAAATCATCGATGTCAATGCTCAACTAAACACTGGCACGGTAATTAATGCAGAAACGGAGAAGGTGACTTATCGCCAGCAGCAATCGAAGCAGCAATCGAACGAACAGAAACGACAATCGCGTTTATCGCTTGGCAATTTAGCGCTGCATTTGAGTGGCAATCGGGACGGTGAGGCGACAACTGCAACTGCAACTGCAGAAGAGTCTGCTGCAGTTGTGTCCAAGAAGCGTAAAACGCTGCAAAAGAGTCGCGATTTTTTGAGTGAGATTTTCATGGCGCGTGGACGTAATCATCAGCGGAATCAGCAGCAGCGAAATCAACAGCAACACCAACAACAGCAGCAGCAGCAGCAACAGCAGCAACAACAGTTAAAGTCAAAAACCGTTAACGACAACGTAATCGTTATTGGACAGGCGCTGGCAGCGCGACCAGCAGCGCTGGCATCCGCACACCTTGAAACGAACTCCGACCCCGCCGCGTCCGCGTCCACAAATAGTTATCAAATGACGATGTCTAATAATAGCAGAGCACTGAGCAAAGAGCGTGAGCGCGAACACGCACGAGAGCGGAGCCGCAGTCGCAGCAGCAGCAACAGCAGCAGCAGTAATTCAGCTGGAGCAATGCGTCAGCAGGAGCAGCAGCAGCAGCAGCAGCTGCCAGAGAGCGAGAGAGTTGAGCGACGAGAAGACGAATTGATGAACAACAGAGCAACGGCAGCGGCAGCGAGTGCCAATTTTATTCAAGCGGCAAACGTCGAACTGTGCACTGTCGCGGCAGATCATCAAAGCGATGCAACTCTGCAGCGCAATAACAACAACAGCAACTACAACACTAGTGACATAACCAGCAACAACTACAACTACAACTACAACATAACAACAGCAACAAGCATGGGCCAAACGAGCGCCAAGCCCAACGAACACTCACAATCAACGCATAGTTCGAGAGCCAGTACGCCGCGTGATTTTCGTGAGTCGGTCGTGAGTGAGCCGGAAGAAATTGTGCCCGTCGCACCGCCGCGACAACAGAGAAAGGAACAACAGCAGTTACCCAAAATTACAGTGGTGGACTGCAGCTTTGAGAACAGTCGCAGTCAAAGTCCTCAAGCGGAGGTTTTCTACGAGAGCAACGAGTTGAATATTGAAGAATTGAACGAGGCGCATGTGGAAACACTTGAAGATGAGGTGTTTGTCACGGATATACCCACAACTGTGTATCAGCAGGCAAATGCTGGGGTGGGGGGACGACCTTGGACACGTCTAACTAATGTCAAGCTGGAGAATGTGCAGGAGGAGGAAGATGAGGATGCCGAGCCCGAGCCGGAAGACGATGAGCTGGATGAGGCAATGGATTTGGATTGTGATGAGCGGCACGACGGTTCACGGCAATCGGCGAGCAGTGAACGCAGTGCACTCAAAAGCGATTCCAATTTAAGCAGCAGCTATGCGGATTCGGGCATAGGAATGGGAATGGGAATGGGAATGGGAGAACGTCAACAACAACAACAACAAACGATGCGCTGCTCATCAACGTTGCCGCTGCGCCAACCCTTCATCCGCGATGGCCACTCAACGTCAACGGACTGCGATTGCGACGGAGATGAGCTGTTGCTGCAGTGCGACGAACTCGATGATCATCATCATCAGCAGCATTTTAATGAACAGCGTTTGGTGTGCATCGAGAGCATTAGCCTGCCCGATGTTGTCGTCGAGTCAACGACCTCAACATCAACATCAGCAGCAACAACAGCATCAGCAGCAGCAGCAACAGGAACAGGAACAACAACAAATGGTACTGCCAACAACAATGATGGACACCTCAATATCAATATACAAAATGGCGCCTCTGGCAATTCCCTGGGCAATGTCCATTTCATACCCATACACATTGAAGGTGGTCCGCGCAGTCGCAGCAACAGTCCCAAGCATCGCAGTCAGGACGATAGTTGCTTGGGACGCACCGTGGAGATTGTTGAGGATAGCAGTGTTCTAAACAACCCAGTGGAACAGGCTCGCGATGAGGCAACACTGGAACTCAGGTAACGTATACGCCATGATGATCTAATATCTGTTTTCTTGTGGGTTTTAGTATGATTCAGTCAGCTTTGTTTATTTCTTTTGTGTTGCATTTAAGTTGCTGCAATTGAAGTTTTTCCTTTGTATGCACCACGAAATACGTTTAATTAATCCGTTTGGCCAGGCAATTTTTCCATGCCATTTTCTTGTGGCCATTTATCTTGATTTCTTTGCCGTTTGCTTTTATCTCTCTCAGTAGATATATATGTATTTCAATTTCGTGGCACTTTTCCAGTCAAGGCGCCTATTTTTAATACAAAAAGAACACAACATTTTTTATAGCTCATGTTTTCTTCTGCGAATATGCGAATTTGCGTATTTCTCATTATAATTTGCCTTTTTACTTGTATTTCGGACATGTGCCAATCATTTTTGTGCATGTTTCATATTATGATATTGTCCGCAAATTGCGTTTGAGCAGTTCAAACAAGGAATGAAAGACTTAAAACCATTAAAAATGTGTGCTTAAGATTCGGCAAAAAAGAGCTTAAAGGATATATATATTTTTTTTAATATTTATAAAACATTTTGAAGTAATTGATTTCTTTCTGTGATAATTTATTTCTTTGCCACCTTAAGTTTCTTCATTAATTTTCACTAATTGCAGAACATGACCTTAGAACATAAACTCTAGTATATCTAAATACAAAAGCAATTAATATTTTGTTTTTTGTTTTTACCTTTGCATCTTTCCTTTTCTTTAGATTTAGTATAAACATTAGTTCTTTATCTAATTTTAAGTTTTCCATACTATTTGTTTATTTTTATTTCTTTCCCTCTCTTTGCAAGTACTTTTTCTCTATCGGTTGTTCTTTTTGTGTATCTAAATAAAGATATATACAAATTTTAAATAATTTGTATCTTAAAACAATTGTTTTCAACCACTCACGTTACGTATACGCAACTTTGAAGCAATTCATTAAATTTTTGATACAATATATATATATATAAAATACAACTTGCCCATTGTTTGGCCTTCAAAAATTATGACAGATTGTGACAGCCGGCCGACAAGTGTCTTGGCCCAAACTACATATAGAGACAGAAATTGAACAGACCACTAATTATTCAAATACGTATTTATATACACAGTTATTTAACTTTTTAACAAATAACCCAATTGAACGGCATTTAGTGGCTTGTGGCAGAAACATTTCCATTTTGGTATCTTTTCACTATGGCCGTAAATCAGCTGAAAATAAATTCACATCGTCATTTTGTTGGCAACAAGTTGGTTCGTTCGTTCGCATTTTTCCCACGCCAATTTTTTGTTTTTGTTTTTGCTTTTTCAATAATTTTCGTGTGTGTGTTTTCATATTTGCAAGCCGTTTTGCTGTCTTTCTACGTCAAATGTGCGCCGAACACGAAACGCCTGCTCTACTTTTTCCGGTTTAATTTAGCCACCGGACACAAAATGCAAAAATTTCTAAATTAGAACGTACATTCAGATGTTCTAGGGCGTGGAAAAGGAAGGGAGGGGCGTGTGTGTGGTAGTTGCACTTGATTTAACAGATTAGCCCATGGAAATTGGCTAAGTAAACATTATCTTTGGCCCATCAATTAGTTTGCATTTTTCGAATGTTTACATAGTATTTGCGCAGCACAATGGGGCGTATGCGTAATCTCTTTAATGTGCATATAACTTATGCATAGTCTGCTTAGTTTAGTTGAGTAATTTCATGAACAACTTGGGCATAAACAAACACAACATCATGAAAGCAACATCAGCAACAAAAACATTCTTCACCCAGCAAACAAACTTATGCCAAAATAATTGAAATAACTTTGTGAGATACATTTTGTTGTCTGCATCTTTTGTGCTTGTATCTTGTAACGCAAACGCAAAATCGCGTGTCAGAATTTTTTGATAAATCTGCCGCTGATTGTTGCTAGTCTCGAGTATCTTAACACTTGCCAAAAGTGCACAGCGCTTTTCTCTTATTTTAAAAATAGCCAACAACAACAACATTAGTTACATTCAATTAAAGCGTATTTTATTTTGCGTTTCTTAAACAAAAAGAATAAACATATATTATATAAGTGCGCAGGTCTGCGTTGACTACAACGCCAACAAATTATGGCATTTGCAGCACTTCTCTTTCTTAATTTTTCTTGCACCTCATTTTCATTTTACGATTCTGTCGATTCGATTCAAGTGCGTCAAGCCGTTTGACTATAGTATATATACATCATATGTTTACATAGTATTTGTGTGAATGTCTACTTTAGATAGGTGTGTTTTTGTTTAATTGCTTTAATTTTTTTGTGATGTATTTGATGAAAGTGTTTAAAAAAGAAATAACCTTAAAGTGTATGGACTTTTTTGAACCTAAGCCAACCTTCTTCAATGTCAAAAAACTATTCGATCAAGAATATTCGGTAGACAATTTGTCTGCATTTCAAATGAGCTCTGTGTTAGTAATATATGTATTGTAAATACTTGTTTTTTACCATACAGACTGCAAGCAGATTATTTTTAAGGTTCTTTAATCCAAAATCGATCGAATTATTTCTTATAATTAACTGTTAAAAATGGTGTAAAAAAACAAACTTTATTTTTATATTCGTTTATATCACACACAGCTCTGATGGTTTATAGTGTTTTTTCGTTTTTCGTTTAATAGACAATTTTCCCCTTTTGCCGAGCCCTTTTAACATTTCCTGCCGTTAAATCTCTTCACTCAAGTATACAGGGTATCTCACTTGCCTCACTTGTTTATTATTTATTTACTTTTGCTGTAGCTTAATACAAGATAAATCTAACATAAGACAGCAGTGCGTGTGCTGCTCACGTCTCGTCGTTGAGTCATTTTGTTTTCATGCGGTTTTTCTCTAAAAAAGATTTGTTGTATAATTTTACTAGCCATGTATATACTTTTTTTTTATGAGTTTAACATGTGTGTCTGGCTTTTTAAGCTGCCAAGAAATGTCGCTTTAAAAATGATTAATACCAAACAAAATTCTAAAATATATTCAACAGAAAAGAGCTCAAACTGCAGAAAGTGCGTTTCAATACACAACTAGAAGATGCGCACAAAAATGTTCAAAGTCTGGAGGCGAAAGTGAGTGACATGCAGATAAAGATACAAAATCTGGAACAGGAACTATCGCTTAAACAATGGAATGTGGAAAGTAAGTAAAGTAAAAGGAAGCCCAAAAGAATGTTTATAATATGAAATATTTGACTAATAGGACTCCAAGGTGAACTTACGGCTGCCCAAAAAGATGATGAATATGTGCGCAAAAAGCTGAAACTGCTCGAAGATGAAAAGATACATTTGCGGCACAAATACAGCGATGATGAGGATGAATTCCGACGCAAATATAGTAAGTACCTAGAAAACTAACTATTTTGCACAACTATCTAAAGTGTCTTGCATATTTTAGACGAATTGGAGGCTGAGTACAACGACTTAACCGAAAAGTACAAACAGACGCAGAGTTTGGCAAGTGGATTGCACACTCAGGTGGCAAATGCTCAGGTTGAGGTGGAAACGTGGCGCAATGAGGTGACCAAGATACGCGATGAGCTGGAGGATCAGATACGCATACTCCGTAATGCGCTAGAGAATTCCGAGGCAGAGCGCCGAATATGCGAGGATAAGTGGCAAAAGGAGTTCGAAATGCTAAGAACCCACAACAGAGGTAAGTGTATATAAGAAAATCTCACAATGTAATAGAAAATACACAATTGGGTTTTGATGGACAGAACGCGAGGACACCTTGATGTCGGACTGCGAGTGGCAGATGCGTCAAATGCAGCGTCAGTGCAAGGACAAACTTGACAAATCCAATTACGAACGCAAACAGGCAGCGGCCAAGGCCGAGGAACTGGAACTGGAGTTGCAGTCACGGCGCAAGGAGGCCGAAAGCTTGCGCATTTGCCAGGCGCAAGTGAAGTCGTTGAGTGGCGTTGTCAGCGAACAGGAGCGCTCCATACAGACGCTAATGGAACGCATCGATAACCTGAAAGGAGAGCTCGAAACGGCCAACAACAATCTGGAGACACAGATCGAAGCTGTGCACAAGATTAAGTATCAGTGTGATAAGTAAGTATTTAACTATTCAGCTATCGATTTTTTACAAAAACGTTTTTTGGTTGCAGTGCCATTTATGATAAGGAGCGTCAAATGATCTATCGCATCGATGAGGTGCGCAACGAAGCTGCCGCCTTTTGGGAAAATAAACTTTAGTAAGTGTTATCGATAGATTTTAATCGATTCATTTAACAACAGTTCTTTCTTCTCATAACAGCACAGAGATGACAAGACTGACAAATGAACTGGAATCCGTTTATGTGGATGAACGACGCGATGCTTTAGACAAACTCCAAGCGGAGCACATCGAAGAGCTGCGAGCGTTAACTAATCGCTACACAGCCAACGAGGAGGAGCTGCGTGCAGAGGTTCCTAAACCACCCTTCAATGCCATAAAGCAAAACTTATAAAAGTAAACTTACTTGCAGATCGAAGAGCTGACTGAGAACTTTGGAACTGAAGAAGCAAGATTTTCTGACGCTACGCGAACGTTCCGATAATGCCTTGTTGCAGACACGAATGCATCTGGATCGGGCGGATCGGGAGTATCAGAATGCCATGTGTCGGGAGGAGGATCGTCGCGTGGAGCTAGAGCAAAGGTTAAAAAAGGAGTTTGAGGAAGAGAAAGAGGAAATGGAGGAAAAGTTCCGTGAACGTTTGAGTCAAGTCAAAGAGGAGTTTGCCAAGGAGCTACAGCTATCCACACAGGAAATGGTCGAGACGCATCGCAAGGAGATGGGTAAGGGAAAGAAGGGAGATTAAGTTAACAATAAGCTCATCTTGCGCGCTTTGTTTATAGAAATCCAGAAGGCCAAGCTGCAAAGCGAAAGGGATGAAGCGCTCCAGGAGCTGTTGGAGCGACATCGCGCCAAAATGGCTGCTGCCGAGGAACGAATCAAGTGAGTGTCCCGAGAACAATGCCGTAACTCTAACTGTATCTTTGTACCTTGTACCCGTTCCCTTAGAACTATTTAGCTAACTGTTGTAGAGCTAATCGTATTTATACAGTGCCTGTCAGTACACTGGGGAAAAATATATGCCCTAGAATTAGGAAAAAAATCTTTGAACTTACAAAATAAGACAAGCAGAAATAAAATTCTTTTTTTTATGGTATTAAACCTAGTCAAAGTTTACATATTTTAAAAAAAAAAATTTTTTGAAAAAACATTCATAAATAATACATATTTTTTAAAAGGGTTCTAGAATCTTAAAAATTTTTTAGGATAGAGTATACAACCCCTTCTAAAAATCATGATACAGCAGGCTAAAGATATAAGTGTTTTTTTTAATTATTTTTTTGGTAAAATTTATTTTTACTTTATAATTTTGTATATTTTAAAAATCTAGCGCAGCATAAATGCACTTTGTTTTATAATTCAAGGGCATATAATTTTCTCTCAGTGTTGTAATCCATCCCGTGTGTGTGTGTGAATGCCTCCTATACCTCATTTCATTCATTTGATAGTATTTGCCTGGCGAACGGATTCATTTCATTTACTTGTCTTTTGTTTTTCTTTTATTTATTCACGTTAACGTTCAGCTGCATTGGTTTAGTTGGTTCGACAACAACGCCTCTAGTTGCCACCACCGCCTTGTGTGTGCTTGCGAAGGGGGCGTGTCCGTATATGCCCACACTATATGTGCTATATCTGACAATGTCGCCATTGATTGCCTTAGCATGTTTGGTGTTCAATATTATCGCTGTGCTCTATATCAAATATCGTCATCTGTTGCGCGATTGAAAAAAACTATTATTTAAACTCTAGAATTAAGTTTCTCATACCAAAAATATAACATTGTGTTAATCAATCAATGCCTGCATTATCTAAGCTAGTTTTTCTTCTTTCTAAGAATATATATATTTATTTTTTACCATCTCTTTTTCGCTACTTATATACCTACCAACTACCAACTCGCTCTCTCTTTCTATATATTTGTTTATGTGCTTGTGTACAACCTCTCTCAATCCAACCCTAACACCCAAAAAATCAACAAATCAATCAACAGCGATGTAGAGCTTCGGCATCAGCGCAATCTCAAGGATCTGAAAGCGGCCTACGATGCCGAGAAGGCGGCTCTGGATAAGCGCGACATAAGCAATGCCAACGAGATCGAGCAACTGCATCGCAAATGCCGCTGCCTCACCAATCTGTAAGTTTTTAACACTCACGAAAAACATAAATAGAGAATTTTGTATTCAAAGCAAGTTCAAGTGTGTAGTCAGAAAAACCTGAAATAATTTTTGTTGATTTTTTTAATAGTCGTCCTTTATTTAACACTTTCTATTTTTCTTAAAATTTCCTAAAATTTTTGAAAAATTTAACAAAACAAATAATGTCTTAAGAAATTTCAAAGAACAAAATCCGGTTTAAAGATAAAGGATAAATGATACTGCCTAAAAACCAACTGTTTGAACTTGTTTAAGAAATACACATTCCTTAGAACGTTTTTCTCTGAGTGCATAACCCATCTTCCTCGCTTGAGGTTGATCTTAACCCAAAACTAAATCCTATCGTTGCTTAGCCATGTTGTAAAAGTTGTCTGCTGAGCTTCACTTCCACCTCACCTTCCTTTAACTAATCACAAATTTTATACGCTTCCAGTTTCGAGGAGATGAGAATGCGCTATGAGCGTCGTGATCCGCGTGCCGAGGATCTGCGCGAGATCTCGGAGCTGCGGACGCGCTGTGATAGCCAGGAGCGGGATCTGTTCGTGCTTACCGATCGACTGCGCGAGATGCAAATCCAAATGGCCGAGCTGCAGCAGAACGGGGAAGGAGGACCACGCAACAAGTCGTTGAAGAAGCCGCCGCCTAAGACGATAGCCACCAGCTGTGATGTCATCTACGAGGAGAACGAGGAGCGTGAATCGCCAGAGCAGTGTACGGGCTCATCATCGTCCAGCCAGGATGATGACGAGGATGAGGAGGAGCAGGGCGAACAGGAGCCAAGCGATACCGAATCGAATCACACGATTGAAGTTAACGGCAAATGCACAAAGGATCACATCAACGAGGACGATTCCCGCATGATTTCAGCGGTTTGAGATCTTGAATTGGATTTTCCTAAGGATTTTATACTAAAACAAACTTCAAGGAGCTAGGGTTTGCCAGTTTCTTGTCTTGATTTAATGTCATTTTATTGCACATTTAAAAGTTTTCAAAACACACAAAAAATCACATAAAAAATGTAAAACAAATGCAATGTAATTGGTTTTTAAAACCTAATAAAAAAAAATGAATGAACGAAATAAATGTAAATATTTTTAACAAAGCTATAACGAAATCTTCTATTGCCTTTCGGATTTTAAGGATTTTCTTATATAAAAAACATAGTTTAGCAAACTAATGGTAAATGTTTTAGCAAGCTTGTGTTATTGTTATTAAATATTGTGTTAATTATTTATTGTACTTATGTGTAAAGGACAAATACATATTTGTCCAATCATTCTCTTTGTTGTACTCAAATTGAATATAAAAGTATCTCTTGTTTCTTAAAGTTAAACTGAAAAGTACAATATCATAAACATAAATTGTTTCTTTAACATATTTTCAGTATTTTATTAACACATGTATGTATAATATTTTTTGTTTAAGTAATGTTTAAAAATATTTGATTTTATATTGTTTTAACACATCTTTAAAAGTTAAGTATTTTGATTTTAGTTTAGATAAGATTAGGTAAAATTTCGTCTTTGCCAATAAGCCAAACCGAACTCAACCACAAAAACCAAACCCGCCATGGCATAAGATAGCCCAAGTAGTTTCCATAACCATTCCAGATCCTCATTGGTCAAGGGCGTACTTCCAAACTCTGGCAAGTGAATGGTTTGGTCTCTGTGAGTGTATTCGGACAACATTTTACGGACGGCTTCCAGATTCCAATGCATGGTGAGACCAACATCATGGGCCCGTTGAATAAACTCATTGAGACTCGTTTTGTAGATGGAGTTTTCCTGAACAATGCCAGACACTGGAAATGCCACAAAAATATTTAAGCCAGGTGGCTTGCAAAGAACTTTTTTGCCAACAATATTCTGAAATGTATCAACTGCTTCCCACATGCGATCAAATGTTTGATATGCATAGCTAGAGTTCAGGGAATATATCATTTCTCTGCGTTTAAGCTTGGGGAAAATCACTATGTTGGGTATATTCAGATCACTGTTCAATATAATGTGATGATAGACGGCAGTATCGAATACTACAGGTACTCCACTCTTAACTAACTCTTCAAAGTTGTGTATGAGTTTATAATGAGGATGTTTTGTTAGCAGAGCACTCAAATTGGCATTGAAATAACAACTAATAACTAAACTAAATAAACTCATTATCATAAGGATTTGCCTAAGGGAAAAACTTCTTTGGTATCTAGTTAAATCGATGGGTAATCCGAGAACTCCACCAAAGGCATGAAGATTTATGAAGATTGTTGAATAGTTAAGATTATGTTTGTGTCCCAGAATCCTATAAGATGCCAGCACAAAAAAAGTCTCCAGCAAAGCAAACATAAAATAGGCACCCAATACAATAAGAGAATAGATTTTTAGTCCTCTATAAACATCACCAATGCTCATTTCCTTACCACAGGGCACAACAATAAACAGATTTGCCACGCTCGACGAATCTGTACATTCAAAACTTGAGGACGACATCCTTGAATGCATTGGTATATCGATTTCTTTAGCTGCAACCATCTTAAGTATATCCTGATCTTCAATCCAAACAGTTTCATTCAAAGGTCGCCACAGTTGAAGTTTTATATTATATTGCCTGGCGAATTCCCTAACAAGAAAATCCATTGAACCACTTAAATCCTTTTTCCCCGTTAGTTTGTTGGTGGTAAAAAAACTGGCCGGTGGATAAAGACTTGGAATTGTCTTAACCACTTTTTGTTTGTAATCATGCTTAAGTGTTGGAAAGATTTTAGTGTTGGTTAAGCTATCGACTTTTACGAAAGTTGGTATCGGAAATGGTTGCAGTCGATAGGCGTTAAGCGATGTATCGATATGATGTAGCACGATTAGGTTGAGAAAGTTGTAGGTATTTGCCACAACGCTGATTACTTCCAAATATTTCTTAAGTTTTGTTGCATTACTTTCCAAGAGGATTATTATACGAGCTTCTCTCATCCGATGCAGGCTCATTGCTAGGGAAGTAAGTAATTGAGAATCCTTCAACTCCGATATGCAAACAAAGGCAACGGCTTGACTATTGTAGAACTCTTTTATACTTATTTTAGTAGCTTCATCTAGTCTTAATACGGCTACTTCATCTGAATTGACATCTTTCAGGAGACAGTCAAAGTCCTCGTTTCGTTTCATTAACAACATTGTCTCAATCGGTTTTTCCTTGTGCAATTTCTCAATGATATCGTTGACATCGAATAACAGTATTTCAGGTAGCAGCTGTAGCAGCAACAGGCCAAGAATAATCCAGTTAAAAGCCAACATTGCTAGCCAAGTAGAAATTATTAACTGCACTCGAGAGTTTTAATACTACACACCTTTTTATTAATTGCCACATTAATTTAATTGCATTCACTTGTTACATTATCACAGTAAGCAAAAGGTGTCAAAGTGTCAAAGCTAAGGTTAGATAATGTCTCCAAGGTACAGTGTACAAGAATTTTTAAATAACCTTTTATATACCTAGAAAAAAAGCAAAGAAAATTGAAGGGAATCAAACATTTAATGCAATTGAAAACCTCTATTCAAAATTTAATAAGAAATGTGTTTATAAGGCATTTTTGTTTTTTAAATAATTATTTTTTTCCTGCTAACCGATTTTTGCTTTCTAGTATTTAATATAACAGTACTCTGCTAATAAAATAACATTAACAGCAAATAGAAAACGATTAATTTAAAAGTCAATCGAAGCTTTTTAATTCTGAGCTGTCATTCTCACAAATCAATTCACTTTTTATTGTGTGCTGAATTGTGTCTTACAAGCAAATCAAATTTATATAAAATTCAGTTTTTGCTGTATTTTCTCGAATTTTCAACAATTTCAAATCGAAAAAAACATTAAAAGTATCATGGACAACTATAAAGTAAATCGCAAGTTGAACTTTTCTGGTCCCAGGACTCGTTCCACGAAGAAATTGGACATCGATGGGGTCATCGATATCAGCGATGATGAATTTAAGCAGGTGAAAATGGCAGCCCCGCCATCCCGTGGCCCAGCTCCTCCTCGTCCTCGTCCCAATCGCCGTTTAACTTATTGTGGTGAGCGACCAGAAAATATTCGTCCTTTGTCGCGCTCTCGTTCGCCTTTGGAGACCAGGCGCCGTCCACGTTCCCCTATCCGATCTGCTGGACGGAACAAGTCGCATCAGAGGGAGAGGGAGAGGGAGACTGATCGTGGACGTGGCAGTTACTACAACAAGGACTGGGAGGCAAGCTATAAACGCTCTCCAGCCATTGAGTCATTCCGTGTGCTCGATTCACGCTCCTATCCGGAGTACAGTCCGCCCCCGGAGAAGCTTCCCACATCCCCGCCAGAAGTGGATGTACCAGCCGATGCTCATCCTTTGACCTTGGTCAGTGTGCTGCGCATGCTTGCCGCCCTGGAGGATCAGTTGGGCAGTCTTGGCTCAAAGGCCCTGAACATGCTCAGCAAGGCTCTGGCCATGGAGAAGATCAAACCGAATGCGGCCGAAGAATTGCTCCAGAATGAGGACAATTGTGTCTTTCTCGAGACCGTCAAGGAGAAGTTGAAGGGTATTCTCATTGCCGAAGTCCTTCAAGAACCGCAAAAAGTGCGAGTTGTGAAGAAGTTGATTGGAAATATTGAAGATATTTTGAAAACTAGAGATGAGATTAAGTCAAAGCAGTCTGAGCAAAATTTCCAGCTCGTATCCTCGAAGCTAACTAGCGCCCTCAATCAGAATGGCGTTAAGGATTTGGGTAAGGAGGATATGAATCGTTTGAATCATTTCTTCATGCTGCTTGCGAAGACGAAACAAACTCAAGGTCTGAGTTTTGATGAGGTGCCTCAGCGCCTGGGTCTCGAGAGCCAAGAAAAGGCTGTTCCTGATAACTTTGAGGACATCAACATGACGGAACTATTCAAGGAAGTGCAGAATCAGCTTAATACCAAGCAGAAACAGGAGCAGTTCAACAATCGTCCGGATTCCATATCCCTTTCGGACTGCGATCTCCAGATACTGATGCAGAACTTTAAGTTCCTCTCCAACGATGAGCAGCTGAATCTCATTGGTCATCTCCGCAACTTGGAAAAGTTGGATCATTTTCGTGTCGAGCGATTGCGCAAATTTCTCAAGGTCACCGATGAGGTGAAGAGTCAACCCGGGGAATCCTGCAGCGATTATCTAGCACGTGCGGCAGGCTTCAAGCGCATGGAGAGCAATAAAACCAATCCTTTGCTGGAAGATGACGATGACGATGATTACAATTTCAATGATCTGGTTATGAAAGTCAATGCATTGAATGCTGGCAAGGAGAAAACTAAGAGCTCTGAGATCACGGCCAAGGATACGGAGAATGTTATTGCCAATCTAATGGGCAAACTAGCCAACAACAACAGTCAGGCAACAGCTACAGTCCTACAACAACAACAACAACAACAACAACAACAACAACAACAGGCTTTTATACCAAATAATTATTACAACTTTGATCAATCTAATCAAGTTGACAAAAATCCTCCCGGATACTTTGGGGTTCCACCACCCCCAACACCACCGCAACCAGAGTTGACATTTAATTATAATGGCTTTGCTCCACCCATGGTACCCCCAGTGGGCTATGTCAACCAGATGAACCCCTGGATCAATGGACCACCGCAACAATACTACAATAATCCTCCCCCGCAGTTGCCTACCAACTACAACAATTCTTATGTTGCCCGTCAATAAAACAAAAAATTATGTTTTTCAATGTGTGTATCTTAATGTTTAATTAATTGCCACAACAGGTGATGCAGTTGCAGCATTTGTATCTTAAATCACCTGTGTGAAATGTTTCGTTTAGTATATTATTATTGGCTTCGTTGAGTTTTCTCTTAGTTTCAATTCACATTGTTTCGTTCAGCTTGGTCTTACTCTTCGGCGCTCTTTGTTTCGTTTTATGCGTTGCCGCGCTATTTATCCCTTGGTTTTTGGTTCAGTTTCATGCCATTCGTTTCGTTGTGTTTCGTTTCATCTTGGATTGAATGTTGAGGTACTTTTGGGCTGTGTTCCACGTTTCGTTGCTGTTGCCGAGCAACTCTTGACGAGAGCGGACGTGTGTTTCTTCGCAGCGGCAAAATACTGCGAACGCAACGAAAGAATAGACAGGCGATAAATACAACAAAACTCGCTAACGCTAAAGGATAAAAGATTAAAGTGCACAAACGATACATCTCTCTCAATAGCAATTTAATACTTTCTCAGAACGGACGTGTTTTTTTTTGCTGCGTCGCATACACAAGAAGTGATAAATTTAAAATCCTTACGGTTGCATCTTTTAGTTTTTCGGTTTCAAAATTCTTAAGTTAAGTTTTAATGACGCGCACTCGTGTTTAAAAGGCAATTGAACAACAATTAATTTAAAGGCGCGCGCGTGTGGTAAATAATCAAAGAATAACAAAACGAAGTAAACGGAGAGGAAGACGAAACGACAATCAAATAATTATAATATGACAAGCTTGAGAGCTTCACGTGCAGCATAAGAAAATCGTGATAACACACAGACAGCCGCAGCAGCAGCAGCAGCAGCATAAAAAGAGAAAAAGTAAGCAACAAAAACAAAAACAACATCTACAGAGTAGGAACAGGCAGCATCAGTATTTTGTCTTCTTGTTGTTGTTGTTCTTGTCGTGTGCACGCTGAAATATCGCCGTTAACATCGTGTGTGTTCCCCACAGCAGCATCAGCATCAGAAGCATCATCATCAGCAGCAGCAGCAGCAGAAGAGACGAACGCAATAGCAACAAAAACAAACGAGCAATTTTCGTTGCGTCGACGCCGCTGCTGCCGGCGCTGCCTGCAATTATGTGTAGCAGCAGCGACGTTTTAAATAAAAGGTAGACAGCAACAGCACAGCAACAACAACGCCAGTCAGAAGCTGCTGCCTCTTCTTGCATGCAATTAATGTACACAGTCTTTTTTTTGCATACATAAATAACAACAACAGTAGCAAAAACAGCAACAACAACAACGACAGCAGCAGCAGCAGCAAAGTTTACAATTTGTGTGTTTTGCCGGCAGACGCCGCCCCAAAGGTCGTTGGCGCTAAGGTCATACAGAGTTAGAGCGAGAGCAAAATAGCAAAAAAGAGAGAGAGAGAGAGAGCGAGTGTGTACGAATGAATTTTGTGGTGCAAGTGTGACAAGCTTTACGACTTTTGTCGCGCCATCAAACGGTAAATCTTCAATACGCGAGTGTCTTCGAGGTTTTCAACCTAAAAACAAAAACAACTACAATCAACAACAGCAGCAGCAATATCATCATCAGCAGCCGGAGCAACAAAAATCGAATGTAAGTACCGCTACTTTTATTATTCCCATTTCGCCTTTGATGCCCATTCGCATTCGTTGTTATTGTAAATGATTTGCAGTCCCACCTTCAACTCTGCCTAATGTGCTCTCTACCTCTCTCTCACTTCACATCAAATGTTATGCTCTCTCTCGCAGCATCAGCATCAGCATCAGCAGCGTAGGAACGTTCTTGTGAGCGGCGCATTTAAGGATATTCCTAATCCGTTTTATTGATTGCAGCCAGCACAGCTGGAGTGCTCTGCGTGTTTAAGTGTGCGTGTGTGTGTGTGTATGTGTGTAGTGCTTGTTGTTCTTGTTACTGCTGGCAATCTGTGTTGCTTATTTTTTTGTTGTTGTTGTATGTTTTCACTTCTTCTTTGGCCTCCACTACTCATTTAGGGTTGTTGTTGCCTGTTGTGCCTGCTGCGCTGCTCAGTTTGCTGACTTCACTTTTCCTAGTTTTGTCATTCCATGTTTCCATCAGCTGCCGTTGTTGTTGTTGTTTTGTGGGTGAATTTGCCGGTAGAAAAGCAACAAAACGTAAAGGAAAAACGTTGAAAGCTTCATTAACCTCATCATGTTATAAAAGTGAACGAAATTAGGACGTTAATGATGATTTGTGTTGGGAAAAGTAGTTATTACCTGTTAAAATTAGATTCGGAGAGAAAAGTGCTTGAAAGCAGGAAATTATAAATAGGTATGAAATGAAATTTGAGAACCAATTTCTCAATCGAGCTCTGAAATATTTGCTTTTATTTTGATTTGTTGCCTGTTGCTGCCACAAAAATATTTAACGAAAATGCGCTCATATGTCTCAAAGGCCTTGTTACAAAAAATTAAGAGAAATATGCGAAGCAGCTGCCCCCGTTGGGCATAACTCAATAATCACATCAAATGTCTCACTAACCGCAGCAACATCAGTGGCAACACCTTTTCCAGGAGGTGTGTCCTCCACAGTGGCTCCTCCTCGGTACGACTTGGTCTTGGTCTTGGTCTTGGCCAGGCTAATGCCGCACAGCTGCGCGCCATTTAAGTCGCTGACAAGTGTTTTGCCGGCATGTCCGGAATGCGTCTGCCGCAACAGCAACAGCAGCAAAAAGTGGCAGCCAACATTGCTACCAATTATGCGATAAGCAGTCGCTTGCCTGCCTGCCTGCCTGCTTGCCTTTCGGCCAACTCGGGGCGCACTTTAGCCATAACACAAGAAAAGTAATTCAAAAACTTAAAGCCATAACAAATGCAATCAGTGAGCATAAAATTGTGAATAGTGCAATGCATAAAAATAATATTTACAAATATATATTTTGCTAGAATTAAATTGTGTACTTTGAATACCCTTTAAAAATGTTGTGAATGTCTCAAATTAAGTTAAATTTCTGTAAATTGCTAAAATCTTTTTTTAAACCTTATAAAAACTTCCTCTTACTTAATTTGTTAATTAATAAATGTGTTAGAAAGTTGTTAAAAAAAAAAATGGAAAGTTAAATATTTAAAAGAACTTAATGTTGATTTTTCTCAGTATAAAAAATAATTATATATTGTTTTGAGTGAGTTTTAAGTTATGACCAAAAGTTCTTAGAAAAATTTAATTTTATGATCAAACAAATATTGTTAATTTTGATAAAAGTCTTTTAAACTATAGCTTAATTTTGAATGTTATTAGAAAATTATTAATTATTATTAAAATATGTGTTCTATAAAGTTCTTACCATAATAATATCCTTCGCCTAAGCAAATAAATACTTGAAATAAAACACAACTTATAATCGGAATGCAATGTAAAAAGCGTTTAAAGTGAATGTCTGTTAACTGCAAGTGTAATATTAAAGTAATTGGGCCACATTTGCAAAAAGGGTTATATGCATACATACATTAAAAATGTACATAAAAAATGTACATTAAAAATGTGATGTATGTATGGCAATAATAATGAAAATGCGCCTTGGAAAAACTAACAAAAGGCCGCGTGCGCGCTGCCATCAAACGAAACGAAAAGCGTGCAACATCGACAGCAACAACAACAACAAGGAGTTGCAACAACAACAACAACAACAACAAGTAATAAGAGCAAAGGGAATGACCTTATACATTGCAAAACTGCAACGCAAACAAAGAGCCGCTAATGGGCAGCGGGCAGGGAAGAGGGGAAGGGCAGTCCAGAACGAGAGTGATGGGTGGGGAGGGGAGGTGGGGAGATGAGCTGTTGGGATGAAACCGGTTTGTTGGTGCGCCTGGGCTACTGCGGGGCAATTGGGCCAAAAGCATATAAAAATCAGTCAAGAGTCGCCTCCGCGTTGCAGGAACATTAAAAGCGACAAACAAACAAACAAACGTAAAGCGAGAGAGAGAGAGAGGGAGGGGAGGGGAGGGGGGAGGTGGCAGTTGCAACTCTCTGCGTCTGTGTGGACCCAAAAGCGTGCAGCAGCAGCAGAAATCGATTTTCTCGCAGAACTTGGCCAGAACACAGAATGAGGCAAGGCAAGGCAAGGCAGTGAGGCAAGTCAGCCGCAGGGCTTGAAACGCGCGCATTTTTCGGCCTCTTCTCTTTTCAGTAATGGATACGGGGAGTCCACTCCAGGTTGCAAGGTATCCAGGTTCTTGGTCCAGTTGATGCTGCCAAGTCAAACTGTCGTCGCTCTGGCGTTGTTTAGTTGTTTTGTGCCACGTTGCTGCGCCACGGCCATCAGTAATTGCAATTGCAATTTGGCCAAAGCCACAACCAACCAACCAACCAGCCAACCAACCATCCAGTTGGCCAAGTCCAGTTGGCCACTTGGCAGATGAGTATTTTTGTTGTTTTTGTACGCGCGCTTAGTAAAATCTGCAAATTGCATTCGTTGTTGTTGTTTTTGCTGTTATTTGCCTCAAACGGTGACTTTCGGATTGGATTATTTAATTTGTGTTATAAATAAATTTGTTAATGCTATAATTCCCTAGCAATGCTCTCAATCTGCCTTACCTTCTTCCTATCTCCCTTCCTCCCTTCCTCTCCTGGGGTGTTTACTGATTTATCACTAATTGAAATCATCTGAACTGATGCCAAGCCCTCAACAGAAAAACAAATACAAAATCATAAGCATTAAGCATATTTATAGATGACTTTGTGATACTCTGTTTAAGGTTGGAAAAATCTTGAAAAAAATACGTGGTGAAGATATATTGAAGAAATTATATTTACAAAGATTTTAACTTGTTGAAAAAAAAATTTCCATGCAAAAATAAATATTTTCAGTCAAAAGAGCGCACATATATTTTTTGGTTTAAAAATCATTCAGAAAATTATTTGTTAATATTTACCATAAGTTATAGCTTAACCCGGAAGAATGGTTCAGAGATTAGAGTTTTCTTGATATATTTAATTATTAATTTGCAAGAAAACATACTTGTTACCTATTTTTAAAATCTAAAATAGCTTGGATAAATGATAATTAAATCAAAAGAAAGCATTAGAAAGTAATTTGTACTTACAATTCATATTCACTTTTTCTTGATAAGGCAAATCAAAATGATTTTCAATTTCATCACGCATTGAGAATTGAGGTTTTATCTATTGCAAATCCAACCAGATATACCCCATTAAAAACTTACCAAAACAGCGCATGAAAACAACTAAATTCTGAAAAAGTACAACATAATCACAAAGCAGCAGCAAACAAACTAAACTCAAAACTCAAATGATGGCCAACAAAGAGAGGGGGGGCAGAGGAAGGCAGGCATTCAGCGATGGGCGGGACGTTAAGTTATAACAAATATATGAATGTGTGTGCGACTGTGTGTGTGTGTGTGTGTGTGTGTGTGTGTGTGAAGAGAGGCCTAGACACGCAAAGGCGAAATTTGCATGGACCGTTCAGCAATTACCGCTGCTACTGCGGGGCACATCAATAGCTGTTGTTGTTGTTGTTGTTGCTGTTGCAATTGTTGTTGTTGCAATTGTTTGTTGCAATTGTTGTTGTTGCTTGCTTGCAGCCATTGCCACCTGCTTGTCTGGGAAATCTGTTTGTTGGGGGCCAAAACGCTGCGTGTGTGTTCCGCTGGCTAAAATGACATGACTGTCAATTGAAGGGGGGCAGGGGGGAGGGGCAGATACGGTGCTGTTGCAGTTTTTATCCTCTCTGCATGTTTGTTGTTGCTTTTTGTTCAAGTAGTCTGACGATTCCGGAGGATTCCTCTTCTTGCCTTGGCTTGCACTCAACTTTTGCACTGAATTTTTTTACTGGCATTTTTTTTTATTTTTTTTTGTTGCCTTGGCTCATCAGCAAAAGCAACAACAACAAATCAACGCAGCGGCATCAATGACAAAACAACAACAACAGACGACAACTGGAACGACATGATTATTGTTGTTGTTGTTGTTGTTGTTGCATGGGGCATCTATCCATCTATTCAAAGTTTTTGAGGAGCTGATGCTGCGTTTTATTTTTGTTGTTGTTCTTTCCTCCTTTCGTATTGTGTCCTCATTTTGTTCATGTTTGTCTCCATCTTCTACTTATTATTATTTTTGTTGCTGTTATTGTTATTGCTGTTGATTTTGCTTCAATTATTGTTCCGTTTTCGTCTGCCATTTGCCGGAATTTTTTTCTTGGCTAAGTTTATTTTTTCCTATTTTAATTTTCAATTCTTTTTATTTTTAAGTTATCCCAAGAGGGTTTTGGAACAGAAATTCTTTAAATCATTCTTGAACTTTTTTTATATATCATAAAAAAATTGTTTTAATAAAAAAGCTCATAACAAATTAAGAAAATAGTTTAAATATAAGACTATTTAAATATTCAAATTCCTAACTATATAAACATGATTTTTTTTTTTTTATTGTGTATCTTACTCTTCTAAAGTTTTCCCTGTTTTGATTTGTTTGTATCTGACTCTTCTGAAAAGTACTTCCATGTTTTTTTATTGTGCCTTTTCCATCTGCTTGGCTTTGATTTGTTTGCCATTACAAGCAATTCTTTCTCATTTCCCTCGACTTTGGTTGTTATTGCTTTGCAATTGCAATTTCACGACTATTACATACAAATTCTCAATTTGCATTTCACTTTCTTTTGTGCCCCAGAATGCAAAAGCTCAAAACGCGGACCCGCCCCCTCCCCCCCAAAAAAAAGGAAACGTTTCGAGTCTCGGCTTTAAGCCCACAAAAAAGGCAATTCTAACACAAAACAAAATGGGGAAAATATATATATATATATATGTATATGCAGCCTAGACAAGTTGCAGCAGAAGCCTGCAACGTTCTAGTTGTTGTTTTTTGATTTTTTTTTGTGGTGTGCGACTTAAATTGCATTTTATTTCTGCAACGTTGCAAAACATTTATTTACTTTCATGGTTTGTTGAGTATTTGCCAAGCCACAAGGCAGCCAAAAACTGGCAACACAGAAGCTAAAGCTGAGCTCTCTAAGGTAGCAGCAACAACAACAACGATGACGACGACGCGTCGCGCAGAGTTTTCCCCAACTGGCTGTGTGTGTGTGTGTGTGTGTGTGTGTCGCATCCTTAGACAAGAAAACATAATAAAGTGTACAACATAATACAGTAGAAGAGTGGAGAAGTTGACATACGTTGACATTTTGTGTATCTGCGTCAGGATTAAGAGCCCTAAAATAAGAAGCTTTATCTTTGTCTCATTCTCCTCGACTAACGAGAACCGAGAACTGAGAGCTGAGGTCGCTGCAATTATGCGCTAATTAAATGCTACATAATTTTTCGAATGCCGAAGACAGCTAAAAAATGCATAACATATGTTGCACAGTTGCCGAGAATCAGAATATGTGGCAAGAACAGAAGCAGAGACTCAAGAGTCTCAGAGACCCAGAAAGAGAGATCGGCGACCGCTTTTTTTTCTTTTTTTTTTTGTTGTTTCTGAGCCTCAGGCGCGGGCATAAGAAACAATTTTCAGAGAGACGGCAGCAGCCATAACCATAACATGTTTTGTTATTAATTATAGTTTACGCAATGCAGGGGACAGGCCGAAGACAACAACAATAACAGTCACTCAGTCTGTCAGTCTCTCAGTCTCTCAGTCTCTCAGTCTGTCTGTCAGTCAGGCAGGAAGCCAAGTTGTTGTTGACCATGTGCCACTACGGCTGCTGCCTGCCTGCCTGCTTGCCTCCTTGCAACAAAGAAAGAGTTCACTTAATTTGACGCACAAATGTCAGTCACAAGATGTTGTTGTTGTTGTTGCTGTTAGCTGATATTCAGTGAGGCGCGTCAGTTGTTGTTGTTGCTGCTTTTAGTTTAAAATAACTCAATAACTAATCCATTCGGATGGTAAAACAGGCACAGGACGTAGCAAAAGGGTTCTTGTTTGCCCAGGGGCACCATAAAAAGGGTCTTCGAACCGTCCAACATGTGGCTTGACAATAAAAATTATCATAATTATATTTAAATTAATATGCAAGCGGCTCAAAAACTTACTCACTTCGAGTCTGGCCCTTGACAAATTACAGGAAATGCCAAAAAATAACAACTACTTCAAGATCACTGAACCCTTTCCTGTAGATATTTTTTTTACTGCGAGCTATTTTTATTTATTCGACAGCACCATTAATTAGAAAAGACACTAAAAAAAACATAGAAAGAGAATTCAATTTCACACGTCGCGCCCACGCTGAATATTAATGCTTTCTAAAACGAGTTCATTCAGTCTTATTTTTAAGGGCTATAATTTGTAGTTTCTCACAATTTGAATTAGTAGAATATTAGTTGAAAATTTATGGCTAACACCTAAAAGCAATAAAAAACATATACAAAAATATAAAAATCCCAAAAAATATTCAAATAAATAGTTGTTCATTTTTTTTTTATGTGTCTTGATGTCATTAGTTTAGTTTAGGAACAATAAGAACATTAACGATTATTTATAGAAAATATCAAAATATAAACACTTTCATAAAAACTTAAAAACATCTTACTTTTCTACAACACAAATTATAAAAAATAACTCCCAATTATTAAGAACTTTCTCTTCAGCCTTGTTATATTTCTCGTAGTAAAACAAAGTGTTTTCTGCCTTAAATAAAACCCAGGCAAAAGTAACGAAACAAAACATAATTTACAACTTTGGCACGTTGCAAGTTGCAAGTACAAAAAACAGTTTGTGTGCAGTCTATTTACCTTAACAACAACTTGCATACTTATATAGTTATGTACTTACTTAACGGGTATGTACTGTAGCATAAAAGTTATGCAAGTTGATGTAAACTTTCATCACTTGTGCAAAAAACTTTCAGTTTTTCTTCCTTCTCTTTTTCTTTGATTTTCTTTCGGTTGCATTTGACATTTAATCGTCAGTTTTATGACGCCCACGAAGAAGCAGTTTGTGCCTTATGAATATTTTAATTAATTTTCATTGTTTCTTCCTTTCTCTCTCTAGCTCGTAATTTATTAAATTATGCAAAATGTTGTGCATTGTAGTTGTAGTTCATGCTTGTTATTTTTTGTTGTTTTTGGTAGGCGTGCGCACATTTATTTATAATTTATATTGCAATTAAAAACTAATATTGTCGCCTTGTTGTAGTAGTTGTTGCTGTTGTTTTTAATTGTAATTTATGCGCATTTTTAATTGCAAATACACGAATCTGATTTTAGTCTCTGAGTTTGTGTTTGTACATTACAAAACTCCGCTGGCTTTTGTCTAAAAATTTGTTTGGCCACATAAATTAAATAATTTAAGTTAATTTCATATTGACATGGCTCGCTGCATGCGAAAGCCAAATACGATTTTATTATTATTTAATTATATATCTGTTTTGCATATTTTATGCTAAATTGTGTGCTATTCCATTTTTATTGATTGCCCGCAATAAGTTTGCCATCACTCAACTGGTTTTTATTTTTGTTTTGTTTGTTGTCTAATACCCTGTAGTTGATTGAGGGCTGTAGAAGGGTGTTATTACCTTGACAGATTCTTAAAAAATTCTTCTTTTAAACATTTTCATGGCTTCTCTTTATACGGGATATCTTTGATTCGTATACTTCTTTGTCTTTTTAGTTTGCTGCTCATCAAACTGAATGATAAATGGACTTTAAAATGCTGTATACAAAAGACAAACTGAATGATTTAGTTGTTGTTATTGTTTAACTTTTGTTCGCTGCCCTTCTCTCTTCTCTTTGACATAATTAATGTTGTACAACATTGTTATGTTTTTTTCGTCTTGATATTTAGTGGCTTTTCGATTCTCAGCGCTTGTTTAGACAACCATTCATTTACTTTTGACAGTTAAATTAATTTGCCATAATCTAATTTAGTTATTGTGTTCAACTGATTAGCCTAAATGTTGGCTTGGATATATAGTAAATGCAGAGTCAACTAAAATTTATTCTTCACTTAATCCATTATACTAAATTATGAGCTCGTTTATTTAATGTTTTGTTTGTGCCGAGTTTGGGAGCTTTGTTAATTATTTATGATCACATTTTTGTTAGGCTCTCTTCATTAGGCCAACAGGAGTAAGCTTTGTTTACAATTATAACAAATGCATGTTTTTGAAAATTGGTAATTATATAATGCGCTTTTGTTGTTATTGTTGTTGTACTCTATTTTTCCCATAGCTTTGGGGCTATTTAGCTTAATTTTTCTAATGCACATAATGAGTTTAATTGTTGTGGCTACTTAATTGAATGCATTAATAATATGCATGCACAGTGATTTATCGTGGAGGGAGGGGGGGAGGTGGGGGTATGTTGCCACAGGCCATATATGTATGTAGATTACAGCGCGGTTAAGCGCTCTGACATTTAAGTCCCGTTTTGCGAGTCAAATTAAAAGCAAATAAAAGCGGGCCCCAAAGACACACAGAAGAGAGCTCAAGTGGCATACGTAAATGGCCCGGTCAGCGATTTAGATAGCAATAAAATGCAGCTTGGAGCAGCAGCAGCTTCACCTCAGCTGAACTGCACATGCTCCATTACCAATTCAGAAATCTTGGCTCGAACAGCAGCAACAACAACAACAACAACAGCAACAACTGTGGAAAACATGCAACCAACAACCACGTCGACAACATTAGAGAAGTCACGAACTGCAACTACAACAACAACTACACAGCAGCTAAATTGTAAACATAAACAAAACATTTATGACTATTTACAGTTGAGAGCGATGAGGTATACACACACAACACACACACACACAACACACACACGCTAAGCTAAGAACTCACTTATTTCCCGCTTTCCGTACGTGAGTTCTGGCTGCCTGTCGAAGTTCAATGAGTTTTTGGTGTGAAAGGGTCAATTGTGTAAATAATAACGAAAAAACTGTGAACAACAAACAAACAACAAGAACAACAACACCAATAAACCGAGAGAACAGCAGCCAAAAATCGTAACTTGTCTATCAGTTTTTCTATTTTCCCAGTTCCCTTTTTCAAAGTGCGAGTGGAAAATCCATAAAAATATCACACGCATATAAAGCGTTATAGAAAAACCATTGGCGATAAGCAATGCAACTAAATAAACAGATACCAGATACAGATACAGATACAGATACACACACTCAAATGTTACATTGCATTTTTGTTGTTGTGTGTGTTTGGGTTGTCGACTTTTTTATGATGCAATTAAATATAGTGTTTAATGCATTTTGTAAATAATAATAATAATAAATAAAATGCATTTACTGTGCAACAACATCATCATCATCCATGATTATGAAGTTCAAGTTTTTAACTGCACAACAATTTGTGTGTGCCTTGTGCTTTATTTGCCTACAGGAAATAAAAGTGTCATAAAAACTGTCATGGCTGCCGCACAGCTAACTCGAAGTGTCTACCCTTGCCCCCTTGCCCCCTGGCCCCCTCGTGTCCACTTGCAGCTCGTTAAAATGCATATGAATTATTGCGCATTCAAAGGGGAGAGTGAAGTGGGGGTAAAGGCTTTTTAAGCAGCTGCTTAATTTGGGCAATTTCACTTTATGTAGCCATTTTCATTTCACATTCGACATTCGACATTTGTAATTGAGCATTTAATGACGTTTTCATTTGGTTAAAGCTTAGTTCGTTGCTTGTTGTTTCTGTTTAATTTTTAAGTGCTTGCTAATTGATTTCAGTGTGTGACATTTCTGGGTTAACAAGACTTAATGAATTGATAAAGTCACAGTTTTATTATTTAAGTTTATTAAGTAGTATGTAACAAATTATTTAATGCATTTATGGCTAAAGAGATTATAAAATTTTTATGGTTTTTATTAGAAACTTGAGCGTATAAAAATTGTTAAAGCCTTTAATTAAACAACTTTTAATCTGTCTGTTGGCTTAAAGTTTTTAAAAAATTGTTTTAAACATTTTACTAGTAAGAAAAAAATGTTTCCAGTTTAAAATTAAGTATATTTACTTACAGAATAGTTTCAAAGTCGTAAGATAAGTGAAATTCTAAAAGTTTTTCTCATAGTTAATATAACAATTTCTCATTTTAATCCAAATCTGACAGAAATTTCTTCACTTTGCTCTAAAAAATAGTTTTTCTTTAGAAGCTACAATAAATTTTCATTCAATTTTTCAAGCTTATTATGATTATCATAAATTCAGCAAATATATATATCCAATATTCGACTTGATCTGGAATTTGTTTTGCTTAGCTGAGCTTAGCTATTTATGCATTTTTGCATATCCTTGCAGCTCCTTCTACTTGGCTTTCCCTTATATGATACTTTACATATTTTATAAGCCATATAGACTGTCGACTGTCTGTGAGCTGATTGCATAATATGCGTATGCAAATACGGCAACAACAACAACAACAAGCAGCTGCAGAGTTCAGAGTGCGTTTTGCCCAATTGATTTTTCCTTTTCTGAAGTTAAGGGTTAAGTGCGCTTGTTAAGCTCACGTCACAAAAAATACTCAATCAAATTAACGTTCAAGTAATTAAATCTAAAACTAACAATTGGCTATGCAAACAATAGGACAGTGAGAAGGGTAGCGAGGGGGGTTGAGTGCTTCCATAATAGCAACAATTTTCATATTAATTTTCATAATTTCCCGAATGTTGACAACGCACACAGTAAATATAAATACACGTTGGCAAACAAGAAGCCATAAGCCAAACAAAGTGAATTACGTTGACAGCGTCGCAGCGTGCTGGAAAGCCAGGAAAAAAAACAAAAAACTCAACAAAAACAAAAGGCGAACAGTGAAAAGGATACTTTACGTGCCGAAGGACAATGGGGGGTAGTGGTTAGGTAGTACTTTTACTAGGCAAACTCTCGACTCGTCGACTTTGGTCACTTGTTGGTCAGTCAAAACGACAACCTGCTGAGTGTCTCTACAATGTGCGGGGCAATTTGCCTAATAACCCCTCAGACCTCAGACCTCGGACCCAATGGCCAATAAGCGAGAGGGGAACCTTAACTATCTCTCTGTCGGTGTGTGTGTGTGTTGTTTGATTGGGTGTGGGTGTTGACGTGTGTTGGTGTGTGTGTTTATGTGTGTTTACCGCCTTGCGGTTAGTTTGAACTGTTGACTTTGCGGTAAGCACTTTAAATTGATTAAGTTCAACTTGTCTCTAGTCGCTAAAGTCGCGAGCTCTTTGCGGTTACCCTAACACGGTTTTCCCTCTCTCTCTCTTTTTGTATGTTTCTCTCGCTTTAGCGTGTGCAAGCTTAGTATGTACTTAATGCTAAAAAGGCTGCAGCTGCTTTTTTGATTAATTCGTTGTACACTTGGCAAACAGAAATGAGCTATATTTTATTTTCCTTTTCGAACGATTTTCTAAGTTCAATAAATTTTATTTACAAAATAATCTCATCAAAAATTGTTTCCACAAATTTATAAAGAAATTAACTGCCTCTCAAATATATAAAATATTTTTTAAAGCCAGAATTTAATGGATAATTTATTTTCTTACATTGGAAAATTCTTTCGAGCGTCTATTTAAATGCTTATATTCTTCTTTCGTTAAGTGTATCTCATAGTTTTTTGAGCGCATGCACTCACTCAAATGACGTGTAAAACGGCAGGCAAAACTGTTAACTCGTGAGACGACATTTAAGCACTTGAATGCCAAAAAACTTGAAGTAATTTGCTGCTGCTGCGAAGTCGTCTAAAAGGCCTTGGTTGCAACTCTCTGAAGCGTTCCTCGGCTTCTCGACTGTCACTCTCTGGCAAAAGTTGTCCAAGTCAAGCGTTGAAATTAAACTTGAGCGCCCTCCCAAAAAAAAAAAAAAAATAATATAAAAGCGCCTTACTCAAAGTTACAAGTCACACACAATATAAAGCCAGCTGAGAGAGGGGGGCGGTGGGGTGGTGAAGGGGGCGTGGTAACAGCTGTTGTTCCGTTGTCGCCAACAGCACACAAAATTAATTTCAATATCAAGAAACAAGTGAGAAAAAGCGCTATAAACTTGAGCACCAAAGTCTGTGTGCGCAACTTTTAAGATACTTTATGCGAATTTTGGCGAAATTTTCTCAAGTTTTTTATACATATACATAAAGTATGTATACTCTGCATATTTTCTCTTGGCGTTGAACTTTTCTGTCAGTTGCTCCAATTTAAGTTTTTTTTTTTTTTTTGCATCTTTTTTGTGGTTCGATTTTATTTACACTTTGCACATTCGCATTTTGACATCCCAGTTGCCAGTTGCTGTTGCAACAGGGCACAAATTGATGTTGTCCAGGGCTCAGCAACAGCAATTTTGTGCAGCGTCATTGGGTGCCCTGCCACAAAAGAGACCACAAGCTGAAGGAGGAGAAGGAGGAGGAGGCACAGAAGTTGCAAACTGTAGTGCAATCATGCCAAAAATGCCACACAAAAAGGGCCTAAATTAAAGTTTGGCAGCACAGCTGGCCAGAAGGAGTAGGAGCAGGAGTAGGAGTAGGAGCTGATGTTGACCGCAGATCATGCTGTCCGGGCATGTGGCCTGAAATCATATCAAAGTGTCAATGTGCGTGCAACACTGGACTCCTGGACTCCTGGACTCTGGACACTGGGAGTCCGTCTAATGCCAGGAAACTATCAGTTGGCAGCTTGTGTTGCGGTCATCGCCTCATCTGCTTGCCTCATGATGTTGCATTCCACAATTGCACTTTGCAACGAAGAAGCTTTGCATTATATTGTCATCTCTCTGCTGTGTGTGTTATTGTTTTTGTTGTGTCAGAGTGTGTGTGTGTGTGGAAAGGGTAAAGATAGCGTTAATCTGCTGCACCAAGAACACTTACAGTGAAAACTGTCAGGAATTGACCATCTATTGTCACAAACCACAATTTTGAGCAATTCCCAAAACGTTGCCAAATGCATGAATTTGATAGTAATGCAATTAGTTTCTGTACTAACTTTAAGTTATTTTATTTTCAGTACAAAGATATTTCATTTCTCGCATATAAATCATGTGATAAGAGAGAATTTTGTTAATTTAGTTCAAGAAATGTGTGAAGTTAAGTTTCAGGATCATATACTCTATCCTTTCACCTATTGCTTAGCTATTGGGTGCAGCCTATGCTTTCCATACTTTTGTTGCAACCTCTTTCTCTCTTGTCCTGATTCCCGCGCTTCGGCTACAATTGCAATTTGTGCACTTTGCTGTTGCCAGTTGAAAACTGTGTGTGTACATGCCACACACACACACACACACACACTGGGCTGAAAAACAAACAGAAATACAAATACACACACACACACACACACATGGCATCAGTCTGAGCCGCAGCGAAATTGTATCTTTTGCCAGAGTGTGGCAAGTATCTGCTAGTCAGCGTCGTCGTCGTCGTCGTCATCGAGGTTCGAGGTTGTTGTCGTTGTCGTCGTAGTCGTAGTCTCTGCGACGCCTAGCTAGAGAGTGTGTGTACACTGAGAGAAATAGTGTAAAATATAGAAAGAAGTTTGTTATCGTAAATGTAGCTAGAGATTTTTTTATATAACTGACTTTAATAGAAATATTTTTTTTTATAAATATGCAAAGTTTACTAAGTAACTTTTTCTCTCAGTGCACTGTTTACTTGATCCGCATAGTTTCTTCTCACTTGAGAAAAAAAAAATGTTGCTCATTTTTACACACTTTATTTTTGGTGCAACGACTGGCAGTTGCCCCCTGTTGTTGTTGTTGTTGTTGTTGTTTTTGTTGTTGCTGTTGCTCTTACAACTTTGGAACATTGTTTCAGCACTTAAGCGACATCATGCGCACAACTAGCGAGCGAATGAACCAACAAACCAACGAACAAACGAAATGAACGAATGCAAGATTTGGAGAGTCACTTGCTCTAGAGTTGGGCTCTTGCCCCCCCACAGTGCCACAGTGCCGCACAGTGCTGCACAAAATGTTTAAACATTGTAGTCCCCATTGCAAACACACACACACACCGATACACACACACACACACATACACAGCAATCCGAAAAATAACCCAAAAACACTGGAGCACTCTGCCTGCAGAGAGTGGATGGAGCCTTTTGTTTGAAGTTTGTCTTCGAATGGAAAACTTTTGTGAAAATTAATTACGAATTCGTGAGGTCAATCGTTTTTCGGTGATAATCGAGTGGGTGCCAAGCGGTTGCAGGTTGACGTACAGGCCGGGCAGGGGAGGGGAGGGGGCTCAGGTTGTTTAAATGCGCTTAAACTAAAGGTGTGGGGAGAGGAGGGGAAAGTAGTTGTAGTTTGGCATGTCTGGGACGGCATGCTGTGTGTGCGGTCTGTCCGGGATCTGGTTGCATCCTCGGGGTTTTATGGCTCTCTGACTCTGCAACGTTGTTGCTGTTGTCGTCGTCGTCGTCGTCGTCGTCATCATCATCATTGCTTTTTGTTTATAATTTGGTAATTTGCAGTTTTGTCGTTGTTGCCAAACGTTTTTTGTTCTGTTCGTTCTTCAGCGTCGTGCCAAAGATTTTATAATTTTTACTTACATTTTTCGGTAGCTGCTGCTGCATTTTGCATAATTTCCCATTTAACTGTTGCGTGCCCCAACCGCAGCCACAAGTCGTGAGGCGTAATTAAAGAGTTTATTTCATGATTTGCGGCCATTTCTGCTGGGTGGCCCGCCAACTTGATTTTCCAGCTGAGCTGAGCGTCTTCCCGATGCCTTAGAGCCATGTTGGCTCGGCCTTTGACGTTGTTGTCTCTCGTTGTCAGCAACATCCTTTCGCTGTTATCCTTTGCCACCGCCTCGAGCACAATTTTGTCGTCTGTCGACTGTCGCCTGTGTTTGCTTTGCTTTATTGAAAAGACATCCTCTCTCGACAGCACTAATTTTAACTAAATAGCTCTGATGACTGCCTAAGCTACCAACTACCGAATACTTCGAGGACCCTGGCTTAACCTTTGTTTAACCTTTTTTTGCGACCCTTAACCCATCGATTTCATATTTTGCATACCGACTCTGTGTGTTGAGGGCTAATAACACATAATCTCCAAAGGCAAAGGCAAACTGAAATACTTATTTGTTTAGGAGCTGCATGGAAAACTACAAAAAACATTCCTGACGCCTAAGCGCTCGCTGATCCTTTTTAAAGGCTTGTTTGTATACACATTTATTTAATATATTCCACGCACATATGGCGTCAGAAATTCAACATGCATGCGGTCCCTTTCCCTCACTTCCCCCCATTTTTTACTTTCCAAAGAAAAAAATGCTTTAATTAAATGAAATCTCATGGTTTTTGTGACGTTCGTCCTTTTGGACACAGGACATATAGTCGGTCCGTGCGTTGACTCCTTACACACACGTTTTACAGTTACACGCACAACTATGCGAGGCTGTTGATGAAGAGTGGAGTGGGGAGGGGGGGGGAGTGGGTTCGAGAGTCCTTCCTGGGTAGCATTCAAAAATTGAAAAACCAAAATTTAAGCTGGACAGCTTTTTGAATTTATGACCAAATGGCACAGCACACACACACACACACACACTTAGACATAAATAGTCTGGTTTACGCATGGGAATTGATGTAGAGAATAAAAAAGAGTGTGGGTAGGTAGCTAAACTATGTATGTTTATAGGGTGCGTAAGGGGGAATTATATACTTATGTGGGTAACAAACATGCAGTTGTAATGCCATGAGAATAAACTATATATTATGATACATTTCAGGGAATATTATAAGTTGATGAATTGCACAGTTTTGCATGACTAAAATAATAAACGAATTGTTAATTTAGTATAAGAGTCACGAACATAAAGAATAATCATTTAATAATTGAAATGAAAATCAATAAAATGATGAAAAAAGTTTTTAAAAGTGTAACTTAGTAAACAATATTAGGTTTTAAGTAAAACTTCACCTCAAACTTAAACTAAAAACGAAAAATAAACTAAAAGTAGAGTATTTCTTAAGTGATTTTGTAGGTTTCAGTTTTCCCCTTCATGCCCCATTTACTTTATAATCTTCTATCCATAATCTCACTTCATTTTGAAACACTTGGTATTATTACCTGCTACATTTTCATTACCGTTTCATTATCGTTTCATTACCATTTTGTAACCATTTCATTGCCAGTTTCCTTTTACCAAATTTTGAGCACTCTTCCGCTGTGCTAAACCATGGCCCGCAGGTATTTTCGTATTTTGCATTTTTGCTGAGCTTGAGAAAAATGGGACATCCTTTAAATCCGCAGTTGCCTGACCGTAGGACAGGGCCATGTAATTCTTTCCTTAGCACGCATAATGCGACACGTTTTCAGGGTTGTTTCTAATCCCAAAACGTAGCAAAAGGTACACAGAAATTTACACACACACACACACACACTTATTAACAAACATACACGCACAATTGACTGTGGCTAGGTAGGTTTGAGGAATGTCCATTCTATTCTTTGTGCTCTCTTTCTCTGTTCTCTGTTCGGTGTTCGGTGTTCTGTGTTCTGTGTGTGAAATGAAGTGGCAAAAATTGTTTGTGCTACCTACCTGTGGACACAACCACACCAGCTGTAAGTGCGTCCAGGGGGCAACATACACACAAAAGACACAATTATTCATATATGCAGCTAAGGAGGCTGCAATGTTTTCAATGTGCCTCTATTGGCTGGCAGCAGTGTGTGGCAGCAGCAGCAGCAGCAGCAGCAGCAGCAGCAGCAGCAGCAGCATCATCATCAGCATCATTTCACTTTGCATTATGTAAAACATTTTCACAGGCGACAAACATTTGCATGATTAACCATAATTGAAAATTGTGAAAGCGCCGAACATTGAAGCCAAACTGACAGCCGCCTGACATTGAATGGATAGCTAGCTATCTGTTCTTTCTTCCTCTCTCTCCTCTATGAAGAGTCAAGTCACAGAAGCTGTTCGAGCCCAATCAGTGGCGCTCCATTCAATTCAATTTATCTACGCATGCCAGGCAGCCAAAGATTTTCTTCATCTTTCCCTCTTCTCCGCTCTTTATCTTAAAGCCAGTTGCGACAACTACTACACTAGGAAAAATTGATGGCTATGAATTTAGTATTAATTTAGTAGGTAAATTTGTTAATAGATTTTATAAGTAGGACTTTTGAAATCCTAAATCAAAGTGCGCTTTAAGAAGTATTGCAGAAAAATCCAATCTTAGTTATTAGCGGTCTTTATTCTAAATTTTGCTACAATTAGTTAGAAAAAGTCATTTTATATGTATGAATTTACATAGTTTGTATTTTTCATATTTTGTTTTTTTGTAACTTAAATTGTTTTTTCAGTATTGTAAGCAATTTTTCTAAGTGTTTTTCTTAACTCTTGAGCGAAAATATTTTTTGTCAGAGTAGATACTGCTCAGGGTAATGCTTTGTGCTAGCTGTCAACGAACATTGCTTGAATTGGTTGCCACCTTGCCTTGCCTTGCCTCGACTTGTTGTACATCTGATTTGGTTTGAAGTTTTCTTCTTCGTTATCGTGTTGATTATGGCCACATGATGCTGTCGTCGTCGTCGTCGTCGTTGAGCTCAATAGGCTTAAAGTACTATTGTTGTAAAGTTGGCAACTCTCTAGCTGTAATTCAAGGTGCTCATTCATAATTGAATATGGCAAGTGCGGCCAGGAAGCTAAACTCGACTTCTTACCTCTTCCTCCTCCACCTCTTGTCACTTTCAACTCCTGTTGCTGCTGCTGCTGCTGCTGTTCATTCGCTTGGCTCATTAATGTTGCACTGTTGAGGGGTTGGGGAAGGGGAAAAAACTTGACTCTAGCTGTTGTAATCATTCAACTAAAACTTTTCCCTCTTCACTCTCTGATGTTTTCTTGTGTTGGCTTTGTTGTTGCCTAATGTGCGGCTTCCTGTTTTTACGGTTTTTGCTTTAATTAGTTGATCGCACGTGATATGGCCGACCTGTTCGACCCAGCCGCGCCTCTCCCTCTCTGTAGCAAGTACTTAAGCCTTTAATTTGCTTGCCATTGTTGTTGCTGTTGCTGTTGAGATCTGTTGTATCTTTACCTGCTGGTTGGTTGGTTGTAGCTGCTGTTGGCTGTTGTTATATTAGCACTTGTCTAGCTTTAAATTGCTTGTAAAAGATTATCTATGGAAAACTCACACTCAATTTGCGCGTCTATTTTAGCATATATAATATAATCTGTGCAAAATCTTAAGTAGCTTACAATGAGGAACGTTCAAACGTTCATTCGCTTGTCTTTCTTCTTGTCTTTCTTGCCTTTGCCTCAAGGCCCTGATTGAGGTCGACAACAACTTTGGCTACAAGCGCAAATGACCATCTATCCTTGTAAGCCAAAAGATACATAAATTGCAGCCGTGCACGGTACGGCAAAAGATACAAATATACATATACTATGTACTAAATGTATGTATGTGTGTATGTGTGTAGTTTGCATTGACAAAATGGCCGTCCACAAAAGCTGCACAGCTGTTGGCAACAAATCTACAAGCGTTCGAGTGAAATAACAATAATACACTCAATACACACACACACACACAGTTGTTACTTCCGCTTCATGTCGTTGTCACTCTCTGTCCGTCTGTGTGTCTGTTGTGGCATCCTTGTTGTTGTTGCTGCTTTTGCTGCTGCTGTTTGTTTGTAATTTGATGCGCGCTTTTAGTTAATTGTGGCAGCAGGACATGAGCATTCCCTCTATGCACAATAACTAAGCCCATGTGTTGTAGTTGGAGGCAACACAGGACATGACCGCTTAAGTAACATTTGCCGCAGTTGTTGTCCATATGCCCCTCCTCCCACGCCTCCCACCTCTCTGGTCACATATGCGACTCATATTTCTTGGTTTTAGATAACTCTGTTTAAGTGGCCCAGGCATTCATGTACTTATTTGTTATGCACATGCGTGTGTGTAGGTGTGTTTGCGTCTGTGTGTGTGTGTGTCATTTTGGGTTTTTGGGCAACTCAAGTGTGCAACTTCTGTTGTGCAAATATATGTATGTACATAAATATTTTAGTTAATTAATTTTCCGGTCAAGTGCTGGCCAATTGCCTGTACATCAATACCCATCATCTGCAATATGTAAATTTCTAATACATATTTTGACTTTGATTGGGCTTAGAGAGTGGCATGCAATTTGCAGCTGTCCTGCTTTGCCAAACACACACACAACACAAACTGTGTCTGCTTTGGTGCTGATTATATTGAATTTGAAAACAAAGTTTATTGAGTTTTGGCATTACTCTTGTATATTTGTTAATAATTCGAATCAAAGAAATTCCAATAAATTTCTATGTTTGTTTATGATTTAATTAGCAAAAAGATTTAATAACTTTGCTTTTAAATGGCAAGTTTAATTTCTCAAATTAATATTGTTGCAAAACATTCTAATTAAAATGTTATGCTTGAAATAATAAATAAACATTTTAATGCCTACCTTAAAATCTTTTAGTTTTAAATGAAACTGAATCAAATGCACTTTACATAACTTTTTCTGGTTAAAGATAGTTTTTTCCTGACCTAAATCCGGTTTTTAAAACTTTGTTAACCCAACTTTATGATAACCAACAGAAAAAACAAAACTTTTTCATTTACTTTCACTTATTTTTAAACCACTCTTGATATATTCAATTAAATATTTAATGCGTTTATATAGAGTGCATTACATTCTATCTGATGAGTTTGTATTTACTTTACCCTCTACAAAATCAGGCCAAAATGTTAAGCTTCAAGGCAACGGAAACAAGGCTCTCATTATTTATTAAAGCACTTCAAAAGTTACAAAATTGAACGAAATTCGCTTGAAAATCTCGTAATTATGCATGGCATATGCGAGCATTTCAACAACTTTTTCCCAATACCAACAACAACAACACAACAACCCTTAGATTCTGACCGGAATACGTTGAATTCAATTGGGGTTAAAACTTATTGAAGCGCAACAATATTCAACAAGCTGCAACAACAACAACTGTAACAGAAATCGGTTTTAGCTTCAACCTCGCCATCAGTCAGTGCGTAAAAAGGAAAATTAATTGAGCACCACTACAAAAGCACAAGCATATGCAACACACACACACACACACACAAACTTGCCACAAATGTCATGCAAATTTATGGAATATTCGCTTCATATGTGTATATAATGCCACAAGTCGGCTGGAGATGTTGTCGTTGTTGCTGTTAACATTCATTTAACTGCTGCGCCTCCACAGTCGCTGCAAGCAGCCCACTTGACCACTTGCTGCAACATGCTGCAACTGCGCCATTAGTCATCTTTGGCTAAACGCTATTTGAGCTTTGTATTACAAACTTCTTCCATTTTTATTGGGCCGCCCGTTGAGAGATGCTGCTGCTGCAACAAAGGGTGGCAGGGTAGCGCTCTGATTAGCGTTTTGCATGCGAAATGCATAAATCAGACGAGAAGGAGAGACGGGTAGAGAGAGAGAGAGAGAAGCTGTTTTGTGGCGACACTGTTGACATTTTTATTGCCCGAGAAAATAGAATTTTTCTTATATTTTATTATACACATCTTCCACATAGTTGGTTGCATTTTGCAAAAGCAAAAGAAAAAAATGTTTAGCCTGCATAAATTTCAGTTTTTATCGCAAGCTAAATGGCCACAAATGCTCAGCGGTTGATTTGGCTCTGTTTTCAGTGAAATAAAATAAATAGTCAATAAATAAAGAAGACTAATTTAAAGCATGCCATTAAAAAGGGATGTAAAAACACATGAATCATGCATGATTGCTTTCAATTCTAGATTTTAACTACAACTGAAAGAAACTCTTCAAAAACTTTACCCGATAAAAAACTAGCTAAAAAAAATTAATTAGGTTAAATCTGTAAGATTTAAAATTTATATTGCGCTTTGTCCCAGAATTTGTCTAAAAGATGCTCGCTACAGCATAACGAAATCTATCACCCAAGGCTAAAAAGTAATAAGGAAAAGACTTTTACTAATTGGGGCCAAAAGCAGCATAACAAAAAACCGAAAAAACAACAACAGCTAGAACAAAAGGAAGGCAGCGAAAAAACAGTTAGGAAAAACTGAAATTATGAGCACGAAAAGAAAATAATAATTTTATTTTACAACAGGCTTCTTTTGCCCCTTTTCCTTCCAATCTCTGCAACACAACAACAGAAAAGTCCAGGCTTGCTCTGCTTTTTCTTCTTCT
Organism: Scaptomyza hsui; assembly: GCA_018152825.1. NCBI lineage: Eukaryota > Metazoa > Arthropoda > Insecta > Diptera > Drosophilidae > Scaptomyza > Scaptomyza hsui. Next base: position 2,173,767 of record JAECXO010000004.1, on the reverse strand, counting down.
TTTTCTTGCTGCTGCTCTTGCTGCTTGGCTTGGCTTGGATGCTTTCTTAATAGCCGTCAAGATTCTTGGAAATAATATAAAGCATGCGGCGTTGCAGCAACAACGAGCGAACGAACGAACGAAAAACCCTTTTGCTCAGGCTCAGCCTCAGTTGCAGCCTGCCCCAAAAGCGCGCAAGCGTTGAGCTGTGAAAAGGCACAACAACAACAACAACAACAGCAGCAGCAGCAGCAACAGCTACGACAAGGAGCTGCAGTCAAGTGAAGTGGCGTGTGGCGTTGGCGGCAACAGCAGCAGCAACAACAGCAACAACAACAACAACAGCAGCAGCGTCATCATCAGGTTGCTGTGGCAAAAATGCGTTCTACTTAATGTTGCATGCATTTATAGCAAATATTTCCCATGCCCAGGCCCACGCCCGCCTTGGCCAGCCCACAATTGCTAATGATGCAGCAGCATCATATAAAATGCACTCAGAGAAAGAAATGGTTAACATTTAATATGCAAACAAATAAGAGATACAAAATTCCTAAATCCAAAAACAGAAAGATAACATTATTAAAAACATATATTCTTTAGTAAAGTAAAAATATTTATAACAAGAATTGTCTTGTTTTTCAATGTTTTTAAGTTTCTTCTTCTTATATGCAGAACTTATACGCTTTATTGAAGCCTATTAGGGTTTATTTTAAGATGACTTAAGAACTTGATTGCTAAGAATAAACAATATAAGATAAATTTCTATTGACTCAAGCTTAATTTTCCAAAAATTTTATAATTTAGGAAAAACCAAATAGAAATTTCCGAACGTTTAAACAAAATCTTAGCTTAACTTATCCCACAAAAAATGGAATTCTGTAATATATTATATTTTCTATGTTAAATTGATTTTCGACTTTAGTTATTTTTTATTAAAGTGTATGCGCAGCTGGAAGCTGTAAGTGTGCAGCTAGAGTCTCCACAGCAGCTTCCTTGGCGCTCTCAGCCTTCCTGCCTTGTTCCCTCTACCCCTCTATGCCTTGTCATTAAGCTGCGCCACATTTACAGTTGCTGCCCGTTGGCTCAGAGGCTCGTTCTTGGTTCTTGGTAGTTGGGTGCTTGGCTTGGGTTGGCTTGTCTTGGTTACTGCTTTTCGATTTAACTGCTGATAGCTTTTGAAGTTAGAGTAAAGTTACGTAGTACACTTGGCGCACACTTATCTATCATTATCATCAGTAACATACACACATAGCTCTGTGTGTTGGTGTGTGTGTGTGATGGCAACTTTTCTATTACGTTGCAAACTGCACTTATCGTCATCTCGTCATCTGCAGCCGGAGAGAGAAGAGATTCAGTAGTGCGTCCACTCTAATCACTGTATGCATCAGAGCTTGATGGCATTAGTTGGGATGCTGCCTGATGCCTGCCCCCGATTTTTCCCTCCGTATTACTTGCCACTTGAGTTGTTGCTGTTGCTGCTATCTCAGCTGATGACGACTACTTGGCCTGGCAGCTGTTGAATCTTGGTTCTTGCCCAGTTTTTTCATCTATTTTTTTTTGTGTTTTAGTTTTTTTTTTTTTTTTACTCATTTTCTTGGTGAAGCCGTCCTTAATTTTTGTTTAATGCCCAGTTTGTGTTGCCAAACGCCCTGCGGCCTGTTTTTGTACAATTTTGTTGTTGTTGTTTATGAATTTGCTGGAAAATTGCAATTTTATGTTCAGTTCGTTTACTGTGCTGCGCCCGGCGTTATTAATATAATTTAATTGCTTATTAAATCATATTCTCTCTCTCTATCTTTCTCGTTTTAGGTAAGTTTTGGTGGATCTGGGCCGAGCTTTTAATTAGTTGACTCTGAACTGAACTGAACTGAGCTGAGGCACAACTTTATTAACTGAAAAACTTGCAACTAAGGCTGTGTGTGCTGAGCTGTCATATTAAATGAAAATTTACAATATACCGTTAAATTGCCAGGTTGGTTCTGAGGAAAATTGCATTGCCGCCCCAGAGTCGTCTATAAATGTCTATGAAAACCTGACTCTGGATGCGGTTGTTGGTGTGGAGCCTTTAAAAAGTTAACCTGCTGCAACGTGTAACGTGCAACGTGCAACTGCAACTGCTGCCTGCCTGCAGCATCCGATTTTGACACAATTTCACAGTTGGGCGGTCGACATGAATACAAACAACAAAAAATATATATACCAAAAACATGCATATTGCAGTAGTAAAGGAAAAAGTAGTTATATACATAGTTATGTATTATGCATCTAACAGTTCCTTCCCCTCTCACCCCCTCTTCCCCCACATTCCCATTTTGCATTTGGCTATTTGTAAACAAATGGCGGCCATCCCTTGCAGGTCCTCATGCCTCAATGCACTTTGCACTGTGCAATAGAGGAACGCCATTATTTGTTGTTGCTTTCGTTTCTCTCCTCGTTTTTTTATACCCCTTTGCAACGGGCAACTGCAACTGCAACTGGTTTTTTATATGCAGGCAAGCACAAATCGAAAAAAGGCTTACAGCAAATGTAAACCTGGATAAAAAATTCTCGCAGCTTGAATAAACTTTGTTTTTCTTGTTTTTTTTTTTTTTTTTTTTGTGGTGTGTTTGGCTAGGCTGCTTCTCCTCGAGGGTGGAGGTGGTGCCAAATATACCGAAAAAATTGCAGTGTAGCCTTACACTAAGATTAGTTTGGCGCGAGCTGGTAATCACAGTTTAAGATACACAAAGATAAAGACCATGAAATTTAAGTTGATTTTGGTATAAACTGAAGATGAAAAGATACAAAGTTGATTGAAATAGCTTTAGAAAATGCCTTAAACATTCATTTAATCATATTTAATGCTTTTTCAAGCTTCTTGTTCTTGCATGTTTGGCAATAGATAAAATTTGGTAGCACAAAAAAAAAATAAAATAAATAAATATGAAACCAAAAAGAAGAAAGAAAAAAAACCGACCATGACAATCGTTGCACTCTGGACCACAATTCTGCCTCCTTCGTGTGTGCCACAAACAATCTGCTGGTTTGTTGGTGTGCTGAATGGAAGTTGGCCAAGTCATTGTCTTTGGGGCAGCCGCCACCGCACAGTCGCCGCACTCGCCGCAGTTGCAGTTGCACTTGGCGTTTTGCTTTTTGGTGCAAGCCGCCTTTTTAACCACTAGATGCCATGTTGCACTGCGTGTGTGCGCGCTTGTAGCAGCGATATATTAAAAACGGAAAAACCAACCAACAAAAAAACATACAAAAAATGGTAAAAAACATTTTAACAAGTTGTGCGCATTGTTGCGCTTACATGTTGTACAATAGTTGTACATGCTATTTGCATATATCCCAGTTGACCTGATTTCAACTACTGTGCAGCTTAACTTAAAAGCTTTCGTTTTTATGTTGCATGTTGCAACATGCGATTTATGCAAGCTGTGCACAAAATAGTTGCGGGAAATTGAGTTTTAACCGAGAACATTTATGTTAATCAACCCAATCAAAGGTCGAACCAGAAGAGAGACCTAAACAAACAAAAAGTGTCAACAATTTTGGGAATATGTTGAAACTTAAGCTTAAGTTTGTGCAAATATTTTTGATAAACTGATTTCGAAGACAACACGTTTTTGTTGTTGGGGGGTGCTGCTAATTTTCTATGACAAAGTAAAGAAACAACAATAAGTAAATAAACAACAACAACAACAACAACAAAGGCAAATGTTGACACCCAAACATGAATGTTTTTCGTGCCACGCAGCAGAAAACAGAAACAACAACCACCGAAATTTGTTGGGAGTCCTTATTTGGCCTACCCCTAGCAATAAATACTACATGCAACTGATTTTCTGTCCAGCTGTCCAGCTATCCAGCTATCAATACTTGTCTGCGGCGCTAATGCACAAATCCTTTTGCACCCTCCGACTTCATTTATTTTCTGTTTAACAGCATTTAGGGATTTTCATGCATTGTTCTTTCCGTTCCAAGCATTGCTCGATTCCAGTTTTGCAAACACCCCAAAAAATTTAATATCAAACCCGGGCACAGGGTTGGGGGGAGGAAAAGGGAATAGATGATTAACAATTTATTGTGCGACAGCCAAAGCGTTGAATGAATACCCTTGCCGAATAGTTATTAGCCATTTGTCAAGGCGTTTGTTAGGTGCTTAGAAGGCGAATAAAGGAGATTGGATTTTTGGATTTACAATAATCGTGTTATATTTATGGCTTTATATATAACAAATTTTAAAATAGCTCAAAGTTAATTTTGTTAAATTTAACAACTTAAATTTAGATACAAACTGCGCACAAAAAAAAAAAAAAAATTGGCTTAAAAAATAAAATAAGCAAAAGGTTTAAAAAAACTGATAAAAATATTGATTATAACAAAAATTGTTTTTGTCCTATATCAAAATTTTATCTTTCGGCAAGAGTATCCTTGCTCGACTCTCTGCAACATTTGGGTTCACTTTTATATCGTGTTTCTTGTTTCGTTCTTGGTTATTGTTTTTAGCCCTCGTTCCAGCTAATCCCTTTCAAGTGCGCTGCCAACGCGCAAAGTCCTCTTTAGGCTCGCAATAATAACGTTTTTGGCCTTTGAATGATTTGTCTATGGATTAATTTAAGCAGAACACAGAACAAACTTTTCCGAAACCTTATTTATTTGCTCATTTCACTGACTTAACTGACCACACAAAACTTTTTTTTTGGGACAGGCATGAAAAATTTTTTTTTTGAATTTTTTTATATAAACAAAAAAAATGCTTTTAGGAAAAAGTCAATTTATATAGCACGAGCCACGAGTAAAGAAAAGTCACAAAGCCAAAGGGCCAAAGGAATCAGGAGGGGCATCAAGTTGCCAATAAATCCGTAACGAATCCTTTGTCGTAGCAGGAACGAACGGTAACACGAAAGGATCTACGCTTCAGTGCATTTCTGATGGACGTATCCGAGCGTAGCATATTGATGGCAACTTTTGCGCATTTTACGGATATTGCACAATTCCCTTTTTTGGCCCGACCAGGGGAGAAAGGGAAGGAGGGGAGAGGAAAGTAATGTTATATAAAATCAGAAAAAATGATTAATTACACAAGGCGCAGAAAGCAAGAAAAGAATAAAAAGAAGCAGGCGTGAGTTTTTACTGAACCACTCTAGCAATATATATTTTTTTGGGTTTGTTTGATTGTTGCACAGGCAAAACACTTTTAATTGGCTTTTGAGCCATCGACAAAAAGTTGGCAACGGACATGGCCCAGCCTAATAAAGATTAATTGTTTTTTAAAAGCAAAAATGTTGCAATGAAAAAAAAAAAAAGAGGAACTGTAGACAGAGTCAGGATATGCCAGTTTATCTATGTCAGCGCACCACACAGCACCACGCACTCAATTGGAAGATTAAATGCAAGCCAACAACCCAGCAACCCCTCACCCCGCTCTCGACCCCCTCTGCCGCCTGGCCAGTTGCAGACACTTCAGTTGGGGCCGCCAACAACGACGACGACGACGACGACGACGACGACACTTTAATTTTATGTTTTTACCATTGCCATACAATGTGTTATTGTGTGTGTCCTTGATATGCTACAACCCACATACATACATATATGTATATGTTGCCACAAAGCTACGTGGCTCAGCTACCGTTGCCCTCCGAGTTCAGGGCAGACCAAGCCACATTGCGATTCAAATGCGCCGCTCATCCATTTTTGCGTATGAATTGCAAAACGCCGCACATATTTCACGTTATTGTTTGGCCGAGGCTGAAAACTGAAAACTGAAACTGTGAAGCAAGTTGGAAGTTGGGTTGGTGGAAGCAGGTAACGCCGCAGCCTTTTACCCTTCAAGCCTTATGGGCTCGTGGCTATAAGGTTGAATATCTCTTTCTCTCTGTGTGTGTGTGTTGTGTGTGTGTTGGCCATTCCAAGTCGTGCCACACATTTGATATATGTTTTGGTGTCGAGCATGAGTTAACTGTGTCACAGGCATCGTAAATTTTCGCAATGTTGCACAGCAAGTTGAAGGGGAAGGGACAAGGAGTGAAGCCTTTTTGGGGAGTGCATTGAAATTGCTAGAAATAATCGTTAAATGATGAAGTCTTTGCAACAGGACAAATACACCAACTCACACACACACTTAAAGTTATATGAACTCGTGCTGTCGTCTGCTCAGATTCCAAATAATGATATATGGTATTTTTGGTGGACAACATTTTTGGGTGGCTGCCTTAAATCACAAAATGTTAAGTGAGTTGTGTGCTTGTGTGTGTGTGTGTGCAACAATGAGATGCGTCTTCATTAGCATTCGCCACGTGTTGATTAATGTATGCCTAAGTGTACAAGAAATTAACAAATTTTTGAAAAAGAAAGAGATGGAGAATTTTTGAGGGTTTGTGGCTTAGGTAAGAAAACATATTTAGTCGTAATTAGCTGCAGCAATTGCACTTTGTTGAAGTGACTGTCAAACCAAGCGGACATATCAATGTGCATGTGTGTGTGTGTGTGTGTGTGTGTGTGTGTGAGCTGTCATGAAAAATGATACACAAAACTCGCCTGCAGGCTCTCAAGTCAGGCCGACGCATTCAATGTACAATGTCACAAGCGGCAAGAAACGACAGAGACAGCTAGCAATAGGGACGACAAGAGGGAAGAGAGCGAGGTACACGGCAGCTGCCTTGTCAGCCTTATGCCTTTGGGCCCTTTTGTTTTATGCCGCCGTTGGCCTTTGTTGTGTCGCTTATGTCTGCCAGTTTTGAGACCCGAGGGCCGGAGGGGAAGTAGTACGCAATACATATATATATATAGAGAGTATAATTTCGTTTAATATTGTGCATTTTATTTGTGTAATTGTTGTCGTCGTCCTTATCCCACATTCGTCCGCCTTTTTCGGGTACCCGGCTTCACTTTCCATTTTTTTTCTTTTTCTTTTTCTGTTCCTTTTTTGAGGTTGTCAATTTTTCATTTCAACTGAAATTTCATTGTGCCCTCGAAGCAGGATCGTCTTACAGACTGTGTGTGTGTGTGTGTGTGTGTGTGTTTGTGTGTCGATATCAACACATTACCTTGTCCTGCTAGCATCTTCCTCCTCCCTTCCCTCTTCCTCTCCATGATCTTGGCTGTCATTTTGTTGTTGAGGGCAGCGCCACAATTTGACATGACATTCTCAACTTTATATATATCGTAGATATTTTTATTTTATTTTTATATTTTATCTGATCGTGAGTCGCGTTTGCAGTCAGTTGGAAAATTTTTATGCCCCAACGTCGCGTCGTTTGTAATTTTTCATTAATGGTTCTTTTTATGGCATAAGCCGCAAGCATAAATTCTAGACGACTCTTCATGTTGCCGTTGGCGACAAGCTAATCAGAATGATGAAATTTCAATTTTCATGTTCGCCTAATGTGTGTCTTGTCTTATTTTATGTGAAATTTGAGCTACTCTCGGGCCCATTGTGTTGATGGCTTTTTAAGTAATGGGGCTGGCATTGATTGGACATGTTTTATCTCAAAGCGAAGTCGAAGGTCTCTTCTGCTTTTGACAGGTAAATAGATATTCTGAAAAGGTTGTCAAAGCAACCATTAAAAGTGTATCAAATTCTTTTAGTTTTTGGCAGATCGCTGAGCGAGTTTTTACTGATAATAGAATTTGAATTCAAGCTTAGCTTGAGCTTATTCAAGGCCAACACGCCCATGAATCTATTGCCCCCTGCTGTTGCCAGACTCCTGTGGCGCAAACGTACTGTGATATCATTAATCAAGGCCCACTTAAACTTAAACGCTTACGAATTGTGTTGTATATCGCCTCGCACGATTTTAACGATAACGATATTTTTGTCTTCAATTTTTTCTTGATTTTTTATTAATACAATGCCGTTTGTGTTTACCGTTCCCATAAATTTTCAATACGCATGCGCCTGTGACACAATGCGCACAAAACTTCCGATGAAATCTCAATAAGCCAAATGGTCGATCTTCCCTTCCCTCCCCACTTACACACACACACACACACACACACACACGCAAAACGGAATGTAAATTTTGTCGCTTCTCTGGAATTGATTTATATCTTTGTGGCACTCTGTCGGCTCGACGCTCTCCACTCCACTCCACTTTCTGTACTTCACTCTACTTTATTATTCATTGGAAACGCAAGTCAACGATGATGATGATGATGATGGGAATGGCAATGATTATATAGCCGACTGGTGCCGGTGCAGAGTAAAATTAAACAGAAAAAAAAAAACGAAGCTACTACAACAACTCTCATAAAACTGACTCAAATTCAAAATGCTAAAGCTTTGAATTTCAATTAATTGGAGACTCCACGCGATTCCGAACTCTGGGGGCTGTGTGCAGACTTTTCAACTGGGCCGAGTTACGATTAAATGTGGGCATTTTCATTTTATGGGTTAATTGCCATTGTGGGGCAATCAATGCCAAAATAAAAGAGAGAGGAGGAAGACGGCCCAGAGATGCTGTAAAAAGAATGTTTTATTTGCCTGTGCGCTGTGATTTATGTGCCGCGGCAAATTGAAAAGGACAACTGTGAAGAAGACGGACCCCACTGAAAGCCAATATATGACACATTGACAATATGCTAAATACGCCAAATTGATCAATGAAAAGCTCGTTTCTCTGTGTGAGTCACCATAAAATACCCTGGGTAAAATTCGGTAGAATTGCAAACGATGGGAAAATGTTGTGAGATTTAGTTGAAGATGGAAGATTTATGTTCAACTTAAAGCAAATTTCTTGTTAAGCGGATTTGATTTCTTTGAAGATTTGATTTAAAACTTCTTAGCTACAGGGTATATATTGGCTTAAAAATTATGAATTTATGTTGTTACTTTCACAAGTTTAATTGTTGCTGATGATGTCGCCGTCGGCTTCGCTTTCAGTGGCATGCTTAATTGAATGCCAAATTAATATTTATGGGCAAGTTGTTAGCCAAACCTTAATTAATGAAGCGATGGCAAAGTGATGGAAGGCAGTCGATTTTCAATTTGTCTAGCTGCCTTTTTATTTAAATGTATAACGCTTAAAATTGTTTGTTGCACGCAGAACAAAAAAATGCTAAAGAATTTAATAAATGCACCGCGGGGCAGTATATGTATGTATGTGAATAAAAATTCGATGCAGCTAATGGACCACAAATATTTTTTTTTAAATCGCCAACCGTTGATGATGGTTGGTTGACACTGAGGCAAGATACAGATACGGGCATGAAAAAAGCAATAATGCAATTATTTTATCACAACCCCGTTGGTATTTTAATAAAAGTATATACGCATCAGCATCGGCGGTAATAATAATAATAGTTGCACATAATAATAAAAATAAAATTGTGAAAATAGCCATAAGCGTTTGGCTGGCTGGCTGGCTGGGTTTCGTTGCGTCCCCGTAAATTGTCTGCATAAAAATTATAGCTGCATTTAAGTAATTGTTGCAACTGTTGACAACGTCGTGCAACGTAACGTTGCATCTCTCTCTCTCCATTACCCAGGCGGCAAGTGCCTGTCAGTTGCATTGACAATGAAGCGTTAAAATACGCAAAAAATTGCATGTGCAGCAAGAGCAAGAGAGCCCAGCTGCCTCGCCATTTGGGGCAGCGAGGCAGGCAGTTGATCAACTACAGGGCAGCGACAAATTGGAGTAGCCTCCACGTTGCAAGAACGAGAGGAACGAGAGGAACGAGAAGTTGGAGCAGACGGTCATAAAACATGCAGGCCCCTGCCAATAAAATTTTATTAAACGCCATAAAAATATTTATGAAACTGGCGCAAAGCATCGTGTTTATTTGCCTGTGTTGTGCATTTTAAAATAACGTGAAAATTATGCGAAAATATCTCGCTGATAATGCGCCAAATAACTGTGCAGAGCGAAACAGAGCGAGAGAGACAGAGAGAGAGAGGGTGAGAAAGAGATAGCTGCCTTTAATCGAATGGGAAACTTGTATCGCAAAAATAACTATTAACTTTAATGCACATTTGATTTGTTTGAGTTAAATTAAAAGAGCTTTTAAAAACAGGTTTTAAACTGAAAAGATTTATGCGGCAGTTTCAATTTTAATGTGAATGGTGTGGAATTTGTTCAATGTGGGAGTAACTTACAGTTGTGTGTATTTAAAGTTGAAATTTTAAACTCTTATGTTTAAACTCTATATGTTGATATCTTTTTTTGAACACTTTTTTCAAAAGTAATATTACAGTATGGAATTTTTTGGGTTAAATATATACTTCGGACAATTTCCCAAGTTCCAAACCATTCGAAATAATTTGTATTCAATTTTAAAGTACTTAAAATTCACTTATTCCAATACAAAGCGCACATTTCACCTTTTAATGAATTCCTTGACATATTTGCGGTCCCTTTCGCTCGGTGTAACACACACAACACACACTTGCTTCCAACTCATCTGGTTTTCATTAGCACTAACTCAGCGCGCGCTTTGGCTCAATTCAATTTCCAATTGAAAAACCAAAGAGTCGAAGCCACACACACACACACTGACTCACACACACATGTTGATAAGCTATCCTACAATTTGGCTATGCCCCATTTTGGCTGTGATTGCATTGTAGCTGCGGCACGCTTCATTGCATGCCCAACATTAAGGTGAAAATATTGCGGATGTGGCAAGGGTGGTCGGGAGGTGCACCACTTTGACAGTTGAACGCATTTTCGATGCTTACTTATTTCATTTAACACAGCGTTGCCCGCGAGCTCAAAATTGCGTGAGTGTTGCACACACGTGTCGTGTCTCTGTCTCTTTCTATCTGTGGGTGTGTGTGTGTTGTCAACGGCAGCTACGAAGCCGCGAATTGAATGCCTGGGCACACAGCATGTGGCAAGTTCGATTCATCGATATCGTCGGCATTATTATTGTCAGGACCAACTTCGCCTCCGCTGCCGCCCCCTCATTCATGCCACAGTTGCCAGCAGCAGCTGCCACACTTTCTCGCAATTTGAATTGACTAATCCAAAAAGCATATCTGACGTTTGCTCTCGCCTGTTACTAATGACTTGGCACTTTGCGCCGCACACATACACACACACACACACACACACACACACAACAGGACATCAGCGCCCAAAAGGATCCCCAGAAACTGCGCGAGTTTACGTGCGCTTATTTTCAGCTTGGCTGTCAGGCATTTGTCATATTTCTGTCAAATAAGCGCTTTTAATATTGATAGCTGCAGCAGTCGACTGTCAACAGGATGTTGGCTTCAGCGCGTCGAGAGAGCGAGAGAACTTTCAGCTTTTGCCGCCACATTGAGCTCGCTTGCTGCTGTGTGCAATCAGGCGTTTTATGTGAGCGGCTTAATGTGAATTTATTGCATTTCATTGGCACTGGGCCTGGGCCTGGGCCTTGGGATTGGGAACTCTCTGTTCGTAATGAGGCTCAAAGTAAGAAGAATATCATTTGGGTTTTTTTTTCGGGGGGACCGAAATACCAATCAATAAAAAGAATGTTCCAATGTCGACAAAATCAATGCCCACATTCGCTTGCATGATGAACTCCATAATGATGATGATGTGTAGTTATTGTATAGCCAAATAAATATTATGAGGGCATATCGCACATTTTTCATTGTTTAAACAATGGAGCGATATTATCGATGGGTTCGTTGCGCAGTTGTTTTTATTGTTGTTGCCGTTGTTGTAGTTGATGATGATGATTTATAAGCGGCTGTTAAGTAAACTGTGGCCCCGTTTGTTTGCATAACAAATTGTAGAAAACACAACACAACATACTACTCACAAATGTTAAATTATCGGGCATTAAACATTAAGCAGAAAACATGCTTAAAAAGCACCAAGCACCCCAAAAAAAAAAAAAAGACACTCTGAAGCCACCTGCGCTTGCCTTGCTGGCCACCCGCTGCTCTTTGCCAGAGCTTAAAACAACTAAAAAACGGAAAGGAAAAAAAAAGAAACCAAAAAGACAGCAGTGAAAAAAATATAAATGATATAAATTTATAAATTTTTGACTTGACTTTGTGCACACAGCTTCAGGCATTGCCAATATTCATACATATTCTCATGTACATATGTATGTTTGTGTATGCCAAAAGGTCGTCAGCTTGTGCGCAGCGTGAAACTTTTGCTCAACTCCTTAAACTCGTTGAGAGAAGGCGTTCAAAATTGCAACACTTTGGGTTTGGTTTTTATATTTTTGATTCGTTTTTTCCGGTGCACACCCAAAATACTATTTAGCTGCCTCTTTCGTTGTGCATATTTAACTATTACTAAAGCTACAATAACAACATTAATCAATTGGTTCGGGACGTGACTTCAATTAGTTCCAATTGCTCGTAAATTTCTGTCTAAATTTCTTGCTCACTTTGTGCAGCTTAAACCCCTTTTGATTTGAGCATATTTAACACAACTGAACTGTGGCAACCCAAATATTAATTTGCAACAAATTTATTTTCATAAATACATAAAAAAGTATGCACCTAAATTGAATGACTATTTATTTATAATATGTAATTATTTGTGCTAAAAAAAAGGAAAAATATGCAAACAATGTTAAATCCATATAAAATATGATAAATATCAACCATTAAATTGTTTTATAGAAAAAAAATAATTGCATACAATAATTTTGTAATTATTTTTGTATATATAAAGATGAATTTAACGACTCTTTAACACAAATAAAAATTGGATTCATAATATTTTTTTAAACATTTGAAGAAGAAGTATACTCAATTCAAATATCTCTAAATGTTTCACTTAAATAAATCAAATTTCTACTTTTCTCGAGGCCAAAGACAGGCCAAACAGTTTAATGCAAATCACATGCAACAACATATTGAATATTGAACATAAGCTCTGGAAATGACTGAATATATAATATAGTTCAAGACACGATTCCAATTTCTGCTTTTGCCAAAATTGGCAGTTAACATAAATTGCAATTATTTTGTGAATGATTAAATTGCTGGGCATGAATGCACTTTCGTATTCGTATTCGTATTCGTATGTTTGTAACTGACAATTTGCCTAAAGTGTCTGCCAATTAGAGTTGTTGTTGTGGTTGTTGTTGTTGTTGTAGTCTGGAAATGCCTTTTAATTTATTGCACAATTATTGTGGCTTTAATTAAAGACGGACACATTTCATTATTATATGTTGTCAGAAACGGTCGCCCCTTTTAGCCAAGAGTATGTATTGACATTTAAGTTTGGCTTTTAACTTAATTTATTGAATACTTTCAATTTCTTGTGTCTTGTTGCTGTTGTGTCCACAATCAGTTGCAATGTATGTGTGTGTGTGTGTGTTTTGTTTGGCTGTAAAATTTTAATGTGCCCCGTTTTATTATCTGAAGTCGAAAATCTAATTACCAAAAGTGACTGCAGCGACGTGTTGTCTGTCTGTGCTCCCCTCCTCCTTCCTCTTCCGCACCTTAGACACAGTAGTCGGAGTCCAATATGTGACCTGCTCTCAACTTGCAGCTGACGTTGTTCAGATACTTACTTGGGCATAGCTAGCCAGCCTTTTTATTTTTTTGTTAAACGCAATTAAAGGCGGCCAACAACAGCGAACAAAAGCAAAAGCAAACAAAACTTTGCTCGCTGGCCTTTTTGTTATTATCTTGATGAGCGGCCAAACTATTTTACGAGCTCGACAACAAGTTAATTAGCCATTGGTATTAAAGCGCCCCAAAAGGCTGCTGAATCCGACAACAAAAAAATGTTGATTTGTCAAATGTATTTTTACTTTTATTTGGCCTACCGTCTTTCCCTTTCTACTTCCTATCATTAATGAAGACGCCTTGTTTGTTGTCTGCTTGATTTTATTTTTGTTTTTAATTTGATTTGCTTATTTAATGTTTATTACTGCCCCAGTTGGGCTGCCTCCTCTTCTCTCCTCCCCTTCCCATTTTTGTTGTTGTATGTTTGCTCAGCTAATGACAATAATTAAATGCTCAAGTGCGTGGTGCTTCGAGTTATGCATATTAATTAGCCAAAGTTACATAGCGTGTGAATATTTTTGTTGCCTCGTTTCCGCTCAGCGCACCTGCACACCGTACACAGAGATTAAATAATATAATACAAAAAAATAAAAATAAAAGGCAAGCAGCAAGTTAAAAAAATGTGGCCAAGCAATTGGCGAAGCTGTGCAAACAATTTTAATTAAATGGCAATCGCGCATACGCCGCGTGTGCATACGGCCAAACTCAACACACAGATGGCCGATAAAGCGTAGCAACAGCCGACAGCTGACAGCTGTTGGGCCGCGCCGTGCAACGTGTTGCAATAATCGTTACCTGGTCTTTTGGTTGTTTTTTTTTTTTATTGACGCTCAATTTGATTTTGGTCTCGCCTGTCCACCTCTCACAATTATTTCTTGGCTTTGTTAAAGAGGCCAAAAGTCAACACGATCAGCTCGGCGTAGGGTTTTATTGTGTTTAATCTTTTTGAATTGCTCAAATGGCACCGTTTAAAACAAACGGACGTGCCATAAACAAATTAAACTTGCCACATAACAACAAAATGAATTTGTATATTGTACATCTCTGACTCTTGACTGCGAACATAATGCGTTGGAACCGACGCCCACGAACTGAAAAAAAACCGAATTCATTGTGAATGTGAATGAAGGCAACAACTGCTGCAACAAGTCAACAATTTATTATTGCTGTTGTTGTTGCCTGTTTTGCGGTCGATGCTGTCGATGATGTTGCATTTAATTTTGTTGTTGTTTGTTGTTGCCCCTGCTGCGCTAAGCGTTTTGCGTTGGCGTTACGTTTTTGTTGTTGCTTTTTTTTTTTGGGGGGGAGGAAGAAGAGCGAACAAACTTTGACCCACAAAAAAAAAGAGTAAAATGCATAGGTAATAGGTCGGAAGTGAAAAGGGTTTGTTTCTATTTTTTCTACTGTGCTGACACTGCCACAAAGTTGTGTGGCAATAACAGCATTTAACAAAGGGGCGCGCCCAAAGCTAATGATTTTGGTCATAATATGGGTGTTTTTTCAAAAAGTGAATACAATACACAAGAATGTGAGGCATGTTAAAGGTTTCAATTGAAGTTAGGTTCAACATTTAATTGGTTTTTTTTTATAGCTATAATGTTGAATCTTTGGAATTTTTTTTTTACTTATTTTTAATTTATTTAATTTATTTAATTTAAAGATAACTTGTTTATTTATTTCTTTTCTCTCAATTTAACCATAAATTGAACATAAATATAACTTGATTCACTTATGTTGCATATAAAAAGCTCAACTCTTGACATGTGGTCGACAGTTTTATTGGTGAATAATTGCGTATCATTAAACTATTTGTACGGCATGTCGACCTGCCATATGATTGATCTATCCAATGCCAATGAAAATGAAATAAAACAGCTGCCAGACAAAGAACAAAAAAAAAACAACAAAAAACCATACGCTGAAGAAGCGAGACGGGGCAGAGTAGGCAGCTTAATCACACAGGCAATGTGGCAGCAACAACATACAAATATAAATTACTTATGTATGATGGCTCCTTTTCCAAAGTTAAGGGGGCGTGGCACATGGCATGGCATGGCGTGGCAAGACAACATCCGTGGATTATGGCAATGATTTTTGTTATTTTTTTTGCTTGCTGTGTTCGCTGCCAACCGCTAAAATAATCCATTAAAGATAAACTAAAAGCAAACACTAAACTCTTGTGCTAAGGCAAAGTAAAACCGCAGCGCACCCACACACGCTGCCGATAATCAATCATTTATCAATAAGCGACGGCACACGCCCCAAAACTGCACTCTCCACCATATAGATATTGAGAGATATGGTATGTTGTTGTTGTTGTTGTTGCTGTTGCTACTGTTGCTGTTGATTGGTTGCTCTAAGCTTTTAGTTTGCGTTTAACGCCTCATAGATTCTCAAAAGCAGTGATGGAGTGGGTTTGTTGGTTGTGTGATGGGTGAAGGGTGGCAAAATGTGCGACCCACATGGGAGACGTCAGTGTGTCTATGATAAAGTGCTATATGCATGTGAGTGTGTGTGTGTGTGTGAGTGGCACGCATTATTCGCTGTGGTGTGCCTCATTTTGCTGCCTGAATGACTGATAAGACGCTGTGAGAATACGAGAAATGTTGACTGTGTGTGTGTGGTGTGTGTGTGTGTGTGTTGCAAACGGAAACCGCATCAACTGCCATTGGTTTAATTAATTTTCTAGAATTCTGAATTTGATTTGAATCTCTGAACAAGCAAGCAGCTATTGATTTGCCTTGCAGCAGGGAAACTTGTATGTGTGTGTGTGTGTGTGTGGGAAAACCCTTAACATGCAACAAATGCGGGCACATTCATACATTTAATTGAAATTTATGCAATACTATTCAACTAAAAACATTTTTTGACTTTTCTTTTTTGTCACTTTTGCAGAAGACACAACACAATGAAGACGACAGCAGTGGCAGCAGGAGCAGCAGTTGCAACAACGCTTGCAGGACACTCGCAAAGCAAAAAGAACCGGCAAAAATGTGAAATCAACTTTTTCTGTTGAGCGAAAAAACACATTTAAAACAATACGCGAAAAGGAGTGCTTAAAAAAAAAACGCAAGAATTGAATTACCAGCAAGCAATAATAATAACAACTTTGAGCACGTGACGGGGCGACGCGTCGCGCTAATAGACGCCCCATTTAGTAACGGTAATTGGTGGCACACACGTGAGTTGTGCAGTTCACAATGGCCGTTAGCAACATTGTTTGTGAATGGCTGCGTGCCTTGGGCCTCGCTCAGTATGCGGAAAGTTTTCTGGACAATGGCTACGATGACTTGGAGATATGCAAACAAATTGGGGATCCCGATCTGGATGCCATTGGCGTTGACACACCATCGCATCGCCACAAGCTGCTCAAGAGCATACGTTCGTTGCGCGAGAAGGGCGCTGCCTCAGTGTACTTCATGCTGAACGATCCGAACTCGTTGTCGGGCAGCATGGAGATCCTGTGCGAGTCGCCGCCCAGCAATGAACTGGAAATGGTGCTGGCCGAACAGCTGGAGACAGACGGAGTGCGTCTGACAGCGCATCCATATTCAACACCGGTAAGTAATCATTGCCCCATTACTTAGTGCCCCCCCTCCCTCTCACTTAATACTGGCTGCCTGTTGATTAGCAACGGTGGTGCAGTGTGGTGTGGTGTGGTGTGGTGCCACCACCCGTTGTGCACACCAACTGCTGTCAACTGCATTGATTAGACATGGGGCTAGACCTCATCAAGCTAACAAGCTCACACTCTATAACATTCTACTCAGTTTTCATTCTCTGTTCCTCTGTTTGGCAAAAGCAATTCAAACTTCATTTCCTGGTCAGGTTAAGAACTCAAGCTTTTTATATAGAATATACAGAGCATCCAATTGCAAAAACTTAAAATTGTTTTAGATTGCGTTCAACTCAGTTCAGTTCAGTTCGGTTGAGTTTTAGTTTTAGTTTTAGTTGAGTTCAGTTTTTTTTTTGGCCACCCACAACAAAAGGTAAGCCGATGCAAAAAGCAAAAAGGGTCTCCCGAAAAACTATTCAATGTCAGTTTACATACTTAAATTAAAATTCTCCGACAAGCACAAGGGACTTAAAAAGAAATTTAGAGAGAGTTGGGTAAAGTGATATACCTAAATGTACAAGACTAACAGATACCCTGCACGTTTTTTGCACATTTCACTGAGGGATGGGATTAGTTATACAATTTTTGAAAACACATTAACTTCATACCTCTATCTTTTTTTTCCTGGGTATTAGAGTTGGTATAAAGCTAGATAGATAGTATAGCTACTGCTGCATGGCATGGCACTGTTTTCAAATGTCAACTCCGGGTTCCTACACACTTGACAGTAAAATGGTGCACATTTAAACGGCAGCTCCAATGCTGCTTTGCTTGCTGGCGGTCTGCTGCTGCTTTTGTCTTTTGTATGTGCAGCTTTTGGCTTTGGTGCCGTCTCGAGTGTCATGATGTAGCTCCATTGTTTCAACTGTTTGCTGGAACGGGCAGCGGGGCAGAGGGACGCTTTCCAGGTAGGCGACATATCATGTGCTATTATATGTACCAAAAGGCACCGACAATGCGTCCGCTTCGTTTGCTTTTTCGACCAGCAATTGTGTGTGCAGCCCGAAAAAGCTCTTGAAAACGTTTTTCGGGGGCAGCATTTAAAAAATGCCTTTACCTGTGCCTCGGGCATCCCCTGCACCCGCACCCGTAGCCCTTTTTCGGAGCTTTGTGTAATTAAAGTAATGCCCAAAGAGCAGACAAGTTGCCAAAAAAAAAGAGAAGAGTTGATGCGAATCCCTTGCGCTGACGGCTGAATGATTCAGGCTGCCACAAAAGTGACTTTAAGCCCAATGTGATTTATTATGCAAAGAGCTCAAATTATAAACTGACCCTGCCAGCCTTTGACAGTCAAATATACAACGCTCTCTTCTGGCATTTGCACGTCAATCTCTGTTGTTGCAACATGTGATTTATATATATATGAGGTACAGGAATCTCTTATACAGCAACAACATCCTGCCCCAATAACTTCGTTGGCGGCGTTGCGTTGCGATCCGATCCGTTGCGATGCCGCACAAATCACAAATCACGTCATTGAGTTGTTTTCATCAAAAGGGCAAGCATGCAGCTTCTCCAGTTGCTGTCCAGTTTCTTACTTCTCTTCTCCCATCTTTTGCTCAGTTTTGTTTTTGATGAGTCTGATGTTGCATAGGCCTCTGTCTGACTGTCTGCCTGCCTGCCTGCCTCATTCATTCATTTGCTGCCTCGTTTCGTTCGTTTTGTGTGTGTCTGTCTGTGTGTATTTTTATCCGAAAAACTATCTTGGCTGCCGACTGACGACTTCTTGCAGTTTTGTATCTGCGTATCGCGCGTTCGGGCATACAATTTTTATTTATTACTCATTCAGCTGCAAAATTGTTCCTTAATTGCCCATATCAGCTGAGAAATGAAATTTATTACCTGGCGTGTGTATATCGCCAGTGCCAGTCTCAGTCTCAGTCTCAGTGAGACAGCCAGCCAAAACAGACAACGTCCTAAAACTTTTGCTGCCGCATCATTATCAGCCTCAGCCACGGCCTCGGCTTCAACCTCAACCTCAGCGACCAGTCAGCAACATCCTCCAACTCCCGACTCCCGACTCCAACTCTGACCAGCAGCAGCAGCAGCATCGACATCATTAGTTTTGTGCGCCGCGCCGACAACGTTTTGTATATTTACTTAATATTGCAATGGTCTGTGCACTGTGCGAATGTGTGTGTGGTGTGTACACTGTAAGAAAATTAAAGAAATAATTGTTTTAACTCGAAAGCTGTGGAGTTTTAATACAATTTTATATCACAGCAACTTTTGACCTCAAAATTTTTCTACTTGCATCTTTATTTTTAGAAAAGTCCTACCAAAGTTTTAATCTACGATCTATATGTTAAATTTTGGCGAAACAATTTGATCGCTTTATCTTAGTGTTTGGGCTGTGCGTTGATAGCAGTCAGTCAGTCAAAGAGGAAAAAGGGTCTTTTTGAATATAGATGACAAAATTTAGTATTGATTTTAAGTTCGTAGACTGTTAAAACATTATTATTATTGTTGGTTTGATATATATTCTTCATTAAACTGCAGGAATTTTATATTCTTAACATTTCTTTCTTGCTGTGTATTGTTTGTGTATTTGTTGGCCCCATCGTCCAGTCTTGTGATGCCATTTATCTCTCGCCGAGTGCGCTTTGCGACGTGGAAACGTGGACAGCAACCTTCTGTGATTTCTGATTTCTTATGCCAATTTACTCTCGACCAGTGCCGACTGCTAGACTCAACTCAACTCGACTCGACTCTCGACTCTTGGACTCTGCTCCATATTGAGCCCAATCATCATCATCATTATCATTATAATCATCATCATCATCATCATCTCATCACAGTCATCAGCAAGGGGCAGCAACAGCAACAGCAACAGCGGCAGCATAGATCAAAAGACAGTTTTGCTTTAGTTTTACTCCCTCTCTGTGTGTTCTCTCCGTTCAGTTCTGTTCTTTTCTTTTTTTGTTCTGGTCTGTTTTGTTGTTTAATTTTATTTTATGTGCTTGCAGCCTTGACCAGGTCAAGTTGTTTTTGGGGTCGAACGGTGCCGCAACTCAACTGGAGTCGGACTTCAACTTGGACTCGAACTCGTACTCGGATTCGGATTTTAGTTTCGCTTCGGCTGACTTTGGCTGAGTTTAAGTTATTTCAGCGCTTGGGCTTTATTGATTTGTCCTCTTTGATCTTCTGCCTGAGCTGTGGCATGATTTCATTTTTATGAACTTGACTTTTGTGCATTTTGTGCTCATTTTGAGACTTTCCGAGTCAAGCCACAATGTCGGCAAAATACTTCTTATGTTGCCTTGCTCTTGCTCTTTTTTGGAGCATTTTCTGCGTATCGTGGCAAGTAATTGCCGCAATTCAATTTGTTCATTTTGCCTACGTGCAATGTGGCTTTATTATTATTAGCCCTTGGCTCAAGGTTTAATTTAATATTATATTTGTGCAAGCATGATGATAATGATGAAAATTGCTAGCAATGATTTTAATTATTTATAATAATTGACAATTTACACGGCATTAATAACATGTGATTATGTTGCATAATTGATGCGCTCTTTTTTTAATGACAGACTTTTAGTTAATATCCTGTTATTTTGCTAAATGTTCGAATACTTGTTTTTTGACCCGCATATTGTAGAAATTATAAAGTCTTTATCATTTCAAATTATGACATAAGCATCGACATCAAAGCTTGGCCATCAAATTTGCATAGCCAGACGCTTAACGTGGCCCATGAAACTTAATCAAGCATTTAACACCGAAAACATTCATTGCTCATAAAAAATTAAAAGCCTAATTGAAGCACACGATTCGGTTCTGGTTCTGGTTCACGTTCATGTCCTTTGTGGCCCAGCAGGTCCAACGGGGCGGATACACGTTTTGTTTTTCTTTTTCACTCAACCCAATCGGGTAAGAACTCGGCGATAGAGAGAACCTAAACTAAACGTCGAAGCGACGAACCCTCTTCAACTGAATTGAGCTGAGTTGGGCAATGGGCTGCGTGCTTTTTAATTAATTTAATTGCAATTTAATTACGCTTGCTATTTAATTAAACACATTGGTAGTAGACTCTCTCTTTCTCTCTGGGTGCAAATTGCATGCAAAGTTTTTTTTTTCGGCTAGAGTTTGAGATAGGGAGAAATTCGAGTACTTGTAGTTTGGCAATTGCGGCTTAATTAGACATGCAGTTAAATTGATTTGGCCGTTAGCTACGGTTACAGAAAGCCCTTTTAACCGCACACACACACTGTACATGTGTAATTTATCGCAGACATTTGCAGTTTCGCAGTTGCCCATTGATAATTGACGATTAATTTAATAGAATGTCCAAGTTTGGTGTTGGCTTCAACGAGATTCTCTCAGAATCTCTGTGATTCTGAGTTGGCTTTAGTTTGTCGGCATGCTCAATTGTGCGAAGTTATTTCGCATGCCACAAAGTGGCACCAAAATGCTGCCTGTCGTCGCCTGTCGCCTGCAAGAGTTCCTCTTCCTAGCCAGCTAGTTGGGATTCTAAACAACTTGCCACATGCTTGAAAGTAACCGCGCTGCCGTTGCAACAACCGGGCCTTACTTGGAGTTTATCTCATATTTCACATGCCGCCGCAATTACTGCCGCCACGGCGGCTACTTACTGAGCGTCCAGCTGCACCACAACTGCACCACTGCACCACAACTGGCTATGTCAACTGCCTACACAAGTAGCAGCCTCCTGTGTCCGTTGCCTTGAAATGTTTCATAAATACTACTACGCTGCTGCCTCTGCCTCTGCCTCTGACTTCTCGTATGCGGCAGAAGTTTTGCTTATAAATCAAAAAATGGCCACAGCCACGTTGCAAGTAGAGGATGAGGAAGAAGTGTACGTTGACAGCCGCTTATAAATCTTGTCGCGCACTTCTCGACTCACGAGATCCCGAGACGATGAAGACTCCTCTTTCAGTGCGTTTTTCGTGTAACCAATTACAAAAGACAAAGAGAGGTTGCTATCTCGCTTTCAATTTGTTGCTTACATTTATTTATGTTGCAAAAATTCTCATTGGCAGTTCGATCGAGAGAGCCTAAACAAATCGCGCTCGACTTGACATAACTCGCTGTCAATGTGTCGTCTGCATGTCTCAAAGTTGTAGTTGTTGTTGTTGTTGTTGTCATCGATGTTGTTGCAGCAATTACACATCTCACAATTGTGCCACGCTAATGATGGGAGTCCCACGTCCACGTCCAGCCAAAGCAGCCAAAGCAAACAAACGCTGACAACTGCCTTTGGATTTTGTGACATTTTGCCAATTGTACAATTGCGTGGAGTTGGCAGTGAAAGGCGGCCTATGCCAAACTCTATACCTATTACAGACTCGCCTCCCCTTCGTATCTGTGTTGGCCAACTCTCTTAACTGGCAACTGGAATCGCGTACCCAGCTGGTCTTTTGCCTTTGGGGTGATTGTGCTGTCCGGCACAGTTGATATGCCCGTCCGTCCATCCGTCCGTCCGTCCGTCCGTTCGTCCGTTCGTCGCTGCTAAATGTCAATTAATGTCATCAACTATTTTTGCAACGTTTTCGCTTTTAATTGGCGTTCGCCAGCAACAACAACAACAACGCCCACTTTTCAGCTCTTTTTTTTATTACTTACTATTATTGTGGGCGTTAGTGTGCTCTTGACTTCTTCTTGCCACATTTGAAGTAGCTAGCCAGCTAGTTCCCAGGCCATCAGCGAGAATGGATTCTTGGACTCTTTTTTTTTTTTTTTTTTTTTTTTGTTTTGTACACTCGGGTCCAGTGAAAGTTGTTTACATTTGCCTCGTGGCAGAAATGGTGCTGACTGATGCCGCTGACACATTTAGCCAACCATTGAAGCCTTTTCAAACAGCTTTGGCCTGGCCTGTTATGCTCTGTGTGCCAGTTAGCCCAGCTAATTAGAGCATCCCAAGAAGAGGAGGACAACAACATGAATACATCAAACACTGCACAAGTGCATCAACTGCCTGGATGGATGACCCAAAAGGGTATTGCAACAGCAGGAGGAAGGGAATTGGTAACGGTGTTTTCCAGTTTGAGTTTGATTAGAACGCAGCTTGTTTGCTGTAATTAACAGTCAGGCAGGCAACGCGGACAGCGATTAGAAAACAAGTTGCCCACCAAAAAAAAAAAAGGGAACAGGACATGTTTCTTTAGAGTAAAGAGATGTATTTTAAAGAGAATGTTTTAAGAATTTACTCAAGGGGAGAAAGATTTTTCTTGCTCGACGAACTAAAAGAAATTCCAGGAATATAAGCTCTTACAAAAATTACACATTGTAAATTTTAACGCAAATTTTTCACTGTTAATGTTAATGTTTCCCATAAAAAATGTTATGATCTTTGAGTTGTTTCTGTAAATTGTTTTTTTATACATAGAAATGTCTAAAAATATTGCATAATTTTCTAATAAAGATTGTTCTTTCATAACATAGATTTAAAGACATTATTCTCTCTTGCCTAGTTCTATGCAACCTAAATGATAGATTCTAGGCCAATTCCAAAAATTTGCATCAAACATTTATCAAGTTTTTTCCGACACTTTCTTTTTGCAAATATCACTCACCTTTTGCTCTGGAGAGTTTTGCTGCACGAGTGCGCGTTGTCAAAAAGGATGCAGCACCAAAAACAGAAATGGTGCAAAAGTGAGACTCTGTGTTTGGTTGGTGCCCCAAAGCTAAATGCCCCGAAAAGTTGCATTGAGTTGCATTGCATTTTGGCCTTTCTGTTTGTTGGGGTCGACTCCTTGTGATTCGTTACCTTTCTGTGGGTGGGAGGGAATGTGTTGTCATATTTTGCATGCGCTAGACGACAGCCGCAACGAGTGTGTGGCAGTTGTGGTGTTGTGTGGTGTGGCAGACAAAGAAGAGGAAGAAGAAGCTGCTGAAGACAAAGTTGGCGATGTTTGCTGGCTTACACTAAACGACATAAGCATAAATCTCACTTACCTACAACTTGATTTACTCACTACAGCCTCGTGGCCTCATGGCTCATGGCCTCATGGGCTCATGGCCTCATGCCTCATGCCTCATGCCTCATGCCTCACAGACGAAACATAGCTCATGCCACGTTACGTTGCGACGTCATAACGAATGTGCGCCTGTCAGCATTTCAACTTTGCGCCATTTATGTTGGTCAACCGCCTGGAGTGGAGTCGATTCCGGACTCACTCTTGGACTCACTCTCACAGGGTGTGGGTGCTTGCTTTTCTTTCTTTTTTGCATGTACAGACATTTCACCACCACACCACCCCTGCTGTCTATCAGCCCCATCTTCAGTCTGACTGTCTGTCTGTCTGTCTTTCTGTCTTGTGGGTCTTGGGGGTCTTCGTAGGCGTAGCGTTGTCTCTTTCCTTATATAAGTTTCTCTATATATATTGTGTACTTTTTTTTGGGTAGGTGTATCCACATCGCATTTGTGTTTATTTCCTGTTTGATGGTGGTCCTCACTTCTTCTTCGGTTTTATGATTCATTTGGCAATTTCCAGAGAGGCATATGACATTTGATATAAATGTTGAGCGCTTACCTCAAAAGCCCCTCATCTGTTGCAGTGTTGAGTGATTGACTTGGCCCCGGCATGCGAACAGGATTTGCATAATGTGTCGCTGTGTGTGTGTATGTGTGTGTATGTGTGTGTTTGTTACCTACTTTAATGATGGTCTTTTGTGGTCTACACAGTCTAGACTAACAGATGAGCGGGACTCAAAGCGAGGCAACCAGCTAGCTTTCCACCTTTCTCACGACACGCCGTATCGCCATAAACCACGTTAAACTAGAGAGAACTAGAGAATACAGTGTTGATTGTGTGTGTGTGTGTTTTGACAATAGTAGTACCTGTGCTAATCATGTTGCACAGATTCCTCCAGCTAGCTGTAGCTAGTTGCCACACCTCTAACTAACTAAATACCTGTGGCCATTAGAAGCACACAAATCATGCGACAGACGTTGCTCTAAGGTTCAATCCAAAGATCTGTACACTCGGAAAAATAATTATATATAAGGGGGTTAAAATTTGGAGGAGACAACGCTTAAAACGAGTGCAAACGTTTTCTTATGGTTATAAAATAAAGGATCTAAGGTAGTGTTCTTATTTCAAAAAGTTGTTTTTAACCATTAAAGGTAAAATTCTTAAAAAACTTAATTTATGTACATTACATCTTAAATAAACTCTTACTAAATTTTTTATGTTTTTAGCTTGTCTTTGTTATCATTTAGTCTTGTTTTCTTTAAAGCAAACCAAGAGAGTTAAAAACCTTCTTTCAAATATTTTTGTGATCTTCTAGAATCTTATTACAACAAATTGTTATCATTATTTTCCATATCTTTTTATGGATTGTGCACCCTTTTTTTTTTTAGTGTAGTAAGTGAAGTTTTAGTAAGAGAAAGAAGTTACAGGGCAGCCAACACCTGCACACTTTATCACCAATGGCCACTGTGTGTAGTTTGGAGCAAAAACCAATTTAGAGCACTTTTGTCTACACACACACACACACTAAATACACACACAGAGACTGAAACACACACCCACATAAACGACAACTGGAAATTTAGTTGTTAAAGTCAAACAATTTCAACAATATTTCTGCGCATAAATTGCAGTTGCAGTCGAAGTCGATGTTGCAGTTGTCGTTGTTTGCTTGCTTTCCCTCCCTACTTTGACATTGTGGCTGCAAAACAAGAGCAACAACAATAAAAAACATTTACAACAGTCGTCCTTTGTGACTGTTTTGCGACTGTTGCTCCCCATTTGCGAAGTTGCTGCTGCTCTTGCCACAGCCGCTTGTTGCCGTTTTGGGTCATAAATTTCGCCATGGCGACATTTCGGCATTTTTCCAGCATGTTGTACTCGGCTGAAGCCAGCAGCTTCCAAGTGAATTATGCGGCACACACACATTTATATACAAATACACACAGATGTACGTCGTATATATATATTGGCTTAATATCGGTTTTGTAATGCCGCCCTGCGGTGCTTAATTACTTGCAGATAAGACAGGCCAAAACGCCCATCTGGTCCACGCCCCCTTTTGCTGATTTCAGGTTTACTCGCCGCTCCTCTCACACCCCATTCAAAACTGGACAAATTCACAAATGATGATGATGATACATCATGTGGCAGTGATAGAGTGAGACAGAGATAGAGTGGAGAGTGTGTGAGAATGACAAGATTCTGTTGCCAATCTAATTACTTGCAAATAAGCCCGCAATGTATTTGCCACACCCCCCAAAAGCTAGTCGAAAATCGGTTCTCCTACATTTTCATTAGACTGAGTGTCGTCGCTAGCTAGCTTCAGTTGCAAGTTGCACTTGCAGCAGTTGCATTGCCTGGGCTTAATTAATTTCCAAGTGCCACGTGTGAGTGTCCAATATCCGTATGCAATCAAAACTGCAACCACAATGTGCTTAAGCGCCAGATGAATACAGACGAACATCCTCCACTTCCTTAACTCTCTGCCCCCCTCTCCTTCTGGACTCTTCGTCTGCCTGGCGGCATGGCCAGCGCCTTTGAAGCGCGCTCATCAACGGGTTTTGAAGCAAGCAAAGCATATCAGTTTTCATAATTGGCACTGGCAGCACTGACATTCTCGTCTCTCATCATCAAGCTCTTAGTTGTTGTTGTATGTTGCATGTTGTTGTTGTTGTTGTTGTGGCAAACACTTCATGTTCATGCTACCCACTCGAGTGGACATTTGAGCCTTGCCTCGCTTTATATACACACAAATATACCTATACCATATATATATATATTTAAGCCATTGCCATTGCCATTGCAATGTGTCTGCAAAGCCGTGTCGCTGTCCAAGTTATATCTGTGTGTGTGTGTGTGTGTGTGTTGTATCTTTGTCTGATACTTGTGCATGTGCAGCATCATCACCTCATTTAGATATGCGATATGCAAACCTTTTGCAGCTTCTTCTTCTGCTTCTGCCTCGCTTGAACTTGACCCTGGGGCTAAGGCTGACTGAACATGCGCCTTAAAATGCCAGAATATGCTACACTCAAAAGATACTCCGGTGTTGCAACAAGCTGCGTTGTCCGGCCAACGCAATGCACTCAATGAAATGAATTGGTTGACATTACTTTTATGTTGCTGTTGTTGTTGTTGTTGTTGTTGTTGTTGTTTATGCACTGCATTCTAGGCTATTTTTTTCCTTCTTTGCTGAAATTGTATACGAAGCGGAGCGTATGACGAAGTTGTTGCCAAAAGGTGTGAGAATTGAGACAACAGCTGCAGCTGAGCTGCCTTTAATAGGCATATCTGTCGGATTGTTATGCAAATAATATGGAAAAGGAGCTTTAGGTAGCTACACACACACACACACACACACACACACACACACATTGCCACATTGACCAAAGCGAAATTGAGTCGAAAACGTTTACCTAAAAGAAGTTGAGAAGTATAAGCGAACAGAAAGAAGGAGTCAATTTGAGCATTGTAAAATGTGTTTATGCTTTTGTAGAAAACGATAAAAATTAAGTCTGATATTTTAGACCATAATATGTGCATATTAAATTGATTAGAATGGAATACTCTGTTAATCAATGCTTTGAACTATATTTCTATTAATTTATTTCCAAATCTAAAGTAGAAATTGGACTCGAAAAAGCAAAACGAAAAACCACTTTAAAAAAAATGTAAATGATTTAAAATTTTACAAAAGATGATTTATGTTCAAAATAAAAAATAATATTTCCATTTAACGTTTACGTTACAAAAAAAATTTTTATTTGTCAGCGATGACGTTTTCTGTTTTTGAGTGATTTAAGTACATTATAAAGATCAGTCTTAAAACGACTATTAAAGACACTGCTCTCCTCCTCGATTCTCAAAAATTCAAGTGAGCTCGGTTGATTTTGGTAAATTTTAGTGACGTGTTTCCACAATGCGCAAGCGTGGGTGTAAGTATAAGTAAATGTTTTTGCATGCGTGTGTTATTGTTATTAAAATTAATTATTTATTTTACACACCCGTGCATATATCTGTGTCCACTAAATTCACCTAATATAAAAATTCTCATGTGTGAATGATAAATAAATATTTGTCCAACCATTCGTATTTTTATACCCAAATGGACTATGGGTAAGTGGAAATATTATTATTATTTTTAATATTGAAAAATATTTGGCTTATAGCACTGT
The DNA here is from genome assembly GCA_018152825.1 of Scaptomyza hsui. Classification (NCBI taxonomy): domain Eukaryota; kingdom Metazoa; phylum Arthropoda; class Insecta; order Diptera; family Drosophilidae; genus Scaptomyza; species Scaptomyza hsui. The sequence goes on along the minus strand of JAECXO010000004.1, from coordinate 2,145,609 downwards.
GGAAAATTTCCATAAAAAATTTTATTCAATCATTGATTTCTTAAAATTACTATTAAATAGTATAAAAATAAGTTTTTCTATACATATGTATATAATACGAAAACAAGAAAGAATCTCTAAAAGCTATTTAGATTATCCCTTTCATCTATTTAAACTTTTTAATTGGTGTGCAAGCATGTCTGAGCGTGCATATATATTCTTAAAATTTATAATACTTTTGATTGCTACTAACAAGCCACAAGAATTTCACATTAACTCATGTTCCACACACAAAAGCATTTCCAGCTGTCTGACCCTATCAAAAAGTGTTGTCGCTTTCACAGACTGTCTGATCTGCAGCTCAAAACAATTTATATCAATTTCCCATGCACACACACACACACACAGTGGGTTGACTTCCCCTCCTTCACACACACTTCACTAGCTTTTTTTCTTTCTTTTTCTGTCTCTGTCACTCGTCAAACATTCCCAACACTCAACGCTTACTAATTTCGCATGGCGGGGGTTTGCTTCATTTAGGTGCGAAGAGGAAGAAGCAAGCAAAAAACCCAAAGCGAAACAAAATGCATATATATGAAACTTAACACTCTTCCCCCCCGCTTTCATAACCTCTCTTTAACCCCCCCTTCACACTCCTAGAGCTTCAGTTCCAGCTCCATTTGTGCACAAGTGCGCGACGAGGCTGCTCAACCCAATTCCATATGCATATTGCGAACTCTTATGTATTTATGTCGTTTGGGGGATTCGTATCCGCAGTATGTTAAAGCGAATAGAGCGCTCCGCCCCTCCCTTCCGACCCCACCCTCTGCACACTCCTCAAACCGCCGCACTTGTCTTAAATGACATAATTTACGGCATAGCGCAGCGCCCGTTACGCCCACCCAACTGACGTCGCTAAAAATTATAAATAATAATTCCACTTGTACGAAATTACCAACATGCCCCACGCACAACTACATACATGAAGTCAGGACAGACAGACAGACAGACGGACACAGAGACAGACAGTCAGACACGACTATAACCATTCGTATTCATTGCGCCATTTTCTTGACTCTGCCAGCCTATTTCTCTCCCAACTGTCTCTGTTGGTCTGGTCTGACTCTGGCTGCTCTTATTGCCAAATAAATTCGTGCAGCAACGAAAATGAAATGTGTAAAATATGTTGCCCCAACTGTGTGTGCAACAGCCGCAGCCGCAGCAGCAGCAGCAGCAGCAAAACTTTGCCTCAGTCTCCAAGTTGCAGCCTCATTCCTGGACTTTGGCTGTTTTATGCCTTGGTTTGTTGGGCAGTTTGGCTGTTTGCAAGTATTTTCATTTCTTTTTTATATACTCTAACCAAGTGGGCTTTGTTTTTTTATGTGTTATGTTTTATTATTATTTGATCTTAATAGGATTACAATGGATATAAAACAAGATTGCCAATTTTATAAAAACAATTTTTTTAGTTAAGTCTTGTTAAATTTAGCATTTACAATCATTTGAATAACCAATAATTGGCCTTAAAAATGAAATTTTGAATGAAAACATTTTTTTTTTTACCATTAAATTAAAAAAAATAATACTAAAAACAAGTTTCATACAAATCAATATATTTTTTGCCCATGTATAATCGAGGCAAATATTTATTTAAAATATTCATATTTTTTTCAAACAATTATGATATAAGGGTAATAAATATTCACCCTACTTAAACCAAAAATTCTTTCACGTTTTTTTTTCATATATAAATTTCACTTTTTTGCTTGTTGCTGCTGCCCTCGCTTGCAGTTTTCTCTGGATTTGTATGTGTGTGTAACTTGGTGTGTTGCATAGTTTGTTGTTGTTGGGCTTTTTTTTTTAGCGACGACGACCCCAGCTCGGCCTTAATTAACTGCTTATGAATCTGCATATGCAGTCGTTGTCGTCGAGAGAGCCCCTCCTCTTTGTGTGTAGGTGCTGCTTGTTGCGGTGGCGTGGCAGCAGCAACCAAACTACAAAATGAACAGAAAGAAAAGAAAAAAACAGGATGCTCATTTAAATATTTAATGAAGTGCCTGTGTTGTTGCAGTTGTTCCCATTGCTGTGCCAAAAAAAAAAGGCAAGAAAAACCAAAATAAAACTGGCTAATCATGCCCAGCACATTTGTATATCCCCCGGTCATATATCTAGTATGTACATATATGGCACATGTAACAGTTTTTTGTGCAGTTTTCATTTTCAGTTTTGGTGGCGCCTCTTGACCCATTTCAGCTGCCACAAACGCCGCAGCCCTTAAAGAGAGATGCGCTGTGTTTGATTAAATGCCTCGTTTGTTGTGTATGTTTCTGGCTTCGGGCTTGGCTTTGGGTTTGGGTTTGCCAGGCACGTCTTTAATTAGAAAATAATTGCAAAAACCAAAACACAAACACACACACACGCACACACACACATGGTCAGTGGAGTACAACAGGCGCCACAGTCAGCCTCAATTGATGGACATGCTGCTGACTGGCGTTCAACGTTCAACGTTCCGAGTCTCCTCGTTGCAAGCCTTGACACATGCCAAAACAGGCAATGCCCAGCTAGTATGAGGCAGCATATATTCTTTTTTTGTTTTTGTTATTTGTACTCTTGGCTGACCAACGCGGACTCTTCGTCGTTGAGCCATTACATGGCAACATTTGCAACACCTTTCAGTCAAGTCGAGTCCTCGCCCTGTTGCTGCTGCCGCGGCTGCCATTGTCTGTGGCAGGCAGACGCAGTCTTTTTCTTTTCTTCTCGCATCCATCGACCGCCTACACAGCATTTGCTGATTTTTGCGAAATTTATATTACTTCACAGAGACAGACAGGCAGACAGACCCCATGTTGTTATCATGTGACATATGTGCATCAACGCCCCATGTTTGTATTTGGCCACGGCGCTGTCAACAAGACGAAAATGAGGGGAGAGTGGTGGTGTGGCGAGATTTATGCTGACAAGGGCGGCGTTTGATTGGCAAATGGCATATGCGTAGACAACAGCACGTATGCGTAATTTGACATTGTCTTAAAGTGAGAAAACTTCAATTTCAATTGCCAACTTCCGCGTGCAGCTAATTGGCAGAGCATGTCCCCAAAGAAAAACAAAAAAAGAAGAAGGTGACTAGCAATTAACCCAGCTCAGTTACTTAGTTAGTTAGGCCAAAAGGCTTTTGTCCGCTTGCAACAAGGTGGCACATGCACACATGCCTCGCATTCGCATTCGCATTCACATCCTTTGGCTAAAATCGGGTGCTTGAACTCTCTCCAGTTGCGCTTTTGTGGTTTTTTCGGCAATAAACTAATGAGCGACAAAATGCAAAAAGCCAGACGACGACACATAGTTGCCAGTTGCCGCTAGTTGCAAGTTGCGATTTGCTGTGCGAGCTGCATGTGGCAGCCAGAGGACAGATATTCACACTTGGCATCAACAACAACTGTGTGTCCCAAATACACTAGGGAAAAAATTGTAATTTTTGATGCCAGTTGCCTTTTATTTATTTACTAACTATTTCAAGTGAAAACTAATATTTTGTTCGTAAACCACTAAGGACTTTAGCTACATTTATTTATTTCTTGTTTAGTTTTAACTTTTTCAGTCCAGTATTTTATTATTTTTCCAAGTGTAACTTCCTGCTGCTGCTGCCTGCGCCTCTTTCTCTCGGTTCGCTTAATTAGAAGCCTAAGTTAGTTAGACGCCCCAGACACAAGTTTGCAACACAGTGGCACTATGCAGTTTGCACTATTAACCCCTTATGCGACTATTGCTACTTCTCTCACACACTCACTCACTCCTTTTCTCTTCCCCCCCTTGCTCCACTCTCTTTCTAACCATCTCTCTGTGTGATTCCTTTGTGTGTGTGTGTCCTCTGCTTGGAGGAGCTGGCCCGTATCCATTTAGCAATTTAGACGCACACCCACTCACTGCAAATGCCTTTGCATTCATTGGCAAAAGCGTGGTGGGGGCAAGTAAGGGGGGCCCTGCACTATGCGATACGTCCATCAGTCGTTTGCTCGTTTGCCTGCGCGCTCATTTAATTAACAGTCGCGCGCCACGCCAAACCACGCCATGCCACATCAGGATGAGCAAGAAGACCACAAGCAAGCAGCTTGCATCATCAGCGGCAGCGGCAGCGGCAGCCAACATCCTACGGCCAGGACAGAGGCTGGGCCAAGAAGGCGTGCTGCATCTTTGGGCGGGCGCGGCAAGCGATTTTTTGTTGTTGCTTTCAGCTGCCTTTATTATCTTGCTTCTTTTTAGTGCACGCTTTTGTAAAGCACTACATACTCCATATTCATCTATATGTATATATATATATATATATATATATAAACTTGCATGTTTTTTAATTATGAATTATCGTTGTTCTCTTTGGCTTGCACTGACTGACTATCAAACTGACTGACTGAAAGACTGACTGCCAGCTTGTTGCATTTAAATGACATAATTATGGCGCATAAAGAAACTCCCACACACTCCAAAAGCAGCTGCAGCAGTTGCAGTTGCACCGGCGACGGCGGCAACAGCTCAAAGCTTTCGCTTCAACTTCACTTCCTATATATGAAGCCCACATACCCATCTCCATGGCTTTAACAATGGAGGCAGCCGAAAAAAAAAAATATGCATTTTTTCCCAGCTTGGAGGTAAAATTAAAAATTTTTCAGAACTTGTGCAGACAACTTGAAATTGCAGCAAGCACGAACAAATTGTATTTTCTATTTATATTGTATAACAATTTTTATTTGCACGTCAGCCACTTGAGAGTGTGCCCCCTACTTTCTCCAACCTCCCCTCTCCCTGTACACTTCACGAGCCGAAAAATAAAATATAAATGAAATTTGGACAATTGAAAGCGTATTTGAGCGTTAAGGCGCATATTACGTGTGCAAATATCAACATTTTATTTCAGTTTTTAGCCAATTTTATTTATACATTCATTTTTTTGGCTTTTTATTTTGGTGGCTTCCACTTGTAAAAACCATTTTCATTATGAGTGGCAGGCAGCAGCTGAAAGAGAAGGCACGAAATTTTTTTTTATCGATTTACACAGTCAATGGCCTAAACAAATAATATGATGAGCGTCAATGAAGCGAGCAGCGAAATCCCAAGAGAAAAGGAGAGGAGCAGTACAGTAGTCTGTGGTTAAACGCAACATAAAGACTTGCATATATGGAAATGTTTTCGATATAGTTGCATTTAAGCAGAAACTACTCTAAATCAATTAAAATATATAGTACATATAACTATTTTTTTTTTGCTGCTTTGTGTTGCCTTTGAGTGCAATTAGAGCTGAAGTATTTCGCTTAATTGAAAATGATTTGCCAGTGAATGACGACTAAATTTGTCATACACATAAAAGAAGCATAAAAAATGAATGCATGCGACAAAATGTTTGTTTTTTATTATGTAAATTACATGGAATTTAAAATTGTGGAAATTGTATTCAAGAGTTTTGTGCTTAGTGCAGTTAAAATAACACTTAATTACTTATGTATATACATTCTATCCACAGATCTACATACATAAACACTCTATTTTTCAATTGCAATTAAAATGCTTGGCGGTAAACTAATAAAAAAAAATCGCTAATTAACTATCGATTGGTTTTTATGTGTGCAGCCATTGGTTTTGGATTTAGTTGTTGTTGTTGTTTCTTGCCGAATATTATAGAACAATTATAATCATATTGAAAATGTTTTGTAATTAAGTATGCATGACCACAAATTTGCATTAAAATCGCATGCAATATTATTAGCAGCTGATTCAAGCCAAAATCCCCTCTTCCCTCTACAAAACATTTTTTTTTTTTTTTAAAGCTGCTTAATGGATATGTGAAAATCGCTTTCACGCTTAGTCCAATGATTATATTTTTTGTTGCACCATTGTTTGAGCGTATAAAATTAATAATTAAAATGGCAAATTAATGCGGTGTTCAACCGGAAAAAATTATTCATGTTCCAGCTTAGCCGAGAGAAAAAACAACACACAGCTAAAATAACTCAGCTGCTGCTCTTGAATAATAAATGTACGAATGCAGGGTATTAAATGCTATTATTCGCACCTTAAGCATGCTCTTATTGATAATTAATATTATTGATTTGCTTTAACACTGCTCGTGTCACTTATGTGTGTTAATTACTTGAGATTTTAGGAGCAAGATAAATGGTTTCGCAAGAAGCTTAAAAAATACCCATTAATAATACCTGAAGAGGATATACTTACGAGGAATATACTCATAGAGTATGCAAAACTTTTTTAAATATTCTAGAAATATTTAAGAGTACTTGACTGAAATAGTTTATTTTGTTTCCCTTAACAGGATATCTTCTAGTCGAACTCTTAAGGCAACTTGGAACTTCTTAGTGTTGCCTGCCTAATACCATCCATCAATAGGCATTGACAAAGGGCTATCATTAGCTCAGTTGTGTTATGCATGGGCTCTAAGCTTCAAACCCCAATCCCCACCTACCACTTACCACCCACCCTTTAATATTCGCTAATGAGCTTTAATGATGGCCACCGAAAAGTAGGCAACACTTTCTATGAATTTTAATTTGCTTACACACGCACAAGGCCCCAAAAAAAATTAGTTGACTGCTGCTGCCGGCTGTTAACTTGTCTACAACGCAACACCTTAGTTGCTTGATTTATGATCCACTAACGGCACACACACACACACACACAAACACACACAACTATACACTTAAAATAAGTATAAGCACAGCCTGTCGCAATCTGTAGTGAAATAAAGTTTTCATTCCTGCTGGCATTTTTATAGGCTTCTAACATTTAATGTGCACCAGTAGCTCGAAACTGCCACGCCCCCTCTATACATACAGCTTATCTGGCAGTCGTCTCATTGTCGGTAATGCATAAAAACGCAGTAAAATGTTCCCACGCAATTAATTCAGAGTTTCGGTTGTACTTTTTGTTTACTTAATTGGTAAACATTTTGTTACACATTTTTATGAGCGCCGGCAAGGTGAAGCACTTTCAGCCGGCATTCACAACGCCCACACAACAATACACATACACGCTTACACTTAAATATAGCCGCATTTAATATTCCATTTTTATTGTTAGCTGCCTTTTGTTAATTAAAACACAAAAACACGTGCGCCGCAAATAAAAAATTTAACGAAAATGTTGAACCCCGAACAAAAAATATTTCAGCGTCACTTGCTTACTTACTTACTACCAATAAAATTACAAACGGTATTTGGGCTTTGTTTTGTTCGCTGCTTCTTCGTCGTCGTTTATTTTTGTTGATACTGTCCATAAATGCAATGAGAATTTAATCCTTTTAACGCCGCGTTTTCATTACATTACTGAAAATTTGGTTTACAAAATTGTAAAGGCCGCTGCTGCATTTTGGCTTTTACTTTTGTTTGTTTTGAAATCGGTGGTTGGTTAGGGTGAAAAGGGAATTCTCCTTTCGTTGGGTGGGTGGGGTGAAGGGTCATAGAACATACATACATAGCTGCTGCGTTTACATCTATGTGGATTTGATGTTGTTTTGCTTTTTTTGGGAAGCATAACTGAAATTGTGCGCCATTTTTTTTTTATGTGTCTGCCTTTCTTTTCGCATTTTCTGCGACCCTTATTCCACATATTTTTTGTTGCTGTTTGTTTTGTAGTAGGTCGTTATGTAGAAAACAATTTCATGTGCTGTGTGAGTTTTTTTTTTGTTGTTGCTATTTTCGTGGCTTTCTTGTTGTTGGTAATGGCGCAAAATTTTGTGGCTGGCAAAAATATGCGTGTGCCAGTATGTGTATAAGTGATGTGAAATGCATACATATATAAATAGCATTAAGGTGAATCACGCACGAAAAAATCATAAACTATTTTAAAACGTTAGCAGTAAAAAATCCAGCAAAAATAATACAAAAAATACACATTTATCTACTTGATCTATTTTCACATCCATTATAATTCACTGCTGCCATGATACACCCTAATGCATATTTAAAAAGCATGCAAACACACAAATGCAACAGAAAAAAGGTTAATATGCGTCCTTTGCATGCTGTTACCTTGCTCTGTTTTGTTCCGTTTGTGTCTCTTGGCCGCATTCAATGCCAAAAATATGTAAAAGCTCGGTTTCCCACCAAAACCAAAAAGGGAAAGAATGTTTCGTCACTCACAGAACAGAGAACACAAAAAATGCATATCCCAACATAAACATCAAATTATTACACAGATGCAAAACGAGCAGGAGACACCATAGAACAAAGTGCAACACGACAGGTACAAAAAAAGGACAACTATGAAAAACAACAACAAGTATACGCAACGTTGTGGTTGAGCACACAAAAAAAAAGAGGTAAATATTTCTGGCTAGCAGCAGCTCACATTTGTGAAATTCCAACAACGCAACACAGTAGCACGTGTTGTTGTTGTTGCTGTTGTTGTTTGTGGCATTCTTATTGCTGACGTGCATAATACAGCAAATTGCATTAAAATGAAAGTCGTCGTTGAAGTTGCAGAAGAAGAAGTTGCTCTTTAAAGCACTGAAAATTAAAAATTTAAGTTTAATGAGTTTTTTCGTCTCTGTTGTTGTTGTTGTTGCCACTCACGGTGGTCGCCACATTTCACGTCGACTGCGGTTTATGCTGAAAAATTCACCTTGAATACAGTCCAAACCCTGGCGGCAGCTGATGCTGCAAAAAAAAAACCACAAAAAAAAGAAGTAAAATCTTGATGCAATTATTCATACATGCACGCACAGTCAAATGCGGCTAAGGCGAAGAAGGTGTGTGTATGCAACAACAACGACAACAACTACAGCTGGAAGGGTATTCGGTTTGACTGACAGTTGTTGTTGTTGTTGTTGCCCCAACTCACGTTTTTAAATGCGAAATTCATTTGTCATGCTTATAATTGTCTCACTCGACCAAATTGCAGTTTTTCGGTTTAAAAACGAACTTGTTGCCCTGTGTGCAATTTTAATGAAATCGTTGCCAGTCAGACTCTCGGAGACTGCCTGCACGTAGGATCTTCGTCTCTCTTGTGTGTGGCCGCCTTGAATTGCTGTCAGTAATTATGCTTAATTTTTTCTTTCTTTCTTTTTTTTAATTTTCGGCTGCCTGGCGTCTGTGAAACATTTATTTTTATTTGCGAGGACTTTGGGAATGCTTTGTGTGCTTTTGGCTTTTAGAAGCTGCTGCTGCTGTTTTGGGCTTTGTATTAAGTTGTTTGGCAGCTGCTGCAGTTTAAAATTGAATAATGAACGCCCATTTGGTTTTATGACATTTCGATAATGATGATTGTTTGCCTTTTGTTGTGGCATTATCTTTATAAGGCAAACAAATTGTTGTTATTTGGCCGCAACCGCGACTGATTGTGAGAGCCGAGACAGAAACAGCATACAGATACACTTCACCGCAAGAGCCATTCAGAGACGGAGACGCGGTAATTCAATGCGTCGAAAAGAAATCGTATAAATCTTGCACTTTAATTCCCAGGCAGCAGCCGACGCGCAGATCAAAAGTAACCTAAAGTAAAACAAACTGAAATCGATCATGATTGAAATCGAGCAGAGACCGGAGCGGAGAGGCATGCAACACTCGAAGTGGCCTCTTGGCGAGTGTTTTGTGAAACATCAACATTTTGACAGGCACACAAATCCTCTTGAAATGAGATTTATAAAACACTAAGCAGACGCAGCACAAAAAAACATATCTATAAGAAAAGAAGAGGAACAAAAAAGCGCAAAGTCATTGTCAGCGTTGCGCTTGGCTGCGAAATCAGAAAAGCAAACAAAACAAAAGGCAACAGAGGCACACCACATTCTGTGGCAAAGAGCTGTGTATGTAGCTTTAATGTGTAACATGTAGCCAAGTTCGCAGTTCTTCTTTTTCTTGTTCTTCTGGCCGTTGTTGTAGTATTTATTTTCATTTTGAAGACATTGTAGTGTCATTTCAGAGCACACAGACCGCAGCATGAAAAGCAAATAAAAGCCGCCAAAAACTCAACTCAAACTCAAACTAAGAAGAACCCCCTCCAAACCCCCCCCTCGCATGTATCCGTGTAACAATCCAGGGTGCTGCAGCTTTTAATTAAGCCCAAAGAAGAGCAACTGGTTGCTTCAGTTTGTGTTTTTGACTTGGACTTGTAGCAAAAACGAAAAAAAAAAAAATAATTTATCTGCGCGTAAGCCGCATATATACGTTGTGTATCTGTATCTCTCTGACCGAGCCGTATCTGTATCTTTTCAGCCGTATCTGTAACTGCAATATGTATCTGCGCGCGCCTCGCGTTGCTTGATTTCCTTCTTGTTTTTTTCTTCAGATTTTTTTTCTTTTCGTTTTTGTGTTGTTTGTTTAAGTCTCTCTCACGACGGCTGCTGCTGCTGGCTGGCCCCGCTGAGCGTCAACACCCCAGCCACAGCTTCAGCCACAGTCGCAATCGCAGAGTCACGGCTGCCCACTGCCCTGACCCCCTTCTCCTTCAACCACCCCTCCCCTTGCACAGCATCACGTTCATGCGTGGCCACATTTTTTTATTTTTTTTTTCGTTGTTGCCTGCGTTTTGTTCGTTTTTATGGCAATAATTGCAACTTGATGACTTAATTGCGGATGCAACTTGTTTTCCAACCTCCGAGGCGAACGCCAATGTCGATGCCTGTGTGTATGGCCTGGAAATTGAATTTTTCCACCTGGCTCCCAATGTTGGTGTTGCCTTTAAGCAGGATATGCTTTCATTATTATAGATAGATACGACGTATGTGGAGTCTAGCCTAGCCTAGTGGGGATGTAACTCTTTCCTCATTGCATAAGCAAATAAAATTTCATTAATTTATGAATGCCAGCGGCGAGCGGGGTAAGACACCAAGAAGCGGAGGACAAGACTCCATTAGTTGGAGTTCAGTTTGGAGTGTTTTTCTTTTTTTTAGTTGCAAGTTATTTTTATAATCGCAGCAACGTGACATTTATGCGAGTGTTCATGTAAATGATTATTACGTGCCGACTAGTTTTCCCCCTTCTCTCCCCTCCATCTCTCTGTACAAAGTAGATTTCTTGATTTATTGCCAGCTGTGTGTGTAGTGTATGTTGTTGTCGGTCTGTCGGTCTGTCTGTCTTCGTGTCTGGCAGCGCCAAAGTAATTTTGTGTTTAATTAAAAAGTATTCTGCGTCATTTGCCTGAGCAGCTTTGATGGACATTTCTGCTATTCACGCCGTTTGTTGTTGCTGTTGTGGTTGTTGTTTTTATTTAATAATAGTTAACATGATTTTTGTAGTTGCTGGCCAAGTCTTGTATGTATGTGTGCCTTGTGCACGACTTTGATGTTCGTTTGGTAATAAGTAAAAAATTTAGTTGCGTGGGCAATATTCAAATCAGTCTGACATGAGTTGCAGCTAAAGAAGTAGAGAGAAGGGAAGAGGAAGAGATATGCGATACTTGGTTTGAGATCAGAGAAGATTTCGAGTGCTTGACAGGCGCTAAGATGATCAGCAATGCTAGCAAGAAAAATTATCATAAGCCCATTTGTTTAAAGCAGGAAATTGCGATTATCTAATCTACATAAAATACATAAATTGAGCAGGGAAAATTCACAAGAATTTCATGTAACAAAAGCCAATTAAGCTTAGCTACAAGGTGGCTAAAATAGCTGAAAAAAATGTTTAAAGACATAAAAAATCATATAAATTAATTTTAACAGTAAAACTTTACTGAAATGGCTAATTTAAAAAAATAAATTAATCTTAAAATATTTTGTTTGAACCAAAAGCATTGAGATTAATTCAAAAATAAAGAAAATGCCATGAAAAAGCTTACTTTCAAAGTGGAAAACTATTTTCTTTTATGTATCTTTAACATTTTTAACCCAAATTTTTGAAGACAAATGAATCACCTCAATTTAAGTACTTAATTGAAATGGATTGAGTTACATTGAAAAACAATTTATTTAGATTTCTAGCCTAATGAAGTATTCTTACTTGTTGACCTGCCCGCATCTCTCAGCACATTCAATTTAATTGCAATAAAAGCTTTTGCCTTCGTAAACAGTTTAATTAACATTTTCTTTGTTTTCTTTACTTATTCTCGTTTCAGGTAAGTTCCAACAACCAAGAAAAGAAGTTCATATCCGCAATAAAATCGAAACGTTTTGTTTGACGTGGGTTAAATGTTAAAACCAAAAATAAAGTAAGTGGCTTGAAATGTTTAAAATACAACTGCAACAGGCAGTAACAAAAAACTTCACTTTTCGACAGCAGCAAGGGTGGCGAGGGGAGAGGAGCAGAAAAATTGATAAGGCCCGCCCCGCTACGTATGCAGTTTAAAAACTCATTTAGTGTCCAATCAAGCGGCCATAAAATAAAGTCAATAAATCAAGCATAAAAGTAACAAATGCACAGACCAAACACTCAGATAACACACACATACACACACACACACACATGCAACGCTGCATTTCAATAAAATTCGATACGTTTTGGGGCATGGGGCAAGCGTATTTGGTGATTCTCCGATGTTGCGGCTTCGGGTCCCGTGGTCCCTTATCAAGGTGTGATGATCACTTGCGTGCCAGCGGCGCCTGACTTGCATTTCAGAATGAGATAGAGAGAGGGACTCCATTGCCTCACCTCGCATCGCATTGCTCTGGAGAATCAATAAAAATAAATCGAAATGTCACAGCGCTGCATGTTTTTAATAAGTGTGGGGTCCCGCAGCTCCAACTTCCATGCAAGCTATTGATACAAAACTGTAAATGACATTGTAGACAGTTTTCACTGGAAACTCAAAACTCAGCGGGCTCGCTTCTAGTCATATTAATTTCATGCCACTCGGCAATATTAGACACTAAAACATATTGAATTACATAATGTTGAGACGAAAAAAATCACCAAGGCACGATTCATGAACAACAACAAACCAAATTCAACAATCAATTTTGTATGTGCGCATAAATTTCAACATGAGAAATGTGACGTCGATGTCGACGTCGACGTCGAAGTCTCTGCCTTATTGCGTCCAGCCCCAGCGGGTGGGCTTGAGTTGAGTCCGGGGAGCGTCATTTCCAGTTTTTCGGTTGGTGTCTGGTGGCCAACTGCAGCCTCTTAGCCTTAGCCTATCCACAAATTGCTCGTGTTCAGCTTTAAATCGTTTTACGTAGTTTTGAGACAAGTCCACGTAAATGTTTCGCCAAATGTGGCGCTGTTTTTAAATCACGCACGCTGCACGCAAGCTTTCGAGACGACTCGACTCCAGTCGGCGATGCGTCCGATCGATTGGGCCAGTCACAGACCATGTTTTCAGCTCCGCCACACCACAAATCTCAAAAGTACACTAAGCGAAAAAAGTATGGAAGAATATTATACTCAATTAAGAGCTTAAGGTAGAAAATCCTAGAAGAAAATCTTAGAGGTAGATTTTCCCGAAAGTCTTAAGTACGTTATTTTTCTGAAACGAAGGAAGTTGAAAAGTTTTTGGTGTAAATTATTCTCGCTTGAATCGAAAGTATAAATAGCTATACTTATAATTAGAGTAACTTATATCGTTTTAAGAATTTTCATTTTATTTTTAATATGTGCTCTTTTCTACGAATTTTCTTATTTTTTTTATGACTATAATTTATAAGATGTTTGTTAAATTTATAAATAGTTTTAATCAAGAACTTTGTTTTTGGGAACTCTTGAGATGTTTTGATATAATTCACACCTACCTACCTTGCGCACCCTATTTTCTCTTAGTGTAGAAGTCAGTCAGTCGTTTTGGCCGAGTATGTTAATCTTGGACCGCATGACTTTGTCTGCAGCTACGACTGTTGCTGTGACTGCGACGGCAACAGTTGCTGCTGCTGCTGCTGTGGGGCACTGCTTAAATTTATGCGCTGTTCAAACGGCGCGTAATAAATTTGTTTGCTCTTCAACTGTGCGCGCGCATGTTCATTGAATTTGTTGCTGTTGCCGTTGTTGTTGCTGCCTGGCGATCCCCAATACAAATCTACGTATACTATAACCATTTCCCATTCGAATGTTCCCCCTTTTTCTTCTTACCAGGTTCTTCCAATTCCGATAGCCGCCAACGGCCACTTCATTTTGTAGCTTTTAACAGCATTTCAGCATTCTTCTTGTATTTGTTTATCTAAACGTTTTATTCACGTTTGTATGAGTATGTGTTTGTTTGTGTGTTTGTGTGGCTTCTTCGTGTTGCACTGTGTGTTGTGGCATTTTCTGGCTTATCTCTCTCGCGCTCTCTCTGGACAATTCGTGCTGCCGTTTTTCTGACCGCCTGGCGGCCTAATTGATGCGCACTGTGTTGTTGTTGTTGTTCTTGTTGTTGTACTTCTCTGTTTCTGTTGGCTGCGCATGCGCAACATTCACACTTTGCCTTTCGCTGAGTTGCCAAGTTGCAAGAATTCTTCGCCAAGTTCTCTGGCCAAAGATCTGAGTGCGCCATCTTCAGTTGATTGCACATTTTATTTGCGCATTTATTTGCATATTTTCTCACACGGCAGTCGCGCTGCTGTCTTTCACGTGCTTGCAACGCCCCTCCCGTTCTCACAAACCCTTGTGCAACACTCGCAACTTGTTTATTTGTTTGTTTGTTTGTTTTTGTTTTTGTTTTCTGGCTATTCAGCGCAATGCAATTCAATTGTCTGCTCTTGAATATTTTTTTTTGCTTTGCTTTTTCAAGAGCGAAAAGTTTTGTTTATTGGTTTTGCTTTGTTTCTCATGTTTGCCGCCGCCTCTTAATAGTTCATTTAGTTTGCATTTTTATGAAGTCTTTGTGTGGGTTGTGTAATAAATTTAACTCAAGCTTATTTATTTGCCATCTCCAAGACATTTATCACTCAATTTGAAGGCGTAATTGGGCGCAAAGCGACAGGCAAACGTCGTTCGTTGTTGCCACAAACCAAAGGAGGAGTTGGTGGTGGCTGCCACAGTAGCTGCAACTGCCTGCTGCTGTGTGGCAGAAGCTTTTGGCAGCTGTTGCATATTTTGCATATCGTTATGCAGTTGTTGTTGTTGCTGTCGTTGTTGTTGCCGCAGTTGTCGTCGTCTCCGCTGACTTTTGTTTGATTGGCATGCAGTCGGGATGCTGATGAAAGCCAAATGTCTCCGTCTGCTCACAATGTGCGATCTTGTCAGCAACAATGACCAAAATTGGTAGTCCACCAAGAGACACAGAGGGGGGTGGGGAGGTTGAGTGTGTGGGACACTTTCTTGGCTTTGCTGTGATGTGATCTAAACGGTTTCTCATTGTATTGTCGAGATTGTATTGTCATTGTTATAGGTATTTTACTTAAAGATTCAGTATGCAAATCTTATTAAATGGTTCTTCAAAACCAGCAATTGAGAGAGAGGATGATAGCATGAGAGGGAGGTAGGGAAAGGAGTGAAAAAGATAGGGAGATATGAAAAGCTAAGATCAATCAATCGAGGGATAGAGAGAGATTTAAAAGAAATGAGATACAAAAAGAAAGAGGAAAAAAACTATTGAGAAAATATTTTTAAACATTTAAAAATATTCACAAAAATATTTAAATAAAGATTACTATTCAGTATTGATTTTTTAAACATCTGAGATAAAATCAAAAAAAAAAATAATTTATGTTCAAAATGCATAAAGGGAACATTAAGTTTTATTCAAATCCATAGCACACAAAAATTAATCGAGAGTAAAAAAATGTATCTATAAATGCCCAACTGCCTTACAATTGGTTTTTGTGTGAAAATATAATTTTCAAAATGTTGTGCATTTGTAAAATTTCAGCTAGCAAATTTTTGGCTCTCATAACTGGGCAAAATATTACAACGATAACGTTTTACATTTTGTTGGCATGTGTTCTGTTAAGCGTAAAATTGCGCACCCAATTCAATTATCTTAATTTAGCATTTTCAACTTCATTTGCAACTTTATTCGTTCAATGCGCATTGTATTGTCTATTCGGCATTGGTGTTGTTTGGTTGCATGAAAAGGCAGCTGCTGAAAATTAAGAACCAAAAATCAAAACTCATATATGTATGTGTTTACCACACACACATGTGTGTATGATTGTATTTTTGAACAGTTTTACTCGTTTTCAATCACAAAATCCAACAAGTCGATACAATGGATTCAATTCGAGTGCCTGCCTGACTGCCTGGCTACCTGAATTTCAAATGCTGTTAGCAATCACACTATTAAACAATAAATAAGCAATTTGTTGTACAAAAGTGGGCGTGGCATGTGGGCGTGGCTTGTGTGTTACATGTGTAAGCAGCGGACTATGCAAAAATGCCACACAACCATCTATACACATATTGTAATTTCATTTGATTATGGTAGCACAAGTCGAACTTGTGTGTTGTGTGTGTGTTGATGGATGGATAGACAAGAGCGAACTGACTGCTGACAGCTAGAGGATGCTTTTGGGATATTTCGGTGGCGCCACTTGGCAACTATGCTATCCTTAATTTTTCTTATTCTCTTCCTATTTTATGTGTAAATGTGTCGAAAAATTCTCGCGCGCGTTAAATTGCATTGGTGCCTGTTTCCGTTTCCTCTCTCGTTTAACTCTTTCGCTGTCTGCCATTTGTTGCTGTCTGATTGCCCGCAAAAGGCAGCTCAACACAACACAACACACAGCAAAAAATGAAGAGCAAAAAAAAAAAAAATCGAATTTCCCGTGCGGGCTGATTCGATTTGCCGTTGCAATTTCACGCTGTGTTATTGCAAAGTGGCTGCAACTGCCCCAAAAAGCCGCAGCACCAAAACTTCCAAAATAGCAATTTTCAACAATGCCAGCCAGCAATTTTCAAAACACAAAACAACAACAAGAACATCCATACATACCAACAAAGATAGATAGATGGAAGAGGCATCCAAAAATCTCATTTAGTGACGAATTAAGCGCCAAAACAGACAGGCGATTCACTTGGCCCAAACCAACTTCCACTTCAGTCTCCCTTCCTTTCCCCCTTGCATTGTCAAGTGCAAGCCCTGTTGCCCTGGCTACAAATGCCGTACATGTACCCCTTTCCCCTTACCCCTCAACCCAATGCACGCTATCTATGGCCGGGCATCGATTGGTTTTTGGCCCGTTTGCCCATTGTTCGTTGTTAGCCCGTTTTGTCGGTGTTTTTGTGTCTAACAGCCTTTAACGCCATTTTGTGCGCGCTCATTCACGCTTTCATATTGCCGAGGACTAACACTCATCCTTCCAATATCCTTCCAATACGCTTTCATTTAGTACGTTCTCGCTGGCTACATTTTGACAGATTGTCTGCAAGGGCAAGTGCAATATTAGAACATGATTTATTTATGCAATTTTTAAAACCCAAAACCAGTTCGCCAACTTCATCCCCACTCACTCCATCATTTTTGTTGCCGTGTAGCTAACAAATTTGTTGTTGTTCGTTGTCCCTCCCTTCCCCCTCGTTGGTGTACGTGTCGGCACGTCAGTTCTGTTTGTCAGTCTGTCCGTCTGAGTCCGAGTCTATTGGCTCTCAGCTTTGAAATTATGATATGTAGCGAAAACGGATCGGGTTGTGGCTAATAACTGTTTGCGCTAGTATGAGCTCATGGCTGGCAATTAGCGGCCAGTCAGGCAGTCAGCCAGCCAGCCAGCCAGTTACAATCACAAGCAGCGCAATTTTGGCCAACGAAATGTTTGTGTAAAGCTTAAATTTCAAGTGTGCAGTCAGAATCAAGTTGTTGAAAATAATGAATGAGTGGCTTGCAACATGATGTTGGTAATATAAAGTAATTAGATAGAGAGAGAGAGAGAAAGAGAGAGAGAAAGAGAGAGTGAGAGAGAGAGTTGAAAGGAGTTTTAGTTCAATAAATATGATAAAGTATCAAATAATAGGAAGAACTAAAGTTATAATGATGAAATGTATTGCTAAATTTTATTTTATTTCTTTAAAGAGCAAAATTTATTTTAAATGGCAGAATAAAGTCACTTGTGGTTAAAAATATTTTAAAATATCTTAAATGTATTTAAAGCCAAGAGAACAAATAAATATATATTTTTCTTCAATTAACTTTCATTAGATTAATTCTCGCCATCTGTTATCAACTTTTTGCAATTAAAATCCTTTATCTTTTGCATTATAAAAATTCAAAAACACTTAATTGACCATTTTTCCATGTTCATATTTGCGACTTGGCCATGTTACATTTCACAGCTAGCTGTTGAAGCTTTTACAGCTACCACTTGGTACCTTGCCACATTCCTCCTTTGATATGCCCCCAAACTGCTGCAGGTGCTGCCCCGCATCATCTACGTTCAACTTATCCTCAAAGCAATCAGCCGCAATCAACACCACAGCCAAAAGCAATAAAATGCATAATCAGCATTTTTATAATTTTTTATCGTTGTCGGGGGCCCATAGAATATGCAAAAAGAAGCAGTATTTAACAGAGAGTGAAAGAGAGAGGGATAGGGACGAAAAGGAATGCTTAAATAAATGAGGCACATTATAAATGCAAAAGTACATGCTAACTACAACAATTATCCTTAATGTTGCCAGCAACTATGGACGCCATTAGTACGCCCTCTCAGCACCTCCCTCCCCTTGCCGCTGTCCAACATTGTGAACGATGGATGCGTCCTTTTTGCATCTTCCAACCGTTGATCACTTGCAAAGAAATTCAAATTAAAATGCTTCCAATGCTATGCAAAATAGTTTCAATTTTGTGCCAGAGCGCGGAATGCTCATTACTCATCCGGGGGCCAGCTAGCTAGCTATAGCTAGAATGTCATGATGGGAGGTAAAAAATAATAATAGAGTGGGAGAGGGAGAGGGAGAGAGGGAGAGAGTGAGGACAATGAAATGACAGGCAGCAAATAAAGACATTGAAAATCATTCTGTGCAAATTTCTGCTGCTGTTGTCCCTTTCGTTGAGGAAATTGCAGTTAATTATCAGGCAACAGTTTTCAATTGAAACGCACGAGTGTGTGTGTGTGTGTGTGTGTTGCTTATTGATTTACGGTAATAAGGTAGGAGGCCATGTTGTTTAACTGTGCACCATTAAAAGGACAAACGCATGTTAACAAGGCCTTAGCCTGGCACGCGATCCCAAACAACCCTCTCTTGCAGTAATCAGAGTCCAGCCAGCAGCTGTGTGGGACACAACTGCATTCCATGTTGCACACAGTCATTTTTCAATTATGTTATTAAAACACAGGAGTCACAGAAACAGGAACAGGCAAAGAAAACGTTCTCTCGCTCGCTTTCGCCCTCTCAACTTTGCGTGTTGAACGTTTTTTAAACATTTCTTTCGATTGCGACTGCAAACATGGAAATTCAATTATGAATACTTAGAAGGTTGACGCCCTTTTAGAAAATATAATATATAATTCTCCCCCCATAATTTTATGGGTTTAATGAAAATCAACGAGTTTTGAAGCCAAGTCTGTGGCTTAAGGCAATTTGCATGAGCAAATATTGCAAATCTATTCGCAATTTGAGTATCTGACTATCATTTGCATTCGCTTACACACAAACACCACACACACACAGACAGACACACTCCCATTCAGTTGCAGATACAGACGTCTAATTATGTCGAGAAATTTTATCCGTGGCAATGTGCGGCTGGCAAATAAAAATAAATATTTACATTCCATTTGGCAAAACTCTCTCGCGCTGCAAAGGAGAATTGTGCGTAAAAAGCGTTTGCTGCTTGCTTTAGCCATATTTGTTAACCTCAAGCAACAGCCAGCCAGAGTATCCAGAGAACCCGATTCCACCGAAAAACCCGCCAGACAAAATCGATTACCAACTGATTGACTGTATGTACGAAGCGATGATCGTCTGGGCGGACTCAATATGTAAAAGGGGCGGGGCGTTGGGGTAGGAGGCGCTCTTTCAGTTAAAATGGTAATTGACTTTTTCGCGTAACCGCAATGTGTTGGTAAACTTGTTGCCATGTCTCTATAAACACAAATACACAAACAACAAGACATACATTTATATTTGTATGTACATAGCTATCTTTACTCTCCGCTCCCCCTCCCTCCCACTGTGTGTGTGTGTGTGTGTGCAATAATGCGCTGCATCAGCAAAAGCAAAAGCAACTCAAATGCAATTTTACAAAATGCTTGCATAAGCCAAGGCTACAGCTTCCCAGTTCTACTAGCACAATGTCATATTAGAGTTTATCAACTGGCAACGCTATGAAAATTTAGAGAGCTAGATAGCAGCAAGGACAACAACGAGAATGACTATAGTACCAGGCTGGTGGGGGGGTGTGGGAGGGGTATGCTGACAACCGGCTGCAATTTTCAATTTCGCGCACACTTTGCACAGATAATAGAAATTTCTTTCTTTGCCGCATCTGCTGCTGCTGCTGCAACGTTTATTGACACAAATCGCAAACGCATTTGACATAAGTGTGCACCCCAACCCACAAAAACCCTGAAGCGACCTAAGTTTTCTTTATTTTTTGCCAGAATATTTAGGTTATGAGTAGCTTAATGGCAGCTCTTTTGTGTTTAGTCAGTCTAACTGAACGTCTGTCTGTCCCAATGTCCTTCTGTCTCTGGCTGTTTAGTTTGAGTTTTTCTCTTGAGAATGTTTTTCCTTTTTTTGGCCAAATGCTTTGTAAGCTGCTTAACAGCTGAAAGCGAATGGACAATTTCCTATAAGAATTTTGAGTAGAAAATGCTTGAAAATGCAAAGTAAATACGTGGAAAAAAAGTTTAATTTATTGTGTGATGAAATCCTTGTTTGTTTTCTTATTCAATGTCCAAGTTATTTAAATTTTGTTACAAAAAAATGTGTAAGCTTTTCAATATTCAAACGAAGTTCTTAACAGTTAACAGCTTGTAAATGTAATGCTGTGAAAAATGACTTGACTTATTGCTAGCATTATTTATTAAATGCATTTCCATATGCTTGAGGAGAGTATTTAATTTTCTTGCCCCCTTAAAACGGCACATTTTACTGATTAGCTTCTCAGCTGCCGCCTGCAATCGCTCTTCTGTCCAGCTAACACACTATAAGATACCCCCCCTAACAGTTTCCTCTCCTGCAACACAACAATGAAATATATTTTTAATCAAGCCAAATCGAATTCAAGGCAATACACCGGTGGCTCATTATTTAGGCAAATGTGCAGCCATTAACTACACAGTGCTGCACGGTGCTGGGGGCCTGAAGTGTTTTTGGGCCATTTGGGAGGAGAGGCAGAAAAAGTTGACCCGACACAAAACGCAAATTGACAAATGTGGCCACTTAATGTGCTACAGGGCAAATGTTAAACAATTTTCTGTTATATTCGTATGCCAAAAATACAAAACTAATTAATATAAGAGAGGAAAAGAAAACAGAGTCAAGGGAGTTGCCACATTGTGTATCTGCCACTTGGCACGCATTGAATTTTATTTGATTTTGTAAAAATTTAATTTCAACAAGGAATTCTTGTCAGCGTGGTACAACAACAACAGCAATTTCTCAATGTTGTGTCTTGTGGAGGTCTTGACTGAAAAATGAAATGAATGAGCGCACAGCTTAAACGAAGACTCACTGAGTGAGTGAGTGAGTGAGTGAGCGAATGAATGAATGACTGAATGACTGACTGACTCGACTTGGCTGACTTCCTACAGTTTGTTAAGGGAATTTTGCATTTTGTTTGAATTATTGCCTTCATTAAGATTGCGTTGTTGATTTTTTTTCGCCCTGTTCTGTTCCCGTCACAAGCTGCCAAGTCTTGCAACGTTGTGTTGCTGTTGAGCGACATCGTGATTCCCACCCCAGACCTAGACTCACTTTTCGTCACGCTGTTGTTGTGCACACACCTAAGCGCCCCTCCTCTGCCCCTTGCCCCTTACACTCCATTCGTTATTTGTTACATATCTTGAACCGTTGTGACTGCACTTGACAATAAATTTTATTGTAGCTTCTTTACGCACAACACGACGACAAAGAAGGCGAAGAAGATGTCGTCTGTTATTTTTAGTATTAATTGTGAATGGAAGTTTGTGTTGTGTGTTCCTTCTCATGTGCTGACATGTAAGGTGGTCCCACCCTAACAGTTAATTGTGCGAATTTCATTTGACGTATGGCAAAATTTGCCAGACTGTAACAATTTTTGAAGTCATAATTATGCGATTGGCCACCGCAGCCCCCACCTTATCCACTTCAGTCACCGCAACCGGAATATGAATATGTATTGTATAATTGCTTCATGGGCGATTGCGCCAGTGTTGGCAAATGTTTGACAGGTGGCAACTTTGCAGCTCTCTCTGCTCTATTTGCGTTGCATAATTAAAATTCTCTTGCTATTTTTACGCTCGTCTTGGCAATTTCACTTTTTTTTTCTCCCAGTGCTTTACTCATATTCTCTGTCAATAGCCCGCGGGTGGCATGCCCCGGCGCAGCGCGTAAACTTTCCAAATTTAACGCTCTGCACAATGGAAATTGGTTTCGCCGCAGTAACAACAACAACAACAGCAGCAGCAACAAGCGGTAGAACAATTACAACTAGCGAAAATCCTGGGGCCAACAGTTAGCCAAGGACTGCGCCTGAACTGAACTGGGTCTGGTTTGAGTTTATGCAAACAGGAAGCGCATAATGAATACGGAGCGAGAAACAAACGAACGGAACGGAACGGTCCGGCAACGCCGTCAGCGGCACACTGACTCACTCCGGCAAACCACAATAGCACTGACTCCAACTGGCTTTTATTCATATTTTTTGAGCGGTTTCGTGGTTAACAAGCGCTTCCTTATCCTTATTATTTTAATGCCTGCGGCTGCATTTCATCTTACTTACATTTTTTTTTTCCAGCCCAAAGTTTTCTCCTTTTTTTTTTGTACATGGCATTTTTCATGGCATTTTCCTTGCTGCTGTGTTGCTTAAATATTTCAACTACCTCACGAGTCGAGTCCTTTTGACTACTAGTTGTGTCTTTCTGTCTGTCTCCTTGTCTTGTTGTCTTTCTTTCCCTTTGCTTCTGCTTCTGTTTGGGCTTTGTGCGCATAATTGGGGTTAACTACGGCCAGGTGCAGTTATGTGCCTTCCCCACCCCCTTGGCAGCCCTTTCCGGTTAACGGGACTGGCAAGAGGAAGCAGAGCGAGCATTGTGCCAAAGTGTGCTAAAAAGGAAAAGTAAAATTTTTGCCGCACTTATAAATTGTTGGAGTTGCAAGTTTTTCGTGCAGTTTACTCTGTATTTTGTTGTTGTTTAATTCGCTCTCTTTTGCAATTAACCATGGAACTGAAAGTGAAATTTTTCGTAGTTGTGTTAATACGAAATTTCACAACTAAAATATTTGCCTGTTGAATTTTTCAACACACAAATTTTCCCTTTTTTTTTTTTTTATTTAAAAGTCAGCAAAGTTGACACGCAAATTGTGAAATTCAATTTGAGGAAGTTTTTCTTTTATTTTTGTTGGCAACACTCTTGGGAGCGGCAGCAGCAAGGGGCGTGGCTGTGGCCGTGTTGACACACAGCACACACACACACACACATGCACGCGTATCTTGCTATCTCTTTCTAGCACGTGCCACGTCTCTTAGGCATTCCGTGTTTTTATTCACATTGCCCCATTCTGTGTGGACTCATCATCAATTCAGTTGATAATTATTTTTACGCGACGCAGCGAGTGCATTAAAAATGCAAATGGCAACACTTTGCCACTTTGATGGCGTTGCCAGTGTTGTCACGTTGCTGTTTTATTAATTTATTAAATTAAAAACACAAAAAAAAAACAAAAACAAAAGGCGCACAGGCATCTCTCGCATTCGCATCTGTAATTGTAAATTTATGAGGCAACAAAAAAAAAAAAAGAAAAGTAAACAGCGAGAGAAAGAGTTGTGTTTCTGGTTCTGGGCTCAGCTGGGTGCGCACTGTCAATCGTGTGGCATAAATTATTAATTATTTGATTTTTCGCACTCACACACACACACACACAGACAGATAGACAAGTTGTCACACACACACGCACACAGCTGCCAACACTCTGGCCAGTGTTGCATTGCGGCAAATGGCTGTCAGCTACAGTTTGACAGCAGCCGCCATGCAACACTGAAGCGTTGTACAGTTGGTGCGTAAATAACGAGAGAGTGCGAGGGAAGCCTAATAAAATTATTAACCAAAATGCGCAAAGCGTAACTGACGAGCCTGATTGCTAATAAAAGCAAAATTAGCTTAATCTAATTACCTGTCACACACACACTATACACTTTTGCGTTGCGTAACGAAATCTATGAAAATTTACACAAAGTGCGCCTTGAAATAATTCAGCTGCTTCAATTTTTGTACACCGGGGTGCATAGAGTCTAGGACTGGACTCCTGTGGCAGCAACCCTGTGGCCCACGCAGACGCCCCTTTTTGTTCTTGCTGATTATTATTGTGCGTGCCCAGGGGATTGGCTTGGGATTGGGATTGGTATTCGGTTTGGATTGCTCGCAAGCTGCATACACATTTGCTTTGCCTGTCTCTCTCTCTCTCTCTCTCTCTCTCTGTATGTCTCTGTGAATTATTCAGTGCGTTCAATCGATAAGGCCAATGGCATCTTTCTTCTCTATATAAATCTCCCTGGGTACCAGTAGTTATAGCCAGTTCCACAGTTGCTGACAGTTTATTTGGCAAATTGCTTGCATGTAATATGAAACTTTACTTTTCCCTCTCTGTCTCTGGCTAATTTTTAGTTTTGCCAATGAGTCACAAACACACACACACACACAAGAACACACAAAAAGTGTGTGTGGTGTGTGGTAAATCGAAAATCTGAAACACGCGTCACGCATTGCTGCAACAAGGCAAAAAGAGGGTGGGCATCAGGCCAAAAAGGACCAAAAATAAAGCCACAATCCCAAAAATCGAAAAACCCCAACTAATATACCATGACTATGACTCGGAGATTTTTTAATCTAGCTTATCTAGCTGTCCCTGCCCAACCCCTTTCCCTTTAAGTGTCATCTGTTCATGTCGAGAGCATAATTCAACCAAAATTTTAAATTTGAAAATCTCTTGGCACAACAACGTTTTTGTTGCATTATAAATCTAATTAGAATATGCCCGCCCTGCCCCGTAACCGAATAGACTCACGTTGTACCTCATTTCATATGCTTAGCGCATCTGGCCGCATCCGCAGGCACACACACATACGCACACACAATATTGCCAATGGCGGCGCCTGTGCGTCTGGGCAATAAATTTGATTTGTTTCAAATTACAGCCAAAAAGCAATGAACAATTTTATTTCTCTGGGCTTTGTGCTTTTTATTTTTATTTTTTCGTCTTTGGATTTTTGGCTGCATTTTGTTAAGCCGTCAAATCGAATCTTACTTGCGGTTACTCTCTGCGGGCAATTTTCATAATTTACATAAGCAAATCAAATTGTAAATGGAATTTTTGGGTACTCCACTCCAAGAAAAAACTGGTACTTTGTACGGATTTGTGGGGAGTATGAAGGAGGGGGGGGTAGCGCACTCTCTTTTATGTCAAGCTGAAAATGGAACTATGTTGAGTGTTTGACGTAGATTTGCTGGCAAGTTTTCTCTTCTTTTCACATTCTTGCCACAAATTGTGTCAGCTTTTCCTTTTCTCTTGTTGTTGTTGTTGTATTTGGCGTGCTTTTGTGCGTCTTTTGTTGTCGATGCGTCAAAGAATTTAGCTCAAGTGATGCTTTAGACGAGCTAGGGAATGTGTGCGGAGTAGAAATATGTAGGGATACAAAAGTATGTGTAGTACAAAGCGAGCTGCGGAATATTTGAGCTGTGCAAAAGTAGAGAAATAGAACTAGAGATATTTGAAAAAGTTGAATTGCCAATAGGAAGAAGTATGGATATAAGGATGTGTCTATGCATAATATGTGTGTATTTGTATATGATATAAAGCTTTTATTTTTTATTGATATTTTATATAGTTTCCAAGCACTTAGATAAGTTGATTTTATCACAAACTATTAAGGAAGCGCAAAGGAATAATATATAAAAATAAACTTTCTGCATTTACACCCAAAATAAAGTTTTCATTATAAACTTTGATTTATGTAATTGCTACAATGAATATTTTACCATTTTCTTATTGTGCACAAAATGAATTTACCGTTATAAAAGGACTTTCAAATTGAACAGTTGCATTTTGCAAGCTCTGCACTTTTCTTTTTGATATATTAACCAACACTGTTGGTCAACAACAAGCTGGCAGCACTTGCTCGGGCTTGACATTTCCTTTTGAGCAAGCGTAAAAAATTGTATTAAAAATTATAAATGAAAATTGTGTTCAACTGTGGAGTAGAACTTTTAAAATCGCGGCCTTGCAACACGACGCGGCATTCAAAAGCAAAGCAGTAACAAAAACAACAAATGTGATACGTGTGACATAAAAAGCGTTTTCGAAAAAAGCAATGCTTGTGAGAATAAATGCGATTTAAGGATAGAAAATTTTCATTTATAAAACACACACAAATCACACACAATACACACACAATAAATACACAAACGTCTGTCTGTTACGGTCGGCGTTGAAAACAAGAACAAGACGTGTTCGATATAGCTGTCAAATATTTTGCTTAATTTCAAGAAAACATTTCGTAACTCACACACAAGTCTAGAGCAATTTGGTTAAGCACACGTCGTCCGCGCATTAGATACTAACGGAATTTTTTTTTGGCTGTGAAAAATTCTGTATTTGCTGCGGGAGCATTGAACCTATATGTCGTTATAATTGCAATTGTGCCGCATTCGGTAGCAATGTCAACTGCGCTGGCAGCGGTGGCAAGCAGCAGCGCGTCCACAACGGCAACACAGCAGCAGCAGCAGCAACCAACACCACCGATTACAACAAACACAACTGCAACGACCCCAACAACAACAACAACAGCAACAGCAAAAACAAGCACAATGTTGCTGGAACCTGCCATGCCACAGTTTGTGGACCAAAACTATGAGGACGAAAGCACAAATGTAAGTTTAAGTTAAGCATAACAACAACAATGCCAAATGTAACTCATGCAACAAACCAGCAGCAGCAACAACAACAGCAACAACAACAACAGCTACAACAAGAAGAGGAGCAAGAATTGCAGTTGGAGCAGCTGGCATTGAGTGTGGAAACAACGGACTCGGAAAACGGTTCGGAGTTGTTGCAACAATCGGATTATCTAGACCCCAGTGAGTTTCCGCTGCCCGGCGAATGCAGGCGGCAGCAACGCACCACGAAGTTGCTGTTGCAACAAAAGACTGTAACACAGTTGTTGCCACGTCCACCGGGCGGCTACAAATACTCGATGGGTTTCCTCTATGGCATTGGCAATCATTTGGCTGGCGTCACTTTGGATATACCGACGCCGCATTCCATAACGCCGCATACGTTGCGCACAACGCCGCCGCCGCCGCCCTTGCCACCACTGTCGCCTGGCACGCCACCGCTTGTGGCACGCTCGGCAGCCGCAGCAGCAGCGGCAGCGCCAGCAGCAGCAGGTGGAGCGGCAGCAGCAGCAGCAGCATCCTCGACGCAACCGCAGCAATTTCTGTGCCCCGGATATACGGGTCCGCAGCGACGTTTGTGGCATGCCGAGAATGCCGTGTGGCAATTTGATCGCAATTATCCGTACAATCAGGCCTACGGCTCACAATACGGCATACCAATGATGCCATTCGGCTACGATCATCATGCCTACAATACTCAGCGTTTCATGTTTCCCAACTACAACTACAACAACAACAACAACAACAACAACAACAACAACAGCAACAACAATCAGGCTGCGGCCTTGCCACGCAGTGGCAACAATAGCTATCGCCAAGGCTCGCCAAATCAGGCCACACAATCCGAGCAGCAACAACAGCCAGCAGCAGCTAATGCCGAACAGCAGCAACAGCAGCAGCAGCAGCAGGATGTCCTGCAGGATGTTTATGTGAATGGAAATAGTCAAAACTATCCGCAAGTGGAACGCTTCAATCGTCAACGTGAACGTTTTGGTTCCGGCCGGCAGGTGCACAATGCCCAATCCTTTGCACGCGAGTCCAAGACCTTCTACAACAGCAATGGCAATGCGACAACAGGTGCTCCTGGCACACGCATACGTCATCCTTTCGATCCACGCTCGGCACAGCAATCGGGCGGCAGTAGCAGCAACAATCATTCGCATCGTCGCGGTGGCTACAACAATGGCTTCCATTCGGCTCGTCATGCCAAGAGCTCGAGGAGTCAACAGCAGTTAACATCGAGAAGCTCACATTCCTCCGAATCCATATCGCCCTCCTCATCCAAGACACAGTTTGATGTCCACAATCGTCATCATTCGCGCAGCTATCGCAATCGTCCACGCTACTTGGATCAACGTAATGGTCAGCAACAAGCTGGATACAACAACAACAACAATAATAATCGCACGCCCAGATACCTTAATCAGCAGCAGTCGAGCAACAGCAGCAGCAGCAACAACACAGCAGCAACAACAGCCAGGACGCTTCTTTAACTACAGGCAGTTGGAGAATGTTGCTGCTGGCTACAATTTGCACTATGCCGATGCAGTGCTGCAGGAGAGTGAGCAGGATCTGCAGGGCATGGCCGGGGCGGGGGCGGCTGCGGCGGCAAGCAGTGGCACCTCCGATGTGGAATATGTGGGGCATGCCATCATGCCCGAGTTGTTCTCATCGGAGGCAGATGCTCAGAGCAACATTCTGCAGAATCGTGGCGGGGATTGCGACACTCAATCCTTGCCCAGCTGCTCCAGCGACAGCACGGATAGTGAGCAGAGTGATACCTCCCTGGAGTCGATGGTGCGCAAGATTACCATAAGTTGCCTGGCCCTGGCCACCAGTGCTCAACTGCCGGACCTCAAGGGACCCAATCTGATGCCCTATGGCGATATGCACAATTTGCGGGAATCGGAACGCATGGGTCCACAAAGATTGCGCAATGGTTTCAAGTGTTCCTCGCACTGCTGCGGCGATATGCTCGTGGAACCAAAGACGCCATCGATGCACGGAGGTGATGCGGCGACCAATGGTTCCTTGGATGCCTCAACTTTAGTGTGCAGCGCACATTCCAGCAATGCCAACAGGGTATGATATTGTTCAACTTTAATTTGACACCGTTAAACAACAACAACTTTTGATCTAGGATGAATCGCCCCATTTGGAGGATCAGCCGTTGACCATGCAGAATCGTTATTGGCATGAGTTCTTTGGCTATACGCCAGCTGATCGTTTTCTCACACGCTGCCGGCACATAGAGATGAAGCGT
The DNA here is from genome assembly GCA_018152825.1 of Scaptomyza hsui. Lineage (NCBI taxonomy): Eukaryota > Metazoa > Arthropoda > Insecta > Diptera > Drosophilidae > Scaptomyza > Scaptomyza hsui. Next base: position 2,116,486 of record JAECXO010000004.1, on the reverse strand, counting down.
CCTCCAAAAAATGTTGAAGATTGGCATAACTGGGATTCGTTGACGCTCAACATTTGGCAAAAGTTTCGTGATGCGCAGCAGACGCGCCAAATATTCAAGACTAAGATGCGTCTCTGGCGCTTCATCTACAAGGTGACCATGGTAAGTGGTCCGGTCCAAGGATTGCCTCCGTTTCCCCATGTAACTCCACACCCCTTCCCATAGGCTGTCTATCCGCGTTATGGCGTCTATTTGGTGGGCTCTTCGATATCATATTTTGGCTCCAAGTGCTCCGACATGGACATTTGCATGCTGGCCTGCACCAATCCCAATCTGGATACACGCATGGAGGCCGTTTATCATTTGCAACTGATGCGCGAAATGTTGATTGCCACCGAACAGTTCAAGGACTTCAACCTGATTGAGGCACGTGTGCCCATTTTACGTTTCACAGATCGACGCCACAACGTCGAGGTGGACATTAACTTTAACAACTCCGTTGGCATACGTAATACGCATCTGTTGTACTGTTATTCGCAAATGGATTGGCGTCTGCGGCCCATTGCTCTGACCATTAAGCAGTGGGCACAGCATCATAATATCAATAATGCCAAGAACATGACCATATCCAGCTACTCCCTGATGCTGATGGTTATACACTATCTGCAAGCTGGTGCCAATCCGCCAGTGTTGCCCTGTCTGCACAAACTGTATCCGGAGAAGTTTTGCATTCTGCAACCCCATGATTTTGGTTACGTGGATATGAATGAGATTTTGCCACTGTACAAATCGGATAACCAGCAGACGCTGGGTGAACTGTTGTTGGGTTTTTTGCACTATTATAGTATCTTTGACTATGTGAAGTTTGCCGTGTCCATCCGAACGGGCGGTCTGCTGCCCGTTGAAGCCTGTCGTGCCGCCAAAGCTGTGAAAAATGATATACATCAGTGGAATCAGTTGTGCATTGAGGAGCCCTTCGATCTGACCAACACAGCTCGTTCCGTTTACGATGCCGAAACCTTTGAACGCATACGCGCCATCTTCTTGGCCTCCTTCAATCGCTTGGAATCCACGCACAATCTGATCTCCATATTCGGTGGGTACGAGGGACCCGTCATCAATCAGCCGGAGGAGTCCGATAATGATTCCGTGCATAAGTTGCGGGCTGGCGCCTCAGCGTTGTCCAACAGCTTGCAGCTATCGCCGCGGCAAATGATGGAGATGACGGCCATGTGGAATGAAATACGCCGCAAAGTGGAGCCGATGGCAACCATTGTGGAGGAGCCAGTGGTAGATGTTCAAGCAGCAGCAGCAGCAGCGGCGCAGCAGCCGCAGCAGCAGCAGCAACAGCAGATGCCAAGCAGAATGCAACAAATGCCGGCAAATAGCAACAAAAAATTTGCCATAATTTTTGTGAAACCACAAAAAAAGAAAAAACACAAAAGACAGAAAAATCATCCACCAGCTTTAGACTTGAGCAGCAAATATTTATAAAGTTTGCTACTCCCCAATTAGGTAGTGTATTTGATGCACAAATAATCATGATGATATAGTTAGCCCAGCTTGCACCGGAATGATACATTTAAATTTATCGTTAGACACTTGACATTCTGATTGATAGCATTTGCAAGCGTTTTGAAAACGAAAAAAGCGAACTAATCCTTTGCAAATGTTGTAGCCCAAAAAAAAATTCCATTCAACATTTTTCGCATAGCATCAAACACCAAACAAAAAAGCATATAGAAAAAATCGACCAAAAAAAATATAAAAATTCGAAAAAGTTAAAAAAAAAAATAGACTTACAAACTCAGACAGAAAAGCACAGAAAAAAAATATCAATCCTAAATGGAAAACAAATTATGCAAAAATATATAGTTAACAGTAATTTAGAACATTTCAGTGCCAAGCACATTTTATACACTTTACACTTTACACACATCTTTACACACATTTACACTTTTATAAAAAAAAACCCCCAACAAAAATGTAAAAAATGCGCTCGTCTATAAAAAAAAATCGATCTGTGAAGAACAGCAGTCATTTTTTTAAATGACAGCAAAACTAATTAAACAAATAGACAGCGCTGCCAAAAAAATGTAATAAAAAATTAAAATCTAAAAAATAAGAAATTTTTAAATGTGTGTGGAGTTGTAAAAATCTATGTATGCATCTATATTTATATATTTATCATCTTTACATCTTTATCTATCAAACTTCCTCACGAAACCCTGTCAACTCTAGACTGCAAATTGTGCTTGATATAATTGATCCCCTGAGGCCAAAATTGTCGCACATGCCACACAAAATTAAATCACAACTGCATGCAGCACATCTGCTCTTGCAATTCCCGTTGCTAGCTAAGGTTGAGTGCGTGGGCGTGGCACTTACCCCCACAGTAAATGACAGACGATTTGTTACATCGCACACAAATCGAACACACATCATCAATGGTCGTGCTGAAATTATTACATCAAATGCAATGCTCGATTTCAGTGGTTGGTATTGAGTAATTGATATAATGTCACACAGCACCCAGAACGCAGCATGCAGCGCAGTGTCGCCCACTTAATGTCCAAATTGTCAACGGGATTAGTGACCATTACCCCAATACATGTTGCAGGGGTGAGTTTTGAGGTCCAGTTTCTGATTGTGAACGTGCATTGCAATTTTGGGCATTGTTCTCAATGCGTGGCATCATTATCATTATCACAGCGTAGCATTATGTCTGACTGTGTACAATTGTCGCATTAATTTCGAGCATATGTGCACAAATTTTTGGTAATTAAACGAAACAAGTTGGTGGCAGTAGCCAACAAGCAACACCAAAATTGCGTCCATCAATTTTTCATTTGTCGCACATTTATCGTGAAAAAGTAATTAATGCGCTCACACTCTTTGTCTTCGCCATTGTTAATGGCATTGCCATTTGCATATTCGTTTTGGACCGAGGACAAAAGGATATTTAACACCTAGAAAAATGCCATTCAATGAAGAAAATTTGCAAAACAAAGGCCGCAAAAGTGTGCCTATGAATGCGATGTTAATGGCAAATGCAGCATTCAAATGAAAATTTGAGTTAAAAATTAATTTAGCCAGCAATTTGTGGCATTCTCCCTTCACGTATTTGCTTGCAGTGGCTATGGCTGTGGCAGTGGCAGTGGCAGCTGCAACAGCCATTAAAATTCCTTCTGAGCTCTGATCTTTTGCACAAATAATTACTCATTGTCATTGTAATTGGCGTGCGGGCGCTAAACGGATTGAAAGGGCAGGGAATGGAGGGCGAGGGAATGGTTGCCTTTTGACAACTTGTGACATTTTTACTTTGGTCTCCTTCTAACTTGATTATTTGTGAACCGTTCCGAACGAGATGACTAAGCAGAAGAGAAAGGAGAGAGAGGAGACAATGTGATGCTGGCCACGTTTTGTGCTTTTGTTTTTTTTTTCGGGATCTCCCCTTTTACTACTCGATTACTTATTGCTGGGGCACTTTTTCATTATTCTCTCTCTCTCTTCGCTCATCTCACATATGTGGGTTGGCTTTGGTATTCTAGTTTGTGTATCCCCAATACGCAGATGCTGCTATTGCTGCTTCTGCTGCTGCTGCTGCTGTTGATCCCCAATGGACGTTGGGTTATATTGTGCGCACGTACTGGAATTTTCATTTTATGTCATTTCAATTTTCCTGCCTTCAGTTTTTATAGACGACGGACGAAAATGAATCGAACGGAAAAAAGGGTTCAATTGAAAGATGCTGCTGCAACAACAGCAGCAGCAAGCAATTGCTCGTTGTCTATCCATTTTAGGGTGTGTGTGCGAGTGTGTGTGTGTGTGTGCCTTTGGGACTTTGTTGACGTGCCATGAGATTGTTGTTTGTCTGTTTGTTTGTCTCTCTATAGTTGTTTTCTTTCTTTCGCCTGGACAAAGTCCAAGAGCCAGGAACTTGTCCAATCTGGGCCCATTGTGCATTAGTCATGAGCAACAAATTACCTGCGGCATGTGAGAAACTACTTGCCTCTAACCAGAAGCGTTGACAGCTCTGTGTACCGCAGTCCCCTTGGGTAACAAAAGTGGCCACTGAACAACTTCGAAACTTACAACATAACTAATCATTTTCTAAAATTCTTTTCCCGTTTGTTCTTCTAATTGCAGGTAAGCTTATTACTACAAACAACAATCACAATTTACAACAAATACAGTTAGCGTAAGTGCTTGTCTACAATTTTAATTAGTATTAAATGCATATGTTGTTATTGGAGGGGCGGTGGAAAATCAACACCAAACATCATCATCTGTGCACTTAGCCAAAAACTGCACACATGCAATTTTAATTTTAAAACAATAAATCATTTTGCAATGCAATGCCAGGCCAAAAGGACTCTCTCTCTCTCTCTCTATCTCGGCCAATGATAAATGCCATGCCAAATGTTTTGCTGCATAATTTAGGCATACAACATGTAATCATGTGTGTGTGAGTGTGTTCACATTGCCGCACAATTAGAAACACATTAAATATTTAAAACACTGCCACATGAATTATATATATACACATTGTTTTTCAGCCGCTTTAGGCAAACAGTTTGTTGTTTGTTTACTTAGAGCCGTTGTCCGATGTAAAATCCTGAACCATTTTAGCATCATAGGTGAAACATTACCAACAAACAACACGAAATTAATTAAATGTGTAAACAGAGCAGAGCTTAGTTTTCTAAATATTTATTATTTAGTTCGATTTTTCAACCTTTTTTCTTTAATTAGACTAAACAATGCCATAATTAAAGTGTTATTATTGTAACGTGTATCTTTAAACTGTTTCCAATATCTATCCTTTCTTCCTTTTAGTATATTCATGTTCATTTTTAATGACATCTTGTCATCGGACACTGTCAATTAAAGCATTGTCTGCTAGTTGAGTTATCTTCGAACATTTGCATTCGAATTTTAGTAGTCTGATTCCTGATGACACATCCAAAAGCTGTCTCGCATTTTTATTACCCAACATTTGTTATACATATATATACACGGATAAACTTTATACCATTTGCCATTCGTACATTCATTTTATGACTCGTTGTCGCATTTTAGGAGTCTTTTTTTTTCAACTATTTTCTGCAACTGTCACTATTTCAACACTATCCATCTAGTTGGATGTCAGCCACCTCCTCCGTTTTTGCCAGTGAATAAACGCCCCAGCAATAGCGCCAAAAATCAATCAGCCAATGTCGACGTCTATAAAAAAAAGCCGAAACTCAAACCTAAAACCTCTTAGGGTATGTGAACATGCCACACAGCATACTCTCACATACACTCACACACACAAAACCCGCTTTGCTCGCCAATCAAGCACATTTATTATGCATTTTTCATATGACAATTTTTTTTTTTTTGGCACTCCAAGTAGACCCATTTAAATTCGACCGCATAAAAAGCATCGCATTTCGTGTAGAGATCCATCTATACATATATAACTCTATATAACATGCCATTGCAGCCTTTATGTCTACACATGACTGAAGTTGCTGCATATTTGCGGTTGTGTGTGTGTGTGTGTGTGTGTGTGTGCATGTGTGTGAGAGCAAATAAAAAACGCAAATTACCCGCATTTTTTACAAGCATCATTTTATTGAATATTGAGAATTTATGCGTTGCACCGTGCGAAGTAACTGCGTTGATGTCCTATAGGGTAGAGTATATATACATATATATCCTTTGCTGATCCCTGCCATATCGCTGTCATCTCTAGCTGCCACTTCAACGCGTATCAATAAAAGTGGCGAGGTTTTTTTTTTTATTGATTTTCTCGTGGAGACAACACACAAAATTCATAAATTTAAATGGCTGTTTCACATGCAGCAGCAGGCACTTAAAGAAGCCCAAAACTGAGGCATAAATCATGCCACAGTCAGCAAAGCTTTCATTTGTTTACATGCACCTGTAGCAAGCTGAAAAAAAAGGGTTGCAAGTTAGTAAAACTTGTATCGCGTATCGTTTTACCACCTCCCTACCGAAGAGTCAAGTCTATGTCCATATCCACAAACCACAACCACGCCACGCCCATTGGCGACATGCACCACGTAGTTGTCCTTTGGCTTTTCACACATTTGCATAAGCGCGAAGTAGCAAGAAAAGGGCTAAAAGGGGGGCGTGCCCAGGGCTGCTTATCGCTGCGACACTTGCAGAGCTGCCTACTGCCTACTTTCTGAGAGGGTTGGAGAGAGGGGAGCCGTGGCATTTCCGTTGCCTGGGCACGCGCTTGTTAGAGCCAACCGGAGGAGCAACAGTAACAGAGGAGAAGAAGCTCTTAACGATTTCGTGTCATTTTTTGCATTTCCTTGTGCATTGCTTTCAGCTTTTTTTTGCTGCTGCTGCTGCTGCTTTTCGCTGTTATTTCTTCGCTTTTTATTTTTGCGGTTGCGCCGCCCTCAAGTGCTCGGCCTTATCGCGTGCTACGTAGTGGCACCTTCTCAGACAGTGGCAAGTGATTTTGGCCAAAGCAGAATTAAACTCTGTTGCCGCAACTCGCCAAATAAATCACACAAACTAGACAGATAGAGCCAAGCAAGGCAAAAGTAACAGACAGAGTGGGACAGAGACAGACAGAGTTATAATAAATAAGTAGTAAATGCACTGAAAGAAAATGTGCTGTACTTCATTTATTTCGATTTCCTGCTGTAAAATTTCTTTCTTTATGTTCACCCTGCTTTTTGCTGAGTGTAGTTAATATTTTAGCAAACCGTAAATTTGAGTGTGTACGTGTTAAAAACTTCTCACGTGTCAGTCGTTATGCCACGGAACAGGCTTTATCTGCAATGCAGCAGCCGCAGGAGTTGTTGCAACAGCATCGATTGCAGCCAAGGAATAAAATAAAGTGTTAAGAGTGCGAGGGAGGAAAAGAGAGGGAGTGTTTGGTTTGTGTGTGTGTGTGTGTATCTTGGTGTCATTTGCATTTTCTTCTTGGGCGATTATGCAACATGATGAATGCGCCAAGACAGTGCCTGCAATTAGTGGACAGGACACTCGACTTCTCTCTCTCCCTCTTGTGTCAAGTGTTTGCGCAGCTGAGAAGTGTGCTACATTAAACGCCAGATAACTTCGACTTGTTCTGCGTTCTCCGTTTGTCGCTGCTTCAATTAAAGTTTAAAACAGCAATTGCTACGCCTCTTGCCACGCCCCTCGCAAGCTATAATGCAGTGTGATTAATTTCAACGCCCATTCGCCCATCGTTTGTAACCCATTTGCATGCGCTGCTCGTGCTTGGAGCAGAAAGACTCGTGACAGGATAATCCTACAGCTCGTTGTCCAATCTTCTTCATCTTCTTCTTGCTCTCCTTTGCTCTGCTTTCTTTCATTTTATTGCTGTTGTTGTTGTTGTTTTTGGTTAGCTGCTGTTTTAAGTAATTTTTTAAGAAAAACCAAAGAAATTAAAAAAGCAGAGCGAGATGCATTCCAAGGATAAGACTTAAGGGTCCGATGCTGCTGCGGCTGCTACCTGGCAGCCGTTGCACGAAGGACATGGACATGCTGCTGCAGGTCTCGCCTTCGTCGTCGTTGCCCAACGAAAAAAATATTACAAAAAACGTGCCAAACGTTTATTTAAAAGGATTTATGTGCGTTACGTGCTAAATGTGAAATAATAATTTTTCTTGCTCTTTTTTTTCGTCCCTTCTCTCTGTGTGTGTGTGCGTGTATGTGTTATTTTTAATGCCATTTTTAATGCCGCGCATTGTACAATGCAATGCAGCTAAAGCCAATGTGTCTGGCGCTGTGTAAGGAAGGGAGAAAGGAAGGGAAAAAACATTTTGTGGCTGGGCATTAACTCAAGTCCTTTGCCATTTTTATTGAGCTGGCCAACGCGTGAAATTGTTGTGGGCTTTCGCACAACTCTTCTCCAGCAGAGATTTCTCTGTCTGTCTGTCTCTCTTTCTCTCTTATTTTTTTCACTGTTCGAGACTTAATTGCATTTGAAGTTCAGTCTGAAGCAACTGTGCGGCTCTTAAGTGCTGCGTCTACAAACTGAAAGCAAAAGTTTCTTTCTTTTTCTTCTCATTTTTTTTCCATTGCCAATTTATGGCTAGCATCCTATGCCTTCCCTCCTTTCGAAATCGAAAATGCGTAGATACCAACCAGGGAATATACTGCATACATAGTATATATGTATCTAACGAGAGACAGACTGAGAGTTAGCTGGACCACAATACAATTCTCCAAACTTGCTGCCCCAAACCAAATATTTTTTCCTTTTGGTAGTATTATTATTTTTATTATATTTTGCTTTGGTCCGGGCGCACTCAAGTCGACGCGACTGGTTGCCATTTCTACGTTTGTTTTGCTGGCCCGCACGCATATAGCATAATAATTAGGAGGGTGTCCTTGCTGCAGACGTCCTGGGCCGTTAATGCGAGCCTTCACTCCACAGTCACAGTCACAGTTAGACTCACAGACAAAGACCAGCCAGACACATTGTACAGTTCATTTTGTGGCGAACACAAAGTTTCTTAATTTTTTCCTTCTTCCTTTAACCTCCCTGCCACCCTGCCACACCCTCTCTCTCTCTCTCTTTCAACGCTTTGTCCCCAGCTGAGTGAAAAAAAAGTTTTAATATGATTTGAGGCAGACATTGCCGCCTTGAGCTGAAATAATTAAAGTGTGTGTGGCAGCTCAGAATAGCACAGGCGGCACATTAAAGTCAAGTTGGCTGCTGGTTGCAACACAGTGCGTGGCAGTTGCATGAACTTTGCCAAGCATAACTTATGCATGTGCAAATGCAAAGAACGTAAAAAGGCGTCGTCTTTTTACATACTTGCGGTTCATTACACTTAAAAAAAACAGGGTAACAGAAAGTTGATAAATAGAAAGTTGCCCAAATTTCAATATAATTACAAATTTTATATATGAGTGAGTTTTGCTTAGAAAACAGCAGTAGTAAGAAAATGAGTTTCTTCATACAATCTATTTATTTAACAACTTGAATGAATTTTTACCGTAATTGAAAACTTTTTTCTACTTTTTTTTTGAGTGTAACTGCACTTGTTTAGCACCCACAAAGCCCACATGTGTGCATGCTTAATGTTTAGTTTTTTGCCCAGCGTCTTGGCAAACTTATCTCTTTTATTTTTCTGTGCCAGCTTATTACCTTAAACTTGGGCTAAGGTTGTTGACTGCTGCAATTTGTTGCCACAGACAGGCGGGCGACCCCTAAACTGCTTCTATGTGTGTGTTTGAGTGTGTTCGTGTATGTCTGCGGGGTTTCTAGTCCTTGGGGTGCGACTCTTAGACATGTGCAGCGAGCATAAATTGAAATTCATATTCAAATGTGCATTTTGTGAAGTCTTTTTCTCTTTCTTGCTGTCCTTGCACATTGGGGACGCCGTTTTCTTCTAATTTTCATTAGCCGACAATGGCCATTTGATGTCCCCAGCTGATGATCGGACTTTGCCTTTGTGCTGCAGACAAGTGTCGAAAAGCTCTCGCCAGGCACTCAAGTGAAAGTAATCCCGAGCCGACGACGCGTCCTCTTTTCTTTTTATGTTTTCGAATTCAATTACCAAAATGTAAAGCAATGCAGCTAGGGAGCCAGAAAAGGAAATGAGCTGTTTTTAAATGCATTTGCTAGACAGCTTAAGCGTTGAAAGTTCTGAGAACCATTTGAAAACCAACTGCAAGTTGTTAGAAATTTAATATGGTGTGTAAAAACTTAACTAAAGCTATTGTTAACCCATTTCCTTTGTTGTGCACAATCTGTTTTAAAGGATAACAAAATCGTGCCAGCTTAAACTTTAAACGCTTTTCGCCTTTGCGCTTTTCACTCTCGACTTAGTGCCGCAACGATGCGTTCAATAAAACTTCAATTAAATTAAAATAAATCTCGGCACTGAAACTGCTATACCCACAGCTCAGAGTCCTTTCGTTCTCGTCAAGGACCCGTTGCAGAGCAATCAGCAAAAACAGCCTGCGGTCATCATTAAATGTCTAATTTATTTCAAAACAACAACAACTACAACTGCAACAAACTGAGCAAGCGAAAGAAAATTCGTTATTACCAACAAGATTTTACATTTCAAATTTTTTCCATTTGTTCTCTCTCTCTCTCTCTCTCTCTCTCTGTCCTTCTGTCGGCCCATAAAATGTATTTAATAAAACAGACACGTTTTCATTTTAAGTGCTGTAAATTTTAATTTAGTTGTTGCTTGCGAACATCTGCGCCGCCCACATTTCAGCGCGGTTAGAAGAGGTGCGGGGCGGGGCGTGTTAGCGGGGTCCATCATCAAAGCCGAAGAAAACTTTCGATAGAGATCAGCGTGGCGGGTTTTCGCCTTCATTACCAACACAACAACAACTCCTCCAACAATACCAACAACATCAACAACTCCTCCAACAATACCAACAACGGAAGTGACTTGTAATGAAGCGCAAAGCATTTGCTTGATTTTTTTCCTTTATTTTGTCAGAGCTTTCCTTTTATTTTCTTTGCTTTTCCTCTGTCTTGGGTGTGAGGTGGAGTGGTGTGGTGCTCCCATATCGTGCGATGGGAAGTTCCGCTTTAATGAGTTTTATCAGGGCGACAGTTTTGACAAAAATTGACTGCCATTTTGTTGGGCCGCGAGCTGTAAACAGAAGCAAACTTGGCCCTGGCTATCAAACAGAAAATATGTTTTACTTAGTGCTTATTTATGAATATTTATGAATGCGACAAAAGTTTTGCTCCTCCGCACCCCTCCCCCATCTCACTCATAGACTCCCCCTCCTCCTCCCCTGCTCTACGTGTTTAGTTTGTTTATTTAAATGCGCCTTCAGCTATGCAATTGTATATTAATTCAGTCGCAACTTGGACGACACGAACTTTAAGTGGAGGGGGGGAGGGGATTGTTCTCCTGCGGCCAAAGTTGAGCTGAGACAGCGACAAATGCTAACTGACAAGCCAATTTCGCTATTCCAGGGGTTTTCCTACTTTTTCCGTCCCTCTCTCTCTCTCTCTCTCTCTCTCCGGTCTAACAAACTTGTGTTTTGGACGGACCCTTTGCCAGCTGACAAAAAACGAGCAAAACTGGCAAAACTGGCAATGTGGCAGCTGACATCAGCAGCCACAACAACTGACACACGTCGCGGCTTCGTCATCGTCGTTGGCATTATGCAAAACTGGCAAAAAGCCGAATTAAAAATGCAAATTTTTGTGAGCCATTCGAATGACATTTGGCTTCTTACCTAGCAGCTAAGCAGTTTGCACCCTCAATTTGGCAACAATTGTTACTCATAGTAGACGTAAGCTCACTTTATGGACAGTCTAGGAAGGCTTTTCTATAAGTCCTCAAACATCTTGTCTATACGTTCGATTTAAGAATAAACAACGTTCGATTTAAGAATAAACAAATAGGTAAATGCAAAATTATGAGTAAAAGTGTAATAAATATTCACCTTTCAGTAAGTAAGCGGATTTTCCAGCTTTACCTAAATAGCTTTCACAATACATATATTCGAAAACATTTAAAATATTATCTAGTTTGTTGTCTAGACTGTTTTGTTTGAAAATCATTTGTACAAAAAAAAAATCTTGTTGCCCTGTATAAAGCTTTAAGCTACACTGCAAGCATATTTGTAAAGTAAATCTGTTGACTGTAGTATTTATATATTTTTTGCATTCAGACGTCTCTCATACTTCAGTTTCAACAACGAAGCTTTACTTCTTTCTGGCATACGTGTACAAAACTGATATACAAATAATACTCGTAACTTTGGATAAGAAAGCTACTTACTCTCTATAGCTTTTTATACGTTTACTTATTACACGTACAGACGAATATTTCACCGACACATTTCGCATGAATTTCACCATTGTTAAGGTTGCTGCTGCTGTAAAGCATGGCAAAGAAATTGAAAAATGCCTGTGGTTTGCCTGCCTGTTGTGCTTGCGCTTATATTTTCGAGATATTTTCACTTGATTCTCTGCAGCAGGAGCAACAAAATTGGTGCTTTACGCTGCTTTGTCGCGACACTCTTCTGTCAAATACTGTGACTGCATGCCCCAATAAGTATGCAATGGTTTTGTTGGTCCCCAGCACATTGTCAAGTTACGTAGACGCCGCGCCGTGTGTATATCGTATAGCTGTGCCTCGTCTCTTATTTTATTTCACGGTTCTTTTTTATTGCTTTCGATTTTCATTTCGACAGCGCGCACGTGCGACACTAAGACGAGGATGCTCCACTAAACTTTCAACATTGGACGGCGTAAATTTCCCTTTAAGCATGATTTTATTATATTCTCTCTCTGTGCCCGGCTCGGTTCCTTCCTTCGATTGGGTTTGTTTTCGCTCTGCGTGAAATTCAATTTCCCATTTTCCACACACAGAAACACACACACATATATAAACACAAACTATGTTAGTGCTTGGTAGCCGCATGGCGTGTAAATAATCGTGACTCTATTGAGATATCCTGGAAACCTTTTTGCATGCATATCCCATGTATGTGTGTGTGTGTGTGTGCATAAAAGAGAGAGGCCAAAACAAATGTAGTTTAATCGCTTTCTGCTTTCTACGCTTCGTGTGCCTTTCAATGGCTGCGCTTTATCAGCAGACGCCATCGACGCCGCCGATTTACTTTTTCCGTTTTATAGAACTCCTGGCAATGTAAGAAAGCGTGTGTGTATGTGTGTGAGTAGCTTCCTTTTTGCGGGCAAAACTCATGGCAAATATTCTTGATTTTTATTGCGTTCGCTCACAAGTGAAATTGCTTAAAATCTATTTGTAGATTTTATTATTATTTTTGCAACGGCGACAGTTCCGCCTCCTGACTTCTTTTTTTTCGTGTCTTCTCCTCGACAATATTATTGCCATTATTGTTGTTGTTGTTGTTTGCTGTTACTCTTGGCATGCCATTCGGCTGCAAAACAATTTGTTCCCTTTTTGCTTGGGTACATTTTGCTTTTGAGGCATTTTGCAGTTTTGTGTCTTGATTTTACTTATACATACATATATGTATACCATACATTGTATAGATATGTTTTCGCATTCTTTTTGGGTTTATTACTTGTCTTTTTTTTTGGGTTGGGTTGGAAAGCGGATCTATTTAAATTCATTCAGTTTATTTGGCCAGGACATGCAAACACTTATCCCGCATCCTCGAATATTTTGGTCCGGCCATTTTTGGCATGTCTCCATATTTTTTTTGTTGTAGTATGTACAATATATGCTTTTGTTAGGCATTTCTGACATATTTTATGTGCATTATTATCTCATGTCCTTGTCATTTTTGATTGCAGCAGATAGCTGACATCAATTTATGTAGTTCAACTTTGTTTTTACAACATGCTTAGCCAGCCGCACCGATTTCTGAATGTGCTTTAATTGCAGGCCATTTACATTCGTTGTTGTCTTGTTCTTCCTAAATCAAGTTAGCGTTTGGAGCAAGCAAAAGCAATTCCCAACAAAAAAGTAAAAGTAAAAACAACATTAAGAACATGAAATGGCATTGAATATAAAAATAAAACGAATATATATATAAATCATACGCACCATTTAACAATAAAAGGCATTGGGGTATTGCCCTTCCGTCCTCGCCTCTTGCCCAATACAATGGCCCATAAACGCAACGCTTTCAATATCACTTATAATGCGCGCCCAACCACCCAACCAGCCAACGAACCACCTAACCACACACCCGAACCTTTTCATGCAGCCATTTGCAACGGAAATCAAGTCGCACATGCGAAAGTAAAAATTCAAAAACATTTTACTGAATACAAAACAAATACATATATATCCAAAATGAGAAAAAAAAAAACGAGATCGCAGCAACATATTTAAAGTGAAATTCTGCAACATTTAACATTGTGGCAAGGGGGCAAAATGATGATGAAAATGCAGAACAAAAGAAGCAATGCTTGAAAAGCCATTCTTCTCCTTCACTTGCCTTTTTGCCACTCGAGGTCAGTTGGCAAAAAAAGCTAATGAATGTTGAAAATCAATTACAGGCCAAGGCGAGGCTAAAGCAAAGAAATTGAATATTGAAAAGAAATATAAAAGCAAATATGCTAAATGTGAAAAAATGTTCACAACGAGGATGATGATGATGATGATGTTGCTGTTGATGATGGTTGTTAGCAAATGTCGCTGCTGCTGCTGTGGCGATTTCCGTTTGACAATTTTAACCATTAGATGCTGCGATGCGCTAAATTCGCAATTGAAAACGGACCAAAAAATGGGAGAAAATCGAAATGAAAATAGATAAAGAGGAAATAATAGAAAAGCAGTCGTTAAATTTAACAACTTTCGATTTTCAATTTACTTTTTTCTTCCTTCCTTTCTTCTTTTTTATTTTCCTGCTGCTGCCACGCACCTTTAGCCAAGTTAACTGAACTTTAATTGGCAATGTGTGTATGTTGTCTATAAACATGTGTGTGTATATGTTACGCCCCAGCCATTAAACTTTGTTGAGCTATATGTTTTGCTATAAATTACTAAGAATGTGCAGTTTTAAAAATGCTGTTGCATACTTGCAGGCGGAGTCGAAGTTTCATACATAACGACACATCTTATGATTGCATTTGTTTGCCACTTAGCATTTACCATTCAAGTTTGCAGCTGGTCAAACTCACGTCGAGGTCTCTCCTTTATTTTTTCCTGCTCGCTTGCTTGCTTGCTGATGGCATTAAAAGAATGCCCCAAGTGCAGAGTCAGCAAATTGTGGCATAAGGCGTTGCTAACGAGCAACAACCCCCAACAACCTCCATCAGCCTTGTCTTCTCTGTCTTGTCCTGTCTTGTCTGCCTGTCGATGGCTCCTTGCTCTGTGTCTTGGTCTTGTGCCAGCTTTTCTCTCTCTGTGTGTGTGTGTGTCTGTGTCTCCTCTCCTGTTTGCTCATATACACAATTACCGGCTAAGGCGATTTGCAAGGCACAACAATAACAGCAAACAGCAATAGCAACAACAAGCACACCTGGGCTGTGTGCACACTGAAGTGCTGTTATTTCATTGTCCGTCGCAATTTTGCTTTGTCCTTTGGCCGCTGCTTGTTTGACAATGTTTACAGGTGCAAATTTCAAAGTGAATTGCTTTTCTATCGTTTGGAAAAGTGCTGCAACACGCAAGCATAACTAAAGCCTTTCATTTTCCTCCACTCATAGACACGGGCCAAATTAGTTCTCACAAACACAGAGAGTGGAAGAGAAAGAGAGAGAGAGGAAGAGAGAGAGAGAAACTAAGACAGAGAGGCTTTGTGGTAAAATCTTTTTGTGCCGCTGGCACTTAGTAAAATTGCTAGAAAAGCTGAGTTAAGCGGATTTCTATATTGTTTTTTACTTCCCACTCTCTATCTCTCTTTGGCCGTATTTGCCTTTGTGGGCGTGACAGTTTGTCATACAATACCTGCCACAACTTTAAGTGGCGCTTTATGTGTGCAAAATGATTGCCACAAACCTGCCATTAACTGAACGTGTGTGTGTGGCAGGCAGGCACGGCAGTTGACAGGTCATTGTCTGTATGTATGTATGTGTGTGTGCAGGTATGTGTTTGTGTGCATTTTAATTGAATTCTGTGCACAGAACATTTATTAACAATAATTGCATTTCATATGCCAAAAACCAGACTGTCCACAAGTGTCCAAGACTAATTTATCAATAAACTGTACGAGACAGACCCAAAACACACACATATGTACAATTTTAAAGCAATACACACACTTGTACACACTTGTTTAAGCTAAAAGTTTGCAAAAATAATGAAGCATAGCTTGAGGCGCACAAACAAAACGTTGCACGCACGCAAATTGCAAACAAGCGAAGCAAACAAAACCCACACACACCAACAACAACACTCACCTGACCACAAAAAATATGCATGCAAAGCTCACAGCTTGCCTTCGTCTCCCCGCCCCGCACTTTGTTCCCCCTTTGGGCTGCTGCAGGCTAGAAATAAGCGCAAAGTCACGCAGCTCTAGAGAAGCTTTTGCATAAAATGCTAGCCAGCCATCCAGACGCCCCCCAAAAGTAAAAAGGCAACCCTCTTTGCACACACACACACACACACAACACAGACAACTTGGCAACTCTTTGGCCACACACATTTTGACTGATCAACCAAGTCTGCCTGTTACCCTCTGCTGTGACCTGGGCTTTTTTGGGCGTGACCAGAGCGCTTGTCGTACCCAAAGGATTACCTGGACTTGTGCTTGTTCCTGTCACACAAAGTCCAGTTCCTGCTCCCGCCTCTCTTCTGTCACGCACTTTGAGCTCGTTTGCTCATCAATGCGACAGTTGCACCTACCAAACCCCCCTTCCCCCTTTGACCCTACCCCTTTGCACGCCTGGCTATCCTTTGGTAAAAATGCAATTGCCTGATGCTAGCTTTATGCCTGACTGGTAACTGCAGGTTGCATGCAGCAGCTGCTGCTGTAGCAGGTAACTCTATTTTTTTTTTTTTTTCAACATTTCGATTTGATTTTGTAGCTCGGACTTTTGGTTTCTCAGCTCAGCAGTAAAGTTTACACAAAAACTCTTACTCCCCCTTAAGACTCACCTATTGCTCTTTTTATTGATTCGGCTTTTGTTAGGTAGCTTTTCATGTTATTTATGTACATGTACATATATGCAAGTGGCTGAAGCAGCTCTTAACTCACATTCTCGAGTGCTTCAACGCATTTTTGTGGCCAAAAGTTGTTTCGAGAAAAGTTTTCTCTCTCTCTCTCTGGAGGAATAATCAATGTTTTGTTTAGCTATGCACATATTCAAAATCAGTTTCTATTTGCATATTACGAAAATTTTGGGAAATGCAATTAAACTTTGAATAATATTAATGTTTATTTCTCACTTCTCTCATTGCAGGTAAGCCTTGATTAAACAAACAGCAGTACTTAACAGCCCTTAAACAGGTTTGCATAGATACTAGATATAATTATGTCGTAAGCATAAACTTGATGATCTAACTTTCGAGCTGACTTGCCCAGTAATTTACACTAATTCACCCATCACAAGACCCAGAGTCGAGCTCTAAAGCTGAAAATGTCAAGTACAAGTCGAAAGATCATAAATCTTACACACACACAAACACACATACACACACACACACTCTAGACTGAATGCCTTTTGGTCGCGTCATAATTTAACACAGCAGCTATGTGTAAGGACATGACACAGGATTGCTGTAGCTGTTGCTGTTGTTATTATTATTGTGTAGGTGTATTGTTGCTGGAAGCTACC
Organism: Scaptomyza hsui; assembly: GCA_018152825.1. Taxonomy (NCBI): domain Eukaryota; kingdom Metazoa; phylum Arthropoda; class Insecta; order Diptera; family Drosophilidae; genus Scaptomyza; species Scaptomyza hsui. Next base: position 2,099,322 of record JAECXO010000004.1, on the reverse strand, counting down.
CAAAAAAGAGAAAGTATAAATGTCCAATTTGCGCTCAGCGTCTGTGTAACTTTGGCGCCAAATGATTAACTTGATTTATGCGTGCGGCGACAAAACTTTGCGACTTTGTGCCACGCCCACTACAACCAGGTGTTATTTTCGGGTACAACAACAACAAGAACATAACGTAACGTATAAAAAACTCATTCACACCACACTCGGCAATCATTTACAGCAGCTCGTGGCGTTAATTTCCTTCTTGCTACACTAACTTGCTTCCTCTCTCCAACTCTCTGTAGTATATTGCCACACTTTAACTCAAGTCCTAACGTGGCACCCTTAACAAGCTGCCTCTTGTGTGTGCGAAAAGCAAAAAAAAATAAAAAGCTTAAAGAAAAAAACTACGCATAAGTCGTCTAACAAGCGCCATTAGTTTGGTTTTTGCCCCGAACTCGAACTCGAACTCGAACGTTCGACAGCTGGCGACTTTCTCAACGGTCGCAGTGGCCTCATTTGTTTTAATGTGTCAATTTGTTGACAATGCTCCCCTGTTTGCCAGGGGGTTGCCTGCCTGCCTGCCTGCCTGTTTCGGTTTAGGCCAGGTTAAGCAAATGTGCACACACACTTACCTGTAATCTGTCATTTAGTCGCTTTAATAAACGTTTAATGCCAGCAGCTGCTAGCTGCCAAACAGTTGCCGCCTAGCCCAACTTTGATTTAACATATTGTTTATAAAACTTTGAAAACATATTTTTTATGCATTTTTTGTTGTTGTTGTTGGTTTAGTTTGGCGGCTGTTGCTCCTTTTTGTGTATTTTATCGCGTCGCCGCTGTTGGCAACATTTTGTTATGGTTGGCGCAAAAAAAAAAAAAGAAAGAAACAAAAATTTTTGGCTATTGTTGGCCATTTTGACATATTTCACGCTTTGCTTTTATGCTTCCTGTTTTTTTTCGACCCAAGCTCAAAGTTTAGGCCTTCTGTTTTGCTGTTCTCCCTTTCTATCGCGCTTGTTGTTTTTACTCTTTTGGCCATAAAAATTGTGTTTTTCTTGTTATTTTCCGCTAGCGCTTTGAATTTATTACTTTTGATTTAGGCTTTGAACAAAACAGCCAATAACCACAATTTTTATGCATTCGTTTTATGTACACTCGACTTGCGGCATATCTTTTCCAGATCGATCAAACGTAGAAGTTTTACGTGTATTTGATGTTATTTTGTTTTAGATTCATTAAATTCCACTTATTGCCACAACTTTAGCCACGTTTACAGCTCTGTCTCTATATGTGAAGTGGCCATTTCCTTTTTTGTGTTCTTTTTTATGAAGTGCGAAATGTAATTGGCCCATTTTCCCAGCTTTGCATACAGTCTGTGAAACTTTGTTTAAAACATAAATTTCTTGTGGATAACCTTTTAAAAATGTAATAAAAAATATCATAGCCCATATTTATTGAACTGTAATATTTTTTTAAACTTTTTAGAAATATTTTCTTGTCGATTTTATGTAACTTTATATTTCTTAGAAAATATTCGTAATTGTTATAGTTTTCGATATAAAATAAAATTGGATTCAAACTTTAATTTAAGCCTGAAGCAAGCATTGAAACAAAAGTTTCAATTAAAAGCCTGTTTTTGTAATCACATAAACTTTGTTATCGTCATTGCATTCCATTGAAATTACATTAATGAAAATAATTAAAACGGGCCATTTATAAAATCTACATATTTAAATGCAGCTTTTTGCTGCCACTTAAGAGCACGTAAGCTGCATTAAACTAGTGGCAGTTTTGTGTTTTATAGCATGCATTACAAAATGCTTCTACACTGTTTGTTTTTTTTTTTTTTGGTAATTTCTTTGGGGGTTGGTTGAGTTAATTGAGTTGCAAATGCCAAAAGCGAAGAGCGTTATAAAAACCTTAATTGCTGGCCATTGTTGTTAGCGTAACGTAACGTGAACGTAATGCTCGTTAAGTTGCGCAACACTTAACATAAATTGTTGAGCTTTTGCCAAAAAAAAAGGTGTGTCGGGGTGGGGCGAGGGGCGTGGCATTTAATGTGTAATGTGTAGCTAAGCATCATTATCATCATCGACTGGCATTGCTGCAACACCTGTTAGCATTCATTAGAACAACAGAGGGAGGAGAGGATGGGAGCGAGCCTTTACATCCCAGTTTGCTGTCCAACATTCTCAACCCGCCGCCCTAATTTCATTGACGCGCCCACATTTGCTGACATTGTTTGCCTCTCTCAGCCTGTCGTCTAACAATTTTTTCTACTCCCTTTCAGTGTGTTTTTTTTTTTTTTTCATTTTGTGCACGTGGTTGGTTTCAGCTTCTCGTAAAATGAAAAAAAATTTGACTGTACTCACTCTTGAGTCGCACACACATTGGCAACAGCTAACAGCCAACTCACGACCCCTTACCTTTCGCCCACCCCAGCCCCTCGCCTTCGTCCTTTGCAACTGTAAGTCCGCCTCAGTTTGTTTAGTTTTTTGTGGTTATGCGGCGTTTACATTGTCTAAACGCTCGGGCACGGCCAACAAGCACACAAGATCTCATTTGGCAACAGCAGCCTTAGTGTCTCCCCAATCCTACCCCTCCTCTGCCCATAGGTGGTCCATACCACACTCCCCTCCTACTCTCTATTCCCAGTCTCCAGGCAACTTTTTGTTGCGCACTTTTTTATGGCATTTTGTTGAGCTTCGCAAGCTATTCGCCTTTCCGTTACGCCAGCCCCCCGTCGCATAGGTGTTTATAATACACACACATGTCGATGTGTGTGTGTGTGTGTGTGTTTGGTTTGAGCTTAGCCCCCCGTTGTACATTTAATGGCGTTGATATGGTTTTATGACCTTTGTGGCCTGTTACACATACGCCCCGAAAATTGCATTGTTCGCCTTTTTCTTCGTCTTCTTTCTACTCTGCTCTGTGTGTGTGTGTGTTTGAGTGTTGTTTACTTTTTATTACATTTATTTTATGTTTTTTATGATTTTATGCTTTTGTTTCTTATGTTTAATTTTCGTATGAACTGTTTCTGTTACTGTTTCTGTTTTGTTGCTCTGCATCACCAAGGACCCATCATTTCTAAGTTGATTTTCTTGTTTGTTACGTGTGTGGAGTGTTGGCAAGGTTTGATTTGCTTTGTGGCAAGCTTTAAATGTATTTCAGTGCGAGAGCATTTTGCCGTACCACTCGGATATTTAACATTTCAAATGGTTTTACGATGCATTTGAGAGTGCACAAAACGCTTCCCAAGCCCCCAACATCCTTGCCACATCCCTCCGCCCACCATTCGAGTATTATATCTAAAAACAACGCACGGCATTTGCGAATTCGCGTTTCATTCTCTCTCGCTTTTGTTGAAGTGCAAAGCATTTGTAAATAAAAATGCAATTTGATTTCGTTTTGTTGTTGTGCTGTGTAGAGTTTTCGAGTATTTCTTGTTTTGTTTGTCATCGTATTTCAAATGTGACAAATTGAGTGCCCCAAAGCCTGGACAAACAACACCTGCGTGTTGTGTTGTGTTGTGTTCTATCTATCTCCCTCGGAGTTTGTTGGTTGTCTGTCTGTGTTTGTGCCCGTGTGCTGTGCTGTGCTGTGCATGTCGAGCGAAATTTGTTTGCATTTTTATAAGCATCGTCGGGTTATTGATGCCAGACAACAGCAGCATACACCCAAATCCGAAAAAAAGGAATAACCGCAAAACGGTAAATAGACACACCCACTTGCACACACACAGACAACTTCAACAGCGAGTCGAGTTTGAAATTTTATCTCCTTTTTTTGAACAATGACACTCACGAAATTGACATCCATAGGTGGGTACTACTGTATTAGCATAGCAGCTTAAATGCAAATACGAGTTTTGTGTTTTATTTCGTTTCTTTGTTTTTCGCACCATTCACAGATAAGTTAATTATTGTTGTTCAACTTTGGAATTGATGAGAATAAGAGCTGCTAAATTGAAATTGCCGGTTTTGCTAGACCCAATAGTTATTAATAACTTCCACTTGATTGTTATCAGTGTCAGGAGCAGCGACTTATATTAGAATACGAATTAGAAGAGTTATTGAACGCGCCCAAAGTTCCCAGAAAATAGTATTGTATTGGTTGGGGTCCTTCGTGATTTATGCGAGCGTGGCAGACAACTTTATAAGGAAATTGCGTGACTGCTTAATTGAAATGAGAGCGCAGTGCAGTAAAATGAAATAAAAATGAATGTCAAAGCCATAAAAGTTATAGTGCACTTAAGAATACCCTGCCATAAAGCAAATCCAAGCTACTCTATAAAAAAAAAGGTAAAACGGCTTTATTAAGCTTTATCGATAAATATCGATAAATTTAAATTTGTTTTATGGCATGTTAATAGTAATATATTTTAAATACTGTGATAAAATAATGGATACACACTTTGTGAATTTTAAGGATAGCTTTATAAAGTTAAATAATAAATATTTATATGGTATACCTTCAATTCACCTACACATCGAATAAAGAGTATTGAATAAGAGAAAAGAAGAAAAAAGAAAGAAAGAAGTTGCCTGTCAAGGCAGCCACTTAAAGCAGGCCCCAAAAGTAGACTACACAAAACTGGCGCAGACATTTTACGAGCGCATGCAAAGCCCATAAGGCGAATATGGAAAGTACTACGACTACGGTTCGGTGGTGCGGAGGGGTGTGGGGGAAACTGGAGAACTTTGGGGCCGCCAGCTGAGTGAAGTATGCTCCGAAATTCATGAGCCACGAAAACGCATAAATATCCCAAGTTTTGGTCGTTTTGTCGTTTTTTTGTTTTTCCCCATTCGCTTTTAGCTTTTATTTTTGGCTTTATTTCTTGTTGTTTTGTGTGAGACACGAATATGGCAAAAAGCATGATATTAGCTAAGCCAAAACAGAGTAAAAGAGAGAAAACAAAACAAAACAACAGAAAAAAAACAGAAGAAAAAAAGAGCGCACGGCAAGCAATTTTATGAAAATTATGACAATAATTGTCATTAAATCAAAAATGCTCAGTAATTGTCTCATAAATTTACTATGCAAATTGTGTGGCAGGCAGAGGCAGAGGCAGGCAGCCAGTAAGAAAGGAGTTGGTGGGGGGGCTGGTCTCGTGTTGGTCGTCGCAATTTTACGATATCAATAAAAACGTCGACAATATAAACTTAACTTTTTGCTTTTTCGGCCATTTCTCCGGCTAGGGCATTAAAATTGTATGCTTAGCATATTTCTAGGCGCACGTTCCTCGTCGCTGTTGTGGCACAAAAGTTTTTACGATGCCACATAAAAGCCAACACAACAACTGGCCTTCATCCTTGGCAGTCGCAGTCGTCAGGTAGCGTAAGCATGCAAAGGATTAGATAAGCAGCAGCAGAAGAGTTGGGCACAACATTAAGCCTAACTTGGCTTTTTTGCATTTTATGCCTATGCACTTGTTGTTATGCGCCACCTGGCTGTTAACTTACCTGCGCTTTAAAAGCCCAACAACAGCAAGCAAGCAAAACGATTAAAGCGCCACTTGCTTGCTGCTGCCCACAAATTTACACACAGGCACGCCAAGGGGCGGTGTTCACAGGAAGCCGCAAAGTGGCTTTTTAATGCACACACACACACACACAGCAGGCTCTGGCCACACCAGGCCAATGCATGCAACACAAACACCAACAGCAACAACAATATTATATGCAATTATATAAAAATCAGAAACGACTGAGCGAAAAAAAAACACAACCTTTTTTTTATATAAAAATTGCTTACTTTGCCATAAGTGTAGGTGTGTGTGTGGGTGTGTTTGTGTGTGGTCTGTTGTGTTAATTTAATTAAACTCTGGGCATGCTTGTCATGAAGTGCCAAATTGTTGTTGGCCATTTGACTGCACAAAAGATGTTGCTTAAACAATTGACACTCTCAACGTTGCGAAAATTAACATAATTACAAATGGCGCTTGCTACACTTTTTATTGCCCTGCTCTCAAGGTCATATTAAAGGCGGGCCCATAAAAATGCTACACTCGAGTGGTGTCCTGCTGTCGGCCATTTTGCCATTGATCCCTTGTGTCAAATTTCAAGCTTTTCAGCAGCAACAATACTGTGTGTTGTATTCAAGCATCTGATTGGGGCGGCTGTGTTCTGTGCCTTCATTAATAATTCAAGAAGAGTCAGCGCTGCGAAAACCTTTTTTGTTTGCCCCATCAATAGCTTAAAATCCTTGCATATCTATAGACATAGAGTTAGATAGATATGTTGAGAAGGGGTTTTCTTCCTGTCTGTCTGGAGGCTTAAACTTGTAAAAGCAACTCAAGTGCATTAAAGTTGTTTTTCTATTCGGTTTTCCAATCTCTCTCCTTTTTTTTTTTGCTGGCAACAAATCTCGCTAAGCATCAACTGATTTATGTACTTATTGAAACCCCGTCCACCTTTAAGCAGCTTTATTAATTTACACTTTATGCCCTGACTCTTCAGATTGTTGTTGTTGTTGTTTTCGTTGGTTGTTGTGATGCCTCTGACAGTTATATAAATTATTATGTTTTGCTTTTAGCATGATTGAAATGAAATTAAACTGCCTTTGTCAGTTGTGTCTATGTATGTGTGTATCGCACATGTGTGTGTGTGTGTCGTCTAGCAGCTGCCAGGGACATGTGCAGACAACAACAACATCAGCATCAGCCGAATGAAGATAAACTAGAAAGCCAGCGCCTTAGGGGGAAAAAAAGCTGATGTAGCAGGCGTTCAACGCTGAAATTTCATTTAGAAAATGAAAATTTAGTAAACGGCGCACACAAAAAAAACAGCTGCCAAAAAAAGCAAGAGAAGAGTGAGTAAAGCAGAAAAAGTAGGCAATAAACATATTTCTTTATAAACATAAACATACATATATCCCTGCTGACTTTTTTTATACAAATTTTAATCATGTGTGCTTTAAGTCTAGCTGACAATTTGTATGCAATATTTTTTTTATTGTCAGTCGCATTGCAGCGTGTTTTTTTTTTGTGTATTGGCGTGCGTGTGTATGACAGCTGAAACCTTTTAAATCCTTGTTAACTTGTCTAAATGCTCAGGTTGTTGTTGTTGGCGCCCATTCATTTTCATGCATAATGTGCTCGTTTTTTATACATTCCTGTTTTTTTTATGTCATCAGCAGCTAAGAATCAAACAAATTGAAAAGCATTTGAGTTTTTTCTTAAGCAAAATTTATGTTAATTTGTCAAGTGAAACAAATGAAAAATTTAACTGAAAGCTATAAGCTGCTTATAGATCTAAGTAGATTTGACTTCAACCCAATCCAACTTAATGCCTCATACCTCTTTCATGCAAATTAACAGCTGCTTAAGTACTCACAAAAAAAAAAAAAAAAAAATGCCAAATGCACTTAAATACTGAAAGAAATCCATTTAATACTAAGTCATCCCGGTTTCTAGTTTCGTTTATAATTAGTATTATAGCTTGACTTTTATATATATTTTTTTTAATGCTCTTTTGCCAACTCCTTTATCTACATAAATATATATATACACTACAGAACGGAACAAGAGGACAAAGGAGTTGGAAACCACATTGCAGGGATTAAGTAACTGTCAGGACACAATGAAATGCAGCTTTGTTTCTGTCTGTTTCGCTCTTGTTCTATCCACTTTGGCCCCTAGGCAAATGCAATTGCTGACATCAAATAAAAGTCCTTCTTCCTATCTCTCTCTGTCTCTCTTACTCCCAATGCGGCATATAAATGAACTCATTATTATAAAACCCATGGACAGTCGTAGAGTATGGCCCCCGAAGTAGGCAAAGACAATATTTATGCTGCGTCTTAGGCAAATTTGCAATTTAAAGAATTCCTCAACGATAGAGAAGAGAGTATTTTTCATTAATTTCAGCATTTAAATATTTACACAGTGGCACATAATTAATTGTTTGGCGCCCGAAGTGGCTACAAAAATGCGTAAATTATGCGCACGGGCGAAGGCGACGCAATTCACACTTAAAGCTGACAGCCAAGCGACTTGAGAGGGAGAGGAGTAGAGAGGAGCGCCATTTGAATGGCCGAAGGTGAAATTTATGCGCCGAAATTAATTTCATGCAAAAACAATTAAGTTAATTTAGCAAAAGGCAGCAACAACAGCAGCCAAGCAACCAAGCAACCAAGCAAAAGCGCAACACAGGCACAAAAATCAGGCGAATGAAATATAATAAACTTTGCAGCAAAAGGCAGAGCAAGTGAGAGACAAATGCTGATGCGAAAGGGGTATACAAAAGGAATGAGCTGCCAAGCTGTTAAAAAACCGGAGTAAGGGGAAAGGGTGTCGAAAAAGAGCTTTAAATTTCCATTGCTATGCTAGCTGTCTGAGTGTGTACTGGTGAGTGTGTGTGTGTGTGTGTGTGTGTGGAAGGGTGTGTGCGTGTAATACAAACGCAATTAAAACACACTCAAGAGGCGCAAACAACAGACAACAGTGTCTGCCAACAGAACAGTAGAGAACAGAACAGAACAGAACAGAACAGAAACAGAAGCACACAACTGAAACGACACCGTAAAACATTTAAATGCCGAAAAATAGACAAGGGAAGCTGTGTAAGGGGGGAGAGGGTGGAAGTGTGCTGTATAAGGGCTGGAATTTCGCTTTCAAATTGCGTTGGCGCGTGAAATATCTGTGCGAAGGATGCGAAAGGATTGCGAATTTGTGCCTAGGCAATGCACATTTATAAGGCCGCTACACAATAATAATATGTAGGAAAAAATTTTAATTTGCCAGCAACACACACACACACACAAAAAAGATAAAAAGTGAAATGTAAAACGCTTGAAAAAAGAAGAGAGAGAGAGCAGTAGAGTGGAAGAAGAAAGTTTCAGTCGACAGCGTTAAACGACTCATTGGACGCTGTGCTCATTAATCACGCTAAATGTCAAGTCGACCAAGTGCTCAAAATGCTTTTTAATTGCATTTCAAATGACAGACAAGAGTGCTGCTGCTGCTGGACCACTCAACAGCGTCATCTAGTGTTGCCAACCTGTACTAGAGAGTGTTAGGGAAAGTGTTGTGCGGAGGTTGGGGGAGAGTTTCACATTGACATTGACACAACCCCTAGGCATTGAACAACCCTCTTGGTTAGAGTTTCCCCCTTTCTAGTATATGAAGCAGGTTCAGCTTGCAACACACAAGCGTGCAATAAATTTTTCAATGTCATACGTCTCGTGCGCGCAATCTATATAAAACAACAGCAACAACAACTACTATACAGCAATCCGCACACACCCGCAACCAAGCAACCCCGACCGCCCCCTTAATTCTGCCAATCTACCAACCGCTAAGCACCCAACAGCAAAACAAACTTCCAATCAGACCCAAGCCAGGCTCCAGCTCCAACTACAGCAACAGCTCCCTGCCTTGACTGCTGACTGCTGCCGACTTTGTGATAAATGTGCTACAGCTTTTTGTCTCTTTACTTCATTTGAAGTTGTTCGTTCGCCTCAGTCTGGTTTTGGCTTGAGTTGGCTTTGGCGATGGCGATGGCGATGGCGTTGGCTTTCGGCTTGGCCAGCAACAGCTATCCACATGCCAAACCTTCTCAACCCCACACATCAAACTACACTAAGAGAAACATGTATAGTTCACTTTTTCAAAGTCATTGAAAGTAATTTTGATATGTACACATCAATATTTTATTCATTTTCGTAGAATTTATTTGCAAGTAGATAATTATTTTATTCTTAAAAGCTTTTTCTTAGAGTGTACGTCCCTCCCAACTACTCATCACCGTCGGTTCTTGCTTAGTTTTTGAAAGTGTTGAAGCAGCACTTTGGCAGCGCATCAACGCCACCAACGAACTGAGCTCTCGTTGCTTGTCCCTTGGCATATTTGCCTTTTATCTACGCTTTGCATACGACGAGAGAGTGAAATAGATAGATAGTGAGAGAAAACTCATTTTTGTCTGCGCTTTGCGTAGTTTTTCTTTGCGCGCACAAGTTACATTTTTAATCGCGCCTTTGAGACTTCATTAGTGCAAGCAGCCGGCGAACGAACGCAATATGAATGGCTAAAAGCAACTGGAACTGGAGTTGGAGTTTGGAGTTTTGGGGTTTTCTTTTTTTGTGCAGATTCTCGAGATTCTTTTGGGTTTGGGCAGCTATAGTCTGGAACATGTGCGGCTCAAGAGCAGTTGTTGCCATGTGTTGTTGTCGTCTGCCAAATGGCGCATGAAGCTTACAGCCAAAGCTACATCAACTCTTGGCCAAGAGTTCTCTTATAGCCGCTGTCTGGCACTCGAGTGCTTCAAGTGTTTTTTATAACTCCTTTTCTGTTCAGGTTTAAATGAAGTGTGTTTGTCTTGGGCTTCAAGTGTGGCGTGTTTTGATTTTTATTTTAACTAGAATAGCAAGCAACAACAACAACTGCAAACAACTTTCATCAGCAGCAACAGCAGCAGCCGTTCACTAAATGCCACTCGAACAATTTATTGTTGATATTTGTTCACGCACTTGATGCTTGCTGCTCTGCTCTGCTTGCAGTCGTCGTCGCAGTCGACGACCGTTACACCTTTCACTTCGACGCGCTTGACAACTTCGTCATTGTTGTCGTCACACATGTCGTATGCGTGTTACGTGACTGTGCGCCAAAACATAAAATATGCATAAATTCCAACATGCTTCTGTTCCTTTTTTGTTTGCTGATTCTACTTCGACTTTGTCTTGACTGTCATAAAGAAAAAACCCAAAAAAAAAAGACAAAATGGAGTCGGAAAATGTATTCCATGTTGCGGAAGTGCAAATGTTTTGCGACGAACTGGAACAAGCGACATCAAGATATAATATTTTCATTTCATTTGCAGCTTATTGACAATTGACATGAAAATGTGTTGTGTGCCATTTCGTTGCTGTTTTTATGCTTTTGTTATGTGACTGCAAATAAAGTAATAAAAAAAAAAAAAGAGCGTAAATGTAAAACAAAATCAAAGAACTGAAAACGGCAAACAACAAATTCTACCGGATAAATATCTAAAATTGTTTAAGCCGCTGACACAAAACATTGACATTTGCTTTTTCACTTCTGACTCATTGTTCAAAATGACAAAAAAATGTGTGTGTGGAATTTTTTAAATGCATTTCGTGCTGTGTGCTTTTAGGGGTAAATATTTCAACTTTTTGCACGAACACCACAATGAAAAATATTTTATGAACTTACATTGTAACGTTGTTAACTGTTAGTGTTAAAGAAATACCGCAGCGTCATACGTCAAACGAGGGTAGTACTTAAAGTTGTAAATTGTGTATCAAAAATGATCTTAACAAAGGGCTCAAATTATTACTTGTTATTTATTTTTTCATTTTATATATTATATTTTTACACTTTTTTTCATTGCTGTCCTATTTGCTGTGTGCGCTTTGCTTTGATATCAAATATGCCAGCAATCTGTCTGCATTTTAAATGAAACCGAAGAAGATTTATTGTATATGTCCAATATGACCATCCCCTGGTCTCCATTTCCCCTCTGTTTCGTGCCCTTTATCGTTATTGTCCTTAGCGTCGCTAAGGTGTCAAGTTGTGTGCAGCGACGCGTCGACGACTTGTAGCATAAATTATATTTTATTGAAACGGATACTTTGACAGCAAATCTGAGCGCAGACTTTTCAATCAGCGAACGACTTCAAACTGCAAACTGTTGCTGTTGAATGTTATTCGTGTTGTTATTGTTGTTGCTGCTGTTGTTGTTTGTCCGTTAGCAGTAAATACATAAATCACAAGACGTCCCAAAGCGCTGACTAACTGCCGCACACTGACTATGCTGAGCTCCATAATTAATTAGCTTTTAATGCTGCTGCCGCTGCTGTTGCTGCTCCAGCCGTCGGACGTCCTTTGGTAGGACATCGGAGATGAGATGTCGGCAATCCTGCTGGCAGTTTGAGTGCATTTAGTCAAACGGAAAATGATGTTGCTGAGGAATGCTGCCAAGTTGAATGCCAAGGAAAATCCTCAAGCGCCGAGTCGTGATTCTGACAAGCCAGACAATCGCATAGACACACACACACAAACACACACACGCACACACCCTGTTGGAATTAGTATTGAGTGAGTGAGTGAGATAGAGAGAAAGAGAACATAATGCTTGATCCTTTGTAGACATTTCGTTAAAAGTTAGCTGAGGCAAAGGCACTGCCAACAATCAAATCAAAAGCAAACAATGAACAAAAATGTAGGAAAACATAACCAAAGATAAGCGGCTTGCAGCGCTCAAGCAAAAAAGATGGCGACAACGACAACCATGTTGTTGTAAACGGAAACGCAGACATCGAACAAAAAAATAAAAAAGAAAAGGCTGCTCCAAAGAAAAAGAATACGAAAGAAAGAAAGAAAAAAACCCACAACGCAATTGGGAGTGCGAGTGTCAGCGTGTCCTTGTTGTCCTGTGCTGCTGCTGCTGCTGCTGGCTCTGCCTGTTGTCTGCTGCAAATACCGCAACATGTACTCAAGCAGATAATGTTAAATACCACTCGAGGACGTAGCACACCAGCTACAACAACAACAAAAACAACAACAACAACAACACAGCCAAAAAGGAAACAGCAAATCCATGTAACAACAAAAGACATAAGCGAGAGAGCCAGCCAGCAACAGCCGTAAAAAGGACACCCAGCAACAAGGACATGGCCAGCCAAAATGCGAAATGCGAAAAACGAAACCGAAAGCCAAAACGAAGCCCAGTCAGCGGCAGACACACAGACACAGACACAAAAGTTCAAAGACTGGGCCCGAAAAACTGTTGCAAGGCTACAAAATTGGAGGCTGGAGCCGGAAAATTTAAGCGCAACATTAAATAATTTACAAACAAACGGCGCAACGGTCGCCTTAATCGCCGGAAATACGCCACAACAAAAAAGAGAAAAGAAAAAAACGTAGCAGCAGCAACAAAGCTTGGTCGACGCATGTGCAACTGCCGCGTTGTTGAAAGGAAAATCAATAAAACGTGCGTCTCTCTCTCTCGCTCTGACTCATTCTGCCTGCCTCTCTGCCACTTTTACTTTTTTGCAAGGATGCGACACGGGGGCAACGGCTGCCAGGACAAGCAGCTTCCGACGACGACGACGACGACGGCGACGCCGCTTTGTCATTTGTTTAGCCTGCAGCTAAATTCGCCTGTCTGTCTGTCTGTCCGACTCTCCGACTGTCTGTTTGTGTCGCCTGCCACACACACATACACACACACACACACACACACAAATATACATATAGGGCTCGAATCGCCTCGGCTTAGGTGTGGCACATGGCAGCTGTTGGCCCCTCCAGCCAGGGCTACAAAGTGCAACAAACCGAATTGAAATTGTCGAGGGCGGCATTTCCTTTCCTTTTATTTTTTCTTCTTCTATGTTTTTTGCATTTTTCTAAAGCAGCTAGTCGCCGCACTTTTGAGACAGTTGGTGGGCGGGGGGGAAGGAGGGCGGCGCTGACAAGCGTTAATCTTGAAATAAAATATGTATTTGTTTCGCACAGAAACAAGCAAAGATTGCTTTTCAAAAACCAAAAATTCAACCACCCAAATGCGTTGCATACTTTGGAGCGCAAGTCGCGCTCTTGCGGCATTTTGATTATCTTCTGACGCAAAGCGACTTTCCATAGACTTTGCATAAATTTTAGGCACAGTAAAAAGAAAAAACTTCCACTTTCTGTTGAAAATACATGCAAGTGCTCGCAGGTATCTGTGTGTGTCAGTGTGTGTGTATGTATGTGTGAGTGTTTGCATATCTTTTTGGTATCTTTTACTTAGCTACACACTTCTAAGCTCTTGCAAATTGACAAAGAACTTCACATTGCCTTCGCCTTAAAGCCCACACTTTTAGTCTGTCTGTCTGTCTCTCTCTTTCTTTTTCTCTTTTCATCTCACTTGCAAGTTGTGTGTTTGATTTTTTGGGGCTTCTTTATTTTTTTTGGCCAGGTGCTTTCGCTTCGTTTCTTCGTTTGCCTCGCAGTCAACGTTATTTGCATTTCAACTATGTCTGTGTTTGCCTGCATATGCCAGCTGCTGGTACACATACACACACACACACACACATACACGCACACACAAGTAAAGGTGTTTGTTTGTGTGTGTTTCTGTCCATGTGAACGTATTTGTTGCCACTCGCTCGCGCTAACATTTTGTTTGTATTTCATTAATATTGCAGAGGTGGCGTTGTTTGAAATCAAAACATAAATATTAACATTCATGAATTGAAACTGTGTATCGCCGTGAGCACATTTTCCCCATCCATACACACACAGCAAACCAATCTCTTTCCTTTTCGTCAACCGCCAAACAGAGTGCAAAAATGATATAAATGCCGCCGCACAAGCCGCAAACCAAACAAATATCAGACAGACATAGACACACACACACACACACACACACACACGCGCCACAACAAAATTTTTTAACAATTTTCTACTCGAAACAAAAAAATAAATGCATGATAAAAAAAAAATGTGATTGAAATTTAAATTATACTGTGCAAATGCAAGGCAAATATTTTCGTCTAGCCGTGGATCATTCTGTTGGACAGCTGCTCGTACATATGACAACCATTTTCCCTTTCCCCTTCACCCAATCACAACACACGCCCTTGTTTCATGCAACATGCAATTGTTGTCGTGATTTGCTTGTTTTTCATTTAACAACCACATTTTGTGGCATGCGAAAGTTTTGTTTTATAATTTTAAGCAAATATCAGAGGTGCATGATTTGTTGATATCACGTGATCAAACAGCCACACTGTCTCGTTTTTATTTTGATTAAGCATACCTGACGTTAAAATTTATGGGCAATATTTAAATCATGTGAATGTGGAAGCTTTTGAGCTGATACAATGCATTTTTTGATATTTAAGTTAGACAGAAAATGATATTATATACACAACTTACTAATTGATATTTTTCTTCTCTTCTATTTTCATTGCAGGTATGTGAACTTTAAGTCAAACATTTAGCAATCCAACTATCCGTTCGATGTTTTCATCAATGTTTTACTCTGCACTTCCACAAACATTCATCGTAATCGTATCCATTATTATACTTTCCGTAGTTTGATTTTGCTTTAACTACTAACCTAACACTCACAATTTTGGTATGTATGTAATCTTTAGCTGTATGTCTGTTTTACCCTCTTCAATTCATCAACTGTCTATGTGTCTGTTTAGCTATTGTAATCTGTGAGTGTGTGTGTATGTGTTTGTGTATTGTTACAAATTGTGGTAAATATTTAAACGTTTTCATTATCATTTTGTTATATGCCAACGCTGACAACTCAAATCTGTCAGAGATTTGCCAAACCGCCGAAAACAATTTGTGTGCTTAATTAAAAATTTAAATTACATCAAATATGGGTGGGCGTTGAATGTGGGCGGTGCCTGCCCCTACAACAGCAATTTGTGCGTATGACAAATTTACGGGAAACGGTAAAGTGCGGGTCTTGTGTTTGTGTGTGTGTGTGTGTGTGTCTGCCTACCATTACAAGTATGACATGCATTATGGCCAAAAATCCAACGAAGCAGAGGAGTCGGAAGGGACGCAGTCGTGGCCACATGCTGCCACACTAATTTGTGCATTCCCAAGTTGCAAGTGCGAAAAACAAAACGCCGCCACCCCAAGTTGTGCTGTTGCTTTGCTCGGCTTGCAAACTTTGCCCTCGTCCTAGAGTCCTCTAGACCTAGTCCTCAAAAAGGCTCGTACTCTGCTGCCTCGTTCGTTGTTGAGTGCAGAAATTAATTGCATTAGAAAAGTTGCACAGAGTCGCACATGTGGCAGGCGGCAGCAGTGTCGGCAACTGGCTCGGCAACTCGGTCCGCCAAACTTGCGCTTATTTAAGTTTAGAAATGTCTTGGCAAAAGTTGCCAAGCTCTCCACATCTCCTCCTCCTGCTACTGGGCGTACTGTACAAACGTTTGTCAGCAAACTTAATTTCTGAACTTTTTCGTAGCCAAAGCACAAGCAAATGGCATCCGCTGCCGAACAAGCAACACACACACACACATACACACACATATACCCCTTCCTACAATCAACGCTTACAAAATGCTCGTCACCAACTTGGTCGCTTATTCAACGTCCTCGTCGTCGTCGTCATATGAAGAGTTAGAAGGGTCGATGTTTTTGGTGGAGGTGCTTTGGTGCATATTTTAAAGGCGTAGAAACTTGCCAGACGCACATTTTACATAAATGTTGCACCTAAATGCACATTTTGTCATAATGCGCCAAAAAGGAAAGCCGGGCCAAGAAACTTCAGGGCAAATTAAGATTCCTGGCTGTGGCGTCGCGCAAGTCCCCAACAATTTTCAATAAATAACATTTTGTTGATGTGCATACGGCAGCAGAAAAAGCAACTACTATAGCAATGTTCAATGCAAATGCTGTGCATTCGCTTGGAAGCTGCACACCAGTGTGTGTGTGAGTGTGCTTGCTAGTGCAATTGCACAAAGACAAATGCAGCTTTTGTCTCGCCTGGCAGCTGGTTGTCAAAGTTACTTTGTATTGAAATTAGACACATTTCCGTGCATGCAAAATGCCAACGGCTGCAAGCACTACTATTTGCGCATTGATATGCCAATGCACAAGGCAGGTGAGAAAAGGAGGGGGGAGACAGGCACTCAGACAGACAGCCAGTCTGAATGTTTGTGAGTTGGGTGCTCGCGCGCTCTGCAAAGTATGCTATAGATTTTTGTAGCTCGAGCGCCTCGCACATCCTGTGCGTGTGTGTGTGTGTGTGTCCTGTGACAACGACACCCGGCGACACTCGTTGACATTGGGGCGACAATGCGTCAAGCTGGCGCACCCCTTTTTTACACACACACCTCCCCCCCTCTACTCTTTACATGCGCACACATTCAGTAATTTGCATATTTATGCAATTATACGTTACCTTTTGTGCCCTACGTCTATGGGGTTTATTTTCGTTGCTCTCAGCCGCTGCGCGCACAGCACACTTTTCAGCCGCTGTTCTCAACCCTTTTGTGTGTGTGTGTGTTTGTGTGTTTTTTTTTGGTTGCTCAACCCCTTCTCCCCTCTTGACTCTGTGCTGCACTCCACCTCAACCTCAACAGTTGGTCGGCCCCAACACAGCACAGCACAGCATGTCACTTGTCACGCCAAACACGAACACGTTAAATGTCAACAATGAAGTGACGCAGCAGTAACGTTAACGGTAACGGTCATTGTCCTGGGTCCTGTGTCCCGGGTCCCGGGTCCTGTGCGCCTGTGCACCGAGACAAGAGCAGACGGTTTCAGTTCTGTGCCGGCTTCCACTTGCCTCTGACATTTGACACTGTCACAGCGTTTAGTGATTTATTTCATGTTGACATGCGTCGTTGTCATGACACAGAGGATATATATTCCCCGGCCTCCCAAAAACGAAAAGAAACACTCTAAAGGACAAAGGAAACAAAAAAAAAATTTTGCTTAATTTTTAGCTATTTTCATTTGCATTGTCACATAACTGAACGAATGCAAATGAAGTTATGAAAATTGTTCAACAGCAGCAGCCGCCCTTCTGAAAAAAACCGCCCACCCACCTATCCAACCACCCACACAACCACAAAATGTTTTGCCACTGTCGCGTGTCGCAAACGGGTTCCCCTTTTATATATTTTGTGGTATCTTTAACAAACGATCTCTCTTTCTTTCTCTCAATCATGATGAGCAGCATTATGAAAATTGCATAATTTTTGTGGGGTTGGTTGGCACTTCAATTAGAGTTGAGTAAATAAAAATAGCATAAATGTAAATAAACAAATGAGAACAATAACAGAATCCCAAACACACAGACAACTTATCGCTGGCACATCTTTGAGCATCCAGGACTTCAAGGCTGCTGTCGACTATACAATTATCAACTCAGTAGCCTTTTGTGTTTGCGGTTTTCCTCCACTACTACAGTTGCAGTTTTGTGGACAGGACAGGACATGTCTTGGCATTTATTGTTTGGTGTGGCATTAAGGTTTATATTGTTATATTGGCTGAATCGTTCAGTTCAATATGCTGTCGACAGTTTTATTGAGCAAGCTGCTCGCCCTGCCCCTGCCTGGACTTGACTTCGGATATTAAAGTCAATTGCCCTGCCATCATTTTGGCTTGTTCATTTTGGCCCGCGTTTGCCTTTGGCGGCCAAAAGTGCGCACCCCCACCTCCCACTTCCTCCTTACGTCTAACTTCTCAGTCTGTCTGGCTTGCACCAAAAACTTTCTTTTGACAGCCAGAACAGACAACATCCTTTTTGCTCTGTGTTTGTCTGCTACTGTGTGTGTGTGTGTGTGTGTGTATGTTACATTTTCTTGTTAGCCAAAAAATGCTGTTGTTGCTGCTGCTGCTGCCTTTGACTGACATGATTATAAGTTGTATATGTGTGTCTTTCGCTATGTTTCTCTATCTCCAGCATGTGGCTTGCTGTTGTCTGCCTCCCAGTCTGTCTGTCTGTCTGGGACCTCTGTATCGCTTGGCACGTTAACTCAAACGAAACTAATTTAATGCGCTGCAAAAAGTATTCAAACAATTGCACAAGGCGACGCCCAAGTGAAAGTCGAGCCAAAAGTACAAAACACAAAAAAACCGACGAAGGAAAAAAAGAAAATCGTGAGCACATCAAACGGCGAATTCCATTTGGCAGCCAGCTTCAGCGAAAAGGAAAAAGTTTTTACTCTTAGCTCGGTCTTAACTCAGTTCAGTGCAGTTCAGCTCCTCTTTTATTTTATTTATTTCCTTCTTTTTCTCCCTTTCTTGTGTGTAATACCCTGTAACAGCTGTGACATATGGCATACAGATAAAATCTAACGTGTGTCATCAACGAAAGAAAGGAACAAAAATAGTCAATGAGAAGTTAAAACAATGTCCTTTAAAGTTTTTTTAACAACATAAAGAAAGTTTTTATCTATCCCTCAGAAATCGATAAATATAATTAGATTATTAAGAACCAAAACTATTTACCTTATACAGGATATTTCAAAGTCACCCTGACGCATTCAGCACGTAGTTTTTTATGTGTTTCTTTCGTTTTTAAGTAAATTCAATTGTTGGGGCGTGTTTGGGCGTGGCACAGTCGCAAAATGTTAACAATTTTATTTATGTTGGCTTTGAACTTGCGCTCATTATTTGCGAAAACGCGCAAAGCGTCGAGAAAATGCGATAAAAGCGACGCACACACAAACAACAACAACGACAACAAAAACAAAATGCCAAATTGTTGATTCTCTTTTTCGTATTTTTTGGGTGGAATTTTCGTACACAAAAATGTTAAGCATAGAAGAATGCCACATGGCAAATGGCATTCAGGCCTTAAAGCACATTTCATTTGAAATTAGCTTAAAAAGTTGTGGCTCTAAAGCTATTACTCAAACACACACGCACACACACACACACATACACTTATGTATGTACACAACCATTAGGCACCTTTTAAAGTGCGCCTGTCAAACTTCCACCCACCCTTCCCCTGGCTTTCATTTTGGCTGGCAGACTATTAGTTGGCCAACATTTTCTGCCAAAACTAAATACATTTGTGTTAATTTTCCAACACACACACACACACACGCCAGATGCGTAATAAAAAGGCTTAGTGGCGGCATTCTGACAAGGCAGCAAAACCCATCTTCCTTCCCTCCTCTCGCATAGACCTTGTGAAATTTGCATATGTGCGGCTGCCATATATGCGACTCATACATCAAACTATTAAAAGCCTCATGGCAAAAGCCTCTTGGGCATCGCAATGAGCAGAAACCAGGCACCCATTCTCCCTTTCCCCTTCCCCCTTCCCCCTCCTCCTCATCGACAACAAAGAACATGGCTGAGCTGTCCTCTGTTTCGAAGGCATTTGTCAAATGTTGCGGGGCTTCAGCGAACAGTAACAGCAACAGTTTCTCGGCAGACCAAAAAGTTCTACAACATTGTTGCGGCCACCACGCCCCCGCACCGCCCTCATGCTCCCCCACACTCTCAGTGTGTTTTACTAAAGTTGAAGTGTATTTTGGTTACGGTAGCTGGGCCAAAAGGTTCTTCCCACACAGGATCAGCAGCAGGTGCATATTTACATATTTTTATATGTGCAATTTTTTACCCGTATCCTGCGGTCCTCGTGCGGGTTTTGTATTATTTTATTTTTTTCGTGCGGGCTTTGCGGCTAAATGATTTGAAGCCGGCAGGCAGGCAGCGTCGTACCCTGTTTAGGTTTTGAGCTGTTCACTAAATTAGTTTCATTAGTTTTTCACTCCTGTATTCCCATTCTCTCTCTGGCGTTCAAACAAAAGTTGGCAGTGCATTTAGCAAGTTTGAATTGCCTGTGCGAGTCAGGATTTTTGGGTTAAAACTCACGTAAATTCTATGGCTAGACAACATAAACAATATGTCTGAAAGCCATGTGTGAGAAGAGTCTTTGACTGCTACACCAGCCATAAATTGCTTTGGTCCAGGTCATTTTTTAATGCCAGAGAGCATCAAAGCATTTTCCATGAGCCATGAGCCATGAGTCTGAGCTCTCTCGTTCTGTGTTACTGTTTGGGTCTTTGGGGGCAATTAAAATAAATTATGAGGTGCAGATTTACGAAAATTAAGAGATTGTTTTTCTCTACACACACACACACACATCCATGGAAACTATAAAACTGCATAATAAAAGCAAAGCGAAAGTAAAAAGCAAATCCAAAAAGATAAAGGATAAGTGAAATCAACTTGGAGGTTAAGCGCCGCTGCTATTCAAAAACCCCCCAACACCCCTAAGCCCCTTTTAATGGCAGCCAGCACGTGTTCACTCTCTCATGTGTGTGGTTGACTGTGTGTGTATGTGTGTGTGTTAGTATCTGTGCTCATCAGCAGACAGCACACCTGGTGCGACCCCACCAAACCACACACACACACACATACACATATTTAAGCCAGAGTATGTGGGTATAGGAATGGTTTGGTTTGGGTTTAAGGTTGGATTTTTCCTACTATCCTTGGGCATCCTATTTGGAGGCGTAGCAAGTAAGAGAGAGAGAGAGAGGAGAGAGTGAGAGAGCGAAGCGGTTTAGCAATCAAGAATTCAGGTCATGTGCATGCGAACTCAATTAAGCAGCACATAACTTACAAACCGGATTACAATCATCATCATCAACAACAACTGGGAACGAGCGCCTTGAACCTTTTCCACACACACACGCCCAACCTCTCCCTTAACGGTTTCAGTTCCTGCTGCGCATGCAAAGTAGCAAAATGGCGACTGTTTTGACCAAGCGCAAAGAACAACTCCAAAAATAACAGTAACTGTCTGTTACTGCGACTTCAACTCCATTTACATCTCCAACTTCAGCTGCTGCTGCTGCTGCTGTCAAAATGTTGACTTTTCAACGAGCCTCAAAAATATGTTACTCATTCTTGCCCCCGCACGCGTTTTAACCTTTTTTGTGCCCGGGTTGCCGGGTGCAAAACAATTTGCAACCATAAATTTGCCACAGCAAACAAGGAGCGTTGTGTTGTGTCCTGTCCCTTCGTCGACCCATTCCGGAGATGGCCCAGTCATTTGAGGTAAGGTCAACCAGCTGTCGAAGCGGGGGAGCAGAACCTGCCTTGCTGCCTTGCCTGACTTATTTTGTATGTATCGCAGGATATGAAAATTTTCACTTGAATAATTAATTGAACTGGCAGTTCTCGTTGTTGCTGTTGTTGTTGGCCACGAGTCCTCGACCCTTGCCGCATGTCCTTGTTGATTTTGTCTTGTTGCGGTTGGCATTTTGGGGTCTCGCCAACATCCAACATCTCTTCATTTGCCCCACGCTTCACCTGCTGCCGCTGCCACTGCTTCAGCTGCTGTTTCCTGTTTGCTCTGGTCTTGTCTTGCGGCCTTCCATCTTTGGTTGCGTTTAATTAAGCAATACATTTTCGACCTGGTCCCCGCCGGAAGTCCATTCTGAAATTGCAAAACATGAGTAAATACACGACTATCAGAAAAAATGTATACATATGTATATGTATGTGTGTGTAAGTGTGTGTGTGTTTATTTTCACAGTTGGGACTTTCATTTGGCATTTATAAAATCCACAAGCTGCCATTTTTGTTATTGTGCGTTTGTGCATTACATTTTTCACGTTCTTGTTGTCTTCTTTTTTTTTGTTTTGTGTTTTATTTTGATTTTAAGCCGCTTTAAACCGCTGCCGCAACAAGCAAAATAACATTTAAGCCTTTCGTGATAAGCATTTAAATAAATTAAAAACCCCTCCGTTACGCCTCATGCCATTGTGGCTTAGGCACACATACAGGACACACAGGACGAACGCCAAACGCGTTTCCCTTTCTGCTACACCCTTTTGTGACTCTTTCTCACTCTTGATTTCTTTCTCTCTGTCTCTCTTTTTCTGTACTCTCGCAATCGCTTTGCATAGCCGCATGTCAACAATGCAGCTAACCACACGCGCTTTCAAATGAAAAATAGCAAAAGTGCCGCATAAAAAAAATATTGAAAAAATAATAGACTTTGTTAATACCCTGTACATTAATTTGGTGGGACTTTGAACATCTATAATCATGTTTTAATGTCCTTTAATTTATTTTTGGTGCCTAAAAGTTTACAAATATCATTCCAATATCTCTTTCAATATTCTTTTAAGTTTAAGTGATTTTATTTTGCTCTTCAACTCTTTAAAAGCACTCAACAACTAAATATTTCTAACGCAATCTCATCTAGCCTTAACCCCTTTAACCCTTTTATTGGTAATGGGTATATAATAAAAGCTAAAAAAAATAGAGAAAGAACAGGCGACAGCAAAATGAAATGAACGCATAAAGATTTGTCAGCGTTGATAAACAACAAAGCGAGCGACGCGACTTTGCCACCAACAGCACCACTCAACCACCCAACCAACCTCCCAACCAGCCAGCTTTGCCATTTGTTACGGCTAAAGCAGGAAGCATGGGTGAGTGTAGGAGAGGGGGAGGGGTAGCGTTGCAAGCCAGCAAATGGCCAAATGTGCAAGTGTTGTGGCTGTTGTTGCTTTGATGAGTATCGACTAGAACGTGGCGGGAGGAAGGGTATTAAAAAATGGCATTTGGCCAAACCACAAAATGGTCGCTGGCGCTGCTAAGTATGCTATATTAATTTGTATTGTGCACATTTAATGATGGCTTTTGTCTGTCTGCGGCTAAAGCGTTTGCAGGTTTATAGCCATTAAAAGGGAGAGTACATATAGGACTGTTAACGATATCAATATCAAATTTACTGTTTAATTATATTTTATGCTCCAGCTGGAGTTAGAAAACAAATGCACTTTCGACCAAGGACTTGCCAGGGAGCTGCTGCAATCTCTAATGCAATCAAATTTTGGCTCGTGCAATTCGTTAATAAGGTAGAACGATTTTTAACGTGCACATAAAATTATCATATTAATTTTTCGTGTGGAATGGAGTTCTGTTAAGCGAGCACACACTGTACTCTGACTGGTGTGCGGCGCTTGTTGCCATAACAGATAATCACTTTTGCATTCTATAATGCCCCAGCAGTGTATATAAAATGAAATTGCAATAGCAAAAAAGTGCCAATAGCTTTGATAAGCTGCAATCAACCATTGCCAAACAGTTGGGGGAGTTTGGGAATTGCATTTCGCCAGTTGGAATTGGTATATATTAGCATAATAAAATCGCCAGTGAAAGAGAGCTTCATAAAATTTTATTAATTTGCCAACCCCCTGCCACACTCTGCCCAACCAACCCGAGCAGCACTTAACAGCTTAACAGATTTACGGCACAAAAGCGTTGCCATAAATAGCCAGCAAAACAAAAACAACAACGGCAATGACAAAAACACCAAATGAACACTAAAAACTGACAATTGACTGTAAAAAAAAAGTTGGTCTAGGGTTGAGGATGGCTTATTTCTAGGTCAGGCAATTGGCAAGTGCACTAAAAGCCAAACAACTGACAAGCTGTGTGTTTGAGTGTGTGTAAACGTTGACTGTCATCAAACATACACACACACACACATATGTACAGAGAGACACAGGTATTCGCAGGTGGGCGTGGCACTACGCCTGTCAACAATGTGTCTAACGGCAAACTGACAAGTGTGTACGCCTCACAGATGGCCGACGAGACATGGGGCAAATAGCAGGGCCTGCAACAAAACTGAGTGACGTACACTCAGAAAAAAATATATGGTGGAGATTTATAATAGCATACATAGATAGATAAACGCCATCAATAACTTTTTCATATAAATTCTTTTCTTTTCTTTGTGGTAATTAAAACTTACTCACTTTATTGAAATAATCTTCTCGCAAGTTCTTTAAAGGTTTGATTAAGTTTCTTAGTTTCTGTGAGTGTAATAGTCTTGCTGACGTTCTCTCTCTCCGCATCCCTTTCTCTGCACTTTTCGGCGGTCGCCGTGTCGTCTGCCGGCTTTTTTTTGGGCTCGAGAGTGGGGTTAGCGGTTCGGGTTGGGGCCTGTGGGTTTGGGTTGCGCCTTTGGCTGGCTTCATTAGGAACCAAGCCATGTGCACTTGTCGGCTGTCTGTTGTCTGTTGTCGTCGTCTCGCCGTCCATCTGTCTGTGTGGCAGGCTGGCTGGCTGAAAAAGTGCCAACTGCCTGCTGCACTTTCTGTTGCAGCTGCACAAACTATTTACGTTGGGGCACACGCCCACTTTTCGTTCGCTCTTTCTTTCTTTTTGTGCACTTTTTGCCGCCTTGGGGCTGTCGCTTGTTCATTGTCGTTGTTGTTGTTGTTGTTGTTGGCTGTTTTTTGTGCGCGAGTCTCTTGAAAAGTTCAATGCACGCGCTTTTGTTTTGCCTACACAGTAGTTTGTAGGCTAAATGTAGCATTTGGCAGTTGGCATTTGCCAAACAATTTTTCTTGTCTCTTCTAGAGGCTTTCAGCAGCCTCTTTAGCCAAGCACACTCCTCTCCTCCTCCTCCCACGCCACTTAATTTGGCCCAGTGCCAGTGCCATACAAAGTTGGTCTTTGGGTTAAAACACGCACATACACACACAGGAAGATTGTAGATTACTGTGCTCATCCTTAACAGGCGGCTTCAAACTTGCAGTTGTTAAAAAATTAAGCATAGTTTTAGGCGGCGCTTCGCCCAAAAAGCTGTTGACTTGATGAACAAAGTTTTATTGGCCGAAACTCCTGAAAGAGAGCTGGCCGGCCGTTCGCCTTACGCTGCCTTCATTTGCCTTTTTAATTTTGTACAAATATTTTGGTGGCAATTTTTCGCTTCTCGTTTTCTTTTTTAGTGCTTTTTTGTCTACGGACTTTTATTAAAATGTTGACAGCTTGTTTGGCTACGCCAAAAACTTTGCTGCTGACTTTGCAACACTGTTTCAGAGCAGCTAAAAACGGTTGAAGTTTTTGGATGCGACCCTAATTGATGCATATCAACCGGTCCGAGTAGCGAAACGAAGCTTAATCTAATGCTAATGAAAATTGTCTCAGAAGTTTTACAAAATTTCTACTTAAAAAACATCTAATGATAGTGTTGCAAAGCGATCAATTAAACTCTTAATTGTTAATGATTGAATTTTGATTGAGTATTTAGATAAATATTATTTTAAGCATCCTAAAATGAACTTTTGTTCTTAATAGAGATTATACTATCGAACTATCAATACAGGCAACAATGGTTTCATCCCTTCCATACAAAGGAAACCTTTTGTTGTCCCAACACAATTCCCTCATAATCAATAAGTAAGGCACAAAATCAGATTACATTGATTGCTGGGCAGCCCATTGTAGTTAAATACAATTTTTCAGCTACTATTATTATTCATAATTTGTGCATTAAGGGGCAACAACTTGACGGGGCAGCGCCATTGTCTGCCACAAACTGGGGGGCTGTTTGAACAAAAGGCAAATGCGCAAAATTGGGTAAATAAAGGAAGGAAAATATGTACGTATATAGTATAAAGAGAATAGGCAAAAATGACAAATACCAAGCATGAACATGAGACAAGTACATGGAGGCTTAACTGTTGGTGGTTGCATGACCGGCAGTCAGCCAAATCTTGCCACATGCCTGCGCATATTAAGTGGCACGTGGTTGCTGTTCTTGTAGCAGCGGCAACGTTTCACATGGCCATATGTGCGGCATAATGAGGACGTCGCCAAGGCAAGTCGTGCATGCAGTCGCAGTCGCAGCCGTCGCCGCCAATGCTGACAGCAAATCAATTCATATGCCCAACATGCCACAGCCCACAACCCGCCCACCACATATCAGTAGAGGGGAGGTGGTTGGGTGGTGTAGAGATGAATTCATCAAAACGCTTCTGCCTATTGTGTGTGCGGTTAACTGCAAATATGACTCGAGGGTGCGACCAAAGCAAGGCTATTATATACAAAATGGACTCTGTCCAGCCCAAGATGCCTTTGGGCGCTTTATCATTTAGTCTTTTGCTCTTTGGCTGGCTGACAAATGAAGTCAATTGGATTGTGCCGTGTGTCTGGGCTCGGAGAGATCTTGCTCTTATGGCTTAGGGCCGCATCAAAGAAAATTGTTTTAAGCGTCCAGAACGAAGAGCTCCCGATTAGCATCTGCTTACGTTTTGGCCCAAGTCAGCCAAGCGTTGAGTGGGGTAAAATCTGATAGCCAACGTGCACACGGCCAAGTGAACTAAGCCAGAATGACAAAGAAGTTGGCGGCTTAACAAGCAACCACCCAACCCCCTCTACTCACCACTTTAACCATTAACGGGCTGTGCAAAAGTTGCTTCTTGCTTGTTTCTTAGTTTGGCCTCGGCAATTGCAGTTTATTCTCAAACTTTGACCCCTCCCACGCTCTCCACACGCACACTATGCCACGTTTATTACACACTCATTTGTTTTCTCCTCCCCCTTTCATCAGTGGGCTGTCATATTAAGCAACTTTGGCCATTCTGTTGGCCTGGCGAATGAGCTGAGTGCGTCCGAGACTCGATAGAAATCTTTTTGTTCATTTCATTTTATGTCTACTTTGCTGCACACACGCACACTCACACATATTTTTTGTTGCTGCTTGGCAATTTCCTGGCAGCTCATTCAAACTCAGGACTCCTCAGGACGCCTGTCCGAGCGATGCCTCAATTTGACATTGATGTGCCAAATGTGAAAATTCTCTTTCACTACTACTCTCTGGCCAGCCGAGAAATGCAAAAAGTACAACATTGTGAAATCAAATAAGATTTTCCAGTTAACTTGCACAAAACCGTAGATTAAATACCCTAGCTGATGAACTATTAAGTAGTTGCTTCCCTCTCAGGAGTGTTCTGAATATAGTTAACAATATAAAGCATACTTTTGAGCGCAAAATAAAATGGTTATATGAAGAATAAGCTGTTAAGATTTAAGATTTGCATAAATACTTTGTAGGACGAACTCCTTCACAGGAATACAACCACGTAGAAGGGTATCACAAAAAAAAAAGAAGACACATTGTTGCTGTTGTACAAGCAAAAGGCTGTGTTGAAATGTAATTTGGACAAAATTGTTGCCGCACTGCATTCGTTTGGCATTTGTGCTCTTCACTTCTGTTCGGTTCCGTTTGGCCCTTCTGTTGTTGTTCACTTCTGTTGCTGTTTCTGTTTCTGGTTCTATGTTCGGTTGCTTGATTGTGTCCGTTACAGCCGAATGAAACCCAATCTGTCTGCCTGCCAGTCATGCTAGCCATGCTATACCATTGATGTTCCTTCTATGCGTTGTAACAGCACGAAAGGCCCAAAAAAAAAGATGAAAAAACCCAAAACCAAAACACACGAAACTCGTGCGTTAGTCATTTTGGCACTTTCTCATGCTGTCAGCTCACAGTGTAACGCCTACTTGTCTTCTTCATTTTCTTTTTTCCTTGTTATCATTGTTGTAGTTGTTGTTTGCTGTTGTTGTTGTTGTGTGGCAGATTAGTATAGAGGGTTTTGTTTTCAGGCCTGTCTTCCTTCAACTTCGATTGTGCATTTAATGTCAATTTGCGAAAATGCCAAGGCCAATGTTTTTCCAAAAAAGGAGAATAAAAGGAAAATAAATCATTGGGCAGAAAGAAAGAGAAGCATTAACATGGGGCGTTTGGGCCAATTACAAGGCGTAATTAGCCACCCTTTTTACTAGGAAATAACTAAGTGAAGGGTCGTTTATTAAAAAGCTACGTGAATTGTAAAATTCTAAACGCAATTAATTAAATTGTAAAAATACTTTTCTTGATTTAGCAACAGGTAGAAAATTAAAAGTAAATGTTAACGGACGTTTAAATGTTTATTGGTTGAAAATAACTTTGTTTTAACAAACCACCAAGAGAAATTAATAATTTGTTATAGCTAGTTTTGAATAATTATAAATTGTATGATATGAAAAAATTTAATTTCCTAAGCAAAGTGATTCCTTCCGCCCTCGTGTCTTTCTGTCTGCCTGATTCCCATTGCAAACTCATTTACAATTAAAACAACATTAATTTGCTGCTAATATGACCTCAAGCAGTTTTCGCCCACAAAATTTAAATTGCCACACACACACTCACAAAGCACAAATGCCCATGTTACGCGTCTCCCCGACCGTTCTGGCCACAGAAATGTAATTAAATTATGCTGAAAAGCAAAAAGGCCCAAAGTCCTCCGGTTGCGGGGAAAACAAAAACTTAAAACGCTTAGCCACGCCCAGCGCGCTTTCATGCTGTGCGAAAATTTCGCATAATTGCGTCGGCAAACGCATAAATTGCCAAAGACAGCAGGCCTCGGGGGCACGCAGTATGTGGTGGCAGTGGCAGCGGCATCGGCGGCATGTTGCACGTGGAGAATGCTGCGTCCCATCCATCGAGCAAGTGACAGGCAGCTAGACACACAAGAGTGGAAGAGGTAACAACAATCAAACTGTGCACTTTGCCTGACGCATATGTCAAATGGTTCAGGCGAACCCTTTTTCGTCCTGCCTGGAACCAGGTGGCATTGTGTTGGTGTGGCATGAACAGAGAGGGAGAAGGAGTGTTGTTGTTGTTGCATGGCTGTCACTTGCGTAGCTTGTCATGCATTTCAATTTCCATTCGTTTTTTTTTTTTTGTTTTCGTTGCCAACTTAAATTACATTAAGCATGAAATATTATGCTAATTATGGCTGATTTCATTCCATTTGCGTTGTTGCTGCATGCCACGCTACGCAACGCCACGCCAGACAAAGGACGCAGCACAAAGAAATGCATGCCGCGTGCAATATCATAAAAGACAATGCAAATGAATTAAAATTAAATGGCAAAATGATAAAAAGGAGACTTGGAAGTTGGAGTTGGAGTTAAATTGAAATGTAATGCACTGTCGCCCCAAGGCGACTCTTCACTGCTGCCAGCTGACGTTGCACCATTGCACCCCATGCCCCATGTTGCACTGTTGTTGTTGTTGTCGTTTGGCCATTTGACTTCATTTTTACTCCCGGACTGACTTCTCGCATCACGATGCGCAATTTTATGTCAAACGTGGCGTATGCGTAATTTTTCATTTAGCCGCACCCCCCGGACCACGCCCCTTCGCTTATTTTTAAACGATTTTTTGCCTCCAACTCTACAATTGTGCTTGAAAATGAGAAATTAAATTATTTGCTGCTAATGTCTAAAAGAACAGCTTGTAAGGGTGGTGTAGGAGGGTGTGGAAGGGGGGAAAGGTGGGGTACTTGTGCCTTGTTGGAAATTGCGCAGCGGAAATGATACAGCAAAAGAGTGAAAGGAGAGAGAGAGAGAGAGCGAAAAGCAGCCGGCACATTAACGAAGCGTGGCTAAAAAGCTGAAATGAAAACTAAAACTCATTTCTGCCAAATTAAACTGAAATGTGTGTATGTGTGTGTGTGTGTGCCCCAGCAACAAATATGAGTTAAAAGGAAAAGCGAACACACACACGTGTGTGTGTGTGTGTGTGGCAGCGTTCGCATCTCAAATGTAAAATTAAAAGGCATTTCCGCAAAATGTCAGCGTCATATTGTAAAACATGAGTATTTAATTAGAAAATACTTTCAGCAGGCAGCAAAAGCAACAAGAATCAAGGACCTGTGCACAGTTTCCGTTCACCCCTTATATCTTCTATATATGTGTGTGTGTGTGTGTGTGTTATAGGGGCGTGCTAATGAATTTCGCCAGTGTGTGCAAGTTTGTGCTTTTTAACAACTTAACATCGTCGCATATGTTGAACAAAATACCTTTTTCCTTTAAGCCGCATACCTTGAGACCTGAGAACGTGTGAGTGGAGCGCGAAAAACGCGCAACAGCTGAAAGGCAACTTTGCATGTATGCCGCATATTAACACCGAAAAAACTAGCAACTAGCAACTACAACATGAAAGAGGGGGTGGGGTTGTGGCAAGCACAAAGTGTGTTGGCTTAAATTGCCGACGACTACAACAAGGACTATAACGATAGCTGTGCTAATGGCCACGCATTATTCAAAGTCGTCTCTCTGGTTCTCAGATTGTCAAAAGGGATAAGCAGCTAACTGGGCGAGAGGGAGGAGGAGGAGGCGGAGTTGGTGGGCGGTTGGGTTGTGCGGGTGGATTGTCCATTGGGCATGTCAAAACTCATTTGCCGTTAACGAGCAGCTATTGTGCTTATAAAAGGATTATTTACAAATCACTGACTTTCAAAAATTGTCAACTGCAGGGCAAATGCCAGCATCACAAAGAGAGAGCGAGACAGAGAGAGAGAGAGAGCGAACAATTTTGAGCTGTTGGGCAAATGCTTTGATCTACAATTTATGAAATTAACCCTTAAGTGCTGCCAGCCTCTGCCTCTGACATACACACTATAGTACATCATAGTAGTAGACATGGACATTATTTAACAGTGAACGAAACGAAACGCTTCACTTCAAGTTGATTTCTTTTAGCTGATTACGCGCTGTCAACGGAAACAGGATGCAGTGCCACTGATTGTTATGACTTGAGCTGGGAACTAGGAACTGGGAACAGACAAATAGTCTGAAGCTGAATCTGAAGCTGGTTATGAATGTGACTTGAAGCGCAAATTGACTTGCATTCCATTTCGTTATGCTTTAAGCCATTTAAAGACTTGAGCTTAACCAAAGACTAAAAAGATTACTGTACAGAGAAAAGGAACACAAAGAGAGGGAAGAAAGAGGAAAGGGTGGGGGGAGATTTGCTGACTGGTGGCCCTTAATTGATACCTTTGTTTGCATTGCGGTCACTCTAATTGGTGTTTGCATGCGGCTTGAAGTATTGTGTAAATACGGGGCTGACCAGACAGAGGCTTAAGCTTCTTTGTAATTTTGCGTGCGTTCTGTTTGCTCATTAAACGCTTGCAGCCAACAACAACAACAACAACCAGAACGACCACAACAAGAGCAATGTCATCAATTAGCAGCTGGCCAACGTCGTCGTCGCCGCCAAGTTTGCGCAAAAAATTGACAGGCTTGACTGTGCCCCGGCGGCGGCGTCTGCACCTAATGAGCGAAATGTGTAGCAAGCAAAGCAAAACCAATCTACATGAGGAGAAAAGACGTCTTAACACACCCTACCCCGAGCCCCTCTAACTGCTTAGTGGCACTTGCGAGCAGCGCATGTCAAAAGTTATTAGCCTTAGCTCAAATAATTTGTGCTCTTGTATGTCCAAAAGCTGATTACTAAATGCGTCGTCGTTGTTGTCCTACAACATTTTCTATCTCGTATAAACAAAGTCATTTGGCCAGCTCAAGGGGTCGTCAGCAATAACATCGAAAATTCTGTTGCCAAAAAAGGCGAAAAGTTTTCTCGTTGCTGTTTTGCTGTCATTGCCAAATCCTAGCACGAGCATGCGCTTAATATCTGTATCTATATATGCTGCTGTCAATATATATGTATCCATGTTCTTGCCTCATAAGTAGACAACTTTTGCAGCTGTCCCTGTGCCGATACGTGAGGGCGTTAAACTCATACATCACTTTAGCCTCTCTCTCTCTCTCTCTCTCACTCTGCTGCCAACCTAACTAACTGTGTGAGTGTGTGTGTGGCTGCCACATTTTCGCACATCTATTTTTTTGCCTGCAATGTGTGTCAAGAGTTGCCAAAGCTTCTCGCGATGTTGTCGAACTGTTGTTGAACTATTGAAAATAAATTTATAACGCATACGTCATGTGCGCCGCGTGTAGAATTCTTCTTCTTTTTTCTTACACTTTATTGCATTTGTCGCTGGCATTGCACAACTTCAATAAATTATTTTATTGCGACAGTTATTTTGTTTGGTGTTTTCTTTTATAAATTCACTCGCACATAAATACATATGTATATATGTACAACATATAAGAAGTTGGCTGTCATGTCGTATTGGCTTCGCTTTTGCAGCAAATTGCAAATGACTTTATGAGTTTTCCGTTACGTGTGTGTGTGTGTGTGTGATGAACTGACAAGCCAAGAAAAGAGATGCTGCTTGTATAATAAGGCGTGGCATGAAATTGATTCTGTATCTCTTGGTATTGCATAATAAATTTGTGCAGAATGCATAATATACATAACATGAGTAAATGCTCATATATGAATGAAAGCTCTTTAAGTCAGTCATCAAACAATAAAATTCCACTTAAACTTAGAGCATCGATTCATAAAAACTCAGCTCTCTTTCCCACAACTTGAACAAATGCCAGGGGGAAAAACACTTTGCTAGCTTCATCAAAACTTGACACTTTTGCCAGTAAACCAAGCGCCCCTTTACAATAATAAAGAAAATAAAGTAGAAGTCAAACAGTCAACCGACAATAACAGCAACAACAAGCAAACACCTTTGACGCCTTAAGCGTTCATTGTAAAATTACCCATGGAGGGAGCAGAAAGAATAAAAAAAAAAAAATAGGAAAAAACGACCTCGGCTAGAAAATAAAAAAAAAGGCTTTATGTGGGGCGCCAAGAGGCAATAAGTAGCAAAAATTACGCTAAACGCAGCAATTTCCTGCTAAATTGCACACATACTTAAACACACACACACACAGAGAGTAAACTGTGCTAGAAACTTGGCCAGGTGGCAGCAGCGAGCGGCATAAAATTTAACTATAAATAAGGCATAAAACACAGAGAGGCGCAGACATTTTATAATGCGCGGCATGTCGCATCAATGGCTCGAAGTCAGGTAGGCCAGTGGAGCGGGTAAAGTAAAATAAGTGTGGCAGGCTGTCAATTTCCGTGCAGCACACACAAACACACTCACGCGTGTGAATTTTAATGCGTGTCATATTTGATTGATGCCACTGTGCTGTGCTCCTTCTTGCCGCTTGACAAGCACAGCCCCTGCAACAATGTCAAGAGTTCAACATTGCCCCAAGCGCCACTTCCAAGTGTCGCGCGCGCTTTGCAAAAGTGGCCCCTGCAGGTATGCAATGTAAAAGTGCGTGCGGGCCAATTTCCATGTCCTTGGATAAAAATCATTTGCGTGTCATTTCAACCTTGCTCTCGCGCTCTTTTTCTCTTTTTAAATGTGTGTGTGTGTTTTTTGCACTTGAAGAAAAAATGTTGTCGCAAAAGAGATCCAATTGATTGTTGTGCAAAGTGTTCAAGTACTATTCGTTAGAGTATCTAGTTCAATTAGCAATTCAATAGAAAGTACTCATCTGAAACGTAAGGCAAGTGAATAAAGTGGATACGTTTTCAAAAGGCAAATATAGTTAATAATTTAAACTGAAATTTGTGTATTTTAAAAACTTCTTAAGATAAGTTTCATGAAACAAGAATAAATAACCTTAGTCAAAGTTAAAGATTTCTAGCTTCGACGAAACATATCCTTAGGATAAGCTTTCCCTGAAAAAGTGTTAATTAAGAAACTTTGAAAGAACAAAAACAACATTCCCTGCTCTAGTTTCGACCTTGCTTTAGTTTCCGACAGTGCTTTTACCTCATTTAAGTATTTTACTATTATTTTTCAGAGTGTTTGTGAGTTTGTTTGTGTGAGAGTTTTTATTGTGTGCATGTTGCGTAATTTAGCGTTGCTTCTTGCTTAACAATTTTATTGTTCTCTTGCTTTTTTTGGCAGACTGCAAAGTAGTAGGTGGAGGCTGTACGGGGTGATGTAAGGGTAGGGGGATGTTACGCAATTTACTGCCACTAGGCAAACTGACTGCCAAGCTGTAAATATTTGCACACACAAACACATACGCGGCTGGCAGGCAGGGGCTCTTTTTACAGCTGTGCCGAGACTAGAACACACACACACACACACACATATACACACCCCCCATGTTGGGCCAAGTTTTGTGCCATAATTTATGCCAAGACAAACGATGTGCGCTTCTTGTTGGCTCTGCTTGGGCTCTAAGTGCATTAGGCGTTCGCTTTTAGTGCCCTAAGGGGGCGTCGACTTAATAATTTGCGCGAATTGGCGTCAAGCGGCAAACTAATTTGAGTTAAGCGTATTGTACACACACACACACACACACAACACACTAGGTACAAACTGTTGTGCCTGTAGCTGGTTTATGGCTAAATCGTAAGTCTCTGTAGTTTACTAACCCCAATTTTGATAATCACTAAAACCCTGAATTGAATTAGTAAGCACGCCCCCTTTTTTAATAGACCACGCCCACGCCAACATCAATAACCATCATTAACCAGCTCATAATAGTAATAATCGTTTATCGTTTAATTCCCATTCGCAAAAAGACAATTTAAACTCTTGCACCAACTTCATACGTAACTGCCACCATCCCCTCATCGTCCAACCCCTGCAAATAGTTGGATACTTACTAGAAGAAGAAGAAACATATGTAACTTTCATTTTTCTTGGTGCTCTGTTTTTGCTGTTTTTGTTTGCAGGATGGACAACGCGGCCATTTAGAGGGTCTTGCATCCGTCTATTGCGAATTGTTAATGGCTCCCTTTGGAGATATTTTAAGTGCTTTAGAAAATGCTAGACAAGCAGCATGGGCGGAGCGAAGTCCGCTCCATCCCGCTGGAGGCAGCAGCGGCGGTGCCAGCGGCAGCGGTGGCAGCGGCCTCAGCGGCAGCGCCGGCGGCAGCGGCCTCGTCAGCGTTATGCAACATCGCCAGCAGCATGGCCATCGCGGCCATTCAATGCACGGCGCCGGCCTGCCCAATAGTCATAGTCAGCCAATTTATGTGCCAGGAAAGTACTCGGTATGTATGACCCCATCCAACACCCTTTCCCTTCCCCTTCCCCCCCTCTCAACAATGAACAAAAGACAACACAGACTTGGGCCCAAAAACAAAAGCTTAAAAATATTTACAGAAAAAAGATACAAATAAATTTATTGATGTTGGCGTTGATTTGGCAAACAGAAAAGAAGACAACAAAAAAAAGAGACAACAAAAAACCCATTAAATGTATAAATTATCAAAATGAATTCTTGTAAATATTTGTGTTGTGTTTTATTTTTATGTTTTTTGCTTTTGCTTTTGCTTTTGACGCATGTTGCACGCTTTACACATTGAATACTTTATACAAATAGAATTGCTTAATCAGATTGATAATAAATAAACTTGTATCTTTTGCAGCCTTCTAGCTGCTTGTCCGACAAGGAGGAGGATGAAATCTATGGCTTTGGCTATGGCGTGTTTGCGCCGCGAGTGGCACGCGGCGGGCTGACACAGCAGCAGCAGCTGTTGCAACAGCAGACGCTGCAAACGCAGCAAGCCATACAGCAGCAGCAACAGTTGCTTCATCAGCAACAACAACAACTACCAATTGTGCCAGGCCAACAGCAGGGGGGTGGAGGACAGCCCGGAGTTGGACCACAACAGCATCAGACACTCCCGCCAAATGTAGCGCATCTCAACTTTGTGCAACAAAAGTGAGTGGCATAAGAAGTAGAGAGTAAAGAATTATACAAATTTCTTCAAAGTTCAAAATAGGAATTTCTGAAAATTTAAAAACTTTTCAGCCAGACAATTTAATAATCAAGTGCCTTATTTTCTTATCTTATAGCTGCCTGAGTCCACGCTCCGCGTATTTTTATGAATTTCCACCGACTGCAGGTGAGTTTGCCCCTTAAGAAAAAAGTCCTTCCTATAGCTTATTCAATTTGGTTTCTTTTCAGAGGGACGCGAGACAAAGAAACGCACAACATTGGCGCGACTGTTGAAAGGCTTAAAAACTGTCAATCGAAGGGATCGCAACAATCAACAAAATGGCGCTCAAGCCAGGGTAAGTTATTGTTACATCCCCTTCCCTTCCCCTACTTCTCACTACAAGTGAAACTCATTTTCGAGCTTGGTTTTTATGACCGCAAGCAAATTGTTTGTCCTTTTTCCTTTCTTTCATTTAAATCAACTGCGGTAATTCTTTCAATTTATTTGCGCCGACTGCTTTATTTTATTTTTTTTTGCCGCCAAAGATGCCTTCGTTCATTTCATAATATTTCGTTGCCACTCCCACCCCCTTTCTTGTCGTCATTTTATGACTTTCTGTTGTGCTGCTGCGTCTTGACTGCTGCTGTACTTAATCTTGGCCCCGGGGACATGTAAATTTTTATGCGCGCCTCGCGCTCTGCAAACTGAAAAGGTTAAAAATGTGCTCCCGCTTCTGTTACTGCTGCTGCTGCTGCTGCTCAGATGCTTTTGCTGTCATTGCCTGGCGGCCATGTCTCTATAGCCACTTCTTTCTTGGCGCTCCAGCATAATGTTGTGTACTCTATATAGTACTCTATAGTATGTAGTCGCAGGCAGTTTATCTGCACAGCACTCTCTACGGTTCACAAAGGATACATATTCAGGCACTGAGCGCCTTTGATTAGAGCCCAGCCACCTTTGGGGGAAGCCAAAGAGCATCAGCATCAGTTTGTTTTCTGTAGACAGTTTTTCCCACTACTATTCTCTGTTTGTGGAGGGAGGGGGAGGCACAGCAACAAAAGGGGACTTTGGCAATGAAACTGTGGCCAAAGATAACGCTGCCGTGGCAGGACGTCGTCGTCGCCGCTCATAAATAAGCAAGGACATGCATAAATTTTTCAAAAGCAACCAGCGCACCAGAAGAAGAAGAAGCAAAAAAAAAGCAGCAAAATAAGAAAAGAATAAATAAAAGAAGCTGCCAGCTGAAAAATAAATAATAAAGCGAAGTAGAATGAGAGCCAAAAAGGCAACATAGTGAGGGAGAAGGGGTTGCCGTGGGTTGGGGTGGGAATCGTGCAGGAGATAAGCGCAGGAAATGACTAAGGATATGCGCCTAAGTAGCAGCATCCTTAACCACACACCGACACACATACACACCTTCATACATCTTGGCCTTTCAAAATATAATTAAACAGCACTCACCTGGCCGCCATGTGTTTTAGCGCCCCATCCGCCCAGCTGATTTGGTATTAATGATAAGAAAACAAACGCATTAGAGAGTCCAAAGGAAGTGTGAACGAGATGCAGCAAAGTACCTTGAATTGGGTTGAATACGGTTATAGGGGTTTTTTTTCTCTGGCTCTCATATAGACTCGGCAAGCTCTTAACACTTTGGGGTCGCGACCCTCGTTGGCCCGTCCTCGTTATTAATTAAAAATTAAAGCCCAGCTGAAAAGGTGTGAAATATACAAAATGGCGACGCGTAATGGCGATAAAGCACGTGGAACCCGGTGCCCAACACTGATTTATGAGTCTCTTTGCATTGGGTCAACTCCTCCTGGCTCGCCAGCCTTTGTGCATATATTTAAAGGGCTTGGAGTTCGCCTTGAAGTTTGCCTTGGAGTTAATAAGCTGAGAGCTGCAGACGAAACTTTTTTGGCTTGAGACGGAAAAATTGAAAATATTTATATTGAAAATGGTTATAATTGATTTTGATGCTATTTCATCTTTTTGCAGGCGGCCAACGATCGACTGCGGCACTTTCAGATGATAAACGGTGGCGCCGGAGCGCCGCAACAGAGTTTCGAGGAGACAATCCATAGGGTGAGTAGAGGGAGAAAGAAAGACAACGCCGCGTATACGCAATAAATATGTATGGGCTGCCAGCGAGCAAGCAAGCAAGCAAGCAGCAGCAGCCGTGAAAGCAGCATAAATATTTATGCAGCGCTGCAACGCATTTGCTGCAAGCGGCAACAGCTGCCACAGCAAACAAAATTACTTCAAAATTGTTTACAACAACAGCAACAACAAAAGCACTAACAACAACAATAAGAAACTTGCACACCTACTTATGCCAAACACCCCCCGAAGACACTTCCCTTAAACATGCTGCTGCTGCTGTTGCATTTGCAATGCAATTTCAACACGAAAGCTGCAACCGTTGCTTGCGAGCACGTTTACCTGCAGCACAAAGTAGATGCATGCAACATTTAAAAGTTCATTGCCGTCAACATTCATTATTAATGACAGCGCGAGCAGCGCGTTGCACGGTGAACGGTGCACGGTGCAACCAAAAACAAGCAACAAAATGCAATCAACGGGCGACAACAAACAGACAGCAACAACAACAACAGTAAGTGGCAGCACTGGCAGCAACACGACAGCTGCAACAGTAAAGCGCTGCATAATGCATATAGCCAGCCACGCCTTGCTCCTTAACGCCTAGTTTGTGCCATTGCACGCATGTTTTTCGCACCAAGCAAACTTTTACACAAGCACCTAAAAGTAGACTTTAAAGTTTATAATGCTTTACACTAAGGTTGTTGTTCTCTGTTGTTTTGTTGCTGCTTGCTGATGTGTTATAAACTTGAGTTTGGAGTTCAAATATTGGCCAGCAGCACTTGAAAACTCTATACATATACGTACAATGCTTAAATCATTTTTATTGTTATTATGATTTTGTCTCCTGCAGCTAA
Source organism: Scaptomyza hsui (assembly GCA_018152825.1). Taxonomy (NCBI): domain Eukaryota; kingdom Metazoa; phylum Arthropoda; class Insecta; order Diptera; family Drosophilidae; genus Scaptomyza; species Scaptomyza hsui. Next base: position 2,060,720 of record JAECXO010000004.1, on the reverse strand, counting down.
AAGTACAAGAAGCAATGCGCAAAAAGGAGAAATTTCAACGTGAACACGAAGAGGTAAGCAATCAAAATATTTTCACTGCCACAACAAATAAATATAAGTTGATTATAATTTGATCATAAGAAAACGCAATTTGTTACAATGGCAAACAATAAAATTGTAATTGCAAATGAAATACTTTATATCAATAAATCAGGCATACGAAAAGTTTATGCGACCAATTGTTTAGTTTAGCCAAAATAAATAAACGAGCGCTCGTAAAGCATTTGCAGCAAATTGTTATTACTCTTGCATTCTATTTGCCTAAATAAAACATCAGCAGCTGCTGGGCAGCATAAACAAAATCTGAATCATTTCAGTCCCTTTCTCTAAGGCCGTATCATGCATATTTAAATGCAGTAAACTCTTAAATGCGCTGCAGCTCCAATTTTCTAAAGCTATCAAAATATTCTTTATGAAAAATAGCAATTATTTTTGTTGTAGACGCCTCGGGCCGTACACGGGCGGAGAGGGGGAGAACGTTTAGCAAAACAAATGTATAATAAAAACATGCAAAGCAGGCACAAGCCAACATTCATTTACACACATCACACACACAGTTAAGTACTTGCATGAAAACACAAACAACAACGTCTAGCTACAAAAACAATGAAGTGTAAATGATAAACTTTTTGTCTGTCTGTCATAAAAATTATTTTACACATTTTACTAAAAATTTTCTACAACACCGGACCGTACGAGGCAAAGGATAAGCATGCATACATACATATATAAGACTAAGCACACATACATGTATAGTGCTTTCTAAAGGTGGCACACTAATTGTTTTGAGTGTGTGTACGTGTTGGCAAGTTAACGCATAACGTAAATGAATGGGCGTGACTGGACTTGAGCAAATGTTTTTCCTTGGCATCTTGACTAAAACTGAGTTTTATTTATTAATATGTAGTATTCAATGATTTCTACATGAAGCTAATGATTTGAAACCAAAATATTCTTCAAGAACTAACACCAAAAGTCAATTTCAGAGCATGTTTAATTAATATCTTTGGCAAAGCTTAAACTCTGTCTGCAATACAAAATAAATTTTCTTTGCCTCAATCAAGTTAGTTGGTTCCCTGATTAGGCCAGTTTAAATTTCAATTAAAGAACAAAGCAGATTGTACTGAAAGCCAAACAGCTGCATATCAGTTTTCATCGAATTTGTGAAAAGTCTGATGTGTGTGTGTGTGTGTGTACTTCGAATATTCACAGTTAATTATACAAAGCCGAGTTATCAGCTCCAACAAAAACGAGGCAATATTCCAGTTTTCCATTTTCGTCCCAAAAACTAAGCCCATCATAGTCTATGCAATTTTCGTTGCCCCAAAAACTGAAGTGCATAGTTCTTGCACATTTACCCAGCACACACACACACACACACACACACACACACATGTGCGTTTGCCTACACGACAATTTGTCTGTTTGCCTTTCGACGACGTGTCCGCCTAAGCAACGGCAATAATTTTTGTGCATAAATGAAAAGCACACACTAACACACACACACACACACACACACATACGTATACGTGCATACGAAATGTTTCTGCTGTCATTGTTGTTGTAGTTGTTGTTGTTGCTGTTGTAGTTGTATTTGCTGCTTAACTTGTGCATACAACTTGCTGTTTGTCTAATTGTAATTGCTGTTTTTGTTGCCAGTGTTGTTGCCTCCTGACTGGACATCTGCCTCGGCCAGGAAAGAGGCTGCTCATTTTCCATTTGTGCGGAGAGCAAAAAAAACACTAAGCAACAAAAAAAAAAAAATAGGTAGAGAATTGTTCATGTTTATGAAATATTTATAAAAGAGCTGGGCGACATCCTTGGTTTTGGTCTGGACCCGGTCGGAAAGGCAAATGTTTGCTAGCCAATAATTTTGTGCCAGCTATCGGGCAGTCAATTAAGCAGAGCTCTGGAGCAATGTGATTAGCCTTAAGCAACATGCTTCGCCTCTATCCCCCTCGTCTCTATTTGGCACATAGATTTGCAAATTGCTGTGGCAGGCAGAGTCAATTGTTGCTGTTTGCTGCTTGCTGCTTGTTTCATGTTGGTGTTGTGGCCATTTAAATGCATTTTTAATGCTGCTTCCCCAAAAAAGCTTTTAGCTAATTTTTACACTACTTTCTGCTGTTGCTGTTGCTGCTATTTCTGTTTCTATTTCACTATAATGCCTGGCCCTGGCATCCTTTTTAGACACATACACAAACATATGTATATATGTATATGGCCCTGGCATGTTCTTAAATTAGTATGCAACACATATTGCGCTATTATGTTTGCAGGACATTCAACCAAGCAAGCAAGCAAGCAGTTGTGCTTCTTTCTGCACTGAAAATTGTTTTAGTTTTCAAATGGAATTTTGTAATTTTAACGCCTTTGCTCGCTGCAGCTGCAGCTGTAAAAACCAAGAGGGAGAAGGCTGACGAATAAGCTAAAACTTCATCGCCTGCCAATGTTGAGTCTCCTTTTTATTGTGCAAAGCAGTCACGTATCCTAAATATAGACAAAGTGCTCCCCATCCTGTAATATATACACAAAAACTCTGTGCCGATTGTGACTCCAACTGTGTTTTTTATAAGCCATAAAGTGCATTCATTTATGCATTTAGCTAAAGATAGTTGGGTTAAAGCTGAAAGGATGTTTTGAATATTCAACTTAAAGCAATTATCATAAGCAACTCTTCAGACTTATGTTGTTAAATAAACTCATCAGAATTTCAATTTACTCACTGGAGACTTAAAAATCTAAGAGGTTTACAATTTAAATAACGTGTACGATTATTTAAGCTATACAAAAATGTCATTTAATTTCTTTTGCAGATCTTGCGGGACATACGCCAAGGACTGCTGCAAATGAGCCGAGGCGAGGGACGCACGGGTAAGTTAACTTGTCCTCCTACGGCCTGCCTTCATCTCTTGGACAGCTCTAAGCTCTGGCCAAAAATATTTCAATTAAAAACGAGCAGCAGCAATTACATGGCCAACAAAATTGCCTGTCGGCCCTGGCCCACATAAGTGTTTTATGTTTTTTTTGTACTTTTTTTTCTTTTGGTTCTTTCGTTTTGCTGTTTGGGCGCTTTAAAATCTCAACAGACAAAAGTGCACTTTTGTTGTTGTTGTTGCAGTAGGCGTGGTGCCGTCTGGCGAGCGTCACATGCATAAGCGAGCATAAAATCTTATGTCCGTTTCCGGTTGCAACAACAACAAAAACAAATAAAAACTTGAAGCACCAACTGCATGTGTCTATGTGCAACTTTTTCTGTGGAGCGCATGTGGCAAATGGCATTTCAAGTTTTTGTGTGTGCAACGTTGCGTATAATAATATCATGTTGCCGTTGCACATCATTTCAACTCCTGTGCCTGCAAAAGTTTAAAGCATCCTCATCTTGTACTAGTATGTTGCTGCCTCGTTTCTCCCAACCTCTCCCTTTTGTATACTAACCCACAAGGAAATGCCTCACAGTCTATCCTTTTGCAGATGATACGTACATGTACGACGAGGCGCTGAGAACCGGACAGGCTGGTGCAGGCGGTGGCATCATTGGTCTGGGAGGTGGTGCACACTATGCGGTCAGTGCGCTGCATCATCAAGGTCATTGGTACGATGAGCCACCCTACGAAAGCGATCCCGACGACTTCCTTATGGCCGGCCTCAACTGCGGACCAGCTGCCACCATTCAGGTAAGTCTCGCTCTACTATGTGTCTCCAATTGTAAGCCATATAATTTAGCTGCTTGTGCTTGTGATTTATGTGCGCGGTTTACCAAACACTTGCGCCCACTTATTGGCATGCACCAGCTGTGAACCTTAAGCAGCAGACGCCGGCAACTAACATAAGGACATTTTGGCAAAGGAAGTCGCAGTCGCAGTAGCATTCTCAGTTATCAGGCAATTTTATTTGCCTGCAACAATGATGCCAGCAAGCAATGCAAGCAGCTTTCTATTATTTGTGATTCGCTTTTAACAAAGAGAAAATGTTAAAAAAGAGTATTGAAAGTTGTTACGGGCACAAGAAAGAAGTTTTACATCAGCCTTTATGGAATCAGTTTTTTTCTTAAAGCTAAAAACAAGCTGGATTGAATTTCTTTGAAAAAGAAAGATTGAAAAACACTTTTTTAGTACTGAATACAGGGCATTTCTTCGTCAGTCACTCTCTTCTAGACCACTTTTACTTATTTTCTACATCTATTTTTTTTTCTTGGATTTATGCAGCACATTCGTCTTTCGCTGTTAATCCTGGCGCAGAGGCGGTCGCCACGCCTCGTTGGCCGCTTGAAGCTGTAACTTTGATTTCTCAGCGGATTCGCCAACCTTCGTCGCATTCGCTTTGTGCTTTCTCTACTTTTTCTTTTCTTCGGTTTTATTTGCTTTATTAAATTATACGCTGAATATATTTTGCTAGCGCATTGATTCCCAACTTCGATTTGTATGTCCTTTGGCATTTTTTCTTTCTTTTTTGTCCCTTTCTCTATGTCGTTTCAAGTCTCGACAACTCTCGAACTGCGACTGCGACTTGAACTTCAACTTACTTTATTTTTATTGACAGTCAAAAAGTGCATAATTCTTGTTGACTTGACTCAACCCGGCAAAGACGATGTCGATGAAGTCGTCTTGAGACTTTTTCCTCAGGCTTTGCATACAATTTTATTTCCCCTCCTCTCTCTCTTTATTCATTCACAGAAGTTGCGCTTTTGTCGCTGCGCCTTTGGGAATGTTGCCGGGAGGGGGGATGGTGTGGGTGGAGTGGGTGTTAAGAGTGTACCCTTCTACTCTATCTGAAATTTTGTTTTCTTAGTCAATTGAAATCACTCAGCATTTTGGGTTCTCTCGATATGCTTGAGCCGCCCTTTGTGGCCTTTCAATTTCATGTTACGCTTTGATGTGGCCAGAAAAAAACAACAACAAATTTGTTTTAGCTAAAAGTTCGTTCTCTTTTTGCGGTTTGCGCAGCACTTTACTTAAGCAGCCTGTCCATAAAAATGTGAATTGTCCAGATTGTTGTTGCTTAGTGAACCGGCTTTGGGCCCAAAATGCTTAAAAACTGCCCAAATAAGTAGGCTCTAAAAATCGACCGCTCTTTTGCCCTTTGATGATTGAGTAGTATGTGCAGCAAATTCATTATCTATGCCGACCAAACTTGCAACTTTGTTGTTTTTGCCTCTTACCACTGGCTTCATGAAGTATGCAACGGCGTATCTACACTTTAACAAAAACTTTGCAATTTACATGTTGCCACAAATTACGTCAAACATGAAAGTTCCGCTGTAAGTGAGTGCCTGTGTATGTATGTGGTTGTAAGTTTGTGTGTGTGTGTCCCAAATGCAAAGTAACAACTTTGCAATTTCCGCTGCGTTCGAATAAACTAAATTTAAAATTCCATGCGAAAAAGCCAAAAACGAAAAACGCTAAAACCTCAGCAACAAAAACAGCAACAAGAAGAAGAAGAAGAAGAAATAATAATAGCCGCAACGGGCAAAAGTAAACTCAAAAGCAACACGCGGCACATAAACTTTTATAACTTTGTTAATTTTTCATAATTTGTTGTTGCCATTGTTAGCATTGTTGTTGTTGTTGTTATGCAACAAATTCTACTTGAGCGCTAATCCGCATGTTTTGCTAACATTTCTCTCTCTCTCTTTCTCTCTTTGCAGGGTGGTCGCGTTCGCTTCTCGAATAATCGCGAGAGGACGGGCGTAATTTCATTAAGATCCGCCGGAGATATTTCACTGCCGCAACGCGGTCCGCCGCGACGAGGGCTTATCGTGCCGCAGCAGCCGCCAAATCCGCCGACAATAATACCGTTAACGCATGCCAGGTGAGTCTTAATATGTGTGTGTGTGTGTGTGTGTGTGTTGTTGCCACAGGGCAGTCAAACAGTAGCCTGTAACAGTAAATGGGAAAATTGGGACGGGGACCTGGCCTTGCTGATTGCCATTATTATTTGCAGTTGTGTTTATGACTGTGGGGGCCAAGGGCAACGCATTAATAATACACAAAGCCAACAAGAAAAAAAAATGTGCCTCAATACACACACACACAGAGACTTATATGTATAAGTGTGCGTCCTGGGTTAAGCAGTTATCTTGTTTAATATTTGGCAATTGCTGGCACAACTTAAACCCTTTGACCACCACTTCAAAGCAGGCAACAACAAAAAAGAAACGCAGTCAAGTACAAAATGTGCCACAAATGTGTGCAGTGTGGCATGAAAAGGCCAAACATTTAGCCCTGTAAACAAGCCAACACTAATAGCTGACCGAACCCGAAAAACCCAACTCAAATCGCAACAAATCGAATCGAATCGAACCAAAAGCAAAGCAAAGCAATCAACCAGCTTTACTCCTGGCCCCTTTATACATAGAATCCTTGAATTTATTTGTCAATGTGAAAAGGTGCGCAAAAGGATTGACCCAAAAAAAAAGAGTGAAAAGGTAGCCTCACTTCATTAGTGCTGTTATCAACATTTTGCAGCCACATGAATGAATGAGCCAAACGAATGAACGAACTGAATGACAAACTGACTCTCTGACTGTCTGTCTGTCTGTCTGTCACGTTGACTGCTTGCAACATATCGTAACGCATTGAAGCGAAAGTCATCAATTTCATATTGTTACGCATGCCACAAAGAATAAAACATTGACTCAGCAGCAGCAGCAGCAGCTACAAACGGAATTGGGAGTAAGGGTCCCGAAACTAATAGGAACACCAATACGAAGAGACGTCTGCAATATTGGCCCAAAAAGCGTAGACAGCAACGACTACAACGACGACGACGACGGCACTTGAATGAAATGGCATTATTGCTACTTCAACGCGGTCCACACAACAACAACAACAACAACAAGTAGAAGAACTGAACGGCTCGTCAATCAGCCAGGAGAGAGCAAAGATGCCAGGACCAATGTCGGAGTTGCCAGTTGCCGTTTGCCAATTGGCAGTGGAGCAGCATTTTTCCACACGTACGCACCGGCCAACTATACAAAAGACGTGCTGAAATAACTTATACGCCCTGGGCGCCCTTAGGGCCAAAACAAAAAAAAAAAACCTCTTTGGCAAACAACGAAAGAAACAAAAATAAAAATAAATGAAAATATATAAAAATAAATACACATACTGGCAAAAGTGAAAATCTCAACAGTGTTAAAGTCAAGCGACGAACAAAAGCAAAAATGTAAGGAACTCAAAGAAAAGGTATAAAATATTTATTTATATAAGGAGACCCAGGACCTTTGTGCCAAGTGTTATTATTGCCGTTCTTGTTGTTGTTGCTGCTGCTGCTGCCCTTGTGTACATATATTTGCTTAACAGCAACAAAGTCTGGTTATGAAATCAAAACGGTTACCAAAAGGCTCTTCAAGTGCCACACTAGAACACAGGATATCCACACAAACATACTGTACTCCTGTCAGGCAGCTCAGTTTTCTATGCTTGGTTGCTGCTCCTCAAGGTGAAGATGAACAAATATTTGGCATATAATTTAAATAGTTTGTTTTTCCAAGTAAAATTGCAGGGCAGTTGAAAGTTTGCAATATGGGAAAAATTTGGTTGAATAGTTAGTTTTAATTGAACTGAAATATGGTAAAAAAAAATAAAAAATGAATGAAACAATAAAAGCGCAACTAAGAAAAAAAAACAGTTTTTTTTCGGTTCCTAATGCGAATTTTTATGGGGCAAAAAACTTAAAAATTGTCCACAATGTCATTTCCATTTATGAACTTTTTGTTGGCTAGCCAAGTTTCAAGCCCAACAAAAAATAGCTAATTTAAACAATAAACAACTCTATAAATTCCCATTAAACTCGAAAACATTTTAAATTCAACCACATATCATTCTTTTGTTATTCACCCACACAGGTCCCATGATCGGGAGAGCGGCGACTATGCGGGCTCTATTTCGGATATACAAAGCGTTACCTCCAGGCTCAGCACAGTGTCGGTGAGTAAGCCCCCAAAAAAAGAAAACCCATTAAAGCCAGCAGCAGGCAGCCAGCTCATTTAAGTACTAACTCCCCTCAACTCAACTCTCAACTTTCGACTTGCACACACACGTGTGTGTGCGCGTCTCAATGCGTCGTCTAAATTGATTAAGTGCACTTAGTGACAAACAAAGTTCGCATTTTCGACAAACGTCCTTTGGCAGCAGGAGCAGAAAGAAGAAGAATAACAAAATGCACGTCGGTCGAGAAGAGCATAAAAACTCGAAAAGCTTTTTAGCCAAAAGTTTTCTCTGCTGCTTTACGGGCTTTCTGTTTTTTTTCTGTGTTCGGGCCACTTAAGCCAGCTAAACGATGTCGAAATGCGGAATGTGAACCGACTGTTGGCCATTTCATTTGCAAACTTGGCTTGCTTGGCTCTGCTTGGTCTGCTGCGTTTGGTTAATGTGAAACGCGTTTAACTTCTTAACATTTTTGCTCCTCCTCCATAGATTGGCACCAACAATTGCACGGCCAGATACCGAACGCTGAGTGGTGGCGTTGGTGAATCGCCATCGCTGTCGCCGAGTCCTTCATCCGATTACGAGGACATTGGCGCCACACGTCACGGACATCCGCCAAGTTTTGCGGCAAAGGGTAAAAAGAACGGGCTGCCGCACAAGGCGAATACGATTTGTCAGAAGGCCATGGTGCATCATGTAAGTTAATTAATCTCCAAGCATGATGAGTGTGTGTATGTGTGTGTGTGCTAGTTTGTGTGTGATTGCAATTGCATTTTGGCAACAACATAGAGAGAGACAGAGAGAGACCATCATCAATGAGCTTATTGACTTGCCGCAAATCTGTGAGCTGCAAAATGTAATTAGCTTGGCCATTTACATATGCGCCTGATTGGAATTTGTGAGCACACACACACTCTCTTTATCTCTATCTCTGTCTCTGTCTGTCTAAGCCAGTTGGTATTTGTCTGCGGCCTATGCAGAAAACGTTGCCAAAAAGAGGCAAAAAAAAGAAAGAAAAAAGGCTCATGGCCAACGGTACAGCGTTTGAACATGCACTCTAAATGCAAATGCCAGTTAAATGAGTTTTTATGCGCGCCCGACACGGTTTGGGTGGGTTGAAAGAGGGGCAAGAGGCGGGGGGAAGGCAAGTGTTCGCAACGCAATGCCTTTAGAGCTGACCGCAAAAGTGAAAGTTCATTTTCAGTTTCATGTGTTGGACTTTTTTGCGCTGCAGTTGGCAAGGCAGATTTACTGAAGGACTTCAACGTTGTAGGATTATATTTTTGGACTTCTTTTATTTTTAATCCCTCGCTCTTTGCTCCAATGTTGTTCGATTCGGATCTTTGGGCTCATCGGGTCTTATGTGAAAGTTTTTAAAACCATAATCCCTTTTCTCCTTGACGTTGGTAAACTCAGCCTTAATTATACTGCTTGCGGGACTGCCAGTGGTCCTCAACCATTCCTTCATCAGACTCATCTCAGTGCGTGGACCCTCAATGTAACCCCTTACCGTCCCATCTGCCGTATTCATGCACCAGCCTTTAAGGCCCAGATTCTTGGCCTTTATCTCGGCATGGCGACGAAAGTAGACGCCTTGTACCTTGCCAAATACTTCAAACTCGCAGGACTGTAACATTGTTGATTTCTGGTCCGAAAAAAACTAGTTTAATTTTGAGTTATTTTACAAAAGACAGAAATGAGTTTTCAAATTTAGGGTTTAGAAACTAAAATCATGGCTAGCTTATTGAATAGGAAAAATACCAATATTTCGACTCAATGCTGGCTTATTTTTTGCTGGTAGTGTTTTTCCGCGCTTGCAACGCAAAATCGTGTTGCAGGCAACTTTGTTTTTGGCTGCCATGCGGCTTGTTGCAATCGGCGCCTAGGCCTGTTGACTAAACGAGATATGAGTAAAGTTTTTTGGTCGTGCAAGGCAAAGCGGCTTCAATATTCACTGTCAAACTCCCAAAAAAGGCAAAGCCATTGCCAAAGCCAAAGCGGAAGCGCTGCAGCCAAATCCTGTCGAAGACCTGCAAAAAAGGCCACCCAAAGGGGTTTGTCTTTTATAGTCTGTAAGTGTATGTGTGTGTGTGTGTGTGTGTGTGTTGGAATTTGTGTGGTTGCATTAAACTTTTTAATGATTTAACTAACAAAAACTTTTTGGCTCTATTCTCTTTGCTCGGTTCGACTCGACTCGGATCTGCATTTCTCAACCCCCTGTGCAACATGCAATTTATTGCACAACATGATAATGATGACAACGACGACGACGACGACGACGACGATGCTGGCTAAACAACTTTCACTGCTCTCTCTGTGTGGTTGTGTTTGCAGTCGAGCGAAATGCGTAGCTCGCCAAAGGAAATTGGCGCATTTAATGAGAATGGACGGAACTTTGTTGCCACAAAGGATACATCAAGGGATTTTAGCAATTCCCAAGATAATACCGACCGTGGCAGCATGAGCGATCAGGCGTTTGCATGTTCCGCCAGCTCCGTCGAAAGTTTGCCCAGTGCATCCGGTTCAAGTAAGTATCTTTATATAAAGACGTGAGTGTGTGTGTGTGGTGTTTGTGTTTTTACAATTTAGAGCTTTGATTTTGGTTTCTACTTTTGGCTTTTTCGTATTTTCTTTTGCTCAGGACAGAAAGAAGCATTTCGACTCGAGTTTCTGGTGGTTTGTTTATAAAAATTCCCAGACTGCCAACACACACACCACTCCCTCCCCCCACTCCACCACTCAGTTGCATATTGGTCTATTAACAGTTGTAGTTGTTGCTGCGGTTGTTTCTGCAACCGCTGCACAATAACTTGAAATTTTGCAAACTTAATGAATTTTTAATGCACTTGCGCACAGTCAAGTGGCAACTGGCAACTGGCAACTGGCAACTAGCAACCGGGCAACTGGTAATGTGGCAAGTGCAAGTAAAGGGGTGGCATGAGGCCTTGCAGCCCAATGTGCAATGTCTGGGGCGTGGTTAAATAAAGGGCAGGCCCGAGTCGACGCTGCTGCAGCTCAGTTTTTAATGAACAAAAGTTTTCGCTATATGCGCAAATTTCTACTCTAAACAAGGAAGCAAAAAAAAAAAAAAATACGACCAACAACCCAAAACAAAACAAAAAGCAAGCAAGAGCAGCAGTCAAGGGAGGCGAGGGGGTGGGTTAGGTTAACTCTGTAGTAGAGGAGCAAGTTTGCAAAAGTGCAAGAAAAAATACTTTATTTTTATGTGGCTAGGACACAAAGCAAGGATTAGCCAAAGCTTTGGCCAAAAACTTCAAGTGCTTATTTGAATATTTTTTGGGCGGACTCGGGCTTTGTGTCTGTGACTCTCTATTCCTCTACCTACCCTCCCTCTCTCTCCTGTGTGTGTGTGTGTGTGTTTAAAAATATTTGAAAAGTTTTTAATTAACCAAACGAACTGTGTGTGTGTGTGTGCGTGTGTATTTTGGGCACTGCCAAAAATTCCTTAGCCCTTGGCTAATTGGCTGTGGGCGCATTAATTGGAAAATTTTCTGGGCAAACTTCCATCAGGATTTTGTTGAGACAAATATTTAAACTTGAAACCATCCATTTGGCAGGCACTCAAGCTCTGGTGCGACCCGGCAGTCCACACAGCTCCATTTCGGCCGAGGATCGCAGTTCGCTGCCAACGATTTGCAAGGCCAAAGCGCTTGTCGACAGCCTGCCCAATCCCTACGACAAGGAGGCGCTTAAATTCAAGGTAAGCTGATACTTCAACTTATCTAACATCCTATTCCATTCCATAATCAACCCCTTGCAGAAAGGCGAGCTTATCGATGTGCTGTCCATGAATGCTTCGGGCATTTGGAAGGGACGCTGTCATGGACGTGTGGGTCACTTCAAGTTCATCAATGTGGAAGTGCTGCCCGAGCAGCGCATGAAGAACTCGAGCAGTAAAACACTGGCACCTGCCAATCGCTTGGCCAACAGCAACAATGGCAGTGTTAATAGTGGACCCAGTTCTGTGGAGGATCTGCTGATGAGGATTGGGCTGAAGGAGTACACCTCGGTGTTTGTGCTTAACGGGTAAGTGGTGTAGATGAAACAAAATTCTCAACAATTTTTGTTGGATTGTTTCACCTATCGTTCCATTTGCAGCTACGAGGATCTGGAACTGTTCAAGGAACTCGAACCGGCCGATCTGGATTATCTGGGCATACTCAGTCAGGAGCATCGTGCCAAGCTGTTGACGGCCGTGCAGCTGTTGCATGACATTGAATGTAAGTAAAGTTAAACCTTATCATATATAAATATGTATCCACATGTCCCACTTGTTAACACATACATGCACACAAAAAACACCTAACACAGCTACAAATTTCGCACGTACAGGCTCCGATGTGGACATTGCCGGCTCCAGCTCCGAGAACGATGAGGCACGCCTGAACAATATCAACAAGCAGCATGGCGCTTCTCCATTTGGGCGCAGACACTTTCCCCGCGACTCCGGCTGCTATGAGGGATCACCGCTGCCCAGCTCCCAAACACCCACGCAGACGGTGAACTCCACGGACGAGTCGAATAGTCTGGACGATGTGGTGTCCAAGTGTTCGAGTGAGATAATGAAGCGGGTGGAGAGCGCTCGTCGCTGCAAGGATAATCCGTTCAAGGCAACGCTGCCAGCACGCGTGGGGAAGAAGTCCTTTCTTGGCGGCGGCGGACTTATGGCTGACGATACGCTCACACGCGGCGGACTTAGTGAGAAGTCGAGCGATTCGGGCGTCAGCAGCAGTTCGCTATCGTCGGGTCCACTAAAGAGCAGCACTTAACATTTGCCAACCATACTCGCCCACGAGCTGCTCCTGGGCGTAGGTCTGGGCCAAGGCTTGGGCGCCGCCAACTCCGCTGGTTGCAGCAGCAGCAGCGGTGCCACCTCACCCACCACCTCGGTGGCCTCGGCTAGCCTTGTGAGTGGCGTGAATGCAACGGCGCCACTTGGCAACATTTGCCACACACTGCCGCATACGCCCAGTTCGGCGGCAGGCAGCAGCCCGCTGGGATTGTCTAGCAATCTGCCACTGAATCGAAATCTGGTGATGTTGCGCAATCATTTGCGCAAAAATACAAGTGGCAATGCGGCGTCGCTGGCGCTGCACGATGACAAGGATCCATAACGACCCATTTATTACATACAGGTTTTAGTTTAGGTTTAAGCTGTATTCGATTTATGTATGTATTTCAATTGCTGTGATTCGATAGTGAAAACAAAAGGCCAAGACGCGTCTTTCAGTTCAAATGTATAGTGTATAGAGACAGATAGCTAGCAACAGAGAAAGAGAGAGAGAGAGAAAGAGATAGAGTTAGAATGAGAGAGAGAGAGAGAGAGAGAGAGAGCACACACAATGCAAGAGTCAGTTAGTCAGTCAATCCTTCCTCCGATAATGTTGGCATTTATATAAACTGATATATAGTAAATAGATTTATATTTATTAACGAAACAATAAGAGACAGAGCTATATAACTTAGTAATGTAATTGTAATCAAATCGTTTAACTATTTTTAGTTAGCCTGATGTAAAGTATGTTTTTTTTAAACTATAATTTGCCACTTGCCAATTGTTTTTATTGCTATGTGTATTTCGCAACGTGATATTGTCAAACGTCCAACTTGAATTGCAGTTTTTAATTAATTACCATACATATAATTAACTCAAGTTGATTCCTATATTAAAGCACACAAAATGTGCAAGCAATAGACCAATTAAATTTTAAAAATATTGTATTTACACGAAACAAAAACGAAAACACCAAACTTGCCAACATAAATTTTAAACTACATATTTATTCTAACAAACTCATTTTAAATTGTGTTACTCTTAAGTAGGAATTTTCTAAAATAAAAACCAAATCACACATACACACACACTTAGACACTTAGACACATGATCCGTCAGAATTGTAAATTTGCAAAACCAGCAAACAAATTGTATGATAAGCAATATAAATTGGAAATCTTAGACTCCATTCAAGCGACATGTACATAATTAGGATTTTTTGTAACTGGAGTGTATATTTATGCCATTTAATAGTTAATGATACATATTAATTAGCATTTAAGTATAAATACATATAAATATATTTAAACTATTAGCGACTTGCAAGCTACTTAGCGATAATCAAAACAAAAGGACAATGAAATTAGTCAGGCAGTGCAGGAGATTTTATTGATTGCAAATTAATCAATTAGTTAAATCAATACAAGCACAAAAGAGATAAATAATTATATATATATTGAAATGCATTTATTGCATATATATCATAGCGCATATGAAATATTAAATACTAATTGACGTAAATGTACATTTGACACAGAACAAATCAAGCAAAATTCCAAAATGCTTTTTGAACTTAACAGACAACATACTTACACATATATCAATATTTATATTATGATTAATGTTTAAACATAATCCCAAAAATTTAAATAAAATTTAACAGTTAGTCGGAAAAACAAAAACGATCTAAATTAATAGCGCACGTGTTAAAGCCAGAAAGTAAACATATTCGTATGTAGGCATTTTGAATTTTTATTTATCTAAAAACTAACATTTAAGTGTTTCAACTGTAAATTATAATAGAATTAAAAATGAAACGAAATTATACAAATATACAATTGCACAAAAGCAACAAACGCAGCAAGTGCTAACAGTTTCCACTCATCACTGTAAAATTATGTAATTTAATTGAATATGTAAGCAATATTAAAGTTTAACATTACAAAACAAAAAAACGGAAAAAATAAATACCTAAGGCATCACACGGCAGTTTCAGGCAACAAGCAAAGCAAAGTTAAAAAGTAAAATCTAACATTTTCTTAGTACACAAACAAAATGCAGTTAGCAAACTTTAAATCTCCAGAGCTCCATACATTTTAGAAGAAATTTTCAGCAAAAAAAAAGAGCACGAAAAATAACGAAAAGGAGCGCACAACATGCTGATGAAAGTTTATGCATAAATCAAGTAAAAGTCTTAAATAAAAATGAACATATCTAAAAAGTAATCACTGGTCTTTTATTTTCCTACTGGCAAATTTTCTTCAACAGGTGTGGCAACTCACTTTTCAGGTGATTAATGGACAAAAAGGTTAAGTAACTGAAACAAAACTTGTGAACTTTGGAAATTTTCAAGAATACAAGAATATTTAACACTTTTTGCATCTATGAAATTACAATACTTAGTAAAAAACACAGATTACTTTTTTTTAAATATTTGTTTAATGTGCAGAATCGAAAATTCAAATATTTTTTTCACAACACACAATTTTAAAATTAAATATTTTACCAAGCCTGGTTTGCGTTTAAAAAAAATGCAGCATACTTTTGGATGCGATGAAAAAATAGCACAAATATGATATTACTGCTATAGTCCTTGAAGCATCTCCTTTTCGACTTCTTTTAATATTTTCTCGATATTTCTTTACAATGAATATCAAATCTCAAATGATTTGTATATTCGCAAGGACACTCTATATCAAATTGCTAGCTAAAATCATGTGTACATTCTTAGCTAGTAATTTTGTATAAGAATTTTAACAAGCAAAGTAAATTGCTAAGCTTTTAACAGATTAAGTTGTTTTAGTTTCGCTTTGAATTTTATTCACTGCCACAAAATAAGTCTTAAAATTTAAGATGGTAATCAGTGACAATCAAATAATAATCTATTAATAGCCATTTAGGCATTATTTAATTCACTTAAGACAACTTTTTAAAGTTTGATCAAACAAAAGAGACCGCCGAAGTCGGTTTATTTGACATCTTGACGTGCCCATAGGGGTATAATTTCGCTGGCATTGAATGAACGCTCTAGTTCACATCAATTCTGATTATTGTACTTTAGATACACGTGAGCAGTATATACCTACTATACGTATGTATATATGCATGAGATACACGGGCACATGTGTATAATCTTATCTCATAGAGGTGTCGCGCAAAACCAAAATGTGAATGTAAACAATTTATAAACCAACGAACTGGACAAAGGCAGACGGCAGACGTTCAGATAGATCTCAATGTGAACGACTAGTAATGAATGCTTGGATGAAAGCCGATGACGCGAAACGGAGTCTCCGTAATCTGCGCTGATGCTGATTAGATTTATGACACTCATGAAATAGATCTATCTAGCTTAAGAGAGGGGGCGGGCATACACGCATGCATAATGCATAGTGATGTTTATTCATAGCACAGTTTCACTTGCCTACTTGTAACTAAACTTTGTTTTACAACATACTACGTAAGCGCATTAGTAGAAGTCGTAACGAATTTTTATGTTGGAATTCAAAAAAGTACCTTGTTTGTGGTTTTTTTTATTTAGATGTCGCCAGCCCTCTTGACCGGGAAATAAATTTGCGCTTAAGTGCTTTAGTAGATTGTTAAATTGCTTTTGTCTTTCTTCCTACAAATAAGTAAATGAAAATATGAAAATTGATATTATTGCATTTGCACAAACTACAACGTGGACTTTATCTCATTTTCTGCTACATTTTGCGCTTAGTTTCAGTTTCAGTTGCGGCGCATTCCGAGCCAGACCCGGAGCAAATGCGCATAAATAATAAATTCTATAATCTAATAAGAAAAAATACCTTCAGAGACAAAAGACAATGTGTTGTTCAAGTATTTACTAACTGAAGATTGTCAAGTTAAAGTAAAAGTGGAGTGCAACATTTTTCTTTTGTTCTGTGAAAGGAAAATACGGTTTCTGTTATCGACTTGACCAAATTTCTGGCCTACATCGACAGTAAATATGTTGACCATTTATTCCCTTGAAAAGAAAGCAATCTTATCGCGTTTGCAGTCTAAGCTTCCACTGTTCAAAATTTCTAATCGCTATCATTAAAAATTAAACCAAATTTCACAAGTTAAGCTTACTTTTTCCAATCAAAATCGAAATCTGTATGAAAGAGAAATATGTCATCTCAATCTTATACGTCAGAAGTGAAGT
The DNA here is from genome assembly GCA_018152825.1 of Scaptomyza hsui. Lineage (NCBI taxonomy): Eukaryota > Metazoa > Arthropoda > Insecta > Diptera > Drosophilidae > Scaptomyza > Scaptomyza hsui. The sequence continues at coordinate 2,043,787 of JAECXO010000004.1, read as the reverse complement.
GCATCAATAAGACAACATTCATTGCTATGTTGTAACTTGACCCACTAAACAAGACGAACTCACCTGTTTGGTGAAAAGTAATTGAACCTTAACCACAACTCGACTAGGAAATTCCCTGTGTGCAGTCAAATTATTTTTTTTTCAGTTTTGAAAGAAATACCAATTTTAAATTCAATTAAGGATGCTTTCTTTTAGTTAAGGTTGCTTCTTGGTTTCTTAATAGTTTAAATCCCCCACATTTTTTTTCTTATCAAAATTGTATAATTCACCAATTAGCAATCAAATTATGTTCTAACATAACCTGCTCAATAAAATAGTTCGATTTAATCAGAAATGATGCAAATTCTCAACTGTGTGGCGTTTTCAAAGTTTTCTTTCTTTGTTAATCATTGTTGTATAGTACTATAATAACATTGTAAACTAAAGACCCACTGTTATCAGCAATTACTTTATAATGCTTATGCGCTCTGTCTCTGCTGCTGATAAGCCACCTGATACCACAGAGCTGCAGCAGCTGAGGGCCCAGCTTTTAACGCCGGCAGTAACCCACGCCAACACTTATAACAACACCATTGAGTGTTACTGACGGTTGTGGATGAGCTGCCCTACCAGCCAGCGGATACTTGAAATATTTAATTTGCATGCGAAATGTGAGAAGTGCAATCGAATCGTGACTACTTTCAAATACTACTATCATTATCATATTTCTGTGAGATTGAGCTAATTAATTGTAATTGTAACGCAAAGCAACGCAAAGAGTGCAAACAAAATATTGATTTTAAATTAAGCCAATTAAAAGCTAATAAAGTTTAAAGGCAAAATCAAATCTTATCAAAACATATGCACAAAATTAGGTTTTATAAATTTTCTCTTTTGCATTCATAAAATTAATTACTAATTAGAAGTGTTCGAATCGCCTTTGGTCGTGAAATAATTCCATTGATTGTTAAGCAATTATCGTATGGAAAAACAAACTGCACATAAATAAAAGGTAAGTAAAATGTGAAATCGTCAAAATTATAGTCATTTCATTAACAAAAACTCTTTTTGCATAAGCCAAAGTTTGTTGCTCAGTCTATATATAACCAAATGTCTTCATTTATAGCCCATTGTTTATAGTGCAATATAGTTTTAATGACACTCAGAAATATTAAGGCGCCCAAATAAAAGACTTATCACACTCACAATTTGTGCGCAGTTTGTGAATACAAATTGAAAACCATTAGAATCGTTTTGTGAAACTCGAGTTTTAATCGCCACAATCAAAAGGTTGTGATAAAGTTAATTTACGTAGTAATTGGCATGATGAACTTTCTAGCTTAAATCAAGAACTTTAAAGACTCTGTTGTCATATTCTATTTACATAAGGCATGAGGCCTTTCATAAAGATAAATGCATCATTTGTATACTTAGACTTATAACCATCTCATAATGATTTAGGTAGATAACAACAGCAGCAGCAGCTTAACACAAATATACAACAAAATGAAAGATAAGCAACAGGAGGCGGAGGGGAATGTTAGAAAATTATCTACGACACCGTCGACAACCGTTCATGAAATGGACATAGACGAATCGGAGATAAATGATCCATTCCAGGCGCTCATGGAGAAGGCGGGCAACCATGGACGCTATCAAACACTCTACAACTATGTCTTTGTTGCCGGTCTGGCCTTTGCCGGTGCCATGATCTACATGAACATTATATTGGCACTGAACATACCTGAACACTGGTGCACAGTGCCAGGCAGGGAGCACACAAACTACACAATGGATCAGTGGCGTGATTTGACATTGCCCAAGTGAGTTGGTCTTTGGCCGAAGATTGAGCACACTACTAAACATTTCACTTAAATAGACAGAAAGACAATCGGGGCAAGGAGACGCACAGCAACTGTGAAATGTACGATGCAAACTTTACAGAAATAACAGATTTCCTCGCCTGGAGCAGCAACAAGAATCAAACCACAGGTGAGTGGGAAAAAAAGTGAACAAACATGGGAGGGGCAAGAGCTTGAACCTTAACTAAAAGAATGTCCTGACTACGCCCTTGTGCACATATGTATGTATGCATACACAAATACACATTAGATTGCCTGGCTTTTGTTTCAATTGAAGCGTATGGAAAAGAAAAGAACTTGGCTTTTGGGCTGTCTTATAAATTTTTACAACTTTGCACTCTAATACGTTTTATGGTCATTACGATTGTTTTGCAGTTTGCCAGCACGGCTGGAGCTACGACCAGACCTGGTACGACAGCACAATACCCACCGACCAGGACTGGGTCTGTGCCAAGGATTTGTTTGTAACGAATGTTTTCGTTGTTGGCCGCGTCACGGAGGTGGTTGGCTCATTTATATTTGGACAAATGGGCGATTCGTAAGTTGCAACCCAAAACTAAATTATGGCACCGAAAAACAGAGACAGAGAGCGCCAGTCGCAATTGGCCAATTGGTAATTGAATTTGTATTTGTTGTTTTTTGTGGCACACAGCTATGGTCGCAGCGTTGTCTACTACATAAGCGTTGTCTTCTGCTCGGTGGGGCGTTTGGGCTCCGTGCTGTGCACATCCTCGTACACATGGTTCCTCATCATGTCCGGCATTGTGGGCCTCACCGTCAACAGTCTCTTTCAATCGCCACAAATTATTGGCATGGAAATCTCACGGGAGTAAGTTTGACGGCGCATACGCAAGAAAACAAAAAAGAAAGAAAGAAACTTTTTTTCCTAACTAACTAACTTTATTTTCGCTTGGGATTGCACTTGGCCAGGGAGGATCGCAGTCGAATTGCCTTCTTTCAGAGCGTTGGCTGGTCGGTGGGCACAACGCTTATGCCTCTGCTGTTCTGGTGGCTGCGCCACTGGGAATCCTTTATGTGGCTAACATCACTGCCCACGGCGATGGTTTTAATTTTCTCCAAGTAAGTCACGCAGTCAGTTCAATTGAATGAACGCTTCAACTATTCTCTCGTCTGCCACTGCCACATCCCATTCACATTTGTTTTTTGTTTTTTTCTTTCTTTTGTATACCCTTTGCTGGGTATGGTGTAAACTTGTCATGAATTGTGTAACGCATCTATAATACTTCATCTTTAATCTATACGAGTTCTTTTTATCAGCTTGAGCACTTGAGTCAATCTAGCGTCACTTTGATTTTTATAGTATCTCAAGCTGTAAAGCTATCTAAATTAAATATTTCACGATTAGCTATAAAAAGCATTTGAAAGATAAGTTTCTGTATAAACAGATTTATTGGCTTTTTCAGATATCTTGATAAGACTTTTGAGTGATGAAATCATTCAAAAGGAAGTGCATTCAATCTTCAGCTTCACGACACAAACTAACTTCTTTTTCCACGTTCGTTTAGATACGTCATCGAATCGCCGCGTTGGTTGATTAGCAAGCGTCGCTTCCGCGAAGCCATTGTGCAGTTCAAGAAGATTGCGAAAATTAATGGCCGGACATTCGATGTGACGGAGAAAGAGCTGCTCGAAATCTATAGTCTGGACAAGCGTGAAGTTACCTATGGCATGGCATCGCTCTTTGCTGGCTGGCGATTAGCCCGGAACACCATCATCATGGGCTTTAGCTGGTAGGTGGTGAATAGGTGGAAAACTGAGAGCCAAAAAACCAATTTGCATTTCTAACTGTTGGCCATTTTTGGTTGATTTGCAGGTGCGTGGTTGCCGTTTCCTACTTCACGCTGGTTCTCTTCAGTTCGCGGATGGCGGGCAATCCGTTTTTGAACTTTTTGTACCAAAGTATTGTGGAAATACCCGCCTACATGGTTGGCAAATACTTGGGTGAGTGTTGGGGTGTTTGGGAGTCGGAAGTTGCAAGCAAACGTTGCATGCACAAAACCGCTAACCACTGATTGCCAATCATCTTTACGTTTTGGTTTCGGCTTTGCTTTCTATTCCGGTTGCAGGCGACAAATACGGCCGAAGGTTTACCAATTCCACATCCTTTCTGATATCCTTTGTCACTTGCCTGCCCATCATTGTCTATGCCACGGACGAGCGATATGAATGGCTAATGATCTATCTGGCTACGTTCGTTAAGTTCCTCAATGCGCTCACATTCTTCACGGCCAATCTACAGTGCCTGGAGATCTATCCCACGTGCATGAGGCAGACGGGCATTGCACTGGGCACCATTCTGGCGAATGCTATCGGTGTCCTGGCACCGTATCTGGTTTACTTGGGCACAACTGTGAATATTCGTGCTCCTTATTACATATTGGGCACCCTGTTTCTGCTGGGCGGAGTCGGGGCTATGTTCCTGCCGGAGACACTGCACAAGAAGCTGCCAGACACCATCGAGGAGGCGAAGAACTTTGGCCGAAACGATGTAAGTATACAACATAAGTCTCTGGCAACAGCAGCAACAGCAGCAACAGCAGCTATCGACAACATCTAATTTATAATTTAAATTATGCAAAGCAGCCGTAGCCTAATTTCATTTTTCACAAATTTAATTTACAGAAATTCTTCAGTCTGCCAAAAGCGCCCTTGGCACAGGATAAGAGTAAGAAGATGCAGAAGCAGATGACGATGACGATGCCAGAGCCAGAGTTAACCAAGCTGAATCAGCCGGCATTTGCGCCATGAAGCTGAGGCAATTGATTTGGCTTGGTCCCGTTGTGATGTTACCATTAAGTACGCCCCAAGTATTACGAATAAAGTGTTGTTATACTTAATTTTGTGTTCATATATTCATGCCTATGTGTATGTGTAGGTGTATGTGTGCTTATGTTGGCAACTGTAATAAGCCCCACATAAATCACAGGAACGCCGCCGCAGCCGCCGACGAGAATGAATGAATGAATGAATGAAATCTCTGCAATGAGTTTATCAGCGCATCTGTCAGATATTTACAAATTACCTGCGATACCATTTGCCGTTGCCCTTGGCGTAAATGCGGGGGTGTGTATAAAAGTGTAGGTGTGTGTGTGTGTGTGTGTTTCTGTTGGCGTTTGCTGATGCTGATGGTACTGTAGCTAATTTAATAAATTGCTTGGCAGACACACGCATCGTATGCGTAATGCGCTCCACTCGCCTGATTTATGCCAGTTATGTATCAATTTTTATCACCAGTTGCAAAAATGAGCCCTCAACCCTGTGCACGGTAGCGAACAGTTGGCAAAGTGTTAAACTGTAAGCAGACACTAACACCGACAACAATAACAACAATTGTGTAAGAGTAAAAGTATAAAAAAAAGGTTAGACTACGAAAGCTTAATACTCTTTGTGTAAGATTCACTGAGAAAATCTATAGTATTTAAGTAAATATATTCCTTACCGTTGCAATTGCTTGTACGCTTTAAATTAGAGCTATAAATAACAACAACTAACCTACTTATAGTTGGCCAAGACATTGCAACATTAGGAACAAAGATTCTTGTTGTTCAGTTTGGCTTTGCAACTCTGTCGAAATGCAGTTGTGGCTATTATTTAGGCTCCCTTTCTACTAATTAGACAGACTCGCCCACCTAACACAATAGCTGTAGCAAACATTGCATTCAAATAACTAAAGGCAGTAGTTTGGACATGTTTTGCACAGTTTGTACTTTGTAGATGTATGTATCTGTGTATCTGTAGGCTATAAGTTTTCTGACAATAGCAAATCCCATGTCTGCACATGTTGCAAGTCTTGTTGCCAAGTTGTGATACCCTCCAAATGCAAAGCAAGTTTCAGCGGCAACAGAAGCAGCAACAGCAGCAAAACTTGTTTGCCCAGGCAGGCAGGCAACGACGGCAACGACGACGACGACGTGCAACTTTTATGCGGCAAGGTGTTTCGTTTTTCAAGTTATTTATTATGATTTATTTGCCAATGTGGCAGCAGCCTCTGAGACGAGGATGGAGACGAAGACTGAGAGTGGAGCGTTGAGAAACTTAGAACTTCGACTCAGACTTTGTCTTGTTGTAGCCTTTGTCGGAGTTGAAGGCTTTCTCGTCTCTGCTGGCCTGCAGCAGCGATAAGTAAATTGTTTATCCTACTTGTGAATTATGTGCTGCGACGCTTTGGCAACGTTCTTTGGCCAGCCGGAGCAGCCAGCCATTCAGCTCTTGATGATCAGCTTGATGTTCGCAGTCCTCACAGTAATGGCTTTGGCAGTAACAGCAGCTAACATTGTTATGCTTTCATAAACAGCTGAGCGCAATTTTCTGATAAGCCAAAGTCCTGGCTGCACTTTCAGTGCCTGTGTCTGTGTGTGTGTGTTTGTGTTTGTGTGTGTATGTGATGTGTGTGTTTGTGTGTGTGTGTGGGTGGGTGTTGCTGGCTATTTGTTTCAATTTATCATAAAAGGCAACGCCGGAAGTCAGCCAAGCTGCAGTTGAACGAACGAAAAGCGAGTATGTCTTCAGCCAGGGCTTAGCCCTAAGACGATGAAGGGCCAAGTTCTATCCTCCTTCTATGGCTTTACAAGGGATTTTGAGGCATTTGTAGCGTCGGAAGCCACTTTAAGGCATCATCAGTGGCTCTCTGCATAAATATTATGCACAATTATCACTGTCTGGCTAGCAGCCAGAATGTCCCGAATCCCATTTTAAATATGACCCTCATTGTGAAGCGTCAGCGCAGCGGCAATAATGAAAACAAATGCTTTTCACATTTACATTTCAAGACGCAATTAAAGCAAAGGGAAGCGTGAATTAAAATGTATAAATATTGGTTTTTACTTAATACTTAGGGTGTTTAGTTTTTGAAGCAGTGCCTGAAAGTATGCAGCGGATTTTGTGTGAAACCCTGTAAATTTTCTTGTGTTGAGTTCTTCATATTTCACTCAATTGGGGTATGAATAAGAACTATTTGCAATATTTCAAGCAAGCAGCTGCCACATGAACAAAATACAGAGCGCGGCAAGGGGGACAGGGGACGTGCTACACTCCCCTTGCTGCGGGTGCAACAACAATGATTGCGCTTTATTTGCGATAATAAAACACACCATCGCGCCCTGGAGGAGGAGAGGAGAAGACACAACTACAAGGACAAGGACGTGGGCGAGTTTGGTGGAAAATCGAACCGCGAAAATGTAACAAACTGCGCGTACATTGGCCTCCATGGCAGCGGTAATAGCAAAAGTCAGGACCCATGCATCCAGGAGCAAAAAAGATCCAAGGACCCGGATGCGAATGGGAGCGCGAAACGGCAACAAGCATCCGGCTGCAATGCCGTGGTGCAAAATATGGCCAGCACTGCAAAGAATATTTAAGCTGCGACGTTGCAGCAAATATTAAAGAAAAACATGTGAAAATAAGAATACGCAGAGTAAGAGAAAGAGAGAGGGGGAGAGTGCGGGAAGGTAGATTTTTCTGGATGCTGGCAGAAGGATTTACTGCATATTTCATGTTCACAACGAACCAATTTTACGCTCTTCAAATCCTATTAGTCAATGGCCCTTTGGGGATGCAACAGCAGCGCTAGTCACGGCAGCTGTTCGACAATGTCTAAAGGGTTGACCAGGAGGGGGGGATGAGGGGGTAAGGGATGGGTGTCATGGGGTGGCTTAACTTTGCTGCTGCTGCTGTTGCACTCATTGTGTTTTACTTATAGATACACATATACATGCATACACATAAATATATATATATAAGTAATACTCAGGCAACTGGCCCAGGTCAGCTTAGTGTGCCTGGTATTTCCGCACGATTATGCCCAGTGTACGTGTGTGTGTGTGTGTGTGTGTGTGTGTGTGTGAATGTGTGTGGGGCTAAGCCAGTTGCGGCCCAAGCCCAAACTGTGAAAGCCCTCATCAATCTCGCTACTTGGAGAGCATGAATTATGAAAAACGTGCAAAATGCAAACGGAAATTAAAATCTATCACAAAAAAAATAGAGAGGAAATCCTTTTTCCCACACACACACTTCCACATGAGCTAAGGCGAGTTATATATATATAAATATATAAATCTACAACAACAACAAATTTACAGTTCGTTAAACAAATGCTCGCTGGTTGGGCGCATAAAATCAAACAAAGCAAATAACAAAACACAGCAAGTTAAAATGATTAAGGTTAGAGAGAGAAAATTCGACTTAGAGATACCCTGAACACAAGTGTATATATATTTTACATGTTAACTGGGCAAGTTTACGCTGTATATCTATATAATTTTCTTATAATAATGTTAAGTTAAAGCTACAAGCCGTTCAGTTTTTATGTGAAACTCACTTATACTTACACTTACACTTGCGCATTATGTAAACACGGCACTAAATTTACCCAAAATCAGCGAGGCTTATTTGAATTTTTGAGAATCAAGGAGAAGAGCAGTGTCTTAATAGTCGTTAATTTTAAAAATAAAGTTTTTTTAACTTTTGCTAACATTTGCGAAATAAGGAAAAATTACTTAAATTTTTGAGAATCGCCGAGTAGGGTGTCTTAATAGTCGTTATTTTGGCAACAGAGTATCACACATTTTTTTGTAAACGTACATTATTCTCGAGCATCTATATATGTACATATTTTTTGGCAGGCCTTAGCACACAATCCATGCCGTTGTCTCCTGCACAGCTGCTGCTGCTGCTGCTACTGAAAAACAAACCTCAGCTTTTGGTTGCACACCAACAGATATTCTGTCACAGTGATGCGCTCTTAGGACCTGGCTTTTTTTGTATATTTTTGGGTACGTTATTAATTTAACAGGATGCCAGAGCGCCGCCTTTGACTACAACTTGAACTACAACAGCAACGAAATTCAACAAGCCATAAAACATATGTGAGAGCCCATGCATTTTTCATGAGGTGTTGGCTTTTGTGCCCATCACAATCATCAGCAGCAATGCCATCCTTGTGCCTGACTGAGTCAGCTGCTCCAGCTTCATCTCCTGCTCCTGCTCCTTTATCAGATGCTACCGAGGCTGCTGCTGTTGCTGACGTTCTGGATACTCTTGAACTTACAATGACATGTTCGAACTGTGTGAGCTCTGCATATTTGCTGTGCATATTTGCAAATACATGTGCAGCAACTGCATTCCATTTATTTGGTCCTTTACTCCTTTTTCTGTGCAGTTTTTTACAAATTGCTTTCATTAGTATTAATGGAGCTGCCGTTAGATGATGCTGATATTTGTAGACGGTCTTGGTTATTTTTGTGCATTTCTAAGCATATTCCATATTTTCCATACACACTGAACAAATATGCAAATGGCACCAGGTAAGCAATAATAATAGAGAAAAGAAATGAAAAACCGATTTATATATTAAAATATTGCAATATTTCAAATAAATAATTCAAAATACAATTTAAATGTCTGATGTAAATAAAATTTGTAGCTTAACAAAACTATTTTTAATAGTTTTGAGCTTTGAATTTAACTCCACTTGTGTGTATTAAACCATAAAATATATGAAAATTGCTTCTGAGAAAACAGTAAGTAACAAGATGTTCGCAAAAGAAGACAAGACAAAGTGAAAATTCCATAAACTGCAATCAATAAAATTCCAAAAGTGCTTAATGGGCAATGGCATGTTTCACATGCTATTAGACAAAAGCTTAAAGTGCTTGTCATACAGTTTTAAAACACTTTATTCATTTTCATACATCTGTAGTATTTAAATATAATTTTGATTCAATTTGCTGCAAAAGTGCCACACACATGTGCTCTACATGCAAATTTCTCTCAATCCGTTTATTGCTATTACCCAACTGGCATACAAACATTTAAAATACACGTAATATTTGTCAGATGTTTTCCCTAAATGCTTATTCCCAATACGTATTGTATATTGTGTATTGTATGGATATTGTGTATACGTATGAATATGTAAGTCATATTTTCAACACGCGCTTAAACAATGCATTCATATTTATATTCGCTTACATAAATACTACGATGAGAGAAGTATTTGTTATGCATTTCGCAATCAACTTTTGCGCTAGTGCCACGCATTTCAAATGCGTTTTTGGCATTTCGCTTATACACTTAAAAATGTAAATTGAAATGTATACTATGTATGCATGCACACACATACATACGTATGTATTTATAAAGATTTTAGTTTTTGCACTAGTTCTATTAATTGTAAATATATATATTTGTGTGTAACTCATCAATATTTATGCGCACCCAATAAATTGATATTCAAATATCATTTTTGATAGCCTTGTTAGCCATTTGGAATATTGGCTTTTTTTGGACTCTTTGAGAGCCATTTGAATGGCTTTAATCAATTTTGAGTTCTCTGTTGCATATATTTTGCTTGAGCTGATTGTGATTGTGATTGCTTTTACGTTTGCCTTAAGTTCTAATTACAAATAGATTTTAAGTGCATGCTAAAAACTTTCAACTACTCTGCTCGTATGTTAATGAATATGTTTATTAACAGTTCATTTAAAAGGCGAGCTATCCTATAAATTTGTTCAAATTCACAATTAATTGTTACACCTGGCACTTACTTATTGTAGCATATGATAATTGTTAACATTTGATGTATGTATATTAAATAATTATGTTTTTTTTTGTATAAACATTTTTCAGTTGCTGTAGCTGTTAATGCTAATATGTTGTTTACAAAGTAAATACGAAGTTTATAACATTTAAAATGATGTATATATACTAAACTATATGTATGTATTTATATTTTATCTGTTGCGTATGCTTAATATTTGCCTACTAGAAATTATAAATGAGCTTGCAACAAATTGAAAAAAAAAAATCTTTGTTTATTGCTGTTGTTATTGTTGTAATCATTCTTGTTGTCTGTCTATACTGCATTTAATATATGTATATGTATCTGTTTGTTAAGCAATTATGTATGTATATTGTATTTGTAGATAGTATATATTTAAAACGGCGCACAATTTTACACATGACCGCCTATATTGCCTATATTTAATTTCACCTTTTTTCACTGTTTGCATTTTGTTTGTCTCTATACTATTTTCACTATGGCTGGTTGATTTTTCAAATGAGTTTTCATTGCATTTAATTAAATTTAAATGATATAAAACGAGGCAAACGAGGCCGGCCATTGGCGAACCAAGCTTAATTGCACGTTAACGAAAAAATTAAAAGCAAATAAAAAGTACTGCATAAAACATGAAAATTCGCAATCAAGCTTAAATCCGGCATAATTGAGCACTTTATGCTCACACATCGCAACATCCAACAAATGGTTTGCAACAATTGCAATTAATGTGCAATCAAATCATCTGGTTCCGAGAGATTTGCACGTGAAATCGATTGCCAGAACGCTGTCTTAAATCGTTTTCGTTTCTGGTCTGGTCTGGCATATGATAACGAGACAACAAATTTCGGCTGCCAACAATGTACTTTGGCTAATCACTGTGAGGGCTGTGCCAAAAGGCGGAAACGGAAACGCCGGCACGCAACCCGCATTAAATGGCCATAGTTTTTAGCGTACACGTAGCTGCTAAATGTTTCAATTTTGGCAGCTCCATAAGGCGCCAGCAGACATTTAATAATAAATGCAGTCGCCAGCTAAACCGGAACTCACATTTGAAAACGGCAAAAGACAACAGTTATCGAGCATTCTTTTTTTTTTTTTTTTTGTGCTAACGTTTTGTTTTTGGTATGCCTGCTGGGCAAAAGCGCAAACAAAATTATAAGCGAATTGCAAATGGTTGACAAAAATGCAAATCGCATTTGCTGAGAGTTCCTGCTACTCGCCAGTGTCAACTTCGTTGCATACTTTCCTGCGCGACATGCAATTAAAATGCAAAAAAGCCAACGGCAGCAACTCCCCCTCTCTCCCTCTCTCTCTCTCTGCAGCACCCCATTAAACCCAGAGACCAAAATCGATGCACTCCAATGCCCAAAAACGGAAATGCCAGAACCTGAAGCGAACCCAGACCCGGACCCGGACCCGGTACTCAGACCAAGGCACAACCTCAACCAGCTGCAGTTGCTGTGGATTGTCTATGCAGCGTCTGCGGTTGGCGCAAGTTTGCTGTGCGTGTGTGTGTGTTTAAGTGCGTGTTTGTGTGTATGTGTGTGTGTGTGCGGTCGTGTTGATTCAGCGTTAAGCTTGTTGGAATTCCGCGTTTTGTCAACATTCCTTGCCAAGTTTTTGGATGCATTTGCCGCTAGTTATTTTGGAGTGTGTGTCTAAAGCTGATTTTGCTGAAATGCGCTCTCATGGAATATTATCGAATATGGCATGTTAAAAGCAGTAGAAGAAGTTTTTGATTGATTTGTGTGGATGCTTTTACTTAGTTGGCTCAAATAAGTGTAATTGAATCTTTTTGGCTAGAAATATGCTAAATGAAAATATAACTTTTGGATCAACTGGCTTTGCGTGTAGATTTATGAGATTTGCATGAGTTTTTAGTCTATTTCTATTGAGTTGCAATTACATTGATTGCATTTCCATTTCAACTGTTTATAAGCTAGCACTTAGACTGATCAATATCACCATATTACACTGCACTACAAACTAAGTTTTAGCGTTCATCGCACTTAAATTCGTATTGCTTCGCTTAACGTGTGTGTTATCACCTGAACCCAACTAACTAACTTTTCTTTTCATTTCTTTTATTTTTTTGTGTGTGCATACTATGAATGTATGTCTCTTAAATATGTAAATCTTATGCAGCATCTATGCTGATGGCCGTATCCTAGGGATGCTTTGTATAATTGTTCAATGGCATATCCTGGGCCAAGCTGTGAGCCACCTCCTTGTTGCGTTCATGTAGAGCAATGTCCAAGGGTGCACTCGCTGGCTTCTTCTGTGCCGCCTTCTGAGTCTTTAGCTGTGTGAAAAATTGATAGTTAGTTGGATGAAAATACTAAAGTTGTGGGTTGGGAAATGGTTTCGTTTACCCTCTGAATGGTCTTCTCAAAGTCCTGTGGTGGATCCGGTCGTTTCATGGTGCCGCAGCTCTTCAAGCGCTCGTTGGTCTGTTAAGTATAGAAACATAAATGCATGGAATAAACAAGTATTTTGCCTCATGATTACTTCATTAACTTAAGCAGTCACAACTTGCTGTCGTACTACAAATCGACACCTCCCAACAAAACCACAATAAAAGAAAACGTAAAAACAAACACACTAAATGTAAAATGAAATGTCAAATGAAAAGCGCTGGCCAACGTCGAGAAATATAATGAAAGACCAACAGTGAAATTTCCCTAAAGCAACATTTCCGCAGCAGACCGCATAATGAGAGAGCCGCAGCCGTAGCCGTAGCCAAAATGTTTAGAATTATACATACGCGTCTGCGTTGACCTCTTCGCTGGGGCCAGCCATGGCCGGCAGCTGTTACCCAAACCACGATGCCAGACAAAAAAGGTAATGAGTGCCAAAGGACAAGGAGTCAGGACAAAAAACAAGCTTGTTGTGGGTTTGGTGGCTCACAATTGTCGCCAGTGCTTAGTCCAAGTCATTTTCAAAATTGACCACACACACACACACACAGAGAACTTGAAGAGTCTGAGAGAGAGTCTGTTGCGCTGGGCGACAGCAAATTGCGCTTAAATATTAAATGAAGAGCAACAACAACGTTAAAGAGGAAGTCACAAAAAGACAAAGCGTAAAAAGGCCAGCAACACAAATACGGTAAAGAAACGCCGGACAACAACCGTAAAACACGAAAAGTTATAAACTCTCTCTCCGGAGCTCAAAAAGAAGAGAAAAAAACACACTTTTTGGCACGCCTGAAATAATAAAAACAAATGCGATGCCATCGTTGAATGTCCCACCTTCGAAAAGAAAAAAAGAAATACAGAAATAAAGGACAATCGTGTGTTGGGTGGGAATCACCGGATGCCAAACCGCAAAAAGCAAACGCGCAAAGGTGCAAATGAGTGGTACCCTGTCCCACACCCAGAACCCACTACAAAATCCAACAAACGTGCTCCACAACCCGTTCAACTCGACTGGACAAAACCGTTACCCAACCCATTCACTCAGAGATTGCATTCTACCTTGGATTGCACCATGCAATCGCCTCGACGAGTTCATATCTCTTCAGTCGTTTGCCAGTCGTTGTTCTGCCATTTGCATCCTGCACATGTCCCAACTACCCTGCTCTCCCCCTCTCCTTCTCTCCTTTGCCAACACCTTATCAATCCTTGCTCTTTGCCCTTTCACAATTCTGTTTTGTCATCTCGTGCACCGCCCTTCGCACAAGGCAACGCAATTAACGGTAATTGCCTTTTATCGGCTTAGTCCTGATAAGTTTTTTTCTTTTTGTTTGCATTCCATTTTCTCTTCCTTTTGCTTATGTCTTTTGTCCCTTTCAACATTTGCAGCTGCTCTTATTGTTGTTGTTCTTGTTATTTGTAGGTTTACGCGGTTTTTATATTTTAATTTAATTTTATAAGTAGCACACGGAAGTGGGGGAGGTACTTTGAGGGGGCGACCCTGAGGTCAAAAGTTTGTCTTTGCCAAAAAATTAGACATTAAACAAAACGTTCAAAAAAGTTTTCTGTTTTTGGGTATTGTCTGTGGGCAGAAAATGCTTTGAAGTACATGTCATACAAGTTTCATATGCAAACTTAAAAAATAAAAGACAATTAAACGCTAGAAATAATAAAAATGGAATAAAATGCTCAGTCAATAAAAACAAAAATGTAAAGGCAACTTTTGACTTTAATTATATTATTTTTCTATCTTCACCCACTACTTAAGAGCATTACATATCTATTTAAAAAACTAACTCACCTTCAGTTGCATGCCCTCGGTTGCATTCAACTCGTCTCCGCTTTGCCGCAGGCCCTGCAGGAAGCGTGCAAAGACCGTGCGTCGTTGTTTGTGTTTGTTGCGCCCCTCTAGAAAGACAACCAGAGCAAAAAAACCGAGAAAAACAAATAAATCAAACCAATATTAAAAGCCGCAATCAAACAGCAGTGAGTCCGGTAAATGGAAAGACGGAATGTGAAGTTAAAGCGCAAACCAATTTAATTGAATTAAAAGCCATAAAAAGTCAAACAGCCGACAAAGTGGCAAGCCGCAGACTACTACAAGCTGTGGCAACCCTCAACCCCCCTTACCTGTTGCCGAGAAGTCGTAAAAGAAGTTGGTGCGCGCGCCAGGATAACTGTGCTGCATGCCATTTAAATTGAGCGCCGACTTCGAGTCGATGGCATTACGAGCCATCCGATTGGCCAAATCGTTCTGCGTATAGCTATATATCTCGTTCTCCTCCCGATTCGAGAGACAACTCGATGGCTGTGCGCACACATGCATAATAAACGAAATGAATTAGAACCTTCAACCAACGGCCTGATTAGCTCCAAGCTCGTAAAAACATTTGGAGCCAGCCGTAAAAACTCAATGTGCACTTTGCTTACCAAATACTTTCCGGGCACATAAAGCGGTTGACTGTGACTGGTGGGCATTACCGAGGAGCCAACCAATCCACCGCCACTGCCACTCGGTCCGGCGCTGCGTCGCGTCAACGTGTGTCCGGTTGAGATGCGAACATGTCGCTCCTTCCACTTGGATAGGCGCACCTGCTCAATGGCATCCAACACATCCTCATAGGGCATATTTATCTGTTTGCTGTAGTGCGCAGCCAAGCCTTCCAAGTAGCCGCGCTTACCCTCCTACAAAAGAAGATATGATTTCTAATTTAAGACCCTTGTGCTATATTTAAATTGTCCATATATGTATATATGTATATATTACGATTATTATCTCCTTGGCAGGGTCAAAGTGCTGGGCATTTTGTGTGCCACACACAAGACACAAGTGTTAATATCTTCCGGTAATTAGCGTAAGGCTGCCACTTAAATGTCTTCCCCTTGACATTCAAAGCGTCCACTGAAGCAGCAGTGCATCCTCTTAAGCCATTCTAACTCTAAACATGTGTGTGTGTGTGCGTGTGCGTGTGTGTGTAGAATTGTTGTCTGCTGATGTTTCTGTGGCTGCGAGGCAAATTCATTTAGAGTCGCATCCCATGCAAACATTTGTGCTGAAATGCAACTTGTCTGCAACTGTCAGTCAGTCAGTGATACACACAAACAACACACACACACACACACACACATGTCTGCCTCATCAGCGCAAAGTGCAATTAGTTGAAGTTGCGCGCATCAACATGCCCCAGACACAGGAAAGCACCCCAGAAGCTAACAAGTCTAGCATCTATTGCCCTCCCTTCCTCTTTATCCATCCCTCATTGCTTTTGTAGTCTCGCACGAGTACAGACACCTGTCAGGCTAGCACACACACACATACAGATACATATTTATTTTTACTTGACTGCATTTCCATTTCATATAATTTTATTGCCGCATTTAAGTTGCATTTCAATTTGTGTCCGGAACGTGATATTGCGCATACGTCGCGTTGCACAAATAAAACTAGGCACAGAGAGAGGGAGAGAGCGAGAGACTGTTGCCAAAACAACTGTAAATATTTGACTACATTCCAGCAGGCAAACTATGTTAAGTGCAATTTTCAGCCGCCCAAAAAGAAGCAAAAAGAAATGAACACTCACACACACGCACACAATTGCTAATTAAAATGCAAGGCGGCAAAGATTGGAGACAGTCTGTGTCAAAGTTGCCACACACACACACACACACACACACATAAAACATGCCCCGACAAGTGGCACTCCGTTTCGTGCTTCGTCATCAAACTGCACACTTTGCCACTTGGACAAGTGTGGAGTAAGAGGGGAGGAAGTGAGGGGCAGACGAGTGTGCATAAAAAGGCCACTGACTAGTTCGCGGCACTATGCGTGCTCAATAGGCCGACAGCCACGCCCATTTAGTCACAGTCACAGTCACATTCGGAGCGCCTTAAATCTACACAAATTTAAATAAAAGTTTCGCTCATTTCGCATTTATTTGCAACGCATTTGCCACATATGCAAAACGGCCCTGAACCAGTGACATCTTTTTAGCACATTGCTCACAAAAGCTCAGCAAAAACTGCATGACAACTATGAATGCCTGCAATATATGTATATGTGTGTAGATAGGTTGAGCTGAGCTTGCTGAAATTGCAGGTAAAAGGCACCGCTTGACACGCTTGCAAAACTCATCATTACATAAGAGTTGAATACACGTTACGTATACGTCTGCAAAAAAGTATATCCCTTCAATACACACACATTTCTAATGCACAAAGCACAGTGGGGTCAACTTATTTATAAACATGGTTGAAAGGTTATCTTAACTCTTTAATATGTTAAAACTAAACTTCGAACTAACTAACTATATATTTTTTGCCCAATTTCAACAATCACAATTTTCAGCTTCAAGTGTCATACAAATATAAATATTAGGAAGCTGATTTTATTATTATTTTTTATAATCATTTTTTCCAATCCATTTTCCAATTACTATTTTATTACATTTTTCTTTTCATATACACATCAACTTTTATCAACATTCTTTTCATACAATTTTTCAACCACTGTGTTTTTGTGTGTTATTTTGCTGCATGCAATGCTTGAATGCAACAATGTTGTATTATGGCGACATTGTTGCCACCGCCGCTTTATCGTGCGTGTCTAGTGCCAGCAATTTGGCAATGTTGCAAGCGTTTGCAAAATTTGTGTATTGGCAGATCATTAAATGTTAGCACGAACTGTGACAAGGCTGGAGTTTGTGGGGAGGGTGTTGCTGATTCTGGCGACTGTTGCTCGAACTGTGGCTCCCTGGTGGCGTTTATGGCCCAATTTGTTTAAGGCCGCGACCATTTAGGGTAAAAACAGAAAACACTCGGACAAAAATAAACAAAATTAACGCAAGGCAACAAACATTTCCCACGGCTGAAAACCAAACCGACATATTATAAAATAAACTTTTTCCACCAGCCAAGTGTACAGCTCAGTGGGCGGTCAATGGGCGGGGCAGACCCGTACACAAAACTGAACAGAACTAAACAGAACAGAACCGACCAGACACGCGGTTGGCCACTCGGTTTAACTAAATTAAAATCGTGTTAATTTCACATTAGAGCGCACACAGCGCACCAGGCGCCGGGTCCCCAAACGCTGGCCATTACAAACTACTACCAACAACTGTCACGACAACAGCAACAACAACTTATCCCCCTTGGAGAGCACATGCAAATTGCAAGCGCTAAATAAAATGGTTAAGATAAGCCGTTGCTGCCAACTAAAGGCAGGAAGGAGAAGGGGGCATATGTATACTCACCGGTGTTGAGTAGGGATGTGCTGTTAGTCTTATGCCATCTGCCTCCAGATGGCGCTTCATGACCGCCTCCAGCTCCTTCATCGTCACGGGCGTATCACAGTCCGAGGCGAGAATCTCATTGCTGTTGCTCAACGCCTTCGGATCATTGATGAGCACATAGACAATGGCAGCGCCCTTCTCCCTCAAGGTTCTTACGCTCTTCAGCAACTTGCCCCGATGCGAGAGATTATCCACACCAATGGCATCCAGATCGATTTCGCCAATCTGCTTGCATATCTCCAGCTCATCGTAGCCATTCTCCAGGAAGCTTTCGCCATATTGCGACAGACCAATTGTGCGCAGCCACTCGCAAACGATGTTGTGCTGCGGCATGTTCGCGTATCACGTGGCTGCCGATGATGTTGCAATGTCCAGCGGGGCAAAGGATACCTTGGCCAGCCTTGGCTTCGATATGGTGTTGCTGGTGTGGCTCGTGCTGCTGTTGCTGCTGGCCGCCAGTGGCTCCAAATGATTGCTGCTGCTGGCGGCGCTGCTGCTGCTGCTGGCCGTTGCCTTCATAGCAACGTAAAATCTGCCAAAAACAAAAAAAAACATGTATGAAAAGTGAAAGCAAACTTCTGTGCGTATGCTTCATAATAGTATGCCTGCCAGTCACTTCCGGCGCCCACAAAAGTATGCAGTGTCTGTCAGGCCAAAGGGTATATGTATTTCAATTTGTGTTAATAGCCATCATTGTTCACTGACAGGCAGACAGACAGATCGACTGGCCTATAAGCACTTAATGATAGTGCTCGGTCATGTACACGGCCCACTAAAACACTTGAATATGTTTAGCCCCGGAAGCCACTTGCATATGAATAAGCCACTTAAAATGACAGATGAACTAAGGACACACAAAACCAGAGGGAGCGAGAGTGAAAGGTGCAGAGACAATCACAGACTTTCTCTGATTCTCCATCTCCCTTTCCACTTGAACTAAAGACAAAAGGAAGTCGTCTAACTATTTATAACTGAACTCCCTGGCAGACAGTTTGTCCAGCACCTGCAAAAATATTTTTGGCTTGTCGAAAAATGAAATGCAAATGGCTGACTAGAAATATGTGCTGCCATTTCCCTTTCTCCCCACCCCAACCTAAACACATTCATCTGACTTAGCTCAGGTGGGCAGTCGTGCAGAGACAGTTGATGATGCTTTATACACAAAATCATCAACGTTTCTAGCATTTAAACTTTATGCTCTAATGAAAATATGTTCTGTGGCTACACAGTATTTTTTGGATTCCTCGACTGCTGCAGCTGTCATTAAGTGGAGTGGTCCGGCGACATTGTCTGGCCGTTGATATATTCAGACACACACATACATACATATTTATAAGATATTTGTTGGTTTTGTGCCACTTGGGAGAGAGCACATTGTGGAACTTGAGTTTGTTATTCCGACTTATTGATAAAAACATGCGCTGCTTCAGAAATACCAAAAATCTTTGAAATGGGGTGAAACAAAGATTTCTTTCTAAGGGGGTGAACAGAAACAAATCGTAAAGAGTATACGGAATATGTATGACAATATGATACTATCCCATTGCAACTATTTCTGCATCTGTGGCAACTAGTTCTGCTGACTAACAAGCCACATGTTTAACTTAGGCAACAGCACACACACATATTTTAAATATTAATAAACAAATGTATGCATGCATTTTACATGAACTTTTCATTATGTTTAACTTGCAATGCCTTGCAGAAGAAGAACTACGCCACTGTTTACACTTGCCACTGTTGTAGCTGCATACATATGTATTTTGCCTTAAACTTTTCTTGCATTGTTAGCATAATAAACACGTAATAAAATGCGAAAGGCAAAATCAGTAAAGTCAATGTTGAAGTGGATGTTTTGTGCATACGAGAACCGTTGCATGGCAAACTTGATATCCAAGATGCTGGCCAAAAGAAACAACAATAACAACAACAGCAAGAAGCGACAGTTAATGAATCTGCTGTTGCACTAACAGATAGTAAACACACACACACTTATACGCATACACAGAAGTGCATAACATTTCTGAAGCACTTGAGCGTAGAGTGTAATTACTTGCATGACTGTAATGTCAAAATTTACATACGTCTTTGCTTTGCTGCCTCTACTCGTCTCGTTAGATAAGCGTCTTAAATTTTCAATTTCATTGTTTATTAAGTGCCAAACTAATGCTCTGTGTGTGCGTGTGTGTTGTGTGTGTATATTTGGAAGCAATTGTCAAAGGTGTTTTGCTTTCGCACGATTTCCTTTTGTAATTGCTTATTGCGAACATTATTTTGTTCAATTTCCTGCCAAAAGCTGCATGTTCATGAGATTTCCTTTGCAATTACGGTCCTTAATTATATGCAACCTGTGATTAGATCCCAGGTGAGATATAAACATATGTGTGAACATTGCACATAAACGAGAATGTTTAATTCCAAAAATTAAATTCATAGAAATTTTAAGAATAACACATTCTGAAAAGTATTATAAAAAAAATATCTATGTTTATATTCACTAGTTTTATTTACAAATACAAAAAATAAAATCAAACAATGAACGGGCTTTAATAGTATTGTGTGCATATCTCTAATGTTTATCCAGTGCCCATTTTTATGCAAACCAGCCCAAGTAATTAATTTTAATATGAAAGTCAAACATGCGCTCTAACAATTGTCATATAATTTGCCGTCTAGACAGTGAAAATTTAGTATTTTCAATTAACTGCAACTGTGCTGTGCTATGCTATACTGTTCTCCGCCGTACTCCGCTGCTACCATCCAGTCGCCCAACCGTCAGTGGCAATAACAATGCACACAAAAAGGCGCACAATGCAGGAGCTGGAGCTCTAAAGCTGAGGCTATAAGTTAGAGTTGGAATTGAAACTGGATTTGCCTGACTGCCATGTTGACAAAACACACAGCATGCAATCTACACTTAAACAAAAAGTATAAGTATAGCTGAAACACAAAACTAAAATAATTTTGTGCGGGAAAAATTCATGTATTTTTTATGTTGATAACTAATAAAAAGTTTTAGGATAAAAAACTTACATAAAAGAAAATGTTCTGGAATTTTACAAAATGGTTGCTTAGAACTCGCTATTCTCGCTATTAATAATTCATTGAAACATTTAGATTTTTAGCTTGTACGTTTTAGCCTTTGCATTGATAGCATATCAGTCAGTCAGTCGGATTTTATATATATTGATATATATTACATTTTTTTTACAGTCATACCAACTAAAACCATGAATTGAAGTTGAATTGCAGTGAAACCCAGCATTTCAAGGTCTCAAGCCATAAAAAAAAAGTGCTATTATTTGAGTGTACTGTAAAAAAGTGCACAAAATGCGAACAGAATGGGCGGCAAGGGATGATGGCTAAATAAATGCAACCGACTCCGGAACGCCCTTGCAGACTCTGATGTTGGGGAACAGGCGCACAGCGAAAAGCAGACGAGTTTGTTTTTAGCTCAAGGTTCGCTGCGTGAAGTATTCGCAACAGCTGGCTGGCTGGTGATTGTAGTCGTCCTCCCCCATTTAGTTGTCTGTGTGTGTGTGCGTCTGTATGTGTGCGTCAATGTCAGTGCACCTGACGCTGCTGCACTTGCAACTTGCTGCCTGCTGCGTGCTACTCGGCACTCAGACATCGAGCCCAGCTTCTGACGCTTTCTACGCACTTGCGGTCGCCTGGTTCGAGAGTATAAGGAGGGGGAAGCCGCACAAGCTCTTGAAGTACCGTCTTTCCCATGCAGGTCTCCGTTCACCAAGCGACTCATCCCCCTGCCTAACAAACCGTGTGATGTTAACGGATTCGATTTCACTTTTTTACATTTTTTTCCACGGGGTTGGCTTTGTCAAGTCTTGTTGTTTTTGGTTTTGTTGTATGCCTTAGCTTAATTGAAATTGCATTTGCTGCGTTTGTTTGCACATAATTACAAGCAAAGTGTGTGTGCCTGTGCATTATAACAGTATTCGAGACTTGTTTCACTTGTGTGCTATGCAAATTTAAGACAACTTGTCAAGTGGTAACCATCAGACAGACATTTCTGCGGTTTCCGTGCTCTCATAATATATAAATATATATGTATATGATCACATACATATATTCTTTGATATACATGTAAGACCTGCCTCTTGAACAATATTCACATCCGCTCGCTTCTATTCAGAAGAGTTTTTTGTAAGCTTAAAAATACCATACGTGCCCGAATGAATGAAAACGGTATAGACATAAAAGAAGACAATTTGGTTGAATGAATAAAATGAATTGAAAGATTCCAGACAGTTTTAACGTTTAGTTTTCTTTTTTGGAGTTTTGGTGGTTTTTTGTTGTTTGCTGTAAATAATTCCATTTAATCTGTTCGCTAGCTACATTGATTAAATTTTAAGAGCTGTTTCGTTTCTTAGAAAATTTAACAAAAATCTGTATTACATTTTTTTATGAAAATTGTAAATAGTATATAAACTAGGTTCTCCCAAACCTAATATTTCCATATATGCATACTATTTGAGTAAATTTGCATACTTACACTTTAAGTTAAAATACAATTGGCTTTATAGAATATTATTCCCTTTCACAACTCCTTTAGTGCTTCTTAATCCTTGCACAGCGTTTAACGTTTAGATTTAAGCAGCTGTTCTTGTTTATTTCAATAATGTAATTGTTAATGAAAACACTTAATTTGTAAGATTTCGTTGAGTGTTTGGCGCCCATTAAGACGTAATCCGTGAAGCCAATACCAGGCCACTTGTTGTCCTTGTAAGCCCAATTGTCTAGGTGGTGTTTGTTGTTATTGTTTGCACTGAATCCCGATAAGCACGCAACACGCCAAAATAATGGTCCAACATTCACAATTATGCCCTCTGATTTATGGCGACGGGCATTAGACACCTCGCAAAACAACAACAACGAATCAAATAGCCGGCGAAATGAAAATTGGCGCGCAAATGGTCGTGAAAAAAACACCGGCGGAAATCGTAGACGCCACCGAATGCTGCACAAATTGGCAAGTTTGGCAGAGGAACGAAAATAATAACAAAGCGTGTGCTCGTTTCTGTCGACAATTGCAAGGCGAAGGCAACAACGAACCGAAATCGAATCGAAAAATAAACCAAACTAAAATCGCACTTCGTTCTCGATGATGCCACAGCAGCAGCAGCAGTGTTCAAAAAAACGCAACCAAAGTATGCAAAGCACGCGAACGTACTGGCAAACAGGCAAACTGGCAGACTGGCAAACCATGCTTGCCACATGCCGCACATGCAACCGAGAGGAGAGAGAGTCAGAGAGCTCGGCTAAAAAAAAAACTTCTCGAGGCAGGAAGGCCGTTGTGAACGCGTAGTAGTCGTTAACGTAAGCGTTAACGTTAACGTTAACGTTGCCGTCGCCGCCTCCTAGCATGGCCAACGACCGTGCGGCGGAGCAGAAGCTTTGCAAACGTTGCAAGTGTTTGTTGTAAGCGATACCCACAGACACAGGCCGCAAGGGAGCAGCAGCAGCAGTAGGCAGCAGGCAGCAGGCAGCAGTAAAGCAGAGCTTGCAGTCAGCGCAGTTGGGGAGGTTTATTTTACTTCTCGTGTTTTTTTTTTTTTTTTTGCATTTTGAGGCAGCCACCACCGCCGACTGCTGACTGCCTGCTGCATGTCTAAGTGCAGAAAGTAGGTGAGGCAGCTGCCAGTCAGTGAAATGAGCGCAAGCGAGACAAGAGAGACGAACTGTCGAGGAGTGTTTACCTCGGCTTAGAGTCTGAATCGCAGCAGCAGCAGCAGCAGTTGCACTGGCAGCGGCAGCAGTGGCAGCGTAGGCTCGACACAAAACATGAATGAGCTGTGAAGCAAATGAAGTGCTAGCAGCCAACGACGACGATGATGATGATGACGAGCTTGCAACCCGCAGCGTATTTAAATATACCTAAATACAAAAACAAGAAAGAGTAGAAAAAAAAGGGCTATAAAAAAGTGACGTAAAAATGCAACGCATGCAGCCGGCAATGACGACATCGTCTGCCGACGCTGCTGCAGCGGCTGCGGCAGCAGACCAACGTGCAGCAGTGGCAGTGGCAGTAGCAGACGCTGTCAGGCTCCCAGGCGGCTATCATGTCAACGCCGACGTTCTCATTTGTCTGTTTGTTTCGAACTCTTCTTCTTGTTTTATTTCTTTTTTTTATTTTATTTTAATTTTCTTTATTTTGCTGCAGTTGTTGCTGTTGTTGTTGTTGTTGTTGTTGTTGCAAGCAGCCAGACAGGCAGAGCGGCGGAGTCAGTTTAGTTTTGACTACAGATGGGCATATTTTTGTGCCTCATCATCATCATCATCACTGAGCCGCGCTGGTGGCGACACATGCGAGTGACTGCAAATAAACGTCAGCAGAGAAGTCCCAGCATCCCAACAGTTCTCCCAACATTTGTTGTTGCTATTGCCACTGCGGCTGCTGTTGTTGCAATAATCAGCATTTGTTGTGAGCTGCGCTGCCTGTGGAACCTTCCGGCAGCACCATTTGAAGACAGACAGAGTGTTTTAAGCTCATGATACAGTCATCAGGCATCAGGGTCTGTCTGTCTAAATCCCCTTCTAAGCATTTTAAATCTAATCCCAAATTCATTTGAATGAGGCGAAAGGAGCAAACAAATATTTGAATGTAACTAAACCCTAGCTTCTACTTCTAACTATTTAGCGTAAAAACATTTCATATTTAATTGTTTTTAATTACATTAAAAGTTTCTTAGATGTTGGTATTCGTAGATTTCTTTTATTTCCCTCTTCTAATGCATACTTTTGAAGTCAGAAATCATGGTGCACCCTGCTTAATTACTTGTCGGCATTTCTTAGGGGCATTGTTTGGAACATGTGACCAAAAAGAAAAATACAAGAAATTAATCAAAAGAAAATTACAAAACAATGGCAATAAGGACGCAACTGCAAGTCCAAGTCAGCAAACATTGCATGGTTTTAGGCGCCGCTGCAGACATAGAGAGAGAGAAAGAGAGAGAATCATGTAATATGTATGTGTATGCGTTCTAGAGATCCCAGACACAAACGTAGCCCAGTTGAGAGTCGAGCTGCGTTTGACAAAGCTGTTTGCGTGGCAATTGGAGCGCATGCATATCATATGAAGTGTGAGTCTGAGTGTGTGTGCAAGTGTGCGAGTGTGTGTGTGTGTGTGTGTCTTTTATCGGACTTGTTTTGATAGTTGACTCAATGCTAAGCCTATTAAAGCGCTTGAGTCGCTCAACAATTGAGCGGCTTAGCACTGAGCGGGTTTCCAGCTACAGCTACAAAATCCGAACATCTCCGCACCGTAAATGATAGGCAACAACAAAGTTAAGCTCGTTCTCTTTCTCTGTCGTTGCTGTTAATAATTAAGCCAGCGACGCGCTCGTTAGGCACATCCTTCTATAGCTCCTTCTCTCTTACTTTATCCTTAACTGTGTCTATCTCTTTCTATTACTGCTTTTCTTTCCACATCGCTCCGCTTGTCGCGCCAGCAATTTTCTCAAGAAGCCGCACTTAAATGGCTTCCCGTGCGGGTGCAAACAAAAGCTGCCTGACTTCCAACCAGTCCACACACATGTCTATACCCAAACGTATGTGTGTGTGCAAGTGTGTGGGTTGGTGTATTTGTCTCCGACAGCAACAAAAACAAAAAAATATGGCTGCAGCAACAAAAAACAATCTCAGCTACTGCAGCAAGTCGAGTGGCGTCGCCTGGTGGTTGATATATTTTTTTTTTCTGCTACTTCTGCCAACGTGCAAATGAAAAAAATAAAGAGTTGCAATTTGCAGCTGTTGTTGTTGTTGTTGTTGTTGTTGCTGCTGAGCGCAACACATGCGCCATTATGCAATTGATTTTCTTGCTTTTTTTCGTGCATTCTACGTTTTCTGCATTGTTTGT
Source organism: Scaptomyza hsui (assembly GCA_018152825.1). Lineage (NCBI taxonomy): Eukaryota > Metazoa > Arthropoda > Insecta > Diptera > Drosophilidae > Scaptomyza > Scaptomyza hsui. Next base: position 2,017,786 of record JAECXO010000004.1, on the reverse strand, counting down.
GGGCGAAGCTGCTTAAAGTCACTGTAAACTCTTTTTGTTGGATTACGAGTTCAGCTGTGTTGGGGCCAAGGGTCATTCAACCCGCTTAAGGGACTAACTAATTTTTGTAGCCAAGTCAAGCCAAGCCAAGCCAGTTACACAACACAAACAGTGCTGGGCCTAGGTGTGTCTAATTAGGCGGAGCAGCAGCAAACTAAAGCAAATCCTGTGAAAAGCCGTGTACAAGAGAAAACCCAAAGCAAAGGTGTCTAAAGTGACGCTTCATGTGGAAAATGGCAAAAACAAACTGTGTGCTTGCTGTTCCACAAAAAAGGGAAAGATAGCAAATGCATACACACACACACACACACACATAAAGACTTATACATATGCAAACTGCAAGCTGCATCTGCATTTCTATAGCGTGCGCTATCTCATTTGGCGTTGCATGCAACGCGACGCGGCTTTTAACCCTGAATGCAATTCATGAATGCAACTGCGGGCTGCGCAGACAACGCACAGACACACCCATACCACCACACACACATATACACAGAGAGAGACGACTCCTGCTGAGCCGCACGTCAAGTAAAGTCAAGTCAAGGCAGATTGCGTATACGCAGCATTGGCCACTTGCATTATTAAGCGCTACTCCAGCGCTGTGATAAGCTGTCGCAAGTGCGTGAATACATGTGTATATACATGTGTGTGTGTGTGTGTGTGTGTGTGTGTAATTGCTTTTGTTTGCCTTGCATTTTCATTGTGAATGTCAAGTGTTGGCAGCTGTTGTTGTTGGCGCTTTGAGCCCAAGATGTTTTGTTAGCCTAACATAGTCGTCACACGTGCGAATCTAACGTTAACTGCAAGCGTTTGCTATGTCAAGTGGCATTCAAGAGTGCATTTCACATGCCGTGTCTTTGATTGACATTAACATATTGCGTCGTTTTCGTCGTGTTTCTCACGCCGACGACGACGACGACTTAATGTCTGCACGGGCAGGCAATTGAGTGCGTTGCTAACAAGAAGAAAGTTTTTGATTTGTTTTTTTGCCAGCCACTCAAAATATAACAGTCGTAAAACAAGTCAAGCGTAAGATTTGCTGACCTTACGATCTCTAAAGCCACATTAAGAAACCCGAAATTTCAGACCTGTTATGTTAATCTTATTTTTAAACCTTTGTGATTTATATACTTTTTATTAACAAATATTGTTGAGAGACTTTTTATCAAGCTGCTTTATATTCCAGTCTTGTGAACTTTTTACTAGTTTAATCCAATTATAAAAACCCCATATCAGCTAATATTAATTAATGATATTTTAACTGTAAATAATCAATCATAAGATCTTTTTATTTTTGTTACATTTTAAGTTTGGCGATCACTTGACTGATTATTAAATCGTAGCCTTATCTAGCTTTTAGGTGTTTACATTGTTAGTAACTATAACAAACATAGTTATAAATATTATGTTAATTATTCGAAGGTTAGAGCAACCAGTTTTGTTATTCCCCCATTATGGCTCTAATTTAATAACTAAACTTTTTGTAAAGTTAAGTTGAGTCTTAAAATTTTCCCTGAATGAAATCATTTCTGCGTTTCGACATTTAAAAAAGATAATTTGTTTTTTGAGTTCGATTTCGACTAAAAGATACTTCTTACAAGAATTTCAAATTGACAAAAGACTCGCTTTAAACATTTTACTAAAAATCTTTGACAAGAAATAAGAGGAAAAGGTCTTTAGCTATTAAATATGTTTTAGCAGTATTTTGTCTACACCGAAAATCTTCAACATTGAATATGCCGAAGAAAAAAACCAAACATTCCGAATTTTTATGAATGATAAACATCTTTTTGCCATCGGATACGCCAAATTGTTTCCCTTGCATACATTTGCCTAACTTTAGTAAACTATTTAACCAACTTTCAATAGGTATAAAACCAGTTTTACATGTGACTTGACATTCAAAAATAGTTTTTACCTAATATATGGCTACAACAACCTTTTGCGTGGTGGCCCATAAACGATCCCAAAAACACATTGAAATATATCAATCGCATGGTTTCGAAATGATATTCAAATATCGGATGAATGCAAAGTTAATTACATAGGCATTAATCAACAGCGTTGATACGCCTGCATTTAAATCGTATTTAAACTTATTGTTTACCAATTTTCAACACAAGCCCAGTTAGCTCTATACATAAAAAACAAGAAACCAAAAAAACGCAATCAATGCAAAATGTATGTTGTATAAAAAAGAAAGATCCCCATCGTTAGGGCCAGCGGCAATGCGGCGGAATCGCACTTTTACTTTTGATGGATCAACACGATCATTATGATCATGATCATGAACGTAAGTCAATACGCAGAAATATTAATAATGAAATGTATATATGTAAGTGCAACCATGACTGTGTGGCTGTTAAATTAAACTGAAACTACAGCGAAGTGATTAAGAGCGGAAAGACAAAACTGAGCGGGAAACATTTTCACGGCCCTCTTCGAAATTTGATTTCTTCTGCAGCAGCAGCAACAGACAAAAGTCGGCTCTTTAACGATGACAAAATACGACGACGTGAGTGATAGCAAAATTATGCCACGAGCAGACAACGAACGTTGTGAAGTGGTGAAAAAAAAAAAAGATAAACAAAATATATGCATAAAAAGAAATTATGAAATTTTTTAAGTGTGTTACAACAAATCAAAGACAAAAAAGAAATACATTCAAACTGATGCTGCCACAATTACAACTCAATAGCCAAACAAGTTTCTGTTTGCTGCCGATGCTGCTGCCGATGCTGTTGGCGACTCTTCTGCCGAAGAAGTCCAGCCATGTGATCAACGCCACAACGAGCTCAATCATTTGCCAGTCGGCAAAGCGTGCACAACACAAAAAACACACACAGCTTGAAACCAAGTATCATTTTATTTGATGGCCAACATGTTGCTGCTAGTCTTGACGGTAAGCAGTGAGGAGCCCAAATCCAATCATTAATATTGATATTTGTCTTGTCCGTTCATGCTAGTTGGCGTTAATGAGCTGCGCCCTGTCGCAAGATCATTATCATTATCCGCGCCCGCAGATTCCATTCCACTTAACGCCACAGCGTCCAGTACAAAGACCGCCGCCGCCTGCAAAGTTTATTGTACAAACATTTGGACCACATGGACGCACGTATGAGCTGCAATCGCACCAAGCGCCCGCGATTTATGTGGCACATCAAACACACTTAGTGCCTGGAGTTCAACAACAACACCCGCAGCAGCAGCAGCAGCAGCCACAACAATATCACAATCAAGTGCCACATCAGGTGCAGGTGCAAGTGCAACCGCAGTATCAGCAGCTTCAGCAACAGCAACAACATCAGCAGCAGCTTCAGCAATTCCCGCCAAGTTCGCTATACAAAAATCCGCTATTGGTCAACACCAACAGCTATCCGCAAACGACGAATGTGGGTTTAGCGGCACCCCCAGCGCCCAATAGCTACTATGTGCCACCTCCGCCACAGCCACAGCCACAGGTTCAGGTTCAGGCACAGGCACAGGTTCCGCTGCAGCAGTCAGCTGACAGTTACTATAGGCAACCGCAGGCTTTGACAGTTGCACAGCCAACTGCCAACTATGGTCCACCTCAACAGCAGCAGCAACAGTTGCAATCACAGTCACACAGCAGCGACCCACAGCCATATGCCGTTGTCACATTGCCACATGGTCAACGCGTTCAGGATGCTGGCCATGGCTCGGGGCCATCACCCAATGAACCCTCGGTGGCGCCACCTCGTGTCGGCGACTATAGTGCCCAATCGCAGAGTGCCACGCTGGACACCTACAACTACAAGCAAACGATCCCTGGCGATACGCGCGCCTATCAACGCCATGTGACCAACTGTCCGCCAAATGGTCAGTGTCAGCAACTTGATCTGAATCCTGGACAAATCGATACTGATCATCATCAGCTGTTGCAAGCGGCGCGTGCGCAAACTCAGCCAGCTAAGGTCAATTGCCAGAAGGATAACTATGTGCCACCAGGTGCTCAGCCGAATGTACAGGGACAGCTGCGTCCGAAGAACAGACGCACCTATGCCAATGTTCAGGAGCAGGTGCCCAAGTATCCATATAACTAGTGACAAGAACACTATCGAATCGAATTTATTAGTTGTTAATGTTAGGTCCGTTGTTTAGGTATGAAGAATTAAGTAATTGTTAAAGCTAACAAAGTATTTTTACTTTGCTTGAAAAAATAGTTTTTGCCCTTGTTCTGAAAGATTTTAAATTGAAAAATATATTGTTTTTCTTACTAAAACAAAAAAATTTTGTTGTTTTATCAATTTAGCGAACGATATAGCTTAGCTTAAGCCGACTAAAATAATGTATAAAAGTAATTTAATAATGATGGATTTATTTTTGTTTTGTTAATTTAATTCTTATTTTATTTTATTCAATTTAAGTAAAATATTTTAGTACGTGCCCAAAAGTATGCAAAATTTTGTGTAAATAACTCTGGCAACATTGTTGCAAACATGTTTGTTCATTGTTTCGATTTTGTTGAATTTTCTGGCCCTCATTTATTTGTATTCCAGCGAAACTTGTTGTGTTTCGCTTTTGAAAGTATATTTGAAATCTCAAGGAATGCTGGCAACAAATAACAAGTATTTAGCGACATTTAGTAACTCATTATAACAATGGTTTGAATAAAAAGCAAATAAGTTAAGTTTAAAAATAAAATTATAGTATGTAACTATAAGAAATCAAATGGTGGTCATGGTGTCCGTCCATCTGTCCGTATTAACGCAACTTTTTTCGACACCCGTAAAGCTAGAGACTTGAAACTTTGCAATTATGTTTGTCTATAGGCGAGACATATAAAGTGTCAAGATTGGGTTGCCACGCCTACTAGGAGGCTGGGAAATCGATAAATTCGATAGCTGAAAGCCGATAAAACCAAATATTTCTCACATTCTTACAGCTAGAGCTACCAAATTTTGCACGCAGATAGCTAGTCATGTCCCTGAAAAAACTGGATCAAAATTTTGGATGCCACGCCTACTCCTTCCGCCCCCAGCATCCCTGCTCCTTGAAATCGGAAACGCCTAAAGTTTTTACATTTTTTGGGCTAGAGCTACAGAATTTTGTGTCAAGATAGGTACTGACGTTCCCCATCAAAACTTGGATGCCACACCCCCTGATTCCGCCCCCATCCCCCTTCTCCAAGAAATTGGAAACGCCTATAGTTTTCACATCTTTTGAGCTAGAGTCACAAAATTTGGTAGGAAGATATATGGTGACATCTACAAAAGATCTGCATCAAAAATTAGGATGCCACGCCCACCTCTGCCTCTCGGCTGTGTGGAACAACCCCTTAACTAGGCCTGTATGCCTATAAATCAAATGGTCATAGCCGTTGTCGTGTTTGTCGCTTTCAGTGCGTGTGTTCTTCAGCCTCTGTCTCTCAAGCAGAATCTGCGAAATCATTCGACGACAACTTGGCTGTGCGCCGGCTGTGTGTTGACAGCTGGGAAAAGCGACACTGAGCTGGAGGAAAAATCAACACATGCTTTGATAATAATATTCAAAAAAATATGAAAGATAACGAACAGGAAACACCATGAGATTAGCTGAAATAGAGAAATAATCAGAACGTACTAAGGTTTCTCAACAAAGTGCTTGTTTAATTTTACAAATCAGAGATTCGACATAAGGTTATCATCATCATTTCTGATAATGCTCATAGCAGCGTGTGTGATTTTGGCTCTGGCAAAGGGCTTGAGCTTTTTCACCACAAATCCAATCGTTCATTTTGAAAGAGTTTTGCCTGAGCCACAAATGGACACAGTGCTCATTGCCACCGGCATTATCCGGTTCTCCGCTAGACCATTTAGTATAATTCAATCCTACGCCGTTGGTTATGGAAACAAATCGACGATTGTTGACCAGATCATTGCCCGATGTCCATAGCCAATCCGATTGATCATAGCCCTGATTTATCAGGTAGTTGGAAATTAGATCCAGTTCAGTGGCTGATTCGATTAAAACCAAATCTCCGCCATAACGCCGGCATATGTGTGCGGCATCGAACCAGGAAACTTTTGAACGCCATATAAAGTAGAACTTGTGGCCAATCTTCACATACGCCTGCTGAAAATTTCCAGGACATGTAACTGATAAAGAGCCTTTTAACGAACAATAAATGCCGCTTATAAAAAAGCTAAACAAAACTGCGATTAGAACTTTTCGTGATTTAAACATTTCACTGCGATGGCTTAAGAAAGACTAAGATTTAAAAAAACTATTGCTGTTTTATATATTCAAATTCACAACCATAATATATATAATACAGATTTATGGACGGCAAACTCTTATCAATTCGCAAAAAAAATCCAACGCATTAAAATAAAAGTTTCAATACAGATATTATATATACTCAGAAAACATACATATAGATAAGAAGTTTATATACTTTTTTTTAATTTATTTTTTTTTATACTTTGATACCGAAGATCTCATAGTATATTGGTTTTGTGCAATGTCCATCATGGTGTCCGTCCGTCTGTCCGTCTGTCCGTATGAACGCAACTTTTTCTGACACACGTAAAGCTAGAGACTTGAAACTTTGCAATTCTGTTTGTCTATAGGCGAGACAGATAATGTGTCAAGATTGGGTTGCCACGCCCCCTAGGAGGCTGGGAAATCGATAAATTCGATAACTAAAAACCGATCAAACCAAATATTTCTCACATTCATTCAGATAGAATTACCAAATTTTGCACGCAGATAGCTAGTCATGTCCCTGAAAAAACTGGATGCCACGCCCACTCATTCCGCCCCCATCCTGCCTGTTCCTTGAAATTGGAAACGTATATAGTTTTCACATTTTTTGGGCTAGAGCCTCCAAATTTTGTGTCAAGATAGATATTGACGTTCCCCAAAAAATGGCATTACCAAAACTCAAAATTTGATGCCACGCCCAAAAAACAATCCATCCCCCATAGAATGGAAACAATTTTTTTTATGAATATAGATGGTGACAGTTAAAAACATTTGATTCAAAAATTTGGATGCCACGCCTACCTCTGCCGCCCACCTTTTAAATTTGGGAGTTAAGTTATCTTCTACAGTTTTTGAGCTAAAGTCACCAAATTTGGTAACATGATAGCTGGCGATGTTTACCACATGGCCCACTCCCTTCGCCCCTGCATTCCCCCTTATCGACCGTTCTTTTACTGGTATCAAAGTATTCCGCAGTCGGTTGCGTCCGACTCCAGCGTTTTTACTTGTTTCTTTTATCATTATCAAAAAAAAGACACCAAAGTCATCAGCTATCAACCCAATTAGCTAATTGTCTTTAATAGCTCTTAGCTCTTGGCTAAGCTATCTGACTGGCATCATTTATACCCTAGAGAAAAAGAGGCGAACCCGGATGACTTGCTTAGCCAAAAAAATTAATTTCTTTTAACACAAACCGAATTCTTCATTCCTTACTTAATTGGGAAATATTCAGCATCAGTTTACTGTAAATCGCAAACAAATCAAAACCTGTCTCCAAACGTCGAATGATAAACAAAACTTTTGGCTTAGTCATTTGTTTAGCATCTGAGTGAGAGATATTCCGCAAAGAAATAGCTCCATTTATGTTGTTGCTGATTTAGTGTTTATGTTTACAAAATACAAAACAAGTTTCACGTTTTGACGTCAAATGTTTCTAGAAATCTGTGACAGTGACAGTGGGATGAGATGTATTTTTGAGGTTGTCACCAGCTATGCAACGCTGTGGCGCCACAAGAGTAAACAAGATGTCAACGTACACACAAGGGCCATTATGATTATGATGTAGCTTCCGCTAGCTTCCATTTAAGCACTTGAACTTAATAATAGAGAGAGTTTGTTTAAAGAATTACGCCATAACAATATTAACAAACCAAATTACCTTAAATGGGCTTTAAATTCGCTTCTATAAATACAAACCAAGAAACGATTGACTAAATGCTAATGACAAGCGCAATTAAACAAATTAGGCAACTAATAATTTGTTTCATCAGATGAGATAAAAATTTGTTGCGACAAGTCGTCGAAAAGCTTTTTAGAAACCGCATTCCATTAATTTGCGCAATGCATTATTACAATAAATAAATAATTTATTTTTAACAAACAAAAACAAACAACAAACGGGAATTCCTTTTGACTAGAAAGTTGTTCCCGTTTGCTATATTTAGAAATCATGATTGTACTTTTTGTTATCTCCGGGATTGACGCTATAAAGATCGTAATCAAACTGATCCCATTCCGCATAATCCGGTCCCCGAGGCTTTGTGTTGCCCTTCTTCAGTTTTCGCAGCGCCTTCTTCTCCCTGCTGATGTCCACCGGAGCAACTTCTTGGCGTATGCGATGCTCCTCGGGATTGAGAGGCTGTGGCGAACGCACTGGTGTGCTGGCTAGGAACTGTGATTCATCCATGCCCAGATCGTAGCCCGGACTCATGTTAGCCTCATGGAAGTTGGCAAAGGTTTGCAGTTGCATTGACTCTGCTGGATGATGATCATAATAATCGGGCATGATAAGATTATAGTTGCCAGTCAATCTCATTGGCGGCTGTGGTCTGGAGGCATAGGCCAAGTATGTTTCACTGCCGGCGGCGTTCAGATCAAAGGGTCTCTTTAGCGTGCTTGCACTGTAGCGGGGCAGCGCTTGACTTGTGCTTAGCAGTAGGCCTAAAAAGCAGCTGAGCAGCAACTGTAATGGAGACCGAAATCAATTTTATTGATATATGTTTTAGGTTGAGTAAAGTATATTTTTAATGCTTACCATATTTTTAATAGTTTGGGCAGTCATTTTTATTTTCACTTAAATCACTTGAGTATTTTCTGTAATTTCTCTTTGAATTTCTAGTACATTTGTTTGCACTTATATGAATTTTAAGCACTTCAACTTTTGTTATGCGCTACGTTTAAATCGAGCTCTTAAACACATCTAATGTTCTGAGCGCTTGGTGTCTTTATATTTAAGGCGAACATCAAGTTCAAGTCGTCAACAAAAAAACACAACATTTCGCTGCGTTTGTTTTTATCTCTTGTTTGTTTTTTTGGGGTAAATCCGGTTCGCAAAGCACCGATTTCCAACTGAGCGCGAACATTTGGATGATGCTCCGGCTCTGACTCTGTCGACTGCTGGCTGCCGGCTGCCTTTGAGTGACGAGCGGAGTGACTGACACATGCAGCAAACGTCAGGGCAGGTCAGGCTGCGAGCTGAAGCTGAGACTGCAGCTGGATAGATGTGTGTGTGAGTGTTCCAGAAAGGAGCTTGCGTCATGCATCAAGTTGCATGTCAAGTTCATTGCGCAGAGAACGAAACAAAAGAAATGTGAAATCCACCTGTGACATGTTGATAAAGTTTGTTGCATCTTAATCTGGCACACATTTCACTTACGATAATTCATTTGAATTTGATTACGTTTTGACAGGGCATTGTTTACCTGTCCTTTTATACGCTGATTGCCATAACTTTATAAGCAAATTAATACAAACATATTAAATTTAAATAAAAATATTAATTACACACAATTTGTGTACCACTGAACTTTTGTTTGGGTAAAGCAGTTGATTATAATTTTCATATACACACACATACGCACTTTCATATTACAAATTGGTACATCAATCAAAAGGTTTTGTAATATGACAATTTAATTTGCTGTGCATTGCCGTTCGTTATTTGTAATTTGCATTGTGTGGTTAAAAATAATGTAACGCTATCATAAAGCAAATTAAAGGGTTTTGTCAATTAATATTTCAGCTCAGATTTCAAATTGGAAGGTATTTTACAAAGGAAAATTTTTTATAAAATTGGTTGTTAAGATGAGGTATGTGATTTTAATCAGATTTCTTAATTAACAAAATAAGCTTTCAATCATTTTCTCTTTAAACTTGTTTGTCAGATTTTAAAATAAGTCTCAAGGTTTGAAAAAAAGTCGAAAAACATTTCTTAAATTATGTCAAAAAAAACCTAGATTTTTATGAAATTCGAAAACTTCGCCTAAAAAAATACATTTCTATATAAATTCTTTTAAATACTCAGACTCTATAACCCTAAGCATAATATCACAAACATGCTCGCCCAAAATTGACTTTCAATCAAAGCCACTTTTAAAACGAATTCAAGAGCGAAATTAAAAATAACAGCTTTGGTTTTTTTTTCAAAGGCTTTCGATAAGCTTTCGTGTTCTGAAAAAAAATTACAAACCCCTTCCTCTCCAAACAACCCGAACTGATAGAATTATTTGCATTACATTACATTCGGGCGACAATCTGCCTGGCACTGTTGCATGAACGAAAAAATTAAAAAATAATTAATTCCTCGAATAATTCCCTCAAACGGCGGCGAGTAACTCTGAAGCTTATTATGCACTTACATTATTCGCGTATTTGTTTAATATATTTTTATTTTTGGTGTAAATTGTATTCAGTTTATGTGTGTGTGTGTAAATTGTTGTTTGCGCTTAACAAAACTTTTATTGTGTTTCGTAGCTGCAGGGCCTCCACCCACTACCCCCTCTTTCGTGCATGTTTGAGATCAAAGACATGTTTTTGGAAGCAAGTAAGATAAAAAAAAATGTAAATGTAAAAATATTTTGATGAGAATTTACGTCAGAAAACGCTAAAAAAAAATTCTGGACAGCAACAGAAAAATGAAACAAAACAAAAAACAAACAGCAGGAATTTGACTTTTAATTCTTGTTTATTGTTTTAAAATGTTGATAACAACATTTCCAATTAGTTGGTGAGAGAGAGAGAGTGAGAGAGCATATTTCAAAGCATGCCCTTCCCCGCTCTATATATATATTTGTCTGTCGGTGGAACTATTTGTAGAGCTCATGCAACAAACCCAGCCAGGCAAAAGCCTCAAAGCAACGTGCCCCAAAACTCAACCACAACATTACATCAACTTGCCCGGAGATGCATCAACGCCCCATCAACGTTGTAAGGCAGCTCTGCTTGTGGTTTCTATCCCCCCTCATGTCCTGCACCAAAATAAAGCTCAAAAACCTCAATGCTATGCTCAAGCGTCAACCCATGCTGTAAATCATTATCCATTCAATGCTGGTGCACGCAAGCAAGCAAAGCAAGCAGGCAAATGCAAATCGAATTAGATTTAATATGCATTTCAACCACAACAAACTGTGCACATAATTTGTACGCCTCATTCCCTAACAATTTAATTGCAGACTTTGTTGAGTCGGTCAAGTTGAGCCAGCCAGGCAGCAAAAATGTTTAACCAGAAAGCCTCAACATCATTTTCAATAAACTCGTATGTTTAATTCAAAATTTGTAAGCTGCTCAATTGTCTTTAATAATTTCATTTGACACTCATCAATGAAAGTGCACTTTAACTAAAGGTTTTACTTGACTTTAAATTGTATTTGGCCTTTGAGTGTTTTAATTGATTTAAATATGTAAGTCTTTTATTTGTTATTAACTTATTATCGCTTTAAAAGGATTCCTGCTCCTTTGAATAAACGTTAAAACATATTTACGACTTTATTAAAGCATTTTTCTTCGCTCGACTCGCCGAAAACAATGAATTATCGGCTTAAGTATCAGAGTAAACCGATTTATTCTGAAGATATATGAAGTGCAGAAAAAAAGTGATGGTTCTTTTGGCTTTTACAACAGACTGTTGACCCAATTAACAGCATCTTTCACTGACAACTTAAAGCTTTTGCAATTATTCAATATGCAATGTAAAGTGTACTTGCAATACACACACAGAGGCATAAAATGGGTCATTAGCGCCGAGTGGGCTATTTGAGGCGGGCAATGGCCACGCCCACTTAATTGTCATTAATTACATTTATTTCATCGATGCCTCTTACTTAATCTGCATGCTTGCAACGCCTCGCTGACATCCACAAAAGGTGTGGCAGCAATGACAGCTTCATTGAAGCATAATTAACAGCAAATATTCACACATAAGAAGCTTGCAACAATAAGCTGATAATTGACAACTGACATAATCGAAAATAGTCGCATTAATATCGCTGTATAAAATCAAAATCCAACTCGGAATCAAAATCAAATTTACAAATCCCATTCAAATTCCAAAATTCAATATTGCAGTTTGGTTTTATGGTCTGGTCAAGTTAATCGCGGGTTAAATGATAAAGTGATTATATGTGTGCAGTGTGTGTGTGTGTGTGTGTGTGTGTGTGTGTGTGTGTGTTGTGGGACCACCCGTTGACAGCAATAAATCAGCACGTGTGATGAGTCAAAGGCGAAGGCGCAGCGCACATGGCTCATTAATCACATATCAAATTACGAGTACATTATTCCAATTCCAATTCCAATGCCATACGTACATATATTGTAAGATTGTACTATGGGGATGTTTTGAGGTATGTTGTACTTTGAGTCGGACTATGTTCATTAGAGAAAGCGAACGCTTTAAAGGCCATGCGATTTCACTGTTTACCCGCGCGCTAATTGTAAATGCCAATCAGGAAGGCAGGACCAGGGATCTCAGTCCTGGAATCCAGCTAGAAAGACAAAGCCAACTCAGTTGAGTTGAGTGGCAGCGGTGGCATCATCGTCGTCTCTCTAAAGTCGCTGCCTGATTGCGCCAATTGGCAAGCGCACGGGCCACACGCACGACTGCCTCATACAAACTTGAAACTAAACAAGTAAAGAAACGCTTTCTAAGCCATGTCGAAGCTAAGATGCCCTTGGTGCTACTACTACTACTAGAAAACATGAACATGAATAGTTAAAATATGTTTTCTTTTATAAAGCCTTTCAATCAATCCACATAAACCCATATGATTACTATACCCTCTCGGGAAAGAGTATAACTAGAGACGTTGTCGCATCTCTGGTAACGCACAAAGATAGACAAGGAGAGCGCTGATGTAACGAAACGGTTAATTTAGACGGCAAGGACAACGACAACAACAACGTGAACAACAACAAACGAAGGCAGTTCAAAAGCTGTCAGCACAAGCTAAGAAACACACAAGGAGAGAGAGGGGAAAGAGAAGTCGACTTTACCATTTGCATAGGGGCGTGTGTGGGTCCAGGATCTGCAATTGAAATTGTCATTGCGAATACGGTGTAAGGGCGTTGGGGGGTGAGAAGGTGGAGGGTAAGGGTTAAGGCTTGCTGTACGGGTTTATTGCTGGATTTTGCTACTCTGTTTGTCGTATAAAACATTTTTTAGTGTTTGTACTTTGTGCGAGCTGCTGGCAAATGCTTAGAATTTAATTAGCCACGCTCCTCGATTATGGTCCATTTTAAGCAGCAAGCATGAAATTACAGCTGTCTTCCTAAACACACACAACAATACACAACACAATATTAAAGCCACAAAGCATGACGTAGCTTGTGCAGGCCTCTTTGAAGTACGAATGTTTAATATTCTCTTTCCCGAGTAGTTGGCATTATAGATATTAAAGGTTAAGCTGAACAATTCCTTATTGGCGGTAATATTTTTTTAAGTAAATATATTCTCTAAAAAATTAAGCGTTGAATAAAAAAGATCAGCTTTAAGTTAAAGAGATTACTCCTTTTTAGCTTGGATTAAAAACTCATGCTACATTTAGAACCATCTAGGAGATAAGAGGTGGACACAAATCACGTTTTGCCACCCTTTTCTCGCTCTTGTCATCATCATGTTGATGTCTTCGTTTTACTTAGTTTTGGCTGTTGTCATTGTTTGTCGCAGTTGCAGTCTGTCCGTCTGCGCTTAGCGTTGACACAAAACAATGGAAAACACTTCAGCACTTTCATTTTTCAGCTGAAAAACACTCTCAAACACAACCGCACCTACTCACATACACACACCTTCACACAGTGCAGCATACTTTTTGTGGATTTTTATTTATTATTTTTATGCTGACAGCGCGCAACACACACACACACACACTCACAGAAACACACACACAAACAAACAGTGGCAAACAATTTGCAACGTCGCACTCAACATGAAGTGTTGCGGTTTTTTGTTTGTTTTTGTTTTTGCTCTAGCATGTTTTTATGTATTTTTAGAAATTGTTTTTAGTTGCAAGAGTCGCTTTTGTATTTCAAGTTTGGACAACATGGCAGCAGCAACTTTAGCAAGTGGAGTCATCTGGAGGCGTGGCATCCTTGATGACAGATAAGACACATATTGTAAAAACTTTTCTGATGCACACACACACACATGCGACAGCTGCTGCATTCAATTAAATGAACCACCCTCACACCCATCTTCCCAATCACGCTCCTCTGTCTCTCTGACACAGCGCTCGAAAATATGCAACACTTTTTTTGCGTGTCTTGTTATTTTCTGCAGCCGTTGCACATCTTTATTAATCAGGCCAAGCCAATTTTTAATTAAAATCCACTAACCAGCTGCCGCCTTGAGCAGTGCTGCACTCAACAAAGGTTTCGATCCACAGCAGGAACAGGGTGTGGTCGCCGCCCCCTCCTCCCTGCAGCAGCGTTCGCACCACGCATCCGTCGCATTATTCGCATGAGGTGAGCTAATTAAAATGCATTGTTTGAGTGGCAATAACTATAAAAAACAACAGCCAAAAATGGCCAAGAAATCTCGAGTCGATAGTGACCGACTAGCAGATACCATGTACACTTTTTACCACAATGCAGATCAAAAGTATTTTTAAACTCAGAGAACTTTCTTTCTGTTTGTATCAAACTAAAGTACATCTTCTTGCTAACCCTTTTAACTGTTTTCGTTTCAGGTACATGGTATAAAAAGTGTTATGCTTCATAGTTATTTGCTTACATAGGCTGAAAAGTGTGGCCCGAAGTTCCGATTGGCGCCACAAAACCAACTGCTGGCGGCCAAGTGGCTGTTGCTGCTGGCGATGATGATGCTGCTGCTGTTGCTGCAGGCGGCGCCAACGCCATTTTTGGCGCTGTTTGTAAATATTGTATGTGTTGTCGTTGTTGCTGTTGTTGTTGCATTTGAATTGGCAGCTGAGTGAATTGTTGTTTTTGTTGCTTTTGTTGTGTAGATGTCGATTGTGGCCGACGTTGTTGCTGACGTACATTGACGCCATTGAACTCCTGCAATATTTGAGGTTGTTGACTTGCCCGCCGCCCAGGCTCTGAGTTTTCATAAACAAAAAAGTGTTGTTGCTGCTGCTGTTGTTGTTGTTTTTGTTGTTGTTGAGGTTGCTGCCAATTTGGCATAGTTTGCCTCAACAATTGCTGCAACAATGGCGCCAATGCATCGCTATCCTTGATTTCTTGCAGCTCCGTTGCTTTCGTTATTTGTATTGGTGTTCGTTGAGCGGTCACATGATTTGGCAGCTGTGTGGCGCCTCCCACACCCCGTCCTCCGCGTTGTAAATAGGTTGTGTAAACCACACTGCAAGTAAATGACTGCTCAATAGATTGACCTGCTTTTTTTAGCTAGCTAAGCCTATGGACGACCTACTTTGTCCTCGTTCTCGTTGCCGGCTGTTCAAACAACTGTGCTTCAACTAAGCAACGGCTCCAGCAACAGCATATTAGATACGTCCTCAACACAGTTAACAGCACTGTTTGCCAATTGAAAGACATATTTGGTCGAAAAAAACTAAAAACGAAACGAGAGAACCTGCCACCTGGAAGTTTAAATATTAACTAAAAACTCGCTGTACGAATTATGGAGTTTTGTATTATAGAAAACCAGCCGCAATAGATTCGATTCTGAACACAAAAAACTTGTTGATGTCAGTAGTTTAAATAGGTTCTCTCTGTGTTTTTATACTATGCATTAAATTATCTTTTTTATTATTTTTTTTTTTTTTTGGCATTCATTTGTATAAATAAATAACATATTGTTTGCACATAATTATACAATACATAAACATGTGTGTGCTCATAAATATGCATATAATTATTATTAAGTGCGAACAATCTAATTAGCATATTTTTTGTCGTAGCTTTGTTAAAATCACATAAAAAACTACCTGCAAGAAAAATCATTAAAGTCATTTTGTTTAAACCGAGTAATATTTCTACTAAATACCAAATTAAAATTATATTGCTTGAGGACCACCCAGATGTCGTATATTATCAATGAACTAATCCAATTCTTATGCAAATTTATTTATATACAATTTTTATTAACAAGTTTGGGGTATTTAGCTTAAAGTTCTGGTTTCTGAGATACCCTATGACTGGTTTTCTATTGAGGCTTTTTAATCTGAGACATTTTAGTATGGTATTGAATTGTAGTATTAAAACTTTATACCCATAGACTTCGTTAAGGTTTACAGGGTATTAGAGCACAGCTTCTGTAATATTCCACCGGTTTATATTCGGGTATTTAATTAGCACAATTCCTATGTAAATTTAATAGAAATCTATTATGTAATGTTGACTAATTTGACAACTTAATCAAGATTTATGTTACTTATTAATATACAGCATGTATCAGCTTAGTAACCAACAGGATATATACTATGTATATACTATTACTTTAATATTCTTATAAAATATATTAATTTTATATGTCTAAATACAATCATTTATCTTTATAACCTTTAAACTAACTCTTTGCTCTACTTTTAAGGTAAAACTTCCTTTGAATTAAGAGATCTATTTGCAGTTCTACTTATTAAGACATTTTCGTTTTTTTATGCCCATTTGTAGAGTTCAGCGATAAATCTTTCATATAATCTATTATGCTTATACCCTTCAAACTGTCACTTACTAATACTTGACAGATAATGCTTGTAATTCAGCATGTTTGAGTACTGTTAGTTCAAGGACTGGTCAGCTTTTTGTCTCTCTCTCTCTTTCTCTCTGTCTCTGTCTCTGGCGACGGCTGTCAATCTGTTAAAGGGCAATCGCTGATGGGCATCTTTCACACTCCAAACGCATATAGTCATAGTCTATGTGTGTGTGTGTGTGTGTGTGGCAAATGTTTTTCCATTAAATTACATGCGTCCTGTCTACCGCACACTCACTAACACACTCACACACCAACGCACACTCGACCACCAAAGTCATGAAATTTAGTGTTGGCGGCATAATTAGACCATCAATTGCGGAAAACTCATGACAGTCATGAATGGGCGTTTGTGTGAGGCGTATAACCGCAGACCAACAATCCCCACAATCACACACACACCCACAGAGATAGGCACACACATAGCAAAGGGGAATAAAGTAATATAGCCCAAAAGCATAAACTCATCAGCGTCGGAAATGCTGACAACAATAACAACCACAACAAAACTGGCCAAAAGCTAAAAACGACGTCTGTTGATGCTGGCCAACATCGCTTTTTGGCCGACTGTTGCTTACAGCAATAACGTAGGGATAATATCACTCTCTCTCTCTCTCTCTCTCTCTCTCCCCCCTTTCTCCATTTTGGGCGAAGCATGAATGCAAAGCACAAATGCTACTTTTGTCGCTCATAAATATTCACTTGAATATATTTTGGGCTGATGTTCTTGTTTTTGGCTGGGTTTTTGGTTGGCTGCTGCTGCTGGTCGCTTTCGTTTTCAGTTTTTGGCCAAAAGGCGCAAAAGTGTGAAAATGTCGAGCATTTTTATTACGACTATTTTTTGGTGACTGTGGACTGTGAAAGTTAAGCACATAAATTACATGCGAATTTTTGTACTGAGAGAGAGTGAAAGAGAGGGAGGAAGTGGGGGGAAATTAAAAGCACATTGCCCGGTAAAACACTTGCGACGCGTCGTATGTGAAGTGTGTTCTCTTTTTAGTTAAATTACACGCTCTAATCCACAACTTTTGAGTGGGCTGAAAACCCTAAAACGCAACTCAACACTGCAACCAAATAAACTCTAAACATAAAAGGCGACATTTCGTAAAGGCGCCAGAGGGCCACCAAACAGAAAACCACAGTAGACAAGCAGACAGCGCCAAAGACCTAAGCTCAACAGCACACACACACACACACACGTATGTATATATGGCAGGCAGCTAAAAGTATGCAAGGCATAATTCATGCTGATGGAATTGTATGCACGAATATAAGGATGAGAGAATACGGCAAGTGAGTAAAGTCTCTCTTTTTGCCCTCAGTGCCTGAAAATCATATGCATCACGTGATTAAACGCGTCATGCATGAAAATGTAAAATATTGCGCTGGCAGAGTGCAAGAGAGAGAGAGAGGGAGGGAGTAAGGGGTAGACAGGCACACGGAGTCAACGACTGGCTAGGGACAGCGAATAGAACAAAAAAAATAAAATAAAATAAAATGTGAAACGAAAAAAATATAGAAAAAAATTAGACATCGCACGTCATGTTTACTTGACTTGACTGGCAAAGCCGGCACAAGCGAAAAACAAAAACCCAAAAAAAAATAAGAATAACAGCTCGTGACCAGCAAACAACAACAACAACGACAACGACAACAAAACGCCTCAGTTACAAATTTTTCACAATTTTTTCTCATTTAAATGGAGAAATTGTGCGCTGACTGCCACTGACTGAGATGAATCTGGGCAGCACGTGCTGAGACGCCTTCAGCCATCATCATGCCATGAACTTGGCCAAAAAAAAGTACAATAGAAGGGGTTGGGTTTCGCCGGGTTGCGACAGCATGGCTAACGCCATCAAACTATGCTTTTGCAATTTGTGTCTTAAATGCAAGTAAAATAGCACAGTAAAATGTGAAATGTGAATTTCTCTATGTGCGTAAAACATTTTAATGTCCTTCGCTGAAGGTCAACAAGGACGAAAGTGCAATAAGCACAGTCAGGCGAAAGCATTTGGAACTTAATGAGACTATAAATTATGTTTTACTTTGCATTGCGCTTAATAAAAATAACAACTTAAGTATTTATCCATACTTTCTTATATAAAATATGACTTACAAAGTTTAAGCTAGCGAAAAATGTTAATAAAATTTAATTTGAACACTTTGAATTTATGGAAGTTGAAAGAATTTTTGGTATTAAACTTAAACTTATATTATATATCGCTTGGTGCATTTTTATTTTAAATCTGGCTTTAGAGCTATTATAACTAAATAGTTCCTTTTATTGCTACAATGGGTTTATTCTCTAAAAGAAATATGCTTAAAGTATTATAATAAGAACAACTTAGTTCTCTTGTTTTTGTACAAGTACTATCTACTTAGCTACAGCCACACTTTAATACGCATACGCCGCATTAGCCACTTCCTGCCACACTTATGTGTGTGAGTGTGTGTTTGTGTGCGTGACGTCACCCCACGTTGGAAAAAGTTTTTTGTACACTTTGTGCAAATTTATTACTGCATTTTGTATATATCATTCAAAGGCGCGCGCTCACAGTGAAATTATGTCAGGCAAAGCAGCTAAAAGTTTAAGTTTAACTACTTTTCTACGAGTTTTTCGTAATGCTGCAAATGCATAAAAAAGAAAAAAAAAACAGAGTAGGTTTACTCAAGGGGAAAGTATTGGGTTAGAAGATACTCTACTTAAGGGATGTAAAGTTAAGTAACTTAACTTAAGAATATTAAGATTTAAATTTAGTTTCATCTAAAACTTTACCCAAGTCTAATTAGCTAACAGGAAAGCCTTTTTAATTCAAATTTAAAAAGCCATTATAAGGCTTACGTATATGTACAGGATATACAAAAACACACACATATTAAATGTGTGACACACAGAGATAAAGCAAGGAAGAGAGAAAAATAAATGGCAACTTTCTTCATTTGGTGTATGCACACTTTGTCGCAGTTGCTGCTGCTTCTGTGCCATCATCTCGCTGCACTTAGCTTTAGTTGATTATTTTCCACTTTTTGCTTTTAGTCAGTATGCTACTACTTTTTTATGGTTAGCTCCTGCAGCAGCAGCAGCCTACAAAATGTGACAAATTCTTATGTCGCTCTGGCTCAAATGGTAAATGCTGTTGGCCACGCTTTTGGGTCTGACACACTTTTAGTTTCTTTTAGCATAGTTTTTCTTCTTTGGTCCGCAGCGCAGTGCGGCTGAAGCCGAATTAAAGTGGACACGTGCCACATGCAAGCCAAAGAGAGAGAGAGATAAAGGGGCTGGAAAGGCAGAAGGCAGATAAATGGAATGTGACTGGCTTAGTGTGCTGCCTACTTGAGAGCTCTTCATTAGTCGCTCCATTGAAAATTTAGCAATGCATTTTCCACTGAGTGGCTTGGCTACTTTAAGCCAACTGCTTAGCCAAAAAAAAAATAGAAAATGCCAAACACAAATAATGTAAGAAAAAACAGATACAATAATAACAACAAAGCTGCAAAAGTTTTGCAACAGCAAATCAGCGAAAGCGCCAACAAACTATTAAAAAACTTTACAACAAAAGAAAAAGCAAAAAGTTTCAAACAGAGAGCATAGAGAACTTGGATATGGACTTGGATTTTGGATTTGGCTGCTGCTTCTGCTGCTACTGCTGCATATCTGACGAATGCCAAAAAGCAAAAGTTTTTCCTTATTGCTGCAAGTGGACGGTCGAGACGTCGAGTCGTATACACAATGTTTGTGCTGATTGCAGCGCAGCAAATAGCTTTTGATTTCACAAATCAAAAGTTTCTTGTGCGGGGCGCACGTGATTTATGCCTGCAGTCCTGCTCCAAGTCCAGCCCCTTCCTGACCCGTCCAGTCCAGCAGACTGGCGACATGCACGAGCGCTTGCTTGCGGCACTAAAAACTTGCAGCCGACATTGTTTGACTGGCCGCTTAATGCGTAGCTGTACACTAGCAAAAACATTTCGAAGGAAATTTAATAATATCACAGTCAGCTTTTCTTAACAGATATCTACTTAAGCGGATTTTGGGCAAGCATTTCAATTTGGCAAAAACAGATTTTTTATTGCTATTTCTAAGTTTCCTTTTTTATTCAATAAGATTTTATCATCAAAACTATTCAAGAACTTAGTAAACGTTAAAATCTTCTTTTATAAAAATTTGAACATAAGTCTTCTTTTATTTTCTTTATTCTGCTTTAATCTAAGTGTAGGTACAACTTTTTGGAAGGTTGTGCATTTTAATGTTAACCTTAGCAATCCACACAAAACTTCTAATGAATGCAGCAATGCTTAACATGCTTGCATCTAATTGCCAAACACTTGCTTCCTGCAACTTGCAACTTGCTTGTTTTTTGGCCAAAAGTAAACGTTAAGTTATAACGCATTGTTGTTCTTGTTCTTGTTGCCTGGTAATGAAAATAAGATTGCACACCTTATGGAGAACGAAGCAGCTGCAGTTGCAGGTTTAGGCAGCTGGCTTAAATGCGCTCGCTAAGCGTCTGTCAGTCATAAATAACATCAAATAATAGCCAAGCCGCAAAGCAGCTAATAAAGTGCCGCAACAAGCCACGGAGCGGGTGGGGAAGGGTAGTGGTGTGTTAAGGAGTTTGAGTTTCGCGTGGCAAATGCCAAAAAGTTTTGTGCACAATGCTGCTTCCGCTAAGCGCAATTAAGAGGCAACAATAACCAGCGGAAAACAGCACTAACATGCTACTGCCGGCTTTAGCAGGTGTAAGCGGACTTGGCCCGAAAATCTAGGCTAATTAGTTGCACTTAAACGTGCAGCGGGGGAGGTGGGAGGGTTGGGGCTTTAGATGCCACTTAGTTTCGCACGCCTCATCCCAAGTTGCGTACTGCGTCATTTAGTTTTTTGTCTTGCCGCCACAAATGGTTAACATACTTTTTGGGCCAAGTGCGCTTTAAATACCCGCTGAACAGTGTTGGTAAATGGTTGATCAGCTCGAAAGAAATGTTATAAATAAATAAAAGTATTCCAAATAATCTAACATTCAAATAAAGATAAGAAAAATTAAATAATATTGTTTTCCCGCTAAAAATAGCTAGAGTAGACCCGAAAAAAAGCGAAATTGGCAACACTGGCTGTACCTGCAGTTGTTGCTGCCACTTTTATTGTTGGCAGACAAACAGAAAAAATGCTGCCAACATTTTTGCGGGTGGCAGAAATTGTCAACAGACCGCAAAACATGCGAGCAATAAAGCAACTTTGTTGCTGCCACACATACAAAAAATTCACAAACACACACACACACTTTCACAGGCAGACAAATATGCTTGGCATGCCTGTTTGTCTGTCTGTTTGTCAGTTAGTCCGTTTGTCTGCCTGTCGCATCATCGAAGCGTAAATGAGACATT
This sequence comes from Scaptomyza hsui, assembly GCA_018152825.1. Classification (NCBI taxonomy): domain Eukaryota; kingdom Metazoa; phylum Arthropoda; class Insecta; order Diptera; family Drosophilidae; genus Scaptomyza; species Scaptomyza hsui. Next base: position 1,995,726 of record JAECXO010000004.1, on the reverse strand, counting down.
TGCGACGCTTGTTTAATTAAAATAAATTTTAATTTAATCAAAAGTTGTCTCTACATAAAAACAACACAGAACAGCAGCTAACAACAGCAACAACAACAACAATTACCACTAACACCGGCTGGCACTTAACATTAAAATTGTTGGCATAGTTTTAGGGTGCTCCTGCGGCACCTTCCCCATTTGACAGCTGACAGAGTTGCTTTGTCCTTTGTATATATACAGTTTGTAGCACACGTGTGCCTTAAATAATTGTTTAATCGTCGTCGCATTGTCTACGTGTCAATTATTCAGGTGTTTCACAGTGGGCGTGGCACTTAATTAAATTCTTACAATCACGTTTTGATAAATTGCCATAGTTGCAAAAGCATTTCATCATACAAATTACCTTAACGATGAAACATAAATGGTTTAATGATTGAATACGTGCGAGTACGTCATCAAGTTTAAAAACGACTAAAGCTATGAACTCTCACTTCAAAATACTTTGAACAAAGGGTATTCTTTAGTTTAGCTCTTAATATATTATGTTCACAAAGTTTCAACTCTTTTGCTAGCTGTTATCAAATGCTGCGTTCACATTCAAATGCAATAAACACACACACACAAATACAATTGCCAGCTTTAGTTGCAAATATATATAGTATAAATATATTTATGTATTCTCTGTGTTCGCACACACACACATTGTGGATGAAGCAATTCAATTAAACTGCTTGCTTAAAAGAAAAGTTTGTAATTTAATTTGGCCTCGTTTCGACAGACGACAACGAGCAGAGAGTTCGTTTGTTCAGCGCCTGGCAATGTTGTTTCCATTTATTTTTGCGACAGTGAGCGAGAACTGTGAGCGAGCTTTTTTATTAGATTGTGAAAGCGAAAATCCCGCCAACATGACGGATGAGTTATATGTATACCATATAAAAAAGCCAAGCAGCTACGGAGCTCAAACCAATTGGCAAACACAAATGCAATTTCAGTTGTGTGTGTGTGTGTGTGTGTGCATGTGTGTGCTCAACAAATGTTATTACAATTAAAAAGAAATGCAACAGGAACACAAAAAAAATATTCAATCGACAACCAACAAAAAAATGCGCAGCGGGCCCATGAAAAATGCATATTTGGGGTTTAACCGAAAAATAAACAAGGCCAACAGCAGCAGCAACATCATGCCCCAACATCATGTGGCAACACAATTTTATTTTTGCATGCCAGCGCGCTGAGCCGAAAAGTATGCAACAATAAATTTTACCACGATGCGCGGCTTTTTTCGGGCATTTTGTGTGTTTTATTTGGACACCCCCGAACAACACACAAATAAATATAAAAAAAAGGATGTACTAAAAACAAAGGCAAATAAATTGTTGTAAAAACTAAAAACACTTTGACTGCCAATTTTCTATCAATTTTGTTGGAAAATGTTTGCAATTGGGCTTTTGTATGGCTTAAATGGCAGCCACTTTGATGGCCATGTGGTGCAGCGTGGTGCCGTGTGGTGTCGTGTGGTGTCACTTAACGTTTGTTATTCCCAAACCATGAACACGAAATTGAATGTCCAGCAGCGACTATTTATTCGTGTTCGAAATCCTTTAATTTGCCGTATACATATAATCAAAGTTTCTTTTACGACCAGGTCGAAAATTGTAGCTATACAGATTTTATTAGTTAACAGAGCAGTCAACTGTACCAAGAGCCAAAAACAGAAGTTCATAAAGTTCACAAAGAAACACTTGTCTTAGATATGACATTGAATTGAGATACAGCACCTGCATTTTATTGCTGCCATCTGCAACGAACCAAGCTGGGAGCATTTTTAGATGCATTTTTGGATTGTTGTATTTTGCATTTTACAATTTACGCTTTGCTTTCTTGCTGCAAAACAATTTGTACCCTATACATAAATTTTTATTGCGGTTAGGAGTATGCTAGACTATTTTATTTATAAGAGCTCTTTGATCTCTTTTATAATGCGTCTTTATCTAGGCAAACAATAAAACAAAAAAAATCTACTTCTTCTAAGGATTGTACAGATTTTAATTTTACGCGCTTAAATCTTCATACAACTCTTTCTAAGGTATTTGAAAGTCATTTATATATCAAACGTTTTTTTTTGCATGCTGATAAATATCATATTTGATTTGCCTGACAGCAGAACAAGTTTACTGTCTGCTCTGGATGCAACCGGGCGTGGCATGTTGTTGTTGCTGGGAAACCATAAGAATGCGATAGGCAGCTGAAACCGAAGCTGTTGCTGCTTGTTGAGTAATAACAAATATGATAAGGTTTAAACGCTTGAATGAAACCGTTTCAAGATGTTGCAGGCTGATGACGCTATCAACAACTTGCTGAATATTTCTGCATGAGAATATACTATATATTAAAGGCAAATAATTGTTGTGGTAGCAATAGGAACCAACGAATTAAAATCAAAGAGAAAAACTTTTGAACTGCAGTGCGTTAAAGTAATTTAAGAGAGAAAAGCTAAGCTGTTTTGTAAATTCTTTTTCACTGCCATAGATTTTTTAATGCAATGCAAATTTGGTCATAGTTTGAAAGAAAAACAGTTAAAAATGAGAAAATGCAAAAGCCGCAAATGTCACTGCAGATTAGTAACAAACAAAAATGCAAAGCCACAAAAACGAAATGAGACTTTCAGTTTGTATTAAATTTACAGAAAGCAAACGCTCTAAGTAATAAGTAGAAAAAACTAGGAGGTTGCTTGACTACGAAATACTCTGTATATTTTTAGGATACTTATAGTAAAGGAGAATTGTTTCAGGGTATTTGAAACGACTTACAGACATCGATAAAAAAAAAAAAAATTAAAGTGCAACGCTCTGATAGAGATAATGAGAGGTGGGCGCAGATTAAAAGTACAGCACAATATGAAAAAAGTAAATTGCCAGTAATTAAAATTTGAGTACTGCAAGTCCACAAAGTCAAACGATGCAAATGAGCAAAGCCGCCGACTGAGCTACAACAATTGAGTGACAATCGCAGCTGCAATTGCTGCTAAAGGCGATCGTAAACAGCTTTCCAGATCAGTTTGCTTAAAGCCCACGAAGCTGTTAGGTTATTGCTATAGAAAGCGCTCTCTGTTTTTTAAACTATCTATCGTTTTTTGTCGACATGGAGCAGTTCTATTGGCGCAATAAGGTGGCTGTCATCACAGGCGCTTCGGTTGGTATCGGAGCAAGTATAGCCGTTACCTTGGCCAATGCCGGTATGGTTGTGGTGGGTCTGGCCAGGCGTGGGGAACTCATTGAGGTAAGCATTTACAGCAAAAAAAAAACACACAAAAATCAACTTTTAAATTAGTTATACTCATAATAATAAAATTAATATTCCAACTTACCCCCTAGACCGCTTGAGTTTAACAAAGAGATTTTAGTAGACACAAAAAAACGTTTGTGTTTACAGTAAATGTTTTATATTTAATAACAATAAGTGCTATTATTATAACACACACACACACACACTTGCTAAAACATTTACTTATACTCACCAGAATCACCCAAGCATACTTGAATTTTTGAGAATCGCGGAGTAGAGCAGTGTCTTTATAGTCGTTAATTGTTTTGTTTAAGACGTAACGTATTTTGTTAGTTTCACACACTTTTAAATTAACGACTATGTGACTTAAAAATTCAAGTTAGTCTTCCCGATTTCTGGACTACCTTTTTTCCGAGTGTAAGTCAAACATTGTCCTTGCAGGCACTCAACGATCAAGTGACTGGTGAGGGTAAGATCTTTGCTTGTCGATGTGATCTTTGCGATGATGAGCAGCTAATCAACAGCTTTAAATGGGTAAAAGAACGTTTCCAATGCATTCATGTGCTCATCTGCAATGCCGGCATTTTAAAAGCTAGTTTTCTAAGTGGTAAGTGGATGAAGTGTAAAATAAGGTATCTGAGATAATGGCTCCTTAAATTAAGAAACATCCACCAAGGATATTAAGGAACTGTTCGATTTGAATGTGGTGGCCACAGCGAGCTGCTTGAGAGAAAGCCTAAAGCATATGGGTACAAGCAAGGTGCGCTGTCATATTGTTGTTATTAACAGGTAAGCCCCAAATATTTTGCAATATGTATATGCAGTCTAACAACAGTTTCAAAAGGACACATTTTACATTCAAAACTTGGTCCTCATTCAATTTCAAATGTATTCATTATCGATAACTTGACAGTTACAGAAATAAGTTTTAATTGAAATTATTTAAATTGAATTCTCATTTTGTATGTTAAGCTTGTTGATTAGGTTCGATAATTAAATAGGCCACCCTCTCACAAAACCAATAGCCTTGAGTAAATAAATGACAACAAGTAAAGTTTGCATTCAAAATTGGCCTAACTACACTAGCAGCATTAGCACAATTATCGCCCAACAAACTAGAGCGAGAGAGAGAGAGAGAGAGAGATAGAGAGAGAGAGAGAGAGAGAAGGAAGTTGTTATCATTTTGTAAATTATATTTGTCTAGCTGAAATAGCGAAATTGGGCCTAAGCTTAAATAGGCGCTCATGCATCATCACAATGCACTTACCAACAAAACAAACACACTTAACACACACATAAACAAGCGATTTGCATATGCATTTGCTTTATGGTTGTAGTAGTTGCTTGCAATGTACAAACAACTGACTGAATGTTGCCTTGAGTGGCAAAACATTTGCCCAAAATTATGTGCCTACGTTCGTCGTCTGTTCGTGTATGGGGCCCCACTAATGAAAGTGCAAATAACGTTACAATTGCCAGTGTTGTTCAGCGCATGAATTTTTCATCAGATTCACATTGGGGCATTGTGAGTTGGAGCCGATTGCCACGTTATTTAAATTAAATTAAAAGCCATCGCACAAACAACGCATTTATTGATATTTAAATGTTGAAATTTACGCAGCGACTCGGTTCTGTTTACTGCTGTTGCTGCTGCTGCTGTTGCTGTTGTTGCTGTTGCTTTGTGGTTGTCGTGTGCATTAAAAGCTTTGCATTTGCATTTGCATGCCCAAAGTGTTTGCACAAACAGCAACACAACAACAACAACAACTCAATTATTCAACATAATTAAGTATTTTGCATTAAGCAGCACTCACACCCCCATACCCACATAATGCATTTGTGTGTGTGTGTGTGTGGTGTGCTTGTCTGCTGTTGATTTTTATTTCATGAATTCCAATGCGCAACGCATTTAAAATCAAAATGTTGCGCATTAATTCGCATCGTTTGATTCGCGCTTTTGCTTTAATTGAAAATTAAATTGATTTTGTTTAAATGCAAGCAAACACACCAGTTGATTGATTAGTACATACTTGCCACAATTTATATTAAACTATTACGCATACGCACTGTACAACTGAATTGAACTAAATTCAACATTAACTGCAATATTCTCAAGCTGAATAATATATGTAAATATCTAAAAGCAGGTCAAGTCAATCAAAAGATGTGACTCGAGAGTAATTATTTATAAGTAGGGTATTGCATTTGACGTTCAAAATTACACCAGCCAACATATTTTCTTAGACCAAAATATTAGTATGCTAACTAAAATGAACATTCTTATTAACCTACACCTTACATTACATGGAGAAACATTTTTTTGTTGCATAGTGTAATTTACCAAGGCAAATGATAAACTTTATGTCATATTGCACTCAAGTAGACTAATTTTGCATGTACTCAAAATGAAAGCAGGTCGAATTAATCAGAAGATGCAGCTTAAGATTTATTATTTACAAGTTGAATATTCCCTTTTTAACGCAAATGAATAATTTTGGACAAAGGTAAATATCCCAGCTTTACGCCTTTTTGGTCAGAACGTTTGCATTGTGTACATATGCATTTAAATTAACTGCCATGCATAATTTACAGTTTTAATGAGCAAAGAACGAAGAAAGTTCGGCTGTAATCAAATATAATTCAGCAAATGTGAAAATCAGAAAAAGCGAAAATTCGAAATGTTGTTTAACAAAAGAAAACTCACAAGCTGAAACGTTAATTAATGTGAAAATTGATATAATTTGGCTGCATGCGTTAATTCAACAACAAAAGGCGGCCCAAGGGGCGTTGCTAATGAACGGACATGGGCGTGGCGTACCCATCTATATGCATCTCGCTTAATGTCAATGCAATAATATTAAGACTTCATTAATTAAAAGTGCTAGAGAAAAAGCCGGGGAGTTAACTGAAGGAACCGCTGTTTGCACTTAAACTGCCAACTGCCTCAGACTCAGTGGGAAAATTAAAAGAAGTTTACGCAATGTTTGCATAAAATGCACAACGACAGCTCAGTACAGCTCGGCATGAGATCCTGTCTGCCAAGGGTCCTACGCCTTTTTTTTCACACGCAACGACAGCTGTTGGCCTTCATCATCATCGTTGTCTTGTTGATTTTTTTTTTTTTTTGTCTGTTGTTTCGAGTGGGCTTACATTGCGTAGCAACGTTGACTTTATTTATTTACCCAACCTTATGCGTAACGCTTACTTCACCCACCCCACTCTTACTTAGTGTGCTTGGACATCGCATACCGGAAGTGCCGGTACCCTTATTCAACGTTTATCCGGCCACGAAACATGCAATTACAGCACTTTGCCAGACGGTGCGCCAGGAAATACATTTTCTCAAATTAAATATTAAATTATCGGTAAGTTAAATGCAATGCATACATTGCACCCAATTGTGGGATGTTGGGGCTTGGGGGATTGGGATTAACAACCCAACATTTGCAAATGCAAACAATTGTGACGCGTCTTCTTTTCGCCCGCATCGCAGAGCATCTGTCCCGGACTGGTGGACACCGATTTTCTGAATGTTTACTCACAGGCTGTCGATGAATTACCCAAACTGCAGGCAGACGATGTGGCCAAGGCAGTCCTCTATGCCCTCAACACGCCCGATGGAGTTCAAGTGGAGGACATTACTTTGCAGAAAATGCGAAAGTTTGACTAAAGTCTGTTAAACATTAGCTGCATTTTAAAATAAAACATATTTGTATTATTTAACTTTACTTTTATTAATTTAATAAACGATTTATGAATGTACAATATTCAAATTTATTTTATGATGTGAATATCCCGATTGCAAGACATGTAAAATTAAACTATGCACGGCTTTAATATTTTAAGCAAGAAGTCTTTTCGCGCCTTTATACAGTGCTGTAAAACACTTTTAAGTTCCACCGGTTCCGCTCTGAGTTCATATCTGAACCGCAGCCAACTTTGTCTGCTAAACATTGTTCACGTCTTAAAATATCGATGAGTGAGCAGACGATACGTATCGATAGTTCAGATTTCAAATTATTCCAATAAAAATGCCAATTAAATGCCAAATAATAGCTGATATTGCAGATAAAAGAGTTGCTTGCAATTACATCACTTCTTTCATGCCAACATGGCGCCGGGATGCTAAATTTTGAAAAAATTGCGGATCGCTGTTAATAACAGCAATGTTAACTGTTAGGCTACCGATTTAAAGTTGCTATCAACCTAGATGAACGACTATCGTTCATTGAGTTTAGTGAGTCGTTCGATTGAACATATTCCGAACGATTCGATACAACGTGTGCAGAAAAAGTAATAAATAATAATAAATCGCTAATAATAAACGGAATATGCATTTAATACATATACACAGTGTCTGATAGAATACATCACGCATTTATCAATACAGCTGTTAAACGGCTAATGGTGCAGCGTGCAATTAAAATACTGAAAAGGGGCAACTAGAAATGTGTGTCCACGTAGTGCAAAATCAGATTGTCATGTCTGCTGTTTTTATACATATAAACCCCGTCCAATAAGTGGTGCGGCGCGAGCGCTAAGGGTGCGGCAAACTTAATATGATTGTGGGGCGCATAGTATGCCTAGCTCCAAAGTGCGACATTACGAAACTCAACCAAATTTTTTGAAAATTTAAATGTACTATGCGTGTTAACCACGTACACACATACGCATACAAAAGCCGTAGTCGCTCACACATGCAGACGCACACACACACACACACGCATAGAAAGAAAGTATAGTTCGGAGAGCTTGACAAAGAATTAAAACAGGTTTTTAACCTAATTACATACGCTCAAAACTTTACTTCCTGTACCGCGGCAGTTTTTCCCTAGTATTTATGTCAAGGCTGCTTGGTCCGTGTTTTTAATTGGGTTACGCGAACTAGAAAAATTGATTATCAATAACAAAACAGAGCCGCGCGTCCGTCGTGTGAACATTGAACTTGTGCTCATTTCCTCATTGTCTGTTTTTCTTCTTTGTTTTTTTTTTTACAGCATAACACCGCACTCTTTCCCCCCACACACACACACAGCCTTTGCTATTTGAAACTCACGCCCGCAGGAAACCACAGCACAAGCCAAGATGTTCATCTGGGACTGGTTTACGGGTGTTCTCGGATACTTAGGTAAGCGTCTGGTCAAAAAATGGAATTTGACATTGCTACATGAGCGCATTTCTTGAGCGTTTGCCAACAACAGCCAAAAATAAGAAGCAGCAGAAGCAGCAGACAACAAAAGAAAATGAAATCTTTCATGCTGTATGCGGGCCCCTTATGCGTATTGTATGTATTTAAGAAGCTGTTGGATTTTTAATTAATGACGCTTCAGTCAAGTCGGAACTGACGTGCAACTTGACCTTATACATTGGCATTGACTGGCAACGCTACAATCGAGCGATCACTTTAATTCGTATTCATTATTGATTTACAAATTATTTGTTTAACCCAACTGCTTAGGTCTATGGAAAAAGTCCGGCAAACTATTGTTCCTTGGCTTGGATAATGCTGGTAAAACCACATTATTGCATATGCTCAAAGATGATAAGCTTGCGCAGCATGTGCCAACACTGCATCCAAGTAAGTGAAAGCCTTCAATACATAAACTTCAAATTGTATTTAATAACATGTTTCTCCATCCCTGCTTAGCTTCCGAGGAGCTGTCCATCGGCAATATGCGTTTCACTACATTCGACTTGGGTGGACACACTCAGGGTAAGTGTTCACATATCCCACTATTTTAGGAAAGTATTAAAAAACTGTAAGGTGCTCTCATTAAAATCATAAATACAAACATTTCGCACATTGAAACGTGCTGCTTTGAATCTAAATATAGCGCAATGCATACACAAAATCACAAAGAAGACACAGCAAAAAATAACAACAATCAGCGTAAAATATAGCACAGCAGGTCACCCATACCACACAATATATACCACTTGTCATGTAAACGCATTGTAATTTTTGTCATCTGTTGCCTTCACTCTTCACAGTGATAGCAAAAGCAACACAGAGCTCTGAATACATTTGCAGTGGCTGTAAATATGGCAATACTTACGTTCCGTTTTATAAGTTTAATCTATAAAGATAACATATTACCGAACAAAACAAATATTATTCAAAAATTAAATTTTTCTGAACAAATGTAGATGTTATATATTAAATATTATTTAAATTTATTGTTTTGCTTAACTAACTCAAGAAATTTCATCATGCTCCCAATGCTCTTGAGAAAGAACGTAAAGGTCATCCATATCTTACTGCTGCACATGTATATAAAAAATCTCTGCAGTATAACTTTCAATATTTATATCGAATATTAAATACTGTGTGTGCATCAGTACAAACTTAAAACAGATATTTAAACTTTATTGAATTTTGTGTATGCTAATCAATTGATAACCACTGTGCATGGAAGAAATATAATAAAATGCGCTAACCAAACACGCTGGTTAGTTAGAAAGAAACAACAACAACAAATACGTAACTGCACAAGATCAACAACAAATTAAAATGCATACACATACGAATAAGTTGTATGTGTGTGGAAGAAAAAGCTAATTTATATGCGCCTATATAATGTAATTATAAGCGTGAGATGGCGCGAACTGTCTATGTATGTAAATAAATTAGTGTATGAATGTATGTGCTTTTATTGATAAGCAAGCAGCGAGACGTTGCTCACGTATAAGTATATCATGATATGTATACCAAAAACCAAGTAGCTTTGTCAGCGTTACGCTCGATTTCCGAGCACTAGCAGAATCGGAGCAGTGTTTGGTTTGAGTGAGACGCTAAGTTGTCTTGATATCAAAGTCGTGCCTGATAACAATTGGGCGGCTTGTTTGCGTGTGATTAATTCATGTAATTGGACTCTTTAGATAAGTCTATTGTTAATGAATAAAACTAACTTTGAAATATGTATGTCAATGTGTATTTGCAGCGCGTCGTGTCTGGAAGGATTACTTCCCAGCAGTAGATGCCATCGTGTTCTTGATAGACGCTTGGGATCGCGGTCGCTTCCAGGAGAGCAAAAACGAACTGGATTCGCTGCTCACAGATGAGGCGCTCTCCAACTGCCCCGTGCTCATATTGGGCAACAAAATTGATAAGCCCGGTGCGGCCAGCGAAGATGAGCTGAGAAATATGTTTGGACTGTATCAGTTAACGACCGGAAAGGTATGTTTCGTAATCTGCTTTTATAGTAAACATTTATTAATTGGTATTTGTTTCTGTGTTGCAGGGCAAAGTTGCACGCTCCGATTTGCCTGGTCGCCCGTTGGAATTGTTCATGTGCTCCGTGCTGAAGCGACAGGGTTATGGCGAGGGTTTCCGTTGGTTAGCGCAGTATATTGATTAAGTCATGATTAACACATAACACACAACAATAACAAAAAGAATTCAACAACATAAACACACCACAATACTGAGAACATGGCTTAAACAAATTCAGAATGGACAAATACAAAACAGAAACCGACAGTAAGCAAAATGAAGCTGCGAGCGCAATTTTCCAATTTATACACAATGATAAACAACAATAAAACATAAATGAAAACAAATCCAACTAAATTAAATAAAATTAATATTTTTAAAAAGAAAATTCAAAGTGCAAAAACTCTTCTAAAAACAATTCAACGTAGACAACAATGTAAACGGGAAAAAATTAAAAAATGCGTGGGAAAAGCTTTTAAAAATAATTATGTATGAATAATAAATTGTAGCGAATTAAAGGTGATTTTTTTAAGAACATGTGCTTGCTTGTGTTGCATAAATAAATTTTATTATTTAAACATTTTAAATTGTACAATTTTCAATTTTTTTTGTCTCATGAGCAGTTGTCTTTTGTTGCTACATTTCTTATTAAGTTGCATAACAAACAATTTATTTAAAAAACGCAGATTAAAAATAAAAAGAGTGAACAACTTTTGTACAAAATCAATCCATGAGTTTTTTAAGAAAAGTGGAAGGAAAACCACATCCCCAATTAAACAAACAAAATGCATAACGTTTTTTACAAATATAATGAATTTATTTATGTTGCAAAACTAATAATTATCCTTGAGTCTCAAGCAAACTCAAATCGACTGGCTGTCTTCACCAGCGATAATTACATTTCTCACATTTGTTATTACAGCAGCATTAATTACTTGTCTATGTATAAAAATATTACTAAGCATGCAAAATAAGCAGGATCAGGATTTGCGCTTGGTGCGACTACACGGACGCTTTCGTCGCGGTAACCGGCGACAGAACAACAATTGGCGATGGAACAGCCTGAGAAGCAGGCCATTCCTTTTGGCTTTGGGCCGACATCAAGAACGTGAGGAGCCCATGGCACTGCCATTATCTGCGCTGTTGTTACCACCAACCATGCGTCGCTTCTTTTTTTTCTTGGCAGTGAGACTTTCCTGGCCGCTATCCGTATTCGAACCGGCTTCTGCCTCGCTCTCCGATGATGAGGAACTGCTGGACGATGACGATGAGCTGGAATTGCTTGAGCTATCGGAGGCAAAGCCAGTGCTCTCGTTAATATTAATACTTTCGGCTACTTGGGCCAACTCCGGACGCTGTTCTCGCAGCATCCGTAGCCACTTACGCGACAATTTCGGGCGACCACGCACAGTCTTGTGCCACACGCATGGGAAGTTCGTAACACTGCTAAAGTTTTGCGTAATTGCAATAGTTTCGTCAAGATTGAGGACCACATGCCACCATCCACCCGGCACAAACACCGTCTCGCCGGCACACTGAAGCACCTCAATGGGTTTGTATTCCTGTGGCCAAGTTGGCAATTGGGTGCGCGGGTAGATGGTGCTGAACCAGGTAATGGCCTCGTCGCGCTGCTTCCCACCCATAGCGCTGGTGACCTTTAACAGATCCTTGGGCGTATGCGTGGGAAACAAGCACCAACGCTTATGGCCTCGTATTAACGTATTCCAGGCACTTGTACCTAACGGATCTATATGAATACCGGTGCCGGAGCGCGCTGGACCCATCACAAACCAGCGATATGGCGGCCGACGCTCTTCGCCACAGTACTTGAAGAGATCATCGCGAAAGTATTTGGGCACCATATAGTCGTCAAGAAGCTTGCGCCGGCGATGATGCTCGCCGAAGCTACTATCAAATATGTAGAGCGGACTGTCGTCGCGTGTCCCTTGCATGTACTCCACATAATATTTCATTTTCATCTTGACACTGTATCCTTCGTTATCTTCGCCGCACTTAAACTTTTGATTGCGATACTTCTTGGCCAAGCGGGACATAGTCCACTTCTCCTGGGCCAGCCAGCTATCGGCACAGCCAGTTATTACCACGGGCATATAGGGACGCTCGAAGCGTTCAATGAATTCATCACATGTTACTGTTGCATCGTCGATTCTTTCCAGGTTATCCGTAAAGTCCCAAAATGACTCAAATTTTTCAAAATAGCGCATTGCAACCCATGCGGTCTCTCCGTCAAGTTCTGGCCGGGCTTTTCGCTTAACATCGCGCGTACGCTTCCGTGATCTTTTCGGCAACTTAAATTCTTCACTCATGATGGGAAAGTCAAATAAATTAAGGGTAATGGCAATTAAATAAGTTTGTGAATTTTTGCACGTCGTCTTCTTAGCAAATATCGATGAGTTGCATATATTGGACCAATATTATTGGTTCGATGTATCGCGGTTTTAGAGGGTTGATGCTCAGCAACTCCTATCGATAAGATATTTATTATCGATGCCAACGCCATTGCCGAGGCGTTGCCACAACCACGCACAAAATGTAAATACGAGTCAGGAATCCCACTATTGCCCATTAATCGATAGTTGAGTGTATTATCGTATACTTCACTCATGTGACAGAGGCGAAAAAGAAGGTGTTTGTGTAGGAAAATAATGATAAGCCAAGTTGGACAAGGTACGTTTTCGAATACAATGTTTAATATCGTACATTATCTTTTCGAGAATTTTACAGAGCTCTACAAAGTGCCGCATCGCATTTTTGATCATCGAGTATTTGTCAACGGCGAAATTGAACTATTTCTTGACAACTTTGAAGTAAAACGCAACGATAGCGAAGTCGAGAATCTTTTCCAGGTCACCGAAATTGTGGGTTCGCTGAAATACGATTTATCCGAACGTTGTGTGGCATCAGGCAGCGAGAACCTTACCCAACTCGCTACCAGTGTAAACGATTTGTTGAGCGGCGTCGAAGATTTGCTTGAGAAAGCAAAAGTGGAACGGAAAGTAAGTACATATAAAAATACATACATAAGTAACATTTGTTGCCTTACTAAAAAAAAAAGAACCTATTACTAATTCTTGTATATAATTTATGGTAAACAGCCTAGCGCCGAATTGCTGGAAGCTCGACGTGCACGTGAACAACGCAAAGCTGAGTTTCTAAACAATTTGAAGCACGACTATCAACGTCTTGACAATTCATTTGAGGAAAAGGAGGAAGAAATCGCTGAACTCTACTCTGATCTGCAGCTTAAGCTCAACATACCCAAATAATTTGAAAAAACAGTTCTCGTCATGCTGAAATCAACAATTGTCGACACTCGTGTACGAGTGCGACCATCCAAGAAACTGTTAGAACTCCTAGATGCACAAAAGGAAAATTTTAAGGAGATGCCAGAAAATGTGGCAAAAGTTCTTAAGGAAAACGGTTACAGTTTGCCCCCAAAAACAAAAATACTGAATGAAAACGAAGTAGTCTATAAGCGACCCACAATTGATACTAAGCTGCTAGCGAAATTAACGGCGGATATTCCCGAAGTGCCTTTAAAATCTGAAATAGACGATGTGGAGGATGAACAAGAGGAGGATCAAAAGCCTGTTGAGGGAAACTTTCTATATTTAAACGATATGCACTGGCTGCGCAATGCTTTGACAGATCTGCGTCAAAAGAATAAAACAAATGTATTTCTTTATGAGCTACTCGAAAGCTGTGAGCTCATATTGCCTGAGAATGAGTATAAACCGCGTAATCCCGAACTGGAGGCACGTTGCCAACGTTTGCGCGATGAACAACAGAATCGTGAATATCACAAGATGACTAAGAACGTTGATCCGAGCCTTAAAAACATACCTGAAGATACCATTGCCTATCAATGTAAGTCCTTACTCTTTCATGTATTCCGTCAAATGTTAAATCACAGTGTTTTTTTGTTTTACAGTGAAAAGCCTTAATAAGCAAATCATTGCCGTCGCCCAGTTCATTTTCTCAGTAGCAGCTGGATTTACATTTGGTTTCTTTGGAGTGAACCTTATGGTTGGTCCACTGCCGTTTGGATTTCGCATTCTGTTGGGCGTCATTGTGGCGCTGATCATAGCGCTGGCGGAGATGTACTTCCTAGCTAAGAAACTGCATGAATATGACGAAGTCCTAGATGCACCCAAACGCAAAAAGCCAGAATCACCTAAAAAGAGCGGCGTACAAAAACTCAAGCCTCACGTTGATTAAAAAGCGTTTGAAATCGTTTAGTTTTTATTGTTGTTTGCAATGTTTTGGTTACATAAATAAGTTTTGATTTTAACAGAAGGAAGGGCTTTGCGGCATACGTTGCACAATACAGACAGACACTTCTTATTCGTAATGATTTTGGTTGGGGTTGGGGTTATTCCAGCTGTCGTCCACACCATCGTTGCCCCTTCCGAGCAGCGCCATCAAATAAACAAACATAATAAAAGCCAAAATGCCGCTGAGTACCAAAAACCAGGTACGACGCCAAGGCGGACGCGACGAGGGTGCATAAAAGCGACGTGTCCAACGAGAGAAAAGTTCAGCTGGTGTACGGCGCTGATATTTATTGTCATCCCGATCTGTACCACCAATTGGCGACTGACGCGGCAACAGAGGACGCCTACTGCTGGTACCTTTACAAAACAAAAAAAGCATTTAATATAAATCCGGCACATTTAAATCATGTGTTAACAGACCATGCAAATCACCAGAGCTAGGCGGATTAAATGCATCCATTAGCAGCACGGAATGTGGACTGGAGCTGTCGACCCCTCCATTCGGTTTCACACGCTCGCGTTCGCCAGCGGAATTATGATGCACTTTGGTAATATTGCTAACTGCCGCCTGGCTACTAACAGGCTTTGCCTTCAAGCTATTGTTTTGTTCATCTGGCAGCTGCAAGAAAAAATTGTTATTACTTAACAAACAAATTAATTTATATGTGCATTTACCAAAGCAAGACCCAGCCCATAGCGGCCCCAGTTGACTGCCGCCAAGTAGTTTTTGAGTACATCTGCCACTGGTGAGACCAGATTTGATGTGGGGAATATCTCCACGCTGCAACTGGGGCACTGGTGACCACTAGGCGCTGTGTTGGCTGGCAAACCGGCTTGACGTGCATTCAAGCAGTCCCAGTGATAAACATCTGGAAAGTAACAAGAAGGTTGAGGTTGATGTTTTTGGAATTCCATATACACTTACGATAACAGACCAGACGTACACATTCACCCTGATCTAGGGTTGTGCCGCACAGGGTACAATTGGATATATAGTCGCTATCACGTAGCCATTGCAGATACGATTGCACTATGCACTGAATTAAAATTAATTAATAAATATATATTTTATATTTATTTAAAGCAGTTACCTTTGGATGGCTCTGGACCATACAGTGCTCACAGACATTGACTCTGTGCTCAAAACAAAATTGGTTTGTCACCAGTCGTTTTGGACACTTGCAAAGCCCCATTTCTTTGTTTAGTTTGTTATTGCTGTTGTCGTTTTTTTTTTCGGGGCGGTGCAAGTAATTATCGCATTTTTTGTTAGAGTGTGTATGTATATCTTAATTAATTTTAATTTTGTGCTAAGCTTTTGTCGAAGTACTTTTTCGAGACAATCACAGTATCGTCAGCCACGTATTTATACTATTTGCAGAGCATACAAATTCTTATCGGACTTGCGATTAATCGATAAATAATTTCTGCTGTGCGTTCTTATTGAGAAGTTTTGTGGAGCAATATATATAATTTAAATTAAAAGAGTTTTTTTTTAACAACATAAATGAAATGTAATAGGGGATTATTATTTACCTATATTACAATTTTTGAAACAGTAAAAAGCCATTTCAAGCATACTTAAACAAAAAAACCAATTTTAATGCTGGTTTTCTTAATCTAACCAATCATTCATATATTGACAATTAATAGCGGTTACATCTCCACAGTCGGAGCAATTTTTAATCACGGGGCATATGCCACAAGGCATTTGAACTAAACCAGGTGCTGGGAGAGGTAAATTAACTGCACGATAAACGTACGATCCATCAGATTGTAGAATACGTTCTGCATTGCCATCGTAGACCACGGTTTTCAGTATGGTCTCCAAATCATCTTCATCTAAATTGACTTTACTTATTCCCAAGTCTGAAATAAACTTGTGCACTTCCTTAACAGTGCAGCAGGACATTTGCTTAAACGCTAATGGACCTTCGCGTTTCTTTTCGGCACCCTCACGTTTCATTTGGAGAAAGCGCAGGCATTGCTGATTTAGGACATCAACAAATTCTACTTCAAAATCCTGATCCTGATACCAGGCTCCGCCCGTTACAGATCGATCTGCCTCCATATTGTAGAGCATGTAGACTTTCTTCTTGCTAGCCTAATATGCATAAATAAAATCGTTTCAATAAAAGCCCCTTTAATAGCGATCTTATACTTACATTGACAGACTTAACAGCCTTGATGAGTTTCTTTGTTTCCAAATTCTTCAGGATTTTGTTTAATTGTGTCATGTTCAAATTGGATTTAATCCGTATATCACGTATCCAGATTCCTTTGTTGCCGCCCTCTTCCACTATACTGTACACGATTTTTTCTTCGTTATCTGCATCTTTGGGCAGTGCACTTTTCTTTTGCGGATCTTTGGCACGATATATAAGCTTCTCGCCTTTCTTTAAAACTTCTATGCCGCCCTGTTTCAATAAGACATTAAGTCCTTCAACCCGAGATGCAGCGGGCATATCAGATAATGCTTTGGTAAGATCATCATTTGTCGCCCCACCGGGCACTCCCTGTATAACTGCGAGAAGCAGCTCAGCAATCTCATTAGCTGCCATTGTGTGATCTGCAAAGCCAAAATTTAAATTAACTTTAAGCGCAACTATTTTAAGTGTGGAGCAGCACTGTTAATTAAAGTGATTGACAACGTCAACAAGTGAATGGTTTTGTTTTCAATTGAAAGAATAAACATATGTACGTCTGCTGCATAGTTTTGTTAACTTACATTTTTTTCGTTACTAACAATGTCACAAGCACACAGCTCAGATGATGAAACAGATTTTCAGACCGTCAACACAGCTAATCAACAGCGAATACAGGAAAAAGTAGCAAAGGTATGTCAAAAGCGAGCTTTAAATAAGAACTCAATTCCTTGACTGTTTGCCGCACGCTGTCTGTTTAATGTGGTGAAATCTGTCAAGAGCTAAGTAGTTCTGTACAGGCACTGTTAAACAAAATCAGCTGTTAATAGCATTTCAAAATATGCGAAAATTAAACACACTATTTTTATGCCTTGTAGATTAATTATGCTGACGGTATCGTCGATGGACGGGAAAAGGTCTTTCAACTTAGCTTTGATCAGGGCTACGTTGACGGCTTAAGAACGGGCATAGAAATTTCCAAACTCCAGGCATTTTACGATACAATAAAAGGTACCGATGTTGCCGATAACTTGACAAAAGAACGACTAGCCCACCAGGAAATGAAGTTGGCCAACGCAACAGATAAAAGCCACTTTAAGTATTTAGAACATCAAAGTGAACCACTCAGTGTTGTATCCGAGAAGCAAACTGTCTATATTGACGATTTATTGGTACGCTCAGCCGAAATCCTAAACACAACCACAAATTTATTTAAATCACAAACGAAATGATTATAGTGTTAACCTGGTTTAATGCGTGTTTTTGTGATTAGGAATTATAATATGTGTGAACTGAAAATTGATTGACTTATAAATACAATCCCTCGGGCGTGCCCTCCTTCTTGCGGTACAAGACGCTCTCCTTTGATTTTTTAAAGTCCTCGTTGTTGACCTTCATGCGACGCTCGCGCAGCGCCATTAGTCCCGCCTCGGTACAAATGGCCTTAATGTCAGCGCCCGACAGATCGTCCTTGGCCATAATCAGCTCATTCAGATTCACATCCTCGGCCAGGGTCATGCGAGAAGTGTGAATGGTGAAAATGCGTCGCTTAGTTTTCTCATCTGGCAACGGAAACTCGATCTTACGATCAATACGCCCAGGGCGTATAAGCGCCGGATCCAGAGTTTCAATGCGATTCGTTGCCATGATGACTTTAACATCACCGCGGGAATCGAAACCATCGAGCTGATTGAGCAGCTCCAACATGGTGCGCTGAATTTCACGCTCGCCACCAGAATTGGAGTCGTAACGCTTTGTGCCCACGGCGTCAATTTCATCGATAAAAACAATGGATGGGGCATGCTCCTCGGCAACGCGGAAAAGCTCACGCACTAGCTTGGGTCCATCGCCCAAGTACTTCTGTATAAGTTCAGAGCCAACGACACGCAAGAAAGTCGCCGAGGTCTGATTGGCGACGGCCTTGGCAAGGAGGGTCTTGCCTGTGCCGGGAGGGCCATAGAGAATGACGCCCTTCGGTGGCTTGATGCCCATTTCTTCGTAGTATTCGGGATGCGTGAGTGGAAGCTCGACAGACTCTTTGATCTCCTGGATTTGAGTGTCCAAACCACCAATGTCTGCATAGGTTTCTTGTGGCGCCTTCTCCAGCTTCATTACAGTGACCATTGGATCTGTATCGTCGCCTAGAACACCCACCACAGCGTGAACCTTGTGATTCAAGAGAACGGAGCAGCCAGGCTCCAGTTGGTCCTTGTCGACAAAGGACAGAATGCTGACGTAGTGCTCGGAGCCCACGGATGTCGACACAATGGCATGGTTGTCATCGATAATCTCCTCCAAGTTGCCTACTGACATTGGTGTGCCACGCAAGTCATCTACCTTTGAGCGTTCCTCTTCGTTTTTCTCATCTTGAGGCTTAAGACGCTCCTGGTTGCGGATAAACTCATCCTCCATCATCAGATAATCCTTGATGCGCTCCAATTTGAGCAACTTAAGGCGACAGCGCGTATGGGGCGTCACTTGTGGCAGCTTCATGGCCGCATCTGGACCCTTTGCGCGACGCTTCTTCTTGCCAACGCGAGTTGGAATTGGTGGTTCATATTTCTTTTTTTTGTCTTTGTCATCCTTCTTGTCCCCAGCTCCCCCCTGTGCCGATTGGTTTTGGCCCTGCAATGCAAAAGCACGTATTTATTATACTTGCAGAACAATAGATTTTGGTTAAGCAATTTACCATTTTGCGTTTTTACTTTAATATTTTCTGACAGGAATAAATTTATTTAGTCGGCAACACAAACAGATTTTTACCAGTCATAACCAACGTGAAGTTAGCTGCGGCAAGTTTGTCAGTGTGTACACACCTCACTAAGCAGGGTTGCTATTTCAATTTAGTTTTTAATTATTAATATAGCGCGTTATGATAATTTAAATTTTATAACAAAAATACAAAAGTATAAATATTTTTGTATACTATAGCTATATTATATTTCGCTTTATATTATTTTTATTATTATTAATCTCGGGATACCCTTAAGTGATCTGCAAATAAAAAATAATTTAAAGCCTGTAAATAATTAAAATGTAGTTACAGTTTTATTTAAAAGATAATATTATGTACTTATGATTAGACTGCTAACTTACAAATATTTTTAAAGATTATTGAAACTACGGTAGATCCGTCGAAGATATTAGTATTTAACATGGGCTTACATTTAACATAGCATCGTCGTATTCAGAGAGTATGTAATGATTACATACTTTCTGCCATTAGAAGGACAATGTAAGCAGATAGATCAAGTTTGTTACATTGCAAAAATTTTTAGAAAAAGTTTTCAATTATAAAAACTACTTATGGATAAACTAAATACGAGTAAAAGTTAAGGAATTGTTTAATCAACGTTTACATTTATAAGCGATCGGCGATCTGTAATACGCTTGTAAGCAAAACACACACATATGTAAGTTTTTCTTGTATGCACCTGCAGTTGACCAACCTGTAAATTGTTTCTGTTAGTTGCTTACAGGTGCCTGCAGACGTTGCCGGTGGATTATTCGAGCAACAGCAACTTGACAAAACTAACATAGATTTCGGCTGTCTTTGGTTCGCGCGATTCTAACAATGATATTCGGAATAATTTTTTTGATCGTCGCAATAATATTAATAGTGATCGGCACATCGTACATTTCAATCATTATTAATTGCAAACGCAAAGCAATTGTGGAAATTTTAACTTCGACAGGCGAAAAAGTCAAATGTGAATTTGTGCAAGCTCCT
The DNA here is from genome assembly GCA_018152825.1 of Scaptomyza hsui. NCBI lineage: Eukaryota > Metazoa > Arthropoda > Insecta > Diptera > Drosophilidae > Scaptomyza > Scaptomyza hsui. The sequence continues at coordinate 1,975,080 of JAECXO010000004.1, read as the reverse complement.
GGACCAAATCCATGGCCTATAATTGGAAACTTGGATATAATTGGACGGTTTGCCAATCCATTTCAGGGATTTGGAACATTAACCGAAAAATATGGGGATATTTACACCCTAAGTTTTGGACATACACGCTGCTTGGTCGTCAATAACTTGGAACTAATACGAGAGGTTCTCAACAAGAATGGCAAATTTTTTGGTGGTCGCCCAGATTTTCTACGCTACCACAAACTATTTGGAGGTGATCGCAACAACTCTTTGGCTCTATGCGATTGGTCGCAACTACAACAAAAGCGTCGCAATTTAGCCCGTCGGCATTGCTCCCCGCGTGAAGCGTCATCATATTTCACAAAAATGTCGTGTATTGGTTGTGATGAGATCGGCATTTTAATGGAACAACTGCATAAGGTAATTGTGCCTGGTCAACCGATCGATTTGAAGCCTATTTTAAACGCAGCATGTGCAAACATGTTTAGTCAGTATATGTGCTCAATGCGTTTTGATTATGATGACAAAGAATTTCAACAAATAGTCTGGTTTTTCGACGAAATTTTCTGGGAAATTAACCAAGGACACCCATTAGATTTTCTACCATGGCTTGCACCATTCTACGACAAACACACATCACGCATCGCATATTGGTCTACAACAATACGCCAATTTATTCTAGAGCGTATTATCGATCGACGGGAGCTTAATGTTGACCTTGACGAGCCCGACAAGGACTTCACTGATGCTCTCCTCAAAAGTTTAGTGGAAAACGAAAATATGTGCCGCAATACGATTATTTTTATGTTGGAAGACTTTATTGGTGGCCACTCAGCGGTTGGAAATCTGATAATGCTTGCGCTAACCTATATCGCCAAAAACCCGTCTATTGCAAGAAATATTCAAGATGAAATAGATGCAACATCGAACAATGGCGAGCGGGCTATAACTTTGGAAGACATGGAAGAAATGTCCTACACCATGGCAACTATATATGAAGTTCTGCGCTACTCTTCGTCCCCCATTGTACCTCATGTGGCTTCGGAGGATACTGTGGTATCTGGCTACGGTGTAACTAAGGGAACAATTGTGTTTATAAATAATTATGTACTTAACATGAGCCAAGAATATTGGAAAAATCCAGATAAGTTTTGTCCAGAACGATTTTTAGAAGAAAAATGTAAAACTATTTCAAAAAGGCCTTTGGTTAATGACAAGAGAAAAATCTCTGAAGGTTCTGACTCAGGCGTAGAATTTGAAAAGTATAGTGAATTTGTATTAAACTTGAAAAATCCAATCAAGGGAACAGGAACCGACATAAACGGAACTCATGAACAGGCTAAACTTCAATTGAGAAAAAATATACCACATTTCTTACCTTTTAGTATAGGAAAACGTACGTGCATTGGACAAAATTTGGTCCGCGGTTTCGGTTTTATTTTGCTGTCTAATATATTACTACGATATAATGTAAGCAGTCCAAATGTATCAAAAATGACGATTAATCCTGCCAGTTTAGCTTTACCTGCCAAATGTTTTCCATTAATATTGACATCAAGAATCTAACTTTTAATAATTCAAAATAAGTATTTTAAATGTGCACCGAAAAATATTATGCTTCCATATAAATATACCCGTATACGAATAAGAATATCGAACTGACACTTAATGCTTTAAGAAATATAAAAATAAATAAAACTAAAAAAAAATAAACAAAAAAATGATAACAGAATTTTTTAGCAAATATAATTTACAAATAAATTTATATTTTTGTTTTAGGATTGTTTTGATAAAAACTCAAGTTTGCGGCTATCATCGATAAGTATAAATTACCAAATCGATATTTTGTTTGCTTGCATGCTCGAGCTAGAAAGAAGCTGAACTACACAATACTTGCGCTCACATGTAATCACTAACACAAGCAACTCTTGTTTGTTGATTGTTGAAAATAAAACCCGCGAAATTGTTTTTAGTTCATAAATATGGATCGAAACCATAAAAACGTAGAGATTAAGCTGCAAGACGTCGATGTTTTAACGGCAGGGCTCACTGCTGAGATTGTAAATGGCATCCTTGACTTTCTGCTATTCCATCGCAGTCAAATTCCGTTCGTATATAAAACATACAAATATTATGTGGATAAATGGGATGACTCTAATGAAACACAACAGAAAGAAGAAAGCTTTGGGCATTATCAACTGAAAAAGCAACGTTCCCTAGCCAAAGAAACCAAGGATACTATTAGCAATATGCGAGAAGTGAGTAACAATGAATGCAAAACCAAAAAAAAAATCAACATCTCGTTTGTTTCAGTTAATACGAGATGCGTTTAGAAGTAACAAAGAAGTCAAGAGTTTACGATTTCTTTTTGGCAGCAATACATTTATGCCAACAGAGTCCTACACTATACACATACCTCATACGTCCATATCAAAATATCATGGCGATGTGCATGCCATGCCGGAAGGACAAATGAATAAAACACTTCTTCGCCTGCTTACCTGCGAAGAGCTCTATGGACTTTGGTCAACTGAGCTGAAGGTCACCAATGTGTTTCTGGAGTTGGAGCTGCTTACAAATGAGAAACATGGAGAACTGTGCGAGTCTACACAACTTTTTCCCAGGAATGTTGTCAGTCAGTTGCCCAGAAGTTGTAAAAATGTGCACTTACATTTGCTGCATGTAAAGGAAAATGCAGAATTGCAATGCTGCAAGGAGTTGACCATATACGAAGATTTATCAAATTTAAGTCTGGAAGCACCAATGACTGACAAAAAAGTGTGCTTTAAAGATACTGAGCAATTGAGTGGCTGGTGGCAGGCTGGTGTAATTGTTCGCGGATTTCGAGCACCTAAATTCGACTTATGGTCCAGCTAATGTTTTATTCATCACCTAATAAAAATTTTAATTTTGTCCAGTATATTGTGTATTTTATTCTAAACGGTGTACGATTATTAAGATATTTAGCAGAATGTTTTTTCTAGCTTGCATGTTATGTGCAATATTTTAAAAATGATCGCCTTGTGAAACACTCGCATCTCTAGAAAATACATTAACCACTTGTTGAGCGGAATATCGATGACACTTGTTCGATATTTTTGGTTTCACGACTTCTCAAATGGTTCATTGAACTGAATAAATACAAAAATCTTCAGCCCTGACGCTTCGTGCTTGTATTTGATTCGCGTCCCGTTTACATATATAATTTAAAAGGTTTTGAAACGGCACAGCAGCACAAGTGTCTAGTCATTCGTCGCATTCGTTGCTTGGCGTCGTCGTTCGTCGTTGCAGTCATGTCTGAGAAACCGACTGTATTAATTTTGGGCGGTAAGTGTATGCAAGTGCAACGCAAACAAACAAAGCGATAGCGCTATGACTTATCTCGACTATATATCTGTGCACAGGCTGTGGATTCATTGGACGAAACTTGCTGACTTACTTGCTAAAGAATGAGTTGACGCAGGAAATACGCATTGTTGATAAGACGCCGCCACAGATGGCCTGGCTGAATGAGCAACAAACGGAGGCCTTTGCAAATGATAAAGTCGAGTTTTGCAGCGCAAATCTGATCAATGCCGGTACGTAGAACAATAATACAACCCACTCACGCACAAACACACACAGGCTAAAACAGGTTTTTTGTGTGTCCTTTGCATGTTGTTGTCTTTGCAGCCTCATGCAAGTTGGCTTATGCACCACACCCAACAACGAACCGTGGCTGGGACGTGGTCATCAATTGTGCTGCAGAGACGCGTGCCAATCAAGACGATGCTGTCTACAAGGAGGGCATCTATAAGCTGAGCATTAACTGTGCTAATGAGGCCGCCAATCAAGAGCAGACCAAGCGATATGTGGAGCTCAGTTCGGGCTGTGTGAACAGCAGCGAAAAGACGCCACTAAAAGAAGACTGCAAACTGGAGCCGTGGACGGGTGTGGCCAAACAAAAGCTAAAAGTAGAAAAGGAACTAGCACGAATTAACAATCTCAGCTATACGGTGGTGCGACTGCCTATTGTTTACGGCATTGGTGATAAGCGCTACTTAAGTAAGTACGAATACTTATATAACTGATTATTTATGTATGTAACAATATACAACCCACAACTCCACAGTGCCACGCATTATAATCGCTGCCATTTACAAATACCTTGGGGAGACAATGAAACTACTGTGGAACGATGCCATGCGCTTGAATACGGTGCACATAAGCGATGTATGTGCGGCGATTTGGCAATTAGCTCAGAGTCCAAAAACGGCTGGCCAGGTCTACAATATTGCAGATGACTCAGCGTCTACGCAGGGCAGCATCAGCGATTTGCTTGTGGATATTTTCCAAATCAATGTGGAATATTTTGGCATTGTTATGTCCAACTTGACCAAGGTAATATTTATCTATGACTCATCATTTAATTAGTCACTAAATGTGTATTGCGTTGTTCAGCTCTATCCAAGCGACACAGTTGGCGAAATAAACGACAAGCACATGGCTCCCTGGGCTGAGATTTGTCAAAACAATGGCATTGACAATACTCCACTGACGCCCTATTTGGACGAGGAGCAGCTGCATCATAAGCACCTGTATTTGGACAATACGAAACTCAAAGACTTTGGCTATGTGCTGCAGCAGCCACGACTGACGCGTGAACTGCTAATGGAGATGATTGATGATTATGTGAAGCAGCAGTTGTTTCCCAAATCTTTGGTGATCTAATTGAGGATATTGAGGATATAAAGCTGCGACGTTTAAAGCACACAGTTAATACGCACATTTTAATTAGATAAGTGAAAAGTTTTCGTACAGAATTTACTGAACTAGTATCAAGCAATCTTCCAATTTTTATAGCAGGTGTTTTGTCCTGCATTTTGATTCGTAGTTTTTTGCGATAAAAGTGTACTTATAGTATTATAAAACCAATATTTTTTTATACAACGTAGTGTTTGCATACATTCCAATCAATTTTATACAATGTATACGTTTAACTAAAATTAACAATTGTGATAATTTTAGTGGCCAACCGACAATTGACAATTAAAAAATGCATTTGTATAATGTTTATAGTTTATGTGTATATTTGATTACTTTAAAAGTTGCGGCAACGGAGCGTTTCGTAAGATTTACGATACATAATTGAAAAATGCAATTGCTTCACTTTTACGCTCATTAAACTTAAAAACTTACAGAACAATAATCCGATTAAAAGCAATTTAAGCTCGCTTCTTTCTTGTTGTTGTTCATCTTAATACAAAACACACACGAATGAAGTTAAAAACGTTAAACAAGAACTTTGTTGCCTTACATAAATTAATTTGCTTTTGTGACTTCTTTTTCTTTCCTGGCTAAAAACGAAGGTGCGCGGATGCAATAAGTTGATTTGCTTTTGAGTTTGGTTGATTAATAAACTAGTTAAGTTTCCATTTTATAGCAGAGCTTAGAAGGCCAAACCGGCGTCACGGTATGTGGTGAAGATCTTCTCAATGGAGTTGACATAGGCAGCGGTTCTCAGGTCCAAGCCCAAGTTGTACTTCATGGCTGTCTTCATGATGGCACGCGCCGAACGCTCCATGGTGTAGTCCAGACCGGAGTGCACAATATCCTTCTCGGAGGCACCAGAGATGCGCTTCTGGAACGACTCAGAGGGTGTGACGGGAATGCGTCCACCGACACGACCAAAGCGACGCTCCAAAGACTCTTGCACGGATTCTAAAATGTGACCAGGCAGAGGTATAAAAACAGACCAAGCGATTAATTAATTAATAAAGCCACATGCTGGATACATTGGGTTTGATAAAAAGCCGACAACGTTAAACTACATATAGAGAGTTAGATTAAAGAATTGATGGAAGCACAGTTAGAGCGTTTAGTTTGGAATGTGGTGTTCGTTAGTGATATTTGTATATGGCAATGGACATCTTAAAAGTTCTTCAAACTTGACCAATGCAAGGATGGAGTGGGATAAAAAAGCTTACTTAACATATATATAACATACATAGAAAGGAAAAAGTCTAAAAGCTACAAACAACATAGAACAAATTAAGTTGGAAAGACTTAACAGGATAAACAAGAACCAATGCAGGGTGAATTTGTTGTGGTTGTGTTTTCAATAACATGAGTAACAGTAATAGGTTTTTGGCGTTTGATTTATGGGGATAACAGTAGGCAGAAAACAAGAGAATTAATAATAAATGTACCGTCGTTAATAATTCTTTCAATTGACTGTTGGACTGAGTCTACATTGGTGATAGAGAAACGGAAAAAAAGAAGAAATAGAATAAACAACGAATTACTAAGATGGCATTATAATTAAATTACGGTTTTTTGAGCTGTTTGTTGATAATACTTGTAATATTGAGGAGGATGATTCGAGTCATAAATTAGCTTTACTTTTTTTTGCACTTAAGTAGAAACCCAAACCGGAAGAGCAAATGCTTCAAAGCAGCCGCTTTTCTGTAAGGGTTTTTTTTTTTTTGTAACTGATACTTAAAATAATAATAATAATACATAATTTTGAAACCATATACCCTTAAGTGAATTGTAAATGATATGGCATGATTGATAGTACAAGCCAGTGATATATGTATATACCAAGTATATATAAAGAAAGAGTTGATAGTGTACATAAACATATATTAAACAGAACTTGAAAAACTTACCGAGCAGATGATAGTTGGACTCACGCTCATACTTGAAGGTCAGGCGACCGTATGAGACATGATTCAGGTTCTTGAGCCACTCGAAGAATGAGACGGTGACACCACCAGCATTGATGTACAGATCGGGGATAACCAAAATGTTGCGATCAATCAGGATCTTATCGGCAGCAGGAGTTGTTGGACCGTTGGCAGCCTCAGCAATGATCTGATGATGATACAAAATTGAGCAGGTTAAATATTGTAAGAATTGTCTTTCATTCCACTCACCTTGCATTGGATTCTGTTGGCATTCTCGCTGTTGATGACCTTCTCAATGGCAGCTGGAATGAAGATGTCGCATGGCTCGAACATGAGGTTCTCACCCTCGTACGGCTTGGCATTGGGATAGCCGACAATGGTGCCGTGCTCGTTCTTGTAGTCCTCCAGCAGTTTGGGATCAATGCCCTCTGGGTTGTACAGAGTACCGTCGTGCTCAATGACACCGACGCAGGTGGCGCCAGCACGGGTCAGATAGCGGGTGGTGTGCAGACCGACATTACCGAAGCCCTGGACAATGAAAGTCTTGCCGCCCCAGCCGGGGGTGGTGCCTGTGCGAAAAGAGAAATAGTTATAGCAAGGCTTGATTCATTTATAACTCCAAGTGGACTCACCAATCATGCTCATGTAGTTGGCCTCATTGATAAAGTTCTCCAGACCGTGGAAGACACCGCGACCGGTGGCCGACACACGTCCATGAATACCGCCCTGGTTGATGGGTTTGCCGGTGACGCAAGCATGTGCATTGATGTCCAAATGACCGATTGTCTTGGAATAAGTATCGGCAATCCAGGCCATCTCACGCTCGCCAGTGCCCATATCGGGTGCGGGCACATCAACGCCGGGGCCAATGAAGCCCTTCTTGGCCAACTCAAGGGTGAAACGACGGGTGATCTTCTCCAGCTCATGCTCAGAGTACTCCTTGGGGTTGATCTTCAGGCCAGCCTTGGCACCACCGAATGGCACATCAACGCAGGCGCACTTGAAGGTCATCAGAGCGGACAGGGCTTTGACTTCATCGCGTGACACATCTAGCGAGAAACGGATGCCTGCACAAATGACACAAAAAATTGCATAACAATGAATAAAGCACGTTACATATGCGACAGGTGTGCAAAAGGAAAACCTTGAAATCAATACTATATACTAAAAGCATGCTTATATCTTAGAAAAAAAGTACATTCCTCCTGTCTGGGCATTTGTCGTGCTTTTACTTTTGGATCAAATCCAATTGCACAAAATGGCTAAAAATACGTTCAAACGAACACGGATTGAAAGCAAAAGTTGAATTGTCAGATCTGTTCTCACGTGAATTTACACTGTCACAAGAAAAGCCAAAGTGGGTCACAAAATGTAAATGTGTATAAGGAAAAGTTTATTGGAAAAGTTTTCGATTTGCTTTCAGTTGCAGTTAAAAAGATTATGTAATCCATGTCATAATACTACTAGTACAAAACAAAAACCGCTTGTGCAAGTATTTTTGTTTCTTATCTTTGTTTATTTCTGCCGCATTTATCTTTTTATCTTTAGAGGAGGAAAATTGTCTTAACGATTAGATAAGCAACTTCCTTGCTTATCATCGGTGTGTTCTAAATTGCACTCGCTTATCAGAAATGTGGTTTCTTTTCAACTTTACGATCAAAACTATTTTTTCTGATAAATTGTCATAAATTCATTAACATTTTATTAATGCACCTTATGATAAACAAGTTTGGGGCAAGCCCCAAAAAAAACTTTCAACTAATTAAATGCGGTTGTCAAGCGTTGATCTTGATGTTTTGGCCATGAATCCGGTGAACTTTGTCACATGAAAATCGCAAACATTCGATTGCAGCAATCGTTTGTCTTATCAGCTGTGAATATTAAATTGCGACCAATGCAAATCAGTTTAAAAATACTATAAGTTTAAAGTTTAAGCGTTGACAAATATAAATATTATATAATGATGATCGACATTTTCCTTTCGTTTGAGCGGTTTGATTTTAAAATTTACTCTTTGCTCTAAAAAGCTCTGCTGTGTGACTCCTGCTCTTAAAGCTTTGTAGATTTTGCAGCATCAGCGTCTGTGTGGTGAATTTGAAACTTGAAGCAGTGGACATCAATATAAACAATCATGAACTTAACCAAATAAAATATTTGCACAGTTCGCAGTGTAGGAAGTACATATATATATACTTATTGTTTTCATTTCTCTGTGCATGCTCTTTCTTCATTTCAAATGTATAAGTGTACATATACCTCAGTTTAAGTATGGGGTCGCATAACAACAGCGAAAAACATTTACCGAAACAATCTCAACTCTATTATTTGTTCTTTCGTTCCATTTTCGAGTATTCTCAAAGCTCATCGAAAACAAAAACGTTGTTGCCAACAACCGGCTTTATCGGCCCAAAGAGCACAGAAACAGCGTGTCGTTAGTTTGGAGTATTTTGTTAAAGCAAACGCGTGACTTTTTTATTTGGCATATATTACGAGAGAATATTATCCGCAGCGTAGAAATCAATTAATGCGTAGAAGCAGCTACCCATTCGAAACGTATATAAATGTTATGTGTAGATGTGTATTTGTAGCTTATACAATCAGTGCGATAAGTTTCTTTTGCTTTTTGGGGGGCTCGATCATATGTGGCGTATAGATAGAATATATACATTTGTATATACTGCCACGTTAATAGCTCTTCAAGTATTAGTTGGCAACAGGCAAATTGCAAATCTCGGGCAGAACAAACCGGTTGCCCCTCTGTGAAATAGACGTCAGCTGACTAGCGTTTTAGCCATATGATAAAGAATTTTTTGTTTTTCAGCGTGGGCTGACGGCATCTTATGTTGTTTCTGACACATGTACACTCGAAATGGATAAGATATAATAGACGCGATAGCGCAGGAAATGGGCTCTAGCCAACTGCCAAATAATTTTTGTGAAAAAACGCTCAATTTGTTGTATTTTGAGACAAACAAGAGCATCACAACAAGTGCTCAACAAAATCAGGGGCGTAACTGTCAGTTTATCTAAAGTAGTATTTTTACCACTTGAGCAAGACACGAACGCAAACAAGGCACTTTTCACACAACCGTTAAATGTCGACACAATTTATTTGCATACGAATTGCAATATACATACATATATTAAACATATTAGCCTTATATACTGTATGCTTACATGTGTACATGACTTACATTATCAGCTGATTAACCAATTCCACTTTCGAGTACTTATTTAGTTTCAGTTTCAGTTTGATAACCAAAAGCTTCATATGTCAATATGTTTGAGTATTTATGGTGCAATGTTCTATAAACACTCAATAGAAGGGGGGCTCTAATTGCATTTCTATTTCTTATACTCTTTTCTGAATCCATTACAAAGCCTATGTACACAAGTATATAAACTGAATAAGAATTAAATGAAAGCAATTGTCAGAGAGCAGTTCAACGACATAGAGAAACCAATGGATAAAGAAACTAAGCGCTCGATACTGTTATGCTCTTTGCTGCACAGTGTGTCTGAGACTGTAAAACATGTGACTCATGTTTAAGTTGTTTTTTTGATTTTTTTGGCACAACGTGAGCACCACGTGAGTACAAATAAACAAAACAAAACGTTGCTGATTGACAGATACAGTTTTCAGCGGCACTCAAAAGCGATGAGCGAAAAACTCGTTTTGCTTTTGCCTCTAAATTACTTTAATTACTTTTTGTGTTGAGCAGCGGAAAATTAATCCAAATTTGAGCTAAGCTATGAAGTCATATGCGCACAAGCTAAAAAACGTACGTATGTACATCTATATAAATATTGACTGCAATTAACATTAATTAGAGGAACAGTGAAATGTCGAAAACAGGCATATTAGAAATGACCACTAAAAGGCCGAACCATTTTATAAAAAAAATGAACAAAGTCAATTTAGCACCAACGACTATGTAAAGAACGTGCAGTTCTAAGTAAAATAATATCATAATATTTGAAGGCATAATTAACAAGCTCAATTGGGTTGGCAACAGCAAGCAAAAGTCACACTTGTTTACAACCAGTTTCAATGACGACAAGAATCGGCAATAAAATCATAAAAAAAATGATTCGTCCATTTATGCTCCTAGGCATGTGAGGGCGCCGACTATCAAGAATAACAGCAGCACCAACAACAACCAGTCAATAACAATAAGCAAAAACAAAACATATATACTATTTTATATGTAGTTGTTATTGTCACTGATACGTTGTACAAATTATTTTTTTTGACAAAGCTTTTTTTTGGCCTAACCAAGGTCAGATAAGAAGCATATCGCTACGTATTTGTTTCAATATTTAAAAGTGTACATAGTTCTACTTGAATGTAAAGTTTGTATTTTCTAAGCATTTTTCTTCAGGGGAAAAGAGAGTGTTTCGTTTTGCATGTTCGACACACTGTGCACTATTTTCTGTGCTGTTCTAGTTCTAACAAGAAAACAAAACAAAAAGCACAAGAAAATAGCGTTATTAAAAATAGAACTCAAGCAAAACACAAAACAAAAACAACAAATTTTGCCAACGCGATAGGTGACAAGCATTATGAATATTTGGTGAGAGAGAAATACAATTTGGCACTTTAAAGGTTTGGAAATCGAATGGCAACACGTGTTACATAGTCCAGCTGCTTATGCAATTGGGGCAACGGTAAAGAAAAGTCCCAGTTAGAATACATATGTTGTGCCCGGGCAGTTGCAGCAGCAGAAGCAGCAGCCAACGTAAACAAAGTGGAGTGTGCGCGAGAGAGACACAGAGAGAAATGAGGAAAGAGCGGTGAATACGTGTTTGTAGGCAGCGCTGTTACATAATTTGGGGAAAGGCAAGTAAGAAATGCAAAAACTGTGTAGAAAAATCGATTTTTTTCTTGCCAACAGTTGGTAAAAGATGTTTTCTCACACATACATAGATGCCGGTTAAAAAGGAGGCAGGACATAATGAGGGTATAAAAGAGAAGCAAAAAGAGGTCTGTCTGGAATTGGGTGTGTATTTGTTAATTTACCTCCTTTGGTGGGGATCCTGTGTGTGCTGTGCTGTGCACGATAGCCGGTAATCATCTCGTAGTTGCCAGCATCACGACGCAGGGGGAATGCAATCTCGATGATGTGATCGCAGGGTTGCATAAGCATAAGAATACCCTTCACCTTCTGCTTCTTCTCGTCCAGGGACAGTTTGCCCTTCATGTCATCAATAAGACGATCTTCGGAGATTTGGCAGCCGCGATGGAAGAAGTACTCAACCATGTCGAAGAAACGGGGGTCCTTGGCGGTAGGCACATCCTTTAGACGTTCGGGAATCTGATAGTTGCGCGTCTGGAGCACTGCAGTGGGCAAAGCCTTAGCCAATGCGGTCAGCTCCTGCTGACGCATGGCACCCTGGCGGGCCAAACTCTTCAGGTGATACATGGTTCTATATACTACGCACACACACACACTCAATTCAAATTCTAAAGTTGTTAGGTACTGCTCCTCAACTGCTGCTGGGCTAATGCACAACCGCTCGCTTTTCGACGCCGCTCCAAACTGGGCGCATTGCGGTACGCTCCCACAGCTCGAAAGCTTTTACTCACTAAAATCGCGCGAAACTAACTGTGGTCACCCGAAAACATTAACATTACCTGAGATGTGAATAACATAAGAAGTCTATCGGCCGTTACTTTTTTTTCGATTGCAAACAAATATTTTTCGAACTATTAATATATCAGTTGGATAGATTCTTAGCTGTTGCTATGCAAATATTTTGTTGCTTACAAACAAAAGAACGCAAGTGAAGCCAACCAATTTGTAGTGCCGATAACAAGTATGTTATTGCTATCGCTGAGGCTCATTCACAATCGAGTAGCGGCGGTGTAGACCATAAGAAATCGAACTAGGTGGCAGCCCTTTTATACGATATTCACAAATTGTGCCTGCAAATCACAATTGCACTTCTTTGAATTTCCAAAGATTAGGCCGCGCATTAATCCCAAATTAGAGATATACACAAATTAACAGCTTCTAACAACCATGTTCCTTAAACTGGGAAGGCAGCTAAGCCAGCAGGCAAGCCGGCAAGTGCGGTTCACAGTTGCACGCCGCACATTGGCCACCACAAACACACTAAACAAAGGTAGGTAAACACAATGTGACATAATATTAATTATTCGATTGTCAATGCAATTATTATTATTATAGATGCCTCAGCAAAGCCTGAAACGGAGCCAGAACCGCCAAAGAACATAATCGTGGATAAGGACAAGAATATAACATTGATTGGCATCAATCGTCCGCAGCAGCGCAATGCAATTGATTCAAGCACCGCTTCTCATCTCTGTGAGGCATTCTCTGCCTTCGAGGCAGATGACACATCGCCGGTGGCGGTTCTTTATGGTGTGGGTGGGTCATTCTGCTCAGGCTTCGACATCCTCGAGATCAGCACAGACGAAAAGGAGGAGATAAGTGTTGATATTCTGATGCGACCCGAGGGCTCCGTTGGCCCCACGCGTCGTCACATCAAAAAGCCAGTTGTTTGTGGCATCAATGGGTATTGCATAGCCAATGGATTGGAACTGGCCTTAATGTGTGATCTGCGTGTAATGGAGGAGTCTGCTGTGCTGGGCTTCTTCAATCGTCGCTTTGGTGTTCCCATGCTAGATGGTGGTACTGTTCGTCTGCCCGCCATGATTGGATTGTCACGTGCATTGGACCTAATACTAACGGGACGACCGGTGGGCTCACAGGAGGCACACGATATTGGTCTAGTTAATCGCATTGTACCCACGGGCACAGCCCTGGGTCATGCCTTGGAGCTGGCCAACTGCTTGGCTAAATTTCCGCAACGTGCCCTTAATCATGATCGCAATTCTGTTTACTCGGCGGCCTTTGAGACATCGACGTTCCACCAGGCGGTGCAGAACGAGGTTATGTACACATCCCGTGAAATCATTGAGGACATGCAGAATGGCATTAAGTGGTTCAATAACAGTAAGTAGATTCTGTTTTAAGAGAAGCTGTGGAATACAAATCTATGAATTTATTTCCTGCAGCTTTTAAGGCAGATACCACACACTCGTGGCTGAAACGTGATCGTTCTATGGCCGACTGGGATGATGAGGATGTCGCGGCTGCTGCAGCTCAAAAGGAGACCAAGAAGCAGGAGGAAGAGGCAGCTGTGCTCGAAGCAGAGAAGCAAAAACAGGCAGAGAAAGCGCTTAAGAAGTCAAAGAAATCTGCCGAACCTAAAGCTGAGGAAAAGTCTAGTGAGAAACCAGATTCAACTGAAAAGCCAAAGGACAAATGAAAAAAATCTTTAGCTTAAAATGTTGTGTATATAGAATGACATCCTAACATGCAGTTTAGAACTGGTTAAGTTGAATTTGCTAACTTATTTAAATACAAAAAACCTTTAACTTAAAAGCTGTTTAAAGCTATCTTGTCTAACTTAAAAAGCTTGCGCTAGATGTCGTTTTGAAAGCACTACGTGCTGAAGGCGTCGTTCGTTTGTTTTTGTTTCAGAAATAATCTAGGTGAAAATAAACTGGAAAAAGCCCTGCGACATAATGATTCACGGACAACGACGTGCGGACTCTCTCTCTCTCTCTCATCAGACTAAGTGATCTTTCCTGCACTTTGCTCCACCAGGGAACATGTGCTTCTAGCGATCTACGAGAGTGCTTGTTCACAGTTCAATAAGAATATACTAAAAGCTATATGAAGCACAATTAATACTCATTAAGATTAGTTTGTAATCATGCGGCAGATAATCAGTCGTTTTAAGGGCATGTTCTAATGACAGTTATAGAAGAATATTTTTCGTATAAATACAGCGAGCAGTCGCTGTTACAGTTTCAAACTAATTAAAATAATAGGACGTACTGTGTTGTCTGATAGAATAATAAATTAAACACGAAAATCCAAAGGTAAGCAAAGCAGAAAGCAATTACAATAAAATAGTGCCGGGTTCGTTGTCTTTTACATACAAAAAAGTATCACAGTAATTCTAAAATTTGCGCTCTGCAGTAAAAAAAAAACCAACATGTTTCAAAGTTCTTTAAACAAACAAAGAGTAATTGGTGAGAGTGCTTCACCTGTTGGTGTTCTTGTTGCTTTTGTGAAAACACGTGAAAAATGAATGTTTAAACAAGGCAATGTCATACATAATGCATTTACTGCAGTGAAAGAAATTAATGGATTTTAATAGGGATTTGAACAAATTTGTATTCAATTTAAAAATTCATTTTTAATCTTCAATTAAATTACGATTTCTAAAATTTGTAGAACGTTTTACATTATTTAAACTTTTAAACAATACGTGGAAAGCTTTAGTTTATGAGCAATTTATCTCGCGTGATTAAAATTTTCACTTAACGTGGCAAAATATTATTTGTAAATCAAAACAAAAGTGCTCTGGTTCTGCGGTCGTATATCCTAATTATAAGTAAATTAAAAACCACGTATGTTAACAGAAGTATAAAAACCAAAAGCGATTAGGATCGCCAAAGTTCAAACAGATCGAAAGGCAGACAAATAAACCTGTCTCTGGAAATATTATTTCAATACGTGTACTAAAAAACCATAGCATCAGCTAAAGCTGATAGGGAAATCTAAAGCGGTTCTCAGAAATCGGATGATGCAATATTCATTTTAATACAATTCCATTACAGGCGTTGACAAAAGATGCCACCAAATGCAGTTACTAGTCCTCCGGATGCACTACCCTCGTGTCCTGAGGACCAGGTGCTAATACCGAAAAACCAAGCTGGCGCAGGTTCATCCAAGCAGACGGGTGTGCTCTTTGAAGCCGATGCGGATACCAACGATGGTGCCTTGGATGTTGATGTTACGCAGCTCAAGAAAGCCGAAAAACGCAAATTGAAATTGGTCTGGCGTAATATTTTGCTGTTCGGCTATTTACATTTGGTAGCTCTATACGGCGGCTATTTGGCGTTGACCCAGGCCAAGTGGGCAACACTTGTTTTCTGTACGTAAATACATTAACACAAATACCTTAAAAACTTACTTTGACCCACTTTCTTTATGATTTCAGCGCTCTTTCTGTACAATATTGGCATGATTGGCATTACGGGTGGAGCACATCGTCTCTGGGCCCATCGCGCCTATAAGGCCAAGTGGCCATTACGTGTGATTTTAGTGGCTTTTAATACAGTGGCCTTCCAGGATGCCGCTTTCCATTGGGCGCGTGATCATCGTGTCCATCACAAGTTCTCCGAAACGGATGCTGATCCCCACAATGCCACACGCGGTTTCTTCTTCTCCCATGTTGGATGGCTGCTGTGCAAGAAGCATCCCGATGTCGTTGCCAAGGGCAAGGGCCTTGATTTATCTGATCTGCGTGCCGATCGCATTTTGATGTTCCAGAAGAAGTAAGTCAAGAACAATGTGTGATGAAAGCTTCCTTTGGTTTACTAACACTTCACGTTTATAATTTGCAGGCACTATTTTGTTTTGATGCCTCTAGCCTGCTTCGTCTTGCCTACCCTTATACCCATGTACTGCTGGAACGAGTCCCTTCTGTGCTCCTTGCTTGTATCTACAATGTTCCGTTGGTGCGTGCAGTTGAACATGACCTGGCTGGTGAACAGCGCCGCCCACAAGTTCGGTGGACGTCCTTATGACAAGTAAGCATTATTGTTATAATAAAATTAAAATTGTGACTAACAAAACTTTCTTCACAGGAACATTAATCCGTCACAGAGTCCCTATGTATCGCTGTTTACACTTGGCGAGGGCTGGCACAACTATCATCATGTCTTCCCCTGGGATTACAAGACCGCCGAGTGGGGCAACTACTCACTGAACATGACAACCGCATTCATTGATTTCTTTGCCAAGATCGGCTGGGCTTATGATCTTAAGTCCGTGGTACCGGAGACCGTTGAGAAACGAGTGCGACGCACAGGAGATGGCAGCCATGAGTTGTGGGGCTGGGGCGACAAGGATCTAACTGCTGAAGATGCCCAGAATGTGCTACACGTAGACAAGAAGGCAAATTAGAGTTATCTATGTCCATAATTATAAGCAAATTATTATATAGCGGTTAAAGTTCTTTATAGAATGTAATAAGAAAATAAATACATATACAACATGATTAACAGTGATATCGCAATCAATGCCTTTTTGTTTGTGCGTATTTTGACGGAATTGATGTGTCTAGACGACTCGCGTCTGCAGGTGCGTTGAGTGTTGATAAGCGTAATCTTTGATGCAGGTGGTGTCCACTCAGACACTCGAAAGTTTATGGTAGTAAGGGGCCCTGTTCCTCCGCGAGCTTCTTGTTTTTGTCATCTAGAAGATGCATTACGATTTCAGCGAGTATCTTTGGATGCACACCAGCTTCGATGAGGATGATACAATATTTAAGTGCTTCGGAAGAGAGACGTGTATTAACTAGTCTCGAAATCTCATTGACCGCCAGACGTAAATTTACCGACTGTAACAAAAACTTTTCTTGCTCTTTGCCCTTCTTGGGCACCACATCGGTAATATCCTCACTGTCTAGCTTGTTTTGATCTTCATTTAGCTCCTGAGGTGCGTCCTCTTGTTGTGACATTTTATGCCGTCAGCTGATTTGTAAAACGCCAAGCTACAAAATTTTATGTGCGCCAATAAAAGAAACGATAGGTCACAGGCCACGAACTATTATCGATGAATAATATTTCACAAACAATTTTTCTCCCCTGTTTTTGTTGACAACTCATGACATTGTATGCCTTTAAAAAACAGGAAAAAAAACTATGAGAATGCAAACAAACTAAAATAATTCGTTAATTATTTGTACATGTAATAAGGATGAGCTATTTTAACTTTCATAAGGAATCTGCCAATTTCACTATTAAAAATGCTAATATTGCTTAAAAATAAAGCTTTAAATATTTATTTGTTAACATATTTACAAACATATATATTTAATTAATATCGATTGATTTTATCCAGATATATTAGCAACTCGATTTATTTACTGTCATCTCTAACAAGTAACACACTGGCATTAGTTGCAAGAAATTTGGAGATTTCTCGTCTTCTTGGATTTACCAACTAAATTATTATAAAAGTTAATCAAGTAAGTGTTTTTTTTATATGCACTCTAAGAAAAAAAAACAAATGTTGCAATTTGTTCACACAACTGGTGCAAAAGTGTTCGCGTCCGGTGCTTGCTACGCAGATTAAAACAACATTATATTATTGCGAAAAAAAGCAATGCTTTCTAGTAGTTATTTGATTAGAACATTGTTTTCACTATATTCTGATGCGCAGCACATTCTCGCGGTGACATCACTATGCATTCAATGACGGAAGGTTACGGATGAAAATTCCTCTCGTACGTTAGTTTAATCACGTGTATACTTTTAAAATGTATTAAATATATGTAAATCATACATATCATTATAAAGGTTTATTGCCGAAGGGTCAGTCGATTGACGTGCAGTTGTCAAGAACGCGCTGAACAGGCGTTTAACTGATTATAATCACTTTTAATCTGTTTGATTTTAAGAGTGCATCTGCCTTATAATTTTCCACGCTGCGTAGTTGTTTTACAAGCTGCACTGCTTGAAAATCTTAATGTATGCAGATTTCCCATTAAATGCAGCTGATAGCAACAGAATACCGTTTACGATATTTAAAGTGTTTCAGCAACAGCTGTGCATATTGCATACGTTCTTCTCCTAGAAATGAATTTGATTCCATCTTAAAAGTATTTATTACCATTACTGCTTAAGATAAAGAATATGTTTCCGTCTTGTACACAATATTTGCTTATATTTACAAAATGCTAATCTGTGCCATTAGTTAAACTTGTTTCGATAGGCGAACACAAGTAATTTGTTTAACAATAGCAAACCAAAAAAAGATAACGTTAGCATATATGCTCTATATAAGAATGAAAACATATTTTGATTTGACTCTTATGTGGAGCTATCTGGTTTTTCTTTTAGTCAAACTTAACAGTATGCAGCATAACTAGTTTAAATTTTAAAATTAATTTTACTCTAAAAAGACAACATGTAAACAAGTGTTATAAACAAAAATTTGAATCATTTGTATTTTTCCGCCTATGAGCAGAGTATAGAAAGCCTTCAATCTCCATTTGACTGATGTTTGAATTCTACTGTTGGACTTGCTGATTAACTAGTTTAAACTGTCCAAAGTACAACAAATTGAACACGTTTATAATATTGGCTAGACATAATAGTCACTCACTCATATGGGTTATTAATAGCATTTCTCCACTCTGAACCCCTGACAAAGATTAGCAGCTGGTAATCTTTTTTACGATACAAATGTACACGTTTTCATAACAAATAATAAGTGCAGAGTGCACGATTCATTCAAAAACATCTTGGGTTGACGTGTTTTTAGAAAATTGTTAAACATGAGCATTTTGCAATTGGACATTTACCCCTATGTAATTGATCCTATTACCGATGCACAAGTGTAAGTTGTTTTCGAAGGGCCCAAATTGCAGCAACAACCAAAATCATTTTCATCCAATAACATGCCATCAAATTGGTCAAAACTTCGAAGGAATGCATACGTGCAAAGCTTGTTATTGTACATTTGCACTGATGTATGCATGCTATACTTACATATGTGTGTTTGTTTGTACAGATCTGGAAGTACGCAAGCTTCAACCGTATCAACAAAAATAATAGCAAAGAAAGGGGCAGTAAAAGTTTTGCGTCGCTGTCAACGTCGAAAGTTTCGCGAGCAAAAAAGTTTAAATTTTCACCACGCTGCCCAAGTTGCTCTCAGTTTGAGTTGAAACCGAACAGCGAACGGACGTGTTAACGTTAAGCTGCTCGCCTGTGCATTAACAGTGATAAACTACAATTTTTATATTTCCCGAAAAGAAAAGCGCGAAAAGCAAAGTTTTTTAGCTTTGTCAACAAAACAGGTTAGTAGATGCGTTGTTTGGTAACTTGCGTCGCGACAGGATTTTCAAGTGTTTACGTAAAACATTAACCAACACAAACATAAATAGTAAAAAAAAAAGACACAACCACCAACAAATATGGATTTTAATTAATATGCTTATTTGCATGCTTTTACTTAAATTTTTGTTCTGTTGGCTCGGCAAGCCATTAAATTCTTTTGCCAGCATTTTTAATTGAGCCAAACCTCTGAAAAGATCTTTATTCATGCAAAACATAAAAAAAAAAAAAAAATTAAAAGCCTGATTATGTATGTCTCTATTTTATTTCACTTGTGAAGGCTGTACTTTAACGGTCAAAACGTCTACTACTAGTTGCTGAAGGTTAAAGACCTAGGCACACACTGGTCTTTCATAGTTAGCTTGGGGCGCTTTAGCAATTCGACCATGTATTTAAGTATGAGTCGAGACTATTCAGTCAATGAAAACTACATTAATACAATGATAACTCATTCTTATGCCGAAAAAAAACGCAGTTAATATGTTAATTTGTTTATGAATTCATGTTTATATACTTAGGAGGGTACAGAGCTACACTTTATGTTAACCCAAAAACGCGTTTGCTACACTTCCCGTTTTACAAATTGAATCACAAAGTGTTACTTAATAGTGTACTGAACCCTGTTTTAAATTTCATATAAAAGGAATGTAACTCGGATGAACTTAGTTTAACAAGGGATTGCTGCTCATGCATTATTCATATTCTATTTGCATTTATAGTAAACAGTGTGAACTTTCAACGATTTGCGTGTCTTATTAAATGCAGCACATTTAAATTAAACAAGCTGCCGGAAAGCTCTCTTTGCCAATTTACCCAGAACACAATTTGCCAGATTAGAAGCATCAATAGAAACTGACCGAGACGACCCGTATATTTACGCGTTGTATACAACGAGTCACGCTGTTGCAACGTGATGCCGGTTGGCGAAATGAGCTTCCATTCCACTCTCATTCTCTCAGTTACTTTGTTTTGGCTCTCCCACGCGCAGCGCTCTGCGCATTGTCGCCAACGGGGCTGCGACAACACACACAATTCAAGTTCAATATCAAAAAGCGCAGACCTTATCATATGCGAGGTGTGGAAAAGTTGATGGATACAAAATTGCTAAAAGTTTATTGTGCCGGCATAGGCATTGCCGGTTTTTGCTACACTTTGTGGTGCACCACTCGCCGCAAGAATAAACAGCTGTTTATTCACCATGTCGAGAGAGAAAGAGAGAGGCCTGATTGCGCTCTTTTACGTTTTGAGCGCCATATTATAAAAGCTTTTGTTGGTGATCTGTTCTTTTTCTAAATTGTATGTATGTATGAGTACATAAAAACAAATTCAACCGGATTTCTTGTTCTTGCTGACTTTCTGGCTCTTTCTTTCAACATCAGCATTGCTGGTGTAATTGCCTTTCTGTGTCTGGCGTAGTAGACATCGCATGACTTTTAGCACACGTATTCACGTGGTTCACATTTCAATGGTATGATATTCTATACATACATACATACGTTCGCTTAATTTGTATACATACATACTTACGCCTGTGTGCAGGTGCAGTACAAGCTGGCATTATTATTTACACCTAATAATAGACTGCTTTTGTTTATTCACACGGCTTTCTTTGTACGAGTAAGTAAAGCTATCGTGTGGAACATTGTTTTTTATTGTGTGTATAAAAATTTCAGCAGATTTATGACTAATTAACAAACAGCCATTAGACCAGCGATACCCCTGATTTCAAGCATCAAGCGATAAGTCTTGAATAGCTTTTAATAGCATTGATTAAAAATGTAGACGGTTATCGTCAGAATATAAAAAGAAAAAACCCTGACCCTGAATAATATTTAATAACTAGACATTGTTCGATTTGTGTCTTTTTCTAATCGCTGCACACCTGTACAAAGCTTTGCTGCCGGCACAGCAAACCATTCGCAGTGAAGCTTGCGAGAGCAAAAGCTTCTCATCAATGCTGCTGCTTACCCAGCAGCTGGCTTGGTTGCTTTTGCGCGAATTTTGTACTAAACAGTTTTAAACTTAACCTCCAATTGGCAGGTTGTAAAAGAAGCGCTTGTCCAACGAAAAAAAGGTAAAGGCACTATGCCATTGTACAGTTGTAGATATGCATAGTAAATATATTCATCTGCGTGCATATATTTACATTAATAAAGTGTGGCAGCAGGGCATCTAGTAATTAAGCTTTTGTTTTGTTTTGCGAACTAAAATGTATATTTTAGGTTCTTTATTGTATTCAAAGTGTTAGTTCTCGCGCTGTTTGTATATATATATATGTGCTTGAAAATTTTCCACGGCCAAGCACGTACACCACGACGCTAATCTCGTGGCCTTCGCACAAGGCGCCCAGTGACCCACATGTATATGTGTGTGTACACACCGTACACATAGGTGTGAATTGATTTCGAGTGCAGTTGACGCTCTCTTTTTCTTTTTTTTTGAGGCGGCTTGTGTGTTGGTATTGGTGTGTTTGGTATAGTGCCGGCACTTTAACTACTGTACTAACAGATATCCTTCAGCAAGGACAGGGTGTGAACTTACTTTGGTCTTAAAATTAAAATAATCGTTCCATCGTTTGTGGTGTATCAAAATGGCTGTTTATTTATAGAATCAGAACTTTCATTATATGAGCGAACACCGTATTGATTATTTTCTCAGCTTGACACTCAGGTCAATGCCTACAAGTTGTCGTTTGCCAAAAAAATACCACATGGCGGCATACTGCTAAATAAACGGTGTACACAAAGTGACAACAACGCAGCTTTATGTAAATACACTCATAAAAGAAGAAGAGGATTTTGCAACACTAAGCGAACGAATTTTGTTCGTTCTTTTTGCTGTTCCTAAAATATTGTTAGTGTAAGACCAACAGCGTATTTTTTCTGCATGTATTAAAGACAGGTGCGACGCCAAAAAAAAACAACTCTTCTCGTTGTCTGCTGGGCGTCCGTTCGTCTAAAAAAAAAAAGCGTGTCAAGTTCAGCTTAGCCAATTTGCTTAGTTAATTGTCTTGCCATATTAATTTAGCAAATTGTATTTGTTGCCTCTGTCGTTTCAGCAGCTGGTACAACATGCCGCCCAACGCCACAGCCGGAGGGCAGTCCATTACGGACTCGCTGATCGCAGCCGCTGCCAACGCAGCCGCCGAATCGGAGCAGAATCCAACAAAGCTGCAGCAGGACTCAACTGGCGTGCTCTTTGAGTGCGATGCAGAGACCATCGATGGTGGACTCGTCAAGGATATTGTGTCGATGAAGAAGGCCGACAGGCGCAAACTAAAACTTGTCTGGCGCAATATAATTCTCTTTGGATATTTGCATTTGGCTGCACTCTACGGCGCCTGGTTGATCTTCACCTCGGCCAAATGGCAGACAATTGCACTGGGTAAGCGCATGGCAAGCAGTATGAAGTGCCTTTTAATATAATTTCATTTCATTGTTGTCAACATCTTTACGTCGCGTGCCGCGCATATCAATTGCGAGGTTATCAGCGTTGTTTATTTCCAATTTGGCGCTGATAACATTGAACAAAGTCGTACAGCTAGACAAGATCGAAATTAGCATATACATATTGTATATGGACATGTTTGGCTGACAATATTTGAATTAGATTATAGCTACCATCTTTTGTTCTATGTTCTTCAAGAGAAATAATTCTTATTCAGTTCTAAATAGTATCACATGATAAACATGTCAACATAATCAATAGATGTCCGACATTTAATATCATTCAATATTCAACAAAAATTTCAACGTTTTCAAACAAATAATGGACGATTTCCAAGTGCCTCGAAAGGTAAATCGACATGTGCTGAAAGCCGTCTATTATCTTACCGAATCCCAAAACATTGAATATGCACCATTCGCTGATATACATATTGCAGTGAAGCATTCGATGCGCAATTGCAATCCCGTTCATCGTTTGGACAACTGCATCACCCAATCGTTACATAACTTGACTCTTTTGGGACTACTAAAGGCCAGCGAAAACAATCAAGCCTATGCCATACGCCATGTCTTGTAGACACAGAATAACAAGAAGCAAATTCAATGTAGAGCAATAAATTTGTTGTATTCAAGCATTATTATTTCATACTCACTTTGTTTTTAAAATATATATATAATAAGCATTTAAATCATTATCTTTACTTGTATACTTTCACAGCTTTCGTTCTCTATGTTGTCTCTGGCCTGGGCATCACTGCTGGCGCTCATCGTCTGTGGGCCCATCGTTCCTACAAGGCTAAATGGCCACTGCGTGTGATTTTGGTCCTTTTCAATACGGTTGCCTTCCAGGATGCCGCCTACCATTGGGCGCGCGATCATCGTGTCCATCACAAGTACTCGGAAACAGATGCTGATCCCCATAATGCAACGCGCGGCTTCTTCTTCTCGCACATTGGTTGGCTGCTTTGCAAGAAGCATCCCGAGGTGAAGGCCAAGGGCAAGGGTGTCGATCTATCTGATCTGCGTGCCGATCGCGTCTTGATGTTCCAGAAGAAGTGAGTTGAATGTGACGAAAAGAAACGCATCAAATATTTAACTAATTGTCGCTCTGTTCATATCCAGACACTACATGATTTTGATGCCTCTGGCCTGTTTCATTTTGCCGACTGTGGCTCCTATGTATCTCTGGGGTGAGACCTTGATGAATGCCTGGTTTGTGGCCACCATGTTCCGTTGGTGCTTCATTCTGAATGTGACCTGGCTGGTGAATAGTGCTGCTCACAAATTCGGCGGCCGTCCCTATGACAGGTTAGTGTTGAGCGTTGAAATTTGACTATATGGACTTGTTCTTAACTGATTTCCACTTGTTTACAGATTCATCAATCCATCAGAGAATATTTCTGTTGCGGTACTTGCTTTCGGCGAAGGCTGGCACAACTATCATCATGTCTTCCCCTGGGACTACAAGACCGCCGAGTTTGGCAGATACTCGCTAAATCTGACCACGGCTTTCATTGACTTCTTTGCCAAGATTGGCTGGGCCTACGATCTAAAGAGCGTCTCCCCCGACATCATTAAGAAGCGTGTGAAGCGTACTGGCGATGGCACCCATGCCACCTGGGGCTGGGGCGACAAGGATCAACTGAAGGAGGAGATTGATGATGCAGTTATTACACACAAAAAGAGCGAATAAATGAAGAACTAAGTTCACACGATAGCCAAGATGAATTGAATCAAAATCTGAAAACAGTAATCTAAAACAGAAACAGAAAAATATGAACAGAAAGAAAGAGAGGGAGAGAAATTTCCATTTTACACCAATGCCAGCTAAAGAATATTTCAAGCAGCAATGATAATGAAAGAAGCAAGAAAACCCTTTAAATAATTTTAAGAAATGATAATGTTGATGATAGATATCTGTTGTTTATCGATAACTGTGTACCGTCTGTGTTAAACGAGCTCTGGAAATGTTTTGTCGCTCTACATTTTTTGGTTTTTTGGAGACTCACGCAGTTCGCCATTACGGATGCGGGCCAGGAGTACAGAGTACCCCATCCACACCCCTTAAGCAGCAGCCGGAAGGCGAATAGCAAATGTATCTTTACACTTATATTTACATACTTACAAACACATACCATACATAAACTACTACTACTACTAATATTATATACAAATTGTAATTAGGGTTCAATTGGTAACACTTGGAGCCTCTCCAGTTTGGCGCAAGCAAAGAGATTCAGTTAAATAAGTTAAAGTGATTATACAATTTTTCCGTTTACTAACGCAACATACCTGCAACACATACGAAAGAAAGATTTTAGTATTTATAGTAAACCAAAAAGAAGGCAACACCCACAATAAATCATTATATATTATATGTTTACGATTTAATAAACGATCTATGTTAGAAATCAAATTGTAACCTCTAACACACACTCTTAAAGATCGCAAAATTGTTATAAATAAAATCGAAAATCTCTTCGTTTTAGCTTTTAAATCCAAGTAAACTTTGCTTTTTTCTCCCACATAAGTATTCAGAAATTTTTTCTTACAACATTATTCAAGATCGTACAGAACGGAAAACAGCTACACAAAACAAACAAAAATCAGAGCTTAACAATTATAAGAATTTTCAACAATTACCAATTTTTCTTTGAATCAAAATTATTGTTAAAAAGGTTTTCAATGGATCAGTTCAATGTGCCCAAGTATCTTAATCGGATTGTTTACAATGCTGTCGCTGACTTGCAGTCCTTGCAGCCCGGATTTGTGTCCGTCGAATTAATCAGTGAGGCTGTGAAGAACAAATTGCGCCGCAAGAAATATAATAAAATCACTAATATGGATAAAGCCATTAATCAATCGCTCCGTAATATGACCGAACTAGGTGTCCTGTTTCGCACAGGCTTGCCGGAATACGCCATACGGCACAACCAAAGCTACACCAGATTCATGGGCAGTCGGGCAAATATGAGGCCCAGTAAGACTAAATCGAACAGAGCAAAGTCGGCACAACGAGTGCAGAGCAGCACAAGGAAACGTCTACCAATATCGCACACTGATCTTAGGGGGCACGCAGTCTGCCGAGAATGTCACTCAGCCTATTTGGATTTGATCACACCGTACAAATCAATTCAGCTGATAAGCCCCATGGAGGTCCACGAAGATGAAACATTTCAGAAATCTTTGGATGCCGCAACTAATGTCATTTCAAACTTGTATTCTTAGCGCGTGTTTTATTTTGGTCGTACCAGCTTATTTGTATTTTGCATTAACAAAATAATAAATCAAAATTAATTCAATTTCAATCTGCGCAATTTAAACTGGGCGCCAACTCGGAGAACGTCCTGTGACTTTTATTGTCTGCTTTCAAAACTCGATAGGAAAAGTACTAAGTTGTGGTGGTCGGTTGATAATTTAAAATACAATCGATTTTAGCAGTGCCAATTTGAGTATAGCATTAACATCACTGCAAAGTGGATAACATATGCATTGTGTATATTTTCATTCAATTTCTCTTTTTGGTTTAATCCACTCTCAAACCTCATCACATACGCATTGACCCAACGCCAAACACTTTGGCGTCTTTCGGTTTAATTTTCCGTGAAGCTTCTTTTGCGTTAATTTTTATGTGAATATTTTACATGGTGTTTTAGCAAGTGTTTTTAATCTATACACGTGTAATTTAACGAGCTGTTTGTTTTGATCATTACCCGCGCTCAACATTATCTTAACTCGCAGTCGCTATTAACGTTTTTTGTCTTGCCGTCTTCTTCTTCTTGTGACGTCAAATGCGCTGCGTCTGCTATGCACAAAACCATATAAATAAATAAATACAAACTCTTAATCTACAAACGTACAACAACAAACGCGACAAAATGGACATGAAATTCGTCATGATTATAATACTCGGCTTTGGCTTTATGTTTGTCTTTACTGCATTTCAAACAATGTGTAACATTGAGGTGAGTTCCGAGTGTAACTATTTATTCGGTTTGTGTGTGTATGTATGCGTGGGCGTTGTGTTGACAACCCTCCTGCCCATAGGGTTATTTTCGTCCTTGTCCTTGCCAATAGACGTTGTAGTAGCCTTGGCATACGTGTCGTCGTTTGTCAGTCGCCTTTGCCGCCCAGAAACCCACCCACCCACATACACGCACGAACTCACTCACACACATGTGTATATCTTGTTCCGTTACATTAATGTGAATGTATGCGTATAGTAGCTGCTGTGAACAAAGAAAACTCTTCATTCAATTACCAATTGAGTAAATTACACTGATTTTTTGTGTTTGTGTTAACTAACAGATTGCTCTATTTCGTATTGTTATTTTTGCAGTAATGTTAGCTTTGGGGTTATAAATCATAGCAGCATCTAATAACTACTATAATGAGATAATGTTTCCCAACTGATAATAAACCTTTTACTGCTCCATACTTATCATTTATGTTGAAGCCTACGCAAACGCGCACATAGCATAAATCAATTTGATTAATGCAATTGGTAGTCTTGCATCTAATTGATGAGCTCAAAAGTCAACTCACATTCCAGAAGAAAACTCCCTTTGTCAGAGGGCAGATGTCAGTTAACTGGCTGTGGGGGCTTTTATTGACAAGAAATAGGCGAGTTGTTGCCGTTGATAATAAGAAAACGCCCACATACATTTACGCATACACTGAGAAAACTCTACCCTAGAGAATGCTCTAGTTTCCATTAAGCTCTAATGGCACAAAGTTGTTTTATATTAATAATTATTTCCAGTGTAGGCCATGGTGTCATGCTGTCTGGCTGTCTGTGTGTTGTTTTTTGTGTTCACTTGTCGCCCCCTCGGTCATTAAAAGCCAAGAATATGTAATTAAATGTTTGTACGACCCACAGAATAATTTCTGCCTTACAAATGTAAATATATGCATGTATAAAGTAATGTAAAGCTTCATTAGAGCTTGTTTAGTTTAACGGTTTATTCATGCCTTTGCCCGGATTGTGTTAACAGTGTTAAGATGAAGGTCCATTTTGTTTAAATATAGAACAGAACTTTAAACAGGATGAGCTAGATTTTTACATCAGCTTTGTTGCTCATGAGTCATGTCTTATGACAAAAATTTTATTCATATTTTTACACAGGAATTGGTTTTATTTCGAAACTAAATACAAATCGTTAATATTCTGTTATCGTGTTACGAAGTTGAATGAACTGTAACAAAAACCGTTATGACACACATTTGTTTGGTAAATTTGTTGTTGTCTCTTCACAGGTGTTTTATATTTTGGGCTGTTACCTAAGTTTATATAATTAAAATTGTATAAATATATCGCATAACACGCTCACTTTTAAGTTATGGCAATTTGCCCTCAAGTTAGTTTTGTGTTTTTGTTAAACAATTTACTACGCCTTAAATCAAATCGAAGTAAGCGCAATTTCACGTTGGGCGTTCACCAAATCGCTTACCAAACTTATGGAGCAGAAAAACAATCGATCGACGAGTTGTAGCCGGACAGTATGTACGTATGTATAGCTGTTTCTATGTATAGGTTAGAGCGCAACTTTGTAAGCAAAAAGCCTTGGCTTATGGCGCAATCTATCAATAGTTAAGGTGCCTCACGTTTACTACTGCTGGCTTATCCAATAGTCCAGTGGGTATTTCTTACGAACGGACCTAATTATAAGCTTCGCAATGTAGAACAAATAGCAATCATTTAGCGGAAGTGCGCTCTCTTGCTTGCTCAATAAAGAGGTTTTATCTATTATTTATAAATACATACTTGATGTACTTATAAATGTAAACAAAGTAAGCTTGCGGTTCGTCAAAATGTTAACAGCGCATTCAACTGTTAATCTTACGTAAGCTCCAAATATTGGTTAGGAATGTTCAAAAGTGAACCAGTTTTCTCAATGATCCAAATACTTATAAATTTGTAATATCAAACTTTTATTTAACAAAATTTTCGTATTATTGTCAGACTGCGCAATCGAATACAAATCGAATACAACATATTGCAAACAATTTAGGTTGCAAACGCATCAAAGTCAACTCTTTCAGTGTCATTGCAAAAGCAAGTTCGCTGCAAACACACACACACACACACTCAGTTGCATGTCAGGCTCAAGGCCAACTTGACCAGCATATGTGTGGATTTGTTTGCACATGCAAACATACAAACAATATACAATATACAAATGTAGCAAATGTGTTAGCAAAAGACGCAAAACAACAATAAAATTCGCCTGTCCTACTGGCGTAGCATAAAAACCGTTAGGCGCCAAACAGCGACGTCATTACTCAACCAGAAAGTGGGTGCGCCACTAGACGAGCCCACAATGCCACCTAACCGCACCGCACCCCACAGCCCCTGCACTTAAAGTGGTTGCCCAAAAAAATACCAAACAAAATGAAACTTGTTTCTGCATTTTTTTTTTTTGCAGTCCTCCTTTTTGCAAGCGCGTTCGTATTGTTCGAGAGTTGTCGCACCAGTTGATATTTGCGTAACAAGTACCAATCATACACACATACATATGTATGAACATGCATACCAGCATAATAACAGATCTTTGCAAGCTTTTGATCAGCTTTTAATTCCGGCTAACGCATTTACAGTTTTTATATGGCTGAGCATTGACTTTCACATTGTTGTATATATTTTGGGTTTTTTTTCTTTCTTTAAACTGCGTTTAATTCCAAGTATTTGCTTAAAACTTGACCGAGTTTTTGTATTGTAGCTTGATTTATTTTTTTTAAATGTTTATTGAACATGTGCTCCAGACACGCTTTTTAACTGATTATAGCCTCTTATCAGTTTATTATTATTGTTGTACTCAATGAATATTGAATTGGTGTTTATGATTACATCAATGGCACAAATACCTCATAAAAATCTTTGCTTTTGATTCTGAAAACAGATTTTGCTAATTGGGATAAGGTGAGATTTTCACAAACAGTTCTCCGAAGAGTGTTAAGAGAGTGTCACCTTTCTTTTTATGCAACTTAAAGATACATTTTATTCAGCATGCGTGTGGATAAAATCCCGTAAATTCGCTTTATATAAAATTACTTTCACTTTCCCACTGTCATTGACACTTGCCCCGTGTTTACAAGTTTCTCTCTCTCTTTTTCTCTCTCCAAAGAGCTTAACTGTTAAGTTCAGTCATAATAATAGTTCTTGGAGTACCACAGCTGATAACTGTCAATTGTCAACTAGACTTTGAAACGGGCACAAGGACTAAGCCAGTTTTGAGTAGTGCAAAAAGCAATCAATGCAAATCGTATTGCGGTCAGAGTCAAGTTGCCGAGATAACGATATCAATAATTTATATATATTTTTTGCGATTTTATTTTTGAGACACAATTCTGAAGCATGGAAAATTTTGTGCATAAAAAAACACGTTTTGTTGTAATTTTCCATTCAAAATGCAATGAATTTAACGCAGCCATGCAAGAATTTTTCAGTTCTGGCTGTCATTGCACTTGAAATTGCCAACCGTAAAACCCGTTTACAGCTGCGCCAAGAATTGATTAAAAAACATACACAATATATGTATGCATGTTTTTGTATGTACAAATATGCGTAAAAGTTTGTAGGCGACAAATTCAGCTATAGTACAGAAATATGTGACAAAATCCGGACCTAAATGAATACTAAAACCGCCCACTACCGCATCCGCATAGGAAATGCTTAAGCTAGAAGTTCCACATATGTATGTTTTTCTATATAAAAAAATAAATAAAAAAAACACCCCTCAAACACGTTTCGTGCTTAGCATTTAAGGCGAATTTAACGTTTTAAGTTTATTGACGTGCTGAGTTTTGGCATTAATTTTAAAGTCAAATTTATAATGTACGATTTGTTTTACTGCGCAGAAAACGATATTGGACAGCATTTCGCAGGAGGATGACAGTTTCAAGGGCGATGGCTACACCAGCCTGGCCATTCTATATCTATTCTTCTCGCTCTCCAATTGGCTGGCGCCATCCTTCATCTCCTTCACAGGACCACGGGTGGCAATGGTTGCTGGCGCTGCGACCTACACGTAAGTAATTAAAAACAAAGTACTTTCAATGTGTTTTCTTTTCTAATTAAAATTTGTTTGCAGCGCCTTCATGATCACATTTCTGTTTCCATCCACGTGGCTGTTGTATGTGGCAAGTGCGTTGCTGGGCTTGGGTGCCTCCATTACTTGGACGGGTCAGGGCACCTATTTGGCCAGATGCAGCAATGCGGACACCATCTCGAGGAATTCGGGCATCTTCTGGGCCTTGCTGCAGTGCAGCATGTTCTTTGGCAATCTCTTTGTCTACTACCAGTTCCAGGACAAGACGCACATCGACAAGGAGACACGTAATCTGGTCATTGGCGTACTCACTGGTGTTGCCGTTTTGGGCATTGTTTTCTTGGCTGCGCTGCGCTTCATGGCCAGCAATGCGGAGCAGGATAATGAGTTGGAGCAACAGCATACGGGCTGTGGACAGGCTCTTTATGCTCTTAAGTTGGCTGGCAAACTATTCTGCACCAAACGGATGCTCCTACTCAGCTTGGCCTTCTTCTACACAGGTAAGAATATATACTACTAAGTTATCTATTTTTATCTCTTTTTAACCTATTCTCATTGCTTACAGGGTTGGAGCTGTCGTTCTTTAGCGGCGTCTTTGGCTCATCCATTGGATTCACCACGAAAATTGCCTCAACGCCCAAGGAAATTGTTGGCCTTGTCGGCATTTGTATTGGCGTTGGCGAAGTCTTTGGCGGTGGCTTCTTTGGCATTCTGGCCTCGAAGACAACACGCTTTGGACGCGATCCTATTGTTATTGCCGGCTATGTGATGCATATGGTTGCCTACCTGATGACATTCCTCAACCTACCGAATAGTGCACCGTTTAAGGATACCACCGATATATCGTATTTGGATCCACCTAGCGCCACAATGGCTCTAGTCTGCGCCTTCCTTTTGGGTCTGGGTGACGCCTGCTTCAATACGCAAGTGTATTCCATGCTGGGTGGCGAGTTCGTCAATAATCCTGTTGGCGCCTTTGCGCTTTTCAAGTTCACACAATCTGTGGCAGCTGCCATCAGCTTCTTCTACTCCTCGCACTTTGGACTGTACGTGCAGCTGGGCATTTTGGTGGTGACGGGTACGATTGGCACCATCGCCTTTGTCATTGTTGAATGGAGCTTCAAGCGGGAGCATCGTGAACAGGAAAAGTAGGACGAGGAGTATGAGGAGGAGGAGGAGGAGGAGGATGAGTGGGCGGACGATGACTTGGATTGGAGTGTAGAATATTAATACGTAATTGATTGATTGATAGATAAGGACTAGTATTAGTATTGAAGAGATTGCTTAGCGTAAAGCACACGTATATGTATATGTGTATACATACATATATGTATATGTATATACTATGTTGAAAAGTTTGTTAATACCAACGCATGTGGCATTTATTTATATGCACTTGCGAAGGCGTCTTCCTATACATATGCAATTATAGTTAAATTGTTGTTGAGCGCTTAACGTTGCTATATGTATGAATGTATATGTATATCTATATGTATTTTAATGTTGAAACATCCAAAACACGTATTCGTAATTCTAGTTGTAATTGTTTTTTATATATATGTATATGTATATTGTATTCGTATGTTTATTTATTTTAAGCACAATATGTGCGCTATTGTACATTTTTATTGTCTACAATAACAACAGAATGCAGCAAGCGAGCATAAAATATACACAACGTATTTGCAGATACAAATTTAAGTAATTTTCTTTTTAACAAAATATTTTAAATTACATTTAAGTTTGAATTATTCAAATTGTAACGAAGACGCGCCAACCTTTGTCGTTTTACAACACTCACTCGCTTTCGTCAAGTTTCGTTTAGTTTATCTTTTTGCATTCATTTCATATCGTTTCGTCGTTTAGCTGATGTTTCATTTCGGCGTTCCACCGTTGTTGTCGAGCAACACTTGTCGAGAGCGGACGCGTCGTGTTTTTTGCTGCGCATATCTGTTGAGTACGCATTGCGGGTGTTTGTGTTAACTAATTGCGAATAAAAACTACTTGAAAGTCGGTCGCGGCAGCACCAATAACAACAACTACCGCAAAATCCATTGAAAAAATTCAATAATAAAGCCGTGTGTAAAGAATTTTAAGTTGACGTCCAGCCCGCGCGTATGTGTGTTTGTGAGAGTGTGTGAAAAATAGAATATGGCAATGCGAAAAAGCAGCTAGCAGATGTGTGTATTGTTTTCTATGTTGTTATTAAGTGCTGCAAATTAGCATTTCTTCAATAAACAGTGCTCAAAAGTTACTTCAAGCGGGACCGGGCTTAAATACAGGTGCACCACAACTGCTGCTCCAATTGAAACGCGTAGGTAACTGGAATAATTAGCAATATAGTATTTGTTTGTATGTATGTTGGACTGTATGTGTGTGTGTGTGTGTGCCGAAACCTTGAGAAATTTGTTTGGAATGTGAGCCATAGTGCCTGCATAAAAACAAAGACCATTTCCAATTCAATCTCATATGCAGGCGCGCAACAGCGCTGCTGCTGCCAACAGAAGCTGAGGCAGCGACAGTGGCAGAATTGCTACGCCTACGCCAGCGACGACGACGTCATTTGAACGCATTTCGCTTTTCATTTTGTGTTTGTCGCTTATTACTGTTTTTGTTGTTGTCTCTTGGAGTGGGGGAGACGAACAAACGCGATAGTTGTCTCCTCCTCTCCCATGTGACCGATGTATGTATCTGTGTGAGTGCCCAGTGTTTGTGTCTCTTTGTTTGTGTGTGTGTAGCTGCTCCTTGGTGGCTTTTGCTTGGTCATTGCTGCTCTTACGATTTTCCCGTCTCTGCGCTTGTGTCTGTTGTTTCTCCTTTCATTCATTTTCTTCAATTTATTGAATGCTCTACGCTTGGGTCAACAAACCAAATGATTGCGACTTCGTTTGCGCTATGTGTATGCGTGTGTGTGTGTGTTTGTTAGTGTTTTCCTTTGTATTTTTGTCTCTTCTGTTTAGTCATTGATCGCGTCCGGTGATTTGTTGTTATTGGGAATTCAACTTTGGCTGTTCGCTTCACGTTGCTTTGGTTTTATTGGTGTTTTTATGGGAAAGGTCAAGCGGACGCACTTCAGAGTTGCCATTTTGACTATTTTATGGTTAGCTAGAACTATTAGTTCTTTTGTCGTCCCTGGCAATTTTTCTTATTGGTTATATTTACTGTTAAGTTCCAGCAGCACAGACACCGATTTTGCATTTCCTCTGGACCATTAGACAGAACCGGTTCTTTTTTTTTTATTTACTTGTGTTTTTTACTGCCTGCCACTAAAGACATTTTGCACGTTCCAACTTCATTATCTCTTGGGCACTTTGCTTTTTTATTTTCCCACCACAGATATTCATCTTCATCTGCCTTTCTTTGGCGACATGCGCTCGTTTTTTCTTGGCATCGTGTCAATAGCCGAGAACTTGAGCGAAAAGCAAAAAAGAAAACACCAAAATAAGCATTGACTTGGTAATGAATGTTTTGTTTTATTTGCTTTTGCCGGTTTCGACTCTCACCTTGTGGCCAGCTATGTACATAGCTGCTAATCAGGGCCAACTCAAGAAGTAAACAAAAACTTCAAGCTTCAAAGCGCTTTTTTGCCCGTTTGTTGTCATTGGTGTTAATTAGGAAGAGGAGTCATAGATAGCACCTCGAGTTTTGTCTTTTAGTGACTTAATTTATTTGGACGTTAAGTTACCTTGCGAGATTAGATTAGCTAAAAGTCGACATTGATATACCCAATAAATTCCATAAATAATTCATGTGCGTAACTTATTTATTTAAGTAAAAAACTAATCGTAATATGTTTGCACTTTGTTCACTTGCATTTTTCTGGTATTTAAGTTTATAATTAAATGGTCATTAAACATTTTTGCGCTATCGGTAATTTAATTAATCGACAGGTTGTTGTGCCAAAGTTGTTGTTGTTGCCTTTCGCTGGCGCAGCACCAAAGAAAAGCAAAAACTTAATTCACTTTCAACTTGACTATAAAGTGGCAAGGCCTTTTGCCGGCACACGTTAATATAAAACGGCAACAGCAAGCAGCAAGCAAGCAGGCAACAGCAACAATAACAACATTATTCACAGCAAAGTCAACTTTTTCGCTCGTTAGCGCTTGTACAGATACAGATATGGCATACGCGTACAGTGATGGGCATCTGACTAGAAACAGTTTAATAAAAACTAACAACTTCATTGAATATTAGTTTCAGATACATATGTGTTCCTAACTATATGCCCATCACTGTACATACATACATGCATGAGTTGTGTGTATCTATCAGATACTTGTTGTACTTAATGGGCAAACGTGCCATTACTGCATTTTCATCTCTCACAACTTTTACACTCTCTCTTTCTATCTTACTTGTTTGTCAGTTAGTTTTTAATTCGTTTGGCGTCTTGTAGATAGATTTTTGGCATTGGCACCCACACACAAAAGTATCTTTATCTGTGTAACGAGCGTGGCAAATGCAAAAGCGTCGCTTGACTTTCGTTGCGCCTAGTTTGCCACTTTGTGATACGTTCCAAAAGGTCCCAAACTAGTTTTTGGCACTACATGCATTCCATCTACTATTTAACAGTTACAAAAAATGTAATTGCCTCTAGCGAAGCGTTAAAGCGTAGCAGCGCTCTGTTAATTCTCTGTTACAGAACCCCCAAAGCACCATACACCATACATATGTATGTGTGTATGTAAATTTCTTTACAGCTAACGGCTTGGCAATTATGCTGTCATAAAATAAAAAGAAGATGAAGAAGAAGCAGCTACTACATTAAAACAAACCAAGCATATTCAAGTTTAGTTGTTGCTCTTAATGGCATGCAAATGTTTTGTTTTGTTTTGTTGCCAACAACTTTCTCAGACATTAAAACATTGTAAAAAACGATGCAGTTAAACCATTAGACTAATGATACACTCACCACATACTTATGTATATATGTATTCGTTTTTCTGGCACTAGGTTTATGTTAGAAACTTTAGCTTTGAGGGTTTTCACGTTAGAGAGTCTTGTAAAGTGCATTCCGCTGTAAAACCCCAAAAATATCCCACAACTTGTTGCCTAATACGATTGCAACAAAGTTACTTAAAAATACTTTAAACACTATCTTGATGTATTATGAATGGAGCTTGGCTGCCAACAGCTGCATTTGAAACCCACAAAATGCAAATTGCAGTCAAGTGTACTTCATTATCTTAAGATCACAACCTATCTCCCTTCCGCACCTTTCAGTACTTGGGCTTAAGCGTTGCCACCCTGTTCAAACAACTGTTACAGCTATCTGTCTCCTGGTTACTGGCACTACTTTGTCTATGTGTTTGTTCACATGTTCTTTCACGGTTTGCATTTCGATAAAATGCTTGTTTACTTTTCATCAATAAAATGTTTGTGCACTGCCACGGCTACACAAACAACTAGCAACAACAACAATCAACAACAAATAACAACAGCAACCACGTTGCAAGCTAAAGAAAAATAGACAGGTGTTTTCCTGTCTCACAATTTTCTTTCTTTCTGCCAGTTTCGGTATTTTTCGTATCAGTCTTGGTCTTCATTCTAAACCATCCACCAACTACAGCCAAGTGTAAACATTTGTGTCCACAGTAAGCAGACACTTTAATACCCTTCAGTAGTTTAAGTACATGTGTTAAGAACTGCAAGTTCACAGCATATTTTCTAGTCGTTCAGTCTCTAATTAAACATTCCATATGCCTCTTCTGTTTGGCAAGTTTTTCACGGTCGAACGCCAACGTGTTGCAAAGAAACTGTCAGAAGGCAAGCCTTGAAATAAAGACAAACCAAATGCCCCTCTAAAAAAAAAAGACATGAAACTTTTGTTTAATACATAACAATAAAAAAAGCGAGAAAAAACTATTCTTTACTCTTGTTGTTTGCAGACGAGTGACGAGTGATTTTTGCATTGAAATGACAACCACAACGCAGGTGGAGATCAACACAAATGGGAATGGCAGCAACAGCTTGGAAGCCAGCGCCGTGACCACAATGGCAACAACTGCAACCAACTCCTCCAACACTGGCACTGGAAGTTCAGTGTCCAAGAATCCAAACAGCGGCGTGGGCGTGGCAAGCACACAAAGAGGTACATTGAGAAAAAGAAGTTAGACTAAAAGAAATTCAATTAGGGTATTCAGTCGCTATGCTATGTGCGTAAAGTACTAAGTTGTTATTTGAAAGCTTTACAACAAACACACAGAAGCATTTTTAACACAGCTACTATCATGTTATATGAGCTATTGAGTTTTTGCCAGACTATGTATATAAACAGCTGTGTTATATATAACACTTTACGCACATAGCACAGCTACTGAATAACCCTAAATATAAGTTTGGCTTTAGTATAAAAACCATTTACAGAAAGTATCGATTTACAATCTAGAAATAAGTTTTCCTTCTAAAAGGTTCGCCTATTTAAAAATACTTGACTTAAGTTTAGTAGTGTTATTATACATTGTTTTAAGTGCTTGTTTTTTTTTTCTCTCTGTCTAAGCGATTTAGTTTCGCTCGAGTGGCTTGAGTCCAAGAAGAAGTGGCAGCAACAAAACTCTTTCAACTAAATGCTGTTAATTTTTGCACCACACTTCTTCTGCTTCTTCTTCTTCTCCTTTCTGCTCTACACGCGATGTGGTTTGGTTGCCCACAAACAAGATTAATGCATCGCTTAGACAATGTCTGAAGTTTGTCTAAGTTTGTTTTTCAATATGACAAAATGCCACACGCAATTTCCGCTTCAAATAAGGCAAACGGACACGTTAAGACAGCTGTTCAAATCATTTGTCAATGAGTTAAAAAAACACCCACATGTAGTATATTTTTAGAAATGGGAGTTTGTAAGTAAAGCCTTTTTATAAATAGCTCAAGTTATTTATTACATGTCAGTCAATAACTCATTAATTAATTTCTTTAATTAGTCATTCGTTATGGTTTGTCAAAATCAATTGCTTTCATGGTTTTTTCCAACACTTAAGCTATTTCACTGTTAGTCTACTATATCTGCGACATCCCCATAGATAACTAATCTGGCTTTGTTTAAAATGACTTTTTCTTTATCTTGGCATTAGTGCGCCAAATGCATAAAAACTTCAGCCTTTTTTGATTTATGGCTCAACTTAATTTATTTTAATTTTAACTCTCATTGCCTAACAATGTTTCACAATTTCACACATACATTTGTATATATCTATATATCTATATTGTATCTCAGCTGGTGACCGCCCCATTCTCTAATAGATTTACATAAAAGATTTCCCATGCCCTTAGAGATCTTTTGCAGCTCAATTTGCATATTTTTTTGTTGTACGTACAATTTAATTTTCATTTACTTTGTCTGCCTTGTTTCTTATTGTTTTCTCTTATTTCTTTCAATTTCCTCAACATTGGCGATTTGGCATCTTTTTTCCCCTTTTTTTTTTTCTACGACACAGCTCTCAGTGATTTTTCCCAAGTCTTTCACTGTGATTGCAAATTGAGTTGCGCAACAAATAGTTGCTCCAAAGTTGTATCATACGAAATGTTTTTCCCTATTGACGCTAATTTGTTTGCGATTAGACCCGTGGCCTAAAGCATCTGCTTTTTGTATTTTCGGTTGCAATTTTGAAATGGACTGCAACAACTTAATGTATAGTATGTATGTATGTTTGTTCATATGTGTATTTATTTGTATTGTGGGCTAAGTTCACGGTCAGTGATTGATTTAATTTTCGGTTTTGATGGGGACTGTTATGAAATCTATACACGCGATCTGACATTGAAATTGGGTAAGCGATGCGAATGCGATTCGAATTTGGAACAATGTACTAAATGCTGGCTAATTAAGCACAAGCTGTGGGTTGGGATGTGGGCCTAGGTTTTGCCTTATAATAATGTTTTTCATGGGGCGGAAGTTTAAAATTGATACAGTGCATGCAATAAAACAGTGTAAAGGAAATGTACATCGATTCAAGTAATTAGCTAAGTAATTGCGTTTGTAATTAAAAATGTGTGTAAACTTTAGTCAGGTACTAGGAAAAAACATAATTAAAGATTTAAAGTTAAGCACAATTTTTTGTATGTGAATCGGTTTTAATGATTCTTTTTCTGCTTTCAAATTTTCTACTTATTTACTTACCAACTACTTACTAACTGCTTACTTACCACCTACTGACTACTTACTTACTGCATACTGACTACTTACTTACTGCATACCTACTACTTACTTACTGCATACTGACTACTTACTTACAGCATACCTACTACTTACTTACTGCTTACCTAGTAATTACTTACATATAAGTTTAATAATAATCAGAGTGTTTTTGGACTAAAAATTATTTCTATTTCAATGAAATTCGATATTCTTACTGTCAATTAAAACAAATCTTCAAGCAATGCGACTTAAGTGTAGAATAGCTATAAAAAATACCAAATAAAGAGTTCGCTCAAGATACAGAAAAGTATTTATATACATTTATAAGTATATATATGTATGTGTGTCTGGTTTCTTGGAAAGTATCGTTTTCAATGGCGCATGATTAGAGCTCGAGTTTGTAAACCACCACTAGAAGCACCATCAGCACCACCAGCATTACCATTTATGTGCTTCATTCCTTCAGGCTGCTCCTTGTTTTCTGCCACATCCGCTTTAATGGCTTGCTCACATGCTATTTATAGCACCCTCATGGCCACCCTGCGCCTTGCCATGATCGCAACCACACCAGCAACAACTACAACAAAGAACTCAGCTCTTTTGCTAAATTTAAACGGACTTTTGTGGCAAACCCCTAGGGAAGAAAGGGGCACACACGAAACTGGAGTCATCAACGAACAGTGGCTTGCGCATGTGGCAGGAATGTGAGGCATATGGATTCCAGTCTCGAGAGTCGCAACTTTTTTTTTTGCTATTCATTGGCTTTGCATGCCGCCCACATATGTACATGTATGTTTATTTTACTTTTTGGTGCATTCAATTACCGGTTTGCGATTGAAAACTGTAACGCTGACACAAAGGCACTCGAAGAGAAAACGTTACCACGCTCAAATTCAAATATTTAGCTAACTGAAACCAAAACAAAAACACAAAACTGACAACAACAACAAAGAACAGTTAGCTTGGCTATGACGAAGTTCAAATGCTCTATACATGATATAAGTAGATAATCTTTTTATAACTGAATTTAAACTTAAAGGCTTATAATTTTATATATATGCTCATAAATGGATTTGATCACTTTATGGTTTAATATTCCATTCACCTGGAAATTTAAATTGAATTTTGTAAAATAACAAACACAAAAAATATATATATATTAAAGATACACTATACCATTTAAAGTCTTTTTTAAAGATTATATATATCGTATCATAAGATTACTTTTGTTCAATAAAAGCACACTATTAAAATGAAAAAAATCACTTTATGGTTTCTCCTTTCAAAGCCCCTACATACTTAACAACAAATTTAGACTACCCCATTTGCAATGGGTATAAGAAAAAAGATAAAACCGAATATCAAATGCGAGAGCTTTTCGAAACTCGTTTTGAGAATGCGGTTCGCGACATTTTTGTGGGCTAAATACACTCACACACACACACACACAAACACAGACACATTAAGCTTTTATAAGCCTGGCTCGCTGCCCATTTTGGCTCTGAGTCATTTGTGTTTTTGCAATGAGCCACTGCAGTCGGTGATTGATAATTGTTTTTAGTTTGTTCAATTAAATAAAAGCCTAATTAAAAAGAGGTCACAACAGTTTTAATTCAATTAACTTAGACAAAAGCTAACACAAACTAATTGAAATCTATTCATTTTTTCCAGCTATTGATGCCACCAAACGCAAGAAACTCAAATCACGCAGTGCTGCAACAACAACAACAACAACAGCAGCGGGAACCACAACAGCAACAGCTAAGAACAAGAGCAGCAGCAGCAATGGCAGTGTACGAGATCAATATTCCAAGGATCATTTAGATGCATGGCTGGAGAATTGCATGAGGGATGCAACGAATGCACAACTTTCATCATCATCCGAGTTTCTCGACTTTAATCCCACAACGGCAGCCAACAAAACGCTGCTGGCAGCACAAGCAGCAGCACAACAACAACAACAGCAGCAGCAACAACAGCAGCAGCAACAACAACAGCAGCAACAACAACAGCAGCAACAACAGCAGCAGCAGCAACAACAACAATTTCTCATGCGCTCGCATTCGCAACCGTATAGCATGGGCGGTGCCACGCCCTTCAGCTTGGGCATACAACGCGTGAGTGATTGCCATTAAAGCCTGAAGCCCGTTAATGACTGATTATTGTTATTGTAATTGCCACAGCACGCGCAACCGTTGAGCTATCGTTATCCCATGTTGTTTCCGCCACAGCCCAACAACAATGGTTACGGCTTGAGTTTTGGACTGCCGGCCATGCACGGCGATGGGGCACAGGATTTTGCCAGCTTGCCGCCGCTGGTCAATATGCTGGGTGGCTTTGGTGCCAGTCCGGAGCACGATCACAACTCCACAGATGTCCTCGATGGCAGTGGCAGCAATCCAAACATGAGTCGAGGGTAAAGTAATTGATAGACAAATCAAAGCAGCCTTTAACTAACTTTACTTCCTTGCTTGCAGCTTTCGCTTTAGTGATCCGTGTCTGCTGAATCCCTCGGATAATGACTCCAAGCTAAGCGGCCAGAATACGCCGGAATGTCGCAATGGCAATGGCGGAACAACCGTAACGGCCAATGGCAGCAGCAGCGAATTGGAGCATCAGAACAAATTCTTTGCCGCGCTCATGGAACAGATAAACATATTGCACGAAACGAACTCAAAGATTTGTCGCAACTTACACGAGACGAAAGGTGCGTGAGGGGCATACATAAAGTCTAATGTACATATATCAAAACAAGAGAGACTTGAATCAGTCTGTGTTAAATCTAAATTTTGTATAATCCACCTTCTTTGTGAAATTCTACGGTTTCTCTATTGCTCTCGTTGTTGCGTAATTATTGTTGTCTTAACTTTCTGTATTTACACGCTGTTCCTTGATTATGTAATTTGTATGTACTCTATTTGATTTAATTTGTGCGTATATATATATTTGTTGCGTATTTTTCTTTTTACCTATGTTTTTCGCCTACTATCTTTTACACACACACACACACACACACACTCTGCACACGTATATATACACACACACACACAGTCGATATCGAAGCTTTGAAGCACGCTCCCAATGGCCAGCCCTGGGCTGGAGGCGGGGGCATGCGGCACCGTAGAGATAGCTTGAGCGGATTAAGCACACAAAGTCAACCAATGGTATTTGGCGGCGGCGGATTCGGTGGCACACACAGTCCAGCGCCCACTTTTCATTCAGGTATATATATATATAAACAAACACAATAAACAACTTTCCAAGCAAACAAAAACAAATATATTATGTATAAATGTTGACCTTAAGTCAGATTGCAATTAATTAATATTCTTGGCTATCTTTTAGGCGCCTACACGCCCGGCATGATGACGGATGTGGTGCGTGAGGTCAAGGAGGCGGCACGTGTGCGCGAAGATGCGTTGCTTAATCGGTAAGTTGAGTCCTCAAGAGTCCGACTATTATTAATATTAATACGTTTCAGTGTCAAATCGATGGTGGAGGAGCGGCAGTGGTCCATGAGTGAGGGAAATGTGCGCATGCTGCGTGATATTGATGAGTTGAAGGTGACACTAACTAACTACTAATCAAAGGAGCAGTTTTTAATTGATAAATGTTGTCCTTTAACAGTCCCATGTGATGCAGTTGCGCGTGGAACGCAAGGACACAAACAAGCGGCTGTCACATCTGGAGGCGGAGAATAAGTATCTGCGCCAGGCATTGGCCAGTTTGTTCAATCAACGGCAGGCGTATCACGATATTATCTATGAGAATGATCGTGCGCGTGGTGCTCGTGGTGTTAAGGCGACTTTCCCCTTGCCCAAGGGCGGAGCACGTCGAGCACACTCCCTGAATCTGCACTATGGCACTGTGCATCAGGCGCCGGCGCAGGCCACACAACTGCTCGACGAGGACGATGAAGTGGAGCATGAGGATGAGGATGACAATGAAGAGCTGGCTCTGAGTGTTGTTACCAGCAAGCGACTCTCCAGTTCCAGCAACGAATCTCGCACCAATGGCCAAGCCACGCCCACAGCACAACAAAAACAACAACAGCAGCAGCAACCACAACCCGTACAAAGTCCGCCAAAGTTTGCATTGATTGGAGAGCAGGTGGCTGGAACGCCACCGCCACTGTTGCCGCGTAAAAAGGAACATGCCCAACTGAAGCGCGAACTCAGTGAAGCGACCAGCGCACGTAAGGAGGCCAATCAGCGTATCATTGCGTGGGTGTAGTCTATGCTCTATATGGTTGTTTTCTATATATGTACATATGTACATACATACTATTTGTTTCTGTGCTAACACTAAACTCAATTTTAATCCGCACCATTTCATTTCGCATGCATACACTCTCTGTTTTTTGATGTTTTTTTTAATAACTAATAACCAAAAACAGCATTCCAAATCATTTTTTTAAGCGAATTCGGTGACTAAACACAATGAAATCACTCACCGTATTTTTCTTGCATTTCTGCTCTTCTCTTTTTCTCTACTGCTGCGTCTGTTGTTTTTGTGTGGCATTAACGAATTTA
The DNA here is from genome assembly GCA_018152825.1 of Scaptomyza hsui. Lineage (NCBI taxonomy): Eukaryota > Metazoa > Arthropoda > Insecta > Diptera > Drosophilidae > Scaptomyza > Scaptomyza hsui. Next base: position 1,931,324 of record JAECXO010000004.1, on the reverse strand, counting down.
GACTCGAAAAATTGGTTAAAGACCTAAGCGCCCAGGTGGTGGCCGGTCAACCAAATTGGAATTTGGATTCCGTTGCAGCGACCACAACAGAGCTCAACAAACTCAGCGTCGCCGGCGGCGGACCAATTACGGATTTATAGTTCTAGCTAACCGGCTGCGCCCCACAACCTGCACCCACAAAGAAGAAGACGGCCAGTTTGCGTGTCACCCATTTATAGCAGGCACCAAATTCTCGGGGCAACAGCAACCAACAACAGCGGCGACGACTGCACACATTTCGTTTCAAAATTATGTATAACTCATTGACCTTTGCATAGAAACCTCCACACACACACACATTGAAGCCAAAAGATCGTTAGCCAAAATCGAAGATCCTGAAAATCCACTGGCTGCACAAAACTCCTGTCCATTCATCGAATTGTTACTAAAACAAACCTACATACATCAACATAATATTAACTATGTTACTAATAGAGAAAATCGTGTACCTACTATATACAGATCTATATTTATATAACAAGCGAACAAAAATCAAAATTACTTTGTTAAGGGTTTAAATAACTATATACGTACGTTTATCAAATATTGTTGTGCAGTGTCGTAGCATTAATCAATATTATTATTAACTTACATTAAAAACAGTTTTAGGTGCCATTTGATATAAACAAAACAACATTAAATATATTTCATTGTTTTATTTGACGATTATTGTTGGAGAAAAAGATATAAAACATTTCTGGTTTAATGATACATATTTTACATACGTAGTATATGTGAATTTATTGATAACATTGTCGTCACATGTACACAGGAATAAAAGTTAAACTAATAAAATGAATATAATATGCTGTCGGCCCTTGCAAGCGATTGACACCAAATGCAGCCAGTGACGCCTTCTGTAGCCAAGTCAAACAAACTCTATAACGCATCTAAGGAAATAAAACTGTTAGATGACTTTTCATAATTTGTAAAATTTGTTGAGTGTGGGATGATTTAAAATGTGTGTGTAACAGTGTATGTGTGTGTGATGCGCTTTACATACATTGTGCCGCCATGTCACTGGTATCGATGCCCAGCATGGCCAACTCATCCAGCTCCGCCTGTCGCCGCATCTTCTCACTATTTGTGGGCGAGGGTGGCGGTTGCGGTATATCGCCCACATTCAGGAGCTCATCGGTTTTCGATTTGATCTCCTCGATGGAAGCTACTGCTGGTGGCGAACCGGGCATGGGTATGTCTTGGGCCGTCAGCTGTTTGGGACTAAAGGAGTTTTCGGTGTTGCCATTGCCATTGGGCAGTGGAGGATAGTCGGCACCTTGGGATGCCTCATCCGCACTGATTAGCACGGGTGATTCGAGAGATTTCGTTGCCTCTTCGTTTGCAGGCATTGAGCTGGAAGTGGTCTCTTCGATGGACACCAGATGTATGCCCTGTTTGGCCAAATCCTGCAGATTGTCCTCGTTCATCACCGGCTCATCCTCCACAATAGTTGTAATTGTTTGAGGCAGCACACTCGCTTGTTGGCTGACTTCATTGGTTTCCTCGTCGTCAGGTCGATCCGCTGGGAATATTATGTTGAGCGCATCGGCTAGATCCTGGGGTAGTTCACCGTCACGTGGTGGAGTCGTTGCAGCCATTGGTGGCGGCACCAGATCCGTTTCGACCTCATCAATGCCCGGTGGCAGCACATCCTCCTCACCATTTTCCTCATTGTTTAGCTGATCTGTGTTGGAGTCGGTGCCATCAGCATTTGTACTTTCGCCGGGTGGCGGCGGAGGTGGACAATGGGTCATCAAGTTGGCAAATTGCACGGGATCCGGCATTAGCTCATCATAATCCATCATCATGCCAGCATCAGGATGAAAGGGTGGCGCATTGCCAAACGCATCCTCCATCATGGCCATTTGGATTTGGGCCGCCGTTGGCGCACATTGACGAACTGGAGCGCCCGGCATGGATGGCGGCGGTGGTGGTGGTGGACCCACAGTTATACCATCCAATGTACCACCATTTGTGTACACGCTCGGATCGCTGAAGCCAGGATTCGGATTCGTCAGTGGCTGCTTCTTAAGTACAGGCATCTTGCCAATGAACGGCAACTTCTTGCCTGCACCGGCGGCCGCGGTGCTTGAGCTGCTCTTCGCGGCCTTTAGCTTGGCGGCCGCATCCTTTTTCTCCCGCTTGGCATCGGGCTGTTTGCGCTCCGGCACCTGCCGTGGGCGAAACTCGGAATGCTTAATCACCGGACGTTCGACACGCTCCTCCGAGTGACTGCGACGCCAGCGAGCATCCCGGGAGCGACTGCGTCGACCACCGCGTATCGGTGAGCGTGAGTTGCGTCTGCGTCCGCGACTTCTCGATCGACTGCGCGAGCGACGACGATCACGATCCCGATCCCGGTCACGCTCCCGTTCTCGCTCCCGATCACGATCTCGACCACGATCACGATCGCGATCTCTATCACGACGATCACGCTCTCGATCCCGTGGTGAGGGGCTGCGGCGCTTGGAGTCAGGACGACGCGCCTTTTCATCAGTAGCTGCCATCGAATTTTTACTTTCGTCGCCAGGTCGCGATGATTTGCCCCTAAGCTTGCCCTTCAGCTGCTCGAGTAGCTTTTTCTCACTCTCACTTATCACTGGCTGCACGGTGTTCCACTGTTGCAGCATGACGTCATCGCGTTTGTTTTGCTCCTCGTCCTTCTCCTTGGCATCGTTGTTCGAAGTCGTCCATTTTCCGCGCTCTACGGTGTTGATTGCATCCTTGATGAAAGGCGGTGGCGGCGGTGCAACGTGAGCATCCTGCTTGCGCATTGTGACCCGTATCGATGCTGCATTGGCTGGCGCAATTAGTGGTGTGACATCCGCTGCGACATGTGCCTTCTTTGGTTGCTGCTCATCAGCCGCCTCATCCGATGATGAGCTGTCCGTCGACGATGATGTACTGTGGGCAGCATTACGTTTGTGTTTCTTGCTGTGCTTGCTACGCTTCTTTTTCTTCTTCTCACTGCTGTGTGGGGGGACAACAAGTAAAAGAAAGTTATTTTATAGCACATGTTAAATAGATTAACGATTCAATACATACCTCTTCTTCTTGCGCTTCTTTGAGCTCTTATCTTCATCTTTCTTGGCCTTCTTGGCCTTTTCCTCGCTCTCCTTTTGCTCCTGCTGTGCACGTTCCCGTTTCTTCAACCACTCGCTTTCATAGTTGGGCTGCTTCTTAAGGAACAACTGCAATTGGATATAAAAAAAAAAAATGTTGATAACAAATTATTCAGCTTAAGATTCTTCAACTTACATCAAATCTGTTGGCATGCAATCGTGATTTAAGATGCGCCGAGGCACAGTGGAGATCTCCGATCCAAACGCTGCACAACTTGCAATACCAGGCACTAGCGGGCACCAGAAACTGTAGACCACGAACGGGAACACGCTTGAACGGCGCCTTGTCAAAAGTGGGAAAGGGATCGTGATCGATGCCAACATGCCAAGGCGTTTCCATTGTTTCCCGATTCATGTGCTCCTCCTCGTGCAAATGCTTCAGGTAGTCACGCGCTGTCTTTGGAAAGACGCTACAGCTCTCACACCAATGCTGCTCCGGATCGAAGAACACATAATTGCAGTTTTGCGCCTGAGGCACAGCCAGTTTTGTTGGAGCCGCTACAGCAGCCTGACGCTGTTTGGCCTTCATTGTTTTCATGGCCCGGTTCTTGAGGCGATTTGTGGGACTACCATCAGCAGTGCCGTTCTCCTCATCGCCATCATCATCATCGGAGGATGAGTCGGAAGAACTGCTCGACGACGAGCTCGAATCAGAACTTTCGGAGCTATCGCTTGATGTCGTCGCCGATGCAGGAGGGCCACCAGAGACAACAGTTGGCGGAATTGCTTTGAGCATGATTATTTCTTGTTCCTTCTTTGGCGTAACGTCGAGCTCCTCGTCAGCATCCTCGTCGCCAATTATGCCATTCAACATATCTATGACGTTCTCAATGGTATCCACTTTCTTTTTGATTTGCACCTGCAAATTGTAAATGTTAAGATTTTAAGTTAACAATTGCGTTTTACAGCTTTTAATACTCTGCTCCCATAACCACAAAAGTTATAAATTATTTGGAAATTGGAAAAAAATATAATAAAGTTTGTACCAAATTTCGTTTGATAGTATTACTGATGAGCTCAATACAAAATATTTAACTCGATTGACAATTGTAAAAAAAAAAGTTTGAGGTATAAAATTTTTCAAATGAATACTAGATATTTTTCTAATTTTATATCACAGTGTTTAAAGCTAGAAACTGAGTATTGCTATGAAATTTCTTATTTTAAATTTTTTTTCTACACCTACCTGAAGGCGATCGTTTTCCTCAATGAAATTCTTTGTGGTCGGCGATGGTGGTGCATCTCCCGCTGTCAGATCGTTGCGTTGCTCCTTGAGGACTTTCATTTCCTTCTTGAGTAACGAAACCTTCTTCACATAGTTGGTGCGCTGCTTTTTCAGCTCCTCCTTTTGATTCTCTGCCTCCTGTGCGACGGCTGTCATATAGTATTGGGGGGTTAAAGAAAAATAAATCTATTAGTTTACATTCTCGTTAGCGGATTTAAAGTTCAAATTTCATTTACAAAATGCAGTCTCGAGTGCATTTCACGGCTTTACACACACTGTTGGGCAAAAGAGACCAGCGGATGCATTCGCCGGAACGTATCGATTCGGTTTGGATCGGAGCTTAGCGGGTCTGACTGCTTTCTGTTCTGTTGTCCTCGTTGGTTTGTTGTGCGTGTGTGGGTTGGTTGGCGACGTAACTGCTGACTGTGTGCCGGTCTCTCCCCCCGAGATGAGATGTTTGTTTAGGCTCTTAGACAAAAACACACACAATAACAATTGAATTCAATATTTGAGAAGCCCGGGTCCGCGACCGGTTCCGGGTCAGTTTAAGATTTGGCTGCGATTTAATAGCTAGATTCTGAATGTCTTTACAATGCATTTTAAGTAGTTCTTTGTATTGTGTTTAACGCATGTTTTCAATTTACAAATACATAATAGAATTACATACGAGTTTTTTTTTTATTTATTTTTTTTTTTTTGGTATTTTCGTTAGGGAGCCCGTAATTGTGACAACAGTAAAATATAATGTGAGAGGTTTGCATGTGAATTGTCGTAAGTAGCCAAGTCAAAAATTCATTTCCACACTTACCGTCCTGTGGCGGCAAACCTGCGCTCTCAAGCGCTGAAGTCCCTTGATCCTCAATAATAGCTGGCGACACAAGTTGTTGCTGCTGCTGCTGTTGTTGTTGTTGTTGTTGTTCCCACTGCTTGCTGCTGGGCTACCAGTGGCTCCGGTGCAACAGGCGGAGGCACGTTGGTCAGAGGCTGCGGAAGCCACACTTGCTGTCCATACTCTGAAAGAAAAAAATCGGCATGTTTAGAAAACTTTCTGTTTGTAGTAAAATTCTAAAGACGACACAATTTCAGTTGCTCTTTTAATATGACTTATGGTTTTTTTTTACTGTTGAATAGTTAAAATAGGTCATCTTGTTCTGTTCTAATTTACGTAACGTAAGTGCTATAACGTATACCAAAAACAAAACTATTTCAAGCTAGCTTACCGTTTACGCCCCATGCGCCATATCCTGGATTGAAGGGGCCCGCCTGCGTTGGTGGCGGTACCTGCATGCCATAGCCGGGTGGAGGTCCCTGCGGTGGAAATGCATTTGGTGGCGCCATGCCGTACTGATGTCCATAGACATCGGGTGCACCATACGGTCCCTGGCTGTACATTGCCGGCGGCATTACACCGTAGCCAGAGGGCTGACCAGGATGAGGCATCCGCTGCTGGCCAACGTGCGCTGATTGTGCTGGTAGCGGGGGTGAGGCGGGCTTCTTTTTGGGTGACCACCGAGACGACGCTGGACTTGCTCCGCGACCACCACCACCACCCCCACGTCTGGGAGGTGAGCCGCCGCTGCGGGAACGTGATCTGGATCTGCCGTAGCGGTCTCGTCGACCCCGACGCGGTGGGGAGCGTCTACGATCACGATCTGGTGAGCGTCGACGATCAAATCGGCGTCGTGGTGGATATCGACCATACTCTGGCGAATCATAGCGTCCTCGGCCTCGCGGCGGGGGCGGCGATGCTGAACGCGAATGTGAGCGTCGCCGGCGTATGGGTGGCGGTGAGTTAGAGCGGCGGCGCGATGTTGAGCGTCGACGAGAAGTCGATTTACTTTTGCTGCCTTTGCGGGACGCTGCGCCGACGGTTGCAACCTCGTTTTTTTCACTCGCATCATTGCCATCTACACCGGGCGGGCCGTCATCCAGTGAAGTGCCCATACGCTTGTCTGTTTCTTGATTTAGCGGTATATTTGCATCCATTTCGTAAGAGTGGAATGCTTTCCACTAATTACTTAATCTATTAAAATACACTTATGTTTTGTAAAACGTTTTTGCTTTTTTCTCCGTAGAATTTGCCAGTAGTGCTGCAAAAATAATGCCGATACTATCGATAGTAAAAGGTTTCTTCACTGAGTATTTAAATACTTTTAATACTCGTTGGGTTTTTTTGGTTGCTAGTATCGATGGGTTAGGATTGTATCAATTTATAATTGGTTGGTATTTGCATTCATAAAATTAAAAACTTACAAAGTATTAAAAAACAAAATACAGAAGTCAAAAATACAAAAATTCGTAACATTTAAAAAAAATGTGTATTGGCAGTGGAATCGATACCTTTATAGCAAGCCGACAGTGTGACCCCAATTGTTGGATTTTTATTTCAAATAAACGGAATATGTTTTGTTGTTTTTTTTAATTAAAAGGTATCACTTTGTAATCTTAATTGCATTAAAAAGCTTATACTTGATACCAATTAAAAAAAAAAAAATAATCAACTCATAATAGAAAAAGCACTTGTGCTGTCGATCCGTATCGATACTTTCCATTTGTACTCAAAAGCTTGTCATCTTAAATAGAGAGCGGCACAATTACCATATTGCAAAATTAAATATAAGAAAACTGGGTTTTTCCCAGGTGAAAAGTTCTAAAGACTAAAAATAGAGCATAGAGATGGACCGTACGGCAATCGCGCCCTGGAAGGCAGAAGAAAAGGAGCAGAGTGAAAAACTATATAAAAGACTGCAAGGCTTGTCTTTGTTGCATCCTATGAACGACGAAATGCTCAAATTGCTCTCATGGGATATGTTTCTGAAGCCCAATCAGCCTGCATTTTTTCAAGTGATGCACTATCTCTTTCGCATAATGGATCCGGCCGAGTTTAAACGCCGCTTCTTTTGGCCAATTACCGACAAGAAATCGGAGGCAAATTTCCGATCCTCCACCATTGACTACCTGAAGCATTTAAACGAAAAGCATAATCTGCATTGGACAAACATCAAATCCTATCTAGTTGTCATGCCGGGTGGCATGAAATTTATCAAGTTTGTCCTGGAACTTGTTGGTTTTGTAGTGCAGGAGCTAATCAAGCAAAAAGAACTCGCCTTGACAGCAGACACGGACTCTGCAAAGTTCAGAAATTGGAGTGCGCAATGGATGTTGGAAAAATGTGCCTTTATGAAGGAATATGCGTCAGCTTACATTGATGAGCTGGAGTCGAATACGTCTTTACTACGCGATTGTACTAACAAAATAAGCCAAAAATTTAAAGAAATTGCTGCCGTAACACACATCAATGAAGCGCTCCTCAAGGACGATTCGTTTCTGGAAGAATTTGAAGCACACAATCGCCACAGCTGCGAACAAAAAATAACACTGCCCACCGCTCGGATTGCGATGCTAGAAGCACCACTTTGTGCGCAAAAGGAAGCGATGGATCAGTTCCAAGCCAAATGCGCCGAGCACAAACAAAACAATGAAGCGGCCGATGAAGCACTTCGGGACATTCAAAAGTTGTTTGGCAACGAAACCAGCAACGCAACAACAGGTTAATTGGGCTTAAACTAAATCATGATAAGCCCCAGACTGAATACATTTTCCATTTCTCCTTTAGGACACATCGTAAGAATCAATGCGCTGCTCTCTGGTTTTAATAGCATAAGTAAGACAATTGCTGAGCAGTTGGACGCCAACGATCACTACAGCGAATGCGATGAGTTTGTCACCGCCGATCTGAAGGCATTGCGTATCGAACTGCAGCAGATCGAACAGCAATTGAGTGAGGTGCAAAAGAATTTGAACGCCCGTGTCAAGAAACACACAAACAGTAATAGTATCGGTGGGAATGCAACGCAGACGCCGAGAACACCTCTTCGCCCGGAGAACACAAGGACGCAAGGTGCGACCGGGAACGCTGGACATCCACTGCTAATGAAGTTTGTGGCAACGCCACCCATACGACCGGAAATGGCTAGCGGTGTACGCAATGTTCAAGTGCGTCTACCTCTGCAAGATGACTTCAATGCCAAACAGTTTGAAAGCAGTTTGCTAGGTGAGCAAACGTTTACGTTTGATTCTAATTTGGTAAAGCTAATCATTTGCCTGTGACAGCACCCTCAGCCGCCCTTGCTCCACCACGTTCGGTACGCAAAGTGAACACTACCTTAAACCGGTCTAGGATTGTTGATCCCTTGCAGATGCTGCGGACCATTTCAAAACGACCAGTAACAACTACACATACGCAACTGAATCTATCGTCCCTGGGTAGCAAATGGAAACAGATGCAATCCTCTTTTGGCATGGATGATGCTACAACCGGCATTCCAGTCTCACCCAAAACCAACACTGCCAACTCTTATTCTCCGTTCACACCATTAACCAGTAACGATCGCACACGCATTGAGCGACTTCCTCCAGCTGATGAAGCAGCTAACAGTTCACTGTATTCCAAGAAGAACGCTGCCCTGATGAAAGTGCTGGATGCCTCGCTAAACGTACAGAATCTTAGCACATCACCGTCGGGACGACTGGATGCACTGGTGCCCGGTCCGTTGCCCGAGCAGCAGACCTTACCTCGCATGCAGCTTAACGATCAAACACTTAACGTAAATATTATCAATATTATTCTTCACATGTTAACTTATTCTCTTTCTCCAAAAACAGGATTCACATCAGCTGCAGTGCAGCAACAATGAGAACGATGCCAATCAATTGAATCTGCTTCCGCCCAAGTTTAGTCTTGATTTTAGCGATTGTGCAGACAATGACGACTTGCAAAACATTAGCGACACTGTGCTCAAGGATATTTCCATATAGTTATTATTGATTCAATTTTTTATTTTATTAGTATATTTGAAAACCGTAAAACTTAGCTACTCAACTAATTCTATTTATAATGTAAAGGGTGTATTTTCTTTGTTTGTTTATTTGAGCTCAATAGAAAAAAAGAATTTGTGGATGGATATAATTCATGCAGAATTCAAATTTATTCAATTCAAAAAAATATGTTCACAAACTAAATCAAACTATAATAAATTCAAAATAAGCATAAATATTAGAAAAAATTCAAAAATAAATACCTTATGTTTAGTTTTCTCAAATAATTATATAATTAAATTCAAGTTAACTTCAAAGTTGTTGAGAAAACATTTAAATCTCTGAGATTTGAGTAAAGTATCTTTCGTGTTTACTTAATTACTCTTATTGCAGCATATTTAATATATTTACACATGCTTTTGGTCTGTCTTTAAAAATTTGTAAATCGTGTCTCTGCGGCTTTCACAACACTTTTTCATTGAGCACCTCGTTGTTCGCGCTAAGCCACAAAGATTTGTATATAATTATCGTGTATATATATGTTAATTTCATTTTTGTATTATATACGTTTCAAGTATGCAAAGGATATAGTTTAAATTAGAATACAAATTGGCATATTTGGAGCACATGAGTTGATTACATTTAATGTAAACCCGATTGTAGCCGAGCCCAAATGTTGCCATCTAATCAAAATGAAATATGAGCAATAATCGCGCACAACCTGTGGCTTATGATAACGTCACATATATGTATGTATATATAAATATGTATGTATGTATGTCTTTCACATTGTAAGCAAGCTACTTGCTCTACTCATCTTGTATATTGCTTTGTTGGTTCCCTTATTTGCTGCGTCGCTGGCGTGGTGGCAATTTATTCTTTTTACCCAAAATCTTCATGAGCTGCTTGGACATGAAGTAAGGCTTCTCTGGTGAGCCATCGTTACGCTCGCAGTCCTCCAAGAAGCACAGGAACAGCGTGTCTACGGCCATCGAATAAACGCCAAAGAAGACGCTGGTTATAAGAAAGGCGGCAATCACCACCACAGTGGTGGGCACCGCTTTGTGGTTCAACTGTATAACATCCGGATTGTTGGCCAGGAAATAGAATGTGGACACGCCCGCACCAGCGGTAAGCAGCAGCTTCGATAAAAAGAATAGAAAGTCGGTGACCTTGTCCAGTGTGACGACGCGCAGGAAATTACGCATGAGCAGATTAAACGCATCCTGAGCACTGGAGCAGAAGTTCTTGCCGTGTATGGCGCACATAATGTACGCATTTTTATTGAGAAACCTGAGGAAGGACTCCAGCAGCCAGAAGAAGCAGCGCATGCAGCAGAGAATAGCTCGCGTCACAACATTATCGTACTTCTTCAACTTGCTATCGATGTACTCCAGCACCAAGCGAATCATCCGACAAATGGCCAGGATCAGTGAGCCAAATGCCAAAGTGCCCAGATGGTAGATAGCCGTTTGGCAGAAGGCATGCGTTAGTGTAAAGTAAGGCACATCTCTCTTCTTAAAGGTCCAGTACCAGCGGGCAAAGGTGGCTGCCAGCACCATGTCACTGAAGGCGGATATGAAGAAGCTCAGCCAGAGGAAGCCAAATATGTTATAGGCTATGGCCCAGCGCACCAACGTGGGATTATCAATCTCCAGGAAACTACATGACGTCTGAGTGCAGACATCTCTCGTATTGCGGTTGTGGCAATACTGCTGGAACGTCTGTGGATCACAGGAGGCGCCCACGGTATAGTTAATGGCGGGTCCCACGCACTCGCACGGCTCGTTGGTCACATGGCCGTCATCCGTCACGCGTTGTACCATCCGAAATGAGAGCGGTCCAATGGAGCCCAGGTAAAGGCCAACGCCGATTGCAAAAGCAATGGCCGCAATGAACAGTACCCAGGAGAATATGGGAAAGAAGACGGTGCTGATGACGGTGCTGACAGCCTTGCTGCCCTCCTTGGTCAGTGCGATGGCAATCCGGATGCGCTTGCGCAGCACAATCACCAGCAGAAAGATGACCACAAAGCAGACGCATACAAAAATGGACAAATATAGCCAAGTGTTGGCGTCCTGCAACAGATTCTGGACTTGCTTATGCAGATTAATGTCGTGCAGCGGCACCGTTGGCGTCTTTCTCCAGAACGTATACTGTTGGATGGTGTAGTAGATGGCCACAAGTAGGCCAACAAGCACGCCAATGATGGAGAACCAGAGGATGGGTGCCGCCAGCCAACGCATTAGCGAGATGAACACCAGCGATGCGATTAGTGTGAAAACTAGCGCCATTAGCACCACGTGCATGGAGTTGACAAGATCCTCGACAATTTCCTCGCCCAGTCGCTGAGCATCGTGGGTGCCATTGTAGAAATGTGCCACCAGGTTGCCCACCATCTTGGCCAGTCGTGTATCCGTTTGCATCATCTTTTCTTTGATGACCGCTCCGTTTAGCTTTTGGCGCCGACACTGTCCAACTTTTTCATCTACTGGGAAAAAACGTTTGCCATCATCGGGGGGCGACACAAGCGCCTGCGGCTCGGATTGCATTGTCAAGGCCATTGCCTGAATCTGCATATGTAGCTCCTCCGCTTGGCTGGCATTGCCTGGCAGCAGCAACTGCTCCGAATCCCGACGCGTGCGGAACAGCACGCTGGGCAGCAGTTCGCACAGTTGATCGGAAAACTCGAACATGCAGCGATTGAGGAACGGTTGACTTTTTATATAGTAGCGGGCACAGCGACCATCGCCTATGGCTCTCTCAATATCCAACTTGTCCCTAATGGCTGCCTTGATCTCGTCCGTTTTGCAGATGAGTCGTGGCTTCAACTGCTCAAAGTTCATGTTCTTCATGCTATCCCAAACGAACGTCTGAGTAGGACAACTCTCCACGCAAACCTGCAAAAACAGAAACGGTTAAAGTTAATAAGTTGCATTTTTTTGTTTATTATTTTACTAACCTGCGGTGTTTTACACCCTGTAATCGGCACCAGCGGATCAATGCATTGATCCAGATTGAAAAAGAACAAGTACTTCTTGTTCAGCACACCCGAATCAATACCACACTTCTGGTTATACATATCCGTGGGCACCATCAGCTGGTTGAGATCTCCATTGCGTATGGCAAACTGAGCGATGAAAGCCCAACCACCCAGAAAGAGCACAAACAGGATCAGGCAGGGCACATCCGTGCAGCTGCGATCCCGTTGACGCGGTCCCTGAAAATTACGATCATAGCGCAATGGCTCGCCATATTTATTCACCAGCTCCGCGTTCTCTGTCATCTTAGTCTAGTGATCTCTTTCTATGTAAGAACAAATAAAGAATCGAGAAGCTGTCATTAGAACGGAAATAGAAACACATCAACATCAATAATGAACATTTAAGTTATTTAAATTATCATTGGGTATAAATTGTTCAACATAAGTTTTTAAGTTTAAAACTATAACCTTAATATACTTTCTATATTCTTTGGTATCAATTAAAAACGATTCTGCATTTAAAAATTTTAAAAATGTTTATTGACTGGAATACAAAACTGTGTTTATTTTAAATGTGTATAGCTGTACTGTATTTAAACATAGTTCATTGTAATTTATTTCAGAGCATTCGTCATCGTTTCAAATTGAAACCACAACAGATAGCACACACATCTATACAAATATACCCGACCACCCTCAAATTGACAATCATTAATTTGCCTGCACTTTAAATGCTCTAACTCTTTGACATGTATATATGTATGTATGCAAATGAAAAAACATACTTTGAAAGCTAAAAAGCCAGATCTTACACAAGTGGCTGCCTATTGTGTTTTTTTTTTATCTTAAAGAATATGATGAAAGTTCTAAGAACAAGCTTTTGAAGATTAAAACATTGCTCAACTGATGTCGAAACTTGAATATGCTGCTTGGAAGTAGGTCCGAAAGTACGTCAAAGGAAAACATGTGATTTTAATAGTACCGCCGACCGCCAAAGTACCGTTAAGCTATATGCACACAAACGTATTTAGATACCAAATGAGTAACATAAAACAAAGATCTCCAGCAAGAGTATGCCATTTTCGGTGCTCCAAAGAAAGCAATATTTCTCACACGTGTTTATTGTATGCATAGATGTATGTAGATATGTATTGGTCTATGCTTTTGTGGTTATTTACGTATATGCATAAACAAATGTGTATATTGACTTTTGATGCTGCTACTTGTCTCTGATAATGAACGTGGTCAACGAACAAAGCAGCCGGCGGCAACAACTACAACAAAGGCAAAATACAAATACATAACAATAACACGAATTGCCAATAATGACGCATTTAAAGCGAATTAAATGTATTTTTAAGTGTTTGTACAATGTACATCATATGTACATTCATGCGCAACTTGTTGCATGTTTGTATTTTGTTTTGTCTTTGTTGTTCGCCTTGCCACTGTTGCCCAAAATTAAACATAAAAAAAACCGGTTGGGGGCCCAAAACGGGCGGTAGATTTTTTGTACGCTGTACTGATATTTTCATTGAATTAAATCACTTTCCATTGAAAATGAAATTTTGTACATCAAATTTGGATGGCAAGGCGACAACAACAAAAGCGAAAACGACAATAGTGACGGCGACACTTTCAAGGTCACTTACCGCAACTGGTTTTCAAATAACTGCACACAAGACAGGTGTGACAATAGTAAGCAAAAAGTTGGTGGAGAAAGGTGCGGACATGGAATTGTTTACTCTTCAGGAGGTTATTGCGAATTTAGTCAGCAGTTTGAATAATGCACTATAATTTATATATTTACTCATATATACTTTATCAGCAACTGCTACAATTTAATTTTTCAGCTTAATTCTGTTGTAGCTGCAAAAAATTCTTTTCCTGTTTAAGGTTACAATTTATGATGAAATTTGATGAGTATCGGAGTACAAAGTGGAGTTGAGTTTCTGTACAGAAAGCTCTCGACAAAATACACAAGACCACAATTTTTTCTTGTTTATTTTTATCTTTTTTTTATCAGTCACCAAAACAAAAAAAAAACCCTAAGATTTTAAATTAACTACAAATGGCAAATAGATAAGGTTGCAACTGTCGTTTTTGCTGCTGCTGCTGCTGTGGATCCTTATCGATACAGGTTGTGTTGTCTGACTCTTTATGTCTATTTGTTTTAACAAATGGCAAACACAACGGACACAAACGTTAATTACTTATAGAGCTCATTTGTATGTATGAATTGTATATGAATATTACTCACCGTTGTCAAGACCTGAGTATGTTTGTATTAAGTTTCTCCTCTCGATACAATTGTAACAATAAACAAGGCGGACTATTTATTGTCTTGGCTACCACACTACGTTTCACATATCTAAAGGGAGATCCAGGTGTATACCGTTATATATTTATGTGGAGTGGATGGATGGATGGTGTGTGTCAGTCGCTTTGTTAGCTGTAAATGCGATTCCTTTCTGTTTCTCTGGTTCCGTCTCAGGCGAAAGTCAGTAAACGAATAAAGTGGCTGCCTTTGTGTTGGAGTCGCGTTCGTTGCTCTTTGAACGGCGGCGGCAACGGTCAATTGATGTCAAAGGGGACGGGTGGGAGCTGCAAGCATAAAGGCAACATAAATACACAGAACTTTACACACACACACACACAAGCACTTTAAAAAACCACAAGGCTCTCGCAAAACTACAGCTTAAGCACCAATTCTCACTTTTTTATTGCACACTATTTTCTGATAAGGCTCAGTGGCCCAACAATTTGCCTAAATAGCTGCTTGCACATTTGGGCCCAAATTGCTATGCATGCAACTTTACTTCTGGAGTTGACATACACACGGAAACACATGCACATACACACACACACACGCACACAACGCGTTTGCTCTAAAAACAATTGAACTAATAATTATAATTATTTTTAAACACTCACTTGCGTTTTATGAAGCATTCAGCTTCGAAGCACGCAATAACACTGAGAGGGCCACACAAAACAGCCTCTCCACTTTCATTCAGCTGTTTGTATCAGTGTTGAGAAATGTTGAAACTGATAGTCAAAACAAACCAAAAATGATAGTCACACTGAAACGCATTAGCGCTGGTATGCAGCTGTTGAAAAAATATCGAAAGAATACTTAATGGAAGTGACTTGTAACGATATAATGTCCATAGAGACCCCAATTAACATTAGTTGGAATTATTTAGTTGGTCTATGCATTTTTCTAAAGTAACTTTTATTGTTTTTTTTTTTTTTATCCTGTGACTGATTGTAGAGAAGATAATAAAGGAATTTCTTTAAATTTTCATTTCAGGCTTTAGCAACATATATATATATAGCAACCGTAAATATCTGAATTATAAACGAGGTTATCAAGAAAGGTAAGCAGAGAATTCAACAAAATCGGTGGTTTAAATTCGTTTTTGTTTTAAAATCACACTGACAATCAATTTATTGCTCAAATTTTACTCAAAACTCAAATATTGCTGCGCAACAGTTTCGAGCGCCAAGTGCTGAACAGAACCAGATCAGAGCGAGACATCTATATTGCGAATTCGGCTGTCAGTGCTGCAAAGCGCCTCGAATAATTAATTGCGGGGTCGGCGGATGAGTTGCAGTGAAAATGTTTAGCGTTGAAGACGGCACAAGATTTGATTAAGAAACAATTTCAAAACTTTTCGTAAATATGCAAAGGATTTACGCTTAAATTTATTTAGAATCATACACAAACGCCGACCGCAATTCGAGTGTGATAACCATTGTGTATGTTGACCAAAGTCTTTGTGTTGTTTGCGCCGGCCTGGACGCCAAAAATTACAAAATTATTTTCCCATTTGCAGCAAAAAAAAATAGTGTTAAATATTTGCAGTGTTGCTGAAGTGCAATTTGCTAAAGTGAATGAATTGCACGTATAATTAAACGCATGCTAAAGAGAATAAAGTGCTGATAACAATGCATTTGTTTATGTTTTTAGTGCTGGACACATATTCGTAAAAAGTGAAAACAGGCCAGGAAGGAACTAGGAACTGGTGTGGTGTACGTGTGCGAAGGCAGAAAGCAGAAAACAGACATAGCTGACACAGCCAGCAGGAGGTGGGGCCCGACGTTCGTCGTCGCGTCTCTGTCGTCGTTTCTGCCTGCCTGCCATTGTTTTTGTTTGGCATACAAAACACGCGGCGCGGCGTTTCGTTTAGCAAAAGGGCGGGAAGGCAAAATTAACTAAAAAATACGGTATCGTGTCCGAATTTCATTTCGCATTGCATTTTTGTGAAACTATTTTTGTTGTTGTTGTGCTTGTGCTGTGTTCTTGAATTCAGCATCAAGATTGGGGGGCGACGTCGGCAATGTCGAAGCTGGGCGAGCACAAGCGAGTGTCCCTTACCACAATCAGCAGCCAACGTAGCATTTTCGATAGCCATGAGACGGGCTTCTCGCGATTCGGCGTCGATCTCCCGGATGCAGGGCAGTCCAGCAAGAGCAGCAAAGCGAGTAAATCTGTGCGATTGGAGCTGGAATTGTTCGATACGGACAATTCCAGATATCCCGAGTTCAACTACTCAAAACTATTGCATCTGGAGAAGGTAAGTATACAATTAATTTCATCAAGTTGTCCCTTCTGAAAATTGTAATATCCTTGCATTAGAAAAAGGCAAAAATGCTGAAAACGAAGTCAACCAACAATGGGAGCAGTGATCCGTTTGCCGATAATGATGATGATGTGGCACGCATTGCCAAGGAGCTGGAGGCCAAATATGGCAATTCTTATGCCTTGGGGCGTGGCAGGCGCAAAAAGGATGAATTTTGTGACATTGGCATGGGCTACGATGAGAGCGATTCCTTTATAGATAACACCGAGGCGGTAAGTTCAATACACCTCCCCCCGTTGTTGGCATACACAGTTTAAAATCTCGTTGTTTCATTTTAGTACGATGAGATCCTGCCAGAGGAGGTCGAGACATTGCAGGGTGGCTTTTATATCAATTGCGGCGCATTGGAATTTAAGAACTTAAGGAAAAAATCAAACACGAGGCGCACGGATGCCATTATCAAAATGCCTGAGCGTTCCCGAAAACGTGTTGTGTCCAGCAGCAGTTCGGAAGACTCATCGGAATCTTCATCGGGCTCATCTAGTGAAACGGAGCAGAAAGAAACCGTCAAGAGCAAAGTTAGCAACAATAATAATAATAATGTCAATGATAATGATAATGATGCTGAGGATGACGATGATGATGCCGACGATGATGATGATGATGATGAGGATGACGACGACGATGACGATTCCGAAAGTGGCAGCGGCAGCGACAGTGACAGCGAAAGTATTGACGGCTCGGATAGTGAGAGTGAAAGTCTGGATGATGGTGTAGGTGGCACATCCACGAATCCCAACAGTAAGTTTAAGCAAAGTGCGTTGAAACGACCCAAGCCCAGTGTCGCCATCAAGCAAAAGGTGAACAGTGCCAAGAAGTCAAGCAAGTTGAATGTCATCACATCATCCTCCTCCAATTCACCACGTCCCAATGCCATAGAAATCTCTGACACCGAGGAGCGGCAGGCTCAAGCTCAGGCTCAGGCTCAGGCACTCAAGAAGGTGGTCAAGACGACAACCGTCAAGGATATGCTAAAGGCCAAGAGAGATAGCTTTCTTAAATCGCAGGGCCAGCTCGATGGTCCTGCAAAGAGTGTGGTGAACGGTGAACTTAAATGCGTCGCGTCAACAACTGTGGAGTCTAGTAGTGACAACGACGACACCGATTCAGCTAGTGAGCAGGGCAGATCAGAGAAGCTATCGAAAGGCAAGGAGAGCAACGACAGTAAGTGAACAGTTTAATGTGATTGTTGGGTAAAAACTAAAATGTTCCATTAATTGCAGATCTACGTACTGCAGATACCATATTACCTGGAACACTCGACAAGGATGTACTTGCTAACATCAACAGTTTTAAGGAGCTGGTCAGAAGCAGAGACTTGTGCGGCAAAAGGTTTCCCCTGGATAGCAAACTGACGGCAGTTTTATTGAAGTGAGCAGCAACAAAAACAAAGATCAATATCTTATAATATTAAAAATGCACTCTCTTTTTTTAGGGTCTATGAGGCGCTGCTCTGCACAGAGCGTAACGAGCGAAACATGGTGTTTGCACATTTGGAATATCAGCTGCAATTACCCAAATACTTTATTCTGCGTAAGGCGAAGGCGGTGCGCGCCCGAGAGGAGAAGAACAAAACGACAAACGCTTTGGAGCGGCTACGCAAGGCCGTTGCCGAAGTTATGCCCAACGCAATTGCTAACTACGAGATCGAGCTGCATAAAGTTGCGGAGATTGCGTAAGTTCGCGAAAGCATTTTCAAACACGTCTCAATTCTTAATACTTTTACGCTTTTGGTTCACAGTGCCGCGGATGTCAATGCAGAGCATCCTCCAAAGATGCCGCGCAAAAAGTTTCAGTGGACCAGTGAGCTGCGGGAGCGACTTTACGATGTCTACCAGGCACGCTGGACGTCCTATGCTGTGCTGGGCAAGCGCAAGGATTCACTCGAGCAGTTCATCAATGGCTACCTTAAAGAGAAAGTTGTGGATTTGTGGGCCACCGGCTGGATGCGCTATGAGGAACTGCAGCGTGAGATCGAACGGTACAAGAATGCCAGCAGAAAGGTTAAAGAGAAGGCAAAGAGGACTTCGATAGCCAGCACTGGAGCGACAGTAATCACATCAACCACACCCACTGCCAATAATTACCTGAAGCAAATCGACGAACTGACGGCCACCGAACCGAGTCAATCCCGTGCCAATTCCGATACGGATTCAGCTACAAGTGCCTCATCAAATAGTGTCAAGCGTAAACTTTCACTTCCCGCAACGGGTGCAACAGCCTCAGCCCAGAACAATCCAAAGCCGAGCGCCAAGCCACCAAAAATCAATCTTCAAAAACAATTGGCAGCTACGCTGGCACAAATGGCGCAAGTGCCACATGCGCCGATAACGCAAGGAGGCATGGAACCCTTGTCTCTGCCAGCTGTCAACAATTACCTTAAACAATTCGATGAGCTCAGTGTGACAGCAGTGCAGAGTTCGCGTTCGCGTGCCAATTCCGATACAGATTCCGTTAAAAGTGCCTCATCCACAAGCCTGAAGCGCAAACTGGAAAAAGCAACAAATGTTGCTGGCATAGACATCCAGTCGAAGACGAGCAGCAAGCCGCCTAAAAAGAAGAAACAGCAGACATCGCCTCAGCCTCAAGCTCAGCCTCAGCCGATGATACAGCTCGATACACTGATGTCACAGCCAAGCACATCCGCGCAGGCAGCGGCATTAAATGCTGCAGCTGTGGCCGCAGCAGCAAGCATGCTGGAACTGGCCTCACCCACCAAGACGGATCACAGCATCAACAATATTATAACGGTAGCTGCCACAACCGCCAGCTCGGCGGTAATCAGCGAGAGTTCGGCGCCCATCAATAGTCAGTCCCTTAATGCAGTACATTCCACGACCAGCGTGCTGGCAGGAACACGTCCCTTGCCGCATATTATCAATCTGGATGATTACAAGAGTCCCAGTGATATACTGCAGACATCACAACAGCTGGCAGCTAACAAATGGCAGCCCGTCCAGCCCGATATTGTGGTGCGTTGTGAGAGCAGCAGCGAATCTGATGGCGTGGAAATCGTGGGTGTGTATCCAGCAATGCCCAAAAAGTCAACTATCGGCCAGGCAGCCAAGCCCAGATCCAAGGCAAATAATAACAATAATCAAAAGAGCAAAGCGACATCGGTTATCAGTAAGACGGGCACCGTGCCCAATGGACTTAGTAATGGCATAGGTTTTAACATGGACAACATGTACATCTATAATAATAATAATGCGACGGTTAAGACTGCGCCAAGCGTTATTCGCGGAATGACGTCGCCTGTGACACCGTCCTCTTCCCTTGGCTACGATCTCAGTCGCAAACCGCAGATAATGAAGACATTATCTGAACTATCGGCGCTGGAGAAGCAAATGAAATGGAATTCGTGCTCGTTCTTGAAGGGTGCCAATGCGGCTGCTAGCACCGGAGCAGGAGCAGGTGCAGGAGCAGGAAGAGGCGCCGGAGCGGGCGCCAATACGGGCACATCAACGCATCAATGACATTCGTTGAATGCCACACCCAAAATGCCCCAATCGGTATCGGTGTCGGCATTCTACAATCATGAGCAGGCAGTCGCTGCGGCTTTGGTGCTCTCCTCGATGAGCGCATCCGCACGCTATGATGCTTACGATGCACAAATGGGTTTGTTGAACGGCTCCTTAACGGCCGCTCGTATGGCAAGTGCGTCATCTCAAGTTGGAACTGCGACGGGAACAACAACACTGCCACAAGTATTTCTGAAGCCCTCCCCGCCGTCAGCAGTCGTCGAGACTACAACAGCGCCGGCAGCAACAGCGAGAGCGTCGCCACTGCCCACAAAATACGTATAGTGTCGATTATTAGATTGCACACCACTCAGAAAAGCGATTCCACGCAAGAGTTATCTCCTAGAGCTGAGGGTGAACTAAGACGTTTAGATTGTAGGTTTCATAAGGATTAGTCATTAGATCCCTTTTCTATAGCTATTGGCATTAAATAATAGTATCTATGTACATTTTTATATATTGAGCGTCTGCGTCACTGCCACGATTAACGCCTCATTTAAAGTAAGTTAGCAACGGAAAGGGTATGCTTGATGTTCGGTGTCTGCCGGATGTGGCATTTGTATTGCGTTTTTAATTGTTTTATGTTCGTTGCTCATTATGATGAATATCAAGTCCACCAACTTAAAGTATGTACTTTGCAAAACATGATTGAGAATCACGCGAGTTGCATCTAGTTATTTATAGTGAATCAAATTTATTAAATAAAAGAAAAATAAGTTACATAATAAAAAGTAAAACAAAAACGTATAGTCTACACACAATCTCTAAGCATATCAAAAGAGAACCTGTAAATAACACCCAAATCCCCATCCGGCAGATCTTTTCAATGAAATGCTCTCTTATCTTTTGGGTTTAAAAACTGGGGTCTGACAGTTGTTCCTTATGGAGGGTCAATTAATTAATGCCCATCGTTCCACTAACTCTCACCTAACCTATTTTGTATAATATAACACACACGACAGGTAAATTGGTTTTTACTTGATCCAGCGCAGCATTGATGTGAAGCGATTAGCTGCCATTGCCAAGGTGGATTGTTGTGCCACCGCTGGTATCGCAATGGACTCCGTCAACTCAGGCTGCGTAACACTGACGCTGGGCACAGCCTCCCAATCCAGGCGCAATGAGCCCTCATCTGTGAAAAAGAAACTATACATTAGCAAATCTTAAATCTCTTAAATCAAATAAATTACCTTCAGATTCCGATTCTGTCGCCGTCTCAATGCCAATGAGTAGCGAATCTATCGACTTCATGAGCGGCGCATTTGTCACATCCAAATGTCCAAATCTACCCAAATCACTGCGATCCAAGTCCAAGATGGCCAGGATGTTCTCGAGCGTATGCTGCTCGTTAAGGGCACGCAACTTCACCTGTTGCGTGTAGGCCAGATACATGATGTTGTTGTTGACGCGACACACCTTGCGCTGGAACTGCTCTTCGTTGAGTAGCTTGCGACAGAAGTCACCGTAGGCCAGTTTGTGCGGCAGTCGCACATTCAGATAGAAGCTGAGCAACTGCGTCAGCTGAGCTGTGTAGGTGAGAGCGCCCACAATACGATAAGCCTCGAAGCGACTGGGCGTTATTTCATTTGCCGTTGCCTTGGGCACATCGTCCTTGTTGTCGGACAGCCAGTCCAGGTAGGCGGAATAGTCGCCATTGGCTGGCAACGAGGGTCCCACAATTCGATACTGCACCTCACTGATGCCGCTGCCATGGAACACCCACTTGCCACGTATATACGAGGTGTTCTTGGCATCTGCAAGCGCTGCAATTGTTTCCGCATCCTCACTGCGCTCAGCGCAAACTTTGCGTTGCTGCTCATCCCGCAGCACCACCTCTGAGATGGGGAATATATAAGTGACCAGCTGTTGTATATCCCTTCGCGCCGTTTGCTTAATGCTGTCCAGGAGATTTTGATGCTGACTGCGCAGCTTATCGATCCGCATCGAGCGATCGATAACGTAATCCTCCAGCATCTTAACCATGGTGGGATATTTGGGCAGATGCTCGCTTTTCTTTGCATTTGCCTTGCGTAGCTCTTCCCGCTTCTCGCTAAGCAATTGCAGCCGTTGCCTTGTGCTCCCGATCAGCTGCTGAAGGAGCTGCAGCTGCTCCCGTTTTGCACGGATCGCAATCATGCGATTCTCGTTGCATTTGTGCTGCTGTATAAGATGCTCATAGCGGTTGCCATACGCCTTCAAACCAGCCTGTAAGTTTATGTACTTTTGCTGTTTCTCCGTAAGACTAGAAAAAAGATAACAATGTTTAAGCTTGTAGATACATTTGGGTTTGTTGTTGTGGTATGTGTAACCTTTCGCTTATATCCGCTGAGCTATGAGTAATGTGGCCATTTTTAACACAAGCACGACAGTGCAGTCGCTGCTGCTGCTTGCAGCATAGTGGACAGCGTAGTCCGGAGCAGGTACCCCCGCCAGCTGAAGCAGTTGCCTTTGAAGCAGCAGCAGCTGTTAGCTTTACGCGCACATCGCAGTTGGGATGTTTCTTTGTGTTGTAGTTGATGCCGTCACAGATATCAACATCGTCATCATCGTCGTCGTTTGTGGAGGCGCTGGATAATTGAAAGTTTTCAGGTGCTTTGGAGCTTTCATCGGAGCTGGAGCTGTTTGCCATTACAGCCAAATCATTGCAATTAATATGCGTTGTCGATTTTCATTGATAATTGTTTTTGTTATTGATACTTTTTCGACCCTGTTCAGCAACAGAAGAGTGCTGTGTAATTTAATTTGATTGCTGGTAGTGTTGCTAAATCGCTCGATAAAAACCAGGGCTGCACTAAGTACACGGAGCGCCAATTTATGTGTTTGAATAGTTGCCAATCAAAAGAAATGTACTTGAACGATATTTATGAAAAACGAATTTCTTCAATTAAAAAATAATTCATGAAATATGTTATATTTTTAGCGTAATTATAATTGAAAAAGGCCAGCTCGTTGCACGATTCAAATTTTCTTAATAAATCTAATTTTCTAACGTTTTTCCATGACATGATAGATGTGAATTTTATTTTAAGCAGAGATTTCGGTAATCAAATAATAATTCATCTAGGTGGTAATGGGAATACACGATGCTTTCCCATTATTGATAAACAATTATAACTTCACTATTAGATTTTGTTGCGCAAATTGTAAAATTTTGAGACAACACATGCCTTTCGTTGAACACTGTTAATTTTGCTGAAGCATGCTGTGCGTGGTGATTCATCTACTTCTTGCCCGCCTTGCCGCCAAGCACCTTAAGAGCTGCGGCCGTCACATCTTTCTCCTGGGGAATGGCGTTCAGTTCCAATGTCTTGGTGTACGGCATGGGAACATCAACGCCACAACAGCGCCAGACGGGCGCATCCAGTTCGAAAAAGTGCTGATCCTCCATAAAACGTGCGCAGATTTCTGCGCCAACGCCTGTTACAAAAAAAACAAACATAAGTTATAAGTGAAGAACGTGAAGGACTTGTAATTCTTACCATGCTGAGGCCAGCCGTTTTCAACGGTGATCAGATGATGTGTTTTGCGGACTGATGCAAAAATGGTTGCCATGTCCAGGGGGCGAATGGAACGCAGGTTAATGACTTCAGCTTCGATGCCTGAATCATAAGATATTATTAGTTCATTTGTTATATAAAGTATACATTAGGTTGGACTTGCCCTTCTTGGCCAATTCGGCAGCAGATTGCAGAGCTGTTTCCACAGCCTTGGAATGCGCCACTATTGTGATGTCTTTGCCTGCTTTCATGATCTTTGCCTTGCCAATGGGCACCAAGAAATCCACATCGGACACTTTGTCGTCGACTGGAAATGCAACACCATACATCAGTTCGTTCTCCAGCACAACAACTGGATCGGGATCGCGAATGGCAGATTTAAGCAGACCACGTGCATCCTCTGTGTCGTATGGCGAAACCACTTTCAATCCGGGGCAGTGAGCATACCACGCAGCGAAACATTGCGAATGCTGTGCCGCAACACCAGCAGATGCTCCATTGGGGCCACGGAACACAATGGGTACATTGACGGCGCCCGCAGACATGTAAAATGTCTTGGCAGCTGAGTTAATAACCTAAGGATAAGAAAGTATGGAGGAATTTGACAAGTTGTTTAATCTTTGTCAAACTACAGATGCCTTTTATGTGGCTCAAATGGGTATCAATTCAAGTTTGTGCACTCGCATTTTATTCAACTTTTTTACTTAATGCCTAATTTCTGTTTAATGATAAATGCGGGCAGTCGACGTCCTTTCCAGTAGCGTGGCAGTGGAACTTCGTTAGCCTGCCGCAGGATTTCGGCCACATGCTGCTCGGCACTGAAGCTCTCAGCTTGCTTGATTTGTGACATTAGCTGAGCCTGGAACGCCTTCTCCTTGCGCATCTCGCGACGCTGTCGCACTTTGGCCCACTCGAACTTCATCTTGCGGCGGAGTTTCTTTAGCTTATGCTTCTTCATCTTGCGCCGACGAATGACAATCAGGCGAGCGGCTTCCATTTTATCCGGTTTACTTTTGTCCAGTGGTGGTGCAATTATTTCGCCTATGCGATCTCTATGCAGTATGTCATTGATTTCCGTTAGCCAAGTGGAACGTGGACTCTCGATAATCTTCTGATGATGCATATCCCCAATAGGCAGAGGCTTGGGCAAGGTGCGCAGAAGGAGGCTATTGTTGAGCTTGTTGGCGGATTTAAGCGAGTTCGCCTGCACATAATTGGATAATATGGGTGGAATTAGTCATCAATCATTCTTTGAATCAGGTAGACGGTACTACAACAGCAGTAGCTCAACTGAATTGAGAGCCCATATTATCCCATTACGTTAAAGTGAAGCGAGCTTGCGACAAACTTGAATTGATATTCAGCTGGACACACATTGATTATAGTTGATTTTGGTAGTTCATGAGATAATATGAGTAGTTAAGCTACTGCTTGTTTCAGGTGTGTGAGTGTGTGTGCGTGTGTTTGGGTGGGTGGATAAAAGGGTGCATATACTTACATGATCGATGGCCTGCATTGAAAAGTTAAAGGTCATGAACTCGCAGATTGGACGCAGACCGGCCATGGCAGCGCCGACAGCAATGCCAGCGAAGCCCATTTCTGTGATTGGCGTATCAATGATGCGTTTGTCTCCATACTTTTTCCACAGTCCACGAGACACCTACGAATTAAAAGGAAAACATCGGTTAAATTGCTTTAGAATATATTTTTGGTAATCCAACCACTTGCAGAAATGTAAACAAACCACGTATTATCGATTGCGTGTAGTTATCGAGCGCTTGCGTTATCGGCTAATTATTTGGTCACACAAGCTTCGCGTGACCTTTCCAATCACAATGATTGCAAAGACTACCTGAAACTGTAATCAGCAGTTGGAATGCACAACACCAACAACTGTTTACTGCGGTTTACATCATCCCACCTTCTTTACCCGCTCGCAGCCCTGACCGCATCAGCTGTCATTGCGCTAACGTTGCGAACTGTCACTTGGCCAGGTTTACGTAATCGTCAGACAAGTGGCAAAGTCAAAGGTTTCACTTACCTTATAGGCGCCGTCGTACTGTGCCACCTCCTCACCAAGCAGAAACACACGCTCATCACGGGCCAGTTCATCGTCCAGGGCGCTGTTGAGGCCATCTCGGACCGTCATTTGCTTTACGGCCATCACTTTGGGGGTCGTGGAGAACGCACGCTGTGCGGCGTAGGCTGCCTGGGTAAGTCTTGAGCGCAGCATTTTCGCTTATTTGTTCGACGGTTTTTCTATGTTTCGTTTGCTGTTCCTGTTTTAAAATTTGTGTTTAAAATTTTGTTATTACCTAATAAAACTAAAACAAAATTTAATACACACCGACGAACGTCTTTTCGCCCCCAACAGATTGTCAGAATATTTCTTACGCTTCCCAGCACTGTTTTGACCTAGCACCAAAACGAGCAGTTGAGAGCTGCCAACCCGTTGCACTATCGTTGTTATGTTTAAAATGATGAAGAGTTTTGCTGCCCTGACTTTAAGTCGCTATCGCAGCTTAAATGCAATATTAAGCTGGAGAAATCAGTTAAGTTATATTATTTCATTTTGAAGTGATCTTATTGATGTTATTACTTACAGGTCGAGTAACATAACGAAGGTTTGGTACACTCCGTTGCCAAAGGATTCCAAATTTATTAAACCATACCAGATGCACTACATTGAAAATGGACGCAAAAAGAAAAAGGACATGGTAAAAATGCTCGATAGTGTTATGGTAATTCTGTACAATGTTTCTCGGGGAAGTTAATTTATGTACGTCAATTTAGACCAGCAGTGTACCATTCTATAGTAACGGGTAACACTCTTAAAATACCCGAAGAAGTTGATGTTATCAAGTTTCCACCAGAGGTGGGTTTTACTTTAGAGCCCGTTGCTGGATTGGTTGACAAGGACAAAAGCTTGGCGGAAATAGCCCGCGAGGAAGTGCTTGAAGAATGTGGCTATGATGTTTCCATTGATGGCTTAGAGCTTGCCTTAAAGTTTAGATCCGGCGTTGGCGCTTCCAGTAGCGTAATAACAATGTTCTACTGTGAAGTTTGTGATGCGCAAAAAGTGTCCCAAGGCGGTGGAGTTGGAACCGAATCTATAGAGGTTGTGGAACTATCAGTGGATGATGCTAAACGCTTTGTCCAAACAGGCACAACAGTTAATAGTGGTCCAGGAACAGTGGTAGCTACACTTTGGTTTTTGTCCAATAAGGCAAAAATTTGAATTTCCAGTGTGACCATTACTTGTTAAATGTCAAACCCCAAATAAAGTTTTGTTGTTGTATTTGATTTGCCTGTCAGTTGTTCTTGCCGTAATCAGCTGTAGTTGGCAGTCTGATTTGCTTCGAGATGGAAAACATTACGAAAATCTGGCTCGGTCCGCTGCCCGAGGATTCGCCCTATGTGAAACCATTTCGCATGTATTACGTACAAAATGGCGTTGAAAAGAACTGGGATCTGTTGAAAGTGCACGACAGCGTTGCGATTGTCTTGTACAACACAACCCGGCAGAAACTTGTGCTAGTGCGTCAGTTTCGACCTGCCGTCTATCATGGGGTGATAACCAGTGAAAAGGAGGGTGGCTTTGACAAGGTCGACCTGAAGGCTTTTCCACCATCCATTGGCGTGACCTTGGAACTGTGCGCAGGCATTGTGGATAAATCAAAGAGCTGGGAGGAAATTGCTCGCGAAGAGGTGCTCGAGGAATGCGGCTATGATGTGCCCGTCGAGCGCATTGAGACAGTCATGCTCTATAGGTGAGTGGGTGGTGTTTGAGTAATTCAAGTACTTCACACTAATACTACCACTTACAGATCCGGCGTGGGCGCATCTGGTGCAAAGCAAGCCATGTACTATTCTGAGGTGACGGATGCCGACAAAGCCACCGGTGGCGGCGGCGTTGACGACGAAATGATTGAGGTGGTGGAGCTGTCGCTGGATGAGGCCAAGCGAATGATACAGCAAGGTGCCGTTAACAACAGTCCACCCAGTTGTCTGATGGGTTTGATGTGGTTCTTTGCCAACAAGGCGCCCAAAAGCGCTTAGCCCTCTCTGCTAAGCGTATATCTGTATCTGTTGAATAGTTTATTTGTGTTATCTAGCTGATAACTACTCAACAACGATAATACTCTGGGGCTGCCTTCTTCTGTAAACACACACACACACACACACACACGAAAAACTTCAAATGCTTTCCACAACACACACACACACACACACACCCAGTTAACACGCTTAGCGTAACCAAATTTTCAATGCCTTTTGAGTCTACACTACAGTAGTACATTTATAAATATTTAGCTAATCTGTGTGCATCTATGTATGTGTAGAGTATATATTCTTGTAAAATATGTTTGAAAATAAACTGCATGCAAATGATTCTAGCTGCAAACAGTGTTGCACAGTAGGAGTAGTTGGAAACAGGGTTGATCTATTTTAAAAGCTAACAAAGGTTGCAAATTACAAACTAAAATAGCATTGCGAAACTGGCTTGAAAAAGGCTAAATAATTTGCATATTACAATATGCCAGATATGATGTGAAAACAAGTGGAATTGACAACACTGACTGCGACATGCAGTCTCTCTGGCTTGGCAGGGAAATCGGTCAAGTGGATGCGCGAATGTTGCTAAAGCTTAATATCTTACCCACACCGCCTACTCCCCCCGCTTGGGACGACCTGGGCAGCTGGGATGGAACTGACAGCGGCAGCCAAGTGCATAAATCGCAAATAAATCAAAAAGCCGCCAGGCGCACACGCGAACCGCTTGCAATCTGCAGCAGGCAAAAGAAGGGGCAGGCAGCTTCTGCTGCTGTTTCAGCTGCAGCGGCATCTAAACAAGTTCCAATCCGATCCAATCCGATCCGAAAACGTAGCGACGAGCCCAGCCGAGAGCCGTGTGCCGTTTTTGGGCTGTCAGGCAACGTGTTGCGCAGCTCAGGTTACTTATTTATACACGGCCCAGGCATTTTAGCTGCCGCTTCAGCTTCAGCTATAGATTCAGATTCAGCTGCTGCTGCTGCTGATGCTGCTGCTCCTGTGGGTACCTCTAAGCCTTCGTCAGAAGTTCAGCGGTCACGGCGAGCGGTGGCGTGGAAATTTATTTACTTCAAAGCCATGATTTGGCAATATTTCAACATTCAACGCGGCAATAGAATTTCTTTTTTTTTCTCTCTCCTTACCTTTACAAAAGTTGATGGGCCTTTTTTTTGTTTGTCTGCAGTTGCTCCTGTTGCTTTTGTTGCCGCAGCAGCAACTATTGTTGTTGTACAGTGTGCGTGCATTCGATTTACAGGAGATAATCAAGGCCAGTCTACGGTTCCTGTTCTGCTTGTTGCGTGTTAACCTCATGTAAATTATTGAACGTACCAGCAACAAAAAAAGACGAATCAACAGAAATGCGAGTGTTGAAATTATGTATATTTAATTTGCATATGTGTGGACAAACGAGACGAGTTAAGTTAAAAACGTGAACAATTTTTTAGCACAGTTCTACCATAATCCAATATGACGCATTTTTTGAGACTGTTGGCAAATGCAAATTTCTTGTGGGAGTCATTTCTGTTATATGTTTTGATGTGATTGTTATCGGTATTTCCGTTTTGGTTTCTAGGATTGGAAATATTCACTGCCAAATCAATGACTTTATGACTTTTAACTTTTAAAAGTCCTAGATTTTGAGTAGACCATTAAATCCTCTTAAATGCATTGACAATATCAATACACATATATGTGAACCGATTTTATTAAAGCTATTGTGTATTAAACCCTCTTCCACATCCGGTAAAACTGTACACAATATACGTAGAACTGTTATGAATGGAAAGTCATTGGTTTTTAATTTTTTATGCTCCCACAGCGATTTATGCTGCTGGTACTGTTGTGATATGGCTGTCAGTGGCATCAACTGTCGCCTGTCATTCTGCTCCTGTTTCGTGTCAAGGTCCCAAAGGTGTTGCGTTGGTTGCGTTCTCATCATCATGAATCAAACGATCTTAAATCAGCTGGCGACTGATTGGCCTGACCATTTGTTGCACTCCATTGCGCAAGTCCAAAGTACAAAACTACAAAGAAATCTGCAATTATTTCATAATCACGTCCCAATTTATGTTGCCAGAGCAATAGCAGCAACAACAACAGCAACAAGAACAACAAGTACAGCAACAACAGCTATTTCAAATCAAAGCTTCTTTCTATTTCTGACCCCAGACGTTTGCAGTTGCTGAGAACTAAAGCTCAAAATGGCGTACATTGCTGCTGCTGCTGCTGCTGGAACAGAAAGGGAACGGAACGAAGAAATCGCGATCATGAGCTCAGGAGTGCGCATGCGAAAATTAAGTGCAGCCAGCAACAATCATAACAGCAACAACAACAACTACCAAGATTACCTGCAAAACAGTTATGGGCGCTGCTATTGCTGCTGCTGCTGTTGTTGTAGTTGTTGTTGTTGTTGTTACTGTTGCTGCTGTGGAGCAATAATGAAATTTTTTATCGGATTTGATTATAAGTTGGCTCGGACTGGCCACCCCGCTGCCGTAATCTGCCAATAAGAAGAAAAGTAAGCAAGAAAGGTTTCAGTTTGACTTGCTGTTGGCTCTGGTAGCTGCTTTTGGCTACACTGAGAGAAAAGTTTTTACTGATGAACTTTAATACAAGTTAATATGACACTAAAAAATTGAGACGATTGCCAAAATTCATATTTTTCTTCTAGTGTAGTTAAGTTATGGTAAGGAGGGGGTTAGGTTTAGAGGGGGGGTTCAACGACTGCAGCATCTCAACTATGTAGCGGTCCGCTCATTGATTCCGCCAACCGTCCGTCGTCCATCGTCCGTCGTGATGCACTTTAATGAAATGAAATCTTATACTATCATGAGCCGCATGAACTGAACAAACCGAACAAACTGAACAACACTGGCAAACTGGCAAACTGGCAAACTGGCAAAAACTGGTGGCCAGTAAGCCAGCGCCAGTCGGCCAAACGGAGCTTGGGCCACTCAAAATGTATAATTATCTGGCGGTTTTATCCGTTTGCCAATATTAAATTTCTCATCACGCCCCAGACACTGAGGCAAGCAGGAAAATTCAGTACGCGATGCGATGGTTCGGTTCGGTGCGGTGCGGTGCGGATCGGTTTTGGTTTGTTTCGGTGGGGTTCTGGGAGAGTAGCTGGCAGCTTCATGGGCACGGGCGCCGTCAAACAATTAATAAAAGGCCAAATGTCTGCAATGAGTTATATACTGTATATATATATATATATATATATATATACTGAAGTCGGCTGCGCTTTTGGTTTTCCGCTCCTGTTGCTGCTGTCCAAAAGGAAAAGGCTTTGACTCAACTTCGACTTTGGCTTTACCGTTTTAAGCGCAGCGATTTAATTTCTTGTGGCGACTTTCTAAAATCGATGCCACCGTTTTGCTGGGCTTAGCTTATTTTCTTCCTTATTTGAGGGCTTCGGGGCGTTGTCCACCGAAAGTGGACGCAAACTCTGCTGCACCTTGCAACCATTCAACTGTGCAACCGCAGCCGCAAGGTGCGCCACAAGCAAACAATAAAGATAAATAAAAGCACAGCGGCAAATTTGACAAATTCAAATTGTCGACAATTGAGGACATTGCATAATACTATATTTTAAATAATTAATATAATAAATCATTATTTAAGTCGAGGCTTTTTTTGCTGGAAACTTTTAAAATGGATCTTGTTAACCATAATATTGATAGACTTAACACACACTTTTTAATTAAAGGCCTTTCGCATCTTTTGGTTGTGTTGTTTGCACGCGTTGCCATTTTAATTGGCCCCAAAGTGTCAACAAATAATTTGGCCAAATACGTGTAATTGAAATTAAGTCATAAATGGCTAAAAATGCGCGCGACACACATAAAGTTGCCCGGTAAAAATTTCACACTCCTGCCCGGCTCTTGATTTATGACAGCCACAAAACCATGCATGGAAACATGTTGTCATTTCCAGTGAATGTCAAACTGTGATCGTCTACTGTTGTCGCTGCTGCTGCACCTGTGATTGATTTCTGAACTGCATTTGCAAAGCGAGTTTAATTATGCGAGTGCACTCTCTCTCTCCCTCTTTCGCACTCTCTCTCCCACTCTCTGTGCGCCAAAGCGCCAAGCTTGAAGCTAAAGAGCAACTTGTGCGCCGCTCTTTGGCCTTAGCTTTGACTCGCTCTTAAATGGTCGCTAGACAAATACTTGCATAGACATGCTCCGCCTCCAAGCTCCCAAGATAAATGAACAACATTTGTTGCGGTGCTTTTGAAAGTTGAGAGCGAAATCCCCTCGAGCATTTTTTTTGTCTATGTAAATTACGCGAAAGTGCCAAAAATGGGCGCATACAAATTTGCACCACGTTTAATTAATATTTATGATGTGTTTGTTACACTTGAAAAAATTAGGGAATTTTTTTTACTTGAAATTGGTAAAAAGGAGCAAGATTGAAAGTAACTGAACTTTTGTTTGTTAGCTATTTAGCATTTTTTTTAAGTACTTATTAGTTTGTACTATGTTCTTTACATTCTTTCAGTGTACCTCTTGAGAATGGCCAACATTTTTGGAGCCACGTTGTGAGTCATATGCTGATCTGGCTTAAGCTGGCGCTGCTCGCTGTGTGGTCGCAACACTTAAGACGTCATTTAGTCGTTACTGACGTTGCGACAAGCGTTTAAATAGAGATTTCCGCAGGCTTAACAAGCCTGAAGCCAGCCACACAATTAAAAATCATTTGCATATGGAGACCAGGCCCGGTTGATAATGAAGGCCGGACCCGAGCGGTGGAGAGTCCAAGCTCAAGACGGTACGGCATTAAAAGTCAAAGTCGAGATGGCCCAAACAAGATCCTGATAAAGAACCAATGGCAATCATGTATGGCAATCGAAAAAAGGGGCAGTTGCAGCTGCCACCGGCGACGTTGAAGACGAAGACGAAGAAGAAGAAGAAACAGAAGACGGACAACAACAACAACAACAACTTTGTTGCTTTAAGTTGTTGAACTTAACGCGAAATCTTGTTGGCCTGCGCCTGGGAAATTAGCAATAACAACAACAACAACAAAAGCAAGATTCAAAAACATTAACAGGAACTAAACACGGAGAAAAATTTTGCAACATTTTTTAGAATCCTTGTTATTAATCTAATTAAAATATCGTTTGCTAGTGGTTAAAATTAAATAAAATTCTTGGTTACTTTGTATAGAATTTTTGACAGTGTACGAAACGTCAGCATTGCTGCCGAAACGGTTGAAGATCCGAATGAAGTCCAAATGGATCAGATCGTCTTACATATGTACGTCTTAAAGGAGTTGAGTTGAGTTGAGTTTGAGCACAAGCGAACGATCTTTGGTTATCTGATTTTAATTAAACGGCATCGTATAATAAATTATCTTCATTAGGGCGCTGTGGTGGAGTCCAACTGCCCAACTGACTGACTAAGCCATGTGTGTGTGCATGGACATCTTCCATGGGCTGTGTGGAACAACCCTTTAACTAGGCCTATATGCTTATAAATCAAATGGTCATAGCCGTTGTCGTGTTTGTCGCTTTCAGTGCGTGTGTTCTTCAGCCTCTGTCTCTCATGTTCATTAATGAAAAACCGGATCGACTGTCAAACAGAATCTGCGAAATCATTCGACGACAACTTGGCTGTGCGCCGGCTGTGTGTTGACAGTTGGGAAAAGCGACACTGAGCTGGAGGAAAAATCAACACATGCTTTGATAATAATATTAAAAAAAAATGAAAGATAACGAACGGGAAACACCCTGAGAATAGCTGAAATAGCCAAATATTCAGAACATACTAAGGTTTCTCAACAAACTGCTTGTTTAATTTTACAAATCAGAGATTCGACATAAGGTTATCATTATCATTACTGATAATGCTCATAGCAGCGTGTGTGATTTTGGCTCTGGCAAAGCACTTGAGCTTTTTCACCACAAATCCAATCGTTCATTTTGAAAGAGTTTTGCCCGAGCTTCAAATGGATACAGTGCTCATTGCCACCGGCATTATCCGGTTGTCCGCTAAACCAATTAGTATAATTCAATCCTACGCCGTTGGTTATGGAAACAAATTGACGATTGTTGACCAGATCATTGCCTGATGTCCATAGCCTAGCCGATTGATCATAGCCCTGATTTATCAGGTATTTGGAAATTAGATCCAGTTCAGTGGCTGATTCGATTAAAACCAAATCTCCGCTATAACGCCGGCATATGTGTGCGGCATCGAACCAGGAAACTTTTGAATTCCATATAAAGTAGAACTTGTGGCCAATCTTCACATACGCCTGCTGAAAATCTCCAGGACATGTAACTGATAAAGAGCCTTTTAACGAACAATAAATGCCGCTTATAAAAAAGCTAAACAAAACTGCGATTAGAACTTTTCGTGATTTAAACATTTCACTGCGATGGCTTAAGAAAGACTAAGATTTAAAAAAACCATTGCTGTTTTATATATACAAATTCACAACCATAATATATATAATACAGATTTATGGACGGCAAACTCTTATCAATTCGCAAAAAAATCCAACGCATTAAAATAAAAGTTTCAATACAGAGATTAAATATGTGCGTATACTCAGAAAATATACATATAGATAATAAGTTTATATACTTTTTTTAATTTATTTATTTTTTCTTTTTAGTGCTTACTTACCTTTAATTAAGTAAAGAACTCTTTTTAAAGGGTATACTTTATAGTTGAAAGAAATGAAGAGTGGCATTGCAAGTGGAGCACAAACCGGTTGCAAGCCAATTGATTGACGAGCTGCGTGCCGCAAATGTGCAGACAAAGACACAAACACACACACACACACGCTAACACACACTGTTGGCTGTTGAAGACGCTTCATCAATAATGGGGCAAGCCAAAAGGAAGCGCATGTTAGATGTCCATGTCCATGTTGTGCTCGCGCTCCGGCTCCTAATGATCCTTAAATCAAATTGTATAAAGTCGAATTAGCATTGAATGCAACAGCAAAATGTTTCAATTTCGCTAGAGAGAGAAAGATCGCAGAAAATATGATTCTGAACATATATGTATGTATGCTTATTATGAATAATAGAGCTCATTAATTAGGCCTTAATCTCTCGTACATAAAGCGTTCTCGAGCTGGCCACAATCTCTAATTTATGACTTTTGTAGCATTTTGCTAATGAAGACATAAAAACGGCAATCAAATTAAAAAATATATTTTTTTTCTTCATGGGAACGTAAAATGTAAACGAATCCGTTAGTCATCAACGTTTCTGTTTTTGGTAATAGACAGTTTTGGCCTTGTCTGTGTGCCTAAAGTGGAACTAAAATGTTTGGCGCCCAAACGGCCCAGCCCTAAAATACTTACACTGAGAAAACTTTAAAGATTATGTTTTTTCTCTAAATATTTATGTTTATTTGTCAAAAACCTTAATTTTCTCAGTGTATAGGCATTTTAAGCAGACGAGATCGAGATTAAGGCCTTAAAATATGAAATACCTAACTCAAGTCTTTTGCTACAGCTTCACATATTTTGATTAGAAAAAGTGGGAGACCATGTAAAAGTACTTTGATTAATATCAGATGCGGCCAAAGATCTTTATTTATCAAATTCAACAAAAATTAGTTGCGCTTTGGTCGATTAGGCATACAAAAATATATATATATTTTTTTATTTTAAAGCGATTTGGTGCAGCTTAAAGATTTTCTCTTTGGTTTAAGGTTGCGCCTTGCATTATATATATATATATATATTTTTTTTTTTTTTTCATAAATTCCCCCTTTTTAATGATACAAATTATTTACTTTGTTCCCTTTTGTTCTTGCTTATCTTAAATAGTTTTTAAACGTGTCAGTTTTGTTAAATTGATCCGGTTTTAAATCTGATCTGGTTTTTAATCGCGATTCCCTTTCCAATTAAATTTTGCAAAAGTTTTCACTAACCAACCAAAAAAAATAAAATTGCTATATACATGGGATAAGAAAGATGCGTGGCACGCCCCCCATTTGGAGCAGCTTCCTCATTTCACATAAGCCCAACGAATTAACTTTTTTTCTTTCGTTTTTTTGTTCGAGATTGTGTTCGCATTTAGCGGGCAAAAGCCCAAATTAAATTGTCGAATTAAGCCAACATTTTAGCAGCTGGCCGAAAAGGGAGAGGAAGTAACCAGCTATACAAGTAAAATATATATATAAAAGTTAAAACTTAAATTAAAACATACACAATAAAATGTAAATCCAAGCCAGAGTTGCCCGAGACAAATGAAATAATAAACGACTGCGGAGTGACTCTAAATGATGTAAAGCCCGCATTTATTGGTCTAAAGCTGGGCAATGGTAATTACGCCTTGGCTTTATTTTTCTTACCACTTTTTTTTTTTTTGGAAGGGAGATCAACACGAACACAAATTGTTGTTGCCACAAATTATATGGTGTGTGAGTGTAGGGATCCAAAGTTGCGAATTATTATGTGCCTCGAAACTGGGCTCGGCTTAAGTAAAATATGAATTACGCATGGACGACTGACGGTTAGCCGGGCCTGGCCTGGTCCGGCCAAGAAATTAAGTTAAAAATAAAACTCAAGTTGAAGACCAGCTTGAAAGACAACAACAACAAAAACATGGGGCATACAACTACTGTAGGTAAACAAAAACAAAACACAACAAAAAGATGAAGAAGAAAAAAAAAACGGTCCGTCAGCAACAGCAACAAAAACAATAAAAGCGAACAGAATCAAAAATTTACAAGTCACTCACACTGATTTGTAAATACACATGTCCACAAACACACTGGGAGAAAAAGTGCATTCAAAACCAAGTAAAGTGTGTGAAATTGAAGCAAGACACGAAAAATATGTTTAAAAAGTTAATAAAAATACTTTATGCTTAAACTGTGTTCTATATACTAAAAAAGAAATCTACTTAAATAAAATTATTTAAGTGTTTGCTTTATTGCCAAATTATATAGAATATTACTTAAAGCTAGCAAATATGTACAATACAGAGATTGGATACAATTTATCTTAACAACTGAAAATGAACAGTTTGATACTACTCAAATCTTTTTAAAAATAACATTAAAATACTTGATTTATTAATTTCAATCCCAGTAGATTGTTTTATCGATAAATATTATCGAATTTGAGAGATAATCATCTTTCTCGGTGTATCTTTGTATGCAGGAGCTGGGCTGGTCATAAGAAATCAAATTAAGCTTCGTACAGGTTGCCGCATGTTGAAGCTGCGTTCCAAAGCTTACAAAGTCCAAGAACCGGAGCACAACAAGCACATAAAACACACACACACACACACACAAGATTGTGGCTCGCATAATCCAAGCAGCCCAGCACCAAAAAAGAAAAGAAAAAACTAAACAAAACAGAACTCGATGGCCAACGAAACATTTGTGAGCCGAGCAAATAACACTTTATTTCATTCATTTAACAGGTTTCATTTATGAGGCTTGGGCAGTTCGTCAGTCCGTCAGTCCGTCCGTTCGTCAGTCCGTCAGTCTAAGTCAAAGTTGTGGAGAGAGAGGCCCAATGGTCAGGCGAACGTTTGCTAGCGTTGAGCGCGAGCCTCGAACCGTGTGCAACATTCAGTCGGAGTCAGAGGTGGAGTCAAGACCCAGAGTAGGCAATGTTCCCACGAAACAGGTTGTTGCTGCTGTTGCTGCTGCTGCTGCTGCTGCTTTTGCGGTCCTGGAGCCCGTGCAACGCTCAAGTGTTGCGCCTTCGTGCATGGCCGAGAGCTATGGGCCAGTTACTCTACACTTTGGCTTTGTACCATTTTACATAGTTACTAAAAGGGTATGATGATTATGTAATAGATAGAATGCAACACCTGCTAGAAGTATGAAAACATTATTTTCAATAAGTTTTTTGAAAGGGTTTAAATGCATAGCTCTTAGATTTAAATGTTTTTTCTTCTTGTAAACTCAAGTTATGTTTATGGTCTGACAGCTGTAACTATTTTGTGCAGGGTATCTTCGATTCTGGCGCTCTTTTCAAGCACTTAGTTACTTGTTTTACAGCTATGTATGTGCGCACTGATATGGCCAGGGGCAAGGCAGGGTGTTGCACACTGCACACTGTGGGCTACTACATGCAGCAGCATCAGCAGCATCTGCAGCAGCGGCAGTGGCAGCAAACTCCAAATCAAAATCTGTGCACAATTATGGCCTACACATCTGGACAAGATGCTGCAGCTAAATCTGTAAGTGTACGTATGTGTGTGTGTGTGTGTGTGGTATGCATGCACCTCGTGCTCCTCATAAATATTTAACGAGTTTCATTTGAAGGCAACAGAGTGCTGCCTGCCTGCCTGCCCCAGGCTCAAACTCTGTGGCTGCGGCTCGGTTGGGGCATTGTCTGGGGCAGCTGTCAGCCGCCCGTTGCTGCATTTGGCATTAGACGCCTCATGAGCGGCCAATTAGTGTTGTATTACATTTGCCACTCATTGGCATAAGCCCAGCCATTTGCAAACTGCAACTGCAACGTTTTTTTGTATCTTAATGGCAACATATAAATTTGCAACAAACCTTTTTCACAGGCAACCCAAGCTAGATAAATGTGCCGCAGTTTTACAAGCCAAGCGTTAAAGTCTATTCTTTTAAGTACCTATCGTTTACCACATCGATCTTCGCTGATTCAGCATGAAATGGCTCAAAACTATTTTGCCTTAAACTTTTCAACAGCAAATGATTTACATGATATCTGACTCAAATTTTTTTTATCGCAAGCTCACAATTTTCATCAGTTTGTGAAATTAACGCTGAATGAATCGACAAATTTGTATATTACAGTACAATTTAATGCTCTTAAATTGTTATAAATCAACTGAATGCGCTTTTTATCTCGCTTGCACCTCTTTATGGTATGCTCTTTGGTGTAAACAAAATACATGGAAAATAGATTTGTCTATCTACTCTTGTATAAAGCGCACACAAACACACAACGCAATCGATCAAAGTGCTCGCCTTTGGGCTGGAAAATATCTACAATGATCGACGGTGAAATACCTGAACTTTATTTAAGATACAATTGTTCAGTTCATAGAATTTATTTGCTATAAGAAGAGGTAATGGCAAGATCTAGCTTTCTTGGCTAACATTTTTAAGATTAAAACACCGATAAATTTTCTATGCCTTAAATAGCTTCAATTCTAAAGTTAGACATGGATTAAGCATAACTAAGGATCAGAATTGTATCCATTTCATATAACTTTTTTTCTGACTTCATTTATTTTATTCCTAAAAATTTTACAACTAGTCATACTCTCATTTTTTACACCTCATAGTTAGGGTATTAAAAAGTAACTCTTTTTTTTTGGGGTTTTTTTTGTTAACCGCGGGTTGTCTATCTCATTGCTCGTTGCGTCTGCTATTAATTTATTGTTGTTATTATTGTTGTTGGTAATCAACACGTCTTTTTGATGACCTTGCACTATACATTCATCTACTATATGAAAAATTGAACGGAAATCATTAATAATCGGCCAGAAAAAGGCACAAACACACACACACACACACACACGAACAATGAGCCAAAGTTGTTTGGGGTTTAATGATCGGGAAACTTATTAATCGTATGTAAAATACATTTATATAAAAAAGTTCAAGCTAAACGTTTGAGATTTCTAACACTTATGCACCCTTCTTGCATTGGTAATAAATGATTTAAATGTAGCAATTGGAAATCGCGGTCCAGACACTTGACACAGTCGGCGGCATTATTTTGTTATTATCGATGAAGTGGCTCAGCCAGCCAGATGAAAGTTTAAATCAAAATCATGATGATGATGATGTGCCCTCTGACAATCCGCATCATTCACACACACAAATATAACTCTGAAGTATTTGATGGCAACTGTCTGTCTGTCTGTCTGTCGATTGCCGGCGCAACTTGTGGCGCGTCTCTTTGGCGTTTTGTTGACAACAAAATTGCAACTTCAGTTCGCCTGTTTGGCTGACTGACTCTGCGGCATTGTTTATTGAGTTTCGTTGCTTAAATTATATGGACAAAGAAGCAGCAGCAGCGAAAGACAGAAAAAAAAACAAAATTGTATCGAGAAATGCATATTTATAAGCAGCAAATGCTAAAAGTACCGCTCACGTTTTCATTTGCCCAGCCGGAGAAAAACATGCGATGACAAAACGACACGATATCCTTTCAACGTTCGCCTTCAACTACAACTCGATCGTACTTGTCGTTGCAGTTGTTGCATGCCCCTGCCCCTGCTGTTTGTGTTTTTTGACATGCGCAGACATTTTCACAAGCCCATAAAGCCAAGGAGCATCAAGTGCAGCCTCAACCGGCAAAAAGTATTTTTGTTTTTTGTTTTGTTTTTTTTTGGGGTTCGCCCCATTCTCCCGTTGCCTGTTCTGAGTTTCCATTCCAGCCCAGTCATGTCCCCTGTGCTTGTGTATCCGTATGTTATTGTTCCTACTTAATGTCTTTAATATTCATGACCAAGCGAAAGTAAGCGACTTTGTCTTGATCGTGTCCAGCAAATCGAAGACCCACCACCAAAAAAACATTCCAACGAACCTATCACAATGTCAATGACATCAAAATGTCGTAACTGAAATGCGTTAAAATTTGATTTCTTTTTTCTTGATGTACCTTAAAACTGAAAGCATTTCTTTAAGGTTCAATAACGAGAAGGAACTACAACTTAAGTTTATAAATAGTTTTACTAAAATAATAGTAAAGTAAATCATTTGATTAAACAAACATCCTTATTATACACTTTTATAGTTTTCTTATTGTCACAGCTTTATTTTCAAAACTATTACTAGAATATTTCTGAAAAACGCTTTCGATTTATTGTTTTTAAATTATATCTGATAAAATCTATAAGTTATTGATTTAACATTAAAACTGCGCTTGAATCGTCTTTTGTCTCTTCTCAATCCTGCTTCAAATTGAACGCATTAGTCAACACAGGAACTGACTCCCTACACCCCTCCCCTCTTGAAGGTATATGCTGGCTGCATATTAATGAGCTTATATGTTAGCTTATATGTTGTATTTGTGCAATCGTATCTGAATAATTACTGACACACTGATATGTCCACGACTGACAGACTGTATCATCTTTGAACAGTTAACAAGCTGATTACATGTTTTGACCAGTCTAATAAAAAGCTGTTGCTGCTTCTGCCTCAGCCGTTGTAAACTTGTTGGTTTGGTTTTTTTTTGTTCTCTCTCTTTGTTGTTATCGTGAATGCGACTATTTTGAATGGCAGGCAGCGACAGCAACTTCCGGTCAATGCGTTGTTGTTGCTTTTGTTGCTGTTGTTGTTGTTGTTGTCGTTGTCCGTTTCGATCAATCGATTCAAACGTTTTGGTAGTTAACGCGTTGTTTCGAAAAGCTTTCCAAGAAGTGTGCTCTCCTCAAGTAGGCAACAGTTGGTTGCCCAGCAACTGAAGCGGCAACTGTGGCAGCAACTGAGGCAGCAGTCCGGTGGTCAGAAACACACCTACCGATTGCTGCCTGTCTAGCCGGCAAAAGCAACACAAAAAAAAAAGAGAAGTAAAGTCGACGACGACGTTGACGTCCATTGGCAACTGCGGCTGTGCGACCTGGCCAAGTCACGACTTCGGCGAAACATAAAAATATCGGCGGCAATAAATAATAACAACGATTTTCCAGACTATCTACCGAGGCCGACATCGGCCAGGCTCTGCAGGCCTTACCAGCCGGAAGGGTGAGGAAGTGGGCTTTGGGATGAGGCGGCATAGAAAGCATATACTACGCCCGTAGTGCTATTTGCCTATGGCAGAGCCAGGGGCGTAGTCAGAAGGGGTGATGTTGAGTAGGTTGACTTATACAAAACTATACCATCTAGAATCTGCTCAACATAAATTTCTTAATAGGAATCAAAAATTACTCGATTTTTTAAATATTCCTTCTAGAAAAATCAATAACTTAAATTAATGTTTCCGTTAGTTTGTTAATAATTAAAGTGTCGAAAAATATCTTATATTTATAAAGCATTTCAATAATATGTTTTGGGATGTTTCCTCTCATAAATC
This sequence comes from Scaptomyza hsui, assembly GCA_018152825.1. Lineage (NCBI taxonomy): Eukaryota > Metazoa > Arthropoda > Insecta > Diptera > Drosophilidae > Scaptomyza > Scaptomyza hsui. Next base: position 1,889,428 of record JAECXO010000004.1, on the reverse strand, counting down.
CTTTCTACGCCTCTGCTTAGTCAATCGGTATTTCTATTATTTATTACACTTTTGTTGCACTCACTCACACACTCGTACATACATATATATACGCATATGAATTCATATAGATTTGGCATTTTATTGCCCCGACTAATTTGCCATAAAGAAAGCGCCAAAATAAGAAAAAAATAATAATAGTAAAAATAATTTGTAGCCAACTTGTTTGTCGCTTTTTTTTTACTTTTCTTGCAGTTTGAATTATTTTTGCATTGGAATATAAGCGTGAGAAATTCTCGATTCAGACACATATTTGACATTTAAGACCGCACGCAAATAAACTAGAAAAGTTCTGGCTGGAGCGGGGCGTGTGGGGGGATTTAGGAACACCCGTTGTGCTGCATCTGAATGAGGTGTGAATTATTTGAATGGTGGCAGCAACGGCGTTGGCGGCGGCGGCATTGAGGCAGCGCCTTCAGCTCGTATATTCAAATTAAAAAACATTTATGCAAATACACATAACAAAATATTCGATGAGTTGTGTTTGACAGTTTGTCTCTCGCATGTTGGCCATAAAATTGCCGTTAACTAACTGACTTTATTGGACATATCATATCAGAAGATTAGGGTGTATAGAGTATCTATGAAGTTCGATCTTGTGCTACTTTCTTCAGTTGGCTGAGAGCTGATTTTAACGTTTTGACATATAATTCATGAGCCACTTTGGTCAAACGCCATTTGGGCGACATTTGTTGCTTGTTTTCCAGTTTCAGCTGCCACATAAATAACATTAAAACATATCATCTCTATGCTTGCATAATTAATAGATGCGCAAATTTTTAGCAATGATCTTTTCCTTTTGTTTTCAAAATTTATCAGCATTTGGCAACATTTGAATTCTTAATGGCGTTTAGTGTCCAATAATGAGGCACATTTGTTTTATAATTTCATTAGCCGCTTGTCGCATGTCTCTCGCCCTGCCCAGATCCCCCACCTCTTGTTCGAGTCAGCGCCATAATTTAGCTCGTGAATTTTATTATAATTGCTTTTTGATTATAATTCGAGCAGGGCGCGCTAAAGTCCAAAAGATTTACGCTTCACAAATTTGCATAAACAGTTTTATTGTTAAATTAATAAAAACCACAAAAAAAAAAAAAAAATGTTTTGTCTAACAAAGGCGAAAAACAAAAGCGACAATTTTTTATTGATCTTTATTACATTTCAAAAATGGTTGCTCGTATTGATTTTTATTGTCTGTCGGCTGTGCTGACAAGTGCTACATGTTTTTTCGCTCGTTGTTTTTTCTGTTTCGATTATTTTTATGCATAGTTAATGTGATTAAAAATTATGGCAACGACTTAAAATGTTTCAACAAAGCTGTACTTTGCTTTGTTTATGGGCCTATTAGATACATAAATTTTCTCTCGTTTTTTGTGTCTGTTTTTGGGGTCTTTTGAGTGAGGGCGGCGCTGTGTCTTAACCTTAATAACCTTGTTGCATGCTGCACAGAGAGAGACGAGCAGACAGCAAAAGCAACAACAACAACAACAACAACAGCTACAAGCGCTTGTCGCTAGTTAAGGAGAAACAAATTGACAAATAACATAACCTCACTTAACCCAAGCTCCAACGCCTCTTTGTCGCCAGGGAAACAGCCCAAAAAAAAATACCAGTAGCTGTTGTTGTTTCTATATGGAGGGGGAGGGGTGGGGAGGAGACCGTTTTAATTAGTCGTCTTTGTGTGGGGTCTCTATGCACGGTGGGTTGCCCTCTTGGGCTTGGTTATAATCATTTTGTGGCAAAGTTGCAAATTAACAAGTATTTGTATTTGCCATTTGCATTAATTTTGGCAGTAGATTTGTTTATTTTTTTTTTGTGAACTACATATTGGAAACTGTTTTGCAATTAGCGAAAAAAATATTCTTAGATTTCGGATTAAATATTTTGTTTACTCAGTTTTAAATACTACTAAAGTAGCTTAATTTCATGAGCTTGTTCCATTAAAATTTTATCCATTAGTTTTAGCATCATCCTTAAATTAACTTTCTCTATATCCACTCCTTAAACTTGACAAAACCTTGCGATAAATTTTCACCACGTTTTCCACTCTTTCAACCACTTTGCCATTAACTGTTAACAGTTTACTTAACTGTTTTCTTCCCAGTGCCATTTCAATTTAAGTCGAGTCAAGTTTTTTTTGGTCGTTGCGCAAAAATTTCTATTACCAATTGGGCGCGCAGCGTAACAATTTTACTCTTGTTTTTTCGTGTGTTTCTGGCCAAGTAAAAAGAGACAGCAATGTGTAAGCCGACTCCGCAGCAACAGTTGCAGCAGCTGCAGTCATGTAATGGCGACAAATGCGCATACGCCCCGATCTCGAAATAAAAAAAAAAAAACAAAAGGAGGTTAATTGAGGAGACATCAACGAGCGGGCGTGATGCGAGCATCGCCCAAGAAGCACACGGAGCACATTCGAGGTAAAAAAGCCTCGATTTGATTTGAGCACAGCATAAAAAGGTCAAAGGGTTAACACACACACACACACACACACATAAAGTGGGAGAGAGAGAGAGCCTGAGAGACTGTTTAGCGGGCGTGCACTGTAGCCTGTGGTCGACATGCTTGCCGCTTGTCAGCGCCTGTGCGGTGGCAACTTGAACCAAACAACAGCCGGGGCCATCTGCTCAAGTCATCTGGCCGTGGGGGGTTGGAGGGGGAAACAAGTGAGCTCCTCCCTCTGCCTATTGGCAATTGGAAACAATACCGTTTCGCTTGTTTTGCTCAGTTCCGTTTGATTTACAATGCAACAACGAAAACAACAACGAAAACAGCAACAGCAACAAGCTTGAAACTTTTTTCTATTGATTGTCGTCGCTGTTATTGTTGTTGTTGTTGGCCACTTTTGTGGTAGGTGGAGTGGAGCGCCAACATGGACGCCATCATCATCGCCACACAAAAAGAGAAATATATATATATACTATATACTATATATATATATATTTGCGCTGCCCGGCACGAAGTGAGCTTCGGCTACAAGCAACAACAACAACAACAACAGAACTGTAACACAAAATACGTGAGTCGATTCCCAAGCCACCCCCTCCCTGCTGTACATCCCTCATTGGTGATTCGTTCGCTGTTGCCAATATTATTTTTATGCACCCAAAAGTAAAAAAAAAAAAAAAAAATACTTTTCAATTTGATTTTATTTCGCTTGGAACGTGAGCTGGGCGGCGATTTACTTACTCATTTTTATGGCAAACTCCAATCGCTAGCTTTGTTTTTTTTTTTTTTTTTTTATAGCAACTGGTAATTTAGAGCCTTGCTCCCATTCTCCAATTGAGAAGAAGTACTAAAAGCACCCCCCTTCCACCCACCCACTAAAAGGTGCCCCGCAAACGAGATCATTGCTCAATCAAAAAGCGTCCACAGTGCGCACGATTGTGCCACTTATTGTGGCCAGTGGATAAGATGCTCAGATAGATAGATAGATTGGCTTTTGGGATGGGCTCTAACAGTTGTTGTTGTCCAAAGGGGTTCGCCCTCAGCGAGAGGAAGCTGCAAAGCATTTATTGGCCTGTCGTTCGTTCACATTTCAAGCTCTCAGATCAATTCGATTAAATTTGCAATTTTAATGAAATCATAAATTGTGCCGCCATTTTGCGCACCTCTTAGCCAATTGTGTACTGAGTGGCACAGTGGAACAGAGCTTAAGAAGTTGTGACTAAAATGATAACAAATACAACTCTGAGACTAAGAAGAAAGATAAAAAGAGTATTAGAAACATTTCACTTGTTTAAGTTGTTAGTTAAAATCGACTTATTTCCACTGTTCTTAGTTGTAAAATCTTTGACTGGCCAAGTCATAGGCCAGCTGATCGGCTGTTGGCCAAACCTATTTGTGGTTTAATCGAATTTACTGTCAGCCGCTGCCATCATCTTGGACCATAGACCTGTGTGTGTTGCTATTTAAGAAGTTGTTGTTGTTGTTGTTGCAACTGGACATCATCTAACATGTTGCAATCGGTAGCTTGTTGTAGTATTTGGCCAGTTTGTGGTAGTTATTAGGAGAAGAAAAAGCCAAATTCGGCATTTTTTGTGAGGTTTTCATGAGCTCTCTGCATGTGCATAATTCATTTTGGGGCATGCTGTTGTGGCAGTTGGGGCACCAAGATCGACACATTTGTAGTGCGGCTTGTAACGAATTTTCCGCCTTTTCGTCATTAAATTTTAATTGTGTTTTTGTGCACGCCCCTTTTTAGTTTTGTGAGCCTTGGATTATTTTTGGTCTTTGCTGGGATCGGATTGATTCCGGATTTGTTGTGGTTGCTCATGTTGTTGTTGTTGTTGTTGTTGCTGTTGAGTGCCAACTGCTTGCGCAAACAACACAAACAATGCGCTGTTTGCACGGTCAACATCATAGCCTTTTGTTTTTCTTTGCAATTTGTGGCAGCCTGCAAGAGGCAAAGAAAGATCTTTAGGGTCCGAGTCTGGGTGCGAGCCTAAGCGTTGTTGGAGTCTTACTTCTAATTAGAAATTCTTTACGCTTCGTTCTGTGCGAGCTTGCCCGCAGCGCCCAGTTGAACCACTGGAGTCTTTAGTACACTTTAAAAAAATTTTAAGTAGCATAAAACAAAATTAAGAAAATGGTTTTAATTTATCATTATGATTAAATCTTCTGTAGCAAAAAAATTAACCTTTTTGAAAAGTTAGCTCTCCAAGTTCTAGCCTATGTTATTTTCTCTGAGTGCATTCATCTTCCATTGCCAATGATTTTTAGCATTTAAGCGTTAAAATCTGTTTACCCAACGATGGTCGGCGACAGCAACAGCGACAGCGTGTAAATAGAAAACAGTCAGAAAGGCAACGAACGACACAAAGAAGCGTGAAAAATGTTTTTAGTTACGTTTTGTTTAACACACAAACAAACAAACACACACACGCACGCACACACACGGTTAAATTCCATCAAACGCAACACAAATATGAGTTTTATAAGCCATGAAATTATAATTTGACTCTCGAGTGGTAAGTGGCCAACTGCATATTTGCCTAACACATTAGCCCCCATCTTGCCCACAAGCCACAAGACACAAACCCCATTGAGGGAGAGGCAGGCAGGCAGGCGTGCGAACCACGCGGCGTCAACTGCTTGTTAAAACCTAACCCAAAACGAAACGACAACTAAAGTGACAACGGACAAAATGAGATGAAGAGCAAGTTTGAGTGATTTAGTGAAGAGTGTTTGACTGAAAGATACTCAGCTTTAACATACACACAAACTTTAATAGCTTAGGAAAGTATTTAAAAAAAAAAAAATTTGTTTTCATTAAAAGTGCACAACAGTGCAAGAACCGAGTGTTGTTAAATGAAGTGCTTAAAAACAAGTGATATTTTTAGACTATATTGTATAATTAGACAAATATTTATTTGTCATTCACAAATAAGAATTTTTATATTGAGTGATTTTAGTAGACACAAAAATATGTGTGTGTGTAGAATAAATATTTTATATTTAATAACAATAACACACGCATGCTAAAACATTTACTTATACTTACACTCACACTTGCGCATTATGGAAACACGTCACTAAATTTGACCAAAATCAGCGAGGCTTTACTTGAATTTTTGAGAATCGAGGAGGAGAGCAGTGTCTCAAGTGAAATTAATTATTTTTATAGTTGATTTTCGTGTTGTTTTTTTTTTTGCTGAGTGTAATTAAAATCGCCACCAAAAGTGTCAAGCCCTTTTGTGGTCGACACATTTTGTGGGTCGACACTGTGTTGCATGATGCAGAGTGTCGGCGGCGAGTGAGTTCTTCTCTGTGGCTCTGTGGTCTGGTCTCTAATCTAGCTTGTCATCGCGTGGCAGCTTTCTGTCCAGGTCCAGGTCCAGGCCAGGCCAGGCCAATTCAGGCCAGGCCAGGCCAGGCGCAAAAAGGCTTCCACGAAAATGTGCGACAGCCAGCTGACTAATGAGCCGACAAAACCGCGGGAAAAATGACAAATTTTCAGTGCAGACGAAGCAGCAGCAACGATTTGTAGACCCGTTTAATATTTAAAACAAAAGACTGAGGCAACAAACGTGGCCGCAATCATTTACAAGCGACAACACATAACACAGCATGGCAAACTGGCAAACAGCCAAACTGGCAACAAGAAGCACGAAAAAAAAGGTAACATTTTGCAGCGCATGTTACTGCCATTTTTAACACTTAAATGAGGCAGATATCCACAGACCAAGCTGCCACAGAGTCGAGAAAATGCAAATGAGCCTCGTCATGCCACAATTGCATTCGACAAAACAAAATCCAATAGCTAAACAAATGGGCTGCTGCAGTTAGTGCTTGGCAGCAGTAGACTGTGCAAATGTTCTGGCAAACAACTTTTAACTAATTTAATTGATGATTCCCATTGTCAGACTGTGGCAATGTGGCCAAAGGTGTCATCGTTGTCGTGGTTTTGACTTGGCCACCATTTAACTGTCTCTGCCTGTGAACATGTCAACGCTGTGTTCATTAATGTCACAGGACCACAACGAGTCAAATAAATTGAGGCCGCTGTCTCCGAGGCGATGAGACGTTTAATTAGCTTTGCTGTAACTACACAAAAGTACAAGCGCTGTTCGGCGTCTAGCGCCAAGTTTAACTTCCGCATGGGCCACCACCAAAAAAAAGAAACAGAAACAAAATATAATAAATATCCGTGTATAAATCTTAAACTGGCAACGCAATTCGATTGGCCGATAAATGCAATAAATCCAGCAGACGTTGAACTTCAGCTTGCAGCTGAATCTAGAGGCCTTGGGGCAGGCTTCCTGCGTTGGCTTACACTTGAAAAAAAAAATTAATGCCTATGTGACATTTCTTTATATAGTTGTGAGGTTTACGGCATTTCCAAATCAATTTGTTTGTTAATAATTCTATGTTTTATGTGGTAGATGGAAATTTATCTTTTAAAATTCTATCACAAATATTTTTTTGAGTGCATTTTGGCCTCTGGCTGCTGCTGCTGACCGGCAATCATGCGTTAATTTAGTTGCATGTGAAGATTAATTAATTTTCAGCGTTTTTACGGCGAGCGGCTGCTGTGGTTGGCGGCTGCAGTGGTTTTCTGCGGTTCTGTGGTTGCAGCCAGCGGTTAACAGCGGGTGTCGTCAGGGCTACGAAATTGCAGTTTATGGCTGCCATTGGCAATGCCATTTGGCCATTGCCACAGCCAATTGGCCAGACTTTTAAAAGTAAACGCAACCGACGCTTTAGCTCTTCTTTCACTTGAGCCCACCACAGGTTGAGAGAGAAAAGAGCGATCAGCGTTAGCTGGCAATTTAAGCCTCGTCATTGGCCATAACTCTACAAACTGCCGCTTGTTGGCCTAGACTATGAAATCATTTCGTTTGATCCTAATAAAAAAACAAAACATTCGTCTAGCAGCGATATAAATGAGACAAACGTTCAATAAAGTTTTACATGCAACTTTAATAAGGGGCAGTAAAAAACTACAAAGTTTGTTCTTTAACTGTTTAGTTTGGTTGTACAAAGCGATTTTTTCGTACTTCAAATTAATTTTAAATTTCAGAGCTTGAAATAATTTATTGACTATTAAATAAACCGTTATTTTTGCTAAAGATACACTCAAGAGCATGTTAGATTCGACTTGTACAGATGTCTTCTATATCATCTGACATTCACTTGTGGTATACCATCAATTTAATGTTTTGCAAATCAAAGGAATCAAAGTGTAATTATTTTATTACATGGCTACATTTGCATAGAAGCCATTGGCTTAGACCCTGCTAGATTCTGTTTCCCAGCGAACGCAATTTCAGTTTCTTTCCCCCCAACCCAACCCATTCCAATCCAGAATCCAGACATTTACACGCACGCTGTGAGCTGCAAGCTGTAGAGACTGGAAGCTGTTGCTGCTGCCGTTGGGGATCTTTCTTTTCTCTTGAGGCCAATCGAACCTCTTCAAAATCGCATGTTTGCAACTGCAATCGAGCTAAATGGCAAAATGTTACCCATACGTCTATATGTCTATATGTCTGTGATTGTTGCTGATTGTCTGCTAGTTCCTCTCTCTCTCGCTCTATGTGCTACTCCTGCTTGGTTGGTTGTGGCATGCATTCAATCCAGCAATCCAGCAACGCTGCCTGGCATTGTATTTATGGCTATTCATTTCGTGATCTACTGATTTCGCATGTGTTGCACGGGAATTCCACAAGCACAAGAGTAAACTGCTGTTGCTGTGGCTAAATCTGAACTTGTAGCCTTTGCCTCGCATCACCTGGCCATGGCCACGTACTGTGGCATGGTGAGGCAAGCTGGCAAAATCAGTGAGGCGAAATATTCATATACATACATGCCGCATGCAGATACATAGTATCTGGTATATATGGTGTATTAATGAATTCAAATAGAAATCATTAAGAGCGAAAAACACACATAGTAAATCTCATAAAGAATTTCTGTAGCAATTTCCTGTTCGATGATTTTTAATACCCAAAAAAAAAAAATAACCAAAACCTGGGAAACACAAATCTTTTGCTAAACTCAGAAACTGGAGGAGTCTGAGTCATGTTGCCGCCCAGTGGCTGGCAAACTGGGGATCGTGTGCACAGTTCATCATGGAAACATAAAAATTCACTGCGTTCATAAAAATCTTCGTTTCATGCTGATGAGGTGAGCTCCAGTTTCAAACGCAACAACAACAACAACAGCGAAACAAAATCGAAATCGGTTAAAAAAAAGCAATGCAAACAACACGTGAGAAAATCTCACCCGAAAAAAAGTTCAACTCTGAAGTGAAGACTGTGCTTGTTGTTGTTGTTGTTGTTTGTTTCTGTCGTTTTCTTCAGGTTCCGGGCTCTACCGTTTTGAGCCACGGCAAAGAACTTGAACGATTTTTATTTCTTGTTCAGCGACAACAGCAACAACGATGGCGACTAGGGCGACGATATATGTATAGCCAGATTCTTTTTTTTTTCGAGTTGTTGTTTTGTGTTGTTTTTTCTTTATTTATATTCTCATCACAACTGATTGCGTTGCGCTCGATGCGATTAGTGTTAAAAGGTATTAAAGCGGCAAATGCACAACACACACACACTCACATACGACACTGGTGGACAAAGAGCTATTGGGTCGGGAGGGGGGGAAAGGCAGCCAAAGAGACGAACAAAACGTTACAGTTGCTTCAACTGCCACTGTCCCACTGTGCCCCGCTTTTTTTGTGTCGCCCATTGTCGCTCAATTTGACACTGCGACTGCGGCATCATCTCACCAATCTTCCCACTCTCCCTTCCTCTCTCTTTCTCGCTTGTTTGGAGTCGCTTAAGTCGCCGGCCAGCGTCTGCAGTAAATTTGTTGTCATTTGATATGCGAGTCATGAGGATTATTAGGTTGAGCGACAAAAAAAATAAAATACAATATATATTAAAAAAACAGCCATGCGACAGTGTGACGAGGGTTAATACGAAAGTTTTCTATTATTTTTGTTCTTGACTTCATAAAAACAAATAGTGTAATAAAGTACTTGTATAAATTCTACTCAAAACCTAGTTTACAGGTCTAAGTTTAAGTTTAAGAATGTTTTTTCTTATAAACTTTGTATAAATCTAAGAAGTATTTGTTATTTAAATGATATTAGGGAATGTCTTATTAAAATAATGGTTATGCATATTTTTTTAAACACTATTTAACTTATGAAATCTCTTCCGTTGTCCTTATAATTTCACTTTCCCACCGAACTCATAGAACCCACCTCGTTTGGGTTGACCGAAAAGAAAGACATTTGCCTGTGTCATCGTGCTGCGTGTGCGTAAAAGACAGCAATCCGTGTCCCATCCCAATCTCAATCCCCATACCCCATTACCCATTCCCCATACCCCACCATCATCATCATCATCATCAACAAGAAGAAGAAACGATGGTCGTTGTCAGCGTCAACGCGCTGTCATTATTGTCGTCTTTATGGTTTTATACATTTTTAATTTGGAGCAAACTGTCGTTGAGCCGGGCTTTATACTTATTTATATATACATTTTGTATTCCGTTTCGTTTTGTTTCGTTTCGTTTTGGCATTTTCCTTTCGACTTTGGGTGTTCAAATTGCTTTTAATTTGACTTAGAACGTAGGTCTTTTAAGCCAGCATAAATCGCTATTGGAATTCTTTTGTACGTATTTATATTGATATTTGTTTTACCATATAATTTACTGAGAGAGAGAGACACACTCCATTTGGTTTGCTTGGCGTTCACGCACTTCATTAAGCCATTGTTTGCCAAAGGTGTCGATTGGATGTGGCTTAGAGTGCACTCTCTTCCCTCTCTTGCTCAATGGCCATATTTGTCATCGTAAATATGCTGAGGCAAACAAAAGACTTAGGCAACGAACTTGTAGCAAAGTTATGCATAGATTTGTTCTTCTTTGAATTTGACACCTCATTTTGTTTTGGTCGATTGGTGGAGAGTGGGGAGACACAGGCAAGGAGCTGCTGCGTGGGCTGGACAACAACTTGTTGTAGTAGCTGCCCACTGACTGTGACCATGTCCAGTCATTATGGAGACCACCGCAGCCGAGAGCGGCAGACAGGCAACATGCAACGTACATGCGCTGAACGTGGATAGATTAGATCAATACCAAAAACAACAAGTGCCACCGTCTGGCTAAAAGAAGAAGGGTATCGGCCGAAGGGTGGTGGGGGGGCGATTGTCGATGTGTCGCTGCGATAGGCATTTAAATCTCAACGCTGAGTAATATGCTGTTTGTGTGTGTTGATTTTGCACTCGAATGTGAAACGTAACGCAGCTCAAGTGGAGCGTACAAAGCGTAAAGTGCTTAAATGTTGGCTTCGACCGATTGTTGTCCCTGACCATGGACAGGGCCAGGGATAGGGCTAAAGCAAACAGTAGGCATACTACAACTACAACTGGACAACACACACACACACACTGGACACACAGCCTGTCAGTCAAAGCCCAAGTCAGTCAGTTTAGTCGACGGCGGCATCGTCTGCGTCTCTTTCTTTTTTCTTTATCATTTTGATGAAATCGGCCTGGGAATGCGTTGCACTTGTAATTTAGGCACAGCTCCTACTCCGCCTCGGACTCCTACAACGTCATCGCAGTATGGCTGCTTTGCATGCGGAGACAAGCACTGCAGAGAACTGTGCTCAGCTTGAGTGAATTATGTGGCCGTTGTGACTGACATGAGCTCGGAAAAATGGCCCATAATGAAGTGTATTTGCTGTGCATTTTTAATCATTTTTTTCGCTTACTAAAAACAAAACCAGCTTGCACCCATACACACAGAAAAATTTGCAATTAAAATTGAAATGAAAATGATACACAATTAAAGACACGACTTGAGGCACCAAGACTTTGGTTTCATTTTCAACAAACGTTAGCTTTATTTTTTTTTTAGTTGTAGCAAGTAGTTAAAAATGCGGCTGCTCCACTTTTTTTCGTCGCGTACTCGACATGCATGTTAAAAAAAAACTAAAGTAAACTTCATACAAATGTTGTTAAAATGGAAATTGGTTTGGACAAAAACAAGTTGAAATGTTTACAACGCTTGGACAGTTGTTGTTGTTGTTGCTGCTGCTGTTTGCTTTTATTTTGTTAGTTATATGGTAATAAACTAGTACAGAGTTTATAGGCGTCGGTTGCGCTCCTTTACTAAACCACTAAACTTAACACTTGAATATATACAACATAAAGCACTAGCCATTGACCATATGTCTTAAGAAAACGTCGACGGCTCAAGGTAAGAATTGACCATGTTGCTTAGAAATACATTTTTCAGCTAGTGACATAAATTAAATTAAATTTTTGCTTAGCAGAAGGTCAGCTAACTAGTTCAGTGATCGCAGTTAGAGATATATATTTATTGTTATTAATGATTTGCTGCATTAAAAGATTGCAAATTTGAGATTGGAATTTTTCAGCGGAAGTTCAATTTTTACTTCAACCAGTTGTTAATGTATAAACGTGTTTTCGATTTTGATGAGAAAAATATTGATTGGCATAACTAAGTCAAAAAGATTTTTAAAAACTCAGTAAAGACACAGAAATCTTTAACGTAACCTCACTTCTTTAAAGTAATTTCCACATGAAATAATTTAAGCTAAGTGGTAAATACTTAAAAGCGTACATGTTACGAATACTGTTTTTATGTCAGCTTCTTTTCAAAACCAGCACCCCTCTCTTCACCTACACCTGCGTTGTTGCTATTGGTGTTTTCTCATTTCGCCTTCATTTACAAAATCTGTGCGTGCGCATTTTTTCACGCCACGCAAAACGTAAATTTATTTGTATTTACCCTTTATATGAGGCTCATTTTTCTTCTACTTAGGCGACACAAAAACACACACAAAGAGAAACTTAAGGCAGCTTAAAGGCCTTTAAAAAAAAAACTGTTTTCTTATTTGACACATTTTGCATTTTAAATATTTACAATTGCCGCAAAGTGTTTGCCGCGTTTATTTGTTGTGTAAATAAAGAGAGACGAAAGAAAAACCCAAACACAAATGAGATGAGATCGTAAATTGTGGATGCTGTGCACGTGTGCTAGTCGATTGTAACGATTGTGGCAAAGATGCCACAGATTTGTCATATGTGGCACGTTGACAAGCATCGTTTGGGGTACACACAAAACAGACAAAAATTTATTGGCTAAAATCGCGTGCGTGTCTTGAACTTGTTGCTAAATTTGTTTGGCCGCATGTTGCAGCCTCGCGTCGAGTTGCAAGTTGGTCTGCTTACCCGCGTTTTGTGGTAATTCCTGTTTTTTGAATTTGTATATCAATTAGTCATAATTTACGATGCTCAATAATCAATGCGATGAAGGCAATGAACTCAAAATGTTTAAAGATTGCTGCACTTGTTGCACCAAATGTGCGGCTCTGTGTTTCAGTGTGTGTTTGAGTGTGTGTGAGTGCATGGCAAACACATTTGCCACAAGCGCTAATGATGCATTGTGTTGCATGTGTTTGTTGCTGTTGTTGCTGTTGTTGTTGTTGTTGTGGCTGCTTGCAAAAACGACTTAAGCGTTTAACACGATCTTCAATTTGCGGCCGCAAAATACAATGCGAAAGAGTGGAGCACGAGGGGAAGGAGTGGAGGTAAAATGGTAGTATAGTCAACACATAACACAGCCAAACAGGCACAAAAAAAAGGCTCACAAAAAACAACAGGTATGTGTGAGTTAGGGAAAAGTCAAAGACTATCAGATACCCCGTGTGAAGCTGTGATTTTTGTTGTTCAAACATTTATACATTATCAGAAATAGTTTATTAAAAAACAATTATAATTTTCTTCTTTAAAAAATCTTCAGCATTCTTTATAAATTATTTTAAGCCTGTACTTATAGATTTTTTCGATGCCCCCTTTTATGATATAAACTCTAAAAATATCAGTACTTTTTATTTTGATTAAAGTGTTAACACAAATATAATGCAAAAAATTATACAAAATTCCACACTTTTGGATATCGAAGGTAATTAAACTCATCACACTTACCCACTTTCATAGGAAAGCACACAGGGTATAAAAAGGCCAGACAAAAGTCGTGCGACGATCGGCAGATCGGGTGGAGTCGCGCCAAGCAATTGCCTCAACTATATATATACATATGCCAAATACATATACACTCACATACATATTCACATATTATACATATGATACGAGTCCCAGCCAAAAAATAGTCATGTGTGCGCCATGCTGTGTCGTAATCGCAAAGTTCGTTGCTTAAGTCTTTCGTTTTGCCTGCCACTAAATATATCATCGATGCGCCCCCGCCACCGCACCCACTTCCCAGTCTCCCTCTCTCTCTATCTGCCTTCCTGAGATTGCGACTTAAAAATATGTTGAGTTAAGCTAAACGACGCAGCAGCAGCAGCAGCAGCAAAGAAAAAAAGTGGAAGGCATGGAAAGAATCGCATGTATACGCCCATCAATGCTGCCACCGCAGTGGCAGGTTGAAATGTTGCTAACCCGAAGGGAGTCCACTCTCCTTGGGCACGAAAGCGAAAATTCAACGCTACACAGCAACAACAACAACTCGACTCGAAAAAAAAAACTCGGCACCCTTTGCGGCATTGAAATCGGATCTCGTACTTTCTGCTGTTCTACACGCATACAACAAACTACAACAACAACAACAACAATAAAATGCAGGTGCTTATGCTGCATTTTGTTGCTACCGCCTCGCCCCCCTCTCAGCACTCTGCCCTCTGGTTGCTGCTGCTGCTGCCACTTTGTGTGCCTGTTGTTGTACAAAATTAACTACAAACAGCAGTACAAAATATTTTAATTAAAAATTCCTAATCGTGTGCGAAGCATTTTTTATCTGATTTTTGTGGCTGCCGTTGCTGTTGCAGTTGCCCCCAAGACAGCGAATCCTGTATCCCTGTGCCATAGCCTGCTTACTTTACCAATTGCAACGCCAACCACGCCGCCAACACTAAGACTTACTAAGTAGGAATGGTCTAGTGTGACTAGGAGATACCCTGATTAGAGATTTTTATACGAATTTAAATTTTGAGTGTGTAAAAAACTTTGGCGTGTATTTTTGGTATTTAAGGAAATTTAGTCCTTTTTGAGTTGTAGAAAGCTATGAATATTTTTTTAAGACTTTACTTTTTTTACAATCAAAAACTTATTTACATTGACAGTTTTATTGTGTTTTTTTTATCGTATATACATATATATATTTTTTATATTTGAACTTAACAGTTTGGCAATATAGCTTTATTTATATACATTTTAATATTTTTACTTTTTTTATACACCCATAAAAATAATATTTTTAATTTATGTTTCCTCTCTCTGCCTTGTAAGCTTTCCTATTTTTATAAAGCCTTTAATGCAAAGCTATTTACAGGGTATTAAAAATGTATTAATAAGAAAACGCCAAAAGGCTTGCGTGTGTGAGGGAACGCTGCACGGGTTGGGCTTAGGTTCGATCTTCACTCCTTGCATTCGAGAGTCTGGCCCGGCTCAGACGTATAATAAATTGCATTTGCCTACCAGCAGATGCAGATATGAGGCAGGCAGTAGGCAGGCAGCAGTCAGGCAGCAGTCAGCGTTGCAGGCTGTTGCATGCAAAGTGGCAAACCAGATATGCACATATATATGTGTATGCTTTTTTCGCATCTAGATACTTTTGGCAGTAATGTGCGAAAATTTCATTGGGTGTCGAAAAGTTAAGTAGTGCTCGCTGCTGCTGCTGCTGCTGCTGCTGCTCCTGATCTCTCCCTCCGGCTTTAGGAGTAACCGTCTTCGCTGGCTGGCTGCTGTTTGCCATTTAATGTGAGAACCAAACATTTGGCTTTTGAGCTTTCAATTTGTATTAAGTTGTTAGCCATTTTTGTGCTTTCCGTTTGCATAAACGTCCATTGGCCCCATCGAATGAATGGTTGAATGTTGCCTCTGTGGGTTCTCCGGATTACCCGGTTTTACTTGATGTGCATTGTCAGCCACCATACTATTGGACACAACAACTATTTGATGGCAAAATTGTTGTAAATTGCTGCATTCGCAAAAACGACTCTTATCAATTTCCACTTGGCTAATTGGTTTCAAATTTATGGACCTGTAATTGATATTTATGTTTGTGATCTTTTACGATGATGCTGCCAGGGATCCAATAGCTACTCTTGTGGTTGGATGCCAAACAGTTAGCTGACAGTATAGGATAGAACTGCATCGAAAGACATGCCTGCGTAATTGGTCGCCTATTTTGCTATAAATCGTTGTCCAAAGCAATGCGACAGACAAACTACAGCCATTGCCAGTAACTGCCTAAGAACTTACTTGGAATAGTGCCTGTATAACTATAAAAACGCTTTAAATTACTAGAATACTTGTAAAGATTTTATTTGAAATCTGTGATTATGATTATTACAATACTGAAGGGAAGGGCCTTCTAGTTAAGTCTTTATTTTTATTAGAATCTCAGACTCTTCAACCATAATAATAGGTTGACAGATTGGCTTTTAAACATAAACCTGCTGGGAATTATAAGCAATTTAAATATATTTTTTCTTTCATTTTTAGTTTTTTTTTATTATCAAATTCAAGTTGTTTTTATCCCCTCGACCTTCTAAATTATTTCACAAAGGTTTTTGTTCAATTTATCTCTAGCTTAATTAATAATAAATACACCAAAGTCTCGAAAAATTTTCTTCGAATTACATGCATGCTCAGAATTTTTCTAAATAAACACAAATAGAATTAGCATGCAAGCAAAAAACTCAAGTATACCAAAAAAAAACCCACCAAAGAACTCACATTTTTTTCGAATCGAATCGAATGTTGTTGTTGTTGGATGAGTCTGTGAGTATGTGTAAAACGCAACGAATAACGAAACGAAAACAAAGAACGCGCTAATTAAAAATGCTAAAGTTTTAAGCTTCCATCCAAACCGAAAAATTCCAGCCTCCTTTTCAGCTGTCCATTTGGGCCTGTTCCAATGATGTGCTGCAGCAATTTCAGTACAAGCTCAGTTTTTTTTTTCGTCTCGTTCTCTTCTGGCCGGTTTTGTTTTGGTTTCATTTGTGCTCTCGTTGTTGTTGTTGTATTTTTTTTCGGCTCTTAAAACAAAACAAAACAACGCTCGGCTGTCGATTCTGGTGTTCTGTCAGTCGACGTTCACCGGACATCCAGACGATGAATCCGCGGCGGGAGTAAAAGTCAGCCAAGAGTCGAGACTCGAGAGTCGAGCGGATTGAGGCTACAACAACGCCCAATACCCTAAAACCCAAAGCCTAAAGCCCCAAACCATTCATCTTTTGCCGTTCGAAGGTCTTCGGAAACTGGTCTGACACTCATTTGTTGGCTGGGATCTCAGACTTAGAGTAGGGAACGGATTCGGGTTAGCGTGTTGCTTATCCACACTAAAATTTCCAATGAAATGCTGAAAATGCTGCCAACTGCTGCAGGACTCAACATGCAGGGCTCTTATAGTTATTTTAATTAGTTAAAACTCTAAAAACACACACAATGAGAAAAAAGAGAGATGAGAAAAATCCAATTTTGGGGGACCACCAAAGATTCAAACATAGCTCTTAACTCCTAACGATCTACAGTTTATTTCTATGTTTGATCTTTAAACTCGATTGGGAACCTAATGAAGCCAAATAAGCTTAGAAAAAAATCCAATAAATGATGTGATTACAAACAACATTAGGTATATAAGGATTATGATTACGATCTTTTACTTTCGAGTATTATATTCAATTTCAACAAAAGCTAAATTAAACTGTCGACTTAAGCCGGGCAGAAGAAACAAACGACATTCATCCGGACAGTGACAAGTGTGTCAGTTGCCACCACCATCATGCCACTAAAACCACCACCACCACCACCACAAAAAAACCTTGCCACAATTTTTATTGTTTTGTTTAATTGCAAACAAGTGGGCGTTGGGTTGTAGCAGTAGTTTCCTTTTTTTTTTGTAGGGTGGTGGCACTTGAAAAATGGTAACAGAATAAAAAATATAAAGGAAAAATGATAAATGATTATGCGCACACACTTAACCCCTTGTTGTCCCGCACAGCTGTTGGGTTTTCCATTTGGTCGATGCGTAACATTTTTTGTGTATTTGAAATCAAAGTCGAGCCGCTGTTGGTGGTTGCCTCGATGGTGGTTGGGCGCACTTACAGCCACGAAAATGTAATAAAAACGTGCGTCTGCCTTTTGGTGCATCATGTAAATCATGTCAAGCGGCGGCGCAAAATATTTTGTAGCTCCACTCCAAATGAGAGATGTAGACAACAAACAGGCAGCTTCAGCAGCAGCAGCAGCAGCAGCCGCTCACAAATGAGCATCCTGGCGAATACACTCTCGGCTGCTGATCGCAATCAGCCAAAGGTAGCCAAAGCTATAGTAACCATAGCCAATGCTATAAGCCATTGGCTTAGCCAGAGGTTCCAGGTTCCAGGTTCCAGGCAGGGCGTCTCTGGCGTGAACGTGCAAACATGTTGCACATGAGAGAAGCTGCCGCTAAAGTACTTGTACTTGTCATATTGTTATGGATTTATGGCAACACGAACAGCGCCATAAAAATGACATATGCACGTGTGCATTGGAGCACTTTTCCTGTTGTTGTTGTTGTTGTATTTTTGGGGTGTTTGGGAGCCTAAAGACAACAAAACACATCACGCATATAAGTACACTAAGGAAAACAAATCCCTTTTAGCAGATCCTTAAGAAAAAGTTGAAAAGGTTTGTGAACAAGCTAAAAATATGAAATAGCTGAAACTATTGTGTCACGGCTAAGATTTTAAGCGATTTGACTAATAGCTTTCATTTTTAATACTTTTTGTTATTTAATAACTTAAGCACATACTTATTGAAATATGTAGTAGTAGAAATCTTTAATTTTCTTTCTGAATCTTTAGTTTTTTTTTTCCCAGTGCACTCCGCAACTCGCAACTCATATATATATCTTTATTCATAATGCTTACTTACTCTCTTACTCGTACTCGGTTGCAGTTGCACATGTTCACGCTTGCCAAGTTGCATCAACGTATTGGCAACACGAGCACGCGCAGATAAATCCATAACATCATCTCCCTCCCCTCCTTCCTTGCTGTTTCCATGCGGTTTCGATTACAATGCGCCGACGCCGAGTCCTCAACCACACTAAACTACACACTGTTGGTTTTCAAAAATCCACCCCTCTCTCCCAACCCAGGCAAGAGAAGCGACCTATCGCTAATTAATCGCCTTTGTTCGTGTTATAATTTTGATGCGTATGAAAAACATGTTTGCCTTACTGATTTGCAATTACATTTTCATGTACTATAGATTTTAGGGGCGGTTCTGAAAGGGGGGAGTTAAATGAGGCGTGCACTGATCTTGTGCTGATGAACTTGCCTTGACTGCAACATGTGCCACATTCACAGACAAACTGTAAGGTGGTGCAAATTGCTGGATCAGGTGGTTTTTTGATGGATGATGCTATCTACATCAGTTTTTGTTAGGGTGGGTCATCATTGTTTGTTAATTTTCAAGTTTTTTCTATTTCAAAAATATATTTATCATCAATATCTCTAAAATTAGCAATGCTTTTCCATCTTGTGTAGTTTTCCCAACTGTTTGCTAATGTCAAAAAGTAAAAGCCACACAAAGTACTCACTGAAATTTACTAAAATATGGCGCATAAATCTGCAAGACCAACAGAAGGCAATAAAAAGGTTCATAAACAACTAACCTCAGGCAATGTTTTTCTTTTACTGGCCCGCTTCTGGCCTCTTACCACTTTGCCTGCCGTCCGGCATAACCACATAGTTAAACCGCCCGCAACCGCTGCCACAGAAGCAACAACAAGCTGTGGGAAGTGTGAAGTGATCGAATACAAGATATCCTGCATAATTTATTTATGTATTAAATTAAGGTTTATGGTAAGCATTTTTAAATATTATAAACTTTTCAACTTTGTGAAGTAAACTGCTTTTAGGCAGGGCATACCCATCATAACACCTATATTTATAGGGTATATAAAACCACTGTAACCGCACACAAAAACACTTGAAAAATCTGTCATAAAATTTGGAGTTGGTGTAAAACCAACAACTGGTGAAAATTGCCAACATATTTGACTGTTTGCCTAATGAGCGCAACCCTGCAGAGGGGTTGGAAGGGGCAGGAAGTAAAAACGCGAAAATGTTGTCACTATCTGTAGTCTAAGAGGGTGGGGTGGGTGGTGATGTTGGTGGTTGTGGTGGATGTGGTTGTAGGGCGCGTTTAATTGTGATTCGGTCGCATTTTTGATTACTCAATATGTTTGATTTCGGGATTTATGGCACGAGTGTGCGTGTGTGTGTGTGTGTGTGGCAAGTATCTTTTGAGTGGCACTTGTACAGCTGTCAACTGAGGACGCAAAATGTTGCATGTGGCAACAAAAAATTCAATAACAATAATATGTAAAGTAGAAAAACAAAAATGAAAGCTAATTTCAAACAAAGAAATTCCATTAAAGCGCGTCCAACGCAAAAATACAGAAATAATAAACTTGGCCCAAAAAGAAACACCTGTAAACAGCAAGTAGTTGTTGACTGAGTCACTCAAGAGCCTATCTGGCTATTATTAGCTGTAAGCCAAGCCAAAAACAAAACAAAAACAAAAACACAATGTAAGCCACAGTCAGCTAACAACAACAGCAACAACAACAGCAACAACAACAATCATACAGCAACAGTGCAAAAGTAATCCCTGGAGTCTGTTGGCCAACTGGTCACAACGAGAGCCACCAACGCAAAAGCTGTTGTTGGTCGTCGCCTTTTAGCCAATTTTGATATAACTGAAAGCGTCAATTATACGTGAAATTTATGATGCCGTGTGAAGAATAACACCAACTTGCAACATATTTGGACAGCGTCTCTGCTGTCTTGTTTGTTGTTGTTGTTGTTGGTTGTACAATTGTCGCTCTGGGATTTCGTAGATATGCTGTTGATAATGGGCATTGTGGTGCAGTTTTCTCACTGCCAAAGATGACAAAGGAACCCAATGCTGAAGCGGCTGCCAGCGTTTCAAGTTGTTAGTACGCCCACCGCAGATGCGACACGGTGTACACTGAAAGAAAGAAGACTATTATAAGCATGAAAAATATTCAATCGTTTTTCTTTTAAAAATATTTAAGATATTATTGTTTACAAGTTTTTTTTGACCATTACTTTATTTTAGGAAGATTCTCCCCTTAATATTTCTTTGAGTGTCTTCACTGGCAACTTAGGAACTTACAGCTTGGCTGGTCTGTATGGCTAGAGAAGACATTTTGGGCACACACCAAGTCAATTTGTTTTATCTATTGTCGAACAAGAGTCATGTCACAACGGCACAATGAGATTTAGTGTGTGTTGTTGTTGTTGTTGTGGGTTGCTGTTGGTTGGTTGGCTGTTGCAGTTTCAGTTGCCTCCAGTTGAAGCAACAATGGTGCTGCTGCACAGCAAATCAGCGACATGATTCGATATTTAGATATGCGCGCTAAGAAATATGAGCCGCTAACAACACACAACAACACTGCAACACAGCAACAACAATAGCAATAACAACAAAAGATGCTGCCGCGTCTGTTGGCAGTTGTTCTTGTTGTTGTTGTTGTAACTGCCTTGGTTGGCATGTAATTGCCAAGTTTGTTGCTTAAGTCTTTTGTTTTCGGACATCGATAGGCAAAGAGTATTGCATTTAAATTTGATTTATATACACTCGCATTGCATATAATTGGGCAGAGTCGCCACGCTGTCTTTCTCCTCGTATGTGTGTGTGTGTGTGTGTGTGTGTAGCAGCAACGGTAATAATTGGCTGCCCGAAATGGGCAACAAAACAAGCAAATCATATTCGAAAGCTCTTGCTCTCTCTCTCAAGCCATATATACATATATTATTCCAGGTGTTAATTGTGCGCCTGCAGCAATGCAACTGTTGCTGCTGTTGCTTCGGTTGCTTCTGTATTGTGTTGTTGTCCCCGAGGCGTGCGCTGGCCACGATCTGGCCATAAAACGCTAATGAAACGCCTGGACGAAGACGACGACGCAATTGCAGACACGTCTGCCGCAGCATTTTAACTAGATCTAGAGCAAGAGCATGAACGCAAGCACAAAAGGCACAAGCGTTTATAAACATAATTAAGTTGAAATCATAAAAAAGCGCCTCAAGACAAACACACGCATGCGCATGCGTGTAGGCAGCAGCAACAACAACAATTGCCGGCCGACAGACAGTCGAACGATCGCCACGAACGACTTCCAACTTCGTGTAACGGGCAAGCAACTCCATTAACAAGTCATAGGCTCCGGCTCCGGGCGACCAATCAGCGTCTGGCTAAAGAGTGTACAGCAAAGAGAGCCACCGTGCGAAACCGGTTGACATGCTAAGAGCACGAGAGATAGAGAGAGCGAGTGTGTGTGCTGACAAAGCTCACGAGTGAATGTGCCCAGCGGCAATGCCAGTCGGTAGTTCCCAATCAGTCGTAACTTGACGCCTGAAGCGCACGCAAGCAGCAAGCGGAAGCCTACGTCGACGAGATCACGATATCGAATTCGAATTCGAACAATTGCCGGTTCGTGGCCACTCTTGCTCTTTCTCTCTCGTGTAAGTTGCTCCGCCCCGTGTGGTGGTGGTGGCTACTGTGGCTGCAGGGTAAAAAGCGCCGCAGGACTCGATTTTAATGTGGCCACACGACGTGTTTAGTCGAACGTCGTGCTTCAAGCAGTGATGAGCAAACGGTAAACGATAAATGCCAATTGGATTATGTGCAATATCAGTTCGTCTCTGTTTGTGTCTGTGTGAGAGAATGTGTAATAAATACAAACATAAACAACAATAATTATTATAATCAATGAAAATGTGATGGGATGTGAAAGTGTTAAATGTGTTACAATTAAATTGAATTGCTTGCTGATTACAACAAATGACGGCAAAGCAGAAAAGCCAACAAAGTAATCATCATAATAACAATAGCAAGAAATATACAACAACAACAACAGCCACAACAACAATCACAACACAATCGACAACTGCTTATTGTGAATGTGTAATTTATTGGAATTTATTTGTTGTATGTGTGTGCTGTGTTTTTTTTGGTTTTCTCAACTGTCGATTTAACTTAACATAAATCAAAAAGCTTCGAAAAATCTTCGACACAGCGTGAGATTCTTCGCGGAGATGCGTGTGATGCAAAATAACGGAAATAGCGCTCAATTACACGTACAATACACAAACACACACACACATACTCAAAAGCAAACTTACTTGCAGACACATACACTCATACAGAGTACAATAAATTTGTTAATAAAAGCGCTAAAGTAAAAGTGCAAACAATGCGAATGTGAATGTGCTAGTGAATGTGATTGTGAATCTTGCCCCACTACGAAGTGAGAGAGAGCATCCACAATAGTCCACAGCAACCGCAAACGCAGTGTGGTTTCATTGATAACGCAGACTCACCCACACACGCAACGAAACAAAACCAAAAAAAAAATTAAAAACATCCGAGACAAACGAAATGGAATTGAAACACACAAATCGCGTGAAAAAGAAAGCAAATGGCAACACAATAAATACTACATAAATTCATATGTAGTTGTTTAAATAGCGCATAATGCACGATAACAACAACAACCACAACAACAGTTCAGTGATAATGACAAAAGTGACGGAGAATCAGAGAGTAACATAGATCGAGGGCAATGCTTACATATGGGTAGCAATACAATAAGAATACACAGAGCTTAAAGAAAACAGGGAGAGAGAGAGCGGTAGAGAGCTTTTTGTATACGGAATTTCTACTTAAGCAATGAGCTAAATAAAATAAGCTAAATGCTTTGACAGGCTCTGCTTATATAATTAGCTGATAAAAGCAGGCAGCGATAGTTGCTGCGGAAAGTCAGCTGATGCTGATATAAAAGAGATGAGAGCTTGTTTGGATTGAATTCTTCAATTTATGAGTGAAAAATATTAGTAGATCATTTTTGAGGTGTTAAACTTTTGCTTTCCAATTAACTCTCATAGTTAAAATGTTTAATGTTTCAGTTGTCATATTGCATTTCCCTCTCATTTCGCATTTCTCATTGCAACTTCAATTGCGCCAATTGTCAAGTGCACCCTTTGGTCCACTTCCGGTCGTGCCAGCCTCCGTTCTCTCTCTCTCACACACACACACACAGACAGACAGACAGACAAACAGTTTGCTGGATCGACCAAGCATATAAATATATGCACAAATTTGACTCAAAGTCAACGACTTCCGTTCGTGCAGGGAGGATACGAGAAAGAGAGCAAGAGAGGAAGCGAAGCAAATTACTTAATTAAATGGACAATTAACACCCGATCATCATCAACATATGTATGTTTGCCGGCAAGGAACGTGGGGAAAATGGCACAGGCCAACTTAAGAAGGAACAGAATGGGGGGCAGTAGCATAAATAATGTGGGCAAGAGTGAAAATATCTGTAAATTAATATGCGCACAAGATGCAAATTGCTTGTGGCCAAAGAAACGGCAGCAGCAGCAGCAACTTGCAACAGAAGCGACTTGCAACTTGCAACATCAGCAGCAAAAGCAGCAGCAGTGTTAAATTAACATAAATTGAATTGCATTTGCATTTGCAGCACGTTGCGCCGCTTTGCGGTTGCTTGCTGCTGCGGTTGACTGCAAGCACTTGTTGCAAGCAGAAAAAAACATCTGCAACATCAGCAGCAACAAATGCGTGTCAATTAGCGTTGATGATGCGTGCTTAAAGGCAATGAGAAATGGATTTTACAGGCACTTGTCTCACTGTGTTTCAATTCCATTTTGTTTGACAATTGCTTTAACAACAACTATCATTCCCCACAGCAATATCAATAACAACAACAGCAACAACAAAACAACAACAGTAACAACGGCATATCAAGTGGAAGTGTAAAGTGTATAGAAAACGAATGAGAAATATGTATATGAAAAAATACAGATACAAAGTAGTACAACAATAATAACAACAGCAACAACAACTGTAATAAGCATTCATAAAAGTTCGTGATAAAAACAAAAAATGCCCTGACAAAACAAATGAGAAATATAATCAAAACAAATAGTTATATGGGCATGGGCTAATTAATGGCCAATTTGTGTGCGTTACTTGTGCCAAAAAGTTGTGGGTAAAGCAACAACAACAACAACAACAACAGGAACTAAACTGTGGACCAGCATCGTCTGCGGCAGCAACAACAAACACGTTGAAAAACGCGCACAGAATGTACAAAATGTTTAGAAAACATTTTCGCCGAAAATCAACAACAGCGACAACAACAACAACGACAGCACCAACAACAACAACAACAACAGCAACAACAGAAACGGCAGAAACAACAACAGACAGCTTGAGAATGTCTGCAACGAGGCAAAGGCAACGGCAACGACTGCGATCGCTGATCGACGATTGTCGATCATTAAAGTCTGCCTGCAACTTAATTGCTTTAATTTTAATATTGTTAGTCCATAAGGTAAGCAAAAACCAGCTCAAAACCAAACCCAGAGAATTCAACACTTTAGTTCACATGCAAAAAAAAGCCAAAAAAAAAACTTTAGTTCCAAATATGCGGGTGTTTGGTTGCTTCACTTTTATAGCTGTTGTTGATTTCTCGTTAGCCAAATTCCGAGTTGATTAAACTTTTTGGATGGTTTCTTGCCCCAAGGCAAAACAGCCGCCACATATGTATGTATGTTAGATTTCAGTGCTTGGTGTGGGAATTGATCGATGAGGGTGCTCAAAGTAAGAATTGCACACAAATACTAGAAGAGCAACAATTTAGATTTGAACTTAATTTATGTCAAACGAGAGGAATGGAAATAGTAAAGGGAATGTGTGAGAGATATCTGATTATTGGAAGAGAAGCTTAAGTTCTCACAATAATCCTCGTATTATGTGAAAAAGTTTCAGATTAAGCTAAAACCTTTTATAAAAAATTTTAAATTTAACTTTTCGAACTTTTAACGAGCAACTTTATTAGTCAAACGATTTTTTTTTGAAAAGAAAAATATTAAATACATTTTTATGATGTTTAAAAACTATTAAACTTGGTTTTTAAGAACCAAATTTACTTTCCGTAAAGAGTTCAATAAAAAACAGCAGTGTTAATTTGTCACATCATATGTATCAAGTTCAAACCAATTTAAGGTTACCAAAAAAAAACGCTTTCATTTGTAGTAAAATTTACTACTGTTATAAAGACATAAAGTTAAAAACGGCTCTAAATCTAATTTGTTAATAGTTTGTGGAACATATAAAACTTAATTTCTCTTCCTGAAAATCAAGCTTATAGAAACCACAGATCATAGCAATCTGAAATGTATTACACAATCTTTATATACTCATTTACAATTTGTGTGATTTTTTTTTTTTTGGGGAGAAACTATTTAACCAGCTACAAAGTATCAATCAAGGCATCGTTTGAAAGAAGTGTTGTTCGTTGTAACCTTGCCGCTGGCTCAGCTGTGGGAACACGCATAAGAAGTTGGTAACAGCGGCAGCAGCCACAACGGTAGTTGGGGCGTATACATCATAAAGTGTTATACAAAGTGCCTAAGCATGTATTGAGATGCCAGCGGATGCCTGTGAGGCAATTAAACAGGCAACAGCAACAACAACAAACGTTCCAAAGATACATAAAAATTAATCGCTGTGCTGGCGATCAAGAATATATATACAAAACACACAAGCA
The DNA here is from genome assembly GCA_018152825.1 of Scaptomyza hsui. Taxonomy (NCBI): domain Eukaryota; kingdom Metazoa; phylum Arthropoda; class Insecta; order Diptera; family Drosophilidae; genus Scaptomyza; species Scaptomyza hsui. Next base: position 1,863,244 of record JAECXO010000004.1, on the reverse strand, counting down.
ACAATTTGATTAATACGACGCCCCGACGCAGCCCAAAAAACCAGGCATTAGAATACTCTGCGCAGGCCTACAAAAAAAAAAATAAAAAAAATACGCTCCAACGCAGAGGCTATCAAATTGATTATACACATTTATCTGAGTCCCCGCGGCCGCAACGGCAACAGAAGTTGAGTGCATTGATTTCGGTTAAGGCTGGCGATAAAAGTCAGCCTGGTCAAATGAGAAATGGCCGTTTAAATGGACATTCCACTTGGTTTGGGGCTTGGGGGATTTGACCCAAAACATTTTTCCTGCAACTATTTAGTTGTTAATTAAGCAAATAAAACTTAAATATTTTTGTGGCAACGATTTATGGTGCACTTCCAAGAAGAAGTGAAAGATACTGATCCAAACTGACTGTTGCAGTGATTTCAGTTCAACTCTGTCTGGTGTCATTGGTATTAACCCAGTTTACTTTTGCCCAGGAACCAGATCGCGGGTTTGACATGCGTAAAAATGCTAAAGCCCCTCATAAGGTCTGACATTTATTGATCATAAGCTGCGTATTAAACTGGCAGCAGCATCAGCAGCAGCAGCAGCAACAGTTTAGAGCGGCGGCAACAACTTAAAAAATATTCATAAAGATTTTTATTTTCATTAATTTTTTCTGTTTGCCTCTTTTGAAAGTCAACGAAATGAGTTGGCGAAACTCATTCGCTGTTCGCAATGAGCTCCCACGATCGTTTTGTTTGTCTTTTGTTGTTGTTGTTGTTGTTGGTATTTATCGCAAAGGCATTAAACGGCTACAAAACGCTCCGCACTGCAATTGTCGCTCATTAGGGTACAACTTATGATTGTAACTGGCGCCAGTTGATGAAAATATAATTCCATTTTTGCATTTAACTTCATTAACAGCAGCGTTTAAGTATCATTTTTTGTTGTTTGCTTACTTAACAAGGCCTTAAATTGTGTTACCAAATATTTAAGCAGTTTAATTAAAGTCCAATTTATGCAGACTGAGTATCAGAAAAATATAAAAAAAAATTATAAAATATTTGTGGAATGTAGTTTTTATTTGTTGGTAGTGTTTTTAAGATTCTTTCCTTTAGTTACACAAAAATTCGTTCTGTCTTATTTCATCAGAATGTGTAAACAAACATTTAGACAGTTTTTATGATTTCTAAAGTTCTTCTTTTGGCGCCGCATTACGAATCGAAGTAGGCAGTGAAATGTTTGGTGGCATTTCATGGACATTATCTAATCGAATTGATTACGTCAAAGTTTGTCTCGAATATTAGCGCTTGATTGCGAGAATCTTTAAACAGCAGCCTGCAGCTTGAGGCAGCTGCACTTGTTCGCCGTTGTGGATCTCATGAATGAAAACCGGGGCCTCTAAAAGAAATGTGATAAATAAATAGTAAGCAGGCACACACACACACACACACACACAAAGATAATGTATGCTGTATGGCTGGCAAACCGGTTCGTGAGACCCGATCAAGAATCCAATCAACTTGCCTCGCTGGGGCACTGACCAAATGTGCAGCTCAAAACGATGCGGCCCAAACAAAAGGCACAAAAAACACACACATCAGAACTCGAACTCGAACTCTGAAACTCAAACTCAACAGAGAATTGAAGTCCGGAGTGAGGCAAGTGGCAAGCACTGACTGACTGCATTGATTGATCTATGGCATGATCAACGATGCACGCGGCTTGAAGACAACTTTAACTTGAAGTCGCGTATCAGCATGAAAGAAATGAGATAGCTAAGGCACAACGAAGATTAAATACACTTACAGCTAATGGTTTCAGTGATAGAATTTTAACTTTTAAAGTGGTTTGAAATATCTTTTACGTGAATTAAATATTCCTTTGATTTTAAAATTTCGAATGGATTTGCATTTAACTTCCTCAATGCGTTACACACTTTACATAAAAACTTAAATACCCTCTGTAAGCTTACCTATGAATACTTCAACAATAACAACAAGAATCAAGAAAACTTCAACTCTCAATGTAAAAAATTCTCATTTTTTTGTTGGCCTTGCTGCACAGGTGCAGCCAGAGAGCCAGCCAGCCGGCCAAAAAGAAGAAGAAGTGCGTCTGCAAAACTGGCAACTGCCGTTAGCCAGGTCCACGACAGGCTTAAAGCTAAATTGCAATTTATTTCTAATAAACTTATCAACGCTGCCAGCTACCAAACAGCGGCTAAAACCAACAACAACTGCTACAAAAAACTGCCGCCTTTGACAATAAATTTAGTGAAATATGAAACCATTAAAGTTTTGCTTAGTCAACTTAAAAGTTTTCATTAGCATATTTTTCGCTGCAGCAGCCAAGTCTTTTCATGCTTTCCTGGCTTTCAAGTTGGACTTGTAATGAACCCTAAACTACAAAGTTGATGGCCAATTGGGGGGAAAAAGGTGGTGGCACTGTAAGCCAATTTATGAGCAGCCATTAAACTTTATGTGCAATTTCTCTACCCCTCTCACTCAGGCGATCTAATGTGTTATTAATTTTATGGCAAAATTTTTGGCTTATCGATATATGTATGTACATATGTATGTATAGACTCTTGTGCTTGATTTGCTTTCCAAGTGGCAACTCCAGCTGGTTTTCTTTTGGCCAACAAAGGCATTCTAAATTATACAAGCAGTTGGATATCTCGTTTGATTAAGTGACCTGAACCACAAAAACGTTTGTGTGTGTGTACAGTTAAAATGCTTTTGTGTTGTGTTTTTTCTCATTATTTTCATGTTTCATTTGCCGCTAGATTTATCAAGAGTCCAACTTCAACTGGCGCTCCTTTCATTTGCCTACGAAATCTCACAACAACGAATAAAATTCATCCATTTTGAATTTCTTTCTCGTGTTTTTTTAATTAAAACCTCTACCGTAGCCCAATCAGAGCGCCCTAGGTGGCTTATTAGTTTTTACAACAAGCTGAAAAACGAACGAACAAACGAACTCTGCGAACCCCGATTTTTGAACTGCGGTGTTGAGCATATTATTTGATATTGCTACGCCTAAGAATTTGATTTGAAGAGGAGAAGGGGGACGGGGGAAGGGGAATGGCTTCGTTATGAGCCATGATTGATTTGAACGATTCGAATTTTGTGTTTACATGTTGCGCTTGTTATTTGTGATGTTATGTTTTGGTTGCGGCTTATTGCTGATGATGTACCTTTCGATTTTTACAGATATCCGCAGCTGGTAACTTCGAGCTGGAAATATTAGAAATCTCAAATACCAATAGCCATCTACTAAGCGGCTACTGCTGCGGGGTTCCAGCCGAGCTGCGAGCCACCAAAACGATAGGTAAGTAAAGAATATCTTAAATATATATTATATACTAGAATTATTTATAAAGTCAACTGACACACATTTTCAGAGAGATTTGACACACATTTCATTGAAATTATAATTCGCTTATCGCATTTCAAGTTGAAACTTTGTTCAAGGTCGTTAATATGTACATACATATATGATTTCTTATCCTGAGAGAATGCTGTTACTTTAGGAATCACTTAAAATACTGAAATAAATCTTTTATTACAAAAACACTTCCAACAAGTTTCTATCAGTTCCTTACAAAATTCTTTATAAATCTCGAGCACTCTATTTTTAATATAATTAGCCACACTTATACAACGATTATATAACATTTTAAAACAATTCCACACACAAATTTAAAACAAGGTTTTATCTTTAAAGTGGGGCAAATAAAAACAAACGCCATGAAGAAAGAAAAAGTTAAAAGAAATAATAATAAATAATGATTAAGCCACAATTTATTATTAATAACAAAAGTCTGCTCTTCCATATTAAAACATTAGTATTTATCTTAATATTTGAAAGCTCTTACCAATTTAAACCCAAATCTAAATCTAATAAATGTTCTCTCTTTCTGTGTGTGTGTTTTTTGTAGGCTGCTCGCCGTGCACAACGGCATTTCGGCTGTGTTTGAAGGAGTATCAGACAACGGAACAAGGCGCCAGCATATCGACGGGCTGCTCATTTGGCAACTCAACAACCAAGATACTTGGCGGCTCCAGCTTTGTGCTCAGTGATCCGGGCGTGGGTGCCATTGTCTTACCCTTCACATTTCGTTGGACGGTAAGTTTGTTGCTTCCTATTGTTGTTCTTTCTCTGCTGTGAGCAACGAAACGAAACCGAAACCCCCTTCCTCATACTCATTGAAAGAAAAAAAAAAAAAACCACAAGCATAATAATAATAATGAAAACGCACACTTTTGGCACGAGCTGACGGGCGCATTGATAGCGCAAAACGGTTCGTCGACTGTTCGTTCGGATGGTTCCGAGCGTTTCGACTGTTCCGCATGGAGAGCTTCACATCGTCATCGTGGAATTTCTATGCGATAAAAAACACACACACAACGCTGCTGGCAACAATGCCCCACCAACAATTGCAACAAGTGATAAGCTACTGGAGCAAATTCTGTTTAGTAGTCTATTGCTCTTACGATCATTCTAGAGTCTAGAGAGTGTTTCCGGTTAACTTCTAAAAACATCCAAAAAGTCTGTGCAAATAAGAAAAATCCCGGAGTGTAAGCTAAGCATGTTCAGATTGTCAGTCTGGGAAATACCCTGTGCTAGTTTTTAGTAGAAGAAAATATTCTTTATGCGAACTACGCTTATGCTGAAAATTTCACCTTAGTTCTTAACCTTAGGAATCGATTATTATCGATATTTTCTAAGTACACTTTTTCAGTTACCTGATCCTCAAGAGGTTTTTCTGGGAGATAATTTATCTGTATGATAGCCATTATTCTATAGGAAGTTTAAAATGTTTCTTTCTGCTTATTACACACATTTGCTTAATTTTATTATGCCCCTCTCACATATTCCTTTGTTATTGCGTGGGCTGTCTTCTACTTGGCTAGGCACGGAAATTATGTTTTGCCCCTTTTCGGCGGCTTATTGAACTGCCTGAAGTAGCAGCACATAAATGTTGACTCATGATGCGTCCTAAACCCTGTGGAAAATACCATATACATATACTTGTATACAAGTATAGGTTTTGAAAATAAATCATCGCTGGGCTGGCAACTAAAAAAAAAGCCGCTTACTCTCCGCGGTAGCCGAATATCTGTATAAAAGCAATTAAAAATTATGTTTTATTTTTCGTAAGCCTCTTTTTTGGTCTTTGGGTTGCCTTCACCCTTGTCTTGGACCTGGGTCTGGGCAATAATTAAGTGCGCATAATGCGGGCTTATGACTGCTAAAACGTGGCATATTTCGACTGTTCTCGTTCCGTCGAGCTATAAAACATAAGACACAGCTGCTGCTGCTGCTGCTGTTGCTGCCTCATGCAAGCCACGTAAATGTAACTTGGCCTGGGCGTAGCTGCCAGTTGAATATACCTTTTTATATTTTTTTTATTGTTAGTTGAGTTCTTTTTTTTTTGTAATTGTTGTGTAGTTTTTTTTTCTTGATTCTTTCAAAACGGCAATGTTTTGGTAATGTACAAGCACACAACAACTAACTTGGTTAACAATTACACGCCTTCCTCGACACTGCCAACTAATTCTCTGCTGATGGCCATAAGCCAGACGCTGACAGCGACGCCAACGCCAACAACGACTGCGACGGCGACGGCGACGGCGACAGCGACGTCGGCATGCGCATGCGCCGTCGTTTACATTAAGCGACCGTCTCGCTAAAAGTTGCTTATGGCCACACTGCTGAAGAGTTGGGTAGCCGGCGCGCATGCGTCAGAAAGCCGGCTTGGCACTGAGAGAAAAATGGGTGTGATAAATTCAAGTGCAGTTTTCTGATTACTTTTAATATATATTTAAACATTTTGTTCTCAAAACTCGAACGTTAAAATTGACATAAATAGAAAATTTCTTCAATGAAGTACAAAGAACAGATAACAAACAATTTTACTTAAGTATTTATTTTAAGATTTCAGTCAAACAAAAGATCACTTTCTCCTTACTTTTTTCTAAACAGTGTTACATTGGGAATTATACGGATTTTGTACACTTTTCTTTATAGAAGGACATCTTCCTAAAACATTTGTACTTTATTTAAGAACAAATCTTCTTTATAGAGTTTTTTTCTGAGTGCTTTTGGAGGCTTGTAAGACTTTTGCCACATTCTGTCTGTTTGTGTTCTGTTCTGGGTTCGAGCCACACAGTCATAGTCAGAGTCCAAGTCCGAGTCCGAGTTCGAGTCTGACTCTGAATCCAAGTCTTGTGCAGAGAGAGAGGGGGTGCAGGGAGATTGTCGTAGTCGTGGCCTGAAGTGCGGACAACCTGTTTCGTGGGAACATTACCTTGTCGCGCTCGCTTGGCCCGATGGCGATACGTTACGTTACGCTTCGCTATGGTTTCGCTTTAATCTTGCCCTGACTTGACTGCCTGCCTGCCTGCAACTCTCACATATGTGTGTGTTCGTGTGTGTGTGTGTGTGTGTGTGTGTGTGTGTTTGTGTGTGCCTTATGCCTGGCACCCAAATGAAACCTGGCAAATGTTTGAACTGGCGTCGGCATTGGCAAATTCTGCATACGAAACGAACCCAAACAATATTTGCTCAATCTCAAGAAGCCTTTCACAAAATCACGAAATCTTCAAAAATCAAGCTGCCGATATATAAGCGACTTGTTACTTCTTGTCTCTGTTTGTTTATGCTGTTGTTTTTGTTGTTGTTGTTATTTTTGTTGCTGCTGATGCGTCGCAATTGTCCCACTTTTTATTGAATGACTTCTTTTAATTTTTTTTTGTCTGTCTTCGTCTTCGACAGGGACTGAGTTGATTGAGTGAATGGCACGTTAAAACTTATAAACATGACTTATGAAATACTTCAAACACTTTAAAGCAAGTTGAAGTAGCAGCCTACAACAACACTAACAACAACATCATCAGCAGCAGCAGCAACCACAGCCACAACTTCAATGTAACTGTCAAATACAAACTCCACAACACGGCCCATCGAACAATTCAAAAAACATCAAATACTCTATGAATTTCACTTGACAATATTTTCAACTGTTTTTGGTTTGAGTGCGCGTGCGCAATCATCCACATACAAAATTCTCAAGTGGAATTTGCTTGCTCTTGCTCCACTTTTATGTACATACATATATGTATGTATGTATGTGTGTTTGTTAGATGAATGGCATTCCCATAGTTGCCTAGGTTCCATTTTCAGCTAAAACTGCCCCCACATGAAGCTATATTTGGAGTTGCCCCCTCAATCAAAACTAAAGGAAAGAGAGAAGATTTGTGTATGTAAATGTATAAATACTCGAAAAGCTTTCGTTTATAGCACATAAATGGTGCAATGCCATTGATAAAAACTCAAATGAAAGTGGGTAGGTTATTTGTCCAACTCAGTTGTGTCTGTGGCATGGCTGCCAAGTATGGTCAGGTTCTTGACAGTTTGTAAACATTTCATTGGCCAATTGAAAGCTCAACGATGGTGTCTTGATTGCTACTTGATTTTAGCCAGAATACAACAGATTGTGAAATTAACAAAAGAAAAAAAGAAATTTACACTTAGATTTTTGGAGCTTTTGTATTTCACAAGAATTTAATTAGAGTTGATTGATTAAATTCATTTTGAAAATTAACAAACGCTTGAAAATTGGCTTAATAAACTTTTCGAATCATAAGCTTGTTTAAAAAAGATGCTATAAATATGTAAAAATTTAGTAAATGCTAATAAAATTAGCTAAGAATAGCAAAAAGCAGAAAATGTTTGACATTTGTGTTATAGAAAAAGGTGTTAAAAATGTTTTGATATGTGATCTTTTAATTTTCAAACAAGTAAAATGTAAATCACCAAAGAAAAAGTGGTTTTTAATTTATTTTTGATTATTATATAGGAGCTTATATAAATATAATTCTCTTTCTTCGCTTTCCTTACATCCCCAAACTGTTATTAAAGCTTCATATCATAGAACCAATTAAACAGCCATTTGCTTTTCCTCTGTAGCAAACTTTTTGATTAGTGTTAGTGATGCTCTTAAATGGCGCGTGTCTGTTGTCAGAATATAGTATTCTGTGTGTACCATATTGAAATCCGAAACCAATTCAACGCCATTTTCAATTGAAAAACTTCCGCCGTCAAGCATTCGAGTCAAGATTTTTAGCATGCGCCCGCCCGGAAGAGCAGAGCAGAGCAGAGAAGAGAAGAATTTAAAACGATGACAGCGGGAAATTGAATGGAAATTCGAGCAGTGGGCAGCAATAATATACTATAAAACAATTGCTGGTTGGATTTTGATAAACTGTGTCAAGTTGCCATTGACTATTTCAGAGTTGAGCTGTTTTTGTAATTAGGCGAAGTCTGCTTTGGACTGATTTAGTGTCGCGTCGCCAGCCCAATTACATGGGAACAAGCCAACTGGAGCCTCCTCCACCTTTCGCCTCCTTCTCTTCTATCATTGAATTGCTAAATGAGCATTTCCTGGCATCCAGCGGTGCAGACGACAACGTCGCCGTCGTAGTGGACGTTTAATTGCTTTTTGTGCCACGAGAAATCTTCTGCTCAGCTTTGCCAATTACAACAACTGCGAGTCTTCAATTTTTATGCGCGCATGCTAAAAAAAAGAAGCAGAAAAAAAACAGCTAAATTTGTTTTTCTTCGGCCAATTGCAATGCGAATCTGGAATAGCAATCCACTCCCTGGCCATGTCTAGAAAGTTTTTTGTTTTGTTTTTGCGTGAAATTAAAGTGTTTGTTTGTGCATTTGGATTTGGTTTTTGTTTGTTTGTTTGTTTGCTGTTCGCTTTGTTTGGGCCCGTTGTCTTCATTTGCATCATTTGGCTGCGAGTGCCGAAAAGCCAACTTGAGATTAAACTGTCCATTAGCGTCAACACGGCGACGGCAGACGAATGCCAAATTGTTGCCTCGTAACTTTTGCCATGAGCGTAGGTAGAATTGGAGATAAAGGGGTTTGCTTGTGGTAGAACTTATTATACCCCTTTTGTCTACACCCATGCTTGTACCCCCCTTTTTTGAACATATACTAACCTCTTCTGCAATCTCTGTTTCTTTCTTCTTGTCTCGTTTTTTTTTTGTTTTTTTCGGTTGCTGCAACGTTCAATTACAGAAGTCGTTTACGCTGATACTCCAGGCGTTGGACATGTACAACACATCCTATCCAGGTAAGTGCGGTGGCAATTGCAAATGCAGCATGTTGTTGTTACTTGTTGTTGATCGTGTGTTGTTGTTGTGCGAAGCATTTGGCTTAATTAGCACAGCAGACGCAGACCATAACAATAAGAGACAACAACAGCAACTGTTGCCAGCCAATTGAGCGCAAAATGTTGTCAGCCATGTCTAAAGCAATGCCTTCCTTCTTCCCCTCAAATCCCAATTCAAATCCAAATCCTTGACAACTTTTGCGCTGTGTGGAACGCCAACGTTGATGCCACCATCGTCGTGGCTGCTGCTGTCCAACAATTGTCATTGGGATGCAAAACTCACAACAACAACAACAACAACACGATCGACGACGACGACAACGCCAAAATGCAGATGCGGAAAGGTTAATTGAAGAAACATCATACTCGGGCGTGATACTGCCGTCGCCGGAGTGGAAGACATTGGACCACATCGGTCGCAACGCGCGCATCACCTATCGCGTCCGGGTGCAATGCGCCGTTACCTACTACAACACGACCTGCACGACCTTCTGCCGTCCGCGGGACGATCAGTTCGGTCACTATGCCTGCGGTTCGGAGGGTCAGAAGCTCTGCCTAAATGGCTGGCAGGGCGTCAACTGTGAGGAGGCCATTTGCAAGCCCGGCTGTGATCCCATCCATGGCAAGTGTGATCGACCCGGTGAATGCGAGTAAGTATACATACTATATACTACACTATAATTATCATTCCGTCACCGCCCCTCTCACCCCTTTCTACTCACTATACTCTCTATGCCTTAACGATGTGATTATGACACTTTTTTTGTTAGCTACGTGTGTCGTACAACATTGGGGCGCTTAATGGCCTGGTCTGGCTCCCCTTGGGGCAGATTGCTGTGGCCATGTTGACCAGCCATTGACAGAGACTCAACACAGTTATAATGGTTTGCTTTTCTTTTTATAGCACGATTAAACACACAACATAGAGAAATGGGGTTCTTTGGGTGGCTTTTTTGCTCACTTTTTTTTTTGTTGCCTTGCGGCCTGAACAATCATAATACTCCCAGCGGATGTGTAAATAGTTGTCAAGCTCAATCGTACCACATTCATATAGTTAGTAGTAGTTGTAGTTGGGAAAGTTTCTTGCATCAATTTTTCGCAAACTGACAAACATGGGAAAGAAAAGCTTACTCAATAATTAGTTTTAGCTCCTTTGAACACATTTAACTGTAAGTTAGGTAATGATTGAGATAAAAGGTGACTACCGACTATAGAAATCATATCAAATCGATTTGTATAACATATTTTCTTGAAAAAAAATCTAATTTTCCCTCAAATCAACTTATCGATAGCGATAACGATTAACGATTTTGACTCTTATCGACAGCAATTATCGGAAATTTACTCATCGATATCAGTAGTCAATGTCGCATAATCATTCCCGATAGCCAATATCGAAAATGCCTTATCGATAACAAAAAGAAAGAAACTTGCAACCCATCGTTACAAAGAACAATCGAATTATATCTTAAATATAATTAAACTTATTAAGTGCAATGGGTGCCTCCCATTACTACAGTAATACCCGCCTACAAACAAATTTAAAATTCCCCGGCAAGGTATTCTTTGAAGCAAACGGTCCATAATGAAAATCTTCAATGCTATCGCTATGAAGTTGTAAGCAGCTATAATCTGCAATCAACAGCCATCGATGTTGCACTTTCCACAGTTCGCAATTCGCAATGCAATTCTCTGTCCAACTCGAAGTCTTTGGTTCGATCTGAAGGAGGCACTTAGCTTTTGCCTGCTAATCAAACACCCGCACGATGCCCGTCTCTCTCTTCCTCTCTCTCTCCCCGCTTTGAGTGGCCGCCAAGTGAATGGTCATGCCCGCTGCTAAAAGAACAACACAACATGGAACGGTTGCCTGCCATGCCGAAGAAGAAGAAGAGGAGCAGCAGTTGAAGCCGCAGGCGGCAGCAGCACGAAAAAACGTTTGTGGTTTTGTGGAATTGTTGCTGTTGTTGTTGCTGTTGTTGTTGTGGTTGTTAATGTTTGAGCGTAACACAGAATACGTGAGCCAGCGGCCATGATTGCATTTCTCAGAGCGAGAGACTCCAAACTGCAACAGATTCGCCTCGTCCGTCAGTCAGCAGCAGATTGTACCACCCCGCCAGCCCCCCCTTGTTTCATACTATGCTCGCCTTGGCATTGGGTCCTGGCGCGCTGATTCTAAATAGCAATAATTAGCGTGGCCTAGAAACCATCAACAAAAACCAGTCAAATGTTGCAACAACTTAGCAGCCAGATATCCGTCGCTCCTCAACGTTGTTGTTGTTGTTGTTCACAGATTTTGTTGTTCGCACAGCCTCGTTTTGGCCAACAACAATTATAAAGCCCGAAGAAAAATTACTTTTGCTGTTTGCACGTTGCTGGCCCATTTGTGCTTGCCGTCGACCGCCTTGCAATAGATTCGTTTACAGATAACAACAGGCTGCTGTTTTAATGAAATCATAAATTATAGACATCGAACAACGTCGCATCCCTCTTCCCCTCTCTCTTCCCCTCTCTCTTTCTACTCTAGACTCTTGGGTCTTGTTCCTTGGTCGACTATCTGCTTGCAACGTCATGAACAGCTTGTAGAGTTAGCACCTCAACTGGCGGCTGGCAACTGGCGGCGATAACTCGATGGCCAGGCAATTTAACTTTGATCCCTGCACTTTAGCGTGTTGCAGCGATAAAATCACTGAAAAAAAGCATCAACGAGCCCAAAATAACACAAATCCATTCGGTTAGTGGAAATGGCCTTTTCCTAAGCCTGCAATTATTGCTTGGTTGCAGCCCCAAGGCTAAAGTTCAAAGTGACCCAATTTGCTGATTAGAATGACTTTGACATGCGTTCCCATGCAAATTGACACATCCAACGGAGATTAATTGCAAATTGTAATGTAAATGAAATATATTTTAAAGTACGTGTCGTGAATAAGTAAAGATTGATTGTAAATAGTATAATAAAAGTTTAGGAAGAATCATTTCATTACCAGATTGTATATCATTCTAAGGACAATTACCTCAAGAAAATTCAGATTTCCATACTTCATTTACGATTAATATGTCGATTATCTGCCCTACTTTGTACTAGCAATGAAAACTAAACACCTGATTTTCTTTTTTCCCATCATCATCATCTTTTCAACCAGGTGTCGACCTGGATGGCGTGGTCCGTTGTGCAACGAGTGCATGGTCTATCCGGGTTGCAAGCATGGTTCCTGCAATGGCAGCGCCTGGAAATGCGTCTGCGATACGAATTGGGGTGGCATATTATGCGATCAAGGTAAGTGAACCAGCTCGAACTATGCCTGGGCAATTACTGGCTAAAAGGCAACACCTGGCAACACCACGACGATAATATCGATTGTGGTGTGGCATATTTTAAACTAGCATACACTATATCGCATTGGTTTTCTTCTTCTTCTTCTTCTTCTGCGATTCGCTTTTGGTTCGCACACACAGATTTAAATTACTGTGGCACTCATGAACCCTGCAAGCATGGCGGCACCTGCGAGAATACCGCACCGGATCAATATCGCTGCACATGCGCCGAGGGACTGTCTGGGGAGCAGTGCGAGATTGTGGAGCATCCATGTGCCACACAGCCGTGCCGCAACGGCGGCACATGCACCCTCAAGGTAAGCCCTCGATTTATAGATTTCTCGTTCGCCACAACTACAACAACAACAACAACAACAACTACTACTATTTGGCAGCTAACGAATGCAACGCGGCCGCCAACATATCGCGTCATGCGTGGCATGAGCTCCTCCATGGGCAAACCGATAAGCCGTCGCAATTCAATACGCAGCCTCGCTGGACTCTTGCAGGACGCTCACAACTCGAGCAGCACAAATGGAGGTGGCGGAGGTGGGGGCAGCAGTGGTGGAGGCGCCTCCCAACAGCTGCCGTCGCTGGCCGCCGAGTTTACTTGCGGCTGTGCTGCCGGCTGGACGGGATCCACATGTGAAATAAGTGAGTTTTGATTTAATTTTTCGCATTTGCTGCAGCACGCGATTAGCCACAGCAACAACAACAACAACAACAACATATTGTGGTTGTTGCCACTCGATCATGCAATTGAGCACACACGCATTTGACTGTAGCGAAATGAAATGAAACGTAGCACGCACGCAGAGCCAAAATACTTTTTACTTGTTGTTTGTGTTGTTTGTGTTGTTGCCACGGTGGTCTAGCAAATTTGATTTTGCATTCCAATTGGAGCACGACCAACAAAGAAACACAACAAACACAACATTCGCCACTCACTTGAAATCATTTTATTTGATAGGCAATGCAATAAGCCGTAAGCTAATTAAGTTTGCCGCTCTAATATCAAAAGACTTAGGCAACAAACTATGTGGCTGACCAACAACGAGGCAGGCATTTAACTGCTTTTGTTTGGTACTCGTTTAAGATGGACAAAAAAAAATGATTGGTTTAATACACAAATAACAAAAGACTTAGGCAACAAACTTGCTAGTCAACTTGATGTTAACCGAAATATAACTTAACCCGCTATAATGTGAGAACATTGCTGACCTTATTAACTAAAAAAAAAACTCAAGCCAAGGGTCAGACGAACACAATTTTTTTGAGGGTTTAAACTTATCGCTGGTTTTATCAGCAAACAAACAAATGAGTTGCGTGCCAAGGCAGCTTCTTCTTGGGCGATTTCCAGCTAGTGATAAGGCAATGCACGCAGCTACCAAACCAATCCGCACGTCAGTTTGGCAGCAGTTCAATGATCTTTAAGCCACCTGCTGCTGTCGCTGCTGCTGGGACAAGGGCCCAAAACTGAAGTTGAGCGCGCTCTCAACAACAAAATCAACACATTTGCACTTGAGTTTGCTTGGCTGCCACTTAACTCTCTTTCCCCCCCCCCGCCCTCTCCTACCCATTGTAGATATTGATGAGTGCGCTGGAGGTCCCTGCGAGCATGGTGGCACTTGTGTCGATCTAATCGGCGGCTTTCGCTGCGAATGTCCGCCCGAGTGGCGCGGCGATGTCTGCCAGCAGGACGTGAACGAATGCGAGGCATCCTATGCCGCATCCCTGCCCGCTGCCACCACGCTGCTGACCACCACGGCCAGCGCCATCATTGGCAGTAATCTCAGCAGCTCCGCAGCGCTGCTTGCGGCTTTGACAAGTGCCGTCGCTGCCTCCAACAATGCGGCTGCCAATGGACCCTGCATAAATGCTCGCGAATGCTTGAATCTGCCCGGTTCCTTCTCGTGCCTGTGCCTGGAGGGCTGGGGTGGCGCCACCTGTGCCGAGAATCTGGACGACTGTGTGGGCCAGTGCAAGAATGGCGCCAGCTGCATTGATTTGGTCAACGATTATCGCTGCGCCTGCGCCGCCGGCTACACGGGCCGCGACTGCGAGACGGACATTGATGAGTGCGCCACATCGCCGTGTCGGAATGGTGGCGAGTGTGTGGACATGATTGGCAAGTTCAATTGCATTTGTCCGCTGGGCTATTCGGGCACTCTCTGCGAGGAGGCCAAGGATCATTGCACACCATCGCCCTGCCTGCAGGGACGCTGCCTCAACACGCCCGGCAGCTACTATTGCCACTGTCCGCCGGATCGTGCGGGCAAACACTGTGAGCAGCTGCGTCCACTCTGCTCGCAGCCACCCTGCAATGGTAAGCTAACCACTAACTAAAAATAGTCATAATAAGCCTAATCCACAACTGTCTGTCATTTAAACAGAGGGCTGCTTTGCCAATGTGACAACAACAACAACAACAACAACGGGAACTGGAACTGGAACTGGAACTTCGACGACAATGACAACGCCCAGTGGACAACCCTGCAGCGGTCATGGCAGCTGCGAGATGAGCGACGTGGGCACCTTCTGCAAATGTCATGTGGGCCACACCGGCACCTTTTGCGAGCACAGTAAGTAATCTACACACACACACACACACACACACACACATCGAAACAGAAAACAGCAAACAGCAAACTCATTAACTTTCTGCAGATCTCAACGAATGCTCGCCGAATCCTTGTCGAAATGCTGGAATTTGCCTTGACGGTGACGGCGACTTTACATGCGAGTGCATGTCGGGCTGGACAGGTGAGTTCTTCTTCTTCTACACTCGTCTTAGTTGCTGCTGCCGTTGGTGGTGGTGGTTCAGTCGCTGCTTAAGTGAACGTCAAAAAGCCGAGCGCAACAAGTGCCAGGCAAACAATATTTAAAAGTTGAACATAGCGAGATTTGATTACTCTATCTAAAAGTTTTTTTATAGTAGCAACATTTATCTGAAATATAGGCTTAGGCATAATTATAATATTTTGTTTAGTTGCCATAGTATTCACTTTAAACATACTCTTTCAGCTAGTCAAACTACTCTTGGTTAGTGTATAAAAACCTGCTATAAGCTGACTGTCTCACAGGCGCATTATCAACGCTTTGGGAGCTTTAAATGAGCGCGAGACGAGAGTTGAGCACGTTAAGTGAGCTACACACAACACACACACACACACACACACACTCACTCAGTGTGCTCAAATTGTCGGTCGCATTTATTTGAACATTGAAAGTCGGCAGTCATTACAGCCTCAATTTGTGGCGAATGCGGCAAAACTGTGAGGCGGCTATAATCTGCGCATTGGTCTCACTTTGCCACATGTGGCACCGAATCTACCGTCACCGAAAATACACACTAAAAACGCACTGGAGTTTGCATGATTTATGTTTGTTTTCGATTTAGTGCGATTTGCATATTTCACGCGCTTCGCTTTTTTTTTTTGTCACACACACACAGATACAGATACATGAGTAAAAGATACAGATACATTAGTAGCTACATCGATCTATGTCAGCGTACTTTTACTTTTCAATTTCAGTTTCAATTAGTTGCAGCCAATAACCTTGGCTTTTGTTATTTGTTTGTTTTGCATAGTCAACATCCTGTCGCCTCAAGTTCGTTGCCTAAGTCTTTTGTTTTTTTGTGTTTTTTTTTGTGTCTCTTAGGCAAACGCTGCTCGGAACGCGCCACTGTTTGCTATGCGGGCCAGTGCCAAAACGGTGGCACCTGCATGCCCGGAGCGCCGGACAAGGCGTTGCAGCCCCACTGCCGCTGTGCACCCGGCTGGACGGGTCTCTTCTGTGCGGAGGCCATCGACCAGTGCAGGGGACAACCCTGCCACAATGGCGGCACCTGTGAGTCGGGCGCCGGCTGGTTTCGCTGCCTGTGCGCCCAGGGCTTCTCGGGCCCCGATTGTCGCATCAATGTGAACGAG
This sequence comes from Scaptomyza hsui, assembly GCA_018152825.1. Taxonomy (NCBI): domain Eukaryota; kingdom Metazoa; phylum Arthropoda; class Insecta; order Diptera; family Drosophilidae; genus Scaptomyza; species Scaptomyza hsui. The sequence continues at coordinate 1,846,843 of JAECXO010000004.1, read as the reverse complement.
TGCTCGCCACAGCCGTGTCAAGGTGGCGCCACCTGCATCGATGGCATTGGCGGCTACACTTGCATCTGTCCCCCAGGACGTCATGGTCTGCGCTGCGAGATATGTAAGTCGAATGGACGTGACGAAGTGGTGTTAAAGTTTCACTAACTTTCTTTCTCCCTAGTATTATCCGATCCCAAATCTGCTTGCTTGAATGCCAGCAATACAATTTCACCTTACTCCGCTCTGAATCAGAGCCAGAACTGGCTGGATGTTGCACTCACTGGACGCAGTGAGGAGGATGAGCATTGCAATGCTTGTGTCTGTGAGAATGCCACCTCGCGTTGCACGAATCTTTGGTGTGGTTTGCCCAATTGCTTCAAACTGGATCCGCTGTCGAAATCCTCGAATCTTTCGGGCGTCTGCAAGCAGCATGAAGTGTGCGTGCCTGCCTTGGGCGAAACCTGCTTGGCGCCACCTTGCAACGTGCGTGGCGACTGCCGCGCCCTGGAGCCATCGAGACGCGTGGCACCTCCCCGCCTGCCCGCCAAGGCCAGCTGCTGGCCCAATCAGGCTCTCGTTAACGAGAATTGTGCCAGACTCACCATACTACTGGATCTGGAGCGTGTGGGCAAAGGAGCCACCGTGGAGGGGCTGTGCTCCTTGGTGCGAGTGCTGCTTGCGGCAAGGTTGATCAAGCAACCAATGTTGCCACAAGCTAGTCTCACACAGGAGCAGGGCATGCTTATGGTTCTCTGTGATCTGAAAACGGGCACCAACGATACCATCGAACTAACTGTGGTAGGTTTATAATAATAAGAAGTTGTAGCTTTCATCACCAATTCTTCAACTCCCCTCCCCCTCTCTCTTTGCAGTCCTCTAGCCAACTGAATGATCAACAGCTGCCTGTGGCGGTGACCTTGCTGGGTGAACTGCTCAGCTCGCGTCAGCTGAACGGAATACAGCGAAGGAACGAGTTGCAGCTGCAACATGCCAAGCTTGCGGCACTCACGTCCATACTGGAGGTCAAGCTGGAGACGGCTCGAGTGGCGGATGGCAATAGCCACAGTCTGCTCATTGGTGTGCTCTGTGGCATCTTCATTGTGCTCGTGGGCTTCTCCATATTCATCAGTCTGTACTGGAAGCAGAGATTGGCTTATCGCAGCAGCTCGGGCATGAATCTGACGCCATCACTCGATGCACTGCGTCACGAGGAGGAGAAATCGAATAATCTGCAGAATGAGGAGAACCTACGCCGCTATACGAATCCACTCAAAGGCAGCACCACTTCGTTGCGTGCTGCAACCGGCATGGAGCTCAGCTTGAATCCTGCACCCGAGCTGGCGAGCACAGCGGCAAGCGGCTCAGCGCTTCATCGCTCCCAGCCTCTGTTTCCGCCCTGCGACTTCGAGCGGGAGCTGGATGTGAGTACGGGGTTGAAGCAGGCGCACAAGCGCAGTTCACAGATCCTGCTGCACAAGACGCAAAACTCCGATATGAAGAAGAACACCGTTGGCTCGTTGGAGAGTCCGAGAAAGGATTTTGGCAAGCGTTCCATCAACTGTAAGTCGCTGCCTCCTCCAGCTAGTGATGATGGCGTCGATGTCCTCACCACTGTGGTGGTCTAAGAGGAGGGCAAACGAATGATGGGCAGCGATCTCACGACCCAACAGCCCTCGACTCGGCTCAATATCCGCTTAAAAGTTCCTGGCATTTAGCATGGCATTTCCGTTTCCGTTACCGTTGATGATGATGCAGCCAGCCATTGCCACAGCACGGGCGCGTTTTCCAAGTGCATTAGTAGAGTATTTAATTAGTTAAATAAGTTAGCTAGTTATCGTAGTTAAGTTTAGCTAGTGCTTTAGTTTAGTTAGTTGTGGCTGCGTAGTTAGCATTTTGTGTTGCATTCTTTGTTAGTGTAATTTCAAATTCTTCTCTTCATCGCTAAGCAACATCCTACACAGTGTGATATTTAGTAGTATAGATCCAGGACGCGCATATATACTCGTATATAACTATATAAAATGGCCACCCCAAGATGCAAAGGAGGCCTGTACATAAATAGCATAGCTCTCTTTCTCCCTCACTCTTACTCTCTATATCTTAATTCAGAGAAAAATATAATATGTTAAGCAATCAGCTCTTAAGTTGTACATACAAATTGTAAAGTTGTAGTTACCGTTATTGTATTTTGTCTATACTATATCGAAAGAGATAAACTTAAGCCGCAACAGGTTAGACTTAAACAGATTGTTTAAATTGTTCGCAATAATCAATTGAATAAAAACGTAAACTAAATAGCTGTGTATTTAAGTATAGAATAAAACAAATTAATTCCATATGCTGTATATGTATGATGTAAACTATATATAGTAATATTTATTTATTATTATTTTTATATAGCGCCAGTGCACTCTTTTATTGTAAGCAGTTAATTTTGATCTAGCAGCAATAAAGCAATATCAATTATGATAGTAAAACTTAACATTGAGATGTGCATTTTCATGTTCAATTATTTTTCTAAAAAAAAGTTAATTCTAGGAACACTTTTTTCCATAACCTTAGCATACCCAGACATAATGCCACAATCCACTTTATAAGTATTGTATTCGATCTGTTGGTTGGTGCTATCGATGCCATTTCCTGTGCGTTTTGTCTTGACATAACTGAAATATTCCCAGCCGCGTTTGCAGCGAACCGCATTTGAAATATGCGCTAATTGAATGTGAAAAACGAAACGAAATGTTGGAACTACACAGGACAACGACAAAGGCAACAACGAAACAGCAAAAGAGTGGAACAACAACAAGTGAACTGGCCTAAAAGGCCTGCGAGAGAAGAAAGCGAAATGGCCAATGGAGCAATGCATTTTGCGTTGTTTGGTTTCTAATTAAAATACCAAAAAAAAAAAAAAATAAAAGAAACGAAAAAAGCCCGAAAACAAAACTAAGCTCAATTGCTGATCGGACTCTCTCGTACCTTGAGGAACTGACTGCATGTGTGTGTGTGTGTGTGTGTGTGCGTAAATTTCGCGAACAAAACGAAATGGCCGCGTTGTGCGTTGTTAATGAAGCAGAAAATGCCAGGAATTTTCGCTTGATTGTGGCGACGACGATCGACGAAGCTGCGGCTTTGGCTTTTGGACGGCTTGAGTGTTTTATTTAGTTATTGAACAGCTAAACCGACGAAGCCAACAGCTAACACACAGCCACCGGGCCGCCCTTCTCATGAAGCACCGAGGTCGAGAGAGGGAGAGTGGAGAGCGCAAAATTTAGCAGCATTTTTGGCGCTTTTGTTGTTGGTTTTTTAATTAACGCGCGCTACGTTTTCAACTTTTTGAAGGGTCCGGGCGAGTGCACATGATGGGCATATAACTCATTGGAATTATGGAAGGAGAAGAAGCGAAGAATTGGCAAAACGTAGACGAGGAAGAGGCACAAGAAACGTCCACCCCAAGTCTGAGGCAGCGGCAGCAAACTTGTCTGAGGCTCAGAGAAAAGAACAGAACAGAACGTACATAAACTTTATCCGTCTATAATCTAAATATGTTTCGCTGTAGTATAGCGTTGTTGTTGCTGTTGTTGTCGTGGCTGTTGCAACAATTTGCTGCAAATTGAAAGCCAATTACGTTGTTTGCAGCATGCCACGGCCAGGCCAAACGGCGACGTTGCCCCAGCACTCTCTGGCTTACAGCCTGAAGTTGGCCGCTCGCTTCTCAGCAGACGACATAAATATCAAATACAGGTCCATAAATTTGAAACCAATTAGCCAACTTAAATTGATAATAGTTGCAACAAGCGGTTGCTGCTGCCGCTGCTGTTACTGTTGCTGGCGATCAGCAGCCCGAATTGCTGTCCTAGCATTTGCCTACTACTAGCTGCAGGAAGCCAAAATCCCAGGTACACAGAAAGAAAACTGTAGCTGTATAAAAGTATAAAGATTTGTTTGTACAATTTTGATTTCTTTTTGAACTTTAACTATGATTTTGTTTAATAAGCTTGAGACATGAATTCTGAAATGATCCCTTGATTATTTTGTCTACCTTTTTTCTTAGTGTAACCGATTTGGATTGGCCGCTAATGGCAGTGCCATTTGTTGACATACGTCGCTCGTGTTGACTTGGCAATTTTCGTCGCTGTCTTCGGCTGTCGTTGTTGTTACTGTTGTTGTTGTTGTTGGGGGCAATTGTTGTCCATATTCGTAAGGAGCAAACAGCGTCATATGTCTTGTGTTGCCCTGCGCTCATGTCGTGCCTGTCGTGTCGTTCTAATCACAATTGCTTCTGCTGCTGCTGCTGCTGCTTCTGTTGCCTCCTGCCTTGCAACGTGCTTTTGGGACAGTGTGCGTTTGCCATGCGGCCTTTTTATGGCGCTTTTATGCAAAACAACTTAATTTCGTTGGCCTGGCTAACAACAACAACAACAACAACAATAGCGACAATGCGATGCAGCGCGTAAAATATGCACTGCCAAAGAGTTAGCGTAAAACGAAAGACTTAGGCAACGAACTTGCATGCATATAGAAATGTATGCGATTTGCTGTGTCTCTAGTAGCTGTTATAGAAAATTATCTTAAACTGATTTGATATATATTCAAATAGGCGCTGTGCGACACATGTTGAATGTTGTTGCATGCAACAATTGTAGCTGCATTTGTAGCGCCAGAAACACGCAGCCGGTAGCCTCCACTTCACTTTACTTCGCTGTGACTCGCCTTGTTTGCTAGCTTGCAACGGATAACATCGCTTACAGTAAACGTTTAGCTTTGTATTTTAATTAAAATATTTTCCATTTCCCTGGCGATGGCAGACAAAGCGCTTGAGAGTTGAGAGGAGCCGGATTGAGATCGAGCCATGTCCGTGTTGTTGGACAGGTGGCATTTATATACAGTATTAAATGCTAATTTGGGTTGGGAATTGATTGGCACACATAGATCTGCAGCAGCTTCAAACAAATACAACTACTAGGAAACAATTTTATGTTATGTTTTCTACAGCTTATGGCAAATAAAATTTCCACAGCAATTAATTGTTATGAATTGGCTAAAAAAAATTGCCCATCGGCAACGCTTTATAAATGTCAGAGGCGACATTAATGTAGCGCATTTATCTAATTAGACAAGCGTTTTAAGAGCCAAAGAGTCTTCGCTTGGCTTAGCGTCTCACGCCAAATAAATTAATCAGCTAATTGATGGTCATAAATTAAGCGCATGCAAATGAGGCGCGATCTTCGGCATTTTGGTGTTCGATCTAAGCCATTTGCCTTATTGATGACCAAACCAAATTAGATTGGGCAAATGAACAGCAGCTAATAATACATTAGGACCACCCACTGAGGGAGTAAGAGGTCACTTTTTGGCCTCTTTCTCAATACACTTCTCTATACAACTCAATTAATAACAATTTCTCAGAACAATAATGCAAACTGCGAGTCCGTTTTGGCACCCAAAAACAAAAAAAAATTAGATTATCTCTGTTTCTCTCTCTCCCGGGGCAAGTGCACTTTATTCTTGGTAAAGCGCTATCGGGCGCTGCCATCGTCGCCGCGGTGTTGCGAAATTAGTTGCAAGGCACACAGGCACACAGAGACAAAGGCACACAGGTACACTCAGAAAAATGTAGGGTACAGGGTACTTAAAAGGTATTGTTAAGTTAAGGTTAGGTTTAAGTTGTAAAGCTTCTAAAATCAATTGCAATTTTTTTTGAACGCAAGTTTAGTTATTCCGGTTCACTTGTCTGTTTTTTCTGGGTGCATGAGCCCAGGAACAGACTGGAACACGCTCTGATCTCCAGTTTTGGAGTGAACTTTGGGCGCGCGAGGTCGCATGTTGTTTCAGTTGCTTTAATTGAAAACCGTACGAAATGGAAAATGGACTTTCGAGCTGGCAGGCAGATGGGCTTTTGGCGCTGAGAAGCAGCTCAGTAAATTAGCCAACCGACTTTTTTCTAATTTTGCGGCTGAGAGAGCGCGTCGAGTGCATTTCAGGGCCCCGTGACGCTCGCTGGCATTTGGCAATTTATGGCAGGCCAAAGCGGTGTCGAAAATAGCGCCAAGCAACACCAACATCAACAACAACAACAAAAGCAACAAGCGAGGCAAGCCATAAGGATGATGACGATATGAGACTGTGATGCTGATAGCTTTTCTGCAAGTTACTTTCTAATAATGTAAGCAACAACGAAAGCAGGGAAGAGCTGCTGCTGATGTGAATGTGGATGTGGATGCATTGCACACGAAAGTCATAAGCGCAGCCAAGGCAATTAAGTTCGAGCGACAAGTTGCGCTGCTGGAAGCCAGGATAGCCAGCTAAAGCAGGTGGAGCAGGGTTGGATCAGGAGATGGTGGTGGTGGTGGTGGAGGTGCTTGCTGTTTCATTGCAGCTGCGGCAACATGTTTATGGCTCGAAACGGATTGCACGTAATGGGATTTACGCTGAGCGACAGCGATATAGCCAGGCGACAACGTCTCCGTCTCCATCTATATAGCTTTGGTTACAACACCAACAACTAGCCAGCAACAGTTCCAACTGCAGCGCCTGCGCCTCAATAAAGCCGATCGCATTACCAATTAGGCGTGCACACTTGGCTAAACAGCCGCCACCTTGTGGCATGGCAAGTGGGAAATTGAATTAGTTGTCGCTGCATATGCGTGACTTGAAGCGACTCTCCTGCAACACACACCAGATCTGGACCTGAGTGTGGAGACTGGGTGTCGCTGTACTTTAAACAGATTTTTTACACTTTGCCACATTCCTCTGCCGCGCGCATAAATCAAGCCACAAGCTCGCCTGTCAATCGATAGCGTCGTCTACACTCATGGAGCACTTGCTCTTAACCAAAAACACAAACACAGCTGGCCAACAGCATTGTGCTAGTTTCCCCACAGTGCGAATTATGTGCGGAATGGTCTTAAATCCTGTTTCGGTTCCAAACATTTGTTGAGAGGCAAATTTATGCGATGCAGTTCTAGTCTAGACTTTGAAGTGAGAAAATAAAAGACATGGATCCTTGTTTATGTGGTTTTGGGTCAACAGAAATTGGCAGCACAATTTCACTTCAATTGAACACAGTTCATTTCAACTAATTAAAAAACTGTTGCTATAAATTCATTACTCTAATCAATTTCAGCTGCTTTTAATTGCCAAGCTAAGAATAATTAAATATTGGTTTGCCTAAAACAGGTTCAGGTTCAAGAGCAGTCAAGTGCAAATTATTATCGCTTGATTGTATTTCAGTTTAGGAGTTTGATAAGATAATTTGAATTCGCAATACGATAGAAAAAACTCTGCTCTATGCTTATCACATTTAATTCTTTGGCGCCAAACTTGCTGGTATGTCCAACGAATCAAAGCTGATTGCTATGAGACTTAACTTTGCAGCACCTTAACCAACACTTCTAAGAAATAAATGGTCACACTACAAACAGCTGTTTTTGCAAACGAAAACAATAAATTATTGGTGCCGCAATTGAACTCAGATTTATTTTTAAGACTGTCAACATAATACTTTAATAATTAGATTGAAGTTTGAGCATTAAAGTAAAATGTGGAATTTAAAACACGCTGCGGCTCATTTATATCGTAAATATGAGCTTGTTACGTGCATAAATATGTTTGAGCCGTGGGAGAAGAAGTTAATAAGTACGTATTGATACAGATAACTCACAAACAAAACGCAATATTAGTCCAAATGTGTTTTTCTACTTGCAGATAGCTTTGTCTTGATTGTGTTTATTCTATTGATGTTCTCCAGCTATGTCTATTTGCCCAGCTATATGGATACTCTGCTGGAGGTTATAACACCTAAAACTTGGTCAAGTCGATCGACAGATTCTGCATATGTGCCACTAAGGATGAGCAGCTTCTAAGAATTTGGTGACCTTCCAATACTCTTACATCCATAATAAACATGCGCATGCCGTATATATGTATGTGTGTACACATAGTACTTGAGCAATTGGAAGACAGCTAGAATTTAATGAAAACATTTTGTGATTTACTTTAACTGTATCCAAATCTTTTGTAAATAATTTAAAGTGCCAATGTAGATTCTATTTGCCCATTTAAATGCCTCTTTTCTGTTCTCCAAGCATATAAATATGGTCTCCACAAGGCGTAATGCCGAAACGTTGAAAAATAGGCTTATCAAGCCGCCAAAGGAAACTGAAATGAATCGGATAGCATAAGACTGTAAGATAAAGTGAGAATGTTTCTTACTTAACAAATCCAATGGAGTTTTGGACACGCGACGCACAAAACGCTGTTTTGGCAGCTCGACCAGAGCCACATGTATGTCGGAGAGATCCTTATCGGCGTCCTGCTTGCTTTAAACCAAGATAAAGTATTTACATTCACATAATATTTATTTATTGGATTTGCAACTTACTCATCTGGTGTATTGTAGATAATATTATATTCTGGCTCCTCGCAGGAGCTCATGCAATCACAGGTCTTTCGCTCCGTCATCAATCTGTCATGGATGTGCGTCAAACAGATCAAGCCACGATAGTCACAGACAGGCAATGAGTTCTTACTGGGCACAGCCATAAAGTGGCTTGTGCAGTTGCAGTATAGAATATGTAGAGCAACGGTACACTCCACAATGCAACCGGAGAAGCTGTAGAACTCATAGATACCAATACTTTGCTCAACGTGCTCATGACTGAAGCGACATCTGCGTTGTTCATAGCTAAGCTCTGCAACATTCTCGTGATTGTAGACCTCGATGACATTTAGGATGAGCTCCTTGTTGTTGCCGAGGAGAACCGTCTCTCGAATCATTCCCTCCGAGTATTGAAAGGGCACATCAATGGGTGCATGCACATTCACCTGAACATCCGCTGTGGCATGGAATTTAAGATGCCCCGCTCCAGTCATGCGATTGTTTTTATACTGCACCTGCGCCACTTTTGTGGCCTGATATGAGTTGAAGGAGAAGCAGAGCCCGTATTCGGTTAATATGGGCAGAAACTGATCGCAACACTCAAAATTCGTATTAAGATAGCGACACTCCACTATCAGCTCATGACACTTGCTGCGAAACTGCAAAGATACATTAAAATGTTGTTAAATGTGCTCTTTCTGTTCATAGCTACCTCATCTAGGAGCAGCGTAAAGTTATCCGGACATTTTAGTTCATGACAATTCTCGCAACTAATGCAAATGCCTCGAAAGAATGCAATCTCGCTGACAAAATCATCGATGTGCATATCGTGTTCGACGCCAAATAGAGCGTCGCTTACGTCCCAAATCTTTTCCGAGTTATACAACTCACAAACGGTTATGGCCGGAAACGAAGTATTCCAATTGAGGCTGTAATTTGTAACTAGTTAAAGTCTGGTTAAACTTTGCACTTACTTACTATATAGTATCCAAGTTAAAAGAAACCGAGGACGAAAAGTAACTCTCAATCAGCGATTTGGATACGTTTCCCACAAACGGTAGCGTTATGTAGAATGTCACCAAGTATAGTCCCCTATTTGTTTTTCTTATAAGGTTGTAGTGCATGTGTGTATTACATAGTATGTCCTAATTTACCATTTCAGCGCTTGCAAGAATTTATTTATCCAATCCATTGTCAGTTGACCGTTCGCAAGCAAAGCCAAAACTCTTCTGCTGCGCAGGACTACTTTTTTGGGGCCATTGGTTGTTAACGATTGAACACAAAAGAAGTGTGTTGTAGAGATAATATCTTTTATTGTTCACATTTCAAATCAATATAACCCTTGGCAATACTCTCTCACTGGGCTAATATGATTTTGTTGTGTTATAGGTAAAAATATCGGACCTGTAAACTCCCTTGTAAAAGTTGGACACTTTAATTGATATAGCAAATATTAGTTGATGCCATAAACAAAGTATTTACACAAACATGTATGTAAGTAGCATCAAGTGAATAATATCTAGGCTGTGAATTTTACAGCAGTATAAATGTTGACCCGATGCCACTGTGGGAATCCCCCTTTGTTTTAACAAGACGAATGGAATACTATTTATCGTTTGAGGTTTTCGCAATGTATTGAAATTGCTGCGATTAATTGTTAATTTTTATTAATGCAACTTACAATTAGTTTAGTGGCTGGGCGAGACAATAAATGCAAATACTTAGCCGCATGTTATGGCATACCAAAGTTGTGACTCCGATGAGTCAGTAACAATAAAAAACCAACCTGAACCAGAACGCAATTTCTCATGCCACAACTGTCATAAGTTGCAAGAGGTATAGTGGAGATAATCTTATAGTATGGGCGATGTGAATCATTCTAGTTTATAAATATACAACAGTGGCCAAGACTTATAGCAGGCGCATGGAAATGAAGTCGGTGATGTACCTTATCAAATAATAAGCAAATAAACAAATTAGCACTGCGGTTTGCTAAACACTCAACTACACAGGTCTAGTTTTTTTAAGAGCTTAGTTTTAAAGCTTCATTACTAACTACATTATACATTCCTTATATTCATTTCGGGTCTGAGAGGAAGGTAAATCTTGGAAGCAATTAAAACGTATTTAATTCAGTTGCAGAACTTGTTCACCAGATCAGCAGATCACGTTTAAAGCCAGAAAATATTAATTTCTAAAGAATTTTCAGATGAATCAAACTTCTCATTCTGAGCTCGATTAAGTGATTGTAATTATTGTGAATTAAGCTGCTTGGTAGATGATTCATAATGCTAATCAGGTATTTCGACAGAGACAACTGGGCATGATGCCTTATGCATATTCATAACTACACTTTGATTACACGCGCTAACATGGTGCTTATCTATCTCTATCAATTTATCGACAGCAAGTTATGATGTGGCGATATATAAAAATTATTGTTGTCACCGGCCCATCTTCCTATGAGAAAGGTTGACGATAGACTTTCCTGTGCCTAGACTACATAATTAGGAAAAGATATCATTTTGGGCACAGTTAGGATGCAGATCACAGAATGGGGAAAGGATCCTTGCAACAAAGAAAAAGAATTGAATGCGATTAACTTATAAAAACAAATTATTTTTCAAACATTTTACACGACTGCAAATGAATTATGAGTCTCTCATAAGATATTCTAAGTTATCTTTGGAACTTATATTTTTCATACCCCAAAACATCAAATGAAAACAACATTTCGTAATTAATTGCAATAACATATATTTTTTAAAAAACTAAGAACTAAGACCAATAATCTCTTAATGTGACTATTGCAATGGCATTGATAACTACACTAAAGAATAAATAATAATGAGTAGACGATATTTGTGTTTTCAAGTCAGTGTTTGTGAACATCAATAGAGATTCTGAGTAATCCAAGGCAACAAGTCCAGAACGGAGGCAAATACGCCGGGCTGATTCTGTCGCTGGCCACAACGCGATCCTCCATAGGACACAATTCCATACTGCACATAGCGTGAGGTGTCCTTAAAGTAATTACGGATAAAGAGCGGTCCCCCGGAGTCGCCACGGCAGGTGTGCAGAATGCCATCTCCAACGGCGCAGATATGATTCTCGCTAACAGGCGCTTCAACATAGAAGTTGCGACAAACATCTAGATCCTGTCGCGTGACGACAGCTTTCAACAGCACAGAGGATGCAACATTCTTCTCAGTGCGACCCCAGCCCGATATGAAGAAGCTCTGATCGTAGGTAATTTGCTTAGACTTGTCATCGATGGGCAGGCAAACGGGCTTGATGTGCCATTTGAACTTGACGGGGCGGTCAAGTTTAATGACCGCAACGTCATTGTTGATACCCTTGTAGTTGGGATGCGGACGTATATCTTCAATGCCGAACTCTTCGTACGGTGGCAGACAAACCCTTTTTCCGCCCAAAAACTTACAATCCTCCTCCTCATCCAGATCATAATCGCCCATGCGCACGCCAATCCTACCAAAATTAAGAGAATTTAAGAATAAGTACTCGAAGCGTATCTTGTAATCAATTAATAAGGACTTACGGGGTCTGATTTGTCACACAATGAGCGGCTGTTAAGACGAAGCGATCGGTAATCAAGGTGCCACCACACAGAAAAGGTCTGCCGGACGTCTCGTACTTAAGCAGCACCAGCCAAGGGAATTCTCCGAGTGATGTTATATCTCCACCGGATAATTTAGAATTCGCCTTCTTGCCACATTGATCAGATACGGATTCCAGTACCTGCATGCCTCGCGGATCAATGTTTCTGCTATTTGTAGATGTTTGCAGTGTGTTCGGGCTGGATTTTCGTTGTGAAAAAGATTCACGACTGACACTGCCATCACTTTGGGCCTGGAGCACTGAAGCGCTAGGACAGCACAAGTAGAAGACCTGTAACGTAGTCGATTGATTAGCATTTAAGCCAGCTTGATTTAATTGTCACCAATAATTACCGTTCGCTGTCCAAGATTGCATTGCATTTGTTTTAACTGAAGCTGTATGATCCGAGGTATATTGCGTCCATACGTGGTCCGCAGATCTCGCACAAATTGGCATTGCTGCGATGGCACACAGTTTCCCGGATCTCCACGAGGGGTGTAACAACTGTTATCTGCCTCTAAAAAATTCACAAAACATAAGTTCAAATTAGCAAGCTGAGAAATTCATTGAGCAACGTTCAACTCGTATAACTGGTTAAAGCATTTCATTTTATTTCACACAAAAATGAAAAGAATATAGTATGTATTATGTGATGATCACTGGTCTGTGACTAAGTTAATCCAATGCCTTTGCTATATACTTACGAGACGAGACCAGCGCTGGGACGACCAATAAAATTAGGCCCAAGGCGCCTATAAATAGCTGCATCCTGTATAAATCTCGAAAATAGTTGAAGTATCTTCGCAATTAAAACTTGTGTCTGTTCTATGCACTGGATCGGTTGTTGATCTCTCTCGGATGTCTCGGATCGCACGCTCAACTGTGAATGAGACGCGAGTCGTCGTGTGCCGCTTTTTGTACCTCAAGTTCGCGTGCTTAGGAACGAAGGTGCTTATTAATATGCATAAATGATATTTACCCAGAGCTACATACAGATCATGTTTTGTTTTGTTATTTCTCAGCACTGTCCAACGGAACCGGTTTAATTAATACCAGCGTCATTGCAGCACGTGCGCTGTCAACACTACAAACTAGTAGCACCGATCCTATACTTGTTTTTACCCTCTACAATGTCAACTTTTCCCACTCACTCCAACTAGATATTTGTATTTACATGCACATATGCACAAGTGAACTATAATGCAGCCTATTAAATTCCAGGAAAGCCCCCATCTCTCATACAATTGTTTAGTTTTCTCGCTTTGGGTAAGGTAAGTTCGCACCAAGAGGGACTTTTTTTTAAATAGAGCTAGATTAATGTACTACATCTAACTGCAAGTTCCCCACTTAATTGAATACGCCCATGCAGCAACTGCGTTGAACATCTGTCTAATTGCGTGGCTTGCCCAAAACTTCTTATTGTGAAAATCCCATCGACGGGAAGCCCGTTCTTCTTTCTTCTCTTTCTTTTCATTTGACGGTACCTGTCAGCTCTTGAGTTTATTACTCAAGAACATGTATTACTCAAATTAGCTGTTGTTTGCTTTTTAAAATCCCCGAAAAGCTTGATGTGAAGATATACACTCAGAGAAAGTTCAAACGCTAATTTCTCACAATTAAATAAGCATATAAATCACTGTACTGAGGTGTCTTGCTTGCTTGAAACTATGTAAGTCGCAAATCTCCCTATGACGATATTAAATTAAGAATAGATAGCGATATAATAAATCAAAACTATTAACTGGTATTCTAACCGCAACATCTTAAACCTATTGGGCTATTATTAATAACGGGGCTTTAAATTTTCCTGTCATGCTACTCACAGCTGTAACCAGTGGCGTAATATCTAGAAAATATCAAAGCAATTATTGTTAACAAGTCTATTAGTTCTAAGCTTGTTCGTTAAGATAAAAAGTAAGATAAGTCGAACCGTGTGTGATGCAACAGATATAAATGATTGAAGGCGTATGTCAAAAACCACATTCCCTCTATATCCGGTATAATGTATCAAAGCTAATTTTTGTTAATTTCAGAAAATTTTTAAACTTAAAAAACAATATGATAATGATTTACAAATTTGATTTAATAAAAAATACACATAAACATATCTGAAAAGTACATATTTCTGTTGCATACAGTTAGCAGTATTTCAAGTGCATGAAAGTGCAAAAGCTATCAAAGACACGAACACGACACAAGTTGCCATTGGGTTAGGCTTTTAGTGCAGACACAAACCAGACAACTAAGCTTTGGGTAATAAGAGCTGGTTAAAAGGTTACCCTATAGTTAATTTTTATTAATACAGAGAACCACTTTTTGAATCAATATTGAAATATCTATAAGCTTTTTAAGCAATTATATTTTAATACTTAAAGGATCGCAACAATACTTTTACAACATTTTTGCGTTGCTACAAATCAAAACAACAAGATAATAGTTCTCCTCATTGAGTTCCCATTAAAATAGCAATATAATAGTTCTACAACTAAAATGTTGATCAACACCTTTTAATTTATATGCAAAATTCTAATCAACAAGAAGAACTCAGCCGGCTGATCGAGTTCGCTATGCGAGACAAACCAAAAAAACAAAACCTTCTTAGACTCCACAAAGCTGATAAACCGGTAATCTGACACAGCGCTACAAAGACATTGTTCTGCGTTAAAGTTATTCAGCTGGGAGAGTCACACACCTAACATAATCTCTTGGGCTCAAAACACGATCCACAAAACCCTCTCTACCTCTGCCTACCTGTCCAGCAGCACCTTCAAGCAGCTGGTAGGCAGCAACAGGTACTTGTCGCAACTCTCTTTCTTGTCTACCTGAGTGAGCGCAGCTGAGCAGCTTGAGAAGAGCGACCAAAGCCAAGACTCTACTTATGTATGTATGTCTATGTCTTGAAAATACCACGTAGGCGCCGTGCCGCTCACGTTATTGGAATTCATTCCACAGTGAGACGCCGTCGCGAACGCAAGTCTCGAGCGGATTGAAATCTTTAATAACATACTCATAAATATATCGAGCAGAGGCAAAGCTTTATCAAAAGCCAGGCCCAAATTAAACGACTCTCAATCAAAACTTAATTGCATTTTCGATCGCATTCAAAGTACTTTTTAATGAATGTCTGATCGCAACGGAATGTGCAAAACGAAAAACCGCAAAACTCAGAGAATCCCATGACGCCATATTTGTTTTTTCCAACATTGTTGTTCGTGTGAAGTGTGTTCCCAAAACGAGAATCATCTCCCAGGCAGAAACGTAACGATTCTGTGAGAAACGAATTGAAAAAATTCATTTAAATAAGTGAAACAAAACACAATACAAAAAAATTCTTTCTAAATAAAAAAAAGGTAGTAATTGTGATTGTGTGTGTGTTTAGCGCGTGTTTTTTTGCTGTTGCTGTTGCCTGATATTATGAGTTCGGTGTGTGATGATGCATGTGTATGTGTGTGTTGTTAGTGAATGCAGTGACTGGCAGTGTAAGAAATATCCGCTTACCTAAGCGAACAACAAATTCTCTCGCAACGGCTTAAGAACCAAACACACACTCGACAACAGCACACACACACACACACACACACTCGTTACCTGTGTGTGTTTGTACGTGGCTAACATATAAAGCAAAACCAGAAAATCCACATTGTTCGGTCTCGGTTCGCGCCTACGTTGCCCGTTACGCTACGTAAAGAACGTAAGACGCTTTTGTTTTTCAACATCTTCTGCTGCTGTTGCTGTTCTAACTGAGAATGGGCGATTCGACGCCCATTTGCCGCTGCCGTGTGCTCTATCTGGGCAGCGCTGTGCCGCGCCAGAGCAAGGATGGCCTCCAGGGCATACAGGAGCCCTTACGCAGCCTCTATCCGTCAGAGGGCGCTGTCGGCGCCAAGGGCATCGATAGCTGGCTGAGCGTCTGGTCCAATGGCATACTGCTCGAGAACGTGGATGAGAATCTGAAGCAGATCACACGCTTCTTTCCCATCGAATCGCTGCACTATTGTGCCGCAGTGCGTCAAGTGCTGATCCCGGAGCGAGGCAACACCAATCCGGAACCAAAGTTTCTGCCCTTGGATTCGCCATTTGCACGCATGCCGCGTGCCCAGCACCCGCCCATCTTTGCAGCCATATTGCGTCGCACCACCGGCATTAAGGTGCTCGAGTGCCACGTCTTCATTTGCAAGCGGGAGGCGGCCGCAAACGCTCTAGTCAGATGCTGTTTCCATGCCTATGCCGACAACTCGTACGCCAGGCAGCTGGAGACGGGCAGCCAGGCCGGCGGCGGGGGCAGCAGTGTCTATGGCACCTTAAAGAGCGCCGGCGCCGGCAGCAAATCCAATGGCGACCTCACCAGCGTTGGTCTGGCCAACGGGCATGGTAATGGTCATCATCATCTGGCCGGGCAGGGCGGCTGGAGATCGCGAGCTGGCAGCACCACAACCCTCAATAGCTTGGGACGCACCTCGAACGGACATGTGCTGAATGGTGGGATGAACGGTAGCAGCACAGGCAGCAACGCCGAGGGCTACACATCAGTCAAGAATTGTAAGTGCACGTTTGTTGCCTAAGTCTTTCGTTTTGAAACGTTGCCCTGAGAAAAGTTAGCATCAGCTATGCATACATATTAGAGAGAGAAATAGAGGTAGATGTACAGTTGTCTAAGTATAGCTGGCATGTCATCTAATTAGCTGCATGTGACCGGCACAAAACACGGCAACAACGGCTAGAAACTTTTCAAGTCAAAACGCAAACTGCTTTTGTCTACCATCTTAGCAATGATCTCAGCGACTCAACTAGTTGCTTATGTCGATGTGAGCCAGCTTTTTATACCCTAGCCGAGGGTGGTTTCTGAGGTATTCTTTTCATATACATAAACAGAAAGAAGAACAGCTATTTAAGTAAAAACTAGTTTCATTGAAATTTAAATTTAAAGTCAAAAACAAACTCTTTAATTTAACAATCTAAAGTACCTTTGTAACCTTCATTGAACCTTAGGTTGACAAGATCTTAAATAAGATTATTTTACTAAATTATACTAACTGCCAATGCAAAGTCTGTTAATGTTTTGCTTCAATGACTTCAGAAACTGTTTTTATTTTTTTGATCAAGTGTTTGTTACTTAAATGCGCAATTTCAAGCTAAGAACTAATCTTTTATATAAACAGCAGCACAGTTGAAGGTTTATCGTTTATCATTTGTGATAGCCACAAAAGATGAGCCTCACCTTGAAATCTCACACAACAAAACAAAATACCTATACACACACATACATACACACATACACTTGCCAGCTAACAATATGTGCAAAGTAAAAAGGCATTTTAACACGCCTCAAAAATTGTTGTTGAAAAAATAGAAAATGTTGTCAGAGTACGACGAAAGTATTTGGGTGCAGTACAGGTATATATTCAGGTATTTTATTGTTGTTATTGACAATTTTTATGCACGTTCCTCGGACGCCAACGACGACGACGATGGCGACGTCGACTGATGAGCCAAGTCGAATGAGTGATGGAGGGCCCGGCAAGTGCCAGACACGAATGGAACGTCAAAACTTTTGGCCGATGACTTTGCTGCTGCTGCTGCTGGTGGTTGCTTGGTTGGTTGGTGTCTGGTATCTAGGTAACAGAGAAAGACTGTTTTGCTGACTTGTCGACTTTTTAAACACTTTCCACTTATTTAAATTTCGTCGACAGAGAGTCAAGCACACACAAAAATTGCCGCTTTATGCCAACGTTGTTGTGGTCAATGTGTGGCTTTAGAGTTGAAGGTTGTCGCTGCTTCGGCTATATGGCCAACTTATGATAATTAGCATGTAAATTGCTAGAGTTGAGGAAAGCAGCAAACAGCAGCAGCCATGTTGAGTTAACTTAATTTCGAATAGCGATCTCTAGTCATGCCATGCCATTCAAATTAGCCGCATTTTGCTTTCGACCTGCCAACTCCTCCCTGGCCAGAAATCTTTGCATGCTTAATAGCTTAACTCTCGCACCACTTTCTAAGCGAACCAGATACGAACCAACCAATTTGTTTGTAATTGTCATAACTGAATGCATGAAAGGAAATTACTTACTTACTTTGTTGTGTGTTAGTGCTTTTCCTGTTACTGCTTTAATGGTGCCTTCTTTGCCACTTTCCCACTTTGCCTTATCATCGCAACTAAGTATGCAAATCGAGTGACTTGCAAACCAGACTCTTCAGCTAATTAATAAAATTCATCCCGTTCTACACTTACAAAAAATAACGTACGGTTCTTAAAGGGCAGAAACAAAGCTTTTCTTAATCTCAAAAGTAAAAAGCTACAAGTTTTCTTTTAAGTTTTCCAAGTGTACCTGATTTATAATGTTGCCATTCATTTTGCTGAATTCTCACATTCTTGGCAACTGCGGGAACCCAGCCGTACTCAGCTGGACAGTAGTTGTCATTCTCAAGTGCAGTTCCACTTACACTCACACACACACACACACGTACAGGTTGAATAACTTAATAATTGTATAGCTGTGGCTCTGCAGGAACTGTGGTCGCGTGCAGATTAGCGGACGTCGTCGACGCCAACGCAAAAGCTTCATCTTGAGCTTCAGCTTCAGCCAGTTGGGGGCACACATAAGTCTTTTAGATACACTACACATGATCGTATAGCGTAGATGTGTGTGCGCTCAGTGAGTAAATTAAGATGAACGCGTGAGAAAATTTTGGGTTAGGGTTTTATTTTTATTATGACTGTTTTTCCATTTGGCAGGTTTTGGTCTTGGTCTTGACTCGGCTTGGCTTGGTTATTGCCCAGCTCGGCACTTTCTTGTTTTCGAGTGGTGGGAAGTTACACTCACATATGTGTGTATAGAGTTGGCTGGGAAGTGTGAAATTGAGTGGAAGTAGAGCCAGACACAGAGCGAGACCCGTGACTAAGTGGCGAATGGAGCGGGAGGAGGGAAATTCTTAAATTTAAGCGTGTGAGCAAGTGAAACTTTATTTAGATATGTGATAAAATCACACACGTGTGTATATTCGTAGATTTTCTATTAATTAACATTGTTAATTTGCTTGTAGACGGTGTCGAGATTAAGGTTTCATTGTTTCTTCTGCTCTCTTGAATTAAGGTTGTTGTCAAGACAGGGAATCACTTCTTTGTGTCAGTTGAATAATTTCTTTTCTCTCGACGTTTAGTTTTTAATTAAATAAACTAATTTCAATTGCGTTTTAATGGCTTTGAAAGTGTGCTAAAAGAAAAACATTTACTCAACAGCTCTTAACTCTTTGCCACGATCTCAACTGCCAATAACTTATTTGCTATTAGCCAAGTCTGTTAGCGTTCGTTCATTGATAAACAACAACATGGCCAACACATTTTTGACTCTGTAAACTTGAGAGCATATCCGTTGGCCGCGCCTCTAGTCTGTTGATCCAAGCAATTTGCAGGTGGCTTTGTCCACAGATTTGTGGTTCCATTTAAATGGCAAAAACATCCGAAAAACCAAAACAAGTTGCACATTGTTCAAGACCAGATTCCAGTTTCGACTGAAAGACAAAATTTGACCTACATAGCGGGGAAAAAGCACCAAAAAAACGAAAATCTCGTTTTGGCTAGACAATTATGTAAGCGACTCTGATGAAAATTCTATTAGGAAATCAAGTGGAAATATTTAGTCAATCGATAAACAAGCTAAAACTAAATATGTATAGAAAAACTAGTTGGACGATTAGCATGGAAATATGCAGCAACAGGATGACCACTTGACCATGACTGAAATACTATTGAACAGAGGTGGGAGCTACTGAACAAGAAGAAGACGAAGAGGAAGCAGAAGCAGAAGTGATGGCAACCGGCTTTAACTTCCGTTGAGGAGCGGTTCAACATTTTTTGCTGCTATTACGAGCTGTTGTTGCATCGGTTGCATTATTATTATGCAAAGAAGCTGGCAAGAAGAGACTGAGCGGAAAATAGTATATATAGATAGATGGCTAGATAGATAGAGAAAGAGAGAGCCAATGCGAGTGCAAGAGAGACAGCAGTATGCAGATCAAGCATTGAGACTGGCAAGGCACATTAACCGAAATCCAGTTGCAGTTGAATGACTTGGGCCCCATGTTGCATGTTGCATTTTTGCAGAGTCGATCGGCAACAAAAAATTTGTTGTTGACTTGCAACATTTACTTCTTTTTTTTAAGTTGTTTTTTGTCGTTTTTGTTGCCATGTTGAATTGCATTTGAGCATGGCTCGATTACGGAAATTTGATTTTGATTATTTTCAATGATTGCCAACCAAGTTTTTCCATCAAACTCAAACGAATTCCAGCTTATGACCTACTTCTCTTTCCTACTCTTTAAGACAAACAAATACACTCTCTTTTTAAATGCTGCTATTTTTGTGTGGAATTGATAGCAATTTGGCATAATTGAGTTATTATTTAAATGAGCAGCTTTAATAAATGAATGAATGAATTTCGTTTTTATTACATTTTACTGCACACTTTGAAACAGTTGAGTATTTTTTCTAGCTACCAAACTTTATATAGTTAGTTATTATTTATGATATGTGTGCTTTAGTTTAGGTGCTTCTCCTGAGCTTCTCCAATCACGACAACAGTTGCAGTCACGTCTGGTGACAGATTTCTCTTTGGAGTTTTTGCACAAAAAATATCTTTTCAATCTTTACATTGTTGTGACTCTCATGTTGGAGGCGACACAGCTCCAGACCCCAATGCATATCAATATTGTGCATTCACATACATATATAATAGCTATCTATTTATGGGCTTGAAGGTGCTTCCATTACTCATTCGTCTGGCATTCTACAATCTATACGTTGGCGTCGTCCCAGTTCAACTCTAGCTCTGCAGCTGCAACATTTCTGTACAAAGTCTTTTTGTTGTTGGTGGTTTGGAGCATTGGGCCAGCGGAAAACGAAATGGCAAAAAACAGCTAGTAAATTCCAAGCCACATTGTTGCACAGTTAAGATAAATACGAAAAAAGGCGCTGCTATTTTTTTGGGCTTCTGGCACTCCCCTTTCCGCTCTCGGAATTTCGATTTTGGAAAACGTTGCAGCTTAAATGCCAACTGTTTGATATTTGGGGCTTCAGTTTTTTCCATTCATTTAAGCCAAAGTGACTCACTGCCAGGCGACTAAGCGTGGTCCGCAACTGCAAAAAAAACAAAAACAAAAACGGGGAAATACAATTTTCACGCACGCATGCGCCGAGGCCAAAACTCGCCACATTAAGTGAGAGTATTCATTTTACTTTTAGTGCGATTCGCGGGCAAGGAGTGAAGCTGAAAAAGCTGCACATTGCTTATGACATAAGAAAATGTAGAGAGGGGGAAGTGTTGAGAGCTGGAGGCCTTCGTTAGTGACTAGTTGAAACAGTTTCATGTAATTATCGCGTCCAGCGAAATGCGAAAAAACAATTAAAATTTATAAATCCAACTTCCACGCGGCAAAGCAAAATTAGCGTAAATTGCAACTGGAAGTGTAATTACGCCAGCTATATATATATATATATATGGTTTTGCATTTTTGCCAAAGCCAGTTTAAAAAATCAAAGCCAAGTGGCCAAAGCTCGGCCAACGATACGAACATTGGAATCAGGAATTTGATTGACTTCCGCAAAACATTTACGCAGATTATGCTCGTGGCGAGGTAAAAGCAACAAATCGATTGTTTAAACGACCAAAACAAAGTGAAATCGCACGCTGAAAGTTTCACTAGATTGAATCGACTAACGCCTAGGATAAGATATATTTAAACTTGAATAAATGAATAAAAATGGAGTTGATGCATAAATGTTACATAATTACTTGTGACTTTTGTGATTTAGTTAACAAATGTTTTTGACATATAAATGGTCTTTAATAGTTTGAACAACACTTTCAACTTTGAAGAATAAATATTGTATGTCTATTTATGATTTATTACAGCCATTCTGACATGACCAGCAAATCTTGTGACCCGCAGAACTGTTTCACGTTCACCAGAAACCCCATTAAAATTCACTTTCGAATATTGGCGCTGAGCTTAAAACCAAAAATGAAAGTTTGCCAAGATACGAATCTAAATTTATAAAATACAGAAGTTATATGGGGCGCCAACTCTTTTTGAACATTCTACCTACTTACATACATACATAATGTATTTAATGCATTTGACATTTGGGCATGTGAAAAAAGACGCTAATTAAGCTACAGTTGAAACGCCTGAGCGGTTCTCACAAGAAACGTTTCTACATTTTGCAGTCTGTGCCGCTTAAAACAATAAATTTACATACTTTATATTTCTTTTTTGGCTGCAGAGGGCTACTTTGTTACCAAAAACCAAAAAAAAGTTCGCTCTCATTTTCAACGTCAGTCAGTCGAGCACACACACGTTAGCCAGCGTCTTGTTGGGGGTCAATAGACTCCAAAGCTAGCCGTCGATTTCTCATGCTCTAAGCAGCGACAAAGCCACAAGGCAGCAGAATAGCAAAAAGCAAAAAAGACGTTGGAACAAAACCGAATTATGGCATGGCTAAGAAGCAGAGATACAAAAAACGAATAGCGAAAGAGACACATAAACAAAAAATGAAGGAAAAACTTGCAAGAACAGCTGTCTTTAATAACAGATATTATAAATACCCTCACAATCAAATTTTAATACTAATATGATAATACAGATTGCTTAAGATTAGCTTAAACTTTAAAGTTTGTTAATGTCTTTTGACCAAGTGTTCCTTCTCCGTCTCTTAAGAAAATCTACAGCTTATAATTGTTACATAATCAACAATCAACTTAATGTACATATTGTTAGGGTATACAAAAAACTGACTCGTCGCTTTGTTGTCGTCTGCCGGACTGGGCTCAGACAGCGACTGTTACTGCGACTATGACTATGACTTGGGCTGGGCTGGTTTTTTGTTTGTTGGGTGTAGTGTGGTGTTGTGTGAGTGTGTGGCAGGAACAGAGGTGAGGTTGCAGGTGTAGCCGCAGCCGCAGCCACAACCGCTCAAGTTATTAAATTACCGTTATTTATTACAAAACCGTTGCCGTTTGCCATTGCTGCCATGGCCCAAATGCGCTACAGAATCGCGCCAACCTTCATCGGCATCGGCATCGGCATCGACAACGGCATCGTTGGCTTGGTTGGCGACAAAGGCAATAGTAACGGCTTCGCACATGTTTCTGCAATGTATGTTTCTGTATCTGTATCTGTATCTGTTTGCATTGCCTAACTGACCAAGTCACACATTTGTAGTTGTACTACGTGCGATGGGAACAAACAGTTAAGAGTTGTCAAAGTCAAATCGAACGCAACGCATTCCAAAAGTTGCCTCACAATCGATTTCGATTCATTTGAATGCGGCCAACGTCAGCTGTTGACGGTCTTGGCCCATTTATTGTCGACTTCGACTGTTTTTTTGTTTGGCTTAGACACGCTCTGGCCAATTTTCTAGCCATTTTGGTTAATTTAAATGCCATTTGCCTTTGCCTTTTGAACAGCGCCCTCTACTCTCGCATGAATCAGCGCTTTAACATCAGACGCTATATAGTAATGTGAGACAAGTGCGGCCATGGGTATTGCACCTTCCGCTCCCCCATCTCTTCTCTCTGTGCCTTTGGACATTAATAGTTTAGCGGACAGCATTCAGCATCCATTGGCCGCGAAGGTCAACTAGCTATCGACTGTAAGTTAAGACAGACCTGCATTCCAGTTCACTCGATTGCATGATATCTTTTACTTTTCTTAACTGGTTCTTAGCTTTGAATTTTTTTCTATGCCACTGCTTTTGCCATGCATAATTTATGTGTTTATATAAGAGTGTACTTGTTCTCCACAAGCGTTTCTAATTTATTGATTAGATTCAACATTTCTTAGCTTTGAAAAAGTTGTTTTTATCGTTAACTAAAATTCTCCATTTCTTTACTTTCTTGCAGTTTATGGCAGCAGTGCCGATTTGAACGTAACCGTGGATGATGGCGACGCCTCTGTGTTCAATGGCGATGAGAATCACAAGGTGTGGAGCGGCTCACAGGATCAGCTGGACAGCATAGGGGCCGTGGAGAGTCCCTACGAGCTGTTCTCGGGCAACACCTCCACGCTGGGCAGACCGTTGCGAGCACGCCAGATCAGTGCACCCATTGATGTGCCACCGCCTCCAGTCAAAGAGGAGCGCAAGACGAAGCGGGACAAGAAGTCATCGAAGTCCAGTGGCAGCCAGAGCTTGTCGGGCACACTGATCAGACCAAAGCCCATGCACCCGGCGACGGCGGCGGCAATGCATCGTTCCCAGCTACATGCTGGACCCGGACCCGGACCGGGTCCGCAAAGCGTCATCTATGGCCCGGTGTCTGGACCACATGCAGCACGCCAATATCACACAATTAGTCATCGCGGCTTTCCGCCCGGACCGCCGCCACATCATCCACACGCACACGCACACGCACATCCACATCTGCAGCACATGCAACAGCATCCACACCAGCAGGCGCATCACCATCACATGATGCAGTTGGCCCATGCACAGCACATGGCGGGCATGCAGCCGTTGCAGATACCCATGATGATGCCACAACAATATGCAACGCTGCAGCCTGCACGCTCCACCACCAAAAAGAAGAAGAAGGACAAGAAGAACGGAGGCAGCGGTGGTGTGCCCGTCGGCATGCCCATTGTGCCGCCCATCTATGCCTACCATCAGCAGCAGCAACAACAGCAGCAGCAGCAGCAACAGGCAATGGGCGGCATTCCTCCGCCTCCAATGGCACAGTCAATGATCGGCGAACCTCGTCCACTGAGCATGTCCAGTCGCAAGATGGCCGCCTCCATGGGCAACGGCTTGGATGACTCGGGCGCCTCGGGTGCAGAGTCACCTTCGCCGGGCGGCACTGGCATCTATCGTCGCAAGGGTCATTTGAATGAACGTGCCTTTAGCTACTCCATACGCCAGGAGCATCGCAGTCGCAGTCACGGCTCACTGGCCAGCCTTCAGTTCAATCCGCCGGACATGAAGAAGGAGCGTGAGATTGCCCAAATGGTCGCCGGCCTGGATTTGAACGACGGGGAGCGCCGCCAGATGGCGCCAGGTCCGGCAACGCTGCAGCGCAAAGCGACAGCAATGGCGAATGGAACAGCAGGCTCATCCGGCCATCCAGCACATCCACATCATGCTCATCCCCAGCATCCGCATGCGATATATGGACCACTGGGACCTGCCAGCAGTTTTGGCAAACCACGCAGATAAAAAGGCATCCGGTTACAGTTCATGCCGATATGAACTATATATATATATAGAATTAAACAACATTTTAGCGATGCTGGTCAATTTAGAAATGGAATGAAAAAGAAAAAAAATGCGACCAAGACAGACTTGAACATAACAAAATTGGTTTAACGAAATTAGAAAATCAATTTGATAATCAATTTACAACAATGAATATGTGTGCCTTATTAGGTTTATACTTTAAGTATATATTAGATGAAAAAGAAAAAGCAAGAAAATTTTCTAACCCAATGTGGATGGTAAAAGTAAAAACAAAGACAAGAAACTTACAACCGATTTATAATACATAATGTAGAATAATATAATACACTGCTACACTTGACAAAACTAAACAACAAGTTTGGTAAATTCTGAATAAAGAATCGATCGTAGAACTGTTGTATCTAGAGCACAAATGTAAAATATATATATCATTTTCTGAATGAATGGAATGTTAGAGAGCTAGTAGATAAAAGCACTTACAAGTAGATAAACATACTTACTACAAACATATCTTTCATTCTGTCCATATTAGTATATTAAAGCGCAAATGTAACTGATTTACATAATGTGTGTGTATAATCATAATTACAAGAATATGTACAATAAATATAAATAAAATGTTAACAAAATGTGTGTATTTTAATACTGTTTGACCAAAAGTTTCTACTAGTTCCATTTTGTTTCTTCTTCTGTTAGCCAATATCAATTTTTAAAAAAGGTTGCAAGTAACTTCTACCACAGCCAATAGATATATTTTTTTGCGTAGGCCTTAGCACACCTTAAAGTCAATTAGCATGCGCAGCTACAACAAGAATAAATATGCGTTGCAACGACATAGGACCATATGTCAGTCAGCATAAGACTGATTGACACAGCGTTTGAGGGAGTTAACAGCAAGAGCTAAGAGGCAAAACCATGTGACAGACTTTGGTTTGGAACTCCCACCAGAATATTACTTGAGGTTTATGCAGATCTAAAAGTAGGCACAAGACTTGAATTTGCATAGGAATTCCATGCATATTTTTTCAACCAACTATGAATGCAAATGTACAACGAGAAGGTTGCTTTGTGGCATTTTCAAATGCAAAAGTAGTAAACACATGCTGCATAGTTTAAATATTTGTTTAAAATAAGCGAAAGTTGCATTCAACGAATACGAATACGAATTTTGAGTGATGAAATCACAGTAAGAGAGTGTCGAGAATTTCGGTAAGACGTTTTAGAGTTGAAAGCTGGCGATTCCGATTTCACTTCCAGTTTCTGTTGTTTATTGTGTTGTTTTTGGCTTGACGCTACTTACTTATAATGCCGAAAGCAAAGATCATCGCAATTCAACTTCAACTTTAACTTCCACTTGGTAAAGGGGCACATGTGAGTCGTATATTAAAAAAGATACAGATACACATGCACTCAGATACTGAGCTGCAATTCGGTTGAACAGGTTAATTTTTAAGCAGTTTATAACAACATACAACATAAAAGTCGACAACAAAAAAACAAAAAAGTCAAGTTGCATCAGTGGTCGGTGCGGGCTCCGTCCTCGTTTCTTTTTTTTTTTTTATTATTTTTGGCCACAATAAGTAATTACAGGCAGAGATGCTTTATGCCTATCACTTATACCTGTTGTACTGCACCCAAAGCCATTTACCTTTATGTGCGTATTACCTAATTGCCGGCAGGCGTTAAGCGCATAACATAACGTATACAATTTTCCAGCCTTGCAGCTTGTCGCATATAAATCAATATTGGCGGTCTCAGTCTCGATTCCAGTTCCCTTAACCAAAAACTGATGTGCGCTCCTCAATGGTCGGCCGTTTTGCCTTGTTGCGTAAGAGATTTTCAATTAAAAGCCACTCCAAGCTACGGCGCTTATGCTGACAAGTTATGCACTCCGCTGCAATGGGATGTGGATGGGGTTGGGGATGTGGATGTGGATGTCCCTCTTTTGGGAGCTGTGGTTGAGCGGTGTGGAGCTTTTGGCGACGGCACTCGCTGTGTGTCAGCGGCACAGTCTTTGGAGTTGTTTGTTTTTATGGAAATTCCACATTTATGCAACGTGAAAATGCGGCAAGAAACACATTTTCCATTTCCAGTTTTACTGGAAAACCACAACACGCCGACTTGGGCAGCTGGTCAAGCAGGCAAATTGCTGAACACACGTTCCACCATAACTTTTCTTATATATATAGTCAGTATATATATATATATATGGCGGGTCTGGGGTCTGCTGTGGTCTTGCCTAGCTGGGGTTAGACCCCCCTTGGGGAGTGGGAAAAAAACAACTTGAAGTTTTCAATTACCATATCATAGAAAATACATATACAATATTTATAATAGTTAAGCCTTTGGTTTCTTTTGGTTTTTTTCTGGGTATTCCTCAACCCCCGCAAAAGCTGTCAAAGTTTATTTTCGTTTTGGAATTTCAAGTAATTATTATTAAGTTCTAAATACATATCTTAAAACCAGAATAACTGAGTACATTTAAACTAGATTATATTTAATCACAGCTAAGCTTTAAACGCTGCTCTAGATATTTGTATTCCAAAAACAAAACTATTAATCTGAAAAGTGAACTCGTTTTTTTATGAACATTATCTAGCGGATACATAATTTTAACGTATCTCACGTTTGCGACACCTGAACGCATAAACTAAATAATAATTGGCTACAGTAAAAGCAAACGTGATACGGATAACGAGAAAATGTTTTGAAAAGCGATAATGTTATTTTTAAATGTTAGGCTTGCTATTTATAGACCAACTGGATTCCATTCAGAAATACTGATAAACGTACAAATATTCAAACAACAGCGAAATTAAACTGGGACAGATTTGAGTTGTACAAATCTTAATGTCTTCTTAACGTTCTTCCATAACTTTGTGACATGTGTGGCGACAAAACCATTGAGCCATTTGAATAGCGTATAAACCCGATTCGTAGAACCACTCTTTTGAATTGTGTATCGAAAGAGACCTCGAAACACCTGCAAGACTCGAGTATCAAGCAAAAAACAGAAAAATATACTGATAGTATTGGTGGTGTCCGAAACGGCCAACTGCTCTCTTGGCTTGGCCATTAACCATAGACCAAAATGTGCCGACTACGGCCCACAAAATTGATGTTTCTGTTGTTGTTGCTTTGTGGATTTTGTCTTGTTTCTAATGCTTGTCTTGGCCATAGGCTTTTGTTGTGTGCTCACAATTTGTGCTTGTTGTGTTAGGTGTATGTGTATGTGCATGTGTGTGTGTGTGTGTGTGTGTTTTGTTTTTGCACAGAGTAGGTTTGAGTTGAGACTCTCTGGGTCGCAAATGTATGTAGCTTGGCGACTGGTTGTTTGGAGTATTGACAACTTGAGAGTGTTGTGTGTGTGTTGGTGTGTGTTTTGTCCAAGTCTACAAAGTCTGCTGCATTGGGCTGCGACTGAGGCAACGGCTTTGGATTGCGGTTTGTTTATTGATAAACTCGTAGATACTTTTCTCTATAGCTGTTAATTTGGTCTTTTATGTACCTCTGCCAATGTATGTGTGTGTATTTTGTGTGTGTGTGTGTGTGTGTGTGTCTACTATTCGATTGAATCTTTGGAATGCGGACAATCCGGTCAGCAAATGGAATTCTTGCACACAACCACAGAGACAGAGCCAGAGACACACACAACTCTAAGCAAAAGCGGCTCAATGCGGTCAATTGGAGGGAGTCAACACTTGACACGCCAGTCTCTCGACCAACTTGCTCAACTTGGAACATGGCTGCGCCATGCAACTTGGCCCATTAGTGAAGTGTCTCTGACGGCACACATTTAATTAAAAGCCGTCATCAATGGAACTCACACAAAAAAAAAAAGGGCCCAAGAGTTTGTGTATCTTCACGTTAACATTGCGACGCCTTCAACAACAACTTCATAATTGATCTGTTAAGAAATTGTTTGTTTGAACGTACTTAAGAATGCTGTTTAGACTTAAAAGACAAGCCGAAGAATTGATTTATGTAGATTGTTATTTGTACTGATTAGTTGTTTATTGTTTAAAGTTTAACGCATTAATGCATAAGCTTTTCATTGTTTTACATTGTTGTGCTGGGAAAAGTAAGTTTACTTGACCGTGATAATAGATTATGTTCATGAAAATATTGTTAGTCATTTTATTTTCAGAGTAAGCCAACTTAAAATGACTTTAACACGTTAAGACAATAATATTTTTGCACAACATTTTGCTACTGCTCAAAACTCAGCATGTTTAAATTTAATTATCTGCGCAGCTGTGTGGGATTCTGTTCAGTTGATTCAATCATGTCAATCAGCTGTCAAATTTTTACTTTGCCAGGTGAATAACAAGCTTATTGAATATTAAAACGAACAAGGCTTTATTTTTCATGGAAGTGAAGTCAAAGGATAACAAGGCAAGATTGCAGGCTATAAAAGCTGAGACAACTTCTGCTGTATTGGTACTCATTCAACAGTACGACAACTGTGAAGATGTTACCGTACAGAAGATACTGCGGCGTCTTGTCGCTGCTAGTGTTAGCTGCCTACTTGCTGTTCATTGGGCCAGTTTTATCGCATGCTGGCAGTGTGGATACTACCAAAGAGGATTTGCAGCTAGGCGAAGTGGAGCCCAAGATGGAGATGGAAGCTGGAAGCGTGGCAGGACCATCGCTGACACGTTTCAGCAGTAACAGGCGTAGTCAGAGATCTACAGGTTACGGACGCAAGTTCTTTCCCATCACACGTAAGATACCCATTGAATTGGAGATGTTGGTGGAGAATGAGGAAATCGAGCGGCCAAAGCGGTTTGACGATTATGGACACATGAGGTTTGGCAAGCGGAACGGAGATGACCAGTTTGACGACTACGGGCACATGCGATTCGGACGATGAAATTAATGAAATAACATACACATAGGGATCCTGGAGTGATATGCTTTTGTAAATAGCTCATATTTATGCCGAAATATATAGCCCTTGTTACAACACCCCGTTTGAAGTGAATAAAAATTAAGTTGCATGCGACAAAATGGAAATCTGAATTTTCCAATAAAAGAAATGTTCATTTTAGATAAATAGGCCAAAATGGAAAATCTTTGGATTTATGAAAACAATATGCGACCATATGGAGACGATGTTTACAAAATGTATTGCATACCTACGGGCTGTTATTTTATTTGGTAAGCGATGACTTCTTTACCACCGTTCACCATTCACAATAGCATTATAAGCAAAGACCACAAAGACCATAAATACTTTGCATAAATACCATAAATCTGGCTTCTGTCTTGGCTCAAACTTAGAAAATAAAAGTGGGCATACCTTTGAGGGCATTTAAGAAATGGTCACCCTGCATTGTTTTTATAAACGGTTGCTGAATAGGATAGCAAATGCCCGCTCCACAAATACTTTTAATAATGCAACTAGAAAGCTCAAATGCATTAAAAACAATAATGTGTGACTAATTAATTAAAACACATTTTTTGCCAAAATTCGTCAACAACGTCAATCAATACCAATACGCAAAACAACGATTGCGAATAAAAGTTTTTTAATTTAATTTTAATTTTTTTGAGTAATTGGTTTGGTTTGGTTTCTTTATTCGTTCTTTACTGACTTGTTGAGCACAGTTTCCCCCTCCATGCTGGATGTTTAACGTGGCGCTGGGGCCAAAGCGTTTTGATAGTGAAGAGAGTCGTAGTAAAGGAGCTTTCGACTGTCACACACACTCAAACGCCAATTTGAGCCCATTTGACCACGCCAACGTCAACAACGCTAGAACAAACATTTTTTGTTCATGAAGGTATTAAGCTCGATTTTTAGAGTTCGTGTTAAGCGTTAAGCTCGTTTAAGTCAACTTTTGAGGACGAAGAAAATTTGTTCTTGGCTTTAAATCAGAGCAAAAATAGCGCAAATAATAGAAAAAAAACGTAAAAAAAAAAGCTGACGGTTTTTTTTTAATAATTTATTTATTCAGTATTTTCTTTAATTACATCATCAATTTTATTGAGTTCAATGGATTCTTCAATTATTGGGATTTAAAACCCGATTGCGCCAATTTTGTATTTAGATTTTTGGGACTTTAAAAATTGGCACATTCAGACGATTAAGACGATAGCAACAAAAATTTACGGGTTCAATATAATAAGTAATAAACAAAACTGGCACCCAACCGTTTGTTTTGATTTATGATTTCTTTCAACTTCGCTCCATATTGAAAACTGTGAATAACGAATAACGATGCAGTGGACAAGATGCATATAAATTTGGTATTAAAATAAAAAAATCCATAAAAAAAAACCGGATCTTTCAACAAAAATAAGCCAGATTTCCCGCTTCCCGCAATTTGCTAATTTTTCAAGCGATTCGGTTTGGAAAAAATCCAGATTTTGTGAAAGAATTTCATAGTTTAACTTAACCACCGTTTAAGTTTGCAAAATGCAATAATTATAAAGATTGTAATCAAAGTAAGACGTCCAAAAACCATGAATATATTATCCAAGCCATAGTAGTCTATAAGTTTGATGTTCGAAGTGGAGACTCGCATTTGAGCTCCTTTGTAGCGCAGCACATACTCTGTCCAGTAGACAGCCGTGTCCAAGGGCAGAATGGGCTCAAAAGTCGCCGTATAGCCAACCAATGTGTCCAAGTTCCAATGAGCGCCACTTGTGGCAAGTCCAATTATGCTGGCATTGAAATGCGCAGCCAAGCCAAGAAGCGCATATGATTCAGAGGGTTCCACAATAAGCGCATCGTAGCTGGTATTTGAGTGCATTAGCTTTTGAACCTCCTCATTCTCGAGCACATTGAGAGACGTCTTGACTATAAAGCTGCGTATGGAGACCACCTCGACCCATTTACGATGTCTTCCCGACGACTCATATGGAGTAAAGTCTGTTATCAAATCAATAATTACAAAGAATTTTATGTACAGTTGTATAAGTCAAACCTGATGCGCTATTGTAGCGATCTTTGATGTGTATAGTTGTGTTCACCTGCTCGAATATTGCACAATCCGAAAAGGCATGAATCACAGTTAGCTGATGTCCACGTTTGCACAACGTCTCCACATACGGAGTCAACAGCTTGCACTGCGATGCAGCATCGTATGGAAAAACAAACAAAATCTTGGCTGCCCACAATGGACAGAAAGGTAGCAACAAGATAATAACAACGAACTGTTGGCTGTGCATTTTAATAGCCAATACAAGCTGGTTCAAATGCTATTTACTGACTGCCAAACTAACTTGGCTAATGATTGGGCCAAGTGCTATGACTGATAATGAAATTGATAAAAAAAAAAAAAAATGTTGATAAACATTTGCATTGTGATTTTAACTTATCGCTAATTTGTATATATGCAATTCAAGCTATAATCCTTTTATTTAGCTGTCAGGCACCATTTCATTAAGCCTACTTGCATTTAGCCAGTTATGCACATTAATTAGGCTATCCCGCTTAAAGTGATTGTAGTATTTACCATAAATATTACACAGTGACCCAATTAAAACCAAACCTGACAAGATTCTTTGGCCATGCAACTAATCCTACAAACAAACCTCGATCGACTGACACAATTACCTGGAGCACAACAACAGCAAAAAAGAGAAGAGAAAAAAAGAAGAGCTCAAGAACAGGAGCCCGCATAGAATCTTTTGTGGGTCTGCAGCGAAAGACCATCACTTGTTTGAAGCTGCAGTTGCCAAAGATTCTGACAACAGCATTCTTACAGATTGACCCATTTTTGAAATGAATGCGCGTAGCGAACCTGTTTCCCATTCAGGTGGCCATGTCTATCGACGGAGTTGGGGCTTAAATGAATATGAACGGCCTGGCCACCTTGAGCTGCTGCAAGCGCCTCTGTCTAACGGTTCACTCAAATATTGGTCAATTCGAATGGGTCCCCCCCTCTCCACCTTCCGACCGAATCTGGTCCCCAAATGAGCACACGCCAAATTGAGGGCAGTACCCACGCGGGTTTTTCCACTTTTCGGCGACTCGGTAAATTGGGTAAACGAAAATTGGGATCGTTGGTCAAGGTGGACAGGAATAGTAAGGAGTCTGGCTACACTGACCTGCTTCAATTAAAACCGAAAAAAATGTTATCCACAAAGACAAGATTTGGTAGAGAACAAATTAGCTCGTTAGTGCGATTTAAACTTGAGTAGATTTGTGCTTATTTGAACTAAGTCATGCCTACTCGTATATTGCGTATACTTGATGTGTGATCAGTCTCTTCAGTTAATTCCATTGTATTTGCCAAAAACTCAAACAGCGTTGACATAAAATCTAACAAATTGTTGTTATTACTGTCTTAATTATATGGGCATAAGCCACGATTTTTTTTTGGCTAATCCCAGTCAGCTGTCAGCACCTGTAGCCAGCCGGCAAAGCGATCGCTCTTCGCCTCCAGCATGATGAGATTACGAATAAGTGATTTGCACATAACCCGAAGACTTGAATGCCACTGCCACTGCCACAGCGACTGCCCCTGCCACTGTCTCTGCTGCAGCATCAACTTCAACTTTGCTTGCTGCGTTGGA
Organism: Scaptomyza hsui; assembly: GCA_018152825.1. NCBI lineage: Eukaryota > Metazoa > Arthropoda > Insecta > Diptera > Drosophilidae > Scaptomyza > Scaptomyza hsui. Next base: position 1,813,118 of record JAECXO010000004.1, on the reverse strand, counting down.
AAAACTAGCTGGCGCTTTGTTGGCCGAAGCGTCGTCGCCTCGATGGACGCTCTGAACGTGGTTAAATTGCTCTTGAGCGGTTAGTCTCGTTATTGGCCTCACGCGCTTCGGTCGCTGAATCGGTTGCAGTTTGCAACCATTGCAAGCTGTTTTCGATTTGGATAAATGCTAACTGCCCACCGAGAGTGTGTTTAGAGATCGTGTGCTAAACGTTAAAGAACTTTAAGTGAAGTCAATAAATTGTCCTAACAAGACTGGGTTTATCATTGTTTTGGCTGTAAGAACTGCAAGGAGATAAAAGTTTTGGATGCTGTTGGATCGACATACCGAATTTATACTTGTAAAATGACTATGGGGATGTGATATATAAGAATGCTAATTAGGTAAGTTGATTGGGATTTTATTTGTTACAGATTATGCATTTTATAAATCGGAGAAAACGCAGTAAAAACCAAACTGAATTTTCTCTTATTAAACTTAGGCTCTAGCCAAGTGCTAGTAATTATTATTAATCATACGACTGGTTGGCTGCTTATTGATGTGATTAAGGTTTGAATTTATAAAATAAGCAATTAACTTATGCTGAATATTTGAAGGGTGTTTTTATTGTTATGAGGAGGAAGAAATGTAATTAAGTTTATTTATGACACTTGATGCAAAGTCAATATAAATCACAATTATTTGTGTACGTAAGAATGGTAATAACAATCACAGTAACTGTAAAAAGAACATAAGAAGTTGCTTGTCTAATCATAAATTGTAGCTTGATGTCAGAACTACTTACATATTATCTTTTCATCATTAATTAGTCACTGTCATTGGATACAAGAGCATAACCATTGTGAGCACATGTTAACTGTACTTCTGTATCAAACATGGATGGCAGAATCAAATGCCATATACAACAACAACACACACACACACAAACACAATCATTCAATTAGCGGTATTTCTTATGCTTCTGCTGCTCCTCACATCGAATTGTGCGCAAGTAATAAGATCGGACAAGATCGACCATTTTCCTGCTGAACGAGTTCAGTTTTGCCTCTTGCCACCACTTGCCACTTGCCACTCGCCTCCTGCTGTGTACGCTGCATGCGGCATGGCCGCATTTGCGATTCGCGCTTCTTTCAAGCAGGGATCTCGAAGTTTTAATGCAATTATTTTCCGATTTTCTCCTCAACACACTCGGGCTGTGTTGTGCTGTGTGTGTGTGTGTGTGTGTGTGTGTGTGTGTGTTGTAGATGCTGCGGCTGCGTGACAGGTCTGTGGTTTTAAAACTAGAGCAACGCTGCTCTCCGTTTGTGGCAGCTGCTGCTTGTGTGTTGGCCGCTCGCTGGCTTCCAGTTCTAAAGGTGGGTCACTGCCATAACTCCTCGCCTGTGGCAGCTAGAACGCATATCGATACAAAGTCACAAATACACACTCACACACACACACACAAGTCGAGTTTTGCAGAAACGTTGAGGCATTTCCAATCACCACTTTACTGCAACTTAACTGTTGTTTAAATCAAGCTTCTTATAGTAAGTAGGAATGTGTTAATAAAGCAGGCACAATTGGACTTACTACATCTACTTATATTCCTACGTGTATAACGGCTTTAATTAATTGGCTAAACAGCAATACAACTTTTTTACAAGCGTGGATTAACTTTGAAATTCGAGCACTTATCAAAAGATCGAACAAGAAAACTGCATTTATTTCCTGATTAAAATATCAACAAAAACTGGTGTCAGTTTTTATTTCCTGTATCAAAGCTATAAGAAATAGAATACATAAACAAGGTAAACAAGGTGCTTCCAAAATATCATTAAAAAAAGAACCAGCTGTATATTCTTCTCCTAAATTTAATTCTTTTGTTAATGCCACAACGATTTTCAAATCTTCTACAACAAATATTATAATTAACACTGTGCGGGTGCGCACAGAACTTTCCCTACAAAATTTGTGTGATAAACGTTGCACACTCCATAAGCACTTAAATTATGATCGTATCTAACAGCAAACTGACAACGGCACAAAGAGCCCCAAAACACAATAAGAGAACAGTTAGCAACAATCTGATGGTGTCAATGAGCAGCTTCGGCTCCTATAATTTTCAGCTTTTCAGCTAGAAGCAAGTGCCGCCTTCAATGAAAGGGGAGTGGGTGAGTGGGTTGAGCAGTCTAACTGGCTTAACGTGGGCTGCACCACAAGCTCCACTAGCAGCTGACCCACAAAGCACGCGCCATTTGAACTCAGCTGACCGAAATAAATGAAAGTCGCTTAGCACCCGAAAAGAAAGAAAATTGCCAAACCAACTTCTCGCTACCGAACAATTTTCATTCATCAGACAATTATGGCAATAAAACATGTTGAATTACCATAAGAATTTTCTAGAGTGCCTAGATACCGCTAAGGTCTACAACTAGATGGACTTTATGCATAGTGTATATGAGTTTATATGTAGGTATATATGCTGTTGGCAATTTATGGCGCAGAGTTCATCAGCAGCAGCAGCGCCAAGCGTCACGCTTTTTTGAGCAATTTCTTTGTTGGATTTCATTATCTACGCCGTAATGCTCACCTTATGGGTGCATTGTTCGCCAGACCTAACAACTATTTAAAGTATGGGTGTCTATGTGAAGGTGGGCCAAAGTAAGGCAAAGGTATAATTTTACACAATATAAAGCTGATTTTACTTTAACTTGGTTAACTTTTTTGTAACTGTTAAACACAATTCTCTGAAAAGACAAAGATATATTGACTTCGAGAACTTAATTTTCCACCTATTGTTTGAACTGAAAAGTTCAACAGTTGATGCAACACTTGATCACCTTTTGATCTTTAGTTTTCACTATTTTCAAACATAACACTCATGTTTTATTGCATTTTTTTTGGCACACTCTTCAAAACAATTGTAAAATAATTTTCGCGAATTGTAGAAGAAATTAAAACCACATGAATTTAATTTTTTTTATCGCGACTTCGCTTTACTTGCACGAATGTTGTTTTGTATTGTTATTGTTAAATAGTGGAAACGTGTTAAAGAAGAAGCAGAAGAAGAAGTAATAGTAGTGAAATGCCGTAACGCGAAAACCACAATGTGACAATTGTTGTGGAGCATTTTCGTGTCTCTCTACCAAGACTCATGATGCAATACGAATTTCGTATTTTCGGGCTTCGTACTTTGAAAATAACCCAAATTTAAATGCCAAAAGGTACTTAAGTGTGGTTTCAGAAGAAAGTTAGATCATGATAAGGAGAATAAATTACTAAAATCTTTGGTGGGCCACCCAATTTCATATTAAATTCAGATCATTATTGCAATATAAGTGCAGATCATTTTCCAGATAACTTAACTGAAATCTTACCTAGTATTTTAGGTATTTCTAAAGTTATATAATGGTATAGTCTGTAAAGGGGTAGTCAATGCAATGTCTTTATTACATTTTAAGTCTTTGCTAATAGAAAAGTTTCTCAATGCACCAAATTTAACGCCATATTAGGGGAATATTTATCTCCATCTGTCAGAGATGCATTCGTGTCGTGTCACGAAGATTTATATAGACCTTGGCATTTCTCACATCTCCTTGAGCTTAAAATTCAATAAAATATTTTAAATGTCTGAAATGATATATTAAATTATTTATTATAGTTTATTTATTGCTACTGGGAAGCGTTTGTTTTGTCTTTGTGAGTTGTCGTTCACAAAAGAGTTCCGATACGATCGCACCTCTATTGAATAGCTTTGTTTTAATCTGCGCTTGAAGCACATTTCAGATACGCAATGCTAGACACAAGAGCGAACCAAGTTGAAGGAATCAAGCGTATCCAAAAGAGTCCAAGGGGGGGCTGTTACAATATACAATATATACAATTTTACTGTGCGCATTCGTAGATGTGCGTTTGTATCTCTAAAGATGTACATTTGTAGCTGTATCTGTATCTTCAAGCTTGCCTGCATTCGCCATAGTACAGCCGAGTATAATGTATGACTAATTTCTTTAAATTGTTGTGCTTGCCACTGCGATTAAATGAAACAAACCTTAAAACAATTAAAGACAGACAAACAGCCAAACAGAATTGGACAGAGAAAGTGATGAACGCGATCATGTTATGTTTGTTAGACACTAAAACACATTAGAGGCGCCCAAAGTATTCAACACTCCAAAAACCAAAATGCAACAGTTGCATTTTGCAAGCAGACGAGGATATCACAAATTTCAACAACTAGTCATGAAGAGACATAACAATAAATACTGAGTGAATATTTTTTCCAGAATTTTCTTTAACCTGCAAAGACAACCTTTAGACTTTAAACACTTTCAATCACAGTCATCCGAATACATTAAAAGTAAAAGCCATTTGAAAGTTCTACCCATAACATAAAGCAAACAAATAACTGTTAAAAAACAACAGTGTCCAATGCCCTTTTTGTACTAAGATACAGGTTTTTCCTATCAGGCATCTTGTTTACTGTTTCACTCGGCTAATCAAAATGAAAAGAAAAGCGGCATACATTAAACACATACACAAACTGAACTGAAGATGTAGCATCTGGGCCTTAGGCAAAGTCTTCGTCATCGTCATTGCCATCCGGCATAAAAGTAAGAGTTTATTAAGGCAGTCACACAATAGCCGGCTATTAGCCGTTGTTTTTCGTATGTAGACACATTTTAATTAGTTGTAGCTTTAAAACTGTTATCTCATGAATACACAATCTATAAATGACAATTTTGAACCTCATCACAAGCCAATCAATTGCAAAACAAACCGCCGCAAATTAAATTATGTAAATGCATTTAAATATACCGAAATATGATAAATAAAAATCAAATCAAGCTCGTGCCTAAATAGTTTTGTGGGTTAAGTTTCATCTAATGGAAAGTTTTAAAATCACATGTTAATGACGCACGTACTTGTTTTATTTGTAATTATATAGGATTGCATTTCAAATTGATTTTTAATATACTTACTATTTTACTATCATATAAGTGCGTGTTTAACAAAAGAAAATAAAGATGAAAGTTTTGGAAGTATAAAACAAGATGAATGCATATGTTAATTGTGTTTAAGTTTCCTTAACATATCGTGCTTTAAGTTATTGGACATAAATAATCTTCTTAACTGATTACCTCTATTAATTTGAGTTTCTAAGTGCATAACAACATTGTTAATTAATTTTCATAAGGCCCTTTTATTCACATGCAATACTTGCCTTCCAGAGCTTCATTCATTCATATTCCCATATTCCTCTAAGGTATATTTCATTGCTTGAGTGCACTCAACTCGAGGAGATTGCATAGTCGAAAGCAAGTCCAGGAAAAACATGTCCACAGCCAGTGTGCAATTATTGTATAAACTTGACCACGGTCATTGATTTCGAAAATGACGTCTCCTCCAACGCGACTTCGTCACAGATACTATTTGAGCTTGCGCAAATGGCAAAAGCAAAAGCAAAAGCAAAAGCCAAAAGCCAAACCTTGCACCGGGTACAAAACACCAAATCCAGTTGTTTCAAGTCGCCAAACCCAAAATCTAAACTTGGTATTGACATTGGGGTGACTGCCATCACCTGGACACTAAGAGGGCATTGCTCAAAAACCTTTTGCGTAAATACCATTTAACTAATATGCAAATTGCTACAGTGCAGTGTGTTTGTTGTGGTTCATGTTGTTGTCTGCCAAAACACGAGCAAGTGTTAATAATAGTAACATTGTTAGGTGCATAATGGAGTTACGGCCACATAAAGCACCCATTCAGCCAGGTTAGCCAAGTGATTGTTGATGTTGAAAATCCGAGTGGTCTCGTTCGTCTTCATCAGCAACAGCCACATACGATTCAGAGCTATGATCGTTGTGTCTGACAGCAAAAAACTGTTGCTCATACATATAAATTATATACATATGTGCACTGAGAGAAATGTATGCCCTTGATGAACAAACAAACACCATAACTTAACTCTTTAACTTGCTCAAAGTCCTTTTTGCCTACAATTAATACTATGCATAATCCTTACAAGATTGGCAAATGCGTATGTACTTCAAATCTAGGTCATATTTTTTGCTGAGTGTACACACTCTATGAAGAAAGATACATGTGTAAGAGCATATGAGGAGGTGAGCTGCGCAGCGCTACCCACTTACGCCAGAGATAATATTGTTATTGTTATTGTACACACTCACAGACACACACACACACATGCGCACACACACACAGATACATTGGAGTTACTGCCGCCGTTACGTTTGTTAGCCACCTTAAGCTTGGCCATTTCTTTTGGCCACTTCACTTCGTTCGCAGCGTTCGTAAGCGGCGAAGTTAGCTTGCAGTAAAGTTGATATTTTTCTTCTGTGTTTTTGACGCTCATCGACATTTGAACGTACGCGGCGTTCGCGCAGTCGCCGTGTGGCATCCAACGAGCCCAGATGCCTAGCTGAAGCTAGTGGAAAGCCGTATATAGGAGTACTAACTATAAGAACTGAGCTTTACCGGGTTAATTTTGTGCAGTGCAGTTCATTTTGTGTGTGGCCAAATGGAGTTCCAATAAGGCAAAAGTAAATGTCAGTGCCAAATGTGTGTGTGTATGCGTTAGTGAACGTATATGTGTGTGCGAGTGTGTGTGCATTTGCTAATTATAGCAAATATCTCTCGCCATAGTGAAAGTATCTAATAAATGCAGCCAGAGCCGAGTCACACACAGAGCGTTGAATTCACGCGTTCGCTTTGTTGTGGATTTTATATTTAGTATCTGCAACTGCAACTTCAACTGTTTTTGTGCAGCGCAAATTGTTAACATTTTTCCAGTACAACAATTGCATTTTAGGGGCCAATTTATCAGCTAAATAGCGAACAACCGAAAACATACAACCATAATTCGAAAACCTCAACACGAGCAACTATTAAAAACATTTGCAACAGTTTTTCCTGCAGGAAAGAAAAATACGCCACCCCCCTAAACACGATATACGACTTCTTCAACCGAATGTTATCTGTTTTGTTTTTGGCTTTTATTTTATTGTCGGTTTCTTTAGCTCTTTGCAAGCAGTTAATTAATGAGCCAACCAACACACGCCAGACAAACACCTCCGAAAGACGACGTCATCTATGCATTTTGTACTACTCAACGGCCTATGCAAAGTGTTAAAATATAAATCTCGTGCTGTGCTTACGTGTAAATCTACATACATACCGTACGTATGTGCGCTTGTGTAATGGTAACAATTATTTTGCTAAAAAATGTGAAAAATTAACATTCAATGTGCATAATTGAAATTCATTTGCCGCTAATTGCACACAAATTGCACAGGCAAGCATAGAGCACAAAACAAAAGCCAAATACATAGTAAACAAAACGAACAGAAAAGAAGGAACTGCTAACATAAAAAAGAAAAATAAACATCACTTAAGTGGCATGCACCGCAGTTACGGCCACTTCTGCCACACTTCAAAGCCTGTTGAATTTCGCGTGTGTCTCTCACCAATCCGATCTCGATGATGGTAACCTCCTGCAAGATCGATTCGCAATCAGTTGTGGCAGTGCCAAAAATGAATTCGGTGCGCATCCGGAAGCCAGCAGCCAGCAGTAATAGCAACTCATCCGGATTTCGGCTACTGGACGGCGATCAGCTCGAAAACAATTCGAGTGTCAGTCGAAATTCGATATACAAACTAAAGATCGATCTAATGTTTGACGATTCCAGGTGAGTGCAAGTTATATAATTACAAATTGACCACATTTTGCATAAAAACACAAACATTAAAGTTATGTGCATATTTATATAACCGTCAGGAAATTAGAAATTAAAAACCGTTATTTGGCAAATTCCTTAGTTTCTTTAGAGCTAGCTTTTTACTATATTTAAACCAACTTTCAAATGAAACACATTAAGCACTTTCGTTCTTGAAACTGCACGCGAGACAGATCAAGTCACACATACAAAACACACCAACACACACATACACACTAACTTACGAAAAGACATTTCAAAAATAGTCGCCGCATCAGCGTTTATTTTACCGTTTTCAATTTCCATAAGCAACAAATATACCGTTAGTTTTAAAATGTTAAAGTGTATGCAAGCAAAGCAAAAGCTTTAAAGCAACAGCTGAAAATAGTTTAATACGAGACAGTAAGAGACCGAGAGAGAGAGAGAGAGAGAGAGAGAGAGAGAGAGAGAGAGGGGCAGAAGTATAATATGGAATCAAGCGGCACTTGCTCTAATGTATATAAATATTCATCGATAGCTTTGACACACATACGCCGCGTGAACCACTTAATTGATTAAAAAAGAAAACGTTTTTCGCTCATCGCGGTCCACACGAATCTCGATTCTAATAATGGTTCAACTTACGCAGCGCGCTTGCCGCATCTTCATTCATATTCAAAATAGTTGGCCGCACCAACGTTCTTCCCAAAATGAAAAGAAGAAAGAGAAACATTTCCGATTTGATGTCAACTAGCGGTAAATCGAATGGTTTCTATTGGGCACACTGTGTGCGTCTGCAGCTCTTCAGATATTTATGTATGTTGTATGTATATTCTCCCGGTCAGACTAGTTGAGAGTGTGCCATTTGTTTATCTTTTGTCCCATTTTGGTGTTTAAATGCTCCCTTCTCTTCCAGCAGGATGTTGTTGTTGCCAATCGACGACTAGTTGCCAATTCATAAATAGCCATTAATTAACATACTTATACATTTAGTTAGTGCTCACAAACTTGCAAAAAATTTTGTTGGTCGTTTACATTAATCAGTGAAACTTTCACAAATACTTTTTAACGTTTGTCGCGTAGCCAAGAGGACCACTTAAATATCTGCCAAAATAGGCAGTTATAATTGCTATAAGATTTGATAAAATAAATTCCAAATCCATTAGCTCAATTACTTGCAATAGAACAAATTGTTATTATGCGTTAACAAATTTATTTCGATTAAATATGAGTGTTGATTGAGTATATAACTCCAAAATGTTTCGCGGTTTCCATTATGCTGGAAAATTCGAGTATCTAGAGATTTTAGTTCAAGTTTTATTTATTTCAGATTAATATGACAGTTGATTAAAAATTAATACCAAATACCATTGGTATGTGCGATATTTATTTCCGCAATGTGGGAACTTTTAGACATTTAGACTTAAAAATAATAATAAATTAATTAGCTGATAATGGCTTCCAGTTAAGATAATTCAAGTCAATAGTTAGTTTTGGCCGCTTAAACTGTGGTAGCTGCAGAAGTTCGTCGACAGTTTGTGGCAGCACACAGATTACATTCTGACCCCTCCAGTATTTAATCAGTTTCATGGACTGCAAAGTGTAGATAATGTCGTCCTCGGTTATGCCACTTGCGTCGCTCAATTCCACAATTGAAACATATCCTGTCGAGCAGCGCGCCTTCATCAACTCCAGCAGTGTGTAGGCCCAATAGCTGCGATAGCTGAGCCGTCCCAGATCCGAAAGCGGTTTCTCTGGGCTGCCGATAACGCCCTCCTTGCGAGACAGCTCATAACTGAAAGCAATCAACAATTTGCCATAGCCCTTACGCTGATGCGGTGGCAACACCAAAATACAGGCAACATTGAAGTTATCCATTGAAACTCTCTCCTTGGAGAAGTAGCCAACAACATGACTGCCATCCTTATCGACCTCGCAGAGTACATAGAACAAGAAGGGTTCCATGTCAAAGTAAAGTACCTTGTGATCCAGAAATAGCTTGGCCGTCAGACTGAGTAGCTGGCAATAGAGGGCTTGCTCCTTGCCAATCACCTCATATATGGCAATTGACCCATGGCGATAGATTTGCTTTCCAGGTGGCTTTCGTTCCTTGCAATCAAACACATGATATTGGTAGCTCTTCTCCAATTTCATGTACTTCAGGCAATACTGGCACACATACAGGATACGCGCTTTACCGTACTCATCCGGAAAGGGGCTGAAGTACCAGGTGTCCATCTCGTAGAAGCCAAAGATAAGTTTATCAATGAACTTGATTTTCGTAATTGTCTCGTGCTCCTTCTCGAGCTGCACCATTGAAGCTGTCATCTCTGCTTGGCTCTTCTGGACGTGATTGACCTCATCGTAGCGTCGTTTCTGATAGCGTGTCATCTTCTTGTCGCTGTAATCATAGCGATTACTTTCCAATGCGGACAAGTAGTAATCCTTGATGCCCTGCCGATGCGGACGGGGTGCCGCGCTGCCGGCGCTGGTGCTGGGCTGATCGCTGAGCGGCGGCTCGGTAACTGTGACTCCACCCAAATCGTCTGCGTTGTCGGAGATGCGATGCCTACCCACCCAGCCATCTAAGCGACGATTGAGACCCACATAGTGCACATAATACTCTTCGGGAAAGACGCTGTCTTCGGACGGACGCGAATGGAGCACGTGACCAGCGTGAACGGTGCCATCGTCACGGCGTATATAGTATGTCTTCTCTTCTGGATGTTTACTGATCACAATCTTTTTTAGCTGCAAAACAGGATCGGTTCCATCTTTAGGCTTTGCCTTTTCATTTTTTACTTTGTTCGCGTCTTTTTTGCCATCATATTCGTGCTCGTGCTCGTGCTCGTCCTCGTCGTCATCGTCTTCGTGCTCATGATCACTGCCTCCTTCCCGCTCGTTTTCGACGCTGCTGATCTCATCACTTGTTTCATAATGCGCTATTCCCGGCAACGACAGCCGACCCTTCCAAGCTTGTTGCTGTGCTTCCTCCAGCAATACGGGTACTGCCGTTAGAGACGCTGTAGCTTTCTGCTCCTCTTCCGTCTCAACGACCACCTCATACTCCAGCGAAGCGTCTGGTTCGTCAAAATTTTCATCTGTTTCGAAGGTCTCGTTGCCTGCAATATCGTCAACATACAGCACCGCATCGCTTGGAAGCGAGATGTTTGATTGGCTCCGCTCGCTGCTTGCGCTTTCCGTGCCACTGCTCGCATCTTCGTATTCATCCTCGGACACTGGCGCACGAGTTTCACTCATCTCTTGCGTACGCGGTATCACGTCTGTTTCGGCATTAGTCTCGCCTTGTTCCAATGTACCACTTGTGTCCAGAGATTCTTCCGCATCGGCTACATTGCCGTCCAATTCCTCTGTTGTGCCGCTAACTTCCAGAGTTACAACTAGCTCATTGGCCACATCTTCTATTGGTGTTTCTGACGGATTCCCGTCCATTTCGTATTAATGCTTTTTAAAACAAATGTTTTGTGTATATGGTATAGCGGTGGTACTTTGCCAATCGATAAGTTGAAAAAGTATCGATGACGTTTTGAGTGCAACTATTGTAATAATAAATGTGACAAAAAATAATAGCGCTAAATTTCATTTTGGTGATCAGAAAAAAAAATTATGAATTTCAGTTCTAGAGCATTGATTAGTTAAGTGATTTATTGTATAAATTTAAAACGATATGTGAACTCACGTGAGCAACTGCGATAGAAGTGTTGAGAAACGACAAGCAGTTTATTGGCGCACACATATTTAAATGCAAGCAAACAAAATGCTAAGAAATATATATTATAATATAAACTATTGAATTAAACACAGTAGCCTAAAAAATAATACAAACAAACAAAGAAATATAAATAACTTAATTTCTTTGTTTCTTTGTTCAGATCAATGCGTAGCAACCGCCTCGACGATCCGAGGGGATCGCATCGCACGCGTTCCATCATCATGTATGGACGTAGTGAGCTGGCCAGCACCTCTGGTGATAAGCCGCGCTCGCTAAGCAGCTTCCTGCAGGAGACAAGCGAATCGGCCAAGGTGCTGGCCGAGGCGGCCAAGAATGATGTGCAGCGCATTAGCAACAGCGTACAGGCACAAATCGAGCAACTTTTCACCGACGTGGCCAAGGATGCCACGAACAGTTTCGATGTCACGTGCCTGGGCTGCCTGCCACTCAAGGATAAAGTGACTAGTCTGCAGGGATTACAGGAGCCGCTGCGTCAGCTATACCTAGCTGAGGTTACAAAAAAGGTAAACAACTGTTTATTTCTAAGTTTAAATTTTTGCTCAATAAATTCAATGACTTCTGCAGAAGCTGAAATCAGGTTCCTTGGATATTTGTGCAACAGGATTGCGCATCAAAACTAGCACCATGTCAACTTCAAGTAGCAGCAGCAACAACAACATCGAGGACTGCGATTCAAATATAACACCTTTTCACAATATTGCCGTGTGGTCAGCAGTTAAATTTGTTATATCCGAGGCGGATGGAGGAGCGGCATTTCTGCCTCTCATTACCGATCCCGATAACATAGACAAGACTGCACTATTCCAGCCACTAAGGTAAGCGAATATCTCTATAACTCAATATATTGTTGATCCAGCATTTTAACTTAACTTAAATTTTTTATATTCTCAGCGACATTGAGCAATCGGCTGTGGAGCAAAGTGAGCACATGCATGCCCCAATATTCGCTGTAGTGATGCGTTCAGCCAATGCGCCAAAGATTTTGGAATGTCATGGCTTTATATGCAAGAGCACTGAGGATGCGATTGTTATTGCTGCCACGCTCTATCAGAGCCTGATGGCCCATGTGAGCACTAGTTCGCATCGAAGCACTAAGCGGAGGACACCGCGACAGCAGAATGGAGTTAGTTGTATCAGCATTGCAAGCAGCTCGGCGCTGACCAGCTCCAACTATTTGTCCCGATCACAGATAGTGCCGAGTGGTCGTCGCAGCTCCTTTCGCAGCAGTGGAGGTAATAGCAGTGCGGCAGGCATGAGTCCCAAGCAGTTGGGCGTTGGGTCATCCACTCCCTCGCGGTCCACACGCAAGAAACGCGTTTCGAGCAGCTCGCTCAGCTCCAACAGCAATGTGATCAATGAGGCAGCCGAAATTGAGACCTCAACGGAGGAGCGCAAGCGCAAATCGCACAAAACGAAACGTGCACCACCTGTTCCGGCTCCGAATGCTCCAGGGAACTATAAAGGTAGCTCCGGAAGAATCAACAGCAACAACGGCAGCACCAACATTGTATGTAGCAATGGACACGTGAATCGGTTGCATCACCAACACAACGGTCATGCTAAGCGATCCACAACGCCGTCGCCCAATGGTCGCAAGTTGAGCGATCTTGTGGGTGCTGGTGCCGCAGCAGCAGCTGCCGGTGATGGTGATATATTGACACGTGTAGCTATACCCAGATCAGGCAGTTTTCTCAACACTGGCGGATTAACGCGGTACAAGTCGAGAGCGGCACGGCGCACAAACTCTGGAAAACTAGGCGGTGGTGGTGGTGGAGGGTGAGTATCAATACTAACCAGCGGGGTCAGGGTCAGCTCTCTTTCTGTGTTTTTCTCTCTCTCTGTGTTAACTGTTGTGTAGCTGACGCTGGCCTTTGGGTTGGCCTTAACTTAGTTTGCATCCTTGGTGAGAAGGTTTGGTTTGGTTGATTGGCATCGTTTGAATTGTATTTCTAGTTCCCCACTTGGTTTCAGTGAATTGTTTAATGAATTTCGACTTCATGAGAATCTGCACTCGCTCGATGATATTCTATATGCCATAATCGATGCCGATGGCATGTCCTTCAACGATCTGAAGCCCATCTATAAGGAGTTCCTGTTAAAGTTAGCCGTTACGCTCACACAGGACGAACTCTTTCAGCGTTCCAAGAATATTATGCGTCGCCAGAAAAAGAAGAAACAGAAACGCAAAGCGACCGTAAGTGGATCACAGGTAACTGCGAGCTGTAAATATTTTAAAAAGAACTGTATCTTAAACTATTTAAACTACTCTTTCAGAAGAAACCGAAGAGCACGTTCTTTGGCACCAAAAGTCTGAAAAAAGTCTTTCAGCTGGGACAATTTCGCTCCTGTCGCGGCAAGTTGGCCAAGCCAGCACGCTCCAAGGAGACGCCAGCTATCAGCGAGGGATCCAACAAACGTCGACTGACGCCACCCATCATCATAGGACCGCCGACGATTCAAAGCCATTCGCAGCAGCATCAACGCAATCGGGCAGCAACAAGTGGATCCGATGTATCCGTGGTGCGCAATGAGCATGCACTGCAAGGACTCAATCGGAACAGCAGCAGTGGGTAAGCACAAGCAATAGGGACTAACACATTTAATTTAGAAAGAAAAGTTAATCCAAATTCATATATACTTGACTGACTTCTAATCAGAAAACTTCCAACACTAATAGGTACGTCTCCTGTTCAGAGTGCAGCTATGATTCGGAATCGTGCGCCTGTGCTTCGGCTGATCGCTGCTACTGCAGTTTGCGCACGGAGCACCTGAATCATAAGTTGCGCCAGAAGAATGAGAGGAATATGGCCAAGGCCAATTCACGCAAGCCAGTCGGGAATGCTGGCACAGTAGTTGGTAACCGGCATTCCTTGGTCTCATGCAAATCGGATGAGAAGTGTTACTGTTCCATGGTGGAGGAAGAGCCAAACAGCACACTCGAGCATGACTCGGGCAATACGCACTCGGACACAACAACCTGGTGCGATACGGATAGCTGTGTGAGTGCCAGCAAATGCTATTGCAAACGCTCCCATCGCCGGCAGCGCGCAAGTTTAGCAAATGTCAGCGAGGATTCGCTCAATCAGCGACCCAAGTCGCGGGCGGCACAGAGAAAGAGCAAGCCCAGCGAGAAGCTGGGCCTGGACTACGAACTGTTCACAATCGGTGGCAATAGCAAGCCAGTGCAGCCCCATGAGGCACTTAGCGTTAAGAAGAGCGTGGAGGCGGCAGCTGTGTTTGCGGACATGAAGTTAAGTCAGACGACAGACATCAAGAGCCTCTGTCCGCCGATGATCAATCAGAAGCCAGTGATGCGCTCCAGCAACGGCAGTTGCCATTCCAATGCATCCACGCGTCGATCTCTTTATCGCACACGTGAATCCTTCAGCAACGATCGACTGATGAGCAATGCTAATGGCATGATCATACCCCTGTCCCTGCCGATGCACATTAATGGATCTCAGAAATCGTGCAGTGCCGACGATCTGTTGATCAACATCAAAGCACTGGAGAAGGCCGCCTCCATTCGGAGCAGTGTGAGCAGAAGTCGCATGGCTAGCTATCAATCCATGCGTGCCGTAAGCGCTTCTCTCGAGGATTCGCTGGGGTACTTGCCATAGAATTTGAATACAATATAGGCTCAAATCCATTAGCTATTAAGTTATATAAATCATACTCACAGACAAATATATACACACCTATTTAGGATCTTATTTAAATATAAGACAGCTTATGTTTCCCAAGATAATTGTGGCTTATTAGCTGTAAATAATTATCTTGCGAAACGTAATCGTTATTTATAAATATATATACGAACTCGTGACATTATTCCTTAAGACATGCAATTTTAATCAACTAAAAAGAGACAACGTGCAATACGAAATACCATTATAACAATATATAAACCAATATGTTAAATCCTAGTTTTCAACGCAGTGCAATATTTATTAAGCTTACTGAAATAAAATGAATATGTATGAAATTTCTTTTATCTTTTTATAAGTCCTTCTCTAAAAACCACACCTTCAAAAAAGTCTTGTTTTTGTTTTCTCCACCAAATGTGGCATGACGTATTGTTGTCAAATAATAATTTTGATTATTTTGAGTCAGTGTAGTTGGCACTAATCACAACAAGGTCAGTGTCAGGTCAGCACAAAAAAAGCGAAACGTGTATGCTAGGAGCAGATGATGCTTTTGGGGCTCGCTGCGCAAAGCTCCACAGAGCCGTTGCCAGCGCGGGTCATTTTGACGCGAACTGATAAGATTACGGCTGAATTTATTTGAATGTGTATGTGTGCGAAGCAGCTGTTAGTGCTTGGCAATTGCCGGGCGGAGATTTTATGGGAAGTGGAATCGCAATGAAAAGTTATTTGTGTTTGATCTGCTGGCCAGTGCGAAACGTTTTTGGAAGATGACTACCTCAGCTGATAGTGTGTTCGTTACCCGATCGGAGGGCATCTCGGCCGAAGGAGTGCGCGATCAATATGCTGATGGCAAGGCAGCCAAGGTCTGGGAAATCTTCATCGGCGATAAGAACTCCCGCACGGACAACTACAAGAACTTCCTGGTCGATCTGCTGCGCCAGAAGGGCTGCAAGCGCATCCTGGATGTGGCATGCGGCACAGGGTAAGATTGAAAGACAATGTGACTCAATGTACAGATATAGATTGTAATATGTTATCAACTTTTTTTTAGCGTGGATTCGATTATGCTGCTGGAAGAGGGCTTTGAGGTTACTTCCGTTGATGCTTCCGACAAAATGTTGAAATATGCACTGAAGGAGCGTTGGAATCGTCGCAAGGAAGCCGCCTTTGACAATTGGAGTGAGTTAACATTGTTTTGAAGTGTTGACCTAGGTCTAACCTTCTTGTTTTCCTTAGCTATTGAGGAGGCCAATTGGCTAACACTGTACGATGACATTCAGGAGCATCGTCAGGCTGGCTTCGATGCTGTCATTTGCCTGGGCAACTCCTTTGCCCATTTGACCGACAGTTTTGGCGATCAGCGTGAACACAAACAGGCGATCAAGAACTTTGAGAAGTGCTTAAAGCCAGGCGGCATACTGCTGATTGATCATCGCAACTATGATAACATACTGGAGACTGGCGCTACACCCGCCAAAAGCATTTACTATAACGTAAGTCTTTCCCCCACTTCCTCAACTTTCACACATCGACTTCCAATTAAAAACAATTAAACGACACTTTTCATTGACTTGTTTTGACTTCATAATGTGTTAAATGTGCTCAGTCATTGTCTCACTGATAAGACGTTTAAAAGTCGCTTGAAATAGACAAAAACTGAGACCGCACGAGCAAACTGACAAAAACATCATCATTTTAATCGAGCTATTGAATGACTTGCATATTGTAATATATACATAATTATTTTTATAGACAAGTCATACGGCTGACATCAAAACATCCGTTCTGTTCTACTGCGGCAAGCCAGCTTTGGTTTCCATGGATTACCAGATTGAAGGTAACAAGCTGGCCAGCGAGTTCCGCCTTTCGTACTATCCTCATGAGCTGAAACGGTTTACGGCCATTCTAACTGAAATCTTTGGCAGCCAGGCCAAACACAAGCTCTTTGGCGACTTCAAGGAAATGAATGTTGTGCAGAATCCCGCTTTCTATATTCATCTGATTGAGAAGCCCACTACTGTTTAAGTGCCAAGACATTAGAATATCTCTCGTACTTTCACACACACAAATACTAATATAAATACAAATTTAGTTATATTTAGAGGAAGTTGTCGATTTCTCATTTTATTATCATTTACATGATGAGTTGTTGTTGTCGTCTATCAGCTACATCAGTACTACATATCGGCTTGTAATAGCACCAAAGCACAGCGACACCATTAACGCCTCAATCACAAAGGGTGAATTCGTTTTGATATAGTTTGACATGTGAGTACAGACCACAGCCAATCTGCGCAGAAATACCGATGTCATTTCTGTAAGCTACACCTGGACGCGACATCGACTCCAAACGGGTCGCATACAAACGCGACATCGACTCCAAACGGGTCGCATACAAACTGGCGTTGACAGAAACTGAAACGCAAAACACAATTTTAAAATCAACTACATAAGCATTTACTACAAGACATTAGACATGCAAATTTTTGGAATTGATTTCGATCGAGGTTCAATAAACATATACATATGCATGTGTACATACTATGTATGTAGCAATCCAAATGTGGAATGTCTTATTAAAGGAAAGATCACAAAAACATATAAAATCGATCATTTTCAAGCAGTGCGTAGACAAAGTCGAGCCCTTCGTCTATCACAAAAAAGTTGTTGTCGTCAGCAATTCTTTGTTGTTAAAAGTAATTTCCATCTCTGTTTACAAACTCAGTTATATTTAAGCTGCGTGCATGACTGTAAACAGATCCTAAACAAGACAAAGGAACTCTGAAGCCCAATATCGGCTAGGATTAAGTTAAGCATTATTCGTTTTCTCTTCACTCTTTAATTCTACAATTAGGAAAATTATTTAAATTTTAACAGAAGCACAAATACGTTTTTTCATTTAACTTAAAATACAAACTTAAGGTTCTTATGCGCCCATGATCTTATTAATGCGCTTTGCATCAGTTATCTGACGCTCAATCTCACTGGACAGCTGGGTAAGGATCTCGGTGATGGTGCGTTGCTGTTTCTCCGGCAGTTTATAAGCATTGTTCTTGGCACTCTCCTGAGACTTGGCAATATGATAACGCTGTTTGTTCAAATCTCGCTTGGCTTTGTCCAAAGAGGCGGCCATGCTCTTGGTGGCCGTATTGATGCGTGCTACCTCTGAGGCGAACTCACGCTCAGCGAGAACGCTGTTGGGCAACGCTGCATTCGCATCCTGCATCAACTTCTGGCAACGGCGCACGAGCACCTCCTGATTATCGCTAACCTCCTCGAAACGCTCGGCGAGCTTGTGAGCTCGCTCACTGATGATCTCTCGTTCGTTCTCCAGACTCTTGATCTCCTCTAGCTGCTGCTTTTTTTGGAGCTTGATGCAATTGATGCGCTTGGCAAACTCCGAGCGTACTAGCTCATGACGTTTGAGATATTGGGAACGAAGTACCTCGATCGCCTGATTGAGTAGCTCATAACGTTCATGAGCGGATTGCGAAGACAACTTGTCAGCGAGGATTGGCTGGCTAACGCTGCGCTGCAGCAGGGCTTTAATATCATCCGCAAAGGAAGACGCTCCTCCGTGCTGCTCGCTTACAGAGTCGTTGGCTGTGTGCTGATTATGCTTCTTGGCTGTGACGAGGAGTTGAGCATCGACGACGAGTTTTAAACTGATCACCTGACCGCTGCTAAGCAAGAGGACGAGTCCAGCGGGCATTTGCATTAGAGCGATGCCCAGAACAGCATTTATGCGCTCACTGGAATCGAATTTGGTGCACAGAATGTATTCAGCACTTGAGGGTGTTGTAAGAACCAGTTGATTGTCTTCCGCCTCGCTGTCCAAGAAACGCTGTAGTTCAGCAATAAAATTAACTGTTATAATGTGTAAGCCAGCATTGTGATAGGCAAAATAACGCATCTCGTTGATAAGATCCCGCTTGAGGTGAATTGGGCAACTGTAAGTGTCGCCAGCTGCTGCGGAGAGACCCAACTCTAGCTCCACGGTTTCGGTAACGTGTAAAGTCCACTCCGATGGCTCGATGAGCAGGAAATCGTCCACTTCGCTGAAGGAAAGCTCCGCAGATTCAGCCTCCAGCAACAAGGCATGATGTAACTTGCCCGTTGACTCCGCAATGATTACAGTTGGCGGCAGTGAAGGTATAATCAATAAAGCACATGACTCCAGTCCATAATTGGCGCTCGTCTGAGGTGTAATCGTAATGGGTCCCTGGAGACGGGTCATCGATGAGTCAATTCCAGTAAGCAGCATGTATATGTTGCCATTCTCACGCAATATAACAATGGGCCACTCAACCTTCTCCTTTTTGGCTTTGGCATCAGTAGTCGTATTATTGGACAAACTGGCATTTGTTTTGTTATCAGCTGTGGCGCGATATTTAACAGCGGGCGCAATGTCAAAATCCACAGACATCTCACCGAAATCTGTTAGGGAGCTATTTGCACCCGTTATTGCTTTGTGCGGGCCTACTTTCCACACATGACGCAACTTGGCGTGATCATACACTCGAATTGTATTGTTTGAGAGCAGCACAAGGAGCGTCGAATCGGAGACCGAATCGGGATGCCAACGTAGCTGTCGCACCTCCAGCTGTGGATTGTTCTTGAACAGCTGTGCATCCAGATTAAATGTGCGACACGTTATTTTTGGCTTTCCATCCATGAAATTGCCATCGGGTCCACATCGGCGAGGTACTTCCAAGATGGAAACACCACGCGGTCCACTCAATGCCACCAGCGAGCCTTCATTGGAGACGGTCACACGCTCCACATGTAGACCAACTGTATGCGATGGAATCAGAGTCTGATAGCTGACCTTGGGACGCTTTGTTGGTTCCTGTGTCAGTAAAGACGCGCGCCAATTTGTGACCAACAAGCAGGATTCATTTGAGTCCCATGCGTACAGCAAATCATCTTTGCAGTCCAATAGATTTTGTGTGTGTGGCAGAATTGGTAAGCTATTGCGTATTTTGGCAAACAATTCTGTTTTGTTTAGGTCCAAGACATCTGTGAGAGCCGACATTGCAACACAATTAGAAATATATACAATTCTTTACAGCCGGCTAGTTGATGCAAAGTATCGATACATCGTGTTATGCGATAGCTCAACCACAGCAGTGTTGGGCAACACCATGAAATATCGGTGGTGTGCTATATAACTTAAAAATGTTTATGTCGTTGTTTTTAAACATAAATAAAAATCTATTTGATTTTCTATAAAATAAAAAACCAAATAAATAAAAAATTATTGGATTATCTCTATAGTTGTAGCTATTATGCACACATTTATACAAAATACAATACATTTTTACAAAAATTTATATCATTTACAAAATTTATCTTCTATGTACTTCTAGTTTTGGCACTGGCTCCAGTTTTAATGTTATATCTTCAATAAAGACCAGATCTTCAAATTTATATGTGGTTGAGAACCTGTAGTTTCTCAGCAATTTAGCCAAAGTCACCTTTGCCGACATTAAAGCATACCTCCAACCTACAAAAAACAAATATAAAATCATCTAAGGGGTTCATACTATTGTTAACTTGAATTTGATGTACCTATGCAATTGCGCAAGCCCTTTGTAAAGGGTATGAAAGCGTAGGGATGCTTATCTTGAAAATGCTGAGGCAGGAAGTGATCTGGATTGAAAGTTTCTGCATCTTCGCCCCAAATTTTCTTACTTCGATGCAAGTGATAAATATCGATGGCAATTTGGACTCCCTTCGGAAATACAAGGCCATTTGTAAGGACTAAGTCCTCAGATGTCTGCCGAGAGACGACTGGAACAGGTGGCATAACTCTCATCGTTTCATTCAATATCAAGTCTAAGTAGACCATTTCCTGTGTATTTGCATAGGTCACGTCAAAGTCTCCACTGTTTGGAAACAAAGCGAGAATCTCCTCAAACGCCTTCTCCTGAAACTTTGGAAACATTGAGAGCAGGATTAACGTGTAGGCAACCGTATTAGCCGTTGTCTCAAAGGCTCCAAAAACAATCACATTCGCTTCATCCTCTACATTCTTCAAGGTGAACATGCCGTGTCTCATCAGTTCTATTGCTAGATTAAGAAATATGTTTTTGTCTTGCGATTGAACGCCCATTTCTGAATCTCTAGCCATTTTCTTTTCAATAAGCTAAAAGTTAAAAAGGAGCTGTTAGCTTTTATTCTTACGGAATATATGTAATAATATGTAATTACCTTTCCAATGAATCCACGAATTTTTAACTTGGAGCTCGAGTAACGTTCTTCCTTGCCACATAGTTGTCTCAATGCTTTAATTCTCAGCCAAGGGGTTAAACACATATCTGTCATGGTTTCCAAAAGACTAATAACAAATAGCAAATCTCATTTATGCCAACTTCCAAAGGACTTACCATTGATAGTCGGCCAAGAGATTACTCTCTTTAAGGTGTTCATCACGCTTAACATCGTAACCCATTGTAGTTTCTGTTATTAATTTATTTAGTTAAGTTATTGCCATATGTATGTTAATTTAAACTTACGAGCTGCTATACTCAAGGTCATTGCTTGCAGCATCGGTATTATATCCTTTGCGCCCTCACCAACTATCATATCCATCTGGTTGAGAAGTGATCCCGCCTCGTTGTTGAAAATGGGCAGAAAACTAATCAGCACCTTGTGTCCAAACGCTGGATTTAACAATTTCCGATGTACGCTCCAGCGGGGATCTGCACTTAAGTAGGACACATTAGATTCCACGAACTTTTCTCTTAAAGTGCTCTTTCATACCTGGCAAGCTAAATAATCCCTTGCCAGCGGCATCATCCACAGCTTTGTAGATAATGCCCTTGTTTATGCAATTTGGAGAGGTGAAAATATCCTGTATTACTTGAGGATCGGTCACAAGAATAAATGGTATTGGTCCTAGCCACGAAAATATTATGGATCCATGTTTCTCCAAATACATGCCAAACTCTCGCAAAACATCTGCTCAAAAACAAAAATAACACTTTTACTTTGCTGTCACTTTAAATTATTCTCATTTCACGTACTTTCCTTGCGAAGCAGTTTGTGGGCCATGCCAAATATTGGATATCCAAGAGGTCCTGGTATTTTCAGTGCTAAAAGATAGAATCTGCGACGCGTCCACAAGAAATAAAACCACAAGACGAATAGCAGAGCGATCCACAAATGCCAGGTCAACATAATAAGATGTTACCAAAGGTGTCAAAATATATCCACTTAGAGCCTTGATTGATGACTTCCGACCGAATCGAACCGAGCGAACTGAACGTTTGAAAGCGCGACAAAACTGTAATTACAATTATTTGTTAGCAGCGACTTTTTATACGCCGGACCATGATACAATTATACTAGGTAGTGTAATTCAGTCGCACTCGTCGCCTTAAAAAATGAGTACATAAGGAGAAAGAGAGAGAGAGAGAGAGAGAGAGAGAGAGAGAGAGCCCTTTTGAGGCCAAACACGTATCGGACTACATTATTTTACGCTACCCTCAACTTACTTAGGCTTGCAGCGTCGCATTTCCCAAAAATTTCAATGCCATATAAAAGCTTTGGCAGTAGTAATGTTTTCGCGATCAACATTCTTATGTTAAGGGGTAAGTATTTCTGGGTGAGCATGGCTAATCCATGATAATGTCCTGTTCATGGTAATCCCTAAGCTCTCAGCTTTATCTACGTGATGAAGAACTGTGTTATCTATATGCAGCTTGGGAAAGTTGTCACTTTTAATTTCGTTAATTTTACTGAGCGGACGACTTACATACATTTGGACATCATCAGCTTACAAATGGATGTTACATTAAGACAAAACACTGGGTAAATCATTAATATAGATACTAAAGGGCAGTGAGTGACATCAAGGATGCCGGACGTTTTAGATGGAATAATTTAGTAGCAGTTTGGCCAAAATTATACATAGTGTTGAGCTTTGCCAGTAGAATATCGTGGTTAACCGTGTCAAATGCTTTACTAAAATCGAGAAGCGTCAACAATGATATCTTAATGTTATCCAGCTTTGATCTTATATCTTCGACTACTTTGAGTATCGCCGTAGTACAACAACAGCCAGTCCTAAAGCCTGATTGTTTATCATTTAACAGTCGATTTGTTGTAAGGAACTTGATTATTTGAGAGGCCAATATTTTGGATAAATAAGGCAAAATCGAGATTGGCCTAAGCTCATGATTTAGTTTTTGGATTGGCAGCACCTTAGCAATTTTCCACAGGTCGGGAAAAGTGGACGTGGTGATGGCGGTATGGAACATGTGTGTAACATAGCCAATGATTAGCGGCAGAAGATTTTTAAAAAACTTTGGATGCAAACCATCCATGCCAATTGCGTTAGACTTAATTTTACTTATAGACAGATAGACATCACATTGATTGACATAAATAAAATCAAAACTATTACAGCACTATTAAGTTGCTGCGAGCACAAATACGGATTGCACACTGACACTGGAACATTTAGGTTACCAAATTTTTTGTTGAGCTCATTTACATCAAGCTCTTCTATGCGTACTTTGCCACGTTTGACTTGCGGATATTGCACTTTTAAACCGATCACTAAAATATTCGCGTTTGGCTCTTTGGATCAGGAAGTTAACATACCGTCTGGTAGTTAGGAATTGCTTATATTGCCTCGGTCCTATATCTTTTCCATCTCCGATAGGCCGCGACTCTAATATTTATTGCACACTTTATATCTTTATTGAAACAGGATTTTATAGATGGCCTGAGAAATTTGCTTTTAATTGGCACATATTTATTGTACATATACTCCATATAGTATTGCACAAGATTTATTTGGGAGTCAACTGAAGGGAGAGAATATATGAGGTCTAGTTCAGCTGTATCTGCATGTAATCCAGCGAGGTCTATGTTCATAAAGTCACGATGCGTTATTTTAAGATTGCAATAATTGGGTAGAAGGTCATAGTTCAGAAATATAAGATCATGTTTGAGAAGGCCGGGATGGAAATTTGGTCATAGAGTAGTATGGAAAAAAATTTAATTTTTCGATATTTTTCGATTTTTATTAAATGATATTTATTATTATTATTTTTTTTTATCAATTATTACTTCATATTTACGTCTTATTTTGTCGAGTTCTACAAGAATCAATCATCAGACCTTGGCGCCGGAATAACCGTAGACGTGCCGTTTAAGTACACTTAATTACAAGTTTGTCCCTTGCTCTTCGTATATTATTAAGATTACTTTTGATCAATAAAGGCACACTATTAAATTTAAAAAAAAAAATAAATAAATACTACAATTCTTTACAGCCGGCTAGTTGACGCAAAGTATCGAAACATCGTGTTATGCGATAGCTCAATAACAGCAGTGCTAGAAAACACCGTGAAATATAAGTGGTGTGTTATATAATTTGAAAATGCTTATGTCGTTGTTTTTA
The DNA here is from genome assembly GCA_018152825.1 of Scaptomyza hsui. Taxonomy (NCBI): domain Eukaryota; kingdom Metazoa; phylum Arthropoda; class Insecta; order Diptera; family Drosophilidae; genus Scaptomyza; species Scaptomyza hsui. Next base: position 1,788,611 of record JAECXO010000004.1, on the reverse strand, counting down.
AACAGCCAACTTTAGGTAATATCAATATATATGATAGATACAAACCACAAGCTCTACATATATTTCACCATTATTGGAATATCTCAATAGTTGTAGCTATTATGCACACATTTATACAAAATACAATACATTTTTACAAAAATTTATATCATTTACAAAATTTATCTTCTATGTACTTCTAGTTTTGGCACTGTCTCCAGTTTTATTGTTATATCTTCAATAAAGACAAGATCTTCAAATTTATATGTGGTTGAGAACCTGTAGTTTCTCAGCAATTTAGCCAAAGTCACCTTTGCCGACAATAAAGCATACCTCCAACCTACAAAAAAACAAATATAAAATCATCTAAGGGGTTCATACTATTGTTAACTTGAATTTGATGTACCTATGCAATTGCGCAAGCCCTTTGTAAAGGGTATGAAAGCGTAGGGATGCTTATCTTGAAAATGCTGAGGCAGGAAATGATCTGGATTGAAGGTTTCTGCATCCTCGCCCCAAATTTTCTTACTTCGATGCAAGTGATATATATCGATGGCAATTTGGACTCCCTTCGGAACTACAATGCCATTTGTAAGGACTAAGTCTTCAGATGTCTGACGAGAGACGACTGGAACAGGTGGCATAACTCTCATCGATTCATTCAATATCAAGTCTAAGTAGACCATTTCCTGTGTATCTGCATAGGTCACGTCAAAGTCTCCACTGTTTGGAAACAAAGCTAGAATCTCCTCAAACGCCTTCTCCTGAAACTTTGGAAACATTGAGAGCAGGATTAACGTGTAGGCAACCGTATTAGCCGTTGTCTCAAAGGCTCCAAAAACAATCACATTCGCTTCATCCTCTACATTCTTCCAGGTGAACATGCCGCGTCTCATCAGTTCTATTGCTAGATTAAGAAATATGTTTTTGTCTTGCGATTGAACCCCCATTTCTGAATCTCTAGCCATTTTCTTTTCAATTAGCTAAAAGTTAAAAAGGAGCTGTAAGCTTTTATTCTTACGGAATATATGTGTAATTACCTTTCCAATGAATCCACGAATTTTTAACTTGGAGCTCGAGTAACGTTCTTCCTTGCCACATAGTTGTCTCAGTGCTTTAATACTCAGCCAAGGGGTAAAACACATATCTGTCATGGTTTCCAAAAGACTAATAACGAATAGCAAATCTCATTTATGCCAACTTCCAAAGGACTTACCATTGATAGTCCGCCAAGAGATTACTCTCTTTAAGGTGTTCATCAAGCTTAACATCATTGCCCATTGTAGTTTCTGTTATTAAGTTTAATAGTTAAGTTATTGCCATATGTATGCTAATTTTAGCTTACGAGTTGCTATGCTCAAGGTCATTGCTTGCAGCATCGGTATTATATCCTTTGCGCCCTCACCAACTATCATATCCATCTGCTTGAGAAGTGATCTCGTCTCGTTGTTGAAAATGGGCAGAAAACTAATCAGCACCTTGTGTCCAAACGCTGGATTTAACAATTTCCGATGTACGCTCCAGCGGGGATCTGCACTTAAGTAGGACACATTAAATTTCACGAAATTTTTTTCTCAGTAAAAAATCTTTATACAAATTACCTGGCAAGCTAAATAATCCCATGCCAGCACCATCATCAACAGCTTTGTAGATAATGCCCTTGTTTATGCAATTTGGAGATGTGAAAATATCCTGTATGACTTGAGGATCGCTCACAATAATAAATGGTATTGGGCCTAGCCACGAAAATATTGTGGATCCATGTTTCTCCAAATACATGCCAAACTCTCGCAAAACATCTGCTCAAAAACCAAAAATAACACTTTTTATTTGCTGTCACTTTAAATTGTTCTCATTCACGTACTTTCCCTGCGAGCCAGTTTGTGGGCCATGCCAACAATTGGATATCCAAGAGGCCCTGGAATTTTCAGTGTTAAGAGATAGAATCTGCGACGCGTCCACAAGAAATAAAACCACAAGACGAACAGCAGAGCGATCCACAATTGCCACGTCAACATAATAAGCTGTTACCAAAGGTGTCAAAATATATCCACTTAGAGCCTTGATTGATGACTTCCGACCGAATCGAACCGAGCGAACTGAACGTTTGAAAGCGCGACAAAACTATAATTACAATTATTTGGTAGCAGCGACTTTATATACGCCGGACGCGCTGACTTTTTAGGGGCCCTCGAGAGATATTACTCTATGCGTGTATTGACAGGCGTGCTGCTAAATTGTGACTTAAAATTCGTTAGAAAACCAACGAAAGTTGGGAATTGGACGCAGGGTGCGGGTGTATTCGCATCAATGAACCCAAACAATAGTAATTTTTTTATTAGATTTATTGATCAGTGCCTGCATACAAATAGCTATAATTTGCACTAATCGGTAACAGTAACCAGCCAAAATACTCTCTCTCGCTCTGCCAAATAGGCCCATACGTCACCAATTGGCCAATTCCAGTCATGTACAGGTTTATATTAGCTGACTTGTATAAGCCAGCACTTCCAACTGTTTGTTAACTTTGTGTGTGTTGTCACATAATTCATGGAGGTCTATCCGCCCAACGATCATATAGTTTTGTTTGTTTATAATTTAGCTGACAACTTAAATAGTTCCTTAAATTGTTATAATCTGAGTAATTAACAAAAATCTTGTAAAGTTTCTAAACAAATAAAGATGTTTTAATCAAGAAAAGAGCTCTGGAATAGTTCTAATCATAATTTTTAGTTTTTTTTTTTTTTGTTTTGCTTTTAAAATGTTTCTTAGCCTATAGTATACATTTATGAAAAATAAGTATTACAATATTATGTACAACAAGTACACAAGTCTCTCCAACAAAAGGTCTATTCACAATTTGTACATCCTCACATCCTCTCATCATGTACAAAGTAAAGTCAAAATGAACACCTTTCTTTATGCGCTAGATACGTTTGATAGCGATATGATAATAGATTAAAATGGCTGAAGTTTTCAATGGTAAAGTTTTTTTTTTTTTTTTTTTTTTTGTGGAATTTTGAGTTAGTAGACGACAGCGACTTTATCTAGGATCCGGGCCTGTCGGTGAATGTCTCTGAAAGATTTACATGATAGTTAAGGTTAGATTTTATCATTTATTAAACAACAGTTTTAAAAGTTCCATGCAGTTTCCAAAAAAGTCTTTTAGGCATTATTTAACATAATGTGCGGCAGTAAATTACATACATATGTATTATACGCATAATATTTCATATATGGCGTATATATTTATATACAAAAGGTTTTTCGGTGCAAGTTAAGTTCTACGAAGCACTTAATACTAGATCAGTAATATTTTATCATACAAAAGATAAAGGCGCGTGTTAATCAAATAGTTCATGTAATGAGAATAAGGGAAGAAATATAGAATATAGAAATATCACATATATTCTTCATGTAATTGAGTAAGAATAATGGAAAAAGAGAAAAAAGAGATATGAAGTTTTGAAAAATGTTTGTATCTGAATACCAATTTTAATGATCACAGGGATGCACAACTAACAACAGGTTAATAGATCGAATACTTATAGCGGCGTTTCTTAGTATCATCTAGCGCAGTCTGAGATCTAAAGCTATGATCAACCAAAGCAGTGTGAGATGAAATGAAATGCGAATTGTGCTTGTTAGTCGAACTACTGGGATGAACGCATAAATCTGAGGAGCAGCAGGCAGTAAAACTATTTGGGCGCTGACCGAAGTCGTTGCTCGATGGGCATAGAGATTCATAGTACGAACCAGTTGTTGAGTCAATCGTTTCCACATGTCCGTTGCTTCCATTTGCGTTTTTGGTAAAACCTTTGAGCGGGGGACTATAACTCACAGCTAAAAGATAAGTTAATGGAAGCTTTATTGATTAATCTATTATGTATGTATATTTAGTACAAACCATTTGCCGTGATCGCATGTCCATTAGAAAGTAAACCATTGGTTCCATTTTCTTCCATAAGCGGTGCACTATTCTTTACGCCTAAAATGCAATAGTTGTTAATTAGACATATGATGTTGGATATTGTAATACTTACCACTAAAGCGATAGTCATCATTGGATGAAACTCCATTCGTTATACTTCTTGGATCATCCTTAACGCAACGCATTAGGAACAACAGTGAGGCGCCTACTAATGGCGGCAATCCAGCCAATATCAGTGGCAGCGTATAGGATCCTGTGCTATCGAATATGTAGCCGGCAACTGGTGGACCAATAGTCAAAGGCAGCGAGCACAAGCCAAGCAGAAAACCAATCGCTTGCGTTGCACCCGAAGGACCACAGATTTCATAGGCGATTGGACCCAGCAGCGATATGAAGCAGCCATCAAACAGACCCATGAGCAGGGCGCATGCAATGAGTACCGTATAGGAGCTGGTCAGTGGAAGCAGCAGTGTGACCAGACCAATGCAAGCCAGCGACTGTTGCTGCAGATACATCCGGTTCACACCAGGCATATCCGCAACGACGCCAAAGATCAAGCGACCAATGCCAGACGTAATGCCAATGCACATGATAGGCAAATTGACATCCTTGCCAGGGAACGCTGTTGCCACAAACTTCATCATGTGCACATAGGGCACAAAGTAGCCAAAGAGCGCGAGGGGCACACACAAAGCCCAGATGACATAACGCTTCTTCTTCCAGATATCCACATTCACAATGGAACGCAGAAAGACATTGAGACGTGAGCGTCCATTCTTCTTCTTGGGCATGTCCAACGGCAGATGCAGTGGCTTGTAGACAAAGGAACAGATAATAATAAATGCGGCCATCAGACTCATTATCTGTAAGAGAAAAATAAGTTAAAACCTTCAAGTCCATTAAGTTTAAAGTAACTTACTCTCAGAGTCGCCTCCAGGCCATAACTTTGCAGCAGTGCATCTAAGCCAGGTGGCAGTATAACAGTAAATACACTAGAGCCAGCTGTAACAAAGCCGCTAACCGTGCCCAGATAGCGTTTAAAGTAATGTCCCAATATGGCCAAAGTGGGCGTATAGGCCAAAGCACCGCCCAGTCCAAACATAATGCCATATGTAAAATACAATGCAGTCATATTATTGGCGCAAAACGATGAGAGCAACAGTCCGCCCGAAGCAAGCATGCCACCCAAAAAGGTCGTCAGTCGCAGGCCAATCTTGTCGGTTAGGACACCAGCAACTGGTGACAGGAAGAATGTGGTGCCAATGGCCAAGGAGCCAACCAGAGCTGGAAAAGAATAAGTAAAAGCATTAAAAGATTGTTATTTAGGGTTTTGGTTTATCTAAATATTTTTCCAAAGATTTCGACTTTTGGTTGTGGTTTTTTCTTTTCCAATCATTTAATTTACATAACCGGTACAAAAAAAGCCTACAAGTTGCATTGAATGTAATCCGAATTTCACGTAATTGCGGTTAATTGTGAAATGAACTGTTTTTTCCAGATTCTGCCCCCGCCGGCAGCTGACAGTTTGAAACTGAAGCTGTGGAACGCAAAGAGTTTATGCAAAACTTAATTCGATTGAGCAATTTGCACACTTGGCACGATCGGGTGACTCAACGGTATTAGCTTTGCCAAATAGGCGGGCGGGATAAAGTCTGAAATCTGCTAAAGAATTTCGAGGAATTGGAATTTAATTAACATATATTCCACTACTACACGCAAACCTAAGTTTGCACAATTAAGTTGACTCAGGGGACAAGCATAAATTGGAAAAATCTAACAAGTTTTTTTTATGATTTTCTACAATGATAAAAGCTTACTAAATAATGTTAGAATAATTTTCCCTTATAGCTGATCGATTTTAATAATTGCACTTTGTCATTCAATCTTATTTGCTTGCAGTTGAAGCGTGAAAAGTCAACACTTTTGCACGTAGTTTAAGAACGTGAATAACACCTAACTGACAGATTTGGGTTAATTCTTTGTTCGATGCATGCATTGGCGACCCAGATTTGATAAGCACTCCGCAAGTCGTGATAATGTATAATTTAATAAGTCAGATTGAGCGATGAAATCGAGAGTGTCAACGTCCGGTATCGCTAAATGCAAATGACGCAGCTGTCAACTGTGAAAATTAGCTCAAAAGATCAACAATTGTTCACTGTCTTTGAACAGAAAAACAGAGCAATAGATTATTCTCTCATAACCACCACACTAAGTACAGTAGATATTAGGTAAAACAGTATAATATCTATCTTATATACATATGTTTCTCTTATTTAGATTGCGCATCATCCTAAATTTAGACTTGACCTACATTCACATGAAGGCTATGCAAATCATGTCCGCATTTTGCCAAGCACCTCAGTGTAATCAATACTGCCAAAAAAAAAAAAACATTCTCATCGCACACACACATAGTACATATATAGTACTCTTGCAATTTGGGCAGCTGTGACAACCCGGCAACGAGAACAAACACATTTCAATGTCAATGCCAGAGCCGGCTCCCGATGTCGGTTTCTCTGTCTCGTTAATGTTGTCGGCAAAAAAACCGCAGCCAGAGAGAGGGACTGTGAGAGGCAGTTAATAGTATCGTGCACAAACATATATATTTTACTGAGAGAACTGAGTAAGTGGGAGAATGCAAGAGAGCTTGGGCACAGAACTACATATTTATTAGATAATACTTTTCTGAAAAATTGCCAAAGGTCTTTAAAAATAAGAAAGCATTAAACTGACGCCACACACAGCAAACATTACATCAACTTTTACCGGGAAAATGCGATGATTGTGCCAAAAAATGCATCAACAATGTCTATGAGAAGGCAAGTTTTAAAAACTATGAAACTGAGAAATATATTGTTAACAGCCAGATATTAATAGGAACTTTAAAAGCTATCAAACTAGTTGATGAGTGTTAGAAAACACGTATTTTTAATTCGACGCATAAATAAACATATTATAATCAGTAAACCACAAATTCTAAACCATTTTATTAGGTAACCATAAATTTCGATAAAAAACAAACAAATCAACATTAGAAAATACCATTTAAGTCAAACAACAACAAATTTCATATTCATTCATTCATTCAAATAGTGACGTCTTTGAAATCAATTTGAAAAATCAAAACAACGCCGTACTACGTATAGTAAATGTTCGAAGTCCCTAAACACACAACTGTTTAAGCTAGAATCATATTATATCAATGAATTGAATCTATATACTTCATACTTCGAAATATAATCAAAAGTTTAATGGGTTATCATTTTCATTCTTGATTAATATAAAATATGCACAAGCATAATTAAAGTACGACGCGTGTGGCATATTATTGGTATTATGTGCGTGTGTGTGTGTGTGTGTGTGTGTGTGGTTATACTATACACGTCTTATAAGACAAAAGCGTTAAGATGTTAAGTTCTTAATAAGGCGGCTTGGACTCGGATTACGCCAAGCTTTAATCATATGGCGGAACTACTAATTCCACTCAACCAGTCAGTTGAGCTTGTCTAGAGCTGCTCTAGCTGCTCTTAGCTGGTGACCCAGCGCTTGGAGGATCGCTGTCAAGCGGCGGGTGATGGTGGTGTTGCACTTGGAAGGCTTCCAAGTCGTTGCCAAACGCCAGTCGACCAAGTAACTGGGTCAGTGGCATGTGGCATGCGGCCTGCGCAATTGTGCCATTCATTATGTGGCGTCTTTGGACGCGGCTTTTGTCTTCTGTCTTTAGCCCAATGCAACTGGTCTTCTTTACAAAGCATCGCCTTCCACCACACACCACCCACCACCCACCACCTTCCATCTTCCCAGCCCAAACAAGCCGCAATACGCGGCGTATGCGCAATGTCGCCGAACCCCCAAACAACGAACCTTGACAAACAAGTCTTAAATCAATTGAACTTTGTTTTGCTTTCACACGACGTCACCAGTTTGTTCTATGCTGATAGTGAATAAATGCGCCTCACATATACATATATATTTATAGTATATAATCTGAGCGTGTTCCGGCCCAGACCACTTCACACTAAATATGAATGAACTCATATATATTCTACACTTGAAAAAAATGCATATCGCAGAGCTTACAAGATCAGCAAAATGTTTGTACATTACCTTTAATTAATTGCATTATAAAAATAATTTATTGATTTCTGCTTTCGAGTCCATTTTCTTAGCTCTTGTTCATATTTTTTGTGCCCTGTGTATAATTTTAGTTTAGCACGCAAATTTATTCTGCTGCAAACGACCTTTTGCTGTAGCTCAAAAATATTCTCAAGTTCTCAACTCTCATCGACTCCAGCGACTTGACATCGTCATTGCCGACGCCGTGTTGAATAACGTTTTGTGATCCAATAAACTTTAAGCAATTTAATTCACTTGATGTCGACGATGTTGGTCTCGCATGGCGACTTATGTAGGTACATATGTACGTACATACATACTATGTATATGTATGTATTTGCTTTTAGATGTGCCAAGTTTTATTGAACTCAAGCGAAACAGGAATCTGTGGCGGAATCGTATGTCCGTATCTGTCCAATTCTTAAATGACAAATTCCAATAGCTTGACAACTTTTTGAAAATTGAAAGACGAGACTCTGATCAATTGACTTCGAATGTGAAAGTTCAGATTATGCTCAATTTATATTCACATTTCATTCATATAAATACACACAATTGATAGGCAAAAATCAGCACAAGTTCAGCTCTTATCACACATTTTATTTGGTATAGTCATAAATATGTCCAAACATAATCAATGTATTGTAGTATAAGTAATTAAATGCTGAGAATTTGATGTGCAAAACAACTGTTCGATTCCCATACAATACTACTTAATCTGTTTTGCCTTCTGCATAATTACAATCAATTGAGGATTGTCACGAATTCCGAATCAATTTGCCTTTGGCCCTACTCTAAAGGGATTAAGTACGGTGCGTAAATTGCTTGTGTATACACAGCGAGAAAAGTGATGCAAGTAAAAAGGGGATTAAATGAGACTCTGTGCTTAAGCCCCAACCACACAACCCACAACAATTGATATTGCTTACCCGCTTTGCTGTTGGCTTCCGTATCGCCCTGGGCCGTTAGGCGTTCGGTAAGGAGCTTGTGCAGCACGCCGTAGGTGTTGATGAGGCCAAAGATGACACCGTTGCACAGGAAGGCACTGATCATAACCAACCAGGCTCGAGCACCGCCATCCGGTGGCTCCTTGCCGTGTATGTCTCGACAACAGGGTGCCTCAATATGCTGCTGTTGTGCTCCATTCTCGTGTATCTTGCCATTTGAGGTCCTATCCTTGTGTCCATGTCCATTGCTGGCTGTGTGTCCGTTGGAGCGTTCCGCAGCGCTCAGTATGCGTCCATTCGTCTGACTGGCAGATTTGTCTAACGGTTCGTTCTCGGCCATTTCTAAGTGCGGTTTTCTGAAATTTCAAACTGATTACAACTCGTCTGTCTGTCTCTCCGGGCACTATCTGATATGCGGCTACATAATTTACAACCTAAGCCGTTGACGTATCTAACAACTACAGTCGCTAAGGCACCGCGATCTAAGATTTAATTGTAATTATCATTATTTGTGCCGCCGCACTTCCAACTGCAATTTAGACAAATGTAATTTAAGAGGTTGAATGTAGTTGCTCTTGAACTTGGAAAACGCTCGTCTTTCGAGGACTTTAATGTGACAGACAAACTGATGATGTGTACTAAGTGTAATTGTAATGTAATCTACCTCTTGAGAGCAAAAGCATAATAAGAATTTTCTTGAAACAACATTTTTATTATTGATGCTAAATTAAGTTCTTATTAAATCTTACAAACTGTAGGCGTACTCTTATTTAATTGCAATTTGATAATTATTTTGCTCAGGGACAAAGAAATTTATTTTTTATTTATAAAACAATACTAAATGCGCAGTATATAAAAACTCAATATTGATATAGCACGCTTTTAACTGAAGCAAGAAGAAAATTCTGCACACAATGCACTTTTTTTTTTGTTTTAAATAAGCCACGTCGAATGAAACTCAAAAGACATCAAATAAGCACAAATGTAAGTTATATAAATAATCAGAAAGTCATGAAGATACATGTAGAATCTGTAAATATTGTCCGCAAGAATTTGGGTTATTACATGTCTGCGATAATAATATTTTGACAAGCATTACATGCCAAAAAACTGATAACAATTCATCTCAAAATATGCACAGCCCAGCAAAAAAAAGCCCTAATAAGAAGAAGTCACTTTGATGATGTGCGCTACAATGTTGTAAATCTGTTGATGTTTCTGTTTTGCTATCTGTTTGCCACAGCGACTAAAGAAAGAAAGTATGAGGCATTATCAATGTGCACGTGTCTCTATGACGAAGGCGTTCCAAACGTAGGGGGTCGTCATACAGTCAAAAATCGAAGGTAGACTCGCGACAATGCTTACGCAATGAAAAACAACTGCATAGAATTTAATTTTCACCTACATGGGCAGCGTGTTGCGTTTCAACAACGTGTGTGTGTGTAAGTATATAAATGCACTATAATTTGTATTGAAATTGTTCTAAAGATCCCGTAAGGAAATTGCGAGGCGCGTTAACCGCCGCCACTGAATGGGCGCTCAAGTGACAAGACGAAGTCGTTACGAACTGCGGAGTCGAAATAAAAACACAACCGAACGCTTGCGTTGCCGGCAACGGAATGAAAAATAATTCAATTATTTTACACGAGTCGTTTTTGTGTTATAGTGTGTTGTGTGGTGCAAAAAAAAACAAAAAAAAAACAAAACGCAACAACAAAAAATAAAATACATTTTGTCACTTACTCACGAGGCGCCTAATCGGAGCACAAGTTCACAACGTGAAACGTTCTCTTTCTCTGTAGTAAACAAAATGTCCAAGTATTGCGGTAACCGTTGGCAACGCCAAACAACGAAGATGCCCACAAAAACAAAACAGAACGTCACAAAAGTGAACGCATTTCATTGCTGCTGCTGGTGTTGTTGTTGTCGTTGGTGGCCCTTAACAATTAAACGTGATGGTATATAACTGAGTTTTTTTTTTTAGTGAAATCACATGATGATCAATTGGAAGGCTGGCATCAAACTTGTTGCGAATTTTTGGTCAATTGATTCCAATTCCCAGAATTAGAAACTGAAGTCCAACATAAACTGACGACACTTTTTTATGCTAACATAAATTGGCCATATCCGTTTCGTGTTCAAGCATACATCAAAGTAGCAGCAGCAGCAGCAGCAAGCATATTATCATCATCAGCAGGCATTTCTTCTTAACAAGATGACCCCGGCGTTGAAGTATCATCTGTGAAATTTATATTGTTGGCGCCAAGCAGACAATGCAAATGTATACAAGATGATTTTTTATACATATACTTTAAGGCTACATACAAAATGTTTAAGTATATTCGCATAAGAAAATGTATATATGTATATTTAAAACTTACGTGTTAGTGGAAGATTCATGTTTCAGTTAATTTATAATACTACTTAGACATAAGCGTTATTTTATCAGCTGCTCCTCAATGGACATTGCCGTGGGTAGCGCACAAACCGGTTGATCCACAATCAACTTAAAATTCTTATCGGGCCAGTCGAATTCCAAACGTTGTGTTGGCTCCGTCTTGCCATCCAGTTGTGCATTGAGGAATGCCTCCATCATGCGAGGCACTAGATCATTGGGTATCAGCACCTGAATCCAATAGCCAAGTACGCCAAACGGTTCACTCACGCTAACTGCAGCTCCTGTTACCGTCTCAGCGACGAGGGTTAAGGCCAAGTGTTGTGCCTTAAATGTGAAGTGACGACCATGACGTATGCGATCCTGCCAAGGAATCAAAAAAGAATGGTTAAGCTCTGCAAGACAAAGTGAAACTTCCATTTACCTTTATGGCCAGTAGAAGATACTTTGCAGCATAGGGCGCCAGTGTGATTTCAATGCCATCAAGGGATATGCAGTCGGGCGCTTGTGGCTGATAGTCGAGTGGACAGGATTTGTGCAAGGAGTTGTTACTCATTGACATGGATTGTGGAAAACTCGGTTCCTCACGCTTCATCTGAGACTCCGTCAGCGGTCGATTGTTCTCCTCGCTGGCACAGCGATCGTTCAGGGTCTGGAAGTCAACCTCCTGCTTGATCAAATTGGTTGGCTTTTGTTCCCTGAACGTGAACTCCGCATTGACTCCGGCCAAATCAGAGCCCTGCTTCTCCAGATCGTCCTGCAGATTGAGCAGGGTTTCGGGAAACAATTCAAACACGCTCATTGTGCGCTGCATGTTAGTGACCAGCCAATCGCCTCCAGTCTGCACATCCTTGGAGAGAAAGTTCAAGACTCCACGACCATTCCAGCGTGAGGCCTGCTCCACTTCCTCCTCGGTGACGCCGACTATCTGGCAAAAGTCCACAGTTCCTAAGGGTGTGTCAATGCAACCTAGCTGAGGATCTTGAGCTACCAGCAAGCTTTGCATCCGCGAATTTGTGCTTCCATCCAAACACTTGCTCCAAGGAATATTATCCCCGAAGCACAATCCGTTGCCCGTTTGAAAACAATAGCGAGCAATGGACTGCAGTAGATTGGCTGGCCAGGTGGGCGGCCTGACTGGTTTTTCTGGAGTTTCTCGCTCTTGACGAAGCTCTGCTTCCGTTTTGGCCAATCGAAAAGTTAGCTCAAATCCCATTCCGGAACGGGTTGTGTGCTCCTCCTTCAGATGCACCCGTTGATCGCCATGTAAGTCACTAAGTCCAAAACTAACATAATGCCAGTGTGGAAGGATTCTCACTTCGTCGCCTTCGCCCTGACCATTGTTGCTGTACATGCTAATGTAGTCCAGCGGATCGGAGCCACCCAGCCAATACTTTAGCAGTGTCGTCACCTGCAATGGGTTTGGTTGTTCTGGATACACCGATATCAAGTGATCAATAAGCGACTTTAAGCCTGGCGGTGGCTTAAGTTCTGAATTCTTTTCGGGATTTGTTGATGCAGCCATAATAATAAAATGATTGCATTAAAACAAAGTGAAACCATCGATTGCATGTTCGATAGTATCGATAGATAATAGCGGCAAGCAATGTATGCTGGCCACGATAGCAAACAAAAAGCTAGCGAAAATTTAATGCAATACATATTTGAAAGCTTGGACAACACACTAAAGATACATAATTAAATAGTTCAGCACATAACGAATATAAATACACTCCGTTTTGAAATTCGCTTCCTACTATGATTAAATTTGACAGCACATTCTTCATTTGGCATTTCACTTCACACACGACGCGGTCACACTGCACACGACACCGCGATTTAATAAGAAAAATTTGCAGTACTTTTTTTATAAACGCACAAAATGGAGCCTTATGATGTCGTCGTCAATCAGCCTGTGGTCATTGATAACGTAAGTATCGATTTGCAAAAACATAAAAGAAAATGAAGAACTAGCTGCCGCTCCCCAAACACCTGGTCAGCGTTTTGCAGCGACAAGTGACATCACCAAACTAACACACGAATAAGCCAAGTTGCCCCCGACCCTCGTCTCTTTGTGCTTAAAACTTTCTCAAACAGCATTTTAACTGTTTATGTATGCGCAAAAGAATGACTAATTGCCAATTGATGAAGTTTATTAAATTTTGGCACTCTAACAAATGCAAATACTATGCAATTTAGTTGTTTCTATTGTTTTTAACGAGTCCACACAATGGAACTTGTGGGTGCAAAGTGAGCACCGATTCGGATGCGTCCATCGGGCTTTATGCGATTATTATATTTCTCGGGATAGACTACGGGCTGGCGTTCCGTCACCCATTTGACGGGTCCCAATAACTTTTTAACAGCGCGATCCGGCAAAACTCCACATTTGCCTTGATGCTGACAAAATAGTGCCGGACGATGCATTTTGTCAACTGGGTCGCGATAGTAATCTCTGTAGTTCTGGCACTCCAAATAGAATTGATCCAGTTCACTCAGATCTCGATAGTTCACAACTGAGAGTCCAATTTGTGGGGCATATTTTAAAATTGACTTGCGCTCGAAACGTGAACTCCTTGAAACATCTAACATGTCCGCCTGGGGAATAAATCTCGAGTCCATATTTTGCGCGATTTTTAAAGTTCAAATAAATATGTATGTTACTTGTGTAAAACAAAGATTAGAAATGATTACTAAGATTCGAAATGATATCTTTTGCAGGGCTCCGGTGTGATCAAAGCTGGCTTTGCTGGCGAGCACATTCCAAAGTGCAGGTTTCCCAATTAGTAAGTATTATTGTGAGATAACAACCACCTGGTCAAGTTATAAACTCATATTTCTCACAGCATTGGCAGACCAAAGCATGTGCGGGTTATGGCTGGCGCCTTGGAGGGCGACATATTTATCGGTCCCAAGGCGGAGGAGCATCGTGGCCTGCTAAGCATACGTTATCCCATGGAGCACGGCATAGTGACGGACTGGAATGATATGGAGCGCATATGGAGCTATATATATAGTAAAGTAAGTACAAAACATTTTATTCACTCAGTTAATCAATAGGTTATTAATTGATATTCGATTAGGAACAACTGGCGACTTTCACGGAAGATCATCCTGTTCTGCTCACGGAGGCACCATTGAATCCACGTCGTAATCGCGAAAAGGCTGCTGAATTTTTCTTTGAGGGTATCAATGCACCAGCGCTCTTTGTCTCCATGCAGGCGGTTCTCAGTCTGTAAGTAAACCAAAATCGTGTGATTAACAAAATATGCATAAATTCAATTTTCATTCAGTTATGCCACGGGTCGTGTGACGGGTGTTGTGCTGGACTCTGGTGACGGTGTGACGCATGCGGTGCCCATCTATGAGGGCTTCGCCATGCCTCACAGTATTATGCGTGTGGACATCGCTGGACGTGACGTGACGCGCTACCTGAAAACACTCATACGGCGGGAGGGCTTCAATTTCCGTTCCACAGCCGAGTTCGAGATTGTGCGGTCGATCAAGGAGAAGGTGTGCTATCTGGCTACGAATCCGCAAAAGGAGGAGGCTGTGGAGACTGAGAAGTTTGCATACAAACTGCCCGATGGCAAGACATTTGAAATTGGACAGGCTCGTTTCCGTGCACCAGAAGTGCTCTTCCGACCCGATCTGCTGGGCGAGGAGTGCGAGGGAATACATGATGTGCTGATGTATTCCATCGAGAAGTCGGATATGGATCTCAGGAAAATGCTGTACCAGAACATTGTGCTGTCAGGCGGTTCAACGCTTTTCAAAGGTTTCGGCGATCGTCTGCTGTCCGAGCTAAGAAAACACTCGTCAAAGGATCTGAAAATCAGGGTAAGCAAAACGTTAATTATTTGCTTGTGGTATGTAATAACTTGTGTGATTTTATGCATAGATTGCTGCGCCACAGGAACGTCTTTATTCCACATGGATGGGTGGCTCGATTCTGGCATCGCTGGACACATTCAAGAAGATGTGGGTATCGAAGCGAGAGTTCGAGGAGGAAGGCCAGCGTGCCGTGCACCGAAAGACTTTTTAGTTGGTTTAATCATTTAAACTCGTATGTGTAAAAGGCTTATTAAACTCTGTATCAAATGAAACCATGTGTCACAGCTAACATCAAACAAATATCCTCAAATTTCGTAACAAATATTGCATAATGCATTAATAGGCGCAAAGTATTTAAAAATGCTATTTATTGAAATTTTGCTTTTCGCAGCATAGAAAATAAAAAACTAAAATCTTAAAAACACAATTTTGATATATTGGTGTATTAAACGTAATGCCCTTTATGTAATGCATCCCAATTTGATCTCTGATAAAGAAGCACAATAGGAAATCAATAGACCGATTTAATGGCAACCAAGTGCTACTTACCCATTAGTCATACGCATTGCCATATGTATCTGAGCCGTTCATTCGATTGTTTAGTTGCGCTCTCTTTGGGTCGAAATGTATTCAGTTGGCTTTCAGTTGTTTAATCGTTTGGTTGTGTCTCAAGCGACCAATCTCTATGGCAAGGCGAATCACAAGCTTGTGTTTTGAGCTCCCAACAATTGTTTGCTGAGCATTTTTTTTATATTTTTTGTCACGGGCAGTGAAAAAGGCTTGAATTGAAATTTCTGGCTTTCGGTTTTACTATTTTTAAAGCGCAACCACGTGGAACCGAATCGAAAACTTTGCAATGGCTCAGGTGGGTGAGCGAGTTAACGAAACTGAGGTAAGTCAAAGCACTTAAAAAAAAATACCATATACCTACTAACTTTAACTTTTCTCATACATGTTTTAACCTTGATCTTGTGTGTAATCCTGTGAATTTTGCACATGCCTTTAGACAATGCACTTCCCCTATTGCTATTTTCACTGTCGCTTTAATAACTGTTCGTGCACCTTAATGATACCTGTTTGCCTTGTGTATGTATATTTGTATGTGTGGGAATTTTATGCATTTCTATATGTATACATATGTACATATATGTACGAAAGTATGTTATCTACAATTCAGATGTGCGAATGAAATATTAATTCCTGTCAGTCGTGTGTCAGCGTATTGATTTTGTAATTTTCACAAAACAATTAAAAAAATGTATGAAGAACTTTGTGGTAATACATTCATATGTAATTGGAGTGTATATATTTGCATTATTAATCGGAAATAACTTTATGGTGTGTGTGAAAAGGATGAATTAATTATTTATCTATTTTACAAGCAGTTTAATTTTTTTTAAACCTACTTATTTTTAATACGGTAGCTTGTTTAATATCTTACTTTATTGCAGAAAACCTTAACGAATGCATGGCAGGTATGAAAATTGACTCTTGAGAATGTTTTTTTAAAAAAATAAAAAATACATTTTTAATGGTTATTTTGCAAACATCCTCGCCCCCATTCAGCACAAATTGCACACTTTTAGCTAATTGATTGAAGTTGATAGTTCAGTTTATCAGCAAGGCACAATATCTTGTATCTGTAACAAGCAATTGCACAGATAAGAAGTGTTAAAAATGCCATTTAGACCAAAATCAGATCACATTTAGTTGGCGACTTGAAGAGGCACCACTTGAAAATGGCAAACTCTGTGTGTTAATATGAAAATATTTAAAATTCACTTTAAAACTATTCCATTTTATTTCAGATGAAAGCAATGGATGCGAATCGCTATGCGACAAAGAAAACTATTGCGCAGGGTATGCTGGATATAGCGCTGCTAACGGCAAATGCATCGCAGTTGAAATATATACTGCAAGTTGGGGAACAGCATCAGTTCTACAAGTTGATGCTCATACTGATAAGCTTATCGATAGTGCTACAGGTAAATATATAAAAGTTCATTTACACTTTGATTTGATACTGTTTGCGGGGTTGTAACGACTATAACGGTTCTTATACTAGATACTGTCGGGCGTACTAAGCCTGTCTCTCAGTTTATTGCGGGATTGCCGACTGCACCAGCCAGAGTTCCATCAATCGGCCAACGTGATCAATCATGTCCGCACCGGTTTCGCCTTTTTTACAACAATGCTAAATCTTTTCATATCGGCCTTTGATAGTCGCCTGCCCCCGCCACAGGGCGATCTTTTAAACAATGTTAATTAGAACTTTATTTTAGAATTCTTACATAAGTGTTCATAATGACACTTTTTGTAGAAGATTGATTGTTAGCTCTGTTGTGGGGAAATTCGTTGTATATTAAACCTAAAATTTAAATCTTAATTTTACACAGCTATTGGTTGGAATTCTGTTTGTGGCCATCGGCAGTCTGAATATAAACAAGCAGCAAGACCAGACGGCAGCAATCATATTGAATGATATCATATTGGTGGTCATCTTTGTAATATCGGTGGTGAATGTTATAATTTCCGGTTTCGGCATCGAATATTCATCCCAACCGCTTAGACTCATCGATCAGCACGCTAAAGTACCATAGAAAGATATACAACATTTATGTATTATAAGCAAATAGACTTAACAATTAAGTAGCTTTAAAAATAATATGTAAAACAGCATGTATTGAATTTTTTAAGGTTTTTAAAATAAATATGCGATTTATAATGCAATAAATCTTTTTTTTTTATATATTTTTTATACTTAGGTGCTTGCAGGTGTTTTACTTGTTGTTCAATCTCTTGGTACCATTGTGAAGTCGCGGGATCGATCAATACTTATAAAGGTCAATCACTTTACAGATGCATTCATCTTTCTATCTGTATTTTGTGATATTATTAAAATGAATTTCGGCTTGGACCCAGCATTACCATACAAAGATGTTGAAGTTATAATGCCTTAAATGTCAACTGTATTTATGCATTAAGTTAAACTAAATATAAAATAAGAATCTCAAACGGACTTCAGTTTTACTTAACAAGTTGAACACATAATTTAAACTGGGCGGCTTTTGATTATTGCTGTATAATATTTTTTTTGGGTGTGTACACACTTGTTTGTCATCAGCTGTCAAGCTATCGATAGTCGATGGGCAACATCGCACAAGTTGTATACTTTAGCGTCATTAATGTTTTTTCTTGGCGGCATTCGTAAATTGTTTATACAGTTGAATTTTACGTACAAAGGATTCAATTTGTCATTATGTCGGACGATGACTGTGATATTTTTAATCTACCAGTGAAAAATAGATTTGGTAAGCGTTTACTCTTTGGATTTCTGTACAGCTCAAATAAAAAGTTACATTTGCAGCTGTGCCACAAGTACTTTATGTGCAGCAGCCGAACACAAGCCAAACAGACTATGATTTTATCGAAACTTATAATACTGTCAAGAAGCCCGCAAATGTCGCGAAAACAAAGCGAACGGCACAGAAAAAGTCTGCCAAGCAACAAAAGCAAACCGACAAAGAAAAGAAAGAGGAGGAGGCAAACAACAACAAACTCACAGAAAACGCGGCAGCAACCGCATCCGCATCATCTGCAGTTACTAGTCCTGAAGCAGACAGTGACGTGATCGTCTCGAGATTAATCTATGAAATGGAACAAAGACAAGCCAAGGATGATGCACTGCCTATTGCTCGGCGCACGCGCAATTCACAGGGTAAACAAAAAGAACCAGAAACAGTCGTAGTTGCCGCTCAAGCATCGCCACCAAAAAAACAAAAAGGTCGGGGGCGAAAGACAGCAGCAGCAGCACCTGCAATAACAAGGTCAACAAGGCAGACACAGATCTTCAATGTTGCGAATCGTGGAGAGAGCGTAGCCGAGATAGCTGCTCGCGCACGAGTCATTGATACCATTGATATGGTCACAGCTGTTGTTCCACGAGTGGAGGGATTTGTAAGCTAAAATCCTGGTTGACATTTAAAATTAAGAATTTACAACTATTTTATTTAACTGCAGGTAAATCTAGACTCGGATGACGAGATTGATCAAGTACTGGCCCACGTGAAAGAACCTACTCTCGAAAGTAACTTTGATGATGATAACCCCATTCTTGAAATCAATTTAAATTGGTATTGAGCTTTACAAAAATCCATCCAACATACAGTTGAAATTAATACCTTTTTTTTGCAGGCTCGGTGAAATTCAGTTTTATAAATTGAGGCAATATCAAAAGTTTTCGCATTTGTTCAAAGAAGTTGCCAAGCGCAATAATGTGCCCATAAATGATGTTATTATAAACATGGAGGATAAATTTATCAGTCAAACAGAGTCGCCAGAAAATGTTGGCCTTAAGGTCTATCACATATTAAGTAAGTATATAAAGTATTTTATTTTGTTTAAAATATTAAATTATTTCCTTTTTTTTAGGTGGTTGCGCCATGAAATCGACTAATAATATGGCCGAACACAAAGAAGAGGAAAATACTCTAATAAAGCCAAGAAAGTTCCAATTAAAAATACAAGGAGATAAGTGGAAACAACCTCTAATAATTCAAATGAAAAAGACGGATGCATTTAAGATTCTCTATATTAAATGTGCAGAAGAAATGAATTGCGATGTTCGCGATTTCAAGTTATTGTAAGTTTTTTGATAACTATTATTAGTTGATTTATTTGTGTAATGACAAATTTTTGTGCAGCTTTGATGGTGAATTACTGGAACCAGATGATACGCCTAAAGATCAAGACATGGAGGGCAATGAAATGATTGATTTGCGAAAAAAATAAGACAAGCTATATTTAAGTTACTTTGTTAAATTTGCTGCTCAAATACGTTTACCAGGTTAAGTAAAAATAAGAATATGTATGTCATAGTTTTCAGATTTTACATGTTTCTATGAAATACCAAATTGTTCTAGAGTCAGCAAATAAATGTAATAATAAAATGTAGTTACTGTTGGTTACATTTGTGTCAAGCTGCTGCTGAAATCACAAAGAGCCCTTCTCAAGTAGCGCACATTTCAGCATCCAGCAACACCCTAAGATTTCTTTACACACCCCTAATATTATGTTTATCTAGCATAGAGCTTTATATTTAAACACAAACACACGCACGTACGCACACACACACAAACAGCGGCCGGAACAAAACAAAATTATTGTTTATATGCGTCTTAACAGATGATGATGATGATGATGTTTTGGGGGTGTATTCGGGGTGGTTGGCGCTATCTCATACTAGCGGCTTTTGCTCTCTGCATCACGCTCTCTCTCTCTTTCTCTCCCTTGTGCAGTTTCCCATGGAATTTCACTGCACAAATTCTGACACAGGACTCATCTTGTGTGAAAGTTTCATGCGCAGCTTTCGCGAGAGAGATTATAAGAGAGTATAATCTAAAAAGCACTCTCAAAAATTGGTCAGCTGCCCATTGCAGCTCGACTCCTGTGAACAGAACGAGTTTATCCTTCGTGCTAAATAGTCGCATTTTGTTCGCTTTTGTGCATAATAAAAAATACAACATTATAATAATAGAATATTAAACAGTCGCCAATAAAACAACGCAGAGACGGTTAAAAATTGTGTTCCCTGTATTTTTACGTCGCTGTTTATTTTGTGTTTTCAAGTGCAAACAAATATTACAAAGAAGAAAAAAAATTTCGCCAGCTTCCCCAAACCATATCCAATGATATCTAGTATATATAATATTTATGTGCAACATTTCCACAAACTTGGCGCCCAAATAATGTAAGCAAAACAAAAAATAAAAACCGAAGGATACACTTTTTGAACTTGGTGAAAAGCTTATTTGCCTACACATGTATTATTTTTTTGTGGGCTATTTTGTTTTTATTGTTTTGTTCGTTGTTGGCTGTTGGTATTGTTTGTCAGCTGCCCCTGGCATTGACAAATGTGTTTATCATGTTGGCTTTGAAACAAGAACAACTTAATTGACATGCCCCAGACACAAAAGCCAAACAGAGGCTCCTCTTCCCTACACCTCTTAACCACAGGCTTCAAATGTGTGTCTGTCTCTCTCTGTGTGTGTGTGTGTGAGTGTGTTTAATAATTCATGACTATTGTTGGGCATTAATATTTAAGCATGTATGTGCCGTTAGGTATCCACATGCTCATAAACATGCATATCAAACAGAATTTACTCACAATCAGAGACGACCCAGCCCTCCTCTCTTCCCTGACGCTACCTTTGATTAAGTGCCGTCTAAAAATAGAACGTGACACCTGCTAAAAACAAAAAAAAAAATATTAAAGTTTCCTATTGCCTCTCAAGTGCGTAGTTGTTAAAGTCCTACCAAGTCGAGGTCGCTTGATTTTTCCCCTTTTTTTCCCTCACTGATTCGTATCCAACTAATGGCAATTGAGCGTCCACAAAACCAGTTAAGGGATTTCCTCTCAAATGGCACTCGAAGGACCTCTGGTTTTGATTGCCAAGCCATCGAATTGTGTCCGATTGGCCTTCGAATGTTGTGGGTGGGGGAGCGGTGGGCGGTGCAGAGGGGTTGGGTTGGGGATTTAAAAACACTGCACATGCACCTGATGGCCTTCAAAATTAAGTTGTGTATGTGTGTGTGTGTGTGTAAGCTTTGTTCCAGGAAAAGCTTTTGAATTGCACCTGATGAGCCTATTTTCAGTGCTGCCCACAGCAATCAAGCCCATTTTCAATTAACATAAAAAATCAGTTCGGAAATATTAATCATTTATTTCGTGGCACCTCAGCGTTATTAATTATTGTAATATACAGTAATGAACTGTTTATGATTAAAGAGGTTGCTCTAATGTTGAATGGTTTCCGTTTCAGAGGTGATATTAATTAGTGAGTATACATATAGTATTTTATATTGCTTTTTGGAAAGATTTGGATTTGAAAAAATTTTTTTAAGCTTTAGCTTTTGTTTTTTCTATCATTTCTTCTTTCCATCCGTAAAAATTTTATGATGATGAAAAATTTACATTAAGAACAGCCCCAGCTATCATCAAACATATTTACAGGCTGTCGTCATCATTCATTCTTTCGCTCCCTCAAGACCCTTATTGTCATATTCCATTTTGAAACGCGTTCTTAAACGTTTTAGTTCTACGAAATTGCTTTTTATTGAAAAACACATTAGGGTTATTATTATTTTATTTTCCAGGGTATTTGAACTTCGAACACAATGTTGTCTTTATTCATATTAGTTTTTTTACTTTGCCAAGGCAGACCGGAAGTACCATAACAAATGACACTTTGGGGCACAATTTGTGCACGTGTCGCATACACAACACACTGCACACACACACTAATGTGCATCGCTGGCTATTTTTGGCTGCATTGTCTTGTGCGCCTGTTTCCTGAGCCCAGCCTTCAATGCCACACATTTTTTTGTGTATGCAACGAACGCAACAAGCAGAGCAGAAAAAAAAGAAAAAGAAAACGGAAACCAAAGCAAAACAAAACAAGCTGACGCCATTTTGCCATTAATTCTGGCCACTTTACAGCCAGGCCCAAAACAAACTTGGGCCGGCCGGAATGGCCTGTAAGATAAAAAAAAAAATATTGGGCATGAGGATTATGTTAAGCCTTCTGCAATTGTACAGTACTTTTAGACATAACTGTACCTCAGGGCTGCAGCATTAATGGATTAAGTTTTGCAGAAGAGATGCACGTTTATACAGTGCTAATCAAATGTAGCATACTTTCCAGGATAAAGAAATATTCAACAATGAAAACAATTAATGGAAAAAAGCAATTATTTTTGGGATTGATTCCAATAACACCAAGCTTTACACAACTCTTAGCTCAATAACAAAAATGTTTTCATAATTTTACAGTTGTTTTTAGTGCTTGAAAGCGTATATAAACTTCGGTGTATGCATTTTGAACTCCATTGCGTTGTTTGCTCGATTCATTTAGGTTGTGTGGTCCTTTGTTATTTGGCTTTTTGTATGCTTTTGGTTTGGTAAACCATATACTGTGTGTGAGGTCAGCCCGGTTAACAGTGTGTTCTGCTTGCAATGGCTTCCACCATAAAATGTTGTATGGGGTTGTGTTTTAACAAACAGAACACAAACAATTGCCACGAATGGAGTATTTTTGTATCAAGTGCTGCACGATTTCGAATAGAGTGTTGGGAGTTAAGAGTGCTTATCGACTACACTAAGAAAAACAGAAGAGCTAGGTTAACACATAACCAGGAATATTTATAAATCTTAAGCTAAGAGGCTAGAAGCAAAATTTTCAGATTCTTAGTTCTATGCAAGTCATTTCTTCGAGTGTACGTCTTGGACCACCCCGTCTGGTGCTCGGTGTTCCATTTAAATGGGCGTGCATTGAACTGTGTGGCGCACCTATTCGATATATATTTGTATGCCACTTGCAGCAATACGTATTCGCCCCGTTGGGCGCTTTGTGACTTTCAACATGCAATTATTGCTGCTCTAGCTCTCGCCTTCCATTTTCTCACTTTGCATTTGCATTTGCGTTTGGGACCCCAAGGCTATCGAATGGAGCGCATTGTCATTGTTGGCTGCTCCTTTTTTCTGTTACCGCTGCAGCTTCTACTGCTACTTTGTGTGTTGCCAAACAAAGCAGCCGTGTGGAGTGTTCCACAACTAAGACAAGCAATAAGTGCTGGTCTAGAAATGGTTATCCTGCCGCCAGGCAAGGAGTTCCCCTAAGAGCAGTGAGTGCTCTTATTAAAGTTCGTTTTGTTTGCTTTCAAACAATGTGGACTCGACGACAACGTAGCTGAAAAGTGTCGACAACTGCGGCCACCGACTCTTTGTCCCAGTCTAATGCAAGAAGTAAAAAAAAAATAACACTTGCAGTCTGCTTTTGCATGCCATAAATTCATACATATAGACATGAAATATATTATTATAAAAGTTGATGCAACAGCAGGTTGTAATCTGAGCTCTGCAGCAGCAGCAAAAACTAAACGTGACTTATAACTTGAGGGCACTTTTGTTTTTTGTTTTTTTTTGTCGTCTGGGAGAGGATATTGAAGTTTTTGTCAGGAAAAGTGTAAAGCACGTGAAGATGCTATATCTCAAGCCATAAAGTACATATAGATTAAATGAGAAAGAAGAGCAAAAGTTAAAAACTGCTTCTCTATTGTTTCATCTTGGCTAGACTTTTGATATCAGATTGAACCGTCACATCAATATGACATTAATTTCGGTATGAATAATGCACATATTACGTGTACAGTCGTTTGTGGCTATGGTGAACAGCCGAAAAAAAGAACTCCTCTAAAAGTAAGCATAGGTTATTTACTCAACACTAAAAGCTTTGGAAAAATTGTTTCATACCATTTATCAATAAATTATCAATAAACATGTTATCAATAACAGTAAAATCTCGAATTTGAAATGTTTGGCATTTTCTTTTAAAACATTGACATTATGTTAATCGTCTGTGAAGGTTTTATTTAGATTGGTTTGAAAACACAGAAGATGTCCAAGACTAAAATTTACTCAAGCACATAATTTAATTAATCTATACCTTCTACTTAGTATTTGGAGCTTATGATAGATTTTGAGGGGTTATTTCTAACTATAGCTAAAGAATATATTTCTGTAATTTCTAACAAGATTTCTTTTGCTCTCTTTTCTTTTAGTTTCTAAGATTAAGGAATGAAACATATTGTCTAACATCGTTAACTGGACCAATTTATACAACAAACGAGAGAAAGGAAAACCAAACAATCTAAAAATTTACTCACCGACTCGTAGTCTTCTTATACACACTCCCAAACTTTATAAACATCATATTCTATTGAATAGAGGAAACACGCACACATATCACTTAAAGAGGAACATCATTGAGAGAAGAAGAATATAGCAGCAACGATTGCTGTTTGATTGGAAATCCCTTTAATTACCCCCACCCCACGAAGTAGAGGAAAATTCATTCAAGACGGCGCCGCTAAAACCAAAAGCCTACAAATTTGGTCAGATGTTATGTTGTGGCTTCTGCTGTGGCAACATGTCGAAACGGGACTACAAAGTGGCCACCACAGATGGCATCGAGCTGGAGCCGTTGGGCGGCGAAAAGAGCGATAAGGAGAAGGACAAGGAAAAGCAAACGAATGGCGTCACCTTTGGTAAGGAATACTCCACTCTTCTATTCCCCTCGTTTCACACTGTTTGCATTGCAATTGCCTTGAAAGGTGAGAGTGAGAGAAAGGTCCTTAACATGATCAAAAGCCTTCATCCAGCTCCCCTTCAGCTGTGCAATGGGAAAACAAAGGCAAAGTGCTTAATTGCACTTGTGCATAATTCGACGCTCCACGCAATTTAAAATCCTTTCTCTCTCTCCCCTCAACGGCTGACAATCCTTGACGGGCTCCCGCCTTCTCGTCTTCATCTGGTTGTTTTCTTAATTACGCCGAATGCAAAACAAAAGCATTATAAATGCAAGCAAGACAGAGAAATGCTCCTGCCTCCGAATGTCTGAGCTGTTTTGTGGCGTTAATTTTGTATCCTGCAGGAAACCGTTAGTCATATGGCTCATACGCCCCGTTGGCCAAGGCCTTAAAAAGAGCTCAGCCAGCCGCAAGTAAATATAATGAATGTCAGCGGTGTCTCCATCTCGTCCTTTTTCTGTTTTCTCTTTTTTTTCCTTCCTTCTGTTTTTTATTTTTTGTGCAATTTTATAACCACAATTCTCTCATATTTCATGTATATTTTTGTATGTTTCGCCTGTGGCGACTTGGCGGCATTTGCCGCATGTTGCTTTCAAAGATGCCCCTGCCCCCCTCACACCACTTTTGACAACCACTCCATCCGGACAGTTGGAGACATGGGACAGACATTTACAGTGGCCTAACACGCCTTCAGTTTAGGTTCAGATTTCAGACATTTGGTTTTTCTCGGGCTTTATTTTGGTTTTATTTTTTCCTTGTTTCTCATTTGAAATGCACACTTATGGGTGTGTGTGTGTGGGTTTGTGCTTAGTTGAGCCATGGGGCATATTAATTTTGCATTATGTTATGTGACTTTTGGTAGTAGTTGTGATGTTTATAGAAATTACTTTTAATGGTTCTAAATTACCAAGAAATTAGATCAAACAAGACTGTGCCCTAAACTTTGAAGGTTTTAGTAAGCTGCTAAAGGTAAATTGTTTAAAGGGAAGACAGTGGGAAAGAGAGGAAAATATATACACTTGCATAATAAATATGAAAGAAAAACTGAACTTTTCATCTTAAAGTTAAGATTTAAGGTTTCCAGCCAAAGAAGTTCAAAGAAATTCTCAAACAAGCAAATGCAAGAAAAACCAAAAAGAAAATTACATTAAAAAAGCAAAGCAAAATGCGAACTTAAAGCTGCAAAGCTAAGTAGAAAATCTGCTTTACACAAGATTAATTTACATTTACATTGAATTGAAAGATAAATTATGTTGAAGAGGCGTGCTGGCAAAACTAAGCTAAAGCACACCAAAATATATTTGATAGCTATTCTAATTGATTTTCTAAGGACCCATGAAGTCAACTGCCAGATGCAGTACAGATGCACAGATGCTGCCAAATGCTGCAGATTTATTCTGGCAGTTTCTTCATGCTTAATGCTTAATAATTAATATTGGCATGGTTTTGATTTCTACAGGCAGACGGAAGGACGGACAAACAGACAGACGGACACGACTGTGTCAAGTCAACTCGCAATGCTTAAAACTGCATAACAGTGCAAGAAACGACTGTTTTTTAAAAAAAGTGCTTATAAACAAGATGTATTATTAAATTCAAAATAATAATACTCCCACTTACCCCTTGTCCACTTAAGTATAACAAAGAGAATGATTGTATTGAGTGATTTTAAAAGACAAAAATATATGTGTGTACAATAAATAATTTATACTTAATAACAATAACACACGCATGCTTAAACATTTACTTACACATACAATCACACTCTTGCATTATGTAAACACGTCACTAAATTTCACCAAAATCAGCGAGGCTTACTTGAATTTTTGAGAATCGAGGAGTAGGGCAGTGTCTTAATAGTCGTTAATTTTAAAGGGTGTAACGTAATTGTAAACGTTAACGTAACGTAAACATAACGTAACGAACGTTATCACAACGTAACGTAAACGTAACGTAAGAAACGTCAACATTACGTAACAAACGTAACGTAAGCGTAACGTAACGTTAACGTAATGACTTTTAAAAAAGTGCTCTACTCCTCGATTCGCAAAAATTCAAGTAAGCTAAGCTGATTTTGGTGAAATTTAGTGACGTGTTTACATAATGCGCAAGTTTAAGTGAGTGTAAATATAAGTAAGCTATTTTTATTAAAACTAAATTATTTATTGTACGTACACACACATTAATTTTGCGTCTACTAAATTCACTCAATACAATCATTCTCTTTGTTATACTTAAATGGACAAGGGGTAAGTGGAAATATTATTATTATTTTGAGTATAAAAATATCTGTTGTTTAGAAGCCCTGCATTTAAATACACTTGTTTCTTGCACTGTTATGCACTTTAATATATAGCTAACTTTTTTGGAATTCTTTTCGAAGCTATTTATGTTTATTTTGGTGGGAACAACTTCGTTTTTAATGCCTAATCATACCCGAAAATAGCTAAATTTAGTACGCTTTTTCTAAGTGTATATATAGACAAGTGTTGCAGTAAGTTTGAAAACTAAACTGTTATTTCTGAATCCAAAATCCAATTTGCAAATTCAACTAAATAGGTAGCTGCAGAGAAGGAGAGGAGGTCTGTGTGGGGCAATTTGTGCTGTTATCTGTTGCAGCAAATCGTTGGCTCCTTGTGCACGTTGCAAGCTGGTTAGAGGCGTCAAGGCGACGCATAAAGTGTGCCACAAAGCCCCGCTGATGCGCTCAAATGGGAAAATGGGTTTCATGTGGTTTCTCCCTCCCCCACTCTCCCTCCCACTCTCACTGCTAAGGCAAAATCAGTGTCACGGGAGCAGGACGTGTTTGTGCTTGTCAGCCGGTTGCAATTAAGGATGCATAAACTGGAGTAAGCACTCAACGCTCAACGCCCACTCAAAGCGCAGCAGCAGCAGCAGTAGAATGACGAATGTTTACCTTTTCCAACATCAAGCAACCAAGCAAGCAACATGAACTGAAAGAGTTTGTGGCAAGCAACATCTGAGATGTGGCAGCTGTCGATGTTGCTACAGCCGTTGATAATTGCAGGATGCGTTGATGTTGATTGCATTCTGAAAGGACTCACACACATACACGCCTACTTGAGGCGACTTGACTTAAATAAAGAAGTCCCGGCGCATCCAGAGCAAAAAATAGCTACAAAAAAAAGCTGCAAAAAAAAAATAAACTGGGAAAGAGGACAAAAATGGGGCTAGCAGAAACAATGCAAGCAGCAGGGTGTTGTATGTGTTTGTGAGTGAAAGTAACGACATATATACATATATATATACACAACATTTATATATAGAAATGGATAAAATGTGTTTTTGGGTCAGGCCACTTGAAGCATTGCGAGCAGGAAGTCAACGGGAAGGCGAATGCAAAAAAAATGCCAAAGCGCCTGCCACTGCAACAAATTATTGTTGCACAAAATACACACACACACACACTGGCATAAACACAATTAAATGCGACTACAAAGCGCAAAACTTGAACGCCTCTCGCTCTGCCATCCCTTTCAGGCTCTGCTTCCCCGCAGGCCTCAGTAATTAAATGGAAAATGGAAAATGCGCCTCGCAAAGGCGAGTCAGAGATTCTGTCAGTCTGTCAGTCACTTTGTCATTCAACCGGAAAAACAACAATGACAGCAACCACACAGAAAGAGGTAGTGTCGAGAGGGGGGTAGAGTTTCGGGGTGAGGCACAACACATCCCTTTGCCAAAGTTGCTTATCAAAACTTAGAGCCAAAACAATCTTGATATGAATATGAAACTTGCATAAGTTTCCACTGTCAGAATTCTCAATAAGATAGAGAATTTAATTTCACAAATACTTTGTGATGAAATTACAATGAAAGCTACTTTCTCAGCTGCGAACTTTATTCCATGAAGTAAATAACTTTGATTAATGACACTTTGTTTTCAAATTTGGTAAAGTTCAAAACTTAGTTGCTTTTTAGTTGAAGAAGTTATTTTTCCCTTAGTAGTTTTTAGTTCAAGAACTAATTTTGCGTTAAAACTTTATAAGCCAACTTTCAAGTCTAAGGAGCTAACTACTTACCCCTACCACCTGTCTACGCCTTTGTGCAACTGCAACTCCCTGTTGCACTCGAAAGCAATGCTTAAACATTTTTCTTTTCATATTGCACGGCTCGTTTGCCCAATTGCAATATTTCTGCACAATTAGTTGGCAGTTATGTGCTGTGTGTTGTGTTGTGTTGTGTTTGGAGCTCCTCCACTCAATTCATGACTTACGCCAATCGAGTCCTGCCACTTGAAATTCTGAGGCCTTGGCTCCAGAAGCACACGGCAAGCACACATCGAGTGCAGCTTCAACACGCGTTTGCCAATTAATTAAATCATCGAACATTCCACAAATTGAGTTCACAAGTGTGTGTGTGTGCAACGTAAGTTCACAAAGAGCAGAGAAATCATATTTGTGGCTATTCACGTGAAAATAATGTTTAAAGTTCTTGTAATGAACTGAAAGTTCAGGGACGAAACACTTCAATTACTTAAATCATGCATAAAAATGTTTAAATTACATTGCATCAGAATATCATGATAAATGCTTATATATCCACTATTCTCATTAATTTGTTCTTAATATAACCACTTACAAAATATGTGCAATAAAATAAGTTTTTTTTTTATTATCTTTGACACTCGATGAAAATCATTGAATATTAATGCAATGTCTGCTTTATTTTCTATTGTTATTATTGTTGTTCTTGTTTCTCTACTCGTAATGAAGTACTCAGATTAACAAGCACTCAATCGAGCAATTACGAGTTTCAAGACTTTCCCAAACCCCCCCTCGTTCCTCTCCTACCCACAACCCTTAGCTGGGCTAGTCGAGAATATATTTAGTGCCTGGCGGCAGTGGCAGCCACATGACGCAGTAACTGCCGCAACAGCACAAGCTTAAATTTATTGATTGTTTCATAAACAGCGATTATTTAACCACCACATTTCGATTTCGCACCCAGAGCCCAGTACCCTAAACCCCCCCTACTCCCTGTCTCCCTCTGCATTACAGACACTTGTGGCCATGTACAACGAGCGCCCCGAAGCCCTTGACGTGGTTTAAAAGTTGCGGATACAACATACACTGAGCGAAAACAGTATGTTCGTTCTTTACCAGTAATGATTCAAAATCGACAGTAGTGAGAATACTTTTTGTACAAAGTTTTGAGCTCAGTGCATACATAAACACACAAATACTATCACGCACATTTATAGCAATACATCTAACTGTGTTTGTGTGCTCTTCACAAGTTGTGTGTGTGTGTGTGTGTGAAGGGAAGGGGGGGCTGTAAATTTGCATGCGACAGCAAATACTGAGTAAGTGCTGGACACGCTGACGCTGACGCTGACGCTGACTGGTGGCGACACCGACGCAATGCGTTAAATAACAGTCAAGAGTGAGAGATGGAAGGGGCTGGGACCGATAACAATTGAAAAGAAAAACCCTAGAAATTGAAACGTTACGTAGTTACGACTTTTACGTAGTAGTCGTTGTAGCTAACAAGTAAATCTGCCTTGTTGGCAGTTTGCAATTCACATTTGTGGCTTGTACTTTTGTAGCTCGGGTCGGGTATTTGGCTTTCTAATGATCATCTTGTGTTCCCGGCAATATGGGGACGTGACAAAGATTTCACTGAGTTAAGCTCCCTGTTGAGTCTAACCACCCAAGTAGTATCTGGGGGCCACCCTTTATTTCAAATAAGTTTCGTGACCTGGCGCTGCGCCCAAAAAAACTTTTGCCTTTTCATCAATCTGTTGTAAACTTTTTTTTCCTTCTTTTCGTACTTTGTTTACGCTTAACTTTATTTGAAGCTCGCCGCAAACATAAAAAACGAAAGAATGAAAGAAAGAAAAGTAGAAAAGAAAAGCAAATAGGAAAAGTACACTCAGTTACGGTACATTCTATTTGCGGTGTGTACTATCCAAATCAAATTAGAACACTCCCGAAAAAAAGGGTGCTATACAATCCTTTTTTGGGTTTGGGTCACACTTTTTTGTGTACAGTGTGCGAAACTTAATGTTTCTGTTTTTATCTCCATTTATTTAATCTTCAGCCAATATTTAACTCTTGTCGTTTTTGATAGATGAATCTTTCCTCACAACTCACATTAACAATATTCTTTAAAATCACAAAGCTACTATTGATAAACTCGATTCTATAGGAAATCTTTTTCTTTATTGCTATCCAAATATCACTAATAAAGAATGCAGCTGTCATATACTTCAATCTATCTGCCGTTATGTCTGTTGCTTGGCAGCATGCCATTAGATTCTAATGAATATGTCGATGCTTGCAGAATGGCGCCTCAAAGTAGGCAATAAAAAGCAGCTTCAAAGCATCAATACGAGAATTACGTGCGCTCGTAAATCTGAAGCGGAATGCGCGTCAAAGCAACATACACACACAGTACACAGAGTACATCCAAAAGCCGTACACAACAGCATCCCTTAATCAACCAGCAAAAGTGGGAAAAATATTTGCCGATTGAACCTTTGACTAACACATGATAAAGAAGCGGCAGCAGCAGCCAAAAGAAGAACAAGAAAAACAACAACAACTGAATGCATATTTTCGAGGGGGGGAAGTATGTCCAACATAGATGTGGGGTGCTGGTGGGTGGTGCCTAAGGGTTGCCAGCTTCGATTCTGATGTGCCTGGCAACACCAAAACACTCCACTATTTATGTGGAAGGGTGGAAGGGGCAACCCGGCATCTAAAGGGCCCCATAGAAATTTCATTTTCATTTTCGCAGGTGAGAGCGGCAAATTTGCAGAGAGAGACGAGAGAGAGAGAGAGCATGCGCTAGTAAGAGAGAGTATTTGCACAGAGGGGGGATGGTCATTTTATTTATTTGTAAGGGGTTGCTGCAAAAGTTTCGTTGTCGCAGCCGGAGACGGCTCCACGCCAACGAAGCCACAACAGCATCCAGTTGGAAAATGTACGCGCAGTCAAACGCATCGGAAAGCGCGTGTCGAGCGAAAGCAACGTAGAAAACCCGAATAACCGTGTTGACAAAAAACAACAAAACTTCACAAATACAAACATACAACAACACACACACACACACACACACACACACACATACAAATACAGATGAGTCGCGTGCTGCCCTTGCCCACTGCCCCCAACCCACTGTGCGTGTCTATAACGAAAAGAGCATAGAAATTGCCAAAAAAAAAAAAAAAAAGTGGAAGAAGAAGAAGCAAGAAAAGAAAACGAATCAATTTCTGTCGGCTTTTTTGTTAATTGACTCTAATTAGCTACTGAAAGTTTTCAACGTGTTCGGTTTTTGTTTTCGTCATTTTCGCACACGTGAAATTCAACGCAACCTTAAAGTGAAACAAGTGCAAAAGTAAATATATACTATGAGAAAAGCTTAAAGTTCGCGTTGGTCAGAAGGCAAAGGCAAATGCCAGCCATATAAATAAATGGCTTTGACTTTTGGTCTTAATGGACGCGTCACTTGCATTGATTAATTGTTGCTATTTTGACCTTTCCACACCAGCCAGCAACAAGCCAAAGCTCATACATTTGTATATATTATAGTTCGGGAGCTGTGGCGCCCAACCAAAATTAATTTCAAGTGCCCCAACAACAACTAACACTTCAATAGCCGCTGCATTAAGCCCACTCACAATTCAGTCAAGTGGCAAGACCACAAAAAAAAAGTAAAAAGAAAAACCAGCTAAAGGAAAAAAAGCCAGTCCATAAAATACAAAGCAAAAGCAAAAGCAAAAAAAATGGAAAAAAAAGAATAGGACTGGAAAGCGCACTATTGACATATATACGCGCATTCAGAAAGCACTCAGAACCGCGCTCGATTTTTTGTTGTTGTATTTTTTTGTGCTCCGTGAAAGAAACGCCGCATAATCAAAGCTAAGACAAAACAGGAAATTCACTTATACACTCTCCGTACTCACACACTGAGGAAATGCGCGCTGTTGAGCTTTTGAGTTTTGACATTACATTTTCAAAACACAGATTCCAATGCGCTCTCGCGCGCTCTCAGCTTTCATTCCAGTTGTCCTGTGCTCTCTCTCTCTCTCTCTCTTTTCTCGCACTCTCTTGCACTCTCGCTGCGTAGGCGCTAAAAGTTCTGATGCTGATGCACAACAACAACAACAACAATGCCTCGATAATGACATGTATGAGAATGTAAACAAATGCAGAACGCGTCTAAACAATACAATTATTATTATTGTATTAACATGCACCGTTACCTTGCGCTGCGCCTCAATACAAAGAATAGCTAGCAAATGGTTACAAGGCTCTGTTTTATAGTCCATACTATATTCCAACGACATTAGAAATTGTTATTGTCAGGCATTAAATTACGGATTCAGTCAGAGAGCAAGGAAAATTCTATTGTTTACGAGCATGCTATGAAATGGAACACCAGTAAGAATTATTAGACAAAGAATATAAAATAGAAATGGGCATTCCTCATACTTTTTATGGTCGCTTGGAGACCGGTAGAATCTAATCAAGTATTAAATATAAAACTGATCGAGCTTGAATAAAATATTTATATTCTCATCATAAATCTTATCAGCTGATAAGCAAAATGTGCATTTGATATTGTGCAAAAGAAATTATGTGAGTAATATTTTTGCATCAGCCAAACAGGTGTCAATTATTTTTAATAAAGTTTCCAAAGAAGTTAAAGTTAATAACTTCAAAATAATCAGGCATATCATATTTTTTCTTTATTATTGCCCAGTCTTAACCGCATGAAATTCGCTAAGGATGCTCAGCTTCAGTTTCAAGTGCTGCTCGAAAGCAGACACACACAGATACAACACACAAACACACACACACACAGAGAGGAACAAACACACCCACTGAATGTTGGTACAAAAGCCGACAAAGCATCCACAAAATATATATATTTTTGGGGGTTGAAATTTTTTGGGCGTTGAAAGCGCTTTTCACTAATTCAATGCGACATTGAAATTGCGAGCTAGCGAAAAACTGCAGACATCGCAGACGAGAAAATGGATATGGAAATGGGAAACGACTAGACGGGATGCCGGCTGGTGGCATAGTGGTAGCAGTAGTAGCATCGGAGTCCAGACCGGAAGGGCGGCAGCTTTTGGCGCCTGGCCCAAAAAAGAAAGAGGAAAAATAACAAGAAGACATGCCGCTTGGGGGAGAGTTTTGTGCTCTCAACATTTTCCACTTTTCTTTATGCTTCTTCATGTTTTCGGGGGGTTAAAGTGGGTGGAATAAATTACGATTATTTGTACGCCAGATTATCAAGTCGTCGCTTCAATGCGAATTGAGAGAAGAGTTTTTCGGCTCTGTCAATTTCAATCTATTTACCTAAAGTAAGAATCCTTGTGGGCCAACATATTCAAAGTTGGCTTCATAAACGTGGCCAGAAGTATATTAAATATGTATAAGGTGGCAAACACGTGGCTTGGCTTGGCTGACATGGAAAAAGGGTTCGAAATTGACCAGCAATCAGTTTTAGTGGCACATATAAAATTCTGATTTCATTTAACCCGAAAAAAAGTAGCTTAATTTACTCGAACGGTCTATGTGGCGTATGAGCATTGTGTATTGAAAGACGCGGCGTTTTAGCAACGCAGTCAAGTTAACGTATTGGCCGGAAGACAAAGAGAAATCGGCCCCGTTAAGATTTCGGTCGTTGGCGGTGGCCGAAAAGGCTCAAGAATTTGGCGGCGCGAGCGTATCGAAATGACAAATGATCCAGATTTAGATGATTGTGCATTTCTATCAGGTAAACGAAACTTTATTCCAAACTAAAGTACTGTACTTTCATTAAAGTACAAAAACAAACATTCTTTATTTGCTTTTTTACCTGTATGCAATTAAATGCGAGACGTGTGCAAACAAATGACGTTCAAATATTTACATTATTTAATATGACTTTTTTCTCCTCTCTCTCTCTCTTTATTGGTGACTTTAATTACATTTGCCAGGTGGCGAATCGAGCGGTGGCCGCCAGACGCGTACTGGAGTCGCTGTCTGCTCGCAGAGACGCGCCCTTCTCGTTGCCGGCATCGTCCTTGGCTCCCTGCTGCTGACGGCCATTATCATTGCCTACGCCGGACCGCAAAATGGTAGGTTGCACTGTTCATATTTGCATTTCGGTTGCATTTCTTTGCTTTTTCATTTTTCAGTTTGTTTTTTTTTTCTGGGTTTTTTGTTTAATTTCATTGCCACCACAACAACAAACCGGCGTTTTTCGAGTCGGTTTATTTGTGTATCTCGTTCCTTTTACCCTCTGTCGGATGTGTTTTTGAGTTTATTGCCCAGAGCAGGAGTTTTGACATGCTTTTGTGTACATTCAGAGAGTTGTATACTTTAGGCCGAAAGATAAACATGATAATAAACAAGATAAGCTTTTTGGCAATCTGAAAACAAACTACCAAATATTTTTCACATTTAAATTTTTCGGCATACGTAAGATGAATATTAAGTAACAAGCACTTAAGAAGTTGTAAAAGTTTTCAAAGCAAACTTGTTGCTAAACGAAACACCCAAAAACTAAGAACCTAAATATATTCAAAAGTTTACTTTGTGAACATCAAACACTTGATGTTTGCAATTTAGGCA
Source organism: Scaptomyza hsui (assembly GCA_018152825.1). NCBI lineage: Eukaryota > Metazoa > Arthropoda > Insecta > Diptera > Drosophilidae > Scaptomyza > Scaptomyza hsui. Next base: position 1,752,669 of record JAECXO010000004.1, on the reverse strand, counting down.
ATCTTTTTAAACACTTGCTAAATCTTTTTGCTGCAACAAACTGCACAATAATCCATATTCAAATCAAATCATATATAATAGCATTAAGTTGATGAAGGTTATAGTTACATATATGCTTTGCTTTGCTCCATGGCATATATAGTCACATATATAGTATAGTCTGTTGTAATATGCTTTTAATAGTATTAACACAAACCAAATACCATTATAATATGCTGGGCATATGCAGACTGGACGGGCTGGGGGTCGCTTTGTGGCAAGTTGCATGTTGCAAGAGAAACACAGCTGGGGCATGTAAGGTCGTGTGTTGGGGGTGGAACTAAAACTCCAGCGGTGCCCATATCGTTGCAAAATGTATGCAAAGTACAAACATACACATAAACTTTGTGTTGCATACTTAATGGGGCTACATGCATTGAAAGCTAATTGCATTACGGAGCCAAAGCGTCAGTGTGAGTGACACAAAGAGTGTAAGAGTGTGTGTGTATAAAAACAACACTGTGTAGCCGGCTTGTTAAACCAATTAATGCCCTTAGCTCACATTAATTGATTCCCTATAGGCCAGCTTGAAATAGGCTAACAAAAAATGGCTAAGCTTTTAATACTACGCATCTGTTCATAAGTGATAAAAAAAATATACTTATATAATTTTGTTTTATGTATAATCGAACTAATATATATATATATACCTACTATTAAGCAATATATATATAAATAAATATGTATACATAATTTGTTTACCAACTTTTAATTTTTTTTAATACTGTTGTTTCTTTGTTTTTTTTTTCTGTAAAACAAAATATTATATATTCATATTTTATGAACAAATTTCTCTTAAATGCTTGTTTGATTGGTAAAAATGTGAGTAACAAATTTTCCAACCCACTTCTTCTAACCGGTAAATAACACTCAAAACCAAATAAAACAAAATAAATATACATATATCTACATATGCATAGTATATTTACAATATTATCTGTCGGCATGTTGCTGTCAATCGTTTGTTGTACTTATAAACATATTTTAAACATCCCTTCTAAATGTTCCTGTTCTTAGTCTATTTATTTTACTATTTATTAATATTTTAAAAACTCTCTTAAGTGTTTTACAGCGCAAAATTCTCAACTTAAATGGTTCATCATATCATTCTTATACAAAACTAGCATCATTTGCTTGACATATTTTAAGAGTAGTGTATTTGTTATCAACTTCTTCCGTTCTTCATGAAATTAAAAATCTACTATATATCACAAGCAGCTAAAGTTAGTTAAGAGTTTTCTTGAATCTCTATTTTAAGAGTTTCTTATCTTTTATGTAAATATGGTACAAAAGTTTTTTTAAACAGTTGAGAAAAAACATTAAAAACATTTCAAGGTCTTAGAACATCTCATTTGTTGTCAAATCATCAACAAAAACTGGCCTTCCACTTAAATAAAATATGTATTAAATTCCCATGACTAATAGTGTAGTAAGAATTTCTTTCAACTCATGCGATTCAGACTAGTTTTAAGTTTTCTACATTATTTCTAAAGTTTTATATCTCTTTGTATTCAACTTTTTTGTGTTCTTTCCCCCTTATTAGATGTGCTAGCGCACCTAGACAAAAGAAAAAACCCCCTATTTGCTCCAACCCGCAGTCTACAAATTGTATGCCAGCTTATTATAATTTAATCCCCTAGCGCTATTTAAAGAAACCCTCTCTCTTTTATAAGTTTTGTTCTCTTTGTTAATCGTGTAAAACACAGTTGATTAACAACAAGCATCAATGTGCTTAGACACAAACTCCCCCCGAGAAACCCCACAATAAACAAAATTCCTATCAATCTGTATCTCAATGTGGCATTTGTGTGTTTGACCTTTGCAGACTGTTCGTGTGCGTCTAAAACATCGACTGACTATGAAACGGATGAAGAAAACAATACACAGCCCTTCAATCCGATTGCAACGAACGGGGAACCCTTCCCCTGGCTGGAAAAGACGCTGCCAACCAGTGTGAGACCCATGCGCTATATGGTGACGATACACCCCAATCTAACGACACTGGACGTAAAAGGTGAGTGCTGCACGCAAACGCTATTATGATTCCCTAATGCAATGGCTAATGCAATTTTCCGGTAGGTCAAGTAACCATCGATCTGTTCATCGAGAAGGAGACCAACTTTATTGTGCTGCACATACAGGACCTGAATGTAACGGAAAAGGTGAGTAGTCCTCCCCCTCTTTTTCAGTACGCTTTAGCTAATTGCATTTCCATTCTACAGGCGCTGGTTACACCCGGTCCCAAGGGTTATGCCTTGAAGATAGTCAAGGTATTGGAATTTCCGCCACGTCAGCAATTTTACATTGAGCTTAAGGAGAAGCTTAAGAAGAAATCCAATTATACTTTAAATTTGCGCTGGTATTCGAAGTTGAATCCAGAACCGGAGGGTTTCTACGTGGACCAGTATGAGAGCTTCAATGGCAGGGAACGGTAAGACATGAGGACTTCTTTGAAATATAAAAAAAACCTATAATAATCCCAAATCTCGTTTTAGTCTGCTTGCTGCTACCGTCTTCAGGCCGAATGGTGCTCGTCGTGCCTTTCCCTGTTTCGATGAGCCGCACGTTCGTGCCCCGTTTCGTGTCTCCGTGTTTCGTGATCGCTTCCACATAGGTCTTTCCAATTCCATAGTGCATACCACTGAGGATGTGGGTTTCTATATGGGCACGGGACTGGTGAGTAGTAATCAGAACTTGATCCCAAGCTGACCTTCATATTGTTATGATTAGCATAATTCATCTAAGGGCTTAGGTCAATTGCTTATCAACTCATTACAATTTTGTTAATTTATTTCTTTCCTCAGCTCCGCGATGATTTTATTGAGACGCCTCCACTGCCCGCCGATGCCGTTGCCTGGGTTGTCAGTGATTTTCAGCGGGAATCGTTGCAACCCTCGGCTGCCTATATACCGACGACAGTTGCACCTGCCACCGCTGGCAGTGGCAAGAAGCCTTCCCAGCTGAACAATTATACGCAATTGAAGAGCAAGAATCCGCCGGTGCGGAATATCACTGCCTTGACGCACTCGCTCAATGTGAACCTGACGCCTTTTCACAATGTCAGCTCGACGACAACAACAATGCTGCCTATAGCCATTAATGGGAATGGAAGACCCTCCAATCTGACTTCGTTATCGCAGTCGACCAGCTCCTCCATTAAGAGAGCTCCCTCGTACACATTCTATGCTCCGAGGGATTTACTGCCACGCTCCTCTTTTATTCTACACACATCGCGGGATGTTTTGGAGTATCTGCAGAATTGGTTGGACATCAGTTATCCCTTGACCAAGGTGGATTTTGTGGCCTTACCTTCCCTGGATCGCAATATGATATCCTCCCTGGGTCTGGTCACATTGAAGACCTCTTTCCTCACCGATCCCAATTCGATTACATCGGAACAGTATCAGTTTAGTGCTCTTCGCATTGCGGAGGCAATGGTGAGACAGTTCTTTGGTGGGATTACCTCGAGGAAGGTGCTCAAGGACGTCTGGCTGTGGGAGGGTCTCATTCAGTATCTGGGCATCCATGCCCTGGCTCCTCTACAGAACAGTTGGCCCCTCCGTGAGATGTACCTACTCAAAATGGCAACGGCTGCTTTGGATATCGATGCCATCCAGGGCTGGGACAGTATTATGAATGGAACGCGACACGATGGCAACAACGAGGATTTCTTTGTGCAGAAAACAGCTGCCATTTTCTCCATGCTGCACACGGCTATTGGAGAGGATCGCTTTAGGGTCTGCCTTGGCACCTTCCTCAAGTTGAACCGGTTTAAGACCGCTGAACCAACAGATCTCTGGACAATATGCACAAAGAAAGCGAACGGTTCGAAGAATATCAAGGACATGATGACCCTCTGGACACATCAGCCCGGTTTTCCACTACTAACCGTAACCAAGTTGGGTAACAGCATTTCCATATCGCAGCGACCCTTTAAGCCAGCCGAGTTTCTGGCCATACACGATGACTCCTATGACGGCAACAACTACAACAAGACGACGGTGAATGCCACAGATATGCCCAGCACTGTGGCACCCACACATGCCAGCAAACACAAGAATGTGCCACACATGAAGTGGATATTCCCAGTCACCTACGTTACGGATATCAACAATGTCAGCGAAACCCTTTGGATGCAAAATATCGATGGTGAGTAGGAAAAACCTAACTGAACCTGGAACCTTTTCACTCCAACTTTCCAACTCTTTCAGTAACTTTTAACGTTCCGGAGAATGTGAAATGGATTAAAGTGAATGCCATACAGAACGGTTACTATCGCGTTGTCTACAACGATGATAACTGGGCGGGTCTCATCGAGGAACTATCCACAAACCCCAAACGTTTTAGCAGCGAGGTTTGAATCCATAATTCTCCTACTTTCTTTGACTAATCCAACTCCCTTGTAGGATCGTCTTGGTCTACTCTCGGATGCTTTTACACTGTGTCCATGCCAATCTATTGCCCTGTGAGATTACCATGAACATGATTCAGTATTTACCCAGTGAAACGCATTATGGTCCTATGGCATTGGCTGTACGGCATTTGGAGAAATGGCGTCGCATCTTGAAGTATTCCGAGTGTTTCCTGATGCTCAGTGAGTTTATAAAGATGAAAATATCAACGGTTATGGAGAAGGTGGGATGGGTTGATGAGGGTGATGTGGCAACCAGGTGAGTTGAAATATACTAAGTATCTTGATGAGATTATTATTATAAACTTCTTGATAGGCTCATGCGTCCTGAGGTTCTACTTGCTTCGGTGCTTTGGGAGGACATTGACAGCATTACAAAGGCTAAGAACATGTTGAATCAGTATTTGTACTATAATGGATCTGCCATATCGCCGAATCTAAGAGAGGTAAGTTTTACAAACTACTCTTGAAGTTTTTCCTTACAAATCCCCTTCCTTTTCAGGTGGTCTACACTGGTTCCATACTATCCGGTGAGTACATCTATTGGCAGCACTGTTGGGAACGCTTTGTGACGCTCCAGCGCACCTCGGAAACCTTTGTGGAGCGCATGCAGCTGCTGAGAGCCTTGGGCAGGACCAAGGATGCCTGGCTACAGAATCGCTTGCTCTCGCACGTCACAATGCTGCCCACCGAGGAGGTGGTCCAAGTGCTCAAGGCCATTGCGGGCACGCCCACGGGAGGAGCGATGGCCTGTCGCTTCCTCCAGGCCAAATGGTTTGAGCTGGAGAAGCGCCTCGGAGCGGGCACCATTAGCTTTGCCAAAGTGATATCGGCCATAACGCAATATGGCGCAACGAAATTCGATTACGATGAGGTAAGAAGGAAGTAACTAATTCCTGATAAAGTTAATCCATAAATCTTATATGTTTTCAGCTAAAATCCTTGGTACATCGTTTTGGACGTGGTCAAGGCATGTCTGTGCTGAATATGACGTTGAGCAGTGTTGCCTCCAATGTTGAATGGGTGGCAAGATCACAGACAGCGCTCTACAAATGGGTGGAAAGTAATTTGCATTCGCATCGATAAAGGATTTTATTATTTCTTAGAACAAACAATTTTAGTTAATTTTGTTTCTGTGGTCTTGGGAGTTGAATATACAACTTCCTAACTCATTTGTAATTATGTTCCTCTGCAACAAACAAACACATGCAAAAATAATCAATATAGTTTCTGAAGTTATGCATAAATCAAGAGTACTTACTAAAATAATAATAACCATATCATTGCCATACACACTTGCCATTTTTGCGATATATATATATACCTATTGACAGGGTTCTTGAGATCTCCATTAGTATGTTGTGTTTTGGGTTTATTCTTCCTACTTGAGATTTAGTTAACACACACACACACACACACACACACACATTCAACTGTAAATTAAGTAAAGAAAATGAAGCAAACACACCAATCTCTTAAGTACTTATACACATTTAAATATATATACTATAGGAATGCCATTTTTCTATAATCTACAACTGAACATAAAGATATTTATCTATATTGTATATGTATGTATATTTTACAAAAACCAAAAAAAAAGCATATTTAGATCCAAGTAACATAGAAAATAAGGCAAAACAGATTAACATATTTTTTCAGACAAACTCAAGAAAAAAACGAAAAAAAAATATACGAAAAAAAGGAACAACTATATAAAAGAACATTAAACATAAAAAAAAATATGATAAATGTATAGCGTATTTATATATGTATATTAGTTACATAAGTCTCGTTTATTAATCAGTATGCTGTGTGTGTATATGTAAATGTATATGTGCGCATGGATATATCACAGAATTCTTCCTTATTCAACAAACAAACAAAAAATGCCATTATAATGGATACAAACGATATTATAGCTCCATAAAAAATGATAAACTACATGCATGATTGTACATACATTAAAGCATTGTAGAGCAGCAACATTTTTTGCTAGAACTCAGACACTTTTTATTTATGCACATAATATTATTATTATTATTAATAATAGGTACCTTATTGTGTATTTTTATGTGTACTTGATTTTGAAATTATGTAATTCTTTTTTAGCTTGCTATCAAAGGTTTTAAAATAGTACTTGCCTCTTGAACAGTGGTCGCTAAAAGTCATGATCTTCAAATAATATAAATTTCTAAATGTTTAATTTTTTGCACAACAAATTAAATATTTGAAATGTAGAGAAATTTTAAAAATTTGTATGGTTGCTATAAAGATTTTAATCTCGGAACAGTTTAAATATATATTTTCGATACCTTAATTATTTAAGAAAATAGTCGTCCTTAGAACAGAGTCTTACAGGCTTAGGAAAGTTTATAAAGACAATCCAAAACAAAAGTAATATTATTTTATGTCCTTTTCATAAGTTTAAAATTTTTGGAAAACATTATTTTTAACGTTCCAACTATTTTTATTGGCTTATTGGTTTATTCTAATCGTATTTTATTATTGCTGTTTGCATTACAGCTTCGGAAAGTTTTGTTGAGAATTTAAGGAAATACCAACAACATCTGGATGGGGGGCACAACAACAAATGTGAGGGCCACTTATCGCTTTACTTCAAAAGCAAGGCACATCTTGACTTATTATCATTTTTTTTTTGTTCAACTTCAAGAGCTTGCTTATGAACAGTATAAAGTAGCGCTGATAACCGCTGAGCACTCGGGGTGCTTGATTGGCCTGCGCCATATAAACATATATATGTTAATATTAGTATCATGTATGTGTGCAAAGTTTATCAGTGTCGAGTCTGGGGATCGCTTGTCTCAGTGTGATTCTGTTTTCTTTCTCATATTGGTCAAAATCTTCTTTTTTTGTTTGGCATGCTAAATTATTCCCAGTTCTTGTTTGCTTTGTGGCTAGTTGTGCTTTTATTTGCTAAATACTAAGACTAACTCAAAGATACTCGAACACGTACAATCTGCTTAGATACGTGTATTTACATACATACATACATAAATATGATAAAAATAGCAGTAACAAAAAAAATGCAACAAACTTTAGTAGCTAACCAGGAAACAAGTTTTGGAGCGATTTTACTGTTTTCGAGAAATGTATAAACCTAAACAAAACAACAGCAACATACCGAATACAAACATACACTAAATAAAAATGTCAAGATTTAGAAAGTTTTACAAAAATCATCTACCATAGTCTAACAATACTATTGAAAAGCATTCCTTCGATTGGAACAAATTGTTGGTTCGATGTAAATATTTATTTATGATTTATTGTATTTTTATTTTCCATCAGTTTTGGCTTCACTCATACCCTTTATCTAATTGTATACTTGCGCATATCCGTCCACATATGTATGTATTTGTTTACATTTCGGATTGATGAATACAATTAAAATTTTACTTAAAAAAACCCCCCACTTAGTTAGCCCCTTTCAATTGCGAATTAACAAAAATTCTAGTTAATTTTATTAGATGAAATTTATTTGCGATTCTACATAAGCCTAACCTAAAATGAAATTTTTGTATTGTACTATCACCTTTTATAAGAAAATTGAGTAGAAGAATAGTAGATGGAAAGCAGGCAAAGCAACTTTAAAGACGTAAATCTAATTGTATGAAAATATATATATTTATGTATATTATTAAGTCAAATGGGAATACATATAAATAAAATGATAACTAATATGTAAAAAAAAAATGTATGAAAATTTGAATTTTATTCACTTCAGTTGGGTAAGTCGAATACTCTGTATTTCTTTTAACTATTGCATAAAAAAACAATCAATAGTATCAAGCTTTTAGATCAATTGTTAGTTTTAACAACACATTACTCATACGCAATGGCGTATCAATCAAAAGTATTGATAGCTTAAAATAAAAAGAGTATTCAATGGGAGTTTTGAAAAGCTTAAAAATAAATAACTGTGACTATTCACACAGCAGAAGCTACAGATAATGTTTTACAGCTGTTTGTTGCCAAAAATAATAGATAAGATAAAATTGTCGCCATAAGTAAGATAAATTAAATATGCGGCATATCTGTTACCATTTTGTTTATAACAACCAGGGTATCTAGCAGTCTAGCTCCGTTACGTGCTATTTTTATCTTTGCTGGTTACTTTACCGTGTTAGAATATCTGACAGAATTGAAAAAATTATGACAAACAGCTCAATTAATGCTATCACTCACCCACACACGGCCAAAAGAACTCTCTTCGCTCAATCTCTCTCAGTCGTTCAACAATATCAGCAGAGAGAGAGAGAGAGCGCACTTGTTTGTTATTGCTTTATTTTTATCTTGCCGCCAACGTCGCGTGTCGTTGTCGTCGTTTGTTTGGCACCCGAGGAAAGCTCGCGCCGACTAGCCGACCGACCGACCGACCAGCTGACCGACCGCAACCGATTAGCGCCATTCGCTTTGGCCGCTCAGTATATTGTGAACCGTACTGTTAAACGCCAACAAGCTGATTTGCTGCGCTCCTCCGTCAAGCTTTTTATTTGATATACGCACCTGTGGAATGTTGTTTTGAAACTTACGTTAACGCAAAAACTAATACGTGAAAAGCTCCTCTGTCAATCCAAGAGTCTGCTGCGCTCAGAAAAACAAACAAAAACAAACAATTATAAACAAAACTGATATATAAAACCCCAAAGCGGAAAGTGAAAAACATCTTCTATGTATGTATTGTGTACATAATAAAACTATATGAATTAAAATAATATTTGCCAGACACAAAGTTCGCTGTCAACGCCGCCCCACCCCCAACTACACCCTATCTCTTTTAAAACAATCAGCCAAACTAAGCATGTGTAGCGCGCCTTTTTACAATGCCTTAGTGTGTGTGTGTGTGTGTGTGTGTGTGTGTGCAGTGGAAAAATAAAGCATTTATATAAAGTATGCCCAGTGCATCCAGATTGATTGCCCACTGATCGCCATATTAATGCCAATTTGTACAGTGTATATAATTGTGGTTGTGTGTGTGTGTGTGTGTGTGTTTTGTGCTAACAAACAGAGAAGCTTCTTTCTTCCACTTTTAACATACATATATTTATCTAGAATAGAAAATTGGCATTCTGTATAAATTACCGGCATGTGGTCATCGCGAATGTTTTTTTTGTGCTTTGGAGCAGCGCCCTTAACCTCTGCCGTGCACATTAATAAAAACGTCAATCGCAATGTGCTAATTACGAAATACCCTGTAAAAATATAGTGTTATGTGTACTTAACTTAACTGTATCCGGAATCAAGTGTTTGTTTATATTTCGCAAGTTTATTTTAAATGTTTACTTTAAAACGTTAAAGCTTTCAGTTTTTTAGGACTTAATAAATTATTTTAAAGTCTTACTTTATGAAGGTTTCATTAGGTTTGAATTTAAAAAAATCTTTAAATCTTAATAACGCTATTTAAAGAACTTTTAATCTTAATTTTCGCAATTTTAGTTCAAAATATTAGATAAAACTATCATTTACCGAGTATACCCCAACTATTTTCACCCCATTAAAGGGTATAAGTTAAAAATAAATACATGTTTTCATTTGTTGTTCAAGTGAATTTTGCGTAGCAGTAAAAAAAACGAAAATTCTAAACAATTATTACACATTTTAATGAGTGTTTAGCGATTCTGTCAAGCATATCTTACAACACAAGACATGTGATATTAATTACAGCTCTGGTCCACTGAAAGCTACTCTGTATTTCCGTTTCATTTCCCTATGATACACAGTATAAATAATTACTATTTATCTAATTGTTTGTTATTGAATAGTACTCGTATTATTGACACGTTAATATCTAATATCATATATGCTTACAATTCTATTGTGTTTTTTTTAAGACACGTACTCCCCATCGTGTGTGTTTACTTAAAGATGTAATTGCCTAAGTCAATAAGGGAACGTTTTGTACTTTGTGCGCGTTTGGTAAATACAAACAAATAATAAAATGGGGATTTTTTTGATCTTCTACACACTTGTTTAAGTGTGTAATTCTCGGGATTTGCTTAAAGTAAAAAAGCGGCACAAATTTTAAACAAAACTGGTTTTTGCAGTCGCCTTAAGCTTAGTTAATTTGCATTTGTTGACAATGCTCTCGAGTGGTAAATTTTTGGCCAATTTCATCATTTGCATAGATGCCGACATGATCAGAAAGCTTCCAAGAGCTTTCCCCCTTTTAGAAGATAAGTTAGATAAGTGTTCAATTAAAGATATGCGTTCAATTTGAACAGCATCTCTGGACTTTTGATTTACTCAAGCTTGTCAAAAACAAAAAAGCTTCACATGAGTCACAATTCACCACAGCATAGAGCCTAGGGTAACATGGAAACAAGACGCTGTAAATTATACAACTAGAACTCTGCTATTAAAACTGACCACCTATTAAAAACGCATACTTAGTATTTCACTTAATTATTTTAAGACTAGTATAAAGCTATTCCTTAAAAAAAAATCAGACAATCATGTGCTTTGAAATAGCTAAGACAAGCTTAACGAAACTGATAAAACTGGTTTTTGCAACGACATTTATATATTTTTCATAATTGATTTAAGAAGCCGGACAAAGCGATTATAATCAATGAATGAATCAAGGCCAAAGATAGTTGATAATGAAATTATTAAATAATAAAACATGTGCTTTTTTTATAATATAAAAATATTCCCATTTTGAGTTAAGTTATATAATTTTACACCAAAAAAAAAAAATAGTTTGATTTATTTTAAAATAATTTATAATATAGTGGAGTTACCTCAGACCATAAATGGAAAATAGCAATCAATTTAATTAATAAATATATGTATATTTGTTCAGACTACCCCTTGTCTAATCAAAAATGTTTAAGTGTCGCTGCGCCACTTATCAATATTCCGACTTAACGACGATCTTATCGTTCACACATGCTTATAAAATATTATTATGGTAGGAATGGTTTAAATGAGGGTTACTCGATTTTGAATATAATTGCGAAATATTTTCCACTTTTACATGTGTTCCTATCATATTAAGTATTTGTTATTTTTTACATTTTTTCTTATCATATCTTTAATTAAAACAAACAATTTATTTATACATGTATGTAGGTATTTTGATGACATAATACACTACTTATTGTTTACGCAGATATACAACATTTTTTTCTAACCGATTGAACGCTTTCTATGACGTACATACAAATTTAAATTTCAAATTAAAGCTTCAACAATCTTCGTTAACTTTTTCGAATAAATCAAGAGCTTAATTTCTTTTGGGATTTTTACTTAATTTATGAAGTTTCATTTGTTATAAAAACAAATGCTGCTTTAAAAAAAAAACTTTTATATCCTTTCCAAATTTTTCTAAGTGTACGTATATACCCAAATAGATAACAAACTACGTTTGTATGAGTTTATAAGCCTGATAGGCAAAGACTTCGGTAGGGAGAGCCGGAAAATACCCCCCGCTGAATAATCAGTACACATGGCTGATAATGAGACATACACGTATGCGCTTGCAAATATACATATTTACATACACGTGCGCACATACATATATATTAATAATTACAAGTAAAAACTCAATTTTAACATACTTCAAAGGTTTGCCAGTATACCTATTATTATGGACATGAGTGTATATATTGTTATCTTATTTTGGCACGTTAAGCGAAATTCAAACAAAATACATACATACATATTGTACTATTCTGTGTGTGTGTGCAATGTTTATTTTTCATATTTGTATTTGCAGCTGTTGACTCATAACGGTTGATGATAATAGCAATACACCATGATCGATTTGGAGGATTTACCCAGAATGCAATCGCTGTCGCCGGTGAAGGAGTTGGAGGACTACGATCCAAGTCTGACCCAATTAAATCCGAAGAAGATAGTTAAGGCGATGCCTAAGCTGCTTATCAAGCCAACTGTGGCAACAACCCCGGCTAAGTTGCCAACAACAACAACAGCAACACCAACAATAACAGCAATAACAACAATAATACCAACAACACCACCAGCCACCACAACAACAATTATACCAACAACCCCTAAAACATCTTTGGAAACGCCAACAATTCAACGGAATACGCTTTACTTTGGTTTTAATTTTAATACGCTGGTAAGCTTGTAAATTTACTTATTCCTCTTTTATGGTAAATTGCGGGCACAGGTGAATTCAAATAATTCTCTCAAAATTGTTCTCAACAGCATCGTCACATAGCAAAAAAGCTTTGAAAGCTCAGTTAGAGATCACACCACTTTTCATCAATTTTATGCGCATTTTGTTGAAATATGTAATTAGCTACTAAGTTGTTTTTTTTTTTAATCAGTTTTCACCACTCCGAATAAGCTTGTTTATAATAACAGCAAGTTAGCAGATCTTTTGAGCTTTAACAGTAAGTTGACAGCTCAACTGAGCAATAACAGTGCCATTTTGAGTAAAAGCTCCAAGCCATAACATGCTAATGTTACATCGCTAACAGAACTGAGCTTTATAGCATAATTGCTATAATTTGTATTTGTTGTTTTAAAAGTGCGGTGAGCAGACGTCTGTCAGACGTTCGCTGAGTCGTGCAGAAATTGTGAAAATAATAACTAAACCAACGCAAGTTAACAAAAAAACACGTTTTTATGTATGTTTGTGTGCTATCGCATTTGCTATATGTAAGCTAACGAATACGCAACGCAAAGAGAAAGTCGCAATAATTTCTCAAAGGCGAATAATAACCGAAAGAAGCCGCGTAAAAGTGCAAAATGAATAACAAGCTTGTTTGTGTGTGTGAGAGAGAGTCTCAATTGTGTGTGTTTAACCGGAGAAACATTTAATAACTCGTGTTTTTTTGCTGTTTTTAAACAAATTGACAACTTTGCAATAAGGCAAATCTAAATAAATGCAAGCTCATTGTGATGTGGTGTGTTGGACAACAACAGGCTAGCAACAGAGTCAAAAGCCACTCAATTCAGCAATATGTTCTCTCTTTCGTTTACTGCTTGCTTACTGCGCTCAGCTGACATGTTGCAAGCTGCATAAAATCTAACGAAATCGCAGTTTGATAAATATTTGTGATGCAAAGTTCAAGCGCGCGCGCTCCAACTGAGCAGTAATTACAGAATTGTTGTTCTGGAAGTTTCTATTTCGTTACCCTCTTCAAGCTGCAAAGAAAACATGAAAATTTCGTAAAATTTATATCCGTTGTTTACACGGTCTGTGATTGTGTGTGTGTGTGTGTGTGTGTGTGTGTGTGTGTGGGCGTGTTGTGGGTCGCTCTTGTTCTTCAGCTTTGGCTGTTGCTGCTGCTGCTGTTTGTCTGATTTGTTGTTTTCGCCTTGATATGCATTTGACATGTGGTGTGTTTGTGTGTGTGAGTGTGTTTGTGTTGGAAGAGCTTTGATTGCCATAAAAGTTTAATTATTTTGCATTTAATTAAAAGAATGAGTTAATTGATGTCATGCATTTCAACATACGCACATACGTACATACGTGTACGTTTGCTCGTGCTGCTCTCCGAGAAACTGGCAAAAACAAAAAAAAAACAACACAGCAGTTGCCGTTGTTGTTAGTGTGAGTCAGAGACTGGCCAAGAGGCACAAGCAGAAAATGGCGATAAAAGCAAACAATGAAATAAACGGCAATGTGCAGGCATAAAGCATAAAGCATAACAAGCATTGGCATTGCAAAGTAGACAAAAAGAAAACAACAAAAACAAACGGTTTCTTTAAAGCTTAAACAAATGACGATTTCACCACACACACACATGCACGCATACGCAAAGTGCGTAACAGCTTGTCAGCAGAGTGTTTGACAGTGACAAAAGTAGACATTGGTAGTTAACATTGACGCATGCAATTTCAGTTATGCAGGTGTATGAGTGTGTGAGACATTATTGAGAGTTTTGTGTTTTTTACGTGCGCAATAAAAAAACGTTCGGCATTGGAAAGTGATAGAACGAAAGTCCATTGGCCAAGTTCAAGGACGTCGTTCGCGCAAATACAATAAGAACAACAACAACAACACAATCAATTTTCAATTATTATAATCCACAGCGTAAAAAGCCAAACAGCGTTTTTTTTGCGGCTAACAAATGTTGATTTATTAACCATACAAAAAATAAATTAATACAAGAAAAATATAACAAATTGAAACAGCGTGCACTTTGGAAATTAAAAGCAGAGCAAACAAGTGAAAGAGCGAGAGATAATAAGAAACATCAACGTCGACAGCGACGTCAACGGCGTGCGCTGTCGTTTAACACAAACGGTAAAATATCATTCACCTACAGCTTTCTGCAGCAAACAGCAGCAACAACAACAATAACACACAACATTTACTGCGACGCAGTTTTTACCGTTGAAGAAGAGTCAGCAGAAGCAGCGGCAGAACGGCAGCGTCAGCAGCGCTTCTTGTAGCCGAAAAGGCGAACTGAAATTGTTGTGGAGAATAAGGTGAGTGCACTGCCAAAAACACACTCACAAACATATAAATGCATACGCATACGCATACCATCTCATTCTCGCCCATTAACTCACTCAGTTAAACGCGCGTTAAAAGCTTTTTGTGCAGTACATTTTGTATTTGTTCCTTCGATGCTGATTTGTTTGTGCAAATCGAACATTGTTTTATTTCACTAAATATACGCATGTATGTATGTATGTATGTATGTATATTGGTATGCAGCCCCTTTGGAACAAAGAATGTTTATATTGTTTTGTCTTTTGGGCTCTAAATATGATTTTCGGCCACCTATTCGACTCTCCTTGAACTTGCTTTTTTGCCTTTTTACATTTTTTTTTTCGCTGTGTGCGTCTCGCTTGTCTAACCCCCTTGTCCCCGCCCTCCCATGTGTCACAAAATTTTATCAAAGACCTTGAACAAGTTCAAGTTCACGCAGCCTGTCTGTCGCTGTCTCTGTCTATCGCATGTTGCGCTATTTTTGGGCAACGCAAAAGCCGAAAAGTGGGAGGGGGAGGTGTAGGTCTGGGGTCAACTGAGGCTGGGGGCAGCCAGACAGACACCACCAAAAAAAAAAAAAAACAGGCTCTGCTTAAGGCGTGTCCCATTAGAAGTGAAATAAATCAAAATTTTTGGGTTTCACACAGAGTAACAATTTAAATACTGCACTTATTCCAAAAAGCTTTTTCTCTGAATTATTTGCTTTGTACGCAGGCGACATGTCAAAAACAGCAAGGACATGTCAAAGCATGAATTATTTTTGTTGACAGTTTCCGTTAGCTGATTCAGATCGATAAAAACTGACGATTGAATTAAAATGAAAATCGATAAACCATAAGTAAGAACACATCTGAGTAACTAGTTTTAGTAAACTTATTTATAAATAGAACAAAAAAAAAAAGAACAATGAAAATAGTCCAAACTTATTTTTACGGAAACACTTTGTGGACTTTATTTGGATTTTAATTTCCTGATGCATTTCCTTGACGAGGTCTTCTGTCTGTTCATAAAAAAAACTCAAT
The DNA here is from genome assembly GCA_018152825.1 of Scaptomyza hsui. Lineage (NCBI taxonomy): Eukaryota > Metazoa > Arthropoda > Insecta > Diptera > Drosophilidae > Scaptomyza > Scaptomyza hsui. The sequence goes on along the minus strand of JAECXO010000004.1, from coordinate 1,736,756 downwards.
ACGTTTAAAACAAATTGTTTTCGACACGCTGATTAGTTAATATACATACTAATAATTGACCTCTATCAATCTATCTACTTGCAGAGAGAAAAACAACAACAAAACACGAGGACATCCACATTTATATAAGAAAGAACATTGGAAACAAAAGTGTTGAACAACGTTATTTATACAGAAGAATTGCGATTTAAATATAAAACTTGATGTCTATAGCATATATGGTCACAAGGAAACGTTATTGAAAGAGAGAGAGAGAGAGAGAGCGGAGTGCTGGCCGGGCGTGTGTGGAGGCGGAGGAGGAGGTGGTGGGGTCAACAACAAAAACAACACCCACACACACACACACACACACACTGAGTCACAAAAGAATCTTGATCTGTAACCTCGCTTGAAACAAAAAAAAAGAAAAAATGATCTCAAACAAGAAATCGTATGCGATGAAAATGTTGCAGCTGGCGTTGGCCTTGAGTCTGCTGCACGTGGATACGGATTATTCGCGGATCCTGCGCCAGCGTCGCTGGGATGCCCAACTGGAGCTGGAGCTGCCCCACGGCGTCGGCTGGGAGCTGGAGATGCTGCGAACCGTGCCCATGATTGAGACCCAGCAGCCGTATGGCAATCGCAAGGGCATGCCGCCACTGCTCGAAGATCTGCTTGGCTTCGATGATGCACTGCATCATGTGGCGGGTGGCGGAGGGGCTGCTGCCGCCGGCAAGGAGTACAAGTTGCCCACGGGCAGCTTTAATGCCAGCACCTTTGTCATGAATCTGCACAACACAACGGGGAACAGTAGCGTCCAGACGGCTGCACTGCAGGATCTGCAGAGTGCGCCGGGCGGTGGCGCCTCAGGAACGGCTGCGGCAGGTGCCGCCGTGGCTGCCACAACGGGCAATGTGGCAGGTGCAGCTGCACTGGGCGAAATTCACATAGATACCACAAATACGAACAATTCGCAAGGATCCGCCCCGGAACTGGACATATTCCTGTCACCCGATCTGCTGCAGGATCAGCGCTCGATTTGGGAACAAAACCTCGCCGATTTGCATGATTATGGCGATCTGCCCTTCAGCAATCCCTACGCCCATCTGCCCCTCAAGGATGGTCAGAACAATACCCAACTGGATCTCAGCCTGGCCGCCTTTCTGCATGGCTTTGCACATCCTCAGGGTGCAGCTGCCCCAAATGCACTCAACGACAGCACGCCACATCCGAGCAACACGGGCAGCTTGACTGTGCAACAATTCGGACCGGATGTGGATGGGGATGAGGAGGAGGATCTGCTGCTGAGTCGTCTCTTTCTCGAGGATGGCACGGAGGATTCGGAGGACTCGGAAACGGCAGCCGCCTGCTCCAGCATTGCGAATGCCTGCGAAGTGGAAGGATTGACCAGCGAGGAACCATTTGGCATCATCAATGAGATCGAAGTTGTCGAGGAGGTAACGTGAACTTGAAAAGTTGTAGCTTCTGTTTTCAAAACAATGTCACTGGATTAAAACTGTGACTTGCTAATGAAGCTTTTGACCTTTGCGTGACTTATTCAAAAGTCGTCAACTCAACTTTGCTTTTAGTTTTCCATTAGTATGTATTTGAATACCATTCGCATTTTATGTAGATCAAACTTTGTGTTTCAAAGTTGTAATTTCTAGTCACGAAAATTGAACAAAAATACAAATCTAATAATATTGCTGCAGGCAGCTCATTATAAAGTCAAATCTCTCTTTGAACTATTGCTACTTTCTAAATAAATATTCCATTAGCATTTCCAGACTCAATCGGGTCATTTCAAAATCGTTTCTTCGTTATTTATTTATTTTTTTTTTTTGCTTAAAATGCATTATGAATATATTAATTAAAAATTATTGTTGTGCATTTTGCAAAAATTAATTGAAACTTGCTTGAATATTTATTTTTATAAATTGCACGCAACATTTGCGTTTTGCTTTCTTTGGAAGTTGTTTTATACCCTGTACTTGAAGGTTTTAAGGGGGTTGTATGAGTCGAAATCTGAAGATGAAAATTTCTTGAGTTCTAAGACAAGCAACATGTATTCTGAATACATTTTAAAGAGCATCCCGCTGTCGACTACTTTGTACAAAGTTTTTGCATTCATTTTTTATTTTTAAAAATCGAAATCCCGAATGCCTTCAAGAAATAACATATGCTTGCCTGCAATCAAATTGGTGTATTTCTTTTTTTTTTCGCAAATTGCAATTTAAATACTTTTGAATGTAAATATTTATATACAGACAGTATTTACATACACATTATATACATACATATATTCATTGTATGGGGTGACTAATATCACTTTTTGTGTTTTTCACATTGACTGTCACAGTTTTATTTTTTTTTTCGCGTGTTTTTTGTAGATCATGTCACGAAATGTTTTCCATTTTCGCTGGTGATGCGATAAATGTGCATTTATGCATATGTATAAATACATTTATTTGTATCTGTGTGTTATATGCATTTTGTATAAATAGCTATGTTTCTAGAGATTGTTGGCTTGGCTGCATAATCAAATGGGTCAATTAGCTGACATTTTTTTGTATGTATTTGTTTGTTTCTATTTAACGCTCACTTTTTCCGAATTGCATTGCGTTTGGCTTTGATTTTTGTCCTTCCATGTCGGACAGCTTTATGGATCAGCAAAACATATTTGTCATTTCACCTTGACTTGTGTTAATTGAAAACAAATGTTATTTGAAATGTCAAATAAAATGGCAAACATTAAAAGTAATTTTCCATGACTATGAAAATAGCACAACCAAAGAAAAAAGCTTTCTTTGCTAATTAGATACACCACTGTGTAGCTTTGATGATTTTTGAAGCAACAGTTGATCGTTTATCAACTCCAGTTTGTCTTCTTTCTCTTTCTCCCTAATTAAGCTCTAGCTTGGTGTTTGTATGAGATGAGGTCACACACTTTTACACACTCATACTTGTTTTCGAGTTGAGTTAATGTCGTCTACCTTATGCTGCTCTTCAAAAGCTTTGCTAATTGTAAGCGTATCTTGCCTTACACAAAAAGAACAAAATACGAAAATACACATACTAACATAAAGCTTTGCGTTTTGCGTTTACCTTTTGTTTGACATTTTCGCATATATTGACAGTTTTGTTATTTTATTTTTTTCTCCGCTGCTTGCTGTTCTTATTTTTGGGGTCTCGGTCTCTTCGCTGCTGCGCATTCATTTCGACGGAATAAATAAACTGGGCAGCAGCAAAAGTTTCGTTGAACTTCGCTTTCATGCGAAGTGAGCTTCGTGTTTATTCTTGTGCCCTTCCACCTTGTCCCACTCTCTTTTCCCAAGGCAACGACAACCATAAAAGCTGTGTTTGTAAAATGCATACAAACATGCATACCTTATGATTATTTTTAAACACGTGATTAATTTGTTAATCTTTTTAATACCTTATATGTCGAGTTGTATATATTTTTACTTATTTTCCGGGTGCCTGTTTGTTTAGTCGCGCCCCTCGTGGCGATCTTGTTGGGCAGCGCCGGTGTTGATAACGTAACAATATAACGCAAACAGCTGTTTTACCGGCATTTTTACACACCACACTTTACAAGTTTTTCGTCATATTCAGCGCGCTCTGGCTCTCTCACAGGCGCTCTCTTCAACTCAACGTATGCGCTCTTCACCTCGCTGTTAATTCAACATGTTAGCAACATTTGTTGCCTATAGTTTGACCTCGCAACATGCTGCCTAGCAAAACACTTAGTTAGGACATCAACCGCACTTTACACTTTTCAACTATGTTGTCGAGCTTTTTGAAGTGATTGCTGTCTTCGATAAAAATGGTGGGATTTATCACTTAGTGGTAGAATTGCGCCTTTGCGACCAATACGGCTAGAACAAAACTTTTAAGTTCGCGTTAAGCGTTAAGCTCGTTTAAGTCAGCGCAAATAATTGGGAAAAAAATGGATAGATTTGGAAATAGTTTGTTGTATTCAATTTAAAATTCTGCATATCATTATTGTTTTTCTGTAGTTCTTATCAGTCAGTCCCTTAGTAAGTTTGTGTGATTGTTATTGAAAACATTTAAGAAATGAGCACAAACCGAAACCTTTATCAATTAAACTAATCAAATATTTTATGGGCTCTCTTACTCAAATCGTAGACTTCTCCTAATCAGCCGTAGACTAGACGACGAAAATAAAATATGCCTCGTCAATAAGTCGAACCAAATTTTCAGTCTGCTTTCGGCCGATTTCAAGTGTAAAACACAACTTGAGAACGTATCGCTTTACAAAAACGGAAAGCAATTTAAATTTTGTATCAAGAAGAAAAAACCTAGCCATGTGTCTCAATGAGGAGTACAAGCATATGCACATTTATTTAGCGGTTCGTGTTTAAACAATTACAACTTTCTATTCACATGACAAAGTGTTAAACAATAAAAAAAATAAAAATATAAATAAATGAGGAAAAAAAGAAACGTTTGCAAATTGAAAAATCATTTGATTGTAATTACGCTGCATTTCCACCTAATTACCTCGCAAAAGCGCAAAAAAAAAGCATTAGCGATTATAAAATAATATGCATAAGGGAGACAACGAAAAAAAAAGTTGTGTGGCGCCGTTTTTTTTTCTTTTTGTTTTCTCACAGTGCTCAATTGTTAATTTCCATAATTAAATACCGTTAATTACGGGCTTTTGACTGTGTCTGCCAAATGTGCATAAACTTAGCATTAAGGTGCTGCCCCCTGTCGGCGAGCCAGCCAACCTGCTGCTTGGACAGAAAGAGATGGCTACCGTAATGTGTATGTGTGTTGGTGAGAGCGCATTTGGCAAAAGTTCAGATGTCAAATCGATTGATGGGCGTCGTTGTGTGTGTGCATTGAGCTTTGAGTGCAACTGTTAATAATGAAAAAGCGCAATTGAATGCAAGAAACTAACAAAATGATGACACAAATGAACGGTTATTAAAGTTTCGGGGCGTTTTTCATAGTTGCTAACCGCAGACCAACTTGTAGAGTGAGAAGGGGAGGAAGTTTACTTGTGCAATATGGTGTGTATCTGGCAGATACATTTGCTAAAAAGATACACTTGCACACTTGAGTTTCGGCTGGCTTTGTTGGTGGGCACGAAAAAAACTGACTGACTGAAGGCTTGACTGACGAGCACATGATTAATATGCGCCTGCATCTGTATCTGGTATCTGTGTGTGTGTGTGTGTATCTTACAGATACATTCGCACTGAAGTGATCTGACTTCGGTTCGTTTAGTTTCGTTCGTGCGGCTGTCAGTTCAGGTGTCATCAAAACCTTTAGCCGAGGCTTTATTAATGACGTTCGCCAACCTTTTTCTTCCTCTTCTGCTGAGCCTTTCCTTTCCTTCTTCTTCTTCTTCTTTATTGTTGCACTTTCTACCATTTGCCGACGATTTGCTTTCACTTGACGACTTTTAATGTGCCGCCAACATAGAATGTTAAAATCGAGGATCAAAAATGCATTTATCTTGCTAAAGAATCTGAGCTCGTTTTGTGGTCAGTTTAATGGCGCACTAATTGTTGCAACAATATGCGGCAAGTGTCAATATTTTGATGTTCCCCCCCCCCCCACAAAGTACATTGATTGATTAACAAAACTCAAAAAGCATTACAAAACTTGCCACCTCTCAAAACCGTTTTCGAACATTTGTTGTTTTCTCTTTTTAACCGGAACCTAATCTGTCGCCTTATCGCTTATCAATGTCGACTACCTCTATAACTAGAAACACATGTATGTAGATTTTTGAATACACTGAAAGAAAATCTTTTCTTCAAAATCATCAATATTCTAGACCAAGCAACGAAAATATTACATCAAAAATGTTGGCTTCTAAATTCAGCTTTTGAGTACTGTTCATACATTTTTCTCTAAGTGTATACAAATATTTACAGAGAGCGCCACACGTGGTCCGCATGAGGTGTAAGTTTAATTATTAATGTTAAAGTAGTGTAGATTATGACTTGTTGTTGGACTATCACAATTCAAGGTCATTCAGATTGAAGAGTCTCATGATTCATATATATATGTATTTGTTTGTGTGTGAAAATACTGCCCAACAATTTAAATTTGAACTCTTCAATAAATATGTTTTATCAGTTGTTGTCGGGCATTAATCGCTTATCGCTAGACTCGGGAATTGTTGCGAAATAGTTTTCAACACAAAGCATCAACAGGAATAAAATATGTCCTACATATATGCACAGAATCTGTATGTAAACAATATTATTGCTCTTTTACTATGGGTTTTTTAATAGATAAAGTTAAAAGTATCGTTTTAAACAAATTTTGATTGATTTTTTTTTGACTATTTTGTACTATTCTTAGCATAGAAAACTTCTTAGTTAAACTTTCTGGCTTCTACTAACTTATTTATAGCTTTGGTTTAGTCACGTACTGGTCTTAAGTACCTGTACCTTTGATAAGACAACATGTGAACGCCGCATGTTGAATAGCTAAACAAATATTTTTAAGGTTCTCCACATTCTGTAAAGCTTCAACCATCAAAACCTCACATTTTGCTCTTACCATACATACCCTATAAAAATAAAAGACTCATCAAAACTCACAAAACTTATCGACAATAGAAGCCTAATAAGCAAGCAGGGCTGCTTTATTCCCTTCGTCTTGTAGTTGTTGTAATCAAACGAACCCCTGACTTTCGACCTCTCTTTCTCGCTCTCACTTGCGCTCTCTGTCGCTCGCTTTAATTGCTCACTTTTACCGAACATGCGCAAGGCGCAGCATTTGCACCGCATCCAAAAAGGGCAGCAATATCTATGTGTGTGTGTGTGTATATTGAAACTCTCTCTCTCTCTCTCTCAGCCTCACCAGGGGTGCATGTGCAGTCGACGTCGCTGCCAGCGTTGCGCGGCAGCAATTGATTGGGCTCACCAAGCAGCGTCGGCAGCGTCGGCCCTTTTTTCTTGTTGTTGTTTTGTTACTGAGGAGAGACCAATGATGCCGCCGCCATCCGAGCTTGGATATATGCTGACTAATCCAGGAGATAGGCGTGGTTCCACACACACACACACATACACACACACACACACACACATAGAGTCGATGATTGATTGCTTTTTGTTTCACAAACGCGCAGAAAAGTTCAAGAAAGCCTCGACAAACAATTTCATTAAAAAAGAAAGAAGAGAGAAAAAATGTCGCCTGGAAAATTCAAAAAGAAAAGCCAATAAATAAACGCATACGAATGCGAATAGAAATCCAAATAGATATAGAAACATTTTAATTAAGTCATCAATTGAAGTATTCTTGTTGTCTGTCATGCTTTGAAATTTCATTTCTTGACTCCACTTGTGTTGTGTCATTCCTCCTTCTGAGCGTTTAACATTTCAGCCAAGTTCTCACTAATGTGCGCCATTATCCTGTGATTATCCCTCCAAAAATGACTCACTACTAACTGTCTTTTGACTTGTCTTGACTTGAAGACTACCTGCTGCAAGAAATGTCCGTGTTGCACTTTGTTGGCTTAAAACGCCCAGTTTTTCAATCATATTTTTTGGTCAAGAGTAGTTGACTGTAAAGGATTTAAATGGCAAAGTCTGGTTACGGCCAGCGTTAATAATGCATCATTAACGCTTTAATTTGAGGCACAAAAATGCAGACCGCATGAATTTGCAAAATTTCGGTTTCAAAACATATTTCACTCATAAATGTAGCAGTTGACGTTTTTGAAGTTGATGGAAGAGAAGATTCTGTTTCCAAGTGGTTTCTCATTCTTCTATAGCCAATCTATACTCTTTCTTTTCCACTCTTAATTATATAAAGCTCTTTATAATAAAAGAATAGTTGATAAGCTTTTGAAAAGAGAGCAAAAAAGCGCATAAATTGATAAACATTTTAAAATTAAATGCGCTCTTTGTTTGCCGTTCTTACAATAACAAAACACTTAAAGAGCATTTGAGCTATTTTTGCTAAAACTGATAAATATTCATAGATATAGCCTCAAAAGTGTGACTGACGTAGTGTGTTTTTTTTTTTTTTTTTTATCTATAGACATGACTGAGTTATCAGCAATAACAAAAGGGGCCTTTAAAATAAAAATATACTAAGAGTAAACAGATATTTCTGGGTTTTTAAACGTTTATTTCAGTCTCTCTTTAGAAACTGGCGCATCTAGACGGAGTCTTAAGAGCACAAATATTCAAAACAATCTAAAAAAAACATAAACTAAAATCTACTTGAATAAACTTTAACAATTTGCCTGTAAATATGAGAGTTTTTATCCATGGAGTATGTCTTGTAAATACTTTTAAAAACTTGTGCCCGCAATTTATCAAAGTTCTTAACTCGAATCTGTATTAACTTTTATGGTTTTTGTTTACAGGAAAGCGAGATCGCTGAAGTGCTTTACAAGCAGGATGTCGATTTGGGCTTTAGTCTCGATCAGGAGCAGATTATCAATGCCTCCTTTGCCAGCGGTAATAGTGGTGCCAAGCAACCCGTTGTCGTCGAGGGCGAAGGTAAGAAGAGCCAAGCGGAAGAAACCGATAAGCAGGCCGACAATGACGACGATACCGAGAAGCTAAAAGCTTTGGAAGACCTACAGCAAGATGAGGTAAGTAGAGATAACACATTTCACAATGTTACAAAGTTAGATAAAAAGCTTACAGCTGGCAGATAAGACTAAAGATTATATTAGCATATGCAAACACTTGTCTAAGTAATCGATTAATGTATCGATAACACTACAATTCAAAAGTCTTAACCTGCCGAAGCTTTTGTTTAGCTCTCTAGTTTGATTTTTAAAGTATCCCTAAGTTCTATCCAATTTCATAATAATTCTCAAACCTAATTTGACAGCCCACGCTTGATGACAAGAAGCCGTCGCATGATCTGGATGAGCTATCGAATGAATGGAACGGAATACCCTTTACTATTGATAATGAAACTGGTAAGTCGCATTAAAGCTGGTTTATAGTTCATGGTTAGCTAGACTTTTCCGTGCCACTTCCACTTTGGCACGAAATGACACAAAAAAAAGTGTTATTTTTATAGTTTGCTGCGCACAAACAACGTGAAAGATTTATAGATGGTTGTTATCTTATCCGAGATACATAAAATTGGGGCTACATAAATATATACATAGATGTATCTTTATGCCATTACATTTCCCTTTCAAATGTTGAAGCTGCAGATAAAGCTTTTTTATCTGATTTGATAGTTTATAAAAATGTTGAAGCTTTTATAAATTTCATAATAAGTTTTGCCCCAAACATAAATCAGTTGAACATAATTCGTAAATGGAACAAGTTCTAGTGTTGTGTAATAAGGAATTCCAAGTCCTGTCAAAATGGCTGCCAGCTGCCGTTACTCACTTAAGAATAACGTAAATGGATTATCCTGCTGTTTTACCAAAAGGGTGGGAGGTACTTTTGCTGGAAGGGGGGGGGTTGGGGGAGGTGTGTGCGTGTGTTTTCGGTACGTTTTATAAATGAACGTAGGCATTTTGAGTTGACAGGCACGAAAATTAAAAGAAAAATGAGCTTATATACACTGTTACCATTTTGAATAATTTTGTATATTGGGATTAAAAGCAAATACAGTTGGAACTTTTCTTAAAGGACGACTTTTTAAATGTTTTCAAAACTTCAGTTTAAAAAGTTATTAACATTTGATAATTTTTAACGAATAATTCTTTTTTTGTTTCTATATTTCTAATATCTAAAATTAATGCAAAACGGTTCTCAAAATAATGTAAAAATGTTATAAGCTAACTTTTGCATCCTCAAATCAAATTAAATTTTTCAACGATGTCATATTGGCCTCAAAAGTGAATTCAAAATATTTGTGACTAATATATATTTTAATTTTACTGAAAATTGTTTTCCATCTTATTTTAAAAGTTTTTTTAATGACGTTTATTCAATCATTATACAGTTTGTTGTCTCAAACTACAGCCAATAATTTTCTAAGTTTCTTTTCTACACTGAAAACAGTGCATTAGTTAGTCTGTTAAGCAATTCTGCTACATTTTTACTTATTTCATTTTGTTTTTTTCTCCACCGCCATCTCAGAGCTTAACCTTTCTCCACCTTCATATGCTCCATTTGTCTGATATCGATAAAGCCTCTGCTGTTGCGGCCTTCTCTGCCCCTTGCTGCTGCTGCTGCTGCTTGTGGCTGCTAATCTGCTTGGAACCGCGCCCAATTTCATATCCAAGGCGGCTGCTTTTCAAACAAACTTTGACACGCACACGAACTTTTATTATTAACAACAACTGCCCAAGAAGCGGGCCAGCGGAACTCAAACTTGAACTCGGGGAATGGGAATGGGATTGATATTGTAACTGAAACTGGGAGCTGGGTTTCTGGCAGTGGCAGTGGCAGTGGCAGTGGCAGTGGCACACAGCCAGTGGCAGTAAAAGTAGCTGCCGCCCGTCGCATGCAACATTTTTCTTTTGAAAAATGAACGAAACATGATTCGCCAAAAAAATAAACAGCCCCAGCTATAATATATGTACACGCTATGTGTGTGTGTGCGTGTGTGTGTGCGTGTGTGTGTTTGTATTTGTATAAGACGTATTTCAACTTTGGCCTATAAGCTGTATATAAGACCCAAGGGGGCTCAAACTCTCCTCCCTTTCCAGCTGTGTTTGCCTGTTATGGATCAGGCTTATCGAGTGCCGCTTCCACACCCCGCTTTCCTCTCCTTGTTCCATGCACATCCAGGCAGCCATTTTGTAGAGGTATCATAGCCACCACCAAACATCAGCACCACCATCATCATCATCATTATCAAAGATATTAAGCTGGATGTTAGAGGCAGCAAAACGTGGCCCGTATTTGGACTATTTCATATCTATTTCGTTAGCTATTCATTGGCATTTATGTGCTGCCTATATTACTAATATACCCGTATACCCTTCCTAAAAGCACATCAGTTGTGTTGTGATGTTTGTAGTGCATTGAGAAAGATATTTATGATTCCACACATTTCTTTCATTGCAATAGATACTCTATTGCAGTATATATTAAAAACCTGATTCAGACTCATCTAGATTTTACTTCCACTCATAGCAATTAATGAAATATTGAGTTTTTTGAATGAAATTTCTATCTTTGTTTACCAAAACCCAAGAAACTTAAAACTTAATTACTTGTGCTATTAGTATTGTTACTATCCAAAAAGACTTTAATATCAGGCAGCTTTCATAAAATATTTTGCTAAATAGCATTTTAGCTTAATAGCTATAAATTATCATACTCCTTTTCTGCTAGAGTATTTAAACTTCTACGTGCCGAATGCACATTTTTTCTAGCTCGCTTTGGTTATTATTAATATTTTATATTCGGAATTTTGCTGGGCATTTATTAAAAATCCATTGATGCGCTGCCTGCTCAATCCGCTCTCAGATATGAATATCGCATTCGAGACACGCATTCACACGCTTTGTGCTCAAATGCGTATCCAAATTCCCCATGGAATAGCCCAAAAAGTATGTATTCGATTTTCGAACCCCGAGCCTTTGCCCAAATGCCGCCAGCACTCTGCGGCATTATCCATTGTTGTTTGTGGCATCTACAACTGCTAAAATGAAAGTCATTTTTGTATCTTTAATTTTGTTTCACTTCAATTACACCCATAACTATTGAACACATTCATATACATAGATGAAACTGTGCATAGATATTTTACTATCATGTATTTAGTTAGTTTTTGTTCTTTGGATCACGTAGAGATCATTTGCAGGTCTCTTTTACTTACATCTTTATGTACTCTGGTGTGGAGTCAGCAACTTTTCAGTTAATTTTTCAACGTTTTGTCACCTTTGATTTGGGCCAGAAAGCAATCCTGTTGCTAATGAAGCTATCTGTTGGTTGGTTGCTTCATAGTTCGGTAGTTCTTTCTAGCCATTGTCCTGTCACATAACGCCTTGTCATTGGCCATATGTCTAGACTCTAGAGCCAAGATCCATTGTCATAATTAAGTTGCTCCTACGGCATCTTCCATTTAAAACATTTTCGTCTTTTGTATTTGCGCTGTTGTCGTAATCAATGCTGTTTGTTTTCGTTAAGTTTCTAGTACAGTTTTTTTTTTAATTTTTACTTTTTTGGTTATATTCGTGCTCACACAAATCTGATTACATTGATTCAGTTCGGAATTCAACCAGTTTTGTATTATTTTTTGTTGACTTCTTAGAATAACAACAGAGTTGACAACATTTTGGAGCATGACTTGACACTGTCACGAAATGAACAACACTCTTATTCTCAATTATGTTATAGATCTTTCGCTATAAATATAGTAGCTTAAATACCATTATGCAATCCGTTTTGGGCTGCCAAGCTACGCAAGTTTATTGACCACAGTTTACAGTCTCTCGAAAAAAAAACACCTAAAGGCCATTCACATGTGTGCAACATCTTAAAGAATTTTCTGTTGCTTGATTGGCTGTTCTTAAAGGCAGCATTTTCCAACACTACAGTACAGTTGCGACAAAAGTTAAGAGGAGGGAAGTGAACAAAAAGGAGGTGTATAAGGCAAAGGCTAACAAGAACAGATAAGATAAATTTTAGATTTCTTATCCTTTGGGTATTTTTAACAATTTTTTTTTAAAAAACAATTATAAAAATATTTTACAAATCAAAAAAATCTTTTTCAAATGAAAAAAAAAAAGTTTTTCGATAGTTCATTTTTATTGTTTTTGATATAACTTTCTAACTTAGTTAAAATATTTGTCCATACATTTTACATTATTATTATTACCCGTATTTTCTATGGTCCTCTTCTCTCTCTTTTCGAGTTCTATATTCTCTACCAGTTCGCAGGCCTTGCGGACAAGTTCCACTTATTGTAACGACCTCGCCCACAACTACAAAAAAAGATGATGAAAATTATTATTATAAAACAGCTGGCGGCGTCGGCGCACCTATTTGAGGATGCGTCTGTTGGCCCTTTACCCTCCCTCCCCTCTCTGTCTCCCTGTTGCGGTGTTGCAGTGCAACATTGCGCCCTGCTGGCCTGGCTCTAGTATATATATACATACTGTCTGTGCCTGCATAGAAATTGTTCAAAAATTCTACTTGGTCAGCATTACGTTACAAATTTACAAAAAAATTTTACATGCTGACAAAAACAACAACAACCAACAGACAGACAGACAGACAGAAGAGGGGCTGTGAGGAGGGGGAGACAGCAAACATATTTTGCTGCATAATCGTATCGCTTTCAAGTGCTTTATGAAGGAAGTCTGGAGTTGTGCATTGAACTAACAGGGCTAACAAGATGTGAGACTCATTGCCAAAACTAGTTGAGAATTGCATAATTTCTTTGAATAATTTCATTAGCCAATTGACCCAAAGGGCCGACGGCTTAAGCCACTAAAAAGTAGTACATCAAGTGTATATATGTTAATTAGAGACATATATATATGTATATAGGTTAATTTCTCCCCATTCATAAAGTTCATGCATCATGCCAACTCACGATGTTTGGTTGTTGAGTATGTAAAGCTTTATTTAGTGTGTGTGTGTGTGTGTGTGTGTGTGTGATTTTCAGCAGTTTCATTGTTGACACTATCGTTTGTGGTTCGCGTTTTCCAGATCTGTCCTGTCATAATTGTTGCGTTCGAAACGGTTTTGATTTTGAGGTTATGTTCGCTAAAACCCAAACTGCAAGTTCATGTCATGAACCAACACTTGCAGCCAGTGTGCGAAAGTGAAAAGTGAGCCACTTAAATATTCAAGTGCAATCGTCATAAGTTCGGGTTTTTCTTTCACCGGAAGCGAACTCTATGCGCTCTTGCCATCTCTTTCTAACAATGGCGGCACAAGCTCTTTGAGCATCGCGAGCAGCGCGGTTCAAACAATTTAAACTAATTAAGTTGTAATGGCGCACTCGAAAGAAGAAGAAGAAAAAAAAATAACGCTCCAAACAATGTTTTCAAGCTCGTTCAATATTTCTTGTGTATAAGTTTTTGAACATATGCTTTGCGAGACGAGTATCTGTTTTTTTTTTCGAGCACTTTTCGATGATGCTGCTAATTTTATTCGTTATCTCTCTCTCTCTTTCTCTCCCTCTCACTCTCTGGTAGTTATTATTATTTATATTGCCAGTTGCTGCTCTCTTGTGTTCATTAGTTCAGTGGCCCACTAATGCATATATATTATTGCCTGCTCTTTATTTTATTTCCCTTTTTTTTTTTTTTTGGTAATACAACAACTATTTTTGATTGCGGTAATTGTGTTAATTTTTTAGTCTGAATAAAATTTTTTAGGTGGAAAATGTTTGAGTACACTTTTTGGGTCAGCTATTTTTTGGTAGGTTAACTAATTGGCTGGGTTTTTTCAATCTGTATGATTTTTAAAAATAAATCAAAAATCAGTTTTAGATTTGAAAACTTTTTCAAATCAACAGCAATATCTATTTGTGATAACAAACAAGAGACTAAAGATTAAGCATAAAGTTGAATATTATATATTTTCTATTAATAATTAAAACCCAATAACCAAAAATGACTGCAACGCTAAGTGATTTTGGCCAGGCTAAAATGGAGATATTAACTATCTACGAAGATATGGCGTCATTTATGCAACAATTAATAAACGAACTACAAACAATGCCAAACTGGGATAACTTGCAACATGAAAGCTTAAGGGAACACCTCTCTAGCAGCATCCTGCGAATCAATGCCATTTGCCCCATGTTGCAAAGGAAAGCGCATGAAAGTTGCCTTCTTTGGACGCACCTCGAATGGCAAGAGTGCCGTGATAAATGCCATGTTGCACAAACGGATTCTGCCCAGTGCAATGGGACACACAACCAGCTGCTTTTGCCAGGTGGAAGCTGGCGGCGAGGAGGAAGAAGCTTATGTAATGATTCAGGATGGAAATGGCGAAAGGTTGAGCATAGATTCTCTGCGAGATTTGGCCAGCGCTCATTGCCCCCAATCCCTGAGTGCTCAGAGTTTGCTCCATGTGCGCTTTCCCAGCTCCAGTTGTGGTTTACTCGCTCACGATGTGGTGCTCCTGGACACGCCCGGAGTGGATGTCACCGCCCAGTTGGACGAATGCATCGATAGACATTGCCTGAATGCGGATGTGTTTGTGCTCGTCCTGAATGCGGAGTCCACAATGTCGCGAGTGGAGCAACAATTCTTTGAGCTTGTGACTCAACAGTTGTCCAAACCAAATCTATTTATACTCAACAATCGTTGGGATGTGGCTGCCACATTGGAGCCGCACCTGGCGGAGCTTGTGCGTCAGCAGCACACTGAACGTTGCATGCAACTGCTGGTTGAGCAGCTGGGCATCTATGAGAATCTCGAGCAGGCGCGGCGACGCATCTTTCATGTTTCTGCGCTGGAAACTTTGCGTCGCCGAGAAAATCAGACAGAAAATAATTTGAATGCAGCTGGCTGCGAAAAACGTTACGAGGAGTTTCTCAATTTCGAGCGTGAATTTGCCGCTTGCATTACACAAAGCGCGCTGAAAACCAAATTTGAGCAACACTGTGTGGGTGCCACTGCTATGTTGCACAAGTTGCATGAACTGCTGCGAGAGCTAAGCTCCAATCTAACTTGCCACAGCGTGAGACAAAATGCAGCCAAAGTTGAGCTGAACGAAAAGTTTGATAGCTGGCAAGTGGAGATCGTGCAACACAAGCAGCAGACAGAGTTGCAAGTGCGGCAGCTCTGTGCGGAGACTTGCAAACTTGCCGCACAGCTGTTGCACGAACAAATCTTGCGTCTGCCAGCTGCCGTGCAACATTTCCAGCAGCTGCCTCTTCATCCTCAACGCAAACAATATCAACGATTGCTTGGCATTCATTTGCAACAGCATCTCTGGGAGCCTTTGGAGGCGCAACTGCAACACAAGTTGCAACCTTATACACTTTATTGCTCGCTGGATTATCAAGCTTTAATGTCTGACTTTCAAGCGGATTTACAGTTTCGTTTCTCCTGGGGCATGG
The DNA here is from genome assembly GCA_018152825.1 of Scaptomyza hsui. NCBI lineage: Eukaryota > Metazoa > Arthropoda > Insecta > Diptera > Drosophilidae > Scaptomyza > Scaptomyza hsui. The sequence goes on along the minus strand of JAECXO010000004.1, from coordinate 1,720,829 downwards.
CAGCCATTTTGAAGCGCATTCAGGACAAGCTGCCGCTGCCAATCTCAATGCCAGCAAAACAACTAAATGGCCTAAAAGATGTTCAGCTAAAAGCTAAAACTATAACGGATTGTTGGCCGTTGCAAGAGGATGGTTCCTTGGGCGCCATGTTGCTATTGAGTGGAGTCCTCGCTCGCTCTCTTGGCTGGCGTTTAATTTTAACCCTCGGTTTACTAACTGGCTCCTTTTATGCCTACGAGCTGATGAGTTGGACGCCGCAGGCGCAGGAACGCAGCTACAAGGCACAGTATACGCGGCACTTGCAACGCCGGCTGCGCGAAAGTGTGCAACAGACGGCAACTGGTTTTGGCCAACAGGTGAAACAACAACTGCAACACTCCATGCAACGACGCCATGTGGAAATGGAGCAGAATCGCAAGGAACTAAACGAGAAGTTGAATCGACTCAAAAACCAATTGGAAACGCTTGAAAACTGGCAAATTAAGCTAAAGGAATGGCAAACAAGGAACGAAGTCTTAAAGCAACGTTTGCAGGTCTTTAAAGAGCGTTACCTGGCAGAAAAACAAAGGAAGTGTGTTTAAAAAGGGTTTATAAAGGATTTCATTATATATTTTATATAAATTTTTATTGTTTCATTCAACTTTTAAAATAAAAGCTGACTTATGACATTTAAGAAATGTTTTGCCAATCGATAATTTTACGAAACAACAGTTACAAACAGCGTTGCCAGCTTAAAAGTTTTAGCTTTTCGCTTGCATTTTTAATTTACATTTGCCAATTAAAAGTTGCCTTGCTGCTTTATCCTGGCGTGTTCTTGCAACACAGTTGTAACTTTAATTACTTGATTAGATCGTGTTTTGTGTGTGTTTTTTCTTTTTTCAAGTCCCCCATCCGCTTCACGAACAAAAAAAACAAAACACTAAAAACGCGTCAAATAGAACAGAGCAAAAACCAGTTTGTTTTTTTTTTGTTTCTCCCCAAGAAGCAAACAGCGTCCATGTTAGTAGCAGCAGCAGCTACCTCAGCTAAGCGGGCCAAAAGCAAAAGTAACAAAAAAATATACATAAAGCTAAGCTCCGCCTCTGAAAACACACAAACACACACACACACGTATACATATTTGCTGCGCTTTGCGCATGAACAAAGGCAGCGTCGCAGTTAACAGCAGCAGCCGCAGCATTTTCTGCTTGAGGAAGTCTATAGAGTTGTCTCGCTCGCACACACGACTACGGCTGCAGTTTAGCTGGCAACGCCATTTCTCTTTTGACTGTAGCATCGCTGCTGGCGTCGACTGCGACTGCGGCCGCCATGGTGCGAAGCCGCCGTCAAGGCATTTAGAATCGTATTTGAATTTTTATAAACGCTCGAGAAACGCTCAACGCTTGACGCGCGCGCTTTGCTGTTACCAAAAAACGAACAAGAAGAAGAAGAAGAAGAAGAGGAAGCAAAAAGAATAAGCCACGTTTTGTGTAGTGTGTGGGCGTTGCATAAAAAAAGCAACAAAACGAAGGACTTTTCGGTTTAGTGACATTCCAGAAAGTCAAGTGATTTTTGGCCCCAAAGTTCTTCCAAATACATTTGCGGATTAATATTCATATTGAGTGCATAACAATTAATGCAACTACATAACCGCAACGAGTGTGTGTTGTGTGTGTGTGAGTGTAAAAAAAAGTGAAAGTTTCGCGCAAACAGCAAAAAAAAAGAGTTACTCAAACTGCTAAACAGGGCGCAACTTACTAACAACAATAGGCGCCTAACAAACCAAAACCAAGTGACCATTGTGCGATTCTTACAACAACAAATCAAATTCATTTTCAATATTCGAACAATCAAACATTGTGCAAATAAAATATCTGTGGCGGAAACTTGTTGTTGTGTTTGTGTTGATTCTGCAATACGGCATTACATAATTGTCATAGAGTTGTAAAAAAAAAAAAAAAAACTTACAATAACAACAACAAACAATCAGCGCATTTATTGCAACAATTTCGTGTGTGTTCAATCTGCACAACAAAAGGGAAACGACGACACAAGAAAAAAAAATAAAAACCCGATTCACACTTTTGACTGCTGCCGCCTTTTGCCTTTGTTTGGATTACACAAAATATTTTTCTCATATTGCAATTGCATAAAGAAAAGGTTTGTACAAATCTATTGATTTGACCGCATTATTTTGATTCAATATTGTCAGCTCTAGTCACTTGATTTTTAACTTCAGCTGTCAAATGTTTCTACAGTATCATAGATACATGTGTGGATTGTAGATAGATAGGTTGTAACTCAATGCAACATTGACTGTTAGCTTAGATTTACTTTGAGTTCTAGGCCATTTGAATTGATTTCGTGACTTTATTAATAGCTATATGTTCTTGATATTATTTATATTGCGCAAGTTCGGGAATGAGATCAGCGGAAAAATTGTTCTTCTCAAGGGTTTGTTTATTTAGGCGATGACTTTCATGAAATTGAATTTCAAGAAGTTTTCTTGGAAAATCACAATTTTTATTCATGACGAGCATTCCTTAAAAGTCTCGTGACTTAAATTTATTTGCTTACAAAAATTTTAGGATTCCGTTGAGTTTTAGTTCTAGGTAGATTTTTGAGATACAAAAGTTGAATATTTCCGTCGCATAAAAATATTCTTGTATATTAATGTACTATCAAGATACTTAAAAATACTTTTATAGAACTTCTCAAAAGCTAATCGGCTTGTTAATTATGTCTTAGTTGAATCTTGTATGAGCTCCAAATATTATAACCAAAAATTCACCCGTTTAACAATATTTACTAATTGGATTATTCTGACAACTTAAACAGTTTAATATTAATCATGGAAATTTAATACTGTGCTAACGGAGTCAACCTAAACTCTTAAATTTCACAAAACAAATCCAAAAATATTTATAGTATAAAAAACCACTTGGCTAAGAGGTTTTTCTGTTGCTCGATTTCAATCTAATCAAGTTGTGTTTACCCAGTTTAGTTGCTATAGAATCTACATAAGCCCCACATTTAAGTAATAGTCACACGCCTTAACATAAATATCTGTTGGTTTAAGTGTTGAAGTATTAAATAAAACTTCCTGAAAGGTAACTAAAAATACACACAAAATAAAAGTGTTCCATCAACGCCTTTTTGACCACAACTGAACGGAAATATTATTAAGCCCTAAATGCATACAAAAGTTCAACACCTTTTTTCTTTATTTTTGGGCCCGTTGTCGCTTAATTGCTGGTGACAGACGGCAGACACACACACACACACACACACACACACACACACACACATGTAAAGAAAACATACAAATCGAATAATATTTTTATAGACATTTACAACAATGCTGGGCAAGCCAAGCTAGGAGACAAACAACAAGCCCAAAAACGATAAGCAAACAGTTAACACACACACACACACACACACACACACACGTTTTATGCCCCTGACTACAAACTGTAACCAAAAGAGAGCGAGGAAAGAAGTGGGAACAGAAAAAGAACCAAATTAAATGTGTGGCCTAAAATAACAGGGCTAAGACCCAGAAACAACATGGCCAACACCCGAAACAGCCGTTGTATTTAAGCCACAAAATGGCTAGCATTTTGTAACCAATCGTAAGAATAACATCAAAACCGGGCCCAACAACAACAACAATAAAAAGAACAACAAGAATTGTTCCAGCCATGTTTATTCTAATTTTCTGACCCTACTCAAGTGGGCCTTAAGCAAAGGTCGTGAGCTCGTCGTCGTCGTCGTCGTCGTCGTCGTCACAGCACTTGAGCCCACTAAAAAACAACAAAAAAATTTCTTTTTACCTTTTTCTTGCCACCAACATGTTTTTTATCTAGATGTGCCCACGACAAACTCCTCTCTGAGCCATATTTGTAGTATTTATTTATTATTTAGTCTACCACTTTTTCCATGGAATTCCATTCGTCGTGGCGATTGTTAAGTAGTAATTTTCTGATAATGTGCGTTCTCCTTCACCTCCTTTTCTCTTTGCTTTCTTTCGTGTATGCCAATATTTGACTTTAGTCAATAGTCCTTTGCGTCTATGGCAATCTATTGTAAGCGATACAGAAGCTAGTGTTTGATATTTGATTGGGTTTTTTGGGGGGAGCTGTCAAAACGCATCATAAATTAGGAATTTCATTGGAATTCGCTTTGTTTCTTGACCATTTTAAGCAATTTTTCAGCTGCTTCCTAAATACTTTTATGATTAATGATTGTTTGCGATCTGTGTTTATCCCTTTGGGAGCTGGCTACTGTATATCCTGATCTCTCCTGGGAGCTTCCTTACGATCAAAATATTTTTCTACATTTCTTTTCTTCAAGAGTGTGCTTTGGGGATTTGCGCAGTTTTCTTCTTGTAGTCTGTATTATTCAATTGATTTATGCCAAGATGACTTGACTTAAATGCTTCTTCTTGTTCTTTTTCTTGCCACACACACAGGTGAATACATACGCTTACCTCTGGATGAGCTGCTCAACGACGTATTGCAACAATTTCCACTCGAAGACGACGAAGTAAGTTCTCTCTCAAGTCTCCCGTCAACTTCAACTAACTTTCTTTATTCGGCTTCGACTCTCTTCAGTTAGTTAACGATTCGGTTGCATCCACATCGCAGGCTGCTGCAGCTGCCGCTTTGAATAGCCAACCTGCAACGCGCATTGTCTCCGAGACTGGTGAGGATTTGGCCTTTATATCCGATACTGATCTTGAGTGCAGCGACAAGGATAACGAGGCCAGCTTCTCGGCAAGTGATTTCGAGGATCTGCAGGATTCGGTCGGCTCGAATCTGTTCGATTTAGATGAGGAGGCCAAAAAGGAACTAGATGAAATGTTGCAATCCACGGCACCACCATACCACCACGCTCCCCATCCCCATGCCCATGCCCATGCCCATCACTCGCACCACCATGCCGCCGCCCACCACCACGCCCATCATCAGGCGGTGGTCGCCCATCAGCGGGCGGTGCAGGCGAGCGCCAACTATGCCAGCTCTATGGGCAGCTCCACGGGCAGCGCCTTCCAACGTCAGCCGCCAACTTCAGCCGGATTCCATCATGGACACCATCAGGTAAGGTTCACCAAAAGTATGCTACATTTGAAGTTGAAGTGTAATTGAAACATTTAAAAATATTTTTGTATCTTTTTTGTTGGAGTTTGAAAAAGAAGAATTTGTATATTTAAACACTAAATAATTCCACATCAATTAATCAAATTCTTTGCGTTGGAAACTAAACTATCAGATGAAAGATTACTTTAAGAATTGTATTTTAATAATCGAATATTAAATTTGAGTATAGTTTGCCTGTAATAACAAATAACTTAACTTATATTTTATACGATTTTTGTAGCGTCAAAATATAACTTTAGATCGTGTCGGATTACAGACAACTTTCTTGCTTGTTTTAAACAATTCTTCATTTATATATGTACATATATTTTTGAGTGCGTTTATTTTAATCCTTGGCTTTAAGTGCTCGCATCCGTACAACTTTTATATACGTATATACTTTTACTTTATATACACACATACAAGAAACATTTCAAGGATCATTTGCACGTCGTTTTTGAGTGTTGTTTTTTTTCCATCGTTTTCTTTTTCTGGCTTGATTCTTTTTTTCTTTTTTTATATGCTTCACGTGTGCTCTCCGTTCTCGAGCACTTGATCTTGGGGCCTCTGATGTTGCTCTCCACATTGTGTTGTGTGTGTGTGTGTGTGTGTTTTTTTTTCGTTAGCTTGTTTGTCTGTTTGTACAAAGCTTCAAATCTGGTTGTATACTATATATGTATATATATCCCCTCGAGCCCCCCTTCAGTCATCCGCTGGCTGCTTCATCCGTTCCACCTTAAGTTCGTCAATCTGTGGCTTGTTGGCTTGTTGGGTTGGCTTTTGTTGTAACTGCCTCATCAAAAAGATTGAGGCGAGAAATACATACATACATATAAAGAAAATTGTTGTTGCCACATCGTTGCTTGCTACCTACAGTATTGTTGTTGTTGTTGTATTATTGTTGCTGTTGTTGTTGTTGCTCTTCAGTTGCGCTCAAGTCTTGTAAAGATTCTTGCGTCCCTCACGATTTGTGGGGTTCTTTTTCTTGTTTGCGTAGCTGGAGCTGCTGCAAGGGAATCTGAATCCCCTCGACTCGCCTCCCTCTCTTTCTCTACCTCGCTATTGATACAATTTCGATCCGATGCAAAATTGTGACTCACTATCTTAAAATTTAAGGCAGCAACTGTACTGTCGCCTTAGAACATTTAATATTCAGTGCGCATTTTATTTATAAAAAAAAAAAAGTTCCCATAAATGTAATGATGAAATAATAGCTACTTCAATTTTAAGATTTCCTATAAAAGTCATTAGCGAAGCTAAAAAAAACTCTTATTAAAATCTTGAAAAGAATAATAACAAATTTATGTAAATTCTCTAAACTCATTATGGCATAGTGTTGGAAAGTAGCTTGATTTTGTTCCTAATGATCTTTCGGTAGCTACCTTAAGCTATTTATTTGTGGCTTTAAACGTTTTCTAACAGCTTATCAAATATTTTGTTGGCCTAATCCCGCCACAAATCCAGCTAAACAAGTGTAGCACGTATCAAAAATGCGTCAAAACATGTGCGGCTGCTAAATGGTTTGCCTGATTCCTGAATGCATGCGCATGCATCTAATGAATTCAGACAAAGATACAAAACAGGCAAAGAGCAGTCATGAAGTCAGCGGCAATTACGTTTAAAGTCTTCTTCTCTATCTCTGTTCCTGTGGTCAGCCACAAAAAGGGATTAGGGAAACCTTCATTCCAGCTACTATATAACCTAACCCTAACCCAACCTGTCTCCATATAGTATGAACGTTTGATGTTTTTCGGTTTTTGTGAATGCACAGCAGGTTGTCAGTTCGGCTACTTGCGGCTACTTGTGTTGCACTTGCACCAAAGCCACTTTAATGAGCCAGATGATCTGTTTTGTCTTTCGCAGGAAGCGTTTGTATTCCAAATCCGCCTCATATGGTTTTTCCCTACACTCTCTGTTAGCCAGAAAGTGTCATTAGGCATACAGAAAAAAAAAGAAGATTAAAATAAAAGAGAAAAGTATCTTTTGCTGCTTTGCTAGTCACTCTTGTCGATCTTGATTATGATTATGTAATGCTATTGCTACTGCAACTGCTATGTGCAAAGTGTCAGCTTCCTGATAACATTTAATTTGCCATTTGTGCAAGGTATGCTGCCCTTCTCCCCCTCCCTCTCCCTCTGTGCCTTTGCTAATTGCAATCACACAATACAACAACAAAGAGAAGAAAAAAAAACTTTGGCTTAGCTGCGCGTTCGTTCATTAATGTCGCTTTTGTTGTTGTCGCCACTTGACTTTTTTTTCCGCGTGGCCAAAGTGTTTATTGAATTCGGTGGCACTCCGCTTGCCCCTCCTCTCGCTCTCGCTCCCTCTCCCTCGTCCACGTCTTGATTGCAACTTTGTGTCTGGGCCTCTTCACTGCAGTAGCCCCCTGCAATTAAATCTCCATTTAGTAAGCATACAGACAACAGCAACAAAAAAAAAAAAAAGTATCTTTTAATGCCCAGCTCAACCCTTTCCCCCTCTCTGTCACCTTAATCGCCGCTCGCAGCTTTAATTATGTGAATTTTAAATATTTACAAAAAGCTTAACGCTAAAGCAAAAAAATCAGCGCAAAAAACTTTATTAATTATTTTACAGCATCTTCGAGATTTAGTTTTTTTCTCGTCTTTTTTTTTCCTTGCTTTGCGCTCTTGAGATTTCTTCTTCTCTCGTCTCTCGCGTACGCTTTTAATTCAATTTTATGTAAACAGTTTGATGTCATGAGACTCGTTTTGCGTACAACACATAAATCAAATTAATGACAAAATTAAAAAAAAAGTTCATTGCTGGTAACAAGAAAAAACGATTCTACTATTGTAAATCTTTACTCTTAACTTGGCTTAGTAGCATAAGTTAGGGAGCTTTATTGAAGAGAAAGTCGCTGAAAGATTTGTGTTATAAAGTAGCTATAAAGATAAATATTGTCAAATTTTTCCCCAGATTTTGTATTTAAATTTAATATAGAAAAAGAAGCTAGCTAATAATCATTAAATATTTTGACGTATTTCATTCAACGTTTGTCAATTAATAAAGCAAGTTGTCACGATCGATTAATTGAGATACGTTTTTCGCAATAATAGGGGAATTCACACTAAAAGATATTAATGAAGATTCAACTTGAAGTACAATGTTATTGGTGAACTTTTGTAGATGAAATTTGTAATTGAAGCTTTTAAGCACCGTTCTAAAGCTTCAACAAGATCTCAAATGCAAGCAACTTTATGAAAAACGGTAGATTTCGAATTTTTTTTAGTTCTAACGGCAAACAAGTTTTCTTAAATGAAAGCATTTGGAAACGCCTCAAGATGCAGCTATATATAATTTCGTGTGTGTGTGTGTGTGTGTGTGTGTGTGTGTGTGTGTGTGTGTGTGTGTGTGTGTGTGTGTGTGTGTGTGTGTGTGTGTGTACATTGTGTGGTATTAGTGTTAGTGTTGTAGCTACCGTATCTAAGCCCTCTAAGAGGTTTGATTTGCTTTGCGTGTGAAACGCGAGTCAAACAATGGCCAAGTGTGTTGGCCAAAACCCAACACCAGAAGTTAATGACAAGACAGTGACAATTGAAATTACACACACACACACACACACACACATACACACACAACATTTGCTGCACATGCAACTGTGGGCAAAAGTAAACGCCCCGTCTCAGACTTGTTGCTGTTATTGTTGTTTTACCTGTTTGGCGGCCTTTACCGACAGAGCGTGTTGAAGCATATATTAGACTTGCAGCCTCTCACACACACACACACACACACACATTCTCTTTGTATATGTGCTGTGCTGTCAGTCAAAGAAAAAAAAAAAACATCAAACGACAACTCAACGTCAACGCGCCAAGGAGTCAAAGTCGCAGTTAACGCTCAACGTTCAGCGGTTCAGTTCGGTTTACGGTTTACGGTTCACAGCAATTCTTTCGGTTCGCCTTATTGATATTTATCTGCAACTCAATGTCAATGCCGGCTGTGGCAGCCACATCCTTAGCCACGAAGTGCATCAGCATCAACGTCATGTTTTGGGGCAACAACAAAAACGGCTTTTAGCGCTTAATTGCGGCAAATTGTTTCTGAGAACTCACTTCGGTATGTGTGTGTGTGTGTGTGTGTGTGTTAATATATGTGCATAAATATTTTGTATTTAGTCTTGGCCTGGCGCCCACGCGCCTCACAGTATGCAATAGTTGAGAGCCTCAACTGCAGAATTAGTTGTACAAATAAATAAAGCAAACCTGGCGATAATTAAGAATAACAAAAGGCCTAACTAATGAAGTCGTATCCACACACACAGCACGAACTGTCGATCACATAGATACCAAGCCAAAAGATACAAAGATACAGATACAAAGATACAGATACAGATACGGGCCAGCGACCGCTGACTGCGAGCGGCACTTGTCAAAAAATTGAACGAACGTTAAATTATTTGTATTTCAATTTCATGTTGATCGATCTACCAACAACAACAAAAATCGCCAGATTGATACATTGTGCACGTTTTTTGGCTTAAACCCCAGCAAACATGGCTCAGACAACATTTTTACTTGCAGCGCAATTTGAATTTAGTTTTGTCTGTTTTTTTTTTTTTTTTTTGTGTCTGCGGCTTATTGTTGCTTATTTCTAGAGAATTCCGTAAACGCGGCTCTTGCATGATTGATCGCTTATTTATTAGTAATATTTCACAATTCTCTTGCTCCCTCTCTCCCCCCCTCCCTCCTTTTGTTAACCCTTTTGTGGCTTGTTAATACATCAACACGAAGTTTTTGGGACTCTTTTTTTTTGTGACTTTTGTACATATTAATCATTGTTCCCTGTGTTTGCAGGGCCGCATGCAGCGTTTGAATCGTGGCGTCTCCATGGACCTGGCCACCTACTTCAGCCCCATCCCGAGCATGGCCGTCTCCGACATGCCCCCCTATCCGCCCCACTATACGGGCTACTCCTATCAGGGTCCTGCTGCGGCTGCTCCTGCCCAGCAATATGGACAGGCTGCGGTGGCACCACCAACATCATTGCCGCCGCCACCACCACCGCCGCCGCATCACAGTCACGGTCACGGTCACGGTCACAGTCACAGTCACGGTCACGGTCACCATGCAGCCATGTTGCATGCAAACTCCAGTTTGGGCGATCTGTGCTCCAGCCAACCCCATTATGGCCACAATCTGGGCTCGGCGGTCTCGTCCAGCATGCATTTGACCAACTCCAGCCATGAGGCTGATGGAGCTGCTGCTGCTGCTGCGGCTGCTGCTGCCGCCGCTGCTGCCGCAAGTGGCAACTATAAGATGGAACACGAGATGATGTATTATGCGGTAGGTGATCATCGATTATGATTTTGAGCACAAGATACTTAACGATTTATGATTGCAGAACACCTCTTCGGACATGAATCACACGGATGGCTTAATGAATTCCTTTTTCAACGATGAGGATCTCCATTTGATGGATATGACGGAAAGTAAGTGATGATTAATTTCAATATGTTATCAGTTAATCAACTGATTCAGTAATCATTTTGATTAAGATACATATTAAATTCTTATGATTTCTTTTGATTTTATGACAATTGCTAACCAAAATTAGTCATCACTTCTTTATACTCAATATAAAAATGAAAAACTCAAGCTTTAAAAGCTTTAAGCTATTGCCACATAGCTTTAAATGTTGCCGTTATCAACTAGAAAAGTTTAAACTTTTACTTTGTTTTATAGATTTATTCAGCTTTAAACCAATATAAACTTATATTTATTATATGTACAATTTTTAAATGAATTTTCAAATATTTATTTGCACTCAGTTGCGCATCAGACTTTTTCAGTAGTCACACCCACATGCGCTGCTTGCTTTGTTTGAGAGCTTTTACTGCAGAACATCACTCAAGTTGCGCAGCCAGACATAACAACAATAGCAAAAAACCGCGTGCGCGACAACAACAGAAGTAAATACACATGTTCACACTCACACTCAAACGCACGTAAGAGAGAGTTAAAAACTCGCGCCAAGCTCTTTTGACTCTTGTCGCGAATGGTGTTGTTGTTGTTGGCATATTTGGCTGCACTGCTTTACCGTATATTCTGATTAGCATAAAATTCGTAAAATTAGTTTAAATTTGAGTGAATTGCTCAACTGCGCGAGCTCAATCGGCTCGTTTCGTTCGTTCGTGTTTTCGCGCTCATTTCGGTCGAAAAAAAACGGCATGAGTATGAGAAAAGCAAAGCACCAAGAACGCCGCAAGAGCTGCGAGTCAATCAGTCGAACACGAACAATCGAATACGATAGTGAAGTAAATATGTAGAAACGTAAATGAACTGTAATAAATACAGAAAATAGCAAACAAAATACAAGAAAACGATTACGTGCTCAAAACGTGACATGGACAACAGTAAACAAAACTGCATACTATAATTAACATAAATTTATAAAAAGATATTATTGATAAATGAAACAGTGACGCATTTGGCACAAAAAGTTAATGAACAAATAGAAACGTATGAGACAGTGCTAAAAACTGCAAAACCCACCAAATTGTATGCATGTGTATAACTGTATAAGTGTATAGGTAAATTTCGAATTTAGAACATTTGATGACGCGCGAGTAACGTATTTGTGTGAAACGACAAAAAAAAATACACAAAAATTCGAACAACAAACTGAAAATAATCGAGCACAAAACGAACACACGAGAAGCAGCCCCAAAAACGGTTGCCCAGATCAACAGGTGAGAGTGTGAAAATGAGCAGCATAATATTTGATAGCAGTGCAAAAGGCGGCGCCCCCTCAATGTGTTAGATTGTCTGTGTGTGTGTGTGTGAGTGTTGCGGGTGGTGGCCGCCAGCGCAGTGTGTTTTATTTTTATATGCTGCTCAAGCGAATTAAATAGAAGAAGGCATCGAAAGCCCGAAAGCCCATTTAAATATTTGCCGCGTAACAATTTTTTTCATTAGTCATGCTGCGCAACCAGCTCTGCTTCTGCTTCTGCTGCTGCTGCTGATATCAGCAAAGCTGCGCGCAGCAACCAACCGACCGACCAAACAACAACAACATGTTCTTAAAACGCGCTCTCGCTGTTTCACTCTCTGTCTTTTTTGGTCGTGTTCGCGCTCTCGTGAGCGACACACACTTATCCGTACGCGCTCAGCAAGTTTTTGTTGCTGTTGCTGCTGCTGTCGCTGTTTACTATTTTTAAACTGCTGAGTCATCTGTTCGAAGCAACAACGTTAAAGCACAATATCACACAAAAAATACGGTTGCACGATATCATTGAAGTCGTCGTTATTCGATGTTATTCTAGCGCGCTCAGTGTATAATTTGTTTAGATTATGTACATGTGTACAAATTGTCACATGTTCCCCCAACCCACCACTGCATTTTTGGCATACAACATGACATGAGAAAGGAACACAAAAAGAAATTACGTTATTGGGTTACGTGTCTACGTTTTCGTCACCTTAACGCGCAAAGACAAAAGAATTTTCTCTGCTACAAAAACATGCAAGAGCTTTGATCTTTATCTTAGCACATAACTTCTGTTATTAATTGGTATCTTCATTTCGTATGTGGTCTGATTTAGGGCGTCATCTATAGGTATGTATGTGTGTATGTACTGCACTGATAACTTCGACCTACACTTTTTGTATAGTACGCATTTTTGTCAAGTCATCAATGTTTATGGGCTTGACCTTGCGCCATGCCGGCAGACTTACTTATAAACATTATATACCACAAGTGTACATATGTATAACAGTTTAGCTTAATCAGCTCACATTTGGAACAGCGAAGCGAAAATTGCTTTTAATTACAAGCGCAACAAATTTTGATAAAGTTTTTTGTATATTTTTTGGTTGGTTTATCAGTGTACCAAGTACTTTTGATGTTAAGTGCATATTAAAATGTTCATTTATGTATAACAAAAATTTGAGGTTAGAATAATTTGATTATTCTTCTTATTAATAAGAGTAAATATACAGTAAACTTTCATCATTCTACATAAGATCACATGCTTAATCGCACATAACGATAAGATTATAAATGGAGACCCCCCCAAAAAAAAACATGCTTCTCACGTATACATTTTGCAATGCATACAATGTACCTTTGGCATGGAAGACGTTAAAAAAAAATATGGTAGACGCTCCGATCGGGGACAGCCTTTAGAGATAAGCGTATATTTGATAAGCAATATTTTCGAGCTGATAAGCTTTTGTGAACCGCGAACCGAACGTAAAATGACTGCACACAATTTTAGTGTCGCTCGATTCTTTAAAAATAATGCTGAATAATCATATTTATAGATTAAAGTACAGTAAGCGAACGCTAAGGTGCACAATTTACTTATCCACTTTTCTTCCTCTTCTTCTTGCCTTACAGGTTTCTGTCGTATGGTGGACAACAGTACGAGCAATAACTCTTCGGTCCTGGGTCTGCCCAGCAGTGGACATGGCAGCTCAACTCTGAATCATGCAAATCCCAACAGCGTAGCTGCCGTAGGAGGTGCTCTACCAGGTGGCATCAGCTCGATGAGCGGTGCAGCAGGAGGAGGAGCTGGAGCAGGAGTCGCTGGAGCCACTGGAGGTGGCATGACCAGCGATCTGTTGACCAACACTGGTGCTGGCGCTCAGGGCGGCGGAGGAGGAGGAGGCGCACAGGATCGGTTGGACGCGTCCAGTGACAGTGCAGTCAGCTCGATGGGTTCCGAGCGTGTGCCCTCGCTATCCGACGGGGAGTGGGGCGAGGGCAGTGACTCGGCGCAGGATTATCACCAGGCCAAGTATGTGGGCCCCTACGATTTCAGTTACAACAACAACAACAACACAAGTGGCACACGGCAACCGCCTGTGGCACAAAAGAAGCATCAGCTCTATGGCAAGCGGGATCTGCACAAACAGACGCCACATAGTGGTGCAGCACAGCAGACACCAGTGGTGCAACAACAGCAGCAACCTACACAGTTGCAACAGAGCATCAAATATGAATATGAGGCAAGTGCGGCAGCAGCGTTCATTGCCAATGAGGCAGCAGGATTGGCGCCATCTCAGGCTCAGGCTCAGGCCAAGGATTATCATCAGGCGTATGGGATGAGTGCGGCGAGCGCTTTCACCGCCGACTACGGCATGCCACGCCCCCCACTAACGCCCCAGGGCATCGTGAACCTCAATCACACCTATTCCCTGCCGCAGGGCACAGGCGGCGTAGCCCTGCCCCAGGGCAGTGGCTCGCAGAGCAGACCGCATCCGCGGGACAAGAAGGGCTCCTCCGGCGCGGGCGGCAAGCACGGCTCGAAATCGGGCGAGGACAATCTGACCGAGGAGGAGCATCTGTCCAGGGACGAGAAGCGTGCACGCTCCTTGAACATACCCATACCAGTGGGGGACATCATCAATCTGCCCATGGATGAGTTCAACGAGCGCTTGTCCAAGTACGATCTGAGTGAGAATCAGTTGTCGCTGATTCGTGACATTCGGCGACGTGGCAAGAACAAGGTTGCCGCACAGAATTGCCGCAAGCGCAAGCTGGACCAAATCCTCACACTCGAGGACGAGGTGAACACGGTGGTGAAGCGTAAGGCGCAACTCAACCACGATCGGGATCATCTCGAAGGCGAACGCAAGCGCATCTCCAATAAGTTCTCCATGCTGCATCGTCATGTCTTTCAGGTGAGTTTTTTTTTACATATTCTTCCAATTGAGGGAAAAGTTATTTAAACTTGTTTAAATTTTAGTATCTTCGCGATCCTGAAGGCAATCCTTGCTCACCAGCTGACTTCAGCTTGCAACAGGCGGCGGATGGTTCCGTTTACTTGCTGCCACGTGACAAAACCGACAATGGCACAACAGCAACAGCTGCTGCCAGCGCCGTTTCAGGCAGTGGCAGCAGCAGCAGCAGCATAAATGCTCAACAGCAGCAGCAGCAACAACAACAGCAGGCGCCGCAGCAGCAGCAGCATCATCATTTGCAACAACAGTCGCGTCTGCCGCCACACTTGCAACAGCAACAGCAATCGGCACACCATCAATTGCTGCCACAGCAGCAGCAGCAACAACAGCAGCAGCAGCAGCAACAGCATCAGCATCATAAGGAATGAAAGTATCTGCTGCGTATTGCCGCAACAACGAGTTGGTTATCAAAGTTTCCACAACGAGAACAGCAGCAGCAACAATTGCAGCGGCAACAGCAGCAGCAGCAGCAGCAAATGTACGATTATCGCTACGATTTGTACAACAACAGTTATTTGTATTACTGAACGTTAAGTTTGCTGTGCATTCTTCTTCTTTTTAGTTGTTGCTTGTCGCTGCTTGTGTGCAACATGTTGCTGGCAACATTTGGTCTGCAAAAAAAAAAAAAACAGTCGTGAATTTCCGCAAGGGAATTTAACTCATTTATTTTTTAAATTTAGTGCACATCTCTCTTTCAATTTTCTCTCTCTTTTCACTTTCTTAGTCTTTTACTTAGTCAAAAATATTTGTTATTTATTTTTAAATCTTAAACAAATTTACACATTTTTTATAAACATTTTTTTGCACTTTCCTTTTCCCTAAATGATTTTGAAAACCCTTTGCGAACATTTTTATGCCTTGTGATAAATAATTTGTAGACCTTTTTGAAATCTACATAATTATGTTCAAAAACAGCTGCTGACAAGCAACAAATTATTGAAAATTCATTTGTAAAACACTTTAAAAAAAAAAGTCATCCCCACACACACACACACACACACACACACATACTATCAATGCGATGTCCAATAGAAATATGATGCTAAAAAAAAAACCATTTACATTTACATTAAACTAGTTTGTAAAATAAGCAAAAAAAAAAAAAAAAAAGATGAGCACATGTATAAATAGCTGTTAGAAACAAGTTATGTAAAGGTTGGAAAACAAAATTATATATTGCTGGACATTTCATAGACTCGCTCTTAAGACACACACTCACAAAAAGAAAAAAAAACCATACAAAAAATTCACAACACTTAGCGTATTATTTACTAATACTTTAAGGCTAGCTTATAAACAAAAACACACACAAATTGTAAATACATACATAATTTAGTATACTTAGTGTTTATTCACTGTAATCCACTCAAGCATTAGGCCAGAGCTAATTGTAAATTTTACTTAAAAATATAAGAAAAACAAAACCTAAACAACTAAAAAAAAAGAGGTTAAAATGAATCGGGTACGTTCTTATAAGTACTATAGAGTCCAAAACAAAAAGAGAAATATTAATATTTAATATTCCTACAATGTCCTATTGCATAAAAACAAGAGTTTAACTACTTAGAAACCAGAACTTATTTATAAACATGTAAACAAATCAGATACATAAAAAAATGTGAAAAAAAATACTAAATGAAAACTATTGTTAAATACATACGCATATATCTACATACATATATATATTATATATAAATTGTTGCAATTAATTTCGCGCATCTCAAAATAATTTTCGCAAAATGGAAACTAAAGAAACACAAAAAAAAACTAAGTGCGCAAAAAATACAAAAACGTAAAAATGCGAAATTATTTGTTGTAAATTGTACTAAAAACTAAACTTATGTCTATAAACCTTACACACACACAAACAAACTTATATACGTAAAGAAATACATTTACATATTATATTAACATAAATTTAAAGTAAACGTACTTATGTTCTGAATATTTCAAGCATTTCTTTCATTATGCGACGCGTCACGTCCAGTAGAAATATTTTAGGAACGCATCGCCAAAAAAAAGAAAAACACAACTACAACAAATAAGGATTACCTAAAGAGTTCCTTTGTCAATATTTTGAGATTACAAATCGTTTTGAGATGAAAAATGAAGGAAATATTTGAAATTCGTTCATTAATAAATCTAGTACATACTTGTATGAATGTTTCTATATATATATGTTCTTTTATTTCAACTGAGAAACTTATATGCTTCACAAACGATCAACTTTGCCTCGACAAAAAAAAAAAAACGTATCAAATGGTAAAAGAGAAACTTAAAAAAAAAATGTAAAAAATAAATTTTTAATAAAACTAGCCCACAACATATTTTTTGCTGCTTGTTGAAAATTTTAAAGCATATATTTGGGATGAACAATAAAATTCATGTTGCGAAATCGATATTTAAAAATTTCATAGCATACTTTTAAGTCGACTCTAAGCTGGAACAGTTATATGTAGTTGTAAAGGGGTTACATGGGTTTCGCTTGTGAAAAAACTGACTTTTTTCAAACAAAAAAAATGTGTATACCCTGCACCTATAAAAAGGGTATAATGGTTTTGTGTTCGTCTTCGGTTCTTGCTGCTTATTCTGTTCGCAAAACTCAAAACGAAAATAAAATACTGCAGCAGTTGTGAATGCAGTATTTTACAATCAACAACATCAAAATTGGTGCCGATTTCTATCTGCAGGTACCAGGCAAAGAGGAATAGCAGCTGAATACTGCAGCATTTACTTTCACTCGGTTATTTGAGCTGGAGATAGCACGTTCAATGGGCTTGAGCAAAGAACGTTTGAGAACGGCTCAACTGTGAGCTTTAAGCTCAGAAATTCTGCTAAAACTGCATTCACAACTTTTCTTTAACTGAGTTTGCCAAAATACACCTGTTTTCTGACCTTACTTCATGACTTAAAAAAACACATTTTAATAGAATAAAAGTTTTTAAAGTAAACAAATTGCGCTTCATTTAGTTGTATGTTTATATATATTCTCGGTCTTTCATTTTTTTTTTTACAATCTTTATGACACTTATAGGTAAAGTACATCAATTAACATTCATATGCTCATTTTAATTATTGTCCACACATTATATTTAAAACAATTGAAGCTCATTTCTGTTTTTAGCCAGTATTTTGCGGCGTATTTTAACAAAATTTGGAGTACATACATAAATATATATATTTTTTAAATAATCATTGAGTAATTGGGATATTGAACAATAATCGTTTAAGGTAGTTTAAAATTCATGTAACATTATGTTTGCACTATATATCATTTTGTGAGCTTTACAAATATTTATCTAGAATTAACGAGGAAGTTGCAGCATTTTGGTTTCATCATTTTTGTATTTGTTTTTACGTTTGCATATCGTTCTTGGTTTTTTGTAATATCAATTTTCTTTCATTTTTTTTTAATGCTTATTTGTATAATAAATTCATTAAAGCTAACACTAATCATCAAGTTAAATTATGCAAACCAGAAACGATCCAAGGGATTAGGAAACAATGGATATTGGTTTCTGGGTCTAGCTAGGGTTCAGGGTTCACAGCAAATCACAGAGCTGCATTTTGAGGCGCCCTCTGCATTGTTTTTCTTTTGTTTTCTAACACTAAAACTAACACTACTTACACTTCTATGAGCCTACACTTAGAATACAACATCAGTTTTTGGGGGCACACGCAATTATCAGCACATGGAATCGATGGGCAGCTGATCCTGTTTAATGCTCAATCGTCGAGGATTGCCTTTCGAACGGGAGCTGCCGTTGCCACCCGAGCTGGTGACTATTGTGCCACTCCCACTGCCGCCCCCACTGCCGCCCCCGCTGCCACCTGAGGCAACATTGAGGGTGCTGTTGCTGTTGTAGGTGCTGCTGTTTATGGAATTACCGGAGTTGGTTCTCTCATTAATACTTGTTAGGTTCGGTATGCTGGGCGCCGTTGTCGTTATCGATATATTGTGACCGCCCATCGTGAACAGTGCTCCACCATGTTTGCCATGACTGTGACTGCTGCCGTGGTGGTTATGGTGGTTACTGTTATTGTTATTGTTGTTCAGCGGCTCCAGTTCACTGGCCAACACGCCGTTCGGTATGGAATGCGAGCGTATTTGCAGGCGACCCGAATCCAGCGATTCATCGCTAGCCGGATCCAGATGATCCACAGAAGCAGCCGATGCTATGCGCTGCAGCATGCTAGCCGCCGAAAGCGTGCGATCCGCAAAGGGCACTAAGGAAAGAGGAAAGTCTCAATAACAGATGGCAACAGTAAAGCTTCATTTTGCTTACCCAAACCGCTTTTGGCGCTTCTGGTGCACTCGGACTTGAGTTCATCCAGCTGTTTGGCGCTGCACAAAGGTGTATCGACATCGTAGGTGTTATTAAAGAGCGTGTAGTCCACCTCATACTCGCCCGTCTCCTTGCGAAAGGACACCACATTGACGAAGCGATGACCCCAAAGTATCTCCGAGGGTAAGTAGCTGCTCCTTGCCTGCGTCGTCATGCCCGTGGACTCAATGACGCCCTCTAAAAGGGAAAATCTTATATAAGTAAAAATCTTTTAAGGAAGTTCCTCCAACTCACCCAACATGACAACCACCTCGAAGCGCTCCTTGAGCATATCCGAGGCGGACAACATGTACAGTGGACTATTTCTGTCAATCTTGTGCACAATGGTCGTTGGCCAGATGAACATCAGCCGATCCTCACCACCATCGGCGCCCACGTGCAGCTCCTGCTGGTAGAAGGGCAACACTTCACCCTCCTTGGTCACCTTCTTGCGGATTACCTGTGCCCGCACATGAGCCTCAATGATGTGCGATTTGCGCATATCTCCCACACGGAACATCAAACAGGGTGTTCCATCTCTGTGACAGATCACGGCATTCCTGGAGAAGAGCAACGTTTGGGCACGCTTCTTGGGACGGGAGAGCTTGGCAAAGACAATGCCCACCATGAAGGCCTGGATGAAGACACCCGTGATGCACTGTATGCACATGGTAAAGATGGCCTCCGGACACTCCTCCGTCACATAACGATTGCCATAACCGATCGTCGTTTGCGTCTCCACAGAGTACAGGAACGCTGTCATCATACCCTTCACCTCCGTCACACACACCGTATGGGTCATGTTGGCAATCAGCTCGGGTTGTGTATTGCGCAGTTGTATGTACTCTAGGTCATTGTGGGCGAAGGCTATCGTCCACCAGATGAAGGCGAAGAAGGCCCATGAGATGACGAAACTGGCCGCAAACACGAGCAGCGTCCAGCGCCACTGTGCATCTACCAGGGTTGTAAAGATGTCCTGAAACAAGACCTTGGTCGTTTATATTGAGCTAGATAAATTAGTGGGCTCTCATATCAATGTGGAACTTAAAATACATCTTAGGATACATTTCAAGCAAACTGAAAGCCACCATTGAAAATAGTTACAAAACTAGAGCCATGCATGTGCAGATAAAACTTAATTAATAACTATACTATATACATACAATGCAACTTAAGCCTGTTTAAAAATGATGCAGTCGAGCTTTTCACCTCAAAGCTCTTAGAATCAAATTTGAAGCATGCAAAGGTTATATAAAGAAGAGTTAGATAGTTTGAGCATTGCGCATCTAAATTTATAAATGTTGCATAAGTACGTTTCTCTGTCGGCATGCGTTGTATATATGTATATCTAAATATAACAGTTCCTTACCTGTAGATAACGGCGGCGTCTCTTCGCCACGTTGCCTTGCACCACGTTGCATTCACCATGCTTGAAGACGACACGTTTCCGCACACGGCGTGAACTGAAACGCGTCTGCCGATACCTAATGGAAGAGAGCAATTTAAGAGAGGAAGAGTTAGTTAATATGTGAGTTTCAAAAAAGAAAATAAAAGCGTCTTATATTCATTCTCTTCGTTTTCTGTAGGCAAAACATACCTATTTTGATTATTGTCTATTTATGTAAACATATTCTTATCACTTTAACTGATAGCCTCAAAATTCTATAAACATCTGGTCTGGTGGTCTTTGTGTCAGTTTTTATTATTGTCACACTTTGCCTTTACTCCATAAGAATCAGGGTATACTCAATTTGACAAGCATTCCAGCCAAATATTATTTTTGCTAACCTTAAAATAGTTTTTTCTTATTGGAGCTTGATGTGATAAATAAGAAAAGCTTTTAAAAAGTTTTTTCTTTTTAACTTAAGGTTTTGTCTTTTACTCATAATTAACAGAGAAGGAAATCACAGAAAATAAATATATTTCGCAGAAAGCACATGGCCAGCAACAAGAAAGAGATAGTACATAAGCTCGTAAAGTAAAAGCAGATTGTCCATTTCCATTGTGATAAAAAGGAAAAAAAAAAGTTCATTGTTGCAAAACAGGAAACGTGCATATCTACACTTATATGTATTTGCACTGATTTTTAAACAACAAAAGACGCACTGAAAGGTTCAAGGGCTAATTTCATCTCCATATATAAATTTAAGGTTTCTTTTCTATTTCAATTACCAGATCAAAAGCTGAAGCGTCATGGTAGCGAAGCACCCAACAAACACAAAGCCGAAAATGTAGAGCATGAAGAGTCGCAAATTGTTAAATAGAGTCAAAAGTACATTGGAAGCACTCCGAAATTTACTTTGGTCAAAATATAATAGTTTAAATCAATTTCGGCGATTCCTGCGCCTCGTCCTATACTCAATAACTTAAAAAAAATATGTTTGCTTTCTGCGTAAGCTTTTTCACAATCCCGGTTCAAGAGTTAAAATTGTACTGGACAAAGATTTAATATGCAGGCCGGTTAAAGTCGAGCTCATCATTTGTAACTGTAATCACAATGTGGTATTGTAAACTGTAGCTTAAAAGCAACAACAACAACAACAGCAAATGTTAGCTGTTGTTGTTGCTGTTTTGTTTCACTTCGCCATTCCATTGCATATTCACGCCTTATCAGCGTGCAGTCATTCTGCCTACATATGCAAAAGTCCCCACTAAAAGCTTCTACTTGCACTCTTGAGCTGAAGCTCAAAAGAGAGGACTTATAAAATGATCGGTGAACTTTGTTATTGTAGCTGACAAAAAATACTCATTTGGCATTAGCATTGAGCTCTTATAAATTAAAAGTAGCTGAGTAAGCTACTCCTAATACAGTTTATGTATGCTGATGTCAACTTCACGCGATGACAAATGATTTCCCGTTTTGACGTTTGAGACCGGTGCGAAATAAAAATTCGCAGAAATCGGCATCAAACTTGACAATACACATTCATTAGCCGAAAGCTTTCGAAATTTGTGTTTGTTTTCTAAGTAATCGCATGCAAATAAACCGGTTGTTAAAAAAAAAACGTTTGTTTCTTACTGCAGCTTCGCCTTACTTATTAAATCGATGACTAAACTGACAGTTTAAGCCCCAGTAGATATTTATGTTGTTACCAACTGAGGATCGAACAAGTTCAATGGAATTGCACTGAGTCAGTGGGAGAGTTTTTAAATATACAACAACAATTACTAGATGTTAAACGGCTGATATACAATTTTCTAGATAGCAGAGACCAAACTTGTAAAACAGTTAATTTGTATTGTGAATAAAATCAAGTTCACTTAAACATTTATGACGTGAAACTAATAAACTCGTCGTTGCTCCAGTCAGATAAGTTAACTTGGCTAATTGCCCCAATAAAATGTTTTTGGCAGCCAGATAAAAAAAAAAAACAATAAAAATCACAAAACAAAACTGACCTTAGACAGTGTGCAAAACTTGCGGCTAATCAGTCGAGGTTTCAGCCCGACAAATGCATTCTTTAAAAGTTCTTGGCCAATAGCCAATAAATTATAAATTGCAATACAAAACTACTACATGGGAGCAGAGGCAGTAAAAAGTTAGCCGACTACATAATGTTGACCGAGGTCGTGATTTTGGATTCGGAAATAAAATCCATGAGCGAATCAAATGAAAGCAATTGACGTCATTAAAAACCTTTGGCCACAAATGATTTTCACTACATGTGCTTTATGTACTTGTGGATTAAATTAAATAGTTTACATATGCACATTCAGGTAGCCAGCAAATATGACAGCACATAAATAATGGAAGAAAGTGCAACCCTAACAACACTTGACATTTATGCAAGTACAGTGAACGCTCGTTCATTGAACACAACATTTCTAAACTTTCAGTGCCAAAATTCAAATGGCAAATGTCATCCATAAATTATATTATACTAAAAATGCATTTTTGTTGCAGCGAATAGATAGATAGATAGAGTTGTCATATGCAAATGTTTGTTAGCTTTGGACATTGTGTTTTTTAGCTGATGTAAACAGCAATTTGTTTGCGTGGATATTGAAAAAGCAGATGTTTTCAAGTGATACGATAATGCGTATATTTATAGCTATGCTTTTGTGCGATTACCAGTAAACAGGGACTGGAAAATGCGCATTGCATGCAAATATTTGTGGCGTGGCATTCAATTAAACAAAAGAACACAACATCGATCTAGGTACGAATAAACATATACTAACTACGAACTGAACACTTGTTTAAATATAAAATGTGTCTATTGTATAAGCTTAAAAATTTCTGCCTAGCACATGAATATTTTTAAATGTGCCGCGTCAACATTTTGGCCGTTCTTAGAAATCGATATATCCGATAACATTTACCTTAACAGCTCCTCGCGCCAGGACTGTTCGCTGGAATGCGTTGCCCGATAAACGATCATCGATAGACGACTGAAACTGCGTCGTAGCTCTGACATTTTCGAAACGTTTTTGTAAACACTTAAACCACACTTATGTACAATTAAAGAATACTCGTTGAAAACGCAAATACTGTCGTTGAAGGTGTTGTTGAGATATAAAAAAATATATATTTAAATTGCGTGTGGGGTTTTTTACTTTGAAATGTATTTTTTTTTTTATTGTGTTTTTTGTGTCTTGTTCTAGTTTGTCATTGTTATAAAAATAAAACAGAGACAATGCTTCTGCAGCAGGCGACGACGAGCCGAAAAGCCCCAGCCCAAGGAGTTATTTAAATAATTTCTGATCATTTTTGAAACAAACACCTTTTACACTTTATGTATTAAACTGGGCTCAAGAGCCTTATGTGTGATCAGCTTTATAGAAGTTATACCGTATTGCTGTCTTGCTGTTTCTGTATTTATACGAATGCGAACCGAGCGATCGAGCAACATTTTACCAACTGGCAGGCAAAAGCAAAGGCAAATTAAAATTCGTTGCCGTCACTTCCCAAGCAAATACAAAACACAAATTTTTCTATGTGGATACTACTACTACGAGCAGTACTCGAGAATCGACCCATACCCCCACACGCTTCTATATCTATATATATTTGTTTGCATACATACATATATATCCACACTAGATATCTCTTTTTCTACTACGCTCACACAAGCACAAATAAGTCGTATTCAATACACTCAGTAGAAACAGAAATTATTTTGTTGTGGTTGCCACCCAATTACATATGTTTTGGTTCTGTCTGCCGATCGACATATTGGTCAACCAGACTTAACGCCTCAGTTGTAGACGCCGTCTATATCTTATATGCACTTATCAGCGATGAGTTGCCACGTCTATATAGATATCAGTAATATCCTTGCATACATGTGTGTGTTTGGGAATGTATTCTAATAGCCAAATGTCCGAAACACGTTTTGTTAATTGCGCTCAAAAAGGGAGAGTAGTAAAAAAATTAACAATTGTTTATTATAGTCATAATCTTTAAGATACTAATTAGAGATTTTTTATGATTTAACTTAAACTGTAATTGTTTTCACGTGGCATTTTGAGTGGACTGCAGTAAAATCAATACTTAAAAGCCTATAAATATTATTACTTAAACAAATTTCTAACGTTTAACTATTTCAAATTGAGTTCAGTGTGTCAAGAGTTGGATTCGTAACATTTAAGATGCATGTGTTTTAAATTTTTGCTCTTTAAATGGACCGTGGACAGTTTTTCCCATGTCGTCACATATGTAATCCTCAATTATAAACATCCACTTAAATTATAAATAAACCTACATACATAATGTACATGTATATTCTTTATACTATGAATGTGGGAAATGTTTTTGGTATGCTTTTGTCAAATATATATTTTGAAACGCAGAAAGAATGCCATACATGCTTAAAGCACATGCATATAGAGAATATATGTATATATATATATATATATGTTCAGATATACCGATGTATATAAATTTATACATATAAGTATATCATGTATATTACGCTTTACTCTCGAACCGGTTTATGCCGCCCCACACGTCTATGCAAATGCGATTAGTTAGCAGAGAGATTTTTGTTCTTCGGTTGATTAAAAATAGCCAGCTCTCTGTGTCCTGTTCTTAAATACGGACTATTTTATATCTTGTTATTTTTAAAGGGCTCAAGTTGAATAAACTTTTCGCTGAGTGTCTTCAAAGGCGGCGCTAATCCCTTTGGGCCCTGTCCAAAGTCAAGTGTGCTTCTACAATCAGCAGACACTCTCGTAATCGAATGTATCATGAAACTAAAACCAAACAAAAATAACCTGCGGCAACACAATAATACGGCAATAAAGTAACGCCAGGAAAGTACCCAGGGTATTATGAAAGAAATGCTCAAGTGCCCTAAGATCCAGTGAGTAATTTTATGGTGAAAAAACGTGAGTTGGGGATATCTTAACTGCTTTGGCAGACTGATTAAGGTTTATCACACTATCGCTCAATTATTCTGTAAAAGTTTGTGACGTCAAGGAAGTGACGCACCTGAGGTGTTTAATTGTAGCCAAGTGTTGATAGCAATGTGACATATCAAAACAAAAACATGTACCATGATTAAGTTTGAAATGTGACCAACACATCATTTAGTTATGGCCAAGAACAGTAGCTGTACATGTTAACTCTAAGTCTTTTTTATGAACTCTTGGAACTACTTAAACTTCTCATAGATATATGAGTTTTGGCCTTGTGATGTCTCTACTTTTTGGGCAACAGTTCAAAGAACTCTCGTTAAATTTTGTGTACACACATAGTTCTAGTTTTGTAAGAAAACAGTAAGCTAAACAGGTTTAAATGCTATTTATAACATGCCACAATGTTACAGTTAAAAGCTCAAAGTCTTATGTTTAAAAATAGCTTTATAATGATAAAAGAAATATTTCTGATTACTGCAGAAATTGGATAAATAGTTAAGGATATATTTTAATATAGCTAGTCATTTCCTGCTGCTTTTTTTTTATCGTATTTAGGCAAGTTTTATCTAACGCTCAGCTCTCAAATTAAACTCCCGTTAATCTTGACGCTTTAGTCACGCCAAAAAAAAAGCGATAGTTAATGAATCTAGTATATAATTAACAAAGATATTTGCCAGTCGATTAACGTCATCGAATCTCGTCTCTGGTTATTTTCCACACTCAATTCTGAACTGGAAAATGACAATTGAAATTGCCCAAAAAATATACTGTTATGCAAAGGAGTCAAGGTATGCGGGAAGTCTCTCAGTGTATACAGTTGGAATTAACAACGTTGAAATTCGCCGAATAATTGTTAAACTTTCCTCCTAAACGTTAATAAGCAAAGTATCTCTCTTTGTATGTATCTGTATCTGTATCTGTAGACATGCTCAATAAGCGTGTCGCTTGAGCGGCATCTTTAATGACTCACAGTTGAGTGTATATATGCCCAGGGTCTGAGCCCCTCCTGTGAAGTGCTAATAAATGCTATATGTTTGTACATTTGTATTGGAAGGGAGACTTGTTTGGCCTTATCTACAAATGATTTGGTCAGGGCCGGCAAAGTTTTTTTTTATCTGCTTTATTAAGTTGTCGCAGTCTCGCGCTTGCTTGTAAATAAAACTGAAAAGTACACAGCCAGCCATTATAAGCCAGGTAAATACTATGTATGTCTACTACACTTGGAGTAGAGTGTGAGTATGAATAAATGAATGTTAAATGTTGTTTTCTGTGGGCATGTGACACTCGGGCCCAGACTTGTCAGCTGGTTGAAACACTAAAGACATCATCTGAAATGATCATTATGAACATGCGTCGCTTGTTAAGCTAATGACTACACGCTTTCTACACCATCAAAAATAAAAGCCAGCAGCGAGTGGAGTAGCGCAAAAAAACATGAAAAGTGGTACAGTTTGCACAAAAGTTCAAACAACTTGTACTCGCAAAAAAAAAAGAAGAAGAAGAAGAGTAAGCTAAAAGTAACAGTAACAATTGTTAATAATAGATTTGCAATTTACATGCAAGTGCAACATGTGGAAAATTGCAAAGTTTAACAACAACAAAAATGCAACAGTAAGTTGAAAGCTTTACGAGTGTTGGAA
This sequence comes from Scaptomyza hsui, assembly GCA_018152825.1. Lineage (NCBI taxonomy): Eukaryota > Metazoa > Arthropoda > Insecta > Diptera > Drosophilidae > Scaptomyza > Scaptomyza hsui. Next base: position 1,693,683 of record JAECXO010000004.1, on the reverse strand, counting down.
AGTGTCCATTGTCATTTACACTTCCGATATACATTCCAAATGACAGTTACTTTTCAAGAGACAAAGACGTGCAGTTGAGTGGGTATTAAAACTGGTACAGTCAGCTCAAAAGCTTGATTTATCAAAGTGTCATTGATTGTATCTTAAATGGCATTAAACAACTGACAATATTGTACAATAATTTACAGACTTGTCTTGCAATAATTTACCTATAAGTGTGTACACATGCAGAATCTTAAATGGCCTTTATAAATGAGTATAAAAACAAGAAACTGCTGCATTAATTTCAAGAGGCAAATAAACAACACATGCAAAAAGAAATAACCCAAATACGTACTGTTAAATTATTAGCTTCGCAATTAAAAATGCTATGTAAATAAAGCAATTTTATCTATTTGCGTATACATTAACACAAATGCTGACAACAATTTCGTATAGCCATGGATTTAGATATGAAAAGTTGAGCAAACAAATAAGTGTGCAGCAGTCCTAAATACTCTTTAAGCCACCGAAAATTGGTAGTCCAAAAAAGCCGTCTGGCTTTTATACCGGCCCCTGATTTATTTATAAAGGCAAAGACCGGCATTTAAATTCCAAACAAGCGCCTCGTCTGTCATTTGCACACCTCCCTGCCCCCGCTCTCAAACAAACTGTTTGGAGCTCAATGCGTGCGAATGTCAGAAACTTCCTGGGGCCATTAGGCTCTCAGAGAGTGAGAGGATGACGGAGCGCAAAAGTGAGAGCGAGAACTGGCGTGGGTGTAGGAATGAGAATGAACGCAATGTGCATGGAGTACAGTATGTTGAGCTGCCGGCGCAAATGGCAAAACATATGCATGCTCACTCTTATACTCAAACAACAGCTGCAGCAGTATAAGAGTGAGACTGCTGCTGCTGCTGATGCTGCCGATGTTTGTGTTGCCATGCAATGTTTTTGGCCCGCGCACATTCTTATAACACAAACATATGTATTATAAAACATAGATTGTTGTGTTTTGTTTGGTTTTCGACAAACTGTACACAATGTGAGAGACAAGTTCACCGGCTGTTGATAAATTGGAGTTCAATGTGAGAGATGAAAACAAGTTATGTTGCTTAACATCAAACAATAATAACAATGCACTTGAAAACCTGCACTTGCAAGTAATTACATATAAGATGAATGAAATCGCTTAACAGCTTTTAGCTGTTGTGTTTGTGTGTGTGGATTACTTACTCGTACATCGCATCGACAAGATCGCGCTCCCAGGTCATCAGACGCTTCATGTTGCCCAAAAGGAAATGCGTGCAAATATTGAGAAGCTTTAAATTCAATGCACACGCGTCCGTTATTCAATGTGTTTTTGTGTTTTGCGTATATATTTTTGACTTTTTTTTAGCGTTTGGTTTTGAGGTCGGCGAAAACGCGGCGACAACACGCGGCGTCGCTAACGCGGCGGCAACTAAAATGTAACGGACGGCAGCAGCAGCAGCAGCAGCAATACAAACAAAGACGAAATATGTTTGTAGCAGCAGCTACAGATGTATGTATGTTCGTGTGTGTGTTTATATGTTTGCTGACGAGTGACAGCTCCTCCTCGGTCGAGCGGCTAGCAAAAAATAGCACACAGAAAGACAAAAAAAAAAAAAAAATAAAACTATAAAAGCTCTGTGGCTCTACGCTCCTGTTACAACCTTGACGCTGATGCGACAGCTGAGAATGAGTTACAATTATAATAATTGATATTTGTGTTTAGAAACAAAAGATTCGAGCACTTTTTTTATTTGTTTTTATTTTTATTTAATACTGGTCCCAGTTGGGTGACGTTATCGCTGGATAATCTGGGTACGGGTTATGGGAATATTTGCGAAGCGGATATTTTGTTGTTATATTGCTTGTTAAGGCTGTTGTTTTGAATTTCGTTGTTATGCCAACTCTCTTAAATCACAGCGAATACGTTTTTTTTTTTCTTTCGTTTTTTCGCTCTTTATTAGAAATGCGTTCTTTTTGTGGTTGGAAAGGCGAATATGGTTTTTATTTTGAAATAAACAAAAACGCGCATTATTATTTTTTCACAGCGTCTGTTCCGGCCGACGTCGAGCGGAACTATTTACAGTTTTTAAATTGAATGGCAAAGCTAACGGTAATTTGAATTTCGCTTCGTTTTATTTAGTTTTCATTCAACTGTTTTGTTCCGTTTTGTAATTATTTAAGCGGCGTCTCATTTACAACTGACGTTGCATGTCAAATGCGTTGAAATAACTAAACAGCGTCTCTGCCGATCGTGCAACGAACTGAGAGCGAGAGCGCGCGCACACGTAGTAGAAGAGTAGATCTCAAGAGAGTGCTGTGTATTGAGTATTGAGAGAATGAGCGCTACGTCGTCGATTTATATGCGCAGGTGTATTACTTTCTGCGAAGACGGCTGAATACAAACTGAAATGCTCAGTTGACAGCATTGTTGCTTTTTATTTCAATTTTCAAGTATCATGTGGAAGAGCCGATAGCAGCAGACGCCGCGTCGCTGTCGCAGCAGTGACAACAGTTTGCTGCTGCTGCTGCTGCTGCTGCTAAACACAAGCAAACACAAGAACAACAACAAACTGAATGTGCTAAGAAATGTGCGCGGACGACAGCATAAGCAGAATACAAAACCAAAATGAAATACAACAGCTGATAACTTATGTGTTGTTGGTATGTTCTGTTTTAATACAAAGCGAAAGCGAAACAATAACAACGACGACAAACTATGAAAAAGGCCGGCGACTAACAAAGTTTAGCTATAAATTTTCGGCAGCAGCTTTCAAGGAAGCTTCTCATCCCGCGCTTAAATCAAGGCAATTAACTCACTCACTTGTCAGTGTCGCAGTCGCAGTCGGCGTCAGCGTCGGCGTCATTTAGTCTCTCCAATTGTTGGACTGTGCCATAAAGCTGGCTTACATCGCGTATACGTAATATGACAGCATGTTAATGTGCAAAATAAACATATACATGAGAAGTGTACAAAGCTGTGGCTCAGTTTCAGTCACTTTGTTGCTGTTGTAATTGTTATTGGGACACGAAACTTGAGGCATGACAATTAACTGCAAACTTTACTCAGCTGTTGAGGGGCGTACTTTAAACATTACGGCCAATTAGGATGCTTATCATAAAGCTCAATATGTGTCATTAAAGTCTTCATTGCTTATATATGTTTGTTTTATTCACAGCACGACTTTTGATGAACAAATCTAGACAGAGATAAGAAAACAGCGCGTGCATAACGGTTTAAAAATTTCTCAAGACGCATTAAGAATGCGTCAAAAGTTTGCAGTATTTGCTATTGTATTTTTTCTTGAAATTTATAGCTAGCTTTCAGTTCTATCTGATACTTTTTAATTTGCAGTTATCAGCAGCGTTTATTTGCAAAAATAAAAAGACAAGGGAATGTATACTTAACCATTATTTGCACACGGCCACAAAAGGTACAAGTATAGTTCAAAGTATTGTAATCACATGATATACTCATCGATATCATGCCTTTCACAGTCGATTACATAAAGAAGTCCAATTAAAAATCTCTATAAAGAAACTTTAGACTTATGACTAGCTAACATTTGTTTCCTCTGTTAAGTTGCTGTTATAAATGTTACGTTTAGCATGAAAAAGTGTATCAAAACAAATATTAACTTGAATGAATTCGCAGGAAGTCTCAGCAAGATAAATAAAACCAAATTTCAGAGCATATATTTTTGACAAAATGATTCATTGCCCAGAAATTTCTCTCAACAGTAATTCTGTTTTATCACAGCTTCAGTTCAAGCTAATTTAAATCTCAAATACGCTTTCTAGAAACAAACCTACATTTAAAAAAAAAACCAGTTTATCGTCAATTTTATCCGCCCATAATTAATTTAAGCATTTCGTCAGCAATCGCAGATAACGAAATCAGATGCGAATATCAATACAAATTTAAAGAGAAAATTAATCATACGTCGCGTGTGCCAACGTACAAACAACAAGTGACAAAGAAAGCAACCAAAAATAGCAAATACTTTGTGTGCTTAAAATTGATTGGCAATCGGCATAATAAATATATTCATGCTTATTTCGGGCCATAACAACTATGGCCGTAACTATGTATGTAGCTATCTATATTTAGCACTGAGCAATTTGCATTCGCTATTAGCACACTCGCACATATCATTGAGATGAACCCAACATAAAAGACTTACCAACAAAAAAAACAACAAAATTAAGCTATCTTCAGACAGATTGAGGTTTTGATACTCTGCCAAAAGACTGGGGTGTTTTCTGTATCGAAAGTTCACAATATTCAGCACCTCTTGCGGACTATAATATATATATGCAATCTAAATATTTATCTACTGTACATGCTCTATTATTTTGCGGGAAAATTAAGTCGCTAAGTTTTACCGTTTGGGCTGTTCGTTGATAGCAGTCAGTCAATTAAGACTATATTATCGATAGATTTAAGTTTTTTATTGGTATAAATACTGATTTCTATGACCTTACTATACCCAGTCGATTTTGACAAAATTCCATCCAAGTGTTTATATGTTAAAAATAAAGTTTCCCTTAACTTGTACTAAACTTTCCAAAATCAGGAAGACTTAATTGATTTTTTCATAATCGCAGAATCGTTCATTTTAAGTTAGTTTTTACCTAAGCCTAAAAAGTTAGTTTCACACACTTTAAAATTACGGACTATTTAGTCACCGCCCTACTCCGCGATTCTCAAAAATTCAAGAAAGTCTGCCTGTTTTCGGGAATATGTCGGGAAGTATAAGTTAAGGATAATTTTATTTTTTAAATTAACGACTATTAAGACACTGCTCTACTCCGCGATTCTCAAAAATGCAAGTAAGCTTCGCAGATTTTGGTGAAATTTAGTAACGTGTGTTACTGTTATTAAATCTAAATTATTTTTTGTACACACACACATATTTTTGTGTATTCTAAAATCACTCAATACAGTCATTCTCTTTGGTATGCTTAAATGGACAAGGCGTAAGTGAAAATACTATTATTATTTTGAATATATTTATTTACTAAGTTCTTTAACTATTTTTATAGTTGATTTTCGGGATGTTTTTTTTCTGAGTTTGTTAATGGAACACCTAACAAAAAGCATCAACTTAAGATGTAGGCTTTTAACAACAAATTCACAACAAAGTTGAGATACCCTTCTAAAGGGCATTTAAAATATTGTTTGCCCCGGCAACAGCTGGCACTTGACAGCCACTTGAGGAAATCCCCTTGGCCGTTAGCCAAATACAACTGAGACCGAGAATTTGTTGTGTTCTCGGGCGGGCGTTTAACACGTTTTTAATTAACTGAACTTATATGAGCAAATAATTGCGAAAAACACACACTCACACACACAGTCAAATAAATAAATTATGCGCATTAAATGTTGGCCGGCTTCTATTTAACTGTGCCGAAATATTTGTTTATCGTTGTATTTAAGCAGAAAAGTTGACTTACTTATGCAAACTAATGCCAAGGTGGCCAAAGAGTTGTTGACACCAAGTTTCTCTTAACTGAAATCTGTGCAAGTCATAAGAAGTATTACACTTAACTTGAACTAAAAAACAAATAAACAACAACATTATTTGCATGCTAATGTCAGGGACGTACAATCTTGCCATCTAGAATCCAAAATGTACTCTTTATTCTTAGCTACATATGTGGAATGTTTTTATTCTATCCAAGACAAATTCAATTATAGCTGTGAGCGCAAAAAGCTCCGTTACATGCCTAGCGGAAATCACATTTAATTGTCCACCCACCAACGGCCTTAAATCAAATATAATTTAATTTTGTCATTCATCCAATCAACTGAAAGTTTTTATCTTTTGTCGCGTGTCGTTCAGCATTGCTGGCGCTGACACAAAGACTGTTTGGAATGAGGCCACAAAAGACCGTTTTTGTAGAAGAAGACGCCCGATTACATTATCGCAAATTGTGTTCTATACCCTCTATACATAATATATAGAATACTATATGTGCAAATTGTGTATCCAAAGCAGATAAGTTGTCAGTATCAATATCGTAAGCAGACAGGTGTGTGTATCTGTGTTTAGTTAGTATCTCTAAGATACACGCCACAGTGAGAGACTGTCTTTGAACACTTAGAGAGCAAATGCGCACACTACACATTTTTGCAAGCACTGTGCAAAATACTGTCGCTGATCTTTGGCAAAAAGCCCTGGCCCCATTTTAACATGTGAATGCGCAAAACCACAAAAAAAATATACATCGAATTACTGCACTACAAGTATACCCTGTTAACAGCTGGATTCCCGAGCGAAAGCTTTTTTCAACAAATAAGTATGCTATATATTATAGGTTGACTAAATATTTAAAGCCTTTTCATTATCAATTCATTGCTTATCTTCTTAGTATTGTGGTTAGAGCTTTTATTTGCCAAGAAGAGCTTTTAAAAATTGGATAAATAAACTAATCTTGCAATTAAAAGAGAGTTAAGTTTTTGTCTCACAGTACTGAAAGCTTTGTTTATATTTAAATATGCGTGCTTGCCCAAAGAAAGTACAGTCGTCCCTGGATATAGTTAATTAAAAGATTTTAAAATAGAACTTGTGAAATTAAAAATTTTCAAAAATTTAAAAATTTACACCTAAATATTTTAATGCATATTTTGCTTTCAGGGGAAAAAACTAAGCCTTGCTTGATTTACTATATACAGTTGTATTTCACTAAATAAAAATTGTGATTTTCTTATTTCACATAAAAAAAAAAATGATTTAAGAATAAGGCATTTAGTTATTGTCTTTATGTCCCATAAATAAGTGTTCATATTTCATTGGGAATATTTATAAGTGATTTTGAGAGTCTTGGAATTTATGTTGTCAATAAAAGCGTTTTTAATGACAGCTTAAATGTGATATTATTCACACTTTTTAATGACATCCCCAAATATATTCTTAGCTATAAATATACTTTTTGCTATCACTCACCTCGATAGTGCTCCAGGCGACTCACTGACTGCTTTGATAGATCTCCTTAGTTGCCTGTGGCATGAACCCAAAAAGGATTCCTTGCGTGAGAGCAGAGTGCCACTGTTGCTTGATTCACCGCCGGCACTGTTGATGCCCGATCCGTAGGTGGCGCTCCGATTGTAGGACTGCTCAATGTTGGCACTTGCCTCCACAATAAGATCTGCGCTTGCGCTGCCCGTAACAGTTGCAACAGTTGTTGCTGCCACTTGCGCGTTAAGCTGCTCTGCGTTAAGTGGTTCGGACTCCTTGGAGTCCTTAATGCTATCGCTGGCAGCTTTAATAATCACAGCCTCCTTGCTCTTGTCCTCATCGTTGAGCAGCTTTGTCCAGGAACTTTCGCCATCCACTGACTCCGATTTATCCATTATCATTCTATTTGGCATTGACTACTTACGACTATCAATTATTGTACTATACAATTCTTATGGCCCAAATTGGCTCACTTTGGTGCTGCTTGTTGTTGTTGTTGGGTGTTCGTTATAATGGAAAGTTGTTGGACGCACTTTTCGCCTGCAGTTTGTGGACACTGGAGTCAATCATCGAAACGTTTTTGTTTGGGGTTCTGTAAACCAAAAATGAAACCAGTTGAGGAATCGTGTTTGTTTATTTAGATTGACCATAAAAAAAACCATGGGCTAACAAATTAAAGCTTTAAACTCGTTCACATGTTGTTGTTGTGAATATTTGAGATATTTATTAAATGGTTTCATTAATTTGCTAATTTTTTAATTAGCCAAATTTGGGCTGGTTTATTTTATGAGCTGATTTTTAATGTGGGAAGATTTATTTATAGAACCTGACTTTTGTTTTTTTTTTTTTTTTTTTTTAATTTAAGCATTTGAAATTGAAATTTCTCTACAACATAAAACTTGACGCTATAGTTTTTTTTTTAATTTTTTCCTTGGTAAACACTGAATATATATTTTTTTGACTCAAATCAAGCTGTTCACAGCTGCTGTCCATTTAAACAGCGTCGCGCTGTGTTAATTATTAATTTTGGTAATTTTTCACACACATATTTTTTTCGTTTTGACCAAGTTTTCACAATGTTTATGTTTTGCCGTTAGATGCCGGCGTTATGTTTTTGTTTATAAAAAGCTATCGCTCGTAAAATTATATTTTTAATTCAAAAAGAAATGCATGTTTATTTTATTTGGAATATTTTTGGCAAATGCAGCGCACTATTAACCATAAACATAACGAATATATAATTGCTTACATTTTACCGTAAAAAAGCCGAGATTTCACTTTGTGCTCTAGGCAATTAAATAATTTGTATAATTTTCTATTATTATTATTAAGCACTTGTTGTAAAGAACCGTTAAACGCGCAGCGCGCGACAAATCGCGACGCGACACCGAAACAAAAAAGAATTATTTTTTGAACTTACTAGGAGCGCAACGAGATGAAGACTGCTCGGTGGCGATTGTTTTGGCTACTGATGTGCGGATGTGAGTGCGAATAAGGCCAGAACACACACTGGACTGCTGCTGTTGAGCACACGCACGCGCTTTGGGCACACTGGGAGTCGAGTGTAACAGTGTGTGTGTTTCGGGGGGATAACTGTAAAGGGGGGAACGTTGTGGTGTTTTTTTTGCTTTGCTTCTTGCCTCCGCAGCGTATGAGCAGCGTTTGCAAATTAACTTGGCGCTCGAGTGCTCGTTGCCAGTTTTATTATCCAAATGTGAGCAGCAGCAGTAGCAGCAGCAGCAGCCGTCGCAGCAGAGCAGCGAGAACAACAACAACAACAACAGCAATCACGACAACGGCGACCGGTAAAACGGTAGCGTCATCTAGCACACACTTTTATCGAGTTGGCAAACGAGGCGTCCGCGTCTGCGTCGGCGTTGCGTCGGTGTTGCCGACAACGGCGTTGTTGTCTCGGCTCTGGCTTCGGCATAATAATGCTGCTGTTCGTTTTGTTCTTTTGTTTTTGTTTTGGTTTTGGTTTTGTTTTTGTGATTTGCTTGCGGACGCCGAGTATGAGAAATCTGTCAGAACGCCGCCGATGACGCTGCGCAACTGAAAGCCAAAGGCGTCGATAGCTGCCAGTAAATAGTCATCAAATGAGATGATGCTGAGTTATTCTTGAGAACAGCAAAAAGCTCTCAATAATAAAGCTTTTAATCTTGCAGGCGCAGCTCCTTTTCAGCTAACCGCAAAGTATGCTATGATTATTTGTAAGTAACTTTTAATTCGATCATTTGTGCTGTGTGCAAAAGTTATTGTTGTCTGTCCATCAGTTGGACATGACACAAAAATTACCCTAGAGAATCAATCAAAGTGGCAACACCATAAATTTATCATTTCAATTTAAAACTCAATAATATTTATTTATTGCTGTTGCGTTGTAAGTTGATAAAGCTTGGGACAGGTGATGACACCAGCTCAATGGACAGTTAAACAGTTAGACAGAGATGGCCAGATAAAAGCTGCTCATAAATTTGTCACGCTATTTAGCATTCTCTCTCACTCATGACTTTGTTTCTCTCTTGCTTGTAAGCGTGAAGTTCACACTTTACACGTTATGCTTTTGTGTTACTAGCCGCATGTTTTTGTTATTGTTTTTGTTTACCCGCTGGAAAAGAGGTATATTACGTTTGTGTAAATGTAAGTAAAACACACAGGTTAGCAAAAGCCCTTGACATTGGAGAATAACTTACAAGTACCTAAGCATTGAGAAATAGGTGTGTCTGAAAAAGTTTTTTAAGCTTTACTGTAATTTAAAAAAAAAGCGTTGAAGGATGCTAATTAAAGAGAAATTAAAATTCGTTGAAAAGACTCTAGCAGTAGAGAGATTAAAAAACTGTTTTCTCTTCATTCTCTAATGCCTTCGTTTCTTTAAACTTTCTCGACAAAACAAATTGCTGAGTATCTCAAGACTAAGGAACTCTTAACCTTATAGTTTTCTCTTGTTGCTATACGCTTTGGTAATTGCTTCCTCAGAATAGTAGAATAGTACAAATGCAAACACAATTAGTGCAAAGTGCAAGGTGTCACATGTTTTGTATACAAATCATTTGGTCATAAAAAGCACGACAAAAGACTAAAACTCAACAATAACAATAATAATATAAACTGAATGACTGTGTGATTCATGCCATAAACTCTATTCATATTCGTGCCTTTACAATAATAAATCAAAATGTTATGCAAAGTGGCTGAAATACTACGTACGAACGTAATAAGCCAATCTAGCGATTACATTAATTGGAATACATTGAATAAATTCGCGCACATTTACAAATACATTAATAATGGGAGCATTGTTAGAACACGTTTTATGTTTTTTTAAATATCAATCAGACTAAAGCTCTCATAAAAATCCATGTAAACTGACCACTGAGATTTCCTATATCCTACTTTAATCAGCGATTTATTTATAGCTCTGTTTATAATTATGTTTATTGATATACTTTATTAGAATATTCGCTTAATAGTTCAGCATAAAAGAATGATTGTTGTTATTCTCGAAATTGTATTTTATTGCTGCAGGAAAACTATTTGTGAGTGAGAAAATAAATATGAAGACTACAAGTGAATTCATGCACATGCAAAAAGCTTTAAAATGCACTTTCAGACTGACGTCAATTGCTCATTATTCACCCATATATACAACTAATACATACAAACAGACGCATGCAGAAGTGTGCAAGGGAAGGAAACCGTTTATAAATTTCCAACAATTTGTATAGTACTTTTTCACTGTTTTTGTTTTCCAACAGGTTGTTTACTATAACAAGTTTATACCTTAGACCAGCTTAAAGAAATTAATCAAAAGTTTTTTTCAAGTAAAAATTTATATATTTAAAGAGAGTGCTAATTGCTTTAACAACGGCATGAAGTCGTTTATTATAATTATACGTTTGGAGTTCATAACAAACATATGCCAATGAATTTATTATAAAGCTAACACTTATAACTATAATCGTGTGTGGATGTTTTTGCGAAAACCGCAATTAAATATTGCAAACAAGACGTAGAATGTAACACTTTACAATTTAACTATATTTAAAGCACAAGCAATCCCAAAAATACTTTTGGCAAACGACGCACGTGGAGCTGCAAGATGGATGTGCAAACACGTGCAAAAGCTTAAGACGTATACGTAATAAAGCCACTCAAACCAATACACACACAAAACACACCCACACGCTTACGTACGTCTCTTAAAGCGTTGCATACTTTCAACGACCTAGTTATATGCGGCTTCTAAGTTTAGTTCAATTTGAGTGCAGCATATGCTGGACCGAGAGTCCTTGAAATGAATAGAAGCACAGGCACGCAACAGGCATCAGGACAACAACAACTACAACCAGGTATCAAAAGTTCCTTGAGAATTTATTGCGTGCGACGCATTGCGATAATCAGACGAGGATTTTTAACCGACCCTGGTGCAGATTGAAGGCGCTATTGAACTCGCTCTTAGAATGGACTTTGTGAACATTTTCACTTTCTAACTGGGACAAATTGATTTATTTGCATGTCAGGTGCCAGGATGACCCAAGGATTTTACTCCTTACTTCTAAATCTGTTTCTGAAGGTAATTGCATCATCAATGAGCGATAAGCTTCTGCATTTATAATCTTTAATCCTGATGTGTTGACGTCATTGAATGTAAGTTTTATTATTTATTTAATATAAAGTGGAGGCATTAGAAGCAAGAAAACGTGTACAGTGTATTTTGTTTTAAAGTCTTTTTAATTCTTTCTTGATTAAACTTGTTCCTGATGCCTTCTTTAATTTGCTTCATGGATTTATAATAGATAGCTGTCCAATACAATTGCCATGGCTAGAAATTGTCTAAAGACGAGTCCTTTTAAGAAAACAATGTTGTGATTACAATATCCAATCTAACTTACCAGTAACATGAAATTTTAGTAACCTCATAATAAATTAAACTCAAAAAACACCTTTATCTTAAAGAACATAATAGCTATTGCGCCTAGCTCGCTCTGCATGCAAGAAGTGTAACATTTTGTTTGATTCATAGTAATAGGGGTTTTCCTCAGCACTTAACTCCGGATCGTAATCCATGGCTATAGTTTCATCAGCACTGAATCTAGGATCTAGCTGATTGTTCTCCTTCTTTTGACGTTTTGCTGGTGGCTCAAATTCAGATAGAGAAAAATCACAAAATGTGCGTATTCTTTTCATTATATTTTCCATAAAATCTTTATTTAATTTTATAAAGTTTATTAAGAAACCCTTTTTTGATTTACAATGTAACGAAGTACAGAAAAGTAAACTAGATTATTTTTAATTTCTTAGTTCATACGTCAAAAGTGAGATAAAAACTAAGTGTTAATTATTTTACAAGATTAAAACTAAATGAAGGTTAATTGCCCTTAACCATAAATCTTCATGAAAAAAAAAAAAATCAATACCATCTTTAAATGTTTGTAAAGTAAATTAAGTTATGCAACTTTTGCAAAATGGCGAACATTTTCCTATTTGCGAACTCTAAAAACCCCACAAAATCTACCCATAAATTCAAACTCGTGCCTGTCATCAGCGTTGACTTCTGTTGTATTCTGATATCTATATCATACTTTCTTGTCCCATGACATTTGTTGACTTGCGAGTGTATCTGTTACGCATTTATAAATATTTGTAGCAAATGCAGGTGAAATTTACGAACGTGACAGTTATCTTGAGACTGCTCAACCGTTGCTACTTATCTTCTGATAGATGATAAAAAACCAACATTGCAAAATTATTTGGATTAAGTGTGCAAAGTGAGTTAAGCAAAATATTTGTATGCATTTTAAACTAGACAGCATTCAACTGGTGCTATTTGGCTTTCATTAAAGCCTAGTTAACTTTACTAAACAGTTTGATACTTATCTTTTGATGGATGATCAAACATTTGCTAAAATAATTATGTTTGTTCTTGTTTAACCTTGCTGTTTAAATAGGTTGTATCTATTGGAATACTAGTTCTTTTTATATGGAAAGTTTTTTGCTTATCTCTAAATGAGAAACTTTTTAAAGTACACTCAAAACTTAATAGTTAACGTTTACTTAATTGGTACAATAGCTATGTTAAAAGGCACTGTGTTTTTCTGAGTGTAGGTTATGCAAGCAAGCATTAAATTAAATGTTCTAGACATGCTCCCACTAAACATCCAGACAGCTCTATTTGAGAATAAACAACTGCAGTGTTTAAACTTGTCCCGAATCTAAGGCAAGTGCTTAACCAATAAATCTAACTACAACTTTACTTTTCCGTCAGTACGTGCCTGAATTGTGTTCCTGTACATTTAACAGGAGAACATTACTTTTGACCCCGCACTTGTCACAAACAACAAAAAACATGCATCAAAAACTCAATGGCAAAATGTTCTCGTCTATTCTCGGACTCGTATCCATCATCATTCCCCTTTCTTCCTCTCTTTCTCTCGTTGCGTCTGTTGACCATCATCCGCAATGAAACATTCGTTTGGCTGTCAGGCATTTAAACGCTTCATTACAATAGCCAGCCGCTGTGTGTATGGAAGGTCAATCTGCTTAAAGGTCAACCTTATTATTGTAGTTGTAGGTTCAAAGTTGAGCGTGCTTTCAAATTGCCAATCAATTTTCACTGATTACAATCAAATCCTGACCAGCCTCAATGTTGTAAATGTTTTAGCCAAAACAGATTTCAGAATTGTTCTGCGTGCATTAACCTTAATACGAACGGTCAATGATATATATTTTTTTGGCACATGTCTTTGAACTTGTTTGCTGGGAGCATGTTTGAAAGAAATATAAAATGTAAACAAATAAGGCTAATTTGGGTGTACGAGCTTGACTAACAGATACTCTGTACTCGGTAAAGAATCTATTCTAATATATTGAATGTAAAAAAAAATTAAATCCTAACCTCAAACACATGTTTAATGTCGATTTAACTACTTGACAAACCATTTCTTTCCAGATGTCAAAACTCCAATAAAACAATTCACTTGGACACAAATACGATTTGAATAATGTCGAACAGAGTCCACGGGTCAAGTTCAAGTAAAACATACTTAGAAATTGTGCAAACAGCCGTAGTTAGTTGACTCGCAAGTTTCAGAGGACCAAAGCGCCATTGATCGACTTTCAGTGGTCTGATTCAACACACTTAAGCACATTTTCTCAAGGTTAAACTGCAAGTGAAAAGCGCACTCAGAAAAAGTCACAAGCTGTGCGTTCGAAGGTCGCACTGGCAGCACAGTGGGAAGCTAGGAAGCTAGGAAGCTGGGCACTCAATGACAATTTGAAATCGAAGTGGGACAGGCAAACCAATTACCATAACGGTCGTCAGTACACAGCACATAATAATCTAACCCATCCACCCACAAGCCAATCAGCGTCTCAGCGGAAATGCATAAGAACTATGTATAAAGTAGAATTTAATGATATGCAAATATTTGCATAAATAACTAGCTCTAAAAAGCCACTTGCCTAAATAGTCCAAGAAATCCCAAACGGTGAACGAGGGCTACACAGATAGTTAGTAAATGCTTGAAGTGTTGAAAAATGCATAAACAAGAAAGGACATTTTAAAAAGGCAAGCGTTTTCTTAATATGTTTAATCCTCCCTTTTTTGATACACAAAGTTAAACATAAACAAAAGTTCACAACTATTAATTTCACCTTATGTTTTCATGATTTTAAAATTCACTCGTGCTTACGAAAACTTGACATTGAAACTAAAAATAAGGAAAGGCAACAAACAATTGCCGCTGGGAGCTGCATTAAATGGTTTTAATGATATTTTAGCAATTAGCTGTGATATTATATTTATGAAGACAAATAACTACAAGCAGATGTAGTTTGCACATGAGCCACAAACAAATTGAATCTAAAATATGAATTTAAGTTTAATGAGCAATGAGAGACCCACTTGTCAGCTTGTCAAGAGAGTGATAAGTTAAAGAAAAAAGAAAAATTGTTCTTTAATTGCTGCTTTTGACGGCCTTTTCAATGTATGTGTGTGTGTGTGTGTGTTGCGACCTGGTTTGTGTGTGTACTTGGCATAATAAAATTTTACCGGCTACAGCTGTTTGCAATTCTCATGTGCTTTTCCATTTTTTTTTTTTTTTTTTGGCTTTTTGGCCTTAAGCCAATTTCAAGTAGACCATTAAATACAAAAGAAGCTGGGCATTAGGACGCATGTGTCTTCCAGTTGTTGTTTTTGTTTCTCAATTTATTTACATATGGAGTGTGCAAGATTTAATTGTTTTCTAAATTTACATTTACGTATATGAGTTTCTATTTTAGATTAATTTGTAGTCTTTAAGTTTGTTAAGACATTTTAACGTTGAAATGTTCTTGAATGAAGTGTAAATTATGACAGATACAATATATGTTCAGGTATAAGCAACAAATAATTTTTTCAGGAATTTCCTACATTAAAAATGTGTGAAAATTCCAATGCACAGTTAGACCAAAATTTAATTCTATTTAAATAAAGAACCTAATAAAAAAGTGATACAGATATGATATTAATATCAAACAAAATACTGATAAAAACCCAACCATTAGAGCGAATTAACCAACAAGAGCTATGAGTCAAGTCCATAAAAAAACATAAATAGCATCATGAGTAGTATATGTTTTTCTTGAATTTAAGGAACTGACAGATTTTAATCTAACTGTCATGTCAAAAATATCAACACCATTGTAAACTTATCAAGTGTTTGTTTAGAATAATAATAGTGAATCATAATAAACTCAATCATCCGTTAAGTCGATAATTTATAATAAAATCAAATCATAATCGAAAATGTCGAAATCAATTTGTGCGAATCGAGTGCACGCGAGATATAACTAGTATACGTACACATATATATATAAATACTCATAAACGAAGACAAACGACTGTCACAATTCATTATTTATGACTTTCTTTTGAACCACTTTACAGTTTGCATGTCACTTCGATTCTAACTGGTAAGTGAAATTGAATTAATGACACCTGGGAAAACACCCAGAGCAAGAAGTCAGAACACAGTCAGCTGACCGAAAGCTCACTGCTAATCGTGGCCAATAAATTTGTGGCCAAATCGTTAATCTTTGTGCAAAACTTGAGTGAATTCATAAAAATCACGACAAATGATTTGTAACACAAACATTTAAGTAGATTTCTGTGTGATATTGTCCATTGTCTCGTCCGGCTAGCAACCTCTCTCTTCGCCACCAGTTGTCTATCTAATTAATCGCTGACAAATATTCAGACAGTTGGAGAAGTCTGTTGACGTACTACTCCATTGAGCATTATCTTATCTGGAGAGCTGAGTAATTGTCTTCTTTTGTTAGTGACTCTCGCCAAAAGTGGCGTGTGCTGTATTTGCTTTTTAAAGCGAATTCTATACTTTTACACATCGGGAAAATATATTTAAAGGGTGTGCCAGACTAAAAATTTTCCATAACATATAGAACACACATAAATCTAAAAAAGTGTTTAAGGATACACATATACCTGATTTGATTAAATTGGAAAGATTTTCATTACCTTCTATATAATGAAGTTAATTTTAATTATGTGGAAGTGTTTAAGAAATATGTTGGTGTTATTGGTGTTGTCGTAAATCTGTCATAAAATCAAACAATCAACCATGTGACGTTAAGGCGCGTGCAATAAATAATATTAAATAAAATTTTCTAATGCGTTCCGCATGGAACTGTCAAAGAAGTTATCAGAATGACGACTGCTGTCAAAAGCTACAGGAGAGATATTAACTTTTTCCCTCTGACAATAGTTAATTACAGTATTAAATACTGTCAATAATATTAGACGCCTGTCCAATGGCTTTTGTCTACGAGTCTATCTATTAGTATTTGCCAATGTTTCTAGTTACTGGGTGGCGCCCCCTGTGGAGCTAGGCGGTTCATTAGATACTAGCTGTGACCCATCATCAATATTTTAGGGATCTACCCAATTCTTTATAAAAAGCAAAGTAGCTGGCAAGAAGTTAAGTTTATTACAAAGAAAAAGTACTTGAAAGTGTCTATTTACAGATACATACAGTAATTCAATTAAATGTGAAATAAAAGAAGCATTTGTCAAGTATGGAAGACAATAAGATACCCTAGCAAAACTTTCAAAATATTTATTTATACAAACTTTTTTCTAACAACTTTAAACATTACAAATTATCAAGCTGCTTAGTATCAAAACGATTGTTAATACATAGTATTATTTATGTTTTAATTTATTTATTAATCTGTATTGTGTCTCAACAATTCAATTTAGTATACTTACCTGAAAGCTCATTAGCGCAAATGTTGTTATTTTGTTGCAGTTGCAATTCAAACAACACCAACACTCCCATAATTTTTCATTCAGATCACATGAGCTGTGAGCGAGTTATTATTGTTGTTTGCCATAAGCAGAGTTGACAGAGAATGTCTGCTGTAAAGAATATGCATTAACGCCTCTATTAATGATGATTAAATGCGGCATTTATTATGCATTTGATTGGATTTGGAATACATCTTGTTTTGTTGTTTATGGCAGCGAACATTACGGAACTTTATGCAGAACACGCGCAACAGGAACAACAACAAAGCCCACACGACGCAATTTGTCAAAAGAAAATTGCTATAAATAAGCTAAAATAACATGTTTGTTTGCATTTTACATAGCTTAGCTAACGACAAAAAAATAAAATATAATTTAAATGTATATTTTGTTAATCGGTGCCAAAGTAGTAATGTTGTGCGAACGAGTGCAACAGGAAAACTGAAAAGTACACAAACAAACAGTAAATAGGAAAAAAGCAACAGGTCGTTCCTCAGCTTCCCAATTTAGCGCATGTGCAGAGAATAAGAGAACATTTACATGGGTAGAAACAAACATTAACAATAGTAAATACAAGCCAGAAGATAATAACAAAGTGAACTTTGATTGCATACCAATTTTAATCTCAATATTAAGTATTAAAACAAAATGTATGTAAGCTAAATATTTAAACTTGGCGCGTTAATTCATATGAAAAGTGCTGCCAGTTAAACAGTGTTGCCAGCTAGTCGTTAACAGTAGCTGAGTGGCAGCGCTTTTGAATGTGCGCAAAATGAGGCACGCGTTAGGCGCGCGTTCAAATCAAGTAAGCATTGAAACATATATTTTGATTCATTATCAAGCATTTCTCTTTACTGTCGGCATCTGATTTTACAAATAATAAAATAAAATATTTAAAAGTAAAATGTCGTCGTTTGGTTGGTTATTCAACAGCGAAAGCGGTTACCTAGAAGCACTTGTGCGCGGCTTTAAAAATGCAATGCTAAAGCAAGCCGACTATATAAATCTAACACAATGCGAAACCCTGGATGACTTATTGCTTAACTTACAAAGCACCGATTACGGATTACTCATAACCACTGAAAACACCCAAATCGATGTGGCACAGATTGAGATGCGTATGCGTGAGAGAATTGTTACACAATATAATTATGTGCGTGTTAATTCAACGGAACCGTTGAGCACATTCCTGGACTATATACGATATGAGCATATGATTGATAATGTCGCACTGCTAATGGCAGGTCTCAACAATCACAGACCTATGAAGAAACTACTTACCATGTGTCATCCTTTGGGTCTGTTCGATCAGTTGGAAGCCATCGAGGTGGCCAACAATATTGATGAGCTATTTAATGCTGTGCTCATTGATACTCCGATCGCTAAATTTGTCACGGGCCATTTTGACAAGAGGCAAATCCGTCATACCGATGTCGAGATTGTGCGCAGTATCCTCTACAAGGCATACCTGGAGGACTTTTATAAGTTTTGCTCTAAGCTTGGTGGAACTACGGCAAATGTGATGTGCAATCTATTAAGTTTCCAAGCGGATCGCCGCTGCATCACAATTACCGTTAACTCTCTGGATACCTCAATGGAAATTCAACAACGAGAAAGTCTATTTCCCAAATGTGGCAAATTGTGTGCCTATTCCCGATCAGCCTTAGCTAATGCCACAGATTTTGATACGGTGCAATCGATTGTTAGCAAAAATCTGCACTATGCCAAGGTGTTCAGCAACATTGAGCGGGATACGGAGAATCTTTTGACTTTGGATGATTATTTTCTGATGTTCGAGGCCAAACTCAATGTTCATTCGTATTTGCAGCAATTCCACTATGGCACCTTTTACTCCTACCTCAAGTTGAAGGAGATCGAGTGCCGCAATATTATCTGGATTGCCGAATGCATCTCACAATGTCAAAATGATAAGGTTAATGCTTATATACCCATACCAATTTTCTAATTTATATAACTTTGTACGATTTTTCTTAAATAAAATACAAAAAATTCAGTAAAATAGCTAAAAGAATATTTAACATCTTGAAATGTTAGTATTAAAAAGGGTCTGCGAAGCATTTGGAAAACCCGTTTACAGGTACGTGATATGACCTGAGGTAACATGAACATTTTGACAGACCTTCTTTTCCTTAACAATTTACATTTGTGGAAAATAAAAGATTTCTATTTAGATATCTGTACCTGTACGAAACGTGCTAATCAACACGTGCCAATAGTTTTGAAAGAAAACTTTTTCCACCTTGAACGTTATTTTCAAATAATTAACGTCAAATGTGGTATTGAAATGGTTTTCATTGCTAGTTTATTTTCCCAAGCCCAAACTCAAAAAAGTTCTAGTGTGAAATCAGCTGAGTAGCAAAACGAACGCTGAAGCGATTTGAGCAGCAGGTTCTGGGTTTTCTTTTTTTTTGCAAAATCTCAGTTTTAATTCGTGATTCTAGCTGGCTAGTTGTGTCAAGATAAATCCACAAAGTAAACCGAATGAATCATCTTCGTTTATTGTCGTGAATTTTTTAACTATACGTTTGTATGTAATTCTTTTTTCCACTTTGCTCTGCAAGTGTGTTTTTGTGTGCGTGAATGTGTTTGACTTTTTTTTTATCAACGAAAACTATTTATTTATTAAAAGCTCAATATTATATGTGTGCAGTAGTATTGAGGCTGTAAATGATACGTTGATATATATACATATGAAAAAACAGATAAAATTTCTTGTTTTCCATAAACACACACACACACATTTATTGGCAGCGTATATACAAGAGCAATGCTTTTCCGCATTTTTCCGCAAGTTCAAATTTCCTGTTCTTGCATTAAGTCCCGCTCACCCTTCTGCCCCCTTTGGATGCTAGAGCACAAGACACGAAAAGCATTCTTTTTGGTTACTTTTTTTAGCTCTCAATACTTGTAAATCTCGTTTGCTATGCGACTTTTTAAGTTTGGCCAGCGCAACGTTTTATTCAAGTTCTGGGAATTGGAAAAACTACTTAACAAAAATCCAAAATGTTGAAAACTAAATAAACAACATAAATAGTACATTTAACTATTATTGACACTAACTTCAAACATATTTCTAATCATATAAAAAAAATCAATTTCGATTGCATAGTTATTGTTTCCCCATATTTATGGCAGTATTCCAGTAGACAACGAAAAAAAAAAAAAAAACTTTGCCCGTATATCTCACGAATCACAATCTCAATAGCAAACCATTCCATAACCATTATTTGTGCCTTTCCGAAATATAACGACGAAGTATTGTATTTTATATGCAAGTAGTTGTGGCTCTGTGTGAAGCGACATATACACGAACGGCTTATGTATGTTCGTTTTATATAGTTTGTTTTTGTAGGCTTTCGTTGCTTTTGAATTTTTGAGTTTCGCAGTATTGAAATCGTGGTGGTGGTTGTTGGTTGAAATTCTGTTCTGCTTCCTCTTCTCTTATTGCTGAGAGCGCGGTCGCTCTCTTGCTTGGCTGCTAAAGCGAGTGTAAGTGTGTGTGTTGTGTTTTGTTGCTCAGCAAGGTGTTTGCTGCTGCTTCGCTGTGTGTTGAAAAATAGTTAAGTTAAATTATTATTTAAAAATCTCGTGAGCGGAGCAGCTATAATCAAACTCTGGAAATTTACGCAACAGTTTAGTTTCTGCAGCAGATTTAAGTTGTCATCGTTCGCGGTAAAAAGTCTGCGTTATATGGAGTTGCCATCATTTCCATATTAATTAAATGTAATTAACGTTTTTCTTATGTTCTCTTTTTTTTCTTTTTCAAAAATATTCTCAACATAATAAGCGTAAATTTGTGCCATGTGTTTGTGTGTGTTTCATATACAAAGATTTAAGTGTGGTTGTGTTTGTCCGAGAGAGCGCTAAGCGCGCTCTGGTTTTTCGTGCGCTAGTTGCGCTCTCAATTCATATATTTTCCATATTACAGTGGGGCACAGGAAATATTGAATTAAATAGCTATTATGAATGTGAAAATTCAATTTACAATTCTAACTAGGTAAAACTGTAAATTGGCATTTGAAAGGCGTATGCAATACAAATTTACATTTGATAGACAGAATTCTTACAAAACTGTAGTTCAACCGGCTTCAAATCAGCTTGCACCCACTGTAGGCACTCATTCTGATGTGAGTTTTAGGACAGCATTGAAATGCTGGAAAATTACTCAGGTTCAGTGATTTCGAGTTTCGAATACCTAGCTCATCCCTTATTTCAAAACCGAAACTCATGCAACAATTAAAGTTGAATCATAACACGAAAACGAGATTTTTCACAGACGTTGTGTTTCAGTTCGGTTTCTTCGAATATCATTACGCATCTGTCGGAAACTTGATGTCTCAAACGGTTTAACTACATATGTACATAAATACTTAAGTATGTACACACTTACATTTATATACATACATACGTACGTATTTACGTAGTTATGAACAAAATAATAACACTTCATTTCGAAAAAAAATAAAATAAAATGTGACGAAATCTTTGTACCCCAAGTGGTGCCCCATTGCCTCGTAATCGTATTTGGCATGTTTATTAACATTTTAAAATCGTTTACTCACTATCTCTAAATTTAGTTCGGTGCTACACATATGCATATATGTATATTTAGCGAGTATATGACAGTAGGTGTGTGTTTGTGTGTGTGCACGTTTATTCTTTTTTTTACCTTCCCTTCATTGTCGTTTATACAAGTTTCGTATTGAAATTTGTAATCAAAATCGATAAAAAATATATATATATATATTTGCCTATTTAGATTTCGTTGTCATAAGCGCTATATTTGGTTGTATTTGTAAACTGAGAACTTTTTGCACATGTATTTGAATATATTTTTATTATAGGATTGAAGTATTATTCTTATTCGTTAGTATGGATTTTGAGTAAATAAGAAAAACGTAACGTCTTAACTTATTTGTTAAGGTGACTTTTAATTCCTGTTTAGTTAGTTTTTCTAGAAATTCTAACCGGCTTTTTATGGTTTCACAAAAGTCCAAGACCTTATTACAATAAAGCAACCTAATTTAAAGTTTTTAAGATTAAACTGGATTTTTTGTATCTCAAACCTAAACTAACAACTTAAGCCTTTAACACTATTTATGATAGCTTCAATGAAATTACGTAACTAATTTTTCAAGTATCGCTTTCTTTTAGATTTTGAACTCAACTACCCGATATTAAAGACAACAAAAAGACAGCTCGATGTTGATGCCGCGGTATCCCGAACAGGACAACCATAAGGACAATAGCTTTGTGGCTAAAAACGGCCACGCCTCCACAACGGTGGCCGCCCACACAAAAATGCGCTTGCTGAGCAAAGTGGAGCAAAACATGCGCCAGCAGCAGCAGCAACAGCAACAACAACAGATTCAAAGTCCTGGGCAGAATCAAAGCATCAGCAAGATCATTCACACAGCTGCCACGGGCAATGGATTGGTGGGCGATGTGGATGAGCTATTGACGCCCATGCGGATAAAGGCACATGCATCTCCTCCCTCCATATCGAGTGGTGGAAGTGGGAGCTTTAACAGCAGCAATGGCTCCGGCGACAGCGGCATCAAGGAGTCAATGTCACAGTCACGGCCCGAGCGCAACCTGTGGAGTCGGCTGGAGATGCTCGAGATGCTGAACATAATGCAACAGATGAATGCCTTGGAGCTGCTAAACGATCGGAATGTGAAAAGCGAACAGGTCTTTCGACAGATTGAGCAGCTGATGCGCAACAAGGGCTATGTGAAGAAGTCCAGCATACAGATCTGGACCAAATGGAAGTTCCTCAAGTCCACCTACAATACAACCACACGTCATGGTCATGGCGTACCCAAAGTTGTGCCCGAGGAGGTATACAGGGTGCTCTGCCGCATGCTGCGGGATCATGCCAGTGTTAACGGGAATGGCAGCGCTATGGGCAGCGATTGTGGCAACTCCATGGATAGCTCCAATGCTGAAATGGCCAAAACCATGGCCAATAGCGATGATTGCAAGGAGGAGATGGGCGTTGAGCATCCAATATTTGGGTTTTGTTTGGGCCTAATCAAGCCGGAACCCTTGGATAACGGTGAGTGGAAGTGGAGAGTGTAGGGAAAAGATAGAAAAATTTCAATCTAATCATATTTACGTTTTAATAGGTTACGAGACGTCGCTGAAAGTTGTTGACGCCCCAGAGCCGGAAACAGGAGGAGAACAAAGTCAGGATACAGAACATTCCACACTGGAGCACACACCATTTACGGTCTCGGTTAAAAATGAACCGGAAATGGATCTGGGCATGGATGGCACCAATACACCACCACCCACAGCGCCCACTTCGCCCTCGCCACCACCCGCAGCACAAGTGGAGCAGCAGCGACTGGAGTTGGAGCACAAGAGTCAGTTGTATTCAACCGATTCGCCAACTCCATCGCTGCGAGTTGCTGCCTTTGCAAGTGATGCACCCAAAATCAGGACATCTACGCCCAAGCCCACGCCTACACATGGAGTCCTACAGATTGAGCGTCCGTTGCCGGCGCTGAACCGGAATCCACTAAGTGGTGGTCCTGGCAAGGCGAACCGCTCAATGCCGCTGCACAGCACCAGCAGCATTAATTTTGTGCATCCCACAAGCAAACTGATGCTGCCGCGCAAGCAGCTTCCAGTGCGTATTCCGCGCGAGATTAGCGTACAGCCGGCGAGAGTGGGCGCCATGAAAATGGTGCCCATGAGAGAGACGGGCTACTCGCTGCGTCCGGATCGCATGATACCCGATCTGGAGCAATCCATATCGCCGCCACAATCGCCTTCACCGCCCATGCCCAAATATTCAATGCCCTCGTATGCCTCAACCAGCCGCCAGGCGCAACAGCTTCTCAGCGAACAGCAGCAGCAGCAGCAACCTTTTCGCAAGCGGCGTCTGCAGTTCTTGCAGCAATCACCTGTGCCTGTCAAGCTACAGCGCAGCCATACGCAGCTTGAACCGAAACCGCATCTCAATCCCCAAGACCAAGAACCGTCGGCCGTTGCGGATGAGTTCAGGCTTAAGCTGATTGCCGAGGAGACCCAGCGTCGCAAGCAGCAGCAGGAGGAGCTGTTCAAAACGGAGCTCACCCAGCTGGCCAGTGCCATGCGTTCGGCCCAGAAGGACATGCTCGAGGACTTCTTCAGGCAGCAAAAGGTTCTGGCGCGGCGTGAACACGAATTCCAGCTTAAGCAGGACAATATGGTGATGAGTGCGCTGCGCAAACAAACGGATGTACTGCTACGCACAGCCAAGGAGCTCCTGAAGAACGAGGAGGACAGGGAGAGGGAGGAACAACAGCCAGACGAAATGGTGGATAGACCGAGCAGTATGTTGTTGCTGCAACCTGAAGTTGAGTTGCTGGAGGCGCAAGACAGCCAAGAGGACGAGGAGACGGAGGGGCTGGATGATGAGCGGGAGGAGTATGATGAGGAGAATGATACACAATACAGTGAGGATTATAATCAAAGCGAGACTGGCTTGGAGATATCCATGTCCGCTGGCAGCGAAGATGCCTCCAGTCAGAGCGCCAACACGGCCGATGATGCACAAATATGTTAATTTAATTTAATACCCATGTATCAAGTATTATCACAAAAAGTCTATATATATATATTACTGTTATTCCTAATTCCTAAACACCAGATACATTCCAAACACATTCCTTAGTTTTGAGAAATGAAAAAATGAAAAGCTATATTTGCGCACTTGAAGATATACATATATAAATTTGTATATATATTTATATATTCCTAGAGCAAAGCCCACATTGTTTAAAAAAAAAGACTTGATTATGTTTAAGCATTAAGAAAATATCAAAACACACTTTTATTTAAAATGTATTTATTGTTCTCGTTGGTAGTCCCCCAAAGTGGATTATCGCGATCGTTTGTGCTATATGCTAGCTATTGGAAGCATCAAGGTATATGCATACATGGTGATATTTAAGCAATGTCAGAATCCGATACAGAAATGGAAATCGTATCAAGTATTTTTTTAAAAGCTTTCTATGAATTAGTCGAAATTAACAATATTGTATGAATTTTACATATGTTTTATGTTTGTTTTTTTACTTTTTAAATTTGAAATATTTTGTACAATTCTGTACAATAGTGATTAAAAAATCCCAAGCTGCATCAAAATTTGTTTTTTTTTTTTTTTTAACTTTGGTTTCCATTTTTGCACTTTCTCCAGCTTAACAACAACGCAATGAAAGCTCAAGATTCAAATTTTCAAATTTCTTAATAAGAAATGTATTTAGTATTGCAGTATTTTTAAAAACAGAATTCATGATTAAAAAACTAATTGCAAAATGCAAAAAAAAGAACACGCTCTAAACTAGCGAGAAATCAATTTTTTCTTATTAGCTATATTCTCTCAAAAATTTGTTTAAACTAAATACTATCATAAAACTAGCTCTAGCTTAAAATGTGTATGTATTTATGTATGTGTTTGTTTCACTAAACTATAGTTGTGTTAGTGTTGCACAAAGAGTAAACGCCTAAAGCGAAAAATTATTATTATTAGTTGCTAGTGTTTTAATTTACAATTACGATTAGGCCCCCCCAAATATATACCCAGACCCACCCATCGATATCGATACCCCGACGACAGCAACGATCCACACTGCATGTCCCGCCCATCTCTAGTCGGGCCGATAGATGGGCGTCTTGGGTATATATTCAATTAATATAACATACTCCATCATGGAATTGGAATCACATTGTTGCTTATGCAGACGCCAGTGTACGCCCAGTTTATGATATAAATGACTATTCTCCCACTCCAACAGCTTGTCCAGCGTCAATTGCGTCTGCAAGGATAAAAGAGAATATATATTAATATTATGAACTTGGACGATGTCGTGAGAATTGGTATCTTACGCGCTTGCTGAGACAGATGACGGGCCAGAGGGAGCAGCCTAGTGTACAGCAGCAACAAACGCAGCCGCAAAAGAGCCACTTGACATTCAGGGGCAGGGTCTTCTTTAAGATGCCATTGATGCGACCGATGGTCGCCTTGTATTCCTCAGGGGCAACGCGCGATAGTAAGCCGCAGGGGAATTCAACATTGAAGCGATTGCTCAGGCCAAAGCTGCAAGGAACATGGAGACAAGAATTTCAATTACAAATGAGCTGTTGATAAAATATGTGTCATAATTGCAACGATTATCTATTCCAACCAGCAATTACATTGCACATTCGGTTATGCAACTAGCAGTCTTTCAGTCAGTCAGTCAGTCAGTCAATTATTGACAGCTGGGCGCCAAATGGAACAAGGTCACACGCACCGTCGCTATCAATATTAACAAACAAACGCGCCCAAAAACAGAATTTAAGTATCACAAGCCTTGAGCTACATTCTGGATTGATACATATTATGTTTATGTGTGTGTGTGTGTGTGTGTGTGTGTGTTTACACTTACACTGTCATGTTGCCAGCGCCTCGAATGATAATCGGTTCGGGCACTGGCATCACTGTCTGATCCAAGTGCTCCAAATCATCCAACTGCTCGTCCTCATAGATGGCATCGAAGTCCGAGAAAGACATCTCGACGATCTCTTCTCTTTTCACCTCGTTTGCGATGGGCGGATGGATGGCAGCGGCGCTCCGTGCGTCACAGTGAATTATTAGTACTTTCCAACGTTCGTAGAGAGGTCAACACATATTTCATTTGATTTTTCTAGTTGCGTTGATTGTGTATCTCTATGCGTGTGAGTCTACTGTTGGATTTGATTCGAAATCTCAGTCTGATTGTTCTGATTGTTGTTGTTTGCTCTGTACTCAAAAAAAGCGCCGACGTCTTTGTTATTTACTGTTATACTGATGCTGCTGCTGTTGCTGCAACTGCTTCCGCCATACGCGCTGATGTTGGACTGCACTGATACGAACTGACGTTGACTTCTTCCTTTATTGCGTTGCATTAAAATGTAAAGGCACACACAAATGAAATATGTATTATTAATTTGAGCACAAAACAATAATCGAGCTGATATAAGTAAATGTGCGTGTGTGTGCGAATCATTCAGCATTCATTTTTCTGTATGTTGTGCAACACTGGCAATTGTCAACTTTGTTATTGTTGTTGTTGTTGCTGTAGTGGGGGGGCCAAAGCAATGTGCATTTATTCGTTTTGTTGGCTGCGTATTTCGCAATCACACAATTTTTACCTATAACTTACAATATATCTTTAATTGCATTCTTGTGCGTTTGTAAATAAAGATTTATTCCGACTACTCTTTTGTTTTGAAAAAAATCTTAAATTATTTGCACAATTTATATTGGCTCCTTGCGCGTTTTATAATAACGAAAATAACTTCTATGCTTAATATTTGTTGTTGCAAGACGACCAGCTGGCAGCTGTTTATGACGTAGGGTTGCCCAACCGTTGCGAATATATGAAGTCACTTTCAAACATGCGAATTACCAGCGGGTTAATATTGATTTATTAATTAGCTATATAAATAAATAGTTTAAGTGTATAGTTATACATTTAATTAAAATATACATACAAAAGTATATTGCATTTATAAGCGTACAGTATGTTCTAACTAATAATATAAAAATATTGTGCACAAATTCGACAGAATAGCAAACACCAATTAATTTGTAGCATTAACACAAGCATTAATGTATGAGTGACAAGGCATCTATTGTTGAGGGTGGATTATCTCCGTGTTTTACTTCTTTTTTGAAGCACTTGGACTGGTTGATTGAAAGACCGAAGAGGCTGACATCAGATTTTCAATATATTGTCCCAGTACTTGATTCTCAGAGCGCAATTTAAGATTCTCATCCTTTACGGAGTCCACGCGTTGTGAGAGATCATCTAACGTATTTTGCAGCTCCAAGACTTGAGTAATCAATCGGGATTTTTCCTGTATGTCATCGGGGCCAACGTCAATTGTGTCCAGCGAATTGTGTGAGGAATCTGGTGTTGAGCTGTGATTTGTAAACGAAGAGCGCAGCGAATCCATGGAGCGACCATTCGCAATATTGTGCGTTGTTGAGGGCTCATCATCATTGATAATCACTGCACGGCAGACAAGAAATTTTTAATTATACCCACAGCCGGACGCGCCCAACTCTTCCACATCCACAACATTAAAAAATCATGTACTCACCCTGTGGATCTTCGTCAATCGCCATTATGTTGTCATCGTTATTTATAATCGACATTGTTAATGATGCACTTTTATCGCAAAAGTTGTAACTTAACTAAAATGATTTAATTTGCTGGAATATATTACACGAAAAATTAAACTACCACTTTTTTGGTACAACAAATGCGTTGATCAGCACTACCTTCTCTGACATTTTTCAACACTTAAATTTATTAAGTATTTAAAGAAGAAGAACATGGGAGGTTAACGTTAGAAAATTATTATTGATATAAAAAGTAGTACAATAAGTGTTTCGTACAATATATCAAATATCGTAAAAATCGATTCCCATGCAGTTAATTAAAAATTCTTATTAAACAAATGCCAGTGGCTTTGGTGAGTATTAAGTCACAATGCTGCTCTTGCTGGTGGAGTATTTTTGCAAACTCTTTGAACACAAATCTTAACAAAAGTAAAAAGTTACCTTTTCTTAACATTCAAAAGTTAAACAAATTAAAATGTAGTGTTAAATTTAGTTAATATCCATATTTCTGATATTTAACGTTTTAAAAATAACTGTCTTGAGTAAGTTGTTGTTGCAGAGTTGCCACCTGAGCAGCATTCGATCGACGAATTAAAATACACACGCATGCTTTTTTGCCATTGTAAATTTTAACGTTGTACTGCAAACAACAACTTAAGTACATCAAGTTTTTATTTCAAAATAGCAAACAAGTTGCTAAAAATATAAACAAGGTGCTATTAGAGTGCAAAATTGAGCTTTCCAATGTTTTTATATTTGGAAATTTGGAATCTCTCTCTATAGTAGAACATCAGTTAGCAAATAATCAAAGTACAGAATTTTGGATAAAATCTCTTCTAACACCAACATTAAAAGAGGTAATGTTTGTATATTCATATTAGAACTAAAAAGTTTTCAATATTAATGCGATTTATCTGTTTCACTTGTCTTAGTTGTTATGTGAGTCCAGACTGCCAAAAACCAGCGGGCTGAGAAGCAAAACTTTCTGTTATATCAAACTGCATATTTTTACGCTAACATCAAAGGTAACCTTTTATTTACGTTAAACATCACCTAACTATTAAATGAAACACAAAATTTAAGTAACTATGATTTTGGCAGAATGTGCAAAGACCAGATAAGGTATGTGTACTTGCATGTATACATATATGACATTGGCATAAGCATATACGCAGTCTCTTACACATACGTAACAGCTTGAACATTAAAGATTATATGCAATTCTTTTAAGATATCCTCTAAATGAAAAAAGTTCAGCACAAAGCGATAAAATACAAATTCTTAAGTTATCCAAGCAAATATAAAACCCCATGCAGCATACCTTAAAATGATAGCAATATTCAATATTAGTGCTGCCAACTTTGTTTAAAATATGCGTTGCTGACGGGCGCGTAAACTAACGGCGAGATACGTAGTATTGACGTCATAAATTATTGAACATTTTTTAAAAATGTAGAACAAAATATTAACTTTCTTTTATCAAACACTTGCTTATTCTTTCAGAGCAAAGCAACCATCAACATAACTGAAAGGAATTTTGAATAAAGCAATCGTACGGAGCTGCCGTCTATGCCAAATAGTACGGCAGCCCTAAAAAATCCTTAAATAAAAAATACCGAAATTTGTAATAAATTAGCGCGTGATAACTTTTAATATTCTAAACCTAACAGTTAAATATAAAACCATTAAAGAAAAATGTGAAATTTTTAAAAAGTATACGAAAACAAAAGTGAAGTAAAACTGATAAAATAGTGTACCAATTGAACAACAAAAAATACCATTAACTGTGCAAAGGTGCGATTGGATAAAATGCCAAAACTTGTGCGGCAACGTACGAATTCTATTGCCTGCAGTTGAAAAGAGTGTGGAAAAGACGCCATCTGAGTTGACTTTGAATAAAAGTTTTCGAAAACTGCCAACACAGTGCCTGTGCTATAAACTTATATTGCTATTGCAAAAAAGTAAACAAAATGTTGCCCGCCAATCCAGGCGTTGCAGCAAAGCGGGAAGTGCCTCTACCGATGTCGCCAATAAAACCGGGAAACGTTGCCGTCTCTGGCACAGCACAAATCAAAGGAGCTGAGGAGTTGCGGTATTTGCCCATTGCTCCCATGCCTACAAAGCCGTGTAATGCTATAACCATAAACAGTTTTCACAATAATAGTATAATTAATAATAATAGTATTAAGCATATTAATAACAACAATGCAACAGCGACGACTGCCATGAAAACCAAACTGACACAAATGAGTTTTGTACAAAATCAGTTAAAACCAAATGCAAACACACCAACAGCACAGCCTCGCTATAAATTAGTTCCCTCCAATGTTTCCAATGGCAATGCCAACTCGTCGCTGATATCCATATTGTCGCCCAAATCACTTATCAATCCCAACAACAATACTCAATCTCAGTCTTTGCTGGTCCGTCCAATGATTACAGTTCCCGTACAACAACAGCCACAACAACAACAACAACAAAATGGAATCGCTTACAAAAACAACAATAATAAAACGAGTCCAAGTACAACAGGAGCACAGCCTAATGTTATAACTTTAGTAGCGAAGAAATCGGGTAAGTTCAGTTACTTAATTTAAGTGCGAATTATATAATTTTATATACTACTTTATTAGTATAAAGTAAGAGCTGAAGTTTTTTTTTTGGGGGGGCTTTCGATCGTGCACACATATTATCTACTTATGTATATGTATATGTGTATTATATTCGATTTCGGTGTTGCTTTCAATCCATTTTTATTATTTTTATTTTTTTTTTTTCAGCAGCCGCAAGTCGCTCTGCTCATTTAGTTGTTGTCAGTCAGTAGGTCCGAGAGAGTGTGTGTGTGTGCATAGCCTCTTAAAATATTATTTATATTGTTATTATTATTACGTTGCTGTTGTTGTACTTTAACGTGTTTATTTAACTAGCATTGCTGCTGCTGCTGTTAATTTACATTCGTCGTCATGTAAATTGGTTTGAGTACGAAAATACATAAGTCTCATGTGGCTATTTTGAGAATCATATAGTTCACGTTTTTTCGCTTTTATTATTTATTGTTGTTGCTGTTGTTATTGTTTTTTATGAAATCGGTTGACAAGTTGCTTGAAATTAAATTACAGTTTTAAGCTGATGTCAGGTTATTTTCAAAATGGTAAAAAACTCACTTGATAAATACAATAAAATACACTTTATTTGTTGTTTATCAACGTCATGTATATGCAAAAAAGAAAAAATAAAGTCGAGGGCGGGCGTGCATAAAATACTATGACGATGATCAGGTTTTCGCTGCTGCAGCTGCCTCAAAAGATAATACAAAAGAAAAGGAAAAAAATGCTGTATAACGTTTGAATTTGCCGATCGCAGATTCAATTTAGTTTTTAGTTGAAAGCATTTTCTTTTAAACTGCAATCGTGACTCACAATCAAGAACGACAAATGGTTTTTTTTTTTATCAGTGTTTAAACATACAAATACTGTGTACACACCTACCTTTTATTTACACATGTATTTAATATGATTTTTCTCTGTCTTACGTTTTGCAGCAAATGATCCTGCGTCTACGATCCGAGCGCCCGTCATTTTGAGCAAAGCAGCCGTGGAGAAATTACGCTTAAAGTTTGGTCAGGTGCAGGCGCAGGCCAACGCTGGAGCGCTCATCCTAACCAAGCCATTGAAGAGCAACAACAACAGCGCGATTTCTAGACCGGCACAGAACAGCGTAGCGTCTCATGCGGTGCCCAAAATCACAATTCCTACTGCCACGCCCACGCCGTTGGCCATGACGCCGTCGATGACAACGCCCCCGACCATATCCACGCCCACTTCTAGGATCATGCACACGCCAATGACGCCATCCACACCCATGTCAGTGCCCATGGATGTGGATACGGATGTGCCTTCGTCTGTTCCCATGGTTGTTCCCATGGCTGCTCCCATTGCTGTTTCTATGGCCATGCCCTCCGCTGTGACCATGACTAAACCCAACGCTGTGCCCTTGGCTGTGCCCGCGGCTGTGTCCACTCCAAAGCCGATACCCATGAGAAATGCGACGCCAATGCCTATGCTCATGCCGCGGCCCATGTTTATGCCGTCGTCCATGCCGTCACCTATGCCAATGCCAGCTGTGTCCAGTAATCCCGTGCCCAATCAGTTCGTTTCCACGCCGACGCCTCTAACTATGCCGACGCTATTGCCAAATCTGAATGTTGATCTGCCTGGGATCAAGATCAGTCCGCTGCCAGCAGCAACTGTAAATGGTGCTAAGCAACCGCCTCCACTGGCTGTGATAATGCCAACTCTGCACAAAATAACAACAACAGCAACAGCAACTGATGTTAAGCAAGGATCTCCGAAACTGCAACGCTCCAAATCGCTGGCTGAGAATGTGGAGAATGCATCGATTGTCAAAGTGCAAAACATTGCCAACGAGCGACGTCATTCGGTGGCCATAATGGCCAAAGAGGTGGATGTGGTGATAGAGCAGCCAATGCCCATAGAAACCATTACCATAGACGACGATGACAGCGATGAGGAGCGCGAAAGGGAGGCGGCTCAAGGGCGGAAGCAACAGGAGTTGGAAGTAAAACAAAAACAAGCGTCTAGAAAAAACTCAACTGGCAGTGTGAACAGCATTCAGAGCACCATCAGCAGCAGCAGCAGCAGAAGTAGTATAAGCAGCAGGAGCAGTGATGTGGAATTGGTAATGGTGACAGAGAGTAGTCAGCCAGGGAGCCAGGTGCAGCCGATGGTAGAGACGCAACAGGAGGAAGTAAAGCAACAGGAGGAGGAAGTGCAGCAAGAGCAGAAGGAAGTGAAGCCACAAGAGGAAGTCAAGGAACAGCCGGCTAGCAACTCCAACACCTTAAGCATAGTCAGAGCCGAAACGCTACCATTGTCCAATGAGGACTTTGAGAAATCATTGCGTTGCGACGAGCAGGTGGCAGTTAGTTCACCATCTTCAACCAACAGTACCTTAACCCAGAGCAGCTTGAACTCCGGCTATGTGGCGACAGAGAGTGCAGCGTTGCGCAGCTTTAAGCGCAACATGGAGCAGCAGTTTGGCATGCTGCATTGGAGGGATCAGCATCATCCGGGCACACTGCAGAACTCCAACATGAGCTTCGAATTCAATCGTTTTAATCTGCTGCAGATAATGGAGCGCTGTGAACCACGTCGTGGACCGGCCAGTTACTTTGACACGGCGCTTTTCGATCGCCCGAATCGACGGACCAACAACAGCGTCCATCCGTTTCTTTACTTGTGCTCACGTTGCAATTGCCATGGACCTGCCTCCGACTTTTTGGCGCCGCGTGAGTAAAAGTCAGGGCTAATACCTTAACTGAACTTGTAACTAATCTTGGCATATTCTTGCTTTCAGATTTTTGCTCACTTCAATGTGTGCGTCGAGCGCATAAGCGACGACAGATCAATGCGTCCAGCAAATCGAGTAGCAGCAAACACAGGCGCATGGAGGAGTCAACAAAGCAGAGGAATGCAGCTGCGCCGTTAAAGCAACTTAAGGAAAAGGAGCGCCAGCCAAAGCCTGGAAAGCGTGCCTTCCGCTGGTCTGAATATCTCACTATTAAGGGCATTGGCAGTGCGGCGCCCATTCATCTTTTCATGAATCCATTTCCCACTGGTCCCAATTGCTTTGAGCGCGGCATGAAACTGGAGGCCATAGATCCGGAGAACTGTTCGCTCTTCTGCGTCTGCACCATTGTGGAGGTGCGCGGCTATCGCTTAAAGCTCAATTTTGATGGCTACTCGAACATGTACGATTTCTGGGTTAATGCCGACTCCATGGACATCTTTCCACCCGGCTGGTGTGAGCGCACCTCGCGCATTCTCCAAGCACCCAAGGGCTATTGCCCCGATCGCTTCACCTGGTACCGCTATCTGGTCAAGACGAATGCCAAGGCTGCTCCATGTGCGCTCTTCACGCACTTAAATGGACCCAAGTATGCGCTTAACAATGGCTTCCGTGTGGGCATGCATCTGGAGGCCGAGGATCTCAATGATACGGGCAAGATTTGTGTGGCGACCATTGCGGATGTATTGGATGAACGTGTGCGCGTTCATTTTGATGGCTGGGACGATTGCTACGATTTCTGGGTGCATGTCAACTCGCCATATATTCATCCCTGCGGCTGGCACGAGGGTCGCCAGCAGCTGATCGTGCCTCCAGACTTTCAGAACATCAACTTCAACTGGGCGGATTACATTGCCGAATCGGGTGGCAATGCGGCGCCAGTGGCACTATTTGCACCACGCCAACCCATGGAGTTCCAGTCACGTATGAAACTCGAAGTAGTCGATCAACGCAATCCGTGTTTGATACGCCCCGCAACAGTTGTGACCCGCAAGAGCTATCGCGTTCAACTGCATCTCGATTGCTGGCCAACGGAGTACTATTTCTGGCTGGAGGATGATAGTCCCGATCTGCATCCAATTGGCTGGTGTGAGGCCACCTCGCATGTGCTTGAAGCTCCACCGGGCTTCCTGCAACCTGCCTCGCCCGTCCACTGCGATGTCATGGAGGGCTGTCGTGGCTTTGGCAATGCCAAACACTTCAATCTCAATGTGCATGCCCAGCGCGACTGTTGTCCGTATGCGCCTGAGAACTGGCGCCAATGGCGTCTGAAGACTGTGAAACCTCCGCGCGTTGCGCCCGATGAGATCAAGCAAGCCGAGCCACCAAAGCTAGATTTTGCCGAAGAAACCTCAGACGTATTGATGAGCCGCTTGAACATCGTAGAAGCCTCTACTGAACAGCCGAAACCTCAGCGAAAACGACAATCGGTCAAATCCCGTAGCAGCTCGGAAGCGGATCCAGAGCCCAAGGTGGTAAAGCATGAGGAGGAGAAGCCATTGCCAGTTGAGCACAAGCCAGAGCCCATTAAGGAGAGCTCAAGCCCACCTGCAGAGAGTGAGATTGATCCCCGCTGCCTGGAAATAGCCAAATCCATTGTAACGGATTATGGACCACAAACGGT
The DNA here is from genome assembly GCA_018152825.1 of Scaptomyza hsui. Lineage (NCBI taxonomy): Eukaryota > Metazoa > Arthropoda > Insecta > Diptera > Drosophilidae > Scaptomyza > Scaptomyza hsui. The sequence goes on along the minus strand of JAECXO010000004.1, from coordinate 1,658,257 downwards.
TCGTAATTATCGCCTGTGGCAGGCAAATAGCGGCTTTGACATGGACCAACTGAACAGTAATCCACTCGACTGGACCACCTGGGAAGTCTATGAGTACGTGGAGCGTGCCATCAATTCTACAAGCGCTGCCCAGAAGCTATTGGACGAGGAGATCGATGGACGTGCCTTACTTATGTTGGGACGCAAAGACTTGGCGAATTACCTCCAGCTGAAAGTTGGTCCGTGCGTTGCACTCTTCTCATTGATTGTCAATCTGCGCATTGCAGTTGTCAGCAAGTTTAAGACGCTTCGAAATCCGCGGTACTGTGACCCGGAAAGTTTTGATCCACCCACTATGAATGGTGATAATGAACGTTCCGAGTCCGTAACGGGTGAAAGCATGTCGACATCACCAAGCTGTTCGGAGCAAATGGAAGAGCAGGATGAAGAGGAGGGAGAAGAGGAAATGGAGACCGAGGTGGAGGAGGATGTGGAAGGGGAGGAGGAAGAAGAGGTGGAAGAGGATGTGGAAGGGGAGGAGGAAGAAGAGGTGGAAGAGGATGTGTATGAGGATAAGGAAGTGGAGGAGGAGGAGGAGGAGGAGGAAGAAGAAGCCGAGGTAGAAAAAACAGAGGAGCAAAAGGTGGTTAAAGAGGTGAACGAAGAGGAGCAGGAAGAGTACTCAGATGAGGAAGAAGTGGAGCCAGAGGAGTCAGAAGAGGGGGAAGAGCAGGAGCAAGAGGAGTATGAAGGGGACGAAGAGTCGGATAAAGAGCAGGAGCAAGAGGAGGATGTAGAAAAGAATGAGGAGAATAATAAGGAGTTTGCATTGAAGGAGGACAACGAAGAAAAACACAATCATATTGTGAATGTAGATGAGAAAAAGCAGGAGTATGAAGAGGATGCAGTGAAGGAAGAGCAGGAGCAAGAAAAGGATGCAGAAGAGGAAGAGTGCGAAAAACTGCAAGAGCAAAGAACAAGTGCAGAGAAGGAAGAGCAGAAGCAAGAGGATTGTGCAGAGGATGAGTATTTAATGGGAGAAGAAGAGCAAAAACAAGATAATGACATAGAGGAGGATGAAGAAAAGTCTGCAGAAGCTGATGAAAAAAAGGATGCAGATGATTCCGATTATTTTGCAGTGGGAGGGGAATCAGATGATTTCACAGATGATAATGCAGAGGATGAAGCCGACGAATATGATGAGGATTATGATGATCAGGAGTTGGAACTGGAACAGAATCAAACTGATCGTAACCACTTCACAAAACAAGAGCTTAGTGACGAGGAGGACGTTGTGCTGGACAGCGATGATTTCCTAAGCGTTAAGCCAAGTATTGTTAACCATGAAGATATGGACGCGGATGTCGTTATGACGAGTCCACACCACGATCTGTTGCCCGCGGTTGATGAATCAATTGAGGACATATCGTAGGGCATCCTATTATGCTATGAAGCACGTTTAGTTTTTATGTTCTTTAACACCCTTATAATCTAACTATGGAAGTTTCATTAGTTGACCTATATTTATAAGTTTTGTTTGCGTTGGCCCGTTTCTATCAATTGATATTAGTTGTACAATCTACTACTATAATAAGTATCCTTAAGTCGATCGATTATATATATAAATAAACATATACACACAATGCAAGTTTTGAGTTAAATTAATAAACAGAATATAACAAATTGAATGCTTTGTATTTAGAGTTTTCTAACTCCCGGACTTTGACCATCGTTGTTGTGGCTCTTCGGAAGTCATCTCAAGTGGTTTAGAGTTAATTTCATCGATCTCAGCTGCATCCACAGCGCCATTATCTCTTTTTGATCCTGGTGCTTCACTTTCAATTTCGTTCACAACCAACGTGCCATCCGCTCCGAACATTACGTCGGTAAAGAGTTGCGTCACCTTGACAAACTGCTGAAAGCACGCCATATTTTCATAGTGCACACCGTTGCAAATCTGATATTTCTTCAGGGCCAGCAGCAGCTCGGTATCAGAAATGATGCCCGTAGATTTTAAAATTATCATTAGTGCATTGAGCTCTTTAACGTTAAATTTTAGATAGGATTTGTCAGTGAGTAGCTGCATCGCAACGGGTTCAATTTTCTGTAGGAAAACCAAAAATGTAACACAAGATTCATTTGTATATACTTTGAAAAGAAAAAAACATTACCTGTCCCACTATCTGCATGATAGCTGGCGTACTAAACTCTTTGGCCAGCTGAAAGATTTGCAGCACAGTTGTAATGGGCCAAGTCTGGTTTGACAACTTTCCAACGTAGACCTCGACCAAGTCGGGCATTTTATACTTGTTTGCCAAGAAGATAATGTCTGCGCACATATCGATGTTGGTGTTATTATATATCTCATAGGTATAAATATAAAGAAGTAGTGTCTCATACGCATCAGGCGAAGCATCATCAACATAAATTATTCGTTTATTTCGTTCAAAATCTGCATCGTTGATGTTGCGCTCGAATTCTTCTGATGCGGATGCGAGCAGTATCTTGTGACATCGAAACTGGCGATAGCATCGCTTTTGGCAACTATCTGTATACCGGACGTGCAGCTCACAGTCGGACGATTGTCCATTACGGAGCAATTCTAAACGTCGTAACTTGCAGTACATATGGAAATTTTAAAAGAAAAACGAAATATGTATGTTTAATTAAATCGGATTGCTTGGATCAGCAAAAGCGTAGGATAAGAAAAAATTACTTTTCATATGAAAAAAAACAACTATATAGTAGCCTGTTTAAAAGGGTTTTATTTTTTCAAAATTTAGATTTTTTGAAACGTTGCTAAAAATTTGTTGCATATTATGGAAAACGGTGAAGAGGATATTGATTATTCATCCCAAATCAATGAAAATGCTGATGATGTTTCCGAATATACGGAAAATAAAGAGCCAATCAACGATAAACCCCATTCAACCAAACAACGTCGACTTGACTACTTTCAAAATGGTATCGATGCGGATTGCGAAGTGCACGTGCCTAACGGCTTGGAATGCGGAACCGATGCAAATCTGTGTTTCAAAAAATTTCCTTGCCATCGTGTATTTTTGGCAACTGCTTCCGAAAAACTCGAACAGGATGTTTTTCAAAATGTTCATTGGAATGGTGTACTGCAAATTAATGGCGTTACGCCGGAAAGTGTTGAAATCTTTTTGGAATTTATATACACGTTTGAGGTGACATCTTCCAAGGTGAATCTGCACATCATTGGGGATATATTCATACTCGCCTGTGCCTACAATTTGCCTGATCTTTTGCTTAACTTCTGCCAACAGCTAAGCAACATTAGTTGGCCAATAGAAGGCATATTTCCTGCCTTCAATTTGGCATTTCGTCACAACATTTTAGATCTCGAAAATGTCTGCTTGACGGTAAGTTTATTATGCAGTTGAAAAGTGTACTATCATCACAAGTAAATATAGTAAATATATTCTTGATCAGCATCGCGAGCTAAATTAATTTAGCCATGTCCGTCTGTCTATCTGTTGGTTTGTCAGCATATCCTGTCAAAATCGGCTAGATCCGACATGTATCATATATAAAACATCTGAAATGATTTAGGTACGACATAATAGGCTTTTCAAGTGTATATAGTTTTCGGATAGCCGAAAATAGCTTCCTTACTTGTTTATTAACTAGAAATAAAATGTTCACGATTTTTTTACTTTAGAAAATTTTGGAAAATGCAGAAGTGCTGAAAACAGAACCAAGCATATTCGAATTGCAGATTTACGCATTTAACTACGTTATTCAAAATTGGCTGGCGTCAGAGGTAGACTTTATTTATTTTGGATCTTTATATACTAACTTATTTTTACTAGGCGTTGGAGGCGAATGTGTTAATTGAAGTTCTGCGGCAATATCAAAGGGAAAATAATTTGACATTCAGCAACACAACTCAGTTTCCCCAATTTACAAAGATCATCAGATACTTCCCAAACTTACTCCTAGACGCAGATGGACTCATACAATAATATTAACTTTAAAATTAATTAATTAATTTAAAATTAAAATTATTCGATTGCTCGACTCCTGCCACTGATAACGACTCAGGTGTGCGTTAACATAGATTCTCTGTAAACAAGATTCGAATTGGGATATTTGTTTTGTTACCTCGTATCATGGTGAATTTTGTGCAGCCCTGGTGTACACTCAATACACAAAAATATCTAATAATGTTATCGATGAATAATGACTCAAGCAAAACCAATAAATGTTTGGGACATTTACACACAGTAATAATATTCAATGTGCTAGTAAATTTGTAATATACAACTATATAAATTGCCAATTTTTAAACCGGAAATTGTATGTTTTGTATCATGTTATTATGACAAATATTAATGATTATATAATTTTTTCTTCTTATAAGTGCTTTTATATGGCCGATATATTGAGAGAAGCAACGATACTATACAGCAATGAAAAAACGCAATGAAGTATCGAAATAAAACCATCGATATATTTAGCCATCCCTTTGTGGACCTCAACTTGTGGTTTTTGTACAGCATTTTTCCGGGTGTTACAGTGTTACAGTGCTTAAAAAATATAAATTGCATTTTGCATGTAAAGTAAACAATTCGCGAAACAAATACACGTGTAATTAAACCTGGAAAAGAGTTGGTCGCTTATTACAGCAATGAAAGGCAGTTAATGATTCGCTTTTTGGATTTTCGTTGCCGACGTCGGATCTCTTATACAGATATAGTAAACGGCGCAATCGCCAGAACGCAACTATACTTCCCACTGTGCAGCAGACATAAAGTAATTGCAGATTTTGTAAATGCATTTTATATTTTTGCATTGAGTGCGTTTAAGCTTATAATATATTTAATTTTTTGTGGCGCATGTTTTGTTTTCTTGTGCACTGTACACCACATCACTATGCTTGTATGTTGTGTATGTATGTCTGTGTTGGTGACTTTTTGTACACATTTTAGGCGGTGTGGAGTGAGGCCCTCGCAGGTCGCTCGATAATTATCGCCGCCGTTGGGTCAATCGATAGACAATGGGGATGAAATGCGCGCGAAACGGCAATGGGGGGCTAATGCACATACATACAAACATAAAACAAATAAAATTTTACTATGTATGAAACTAATAAAAAATGTATCAATCGCTTAATTTACTTGCAGTTCATGTTTCGGCTTGTGACGGTCTAAAATTAACCACAATATTTATTCATTAACTCAACTGAAATGGAGGAAATATCCAGTTTAGATTCCTTTGGCGCCGATTCAAGTGCTAGGCCTGAATCAGAAACGTCGAAAATTGATGACAACTCAAGAGAGAAGGTGGAAACAACAGCAGCATTGCAGGATACGCCGGCATCGCCGACAGCCGACGACGAAGACGAAACGCCCGCTGAGGCTGACTCAGCCGAGAAGCCATCTACTGCTACTGCAGCGGGCGATGATGAGGACTTTGAGCAGATATCGGAGGGTTCGTTGGACATGGACGATGAGGGTCAATCAATGCAGGAGAAAACCAAAGCTGCAGCAAATGATGATGAGCCAGAGGAGACTCTGCCCAAAGATAATGACAACCAGGATGCAGATGATGCTCCAGTCAACACAAGCACCGAGGATGAGCCAGATGCAGCTGAAGAGGAGCAGGAACATTGCAATATCGATACCAGTGCCGATGATGCCGATGCACTGCCACAGCGTGACGCATTTGAAAATTTAAAAAATTCCGATAACGAAGTGCACGGAAGCAGCGATGCAGTCGATGGTGCACCAACTTCCATTGAAGCGATGGACGTTGAAGATGGAGAGCTGGAAAAGAGTGCGGCAGAGGATCCTTCCGGCGATGTTGAGGATGTGGAAATGCGCTCTGAAGGTGGAGATTCCCAACATGCTGCTGCTGAAGGTGACGAAGAAGCTGGCGATAAATCGATCGATGGCAACAGGGCTGCTGATGTGGACACCCCTTTTGAGGGCAGGGATGAGGTGGACAGAACAGATGAACTGGATGATGACCAAAATGCTGCTGCATCCACTGAACATGGCGATGATGACGAAGCAGAAAATGACGATGCTGAAGATGACGATCAGCATGACGAGTCTGGCGAGCACCAAGAAGATGCTGGCGAAACAGAAGCTACTGAAGCAGACCAGATGGAAGAAGCCGCTGAGGCCGAGCATGGTGATGGTGAGCGCATTAAAAGTGCAACACAATCAATACCTATACCAGTTTTATGTTGTTTAATGTAGATACCGTTGAGAACGTGTTAGAGCCGGAAGAATCGGATGTTTGTCTCATACCGGACGACCAGGAAACAGAGGTAACCGAGGCTGAGAAGGAAATAGCTCGTGAAAATGCCGATAGGGCTGCCGAAGAAGAAGAAGCCGCTGAGCAAACACAGTCAGCATCCAAATCACCTGTCACCGAAGCAGGCGCTGCAATAGAAACACAAAACGATAAAGATGAGGATGAAGTGGCTGATTCCAGTGCCCCAGCGGATGACACTGAAACCACGGATAATGGTAATTTTAAATTAGTTATTTGCAAGTTAAGAATTAAATACCAACCAACTGCTTATCCTTTGCTCTCTGTCTGCTCTTATCCATCTTCCATTTGGGAGCAGCGGATGCAGCTCAAGCTGATAATCAAGCTGGAGCAGCGGTTTCAGAAAGTGCTAAAGGTGAGCGCATTAGGTTCATGTTGGATAAAATAGTGTCTTAATTGATGAATTTAACATAAGAGTGGCCGAAAATAATTTAAAAAAAAATATATTACCTAATAATTGTTTTCTGTCATCCTGTCATCCAGTACATCCGGCGGCGAACGAAGAGGACACGCCCGAAGCGGATGCAGCCGAAGCTGATGAGCCCCATCAGGAGGAATCGTCTAGTGCAGCAACGGGAGAAGCCGGTACCACACCCAAAACAATTATTAGCTGGATTGTGGGCAGCACACAGAAGTGCCAGCAATGCGAGACTGACAAATGTTGTGGTTATCGCTACAAGACCATCGATACTGAAGCTGCTGAAAATGCCGAGGAGGAGCCATCAACAGTGGTCGCCTCACATAAATATCTGTGCGATCAGACCTGCTGTGATGCATTCCTGGCTGCTCATCCGGGCAAGTACTTTTTGCGGCGCAAAAGGTTTCTCGTCGAGGAGGTGAGCCAGGAGAGCGCAACCAGAGCGGCTGATGACGAGGCGGAAACAGAGGCGGCGGAAGGCGAAGATGCTGCAGAAGTGGAAAACACTGCGACGACAGCAAAGGCAAAGATTTGCCTGCAGTGCAATGAGCAAACGAAATGCAAATATTTCCTCCGACAAGACCAGGATACATTCTACATATGCAACGATGATTGCTTCAATCTATTAAATGCCGAGGAGCCGGATAAATACAAGTTGAAGCGTCATTCAATAAGAGTGCGAAATATTGGCGCCACCACAATACGCTCGCCGAGCAAGAAAGCGGACACGAATGTGGTTGCACGCACCAATGCCGAGGCCGAGGCAGCACGTCTCGATCGCTTGGAGAGCTTTAGACGTCGGTGCGCCGACTGTCAGCTGGAGATCAATGCGGACGACAAGCAGCTGATCTGGGAAACAATGGACTTTTGCAGCCAAGTGTGCCTGGGCAGCTATCAGCGTTCGTTTGGCGGCAATTGCGAGACCTGCAAGCAGGAGGTCAGCAACATAGCACTGGGCAAATACTGCGTACGATTTGGATTCCATGTGCGTCAATTTTGCTGTGCCGCTTGTTTGAACACCTACAAGAAAGGCTTGAAGACGTGCTCGTGCTGTCAGAAGGATATTAGTAGCGGACAGGAGGGTTTCCTTGCGCCCGTTGGCGATAAGGATCAGTTTAAGGATTTTTGTTCGCAGGTTTGTCTGCGACGTTACGACAACATGTGCAATCCCAAGAAGAAACTGCGCACGGACATGTGCGGCGTGTGCAACAACGAGAAACCGGTGCGCGTCGAGATGCTGCTCGAGGATAAGGAGCATTATTTCTGTTCGAATCCATGCTTCTCGGCTTTTAAGTTTGTTAGTAATGTGAACGCTGATCCGTGCGCAATGTGTTGCAAGTACTTTGAACGCAAGAGCACTGATGCGCACACTATTTACACTGACGAGCAGGCAGCGCCAAAGGTGTTCTGCTCGCGCATCTGCATCAATGTGTACATTATTGTGAATCGGCATATTGTTTCTTGCCAGTGGTGCAAGGTGAAAAAGTACAACTTCGATATGATTTATAAACCGAATGGCAATCAGGAGACACTCACCTGTTCCATCAATTGCCTGACCATGCACGGTGTCAGCTGCAACATTTCGGCGCGTGCCGTTACAAAGTGCGACAATTGCAATAACACCAGCACGCCGCAGTATCACTTAACAATGTCGGATGCATCGATGCGCAATTTTTGTACATATCAGTGTGTAATGCAGTTCCAGAATCAATTCGCCCGCGCGCCGCTCACCTTGGACAGTGATTTACCATCGACATCTGCCAGCAAGGAACAAGAGCAGCAAGAGTCCAGCACACAGACACGTGGATCTAGCAAAAATGCAGCTCCCTTTCCAACTGGGTTGCCAAAGCGTGTAAAACTAAAATTGCAACAGCCGGTAAGTTTTTAGCTCACAACTAACTGTAACTGACATTTCTGTAATTGATGATCACTGAAAAAGAGATATCGATAGACGGCATAGTGCTGGAAAGCAAACGAACAAGACATTCACATTGCCAGACTTTTTGATCACTATTAGAATGGCAGTTTGGTTTTGCTTTTCAAAGTGATACGGCAACTTTTTGCATATTTTTAGCGCAATTATGGTTAAAAAAGTGCGGGCTTACAAATATTGTTGTAGATTGAAATTTTTGCTAAGATTTTAATTTATTTTCTTGCCTTCCTTCAGTCCACACAGAAAAACGCAGCTGGTGGTGCTGGAAAAAAATCAGCTGGAGGTACAGTTGTTCCCGTCATCTCGACTGTACAATCGCTAGCTAGCGGCGAAACCGAGGCGCGAATTGGTAACATAACTATACGGCGCAAGCGTGGTCGCAAACCCGATACGCCACCACCGTTGACAGTGAGCATTACGCCATCCACCGTGGCGCCCACAGGCGATGCTCGTGGACGTGGACGTCCCCGCAAGGTTGTAGATTATGGCGTGGCACGATCACCATCACCGCCACAGAGCAGTATGCCAGCAAGGCGCTCAGTGAGCACTCCGACCATCGATTTTCCCGCCCCAGTAACGGAAACAAAGATTATCACGGTGCCGCCATATCCGAAAGCGGTGCGCAATGTTAATATCAGTTGCAAACCGATGATGGCTACAACTGGTCACCAATGTGCGCCGACTATGCGGGATTGTTCCACACAGACCGATAAGGATTACTCCAACAAGGTGTTAATACCCGTACCTGTGCCAATATTTTTGCCGCAACCCATGTATATGTATTCGGCGCCATTCCCGGTGCCCGTACCCATTCCGCTGCCGATACCGGTGCCGATATTTATACCGACGACACGAAATACCGCTAATGGTATACTGAAGGAGATTAAGAAGATACAAGATAAAATGCCCGAAGATCCGTTGGAGGCCGAATTGCTGATGATGGCCGAAATGGTTGCCGAGGAGAAGCACGATTCCGATTCTGATTCCGATAATGAAATCAAACCCGATCCGGGCCTGGTTAATCTGCAGTACCAGAATAGTCTGGAGCAACAGCAGCAGCAACAACAACAGCAGCAACAAGTGGTGGATGTCAGCGCTTCGAGCCATAATCCCTACGGCGATGATATGCTTCAAATTGCACTGAAAATGGCAACCGGCGATTATGACAACCATCACCAGACATCAACGGTTGATTTGGAGTCGTCCATGACTGCGAACACGATATCAAGTCAGTCCCCAATGAGTCATGATATGGGCCAAATGGGCGTCCATCATCTGGATCAGCAACACCACATGCTGGAATCATCACAACGGTAAATTTTGTATTTTAAAGCTCAACACTATGAATTTAAACAAATTGGTTTTTGCAGTGCTCCGCGCGGTCGCAAGCGTGGCGGTGCCAATATTGGTGGTAGCGTGCTAGATTCTCCGTCACGTAATAGTCGATCACCGGTGAAACGTCAGCGTGGCAGTGAAATGGATCACTCGGCTCTGCAGCAACAGTCGCAGCAGGCACAGCAGCCGCAGGAGAAGCCCGATGCCCAAATGTTCCTCAAGTATACGTTTGGTGTGAACGCTTGGAAGCAGTGGGTGATGACCAAGAATGCGGACATCGAGAAGAGTTCGCTTCGCCGGCGACCTTTCAAAACCGAGCTGCTGCAAATGACCGCCGACGAGCTAAACTATTCGCTCTGTCTCTTTGTTAAGGAGGTGCGCAAACCCAATGGCACAGAATATGCGCCCGATACAATATACTATCTTGTGCTGGGTAAGTGTATTTGACAATTGATTTTTTATATTGAACTATCTAATGCGAATCCTTTGATATATTTCCAGGCATTCAGCAGTATCTTTACGTTAATGGTCGCATCGATAACATATTCTATGATCCGTATTACGAACGTTTTACGGAGTGTCTCGATGAGGTGGCGCGTAAATTTTCCGTTCTCTACAATGATTCCCGTAAGTTAAACCTTTTGTCCAATTAATGCTCTCAACTACATTACATTATCTTTTTCAAAATAGAATACATTGTCACTCGAGTGGAGGAGGAGCACCTTTGGGAGTGTAAACAGCTTGGCGCTCATTCGCCTCATGTTCTGCTTAGCACGCTCATGTTCTTCAATACCAAGCATTTTAATCTAACTGTAAGAAAGTTTTAATTTTAATTAAGTCATTAAAATAATAGTTTGTTTTATACTTTTCAGACCGTTGAGGAGCATATGCAATTATCGTTCTCTCATATTATGAAGCATTGGAAACGCTCATCGCAGAATTCCAAAGTTCCCGGCACTCGCAATGTGCTCCTTCGTTTTTATCCACCGCAGGCGGGTCTGGGTAAGCAAATATTTCATGATATATTTATACAGGTTAATAAGCTAACTTTTCTTTTTGTTATGCAGATGCTAATCCGCGAAAGAAAAAGGTCTATGAGCAGCAGGAAAATGAGGAGAATCCATTGCGCTGCCCTGTGCGCCTATACGAATTCTATCTATCCAAATGGTATGCAAATATATAAACATAATTTTTTGGCAAGTGTTAATCAAATCTTTTTATTTGCAGTCCGGAGAGTGTTAAAACGCGGAATGATGTTTTCTATTTGCAACCGGAAAGATCCTGCGTGCCCGATTCTCCTGTTTGGTATTCAACTCAAGCGCTAAGCCAGGATGCCCTGCAACGCATGCTGCATCGCGTTAAGATGGTTAAGGAGATCAATATAGCGCTATTAACAACTTAATATTTAGTTAGGCATGCTAACACGCACATATATTTAGTATGTGAACGGGCTCATTTCATGATGACACTTATATATTAACAACTTTTGGTGCTTAGCACAAAATCGTTTTCGGGCAAATCCACCAAAACAGCTAAAAATAACTAGAGCGTGGCCTCTGAACAACTCCAATTGCTTAAAACCATATAGTTGTGTTTTATAAGTTTTACAGTGCATACATACATACTTTTTAACTTTAAATTGCTTAAATATGGAGTAACTTAGGTGCCCCAAGAGTAGCTCACATAGAATATGAATTTGAATTGAACTACATCTCAACAACGATTGCTCCCTAAAGATAGATCAACTTCATTTAATAATCGGCAAATTTATTAATTCATCCTTTTGATTAGTTTTATATAAGTAAGTCCTCATTGATGACGATTCACTGTAGTCATTTAGAATGTTTAGCGTTAACTGGTAAGAGAAGTGCTTAGAAAAAGAAGCAAAAACACGGTCCCAGAGGCAGCAGAGATAGTTGTATGGAGTTAGGGGGTCGTTTTTAGGCGCGCATTGTAGTGTACATTGAATCTATAATCTAAACATTAAAAGAATACTACCCGTGCAGTTGCAGTGTACATAGAACATTAACATTTACAATTTGCCAATGTCGCGCTGTTGTTCTAAGTGTTTTAAGTGTAAAATGCTGTACTCCTTAATTAAAAATGTAATTTTAAATATACAATACCATATATATATTACAACGTTTACATTTATTTGCAATTTTTTTTTTTATTTTGTTTTGCAAAAAAATTTAGTGAAAGAAATTCTGTTTTATACGTGCTTTGCGTCTTCACAAAGTTTTTGATTTATTAACAATAATATGCAGCGGTGTTATTAATACATATATTATGTTTTAATCAAAACACTGCTAATCTTGACGCAGTCAACACATATAAAGTTGCATCTAAGTGTGTATATACGGTTTTATATGCCCAATTGAACCAGTTTGGTTACCGTTGCAGGACATCGGTTTTGGTCATGTGTTTTTTGTTGAATGTGAGGGGCTCTAGTAATGTGTTAAAGGCGCACAATGTGAGGCATTTCGTTATGTCTTTTAATTGTTTTTGTTTGTGTTGTGTGTTATGCTGTTGCACATTTTGCTGTTTTGTTGTCGTCGATCAGTCGATTACCATTCGGCATCGCCGTTCGATTTTTGAAATACATAATCCTTGCCGCGCATATTCATAATGCCATCCTTTAGATAAAACTTCCATTTGTTGCGCGAGCGTGTGATCTGTAGAAAATAGTATAAACATGAATGTCGGACTTTAATTTATTGAGAAAGCAATTGTAACTCACTTTATCATACTGGCAAACAATCACGTTGTCTGTGTCAAACACTTCAGCGGAGTCCTCATCAGTGACATCATCTTCGCTATTGAGCGGCTCCTCCTCGGCAGCATCCTCGTGCTCCGCGTCCTCGTCATCATCTTTGTCTAAGTCGTCGTCGTCGTCATTATCCATATTATCATCACTCTCCTCGCTCTCATCCTCTTCTGATGAATCTAAGGCGCCATCTAATTGCTTGGCAATGGCCATGTTTTCTAGTAACAAAGAATTGATTTTAAGCTGTTTTCTCGATAAGTTTATATATAGTTTATGCCTACTCTGGTGATTAACGTTGCTGAGTGCCGCATTCACATGCTGTTGCAGCACGGATGAAGCTAATGTGGTGGGCAGCGACATAATCGATGAGATCAAATGAGCCGTTAGAATCTGGGTCAGCTGATTCTCCTGCAGAGCCGATGCCGGCACTTGTATGGTGAGCACACGAGATTCCGAGTTTGTTGAGCCAGGTGGCGAAGGTAGTGTAATCTACAAAGAATTTATATTTAGCTCAACAATCGCTTGAATGTGTTTATAATTTAGCTCACATTAACTGGCATTATGCGATTGGGATCCAATTGAGACACAATTGGTATTTGTGTCTGGCCACCGGGGTTGGCGCCACCAGCTGCCGCTTGTTGCTTCTGCATCATTGTTGCACCGGATGTGGGATGCAATGGTGGTGGATTCTGAGATGTGACCTCCTGCTTGATGCCACCATTCTTAATCCCACTGCCAGCTGCGCCAATTGCAGTCGGTTTTCCGGCCACTGAAGTCGCTGCCAGCCCTTTGCTGTCTGTGCTTGTGTTCAGGCTACCGGCGGCACCGCTGTTCTGTTGAGAGGCAGCCGCAGCGGCGGCGGCCTTTTTGGCCTTTGCATTCGCAGCCTGCAAAATGCAAAAGCAAAAATAGTTAGTACTTATGTTGAAAACTAGATCTCGAAAGTGACATTTTTCGATGGATCTTTGTATTTGTATTTTTTTTTACCTTGGAGCTCTGCAGAATTTTGATGCATACATGAGAGTGTTTTTTTTTGGTGTCGTTGTGCGGGTGTTTGATGATGATAGCAGTTACAAACACATATATACATTTATATGTATAAGTTTAAAGCAGCAGTCGGTCGAGTGTTGAGTTTTGGATGGTTGCAGCGAGAGAGAAAAAGAGAAATATAGAGAACAGCAACAGAGTTGTTATTGGCTTATAGTGTAAAATTTCAATTACTACAATTTAACATACAAATATGAATACACAAATAGATTTAATAGACATACACATACTATGTTGAATGGACACACACATTCGCTGCACATCAGTCAGTCAATGGCCTTGGCAACGATAACACACCTTGCTTACCTTTGGATTGTTGGCCACAATTGGCGGCGGATGGTGGCCAGGCTCGCCCGGCTCTGGATTCAATTCGACCGCCTTACTTGCTAACAGCTTATTGCGCCAGATCTGTTTCATTTCCTGCAGCACCTGCTCGTCAACGCCCTCGTCCAAAAAGGCATCGCGCACATTTGTGATGACATCCTCAATAACTGCATGATAGACTTTCAGCTGTGTAAGAAATTAGGAGATTGTTGTAATCAAATTAAATATTATTGGTACGCTACTGCCCAGATAAAAGTAAAGGTATTTACACACCTGGTACTAAATAAATACCTTTTAGCTCAACTCTTCACTCTCCTACTTTAAAGTCATTCAGCAAATTCAATTAATATGCACACAAGAGCAAATTGCTAGTTTTGCAGAATGTATAAACGTTTGTGTGTGTGTGTGTGTGTACGTTTGTATGTGTTTTAATTTAAGTGCTATTTTTGAATGCAAGCATGGCTGCCTCACCTCAACTACAAACATACTTTTTTATTTGTACATACATTCTTTCACACATCATATCTAGAGTCAAAATACGCAATAGGTAAGTGGTTGGCTATTATCAAAGACTAAGATAAGAATTCGATGCTGATAATAAATCAAACTGCAACTATTTATGACTATTTTAAGCTCTTGCGTTTAGCTGTTAAAACCATATGATTTGAACGCACACGCACACATTACGTTTTGCATCCTTCGGCAATACAACCGAGTGCACAGACGAATTTACTAACTCACACACACACACACACACACACACAATGCAGCAGACATGCCGCCACGGACTCGGGCTGAAGACAACTTTTGGGAGGTGGGGAAAAACTTTCACTTTTAAGGGCAATGGCAATTTTCTTTCCATATGTCAAGCCTATTGGCTTGTTCAACAGCCCTAGGGCATGAAGAATTGACCATTTGCCGGATACTCAATGTTAGATTTCCCTGTGTTTGTGCATTTTTTTTAATAGGGCATTGCCTTTTTAATAAATTTTAATATGACTCTTTTGCATGAAATGCGCCTTACCACTGATGTTTGGCATAAAGCCATTTGTACTTTTTTCTCCGCCAGTTTGAGGCCGCTTTATTATTTGCTATATACAAAACTGCAAACTGCTATGGACGTCTAAAATTTGTATAATTTACAATTACGAAAAAAATGCTTTTCGTCTGACACAAACTGCTGTGACGAAGATACGAAGCAAAAACACGACCTAGCAGTGTGGCTGTATCTTGCTAAGCTATTGATGCCAACTACAGCGTTGCCAGAATGTGATAATATAAAGTAAGTGACAGGCATACTTCTTTTATTTATTTTTATTTTAAGATCACCAAGTTGCAAATACTAATTTCAATTTAATTAACAATAATTTTTTTTATTTATTAAATAGCAAGGTACTGTACACATTTTTTTTAAAATCCTTTTAACAATTTTTTATATCTAATCATATTCATCACAATCCTGACGTTCACTGTTAAATTCCAGCTCGTCTTCCTCTACGTCATCGTCATCTTCATCTTCATCTTTCGCGCCTGGGTTATAATCTACATCAGAGTCACCCTCATCATGAAAGGGATCCTCCTCTTCATCAGAACCGAGGTCAGAGTCATCATCTGCCCTTCCATTGGCACTTTGCGTTTGGGCACGTCGCTGACGTAAACGGTTGCGTATGTTCTGGGCAGAATTGACTAAAGGGTCCTTTAGTTGCTGTTTGGTGCAACTTACTGCATCATCTTACTTACAATCTGGGGGATGGGCATATTGTTGAAAATGTACTGGATTGCGGCGATAGCACGAGTTTCCAAATGGACAGCTTGGTGTGCCGAGTGGAGGCATGGGAAAATTGGGCCGGCGATAATCTGAGTCACCTGGGTGTGCGTCTGAATTTCGATGTGCTGGATTTTGTCTAAAACCATTATAATTTTGTTAGGGTTACATGGTTGTCGATGATGGATGATGATTGATGATAGATTACCTGTAGCACCGTATGCCGAAACGGCAAGCCGGTCGTAAGGTGCTCGATGACACTGAGCAATCAGCAGGTGAAGATTGAGACTGTTTGCTGTTCGTGGGTTCCGTTTTTACTACTGTTGTAGTGCTAGTTGGCTCCGTTTTTACTACAACTGTTGCACTGCTAGCTGGCTCCGTTTTTACAACTGCTGCGCTTGTACTGGCGGAACTTGTGCTAGCCGAATTATCGCCATTAGCGTTGTTAGCTGAAGAGTCATTTTGCTCGATTGGTTCTGTTTTTACAGTAATGGGAATGTTGATACTGCTGTTGGGTTCTGTTCCACTGGAATGCTCTACATCCGGGGACTCTTTACTTGTATGTAGAACATTTTCAGGCTCCTTTTTTTTGTCGTCGGTTGTTGTCGCTTGATTGTCCTCAGATTTTCTACGTTTGTTCGTTTTATCGATTTCCTTATTTGCTTCCTCGTCATTACATATTTTTCGTTTACCAGGATTCGTTGCCTCTGAGTCATTTTCCTGTCTGCGTGCATCCTCTTGATTCTTAACTTCATCGGCACTCATTTTGATTGACTTAAAACAAGTTAAACTCCACCGCAAGTAAAACAGATGAAGTGAATGAAGTTTATTTCACAATTTGCAAATGACGCGATCAAACAAGTTATCGATGTGTCTTCGATATTTTAACCATCGCCTGGGTGCTCTAAATTGCAATTTAAAAACAAATGTATATTGATAAATATTTATGAAAATTAATACGCTTTTGCCAACACGTTATAATACTGCATTAAAATAATTTTAATTTTCACATGTACATATATAATTAAAGTATTTACTTACAGGTGTCTCGAAGATGTTTGAAAGTGATTTTTCTGTAGATAGAAAAGATATTTTTTTTTGTACTAAAGGCTGGTTGTGGTTTTTATTTAAATTATACATTGCAAATTAATATTTATTCGGTGTCAGTCGTCAATGTTCGCCCTGTCTAGCGAAGCAGATTCTAGAAGAACCTGCATTAGCTTGTCCTTGGTTAACTCTGATGTTTTCTCTGATAATTTTCGCAACCGATCAGCTACAAAGTCGCCAAATATTTGCTCCGAGTCTCTAAGATTCTTGATTGCAATGGTAACCGCATTGCTGATAAGTTCTTCATCCATAGCTTGTGCTTCAGACTTAACAATTTGTTCGTCCGAATGTGGTGTGGAGCCCTTGGAGAACAATACCTGCTCAGGTTCGTACAAAGCTAGACCTTCAATAATGGCTTCATAATCCGGACCACCGCTGTTTGGATTTTCCTTTTTAACATTTTTTTTGTTTTCCGTCAAATTGTTTTTTGGGCGTCTCGTTTTTTTCGCTTTGGGCCATGGTTGGTCCAGAAATTCATTGTCCTCGTCTTCATTGCTCTATACGTTTAAAATAATATAAAATAATTATAGTACGTTTCGTTGGTCCGTTTAAAACTATTGATACCGATTCTTCTCTTTTGAAATCAATTGGCTGCATTCTATTATGCTTTTTTGTTAAAGCATGAGCTCGCAAGTCGCACATTTTTGTGTTTACTCCACATTTGCAAAACCGACAGCGCGCTCTGTATGAGTCCTCAGGATCCCGGCGCAGCCAAGGTCTGAATTCGGGCATTTGTAACCAAACTTCTCGTAGTTTTTGCTTATATTTTGTCATTTGGTACTGACAAAATAAAATTGTCAAAAAAAAAACACAACTAGAATGGAGATGGGAACAACAAGCCGCTAAATGGCGTCGATGGTAGTCGATTATTTTTGCGACTTTCAACACTGAGTGCGCGGATGTGTAGCATACAATTTAAAAACTACTTAAAATGTTTTATTAAAAATTTAGGGCTAAAATAATTTTTAATATATTGTGAAAATTATAATCAGTAATAAATAATACGATTAATAAATTCACAGCCTAAAATATTACAATACCAATATATGACAAAAATCAGTACATTAACAGCGTACCAGCAGATAAATAAGATCCAGTACAGGTGCTAAGCGATTTTAAAGTTAGTCAACACTCAAAGCTGAACAACACGTGAAGTTGAACCAAGTATATTATTTTAAAATAAATAAATCAAAATGAAAACTCCAAATAGTAAATCAAAGAGCAATAATGACTTAAAACATGAAGATAAAACAGTGGACATTGCAGAGGAGAGCAAAGCAGTCAAAAAGAAGTCAAAAGTAAAGAAACCGAAAGCATCTAACGATGCTGTTAAGAAGATAGTCGTAGCGGAAGCGAAAGAGAGTCCAAAAACTTTAACTCCCACTGATATAGCCAAGATCGAGAAGAAGAAAGTCAAAAAGCTGGCACAAAAGTTAAAAAAGAAGGAAAACAAGTTGGCAAACAAAACTGTTGACAATGAGACAACCCAGGAGAAGTCTAAGGTGGAGGCAAAATCTAATAAAAAAGACAAAAGTCCTTCCACTGTGCCAGAAGCTAAGGCAAACTCAAACCCAAAGGAAAAGAAGCAGAAGGCAAAACCTAAAAGGAGAGCCAATGACAAGGACGAAGGTATGAAGTATTTAAACATTTTCCATTCACAAGCGACTCCTGACTTCATTTTGTTTCCAACAGATGCAGTGAAGCGAGAGAGGGATCCTGCTGCCGAAGCTGCCACCATATTCATTGGAAATCTTCCGATAAATACGAAACGCGTTCAGCTGGTACGTCTGCTACAACCCTTTGGCACCATCAATTCTATACGCTTGCGGACGGCTGGTGGCACGAAGCTGTATAAGCACAAACAACGCAAAGCTGCGGGCTCCTTAAATGCCTACGTTGTGTGCCAAACTGTGGAAATGGCGGAGAAAGCACTATCACTTAATGGCACCGAATTCAAAGAGAATCACTTGCGTGTGACACCAGCGGCAAAAACCGCACCTACTGCCAATGATCAATCAACATCCAGCGATGCTGATAACAAGCGCACCATATTCGTAGGCAACCTAAAATACTGTAAGTAAAGTATACTTATATATTGGAGCATAGTATTTACTAACTGGGCGTTCCTTGTAGCTGCGAATGAGGGGAAGCTGCGTGAGATCTTCTCGAGCTGTGGAGAAATCGATTACATACGTTGTCTCCAGGATGGCGATAAGGGTTGCAAGGGTATCGCCTATGTGTGCTTCCAGAAGCCAGATGCTGTCGGTCTAGCCCTGGAGCTAAACGAGACAATGCTGGACGAGAGACCTATACACGTAGAACGTTATGCGGTAAAGAAACTGGGCGCCAAGCAGGCACGTGACTCGGCCGCTGCTGCATCCCCGAAAGGAGCTCCATCGAAGAAGAAGCTTAATTTTACTGGTGCCACGAAGCGTCTTGATAAAAAGCAACGCAAAGAGAATGGAAAATCCGCTGAACCGGCTAAAACGCAAGCAAGCAAAAAGAAATCCGAATACCGTGGGGTCAAAGTTGATGCAATCAAAAAGGACAAAAAACCAAAAAAGAAAACCAACAACCAAATGAACGCATTGGCAAAGAAAATAGCGCCAAAAGCCAGCAAATAACTTGACTGAATTCATACTTAACAAATATGTGTAGACATTTTATTGTAAATAATTTACCACTAATTTTGTATGCAAGTGTCGTAGATTTTATTTAACTGCAAGTGTAACATGATTAATAAAAACCGCATACAAAATAACATTTTTAATTAAACTAAATACGTTCAAACTTTCATGCAATTAGTTGCACAGTGTTGTAAACGAGGTATTTTGTCTATGGGTGTATCTAGTAGCCATAGCAATTAGCTTTCGACCGACTTTAACAATAATTTCAGTCAGCTGTTTTCCTTGAAGCACACAAAATTCAAGTCAGTTCTGTGATTAAATAATTGTGGATGTTTTGAAAGAAAAGCAATAAATTTAGATAAGCGAAAGGATGCAATTTGGTAATTATATATTATAGCTGGCCAGAGCACATATCGAACTATCCTTCCACAGGCAATATGAACAATATCAGTAAAAATTTAAAGTTTCTACGCAATGCTCGAAACTGTCTTCGAAACTTTGCCGGCACACCAAAGAATTCATACACTTTGGAGGCACTGCCAAAACGCGAACTTATACGTGTCCATGGTGCGGAGGTCACACCATTTCTCCAGGGTCTGGTCACCCAGGATATATCGCGCCTGCAGGAGCCCAACGGACCCTCATCAATGTATACCATGTTCCTTAATAACGCTGGACGCTTATTGTACGACACCATCATCTATCGCACCAATGATCCAGACACATTTCTGGTAGAATGCGATCGTGATGCATCCTCAGATTTTCGTCGCCACTTGCGCACGTATCGTGTGCGTAAACGCATCGACATTGATACCGTGGATGATGAGTATGTGCCCTGGGTGCTGTTCAATAAAGGGGGAAAGGACGTTAGAGGCGAGATTCGCACACAGAAGGCAACGGATTTGTTCATCTCACCGGATCCGCGCATCCAGAGCTTAGGCACACGTGTCCTTGCCCCCTCCGACATGAACGAAAGTGAGCTGACACAGACTTTGTTGCGCAATCATGATGTGGTCGCCCTTAATCCCGGCGAGGAAAACAACTATAAGCTCTTGCGCTATAAGCAGGGTATTGGCGAGGGTGTCAAGGAGCTGCCGCCGGGCAAATGCTTCCCGCTGGAGGCCAATGCAGATTACTTAAACGGCGTTAGCTTTAACAAGGGATGCTATGTTGGTCAGGAGCTAACGGCTCGTGTTTATCATTCGGGCGTCATCCGTAAGCGATATATGCCCGTGCGGTTTACGGCTCCACTTAAGGCCGACTTCACGGTGAAATCCGTTACTGGCGCTAATCTGGGACGCGTCTTTGGGCATGCCCATAATCATGGTGTGGCCTTGTTGCGCATCGAGCCGGTCCTTACCAGCGCTCAACAGTTGGTTCTTGACGGTGATCGTTGCTTTGCGGAACGTCCCCAATGGTGGCCCAATGATCCGGCAGCCAAACGTGGAATGGCTGCCATTGAGTGAAAGAAATCAAAGTACTTAGATTTTGATGTCAGATTATATATTGTTGTATGTGTAATATAAGGCTAGCTATTTACATATGTGTATATAGAAAACTCCAACAAACATTTCCCAACTGGTTTTATTTTCACAGGAGTTCCATCATGTCACAGGATCACAGCTTAAGCGATGATTTGCGCCTTCCCGACGATGATGCAACAGAGATTTTGCGACTTCAACTGCCGGCAAAGACGGAAACAGAGAAGCCGGAAGATGTAGATGAACGAATTGCTCGGATTGAGTTCCATTGCAGCGACTGCGACATGCGTGAACTAGTTCATTATTATGGAAAGAAGCCTCCATTTTCTTTGGGCATCGAATTTCGTGAGGATAGCTTTGTGATGCGTGATCCATTTCAGGCGCCACCGCCGCGTTGGCAATCAAAGCCCGAGTACTATGTCGTACTGGGTGTCAAGTGCGCCATATGTGGTAAAGTTGTGTGCAAGGATACAACCTGCAGCTTTTATTATACGCAGACATATTGCCTGCCATGTGGCAGAGCCGAGTTGAAATCTTTGCCAGTAGAGGCGCAAGGACGACTGAGAAAACAGCTGGCAGCCAGAGAGGAGGGAAAAGCTAGCAAGTAAAGATCAGCCTGAATCGATGAATACAAATATTATTAAAAAAAAATCCTAGAGAGCTATTTATAAACTATCTACATTTTAGCAGTACAAAAAAAAAAAACGTTGGCGCGAAATGTGAATGTTAACCAACTGTTGGCTCACTGTTTGCTGTTAATTGCAAAACAGCAATCGATATGTACTCGCTATTACTTTTCAAAATTGCTGGGATTAAAGAAAATATGCTTAATTACTGCTAAGCAACAATACACTATAAATAAAACATTATTAAAAAAAAATGAATCTAACAATAATTAGTACTTCGCTCTTTCTATCGCTCCTATCGTTTAACACACTTCATACAATCGACTTATCGATTGCCGTTTGCCTTTACAACAGCAACAACATCATTTGTTCATTCAGTCAATTCGGAAGCGAGCGTCAAGCAAGGAGGACGCTGTTAGTCGCGTCTCGGTTTATAAATTGTTTTCGCCCACCCTCGCGCTTGTTGTTTTTGCATTTAAGTTTTGTTTAATAAAAACGTTCAATAAAGTGTAATGTAGTGAGTGAGAGTGTCCGTTATTCAATTAATTAAACCTCAAACCGATTGTCAAAAGCAACGCCATTGAATGCAGTTCATGAGAATTTGACATTTAACTTGTGTCGTTCCTGCTGCTGTTGTTTTTGTTGTGGTTAGCCGCTGCAGCTAGTTAGAAATAATAAACAACAAAAACTGTGGCATGGCAGCGGCTTTTTAAGTGTTGGCGTTGGCGTTTTGTATTATGCCAGCTTGTTTTGGGGCCAAATTCGCGGACGCACCCACCCAAGCCCAACAGCAACAACAACATACAAAAAAAGTCGAAAAAGCCCCAATTCCAATTTGCTGTGTAACCGTGCTCGTAATTGTGTATATGTGAGTGTGTGTGCATGTGTGAGTGCGAGCGAAGCAGGGACAGGAGCATGGGCTGCCCAGCCGGTTTCGCAGCGCAAGTTAATTGACAACAAAAACGCATACAAAAAATACCAAAATGAAATAAATCAAGAAAAAACCCATAAAGTAAATATCGCACAATAAAAAGCATGCAACAATTAAAAATATAAACAAATGATTATTAAATGTTTTTTCAAGCATATCAAAATTTTGTAGATATGTAAGTGTTTATACGCATGTTTGTGTGCAGGTTTAAAGTGAACAACAACAACAAAAACCACAACGAGATCAGTCGCATCAAGAACAACAAACAAACATGCACTCACCGGGCATTGAGTAGTTTCTATAATTAGCTCAAAAAGCTGTTGCTCAGGTTGTTACAATTCCCTTTCCCCCACTCCGCGCGATACACTGACGCTGACGCTGACAGTGATCAGCCCCAAGGCGCACCCAACCCAAGCCAATCCACGCCACCCACTTCACCCACATCATGCAAAAAGTTGGGCTACTCCAACTGGCCATTACTGTGTATTGCTATGGCTGTTGCTGGCTGCTGGTTAATGCGCACAACTGTCAGCATCAACATCCCAAAGCCCATGAGGTAAGTAAAGAATTCACCTTTGTGCATTTAAGAAGCTATCGATAATCGAACGATTGCAATATCGAGGACCAAACTGTTGCATGCAAATTTTGTTGACTTTAATCGACGATCTTTAAAAGCCTATTTTTATTAGAGCCCTTAAAAATTTCTGTTAATATTTTTATAAACCTAATAAGGTTTTAATTGGGTCAATTACAATCAATTATCTGAATACAAACCCATTGAAGACAGACTTTAAAAAAAAAAGCCCTGGCGATAACTTATTGTTTGTTATAATTTAAGCCGATTAAGGTTTTAAAGTGGCTTTTATAAAAATGATAGGTTAAAAAAATTAATTCCCTTATTACAAATGTTTAATTTCTAATTCCACCCCACAACTCACCAAATCCTGTGCAAATCCCCACCCGCATTCAAGGTACTCAATTTTCAGTTTTAATTAGAATTTGGAATTCTGTGTTTGTTTCTGCTTCAGCTTCTGTCCTTGCTGCTGTCAATTGTCCCTTTGTGCCAAGGCGACTCATTAGAGCCAGCTTCCCCTAATTGCATGCGATTTCGTAGAAGTTTTCTAATTGCTTCCCTTTCCGCAAAATGCAGCTTAATTAGTGAGCATAGGTTTTCACCGCAACGCACATAAATCATAAGTGCAATAGGCCAAATTGATAATTGAAATTGAATGCCAATGTGAGTGCTCTACGAGTTCAAGAGGATTACATTGTGGCTTCTTATTGTGTTCGATACTGTTGCTATTGTAAACAAATTTCTACAGACTGTAGCAAAATATGGGCAATCATTGTTGAACTCAAGAAATAATTACATAAGATTATTATTTTCAACGAATTATGTTGTTATTTGTTTGAAATTGCTTTTAAGCTTGGGCACTCTAAACTAAATATAGAATTGAAAACAAACATGAATATCTTAAATTTTCAACCCTTCTAAAAATCTTGGTACTATTTGTTCTGCTAATAAAAAAACCTTGTTTATTATTTTTTCTTTTTCTGCGTTCAGAGCTTAAAAAAAGAGTCAAAGCTAATTAAAATCAACTTCTTTTTTTTTTTTTAGATATTTTAGTTTGTGTTTTGAAATTCGTTATTTCTTTGATTTATTTGCCATTCTTGGCTGAGCTTCTCATGACACTTTACACAGACTATTATTGACTAATCCCCATTTGCTAATCATATGCACATTAAGATTCAGTGCAAGCACATGCGATAGTAACGGCATTTGAGTGCAAGTTTGTCCATAGCAGTTAGCTAGTTGTCTGTCTAGCACCGCCAACAACAATAACAACAGCTAACGGGCGTGGGGCCAAAACCGGCTGTTGTCGCTCTTATGTTTTTTATTATGGCTGACTGTTGGCCTGGTTTAAATGTCTGCGCCCACCTGTTGCGAGGTCGGCCAAGTGCAGAAGCAGTTAACAGGCAGCAGACCTAAGTCTTTAAATCTTTCTAACTGCAATCGACATCAAATTAATTGGCGCTTGTCCCACTCTGTCCATAAAAAGGTCAATTGCAGGTGCGCGCAGAAGTTAATAAAAAAAAAAAAAATAACAACAAACGGTCAATTTACATAATGATGGCGGCGCTGATTGGACCAGTATCGTGTTCACCTGGAGGGCCGACGTAATTAATATATCCATCGCAATCAAATAAAAAGCCAGTTGAAAGCACAATCACAATCGTTTCTCAATACCCTATGAACACGCAATTTTCAAAAGTATCTGACTTTTAAATAGCAAACACTGGAAATCTTTATTCTTGACTAGATATTTTTATAGAAAGTAAATATTATATTTAGTAAAGTTTGATACTGTATAAACTTGAATTTAGGGTATCTCTCGATCAACTACACTTGTTGTTGTACGACTTGTGGAAGTTAATCCGCGTGCAATTATTTTAATTATTTGTAACTTGAACTGAAACTGTTCAAAATGCAATCATTCCGGGCGATAGCCGCAGCAAATGCTTCCGCTGCCCGCACAAATCCTGCCCGGATTTTTTCCCGTAACGAGTATGTAAATTGTAAATTGTGAAAAATTAATGCGGGCACTTTTCTCACATTGCCCACGGTCGAGAATCAAGATCGAGTGTCGCGACGGAGCTGAAAAATATATATGTGTACACATATATATTTGTATGTAGTAAGTACATCCAGTTGCTCAATCCCTCAATGTCTCGGCAGCGTTGCTCAGTTTTAATTAGACTTAAATAAATTGAAACTGAGAAAACTCAGCAAATTGAATCATTTGTCACGTTCCTCAGTGCAAGCAACGATGATAGCTCAGAGCCCTAAAGACGATGATGATAATGATGATGATGATGATGATGTTGTTGTTGTACAAAAAGGGTATCTTGAATATTAAGTGCGTAGTAAATTGTATTCATTTAGGGTTGTTAGAAAAATTTACAAAGCTTGCAAAAATGTATATAAAAGAATTTAAAAAAACCCTTAGTAAATTAAAGTTAGCAAAAGCTCGAAGTCATTAAGAAATCATTGTACTTTACATTTTGAACAACTATTATCATAAATTTGTTGATTTATTTGGATATTAAAATCTTGTTTTATGACTTAAAACGATGTTACGTAAGTTTGCTAATTAATGCGAATGGAATTGTGTTGTCAATGTAAAATTACAGCTTATTAAGGCAATTTCATTAATAGATAATGAAAAACATTCTTAATATTCAAATTTTTCCACTGTATATAAGCTTATACATCTGACAATTTGTTTCTTATCACAAAATAAATAAACAGTGACTTTTAAGCACAGGTGTATATATATTTTAATTTACACTCTTTAACTGATAAGGCTTTTGTGAATGAAAAAAAAAATAAAAAAAATGTTTAGACTCAGGGCGGCACATGGAGAAGAAACTGAAAGTTACAGCTTAATGATAAGCTTTTGTCACTGGGAATAAGCTTCTAATAGCTAATTAGCTATTAAATATATATGTATACATATAAGTAAGTGCGTGATGGCTTTTAAGCTCCTTTACATGGCGGCTGCGTTCAGCTTAAACCTGTCGACAATGTCAGTTAAGGACCTGAGGTCATTACAGCGACTGTTGTTGACAGATTACTAATTTTAAAAGGAAAATATTTTGCATGTTGAATAAAGTCGCGAACGCAAAGCTTGCAATTTAAGTGTTGCTCGTTGCTAAGCTTTATTTGACAACTAGAAAGTGAGAGAGGCATTTGCAATAGTGAATGTAACTGTTGTTTAATTATTAGTTTATGTATACATACATACATACTTGCATAGATTCATTCA
Organism: Scaptomyza hsui; assembly: GCA_018152825.1. Taxonomy (NCBI): domain Eukaryota; kingdom Metazoa; phylum Arthropoda; class Insecta; order Diptera; family Drosophilidae; genus Scaptomyza; species Scaptomyza hsui. Next base: position 1,631,784 of record JAECXO010000004.1, on the reverse strand, counting down.
TGCACAGAAACAGGCGTGTTTTGTTAACAAGCGGGACAAATAAACAAGTGCAAGAGATAAAAACTGTTTAACTTATCTCCAGCTGATGCTGCTGCTGCGTGTGCCAAAACAAGTTTGTTGAAAGACATGGCTCGAGGCTAATTTTGAAACACACACGCCAACCCAATATTATGAATTGACGTTTCATTTTATATATGTATACATTTTTACAACGCAACAAGTTGCTAAATTGACAATTGGCACACAGTGAATGATGCACAGAGTGTGAGTTGGCCCAGTGCCTGCTGATGACAGCCTTGAATAAAGTTCGACGTTTCGCTGGCAAAGCTTTTCCCACCCTCTCCTTTCTTCCCTAATGCTATAAGAGCCGCCCACAATATCAATTCCAATTTGCAAATTAATTTTCTGCGCTTTTTCAGTTAGCATAAAATTGAATTTTCAGTTTGTTCTCAATTTCAACCAGGGCTGATGCAGAAAAACGTGCCGTTGTGCGAATCTGGCGGATTGCAATTGCTATGTACATATGCAGATGTATATACATATATACGTGCCTGGCACAGTAATCCCTTGTTGCTGCCCACAACTGACCGATTATATCCAATTTTCTCCAGTTAGTTAGCAGACACAAATGGGAAAGATTGCCAGCAACTAGTATGAATAGGCATAGAATGATGCGTTTGTGACTGTCTGCGTCAATTACTACTTACTTATTGAGTGTGTGGCTGTGGTTTGTGTTTATTAATGGGCTTTTGTGTGTTTGGTATGTATTCATGTTTTTAATGAAGTAACATGTCCGTTGCGGTCACACTGGTGAGGTAACAAATAAATTGAGCGCAAGAGAAGCAAATAAACAGTATGAAGCAAACGCCGCATGCAAAGTAGCTGCTACTCAATAATGCATGCACAAATAAAGAAGAAAAGAAAAGGAAACAGCCAGAGCCGCCAGGGAGACAGCTGTGCTGAGAGAGCATAGAGCGAAAGTGAAAGCACAAATACTCATCGATTCACTCAAGCTTGAAAGCTTCGATTGATCCGACCGGTGCGAGCATTGAACGGCAGGTGACAAGGCAGCAGTGAAAAACTGCGGAAGAGCGTAATGAAATAGAGAGGGCGACGCAAAAATTTCGTCATGCTTGACTTACTGAACGATTGACAGATTGAATGCACGTAGTAGTTAATAATTACTCAACATATAACGGCAGCTGCCGCCCGCCAGCTGATCGATTCACTTGCTCAAATTAGCATGCGCAACAACAACTGTTCAGCATTTGTCCGACGCATGCGTGCGTGTTTGCCATTTATGGGTGTATTTTTTTTTTCGCATTTGTCTAAAAAAGCAAAGACGGGAGGTAATCGAGTAAGTGTAACAAGGTGCAGACTTGACTGGGAGGCAACCAACTGTAGCAAACGGCACATTTCTCTTTTATTTTATGCTGTCTTAAACGTGAGTCGCCTATCAACACTGGACACGCTCCAATGTAGCCCACCGCAATGGCGAAAATTTGTTAGATACTCCAATTGTGTGTTTGTATGCAAGCTACTTGAGCATTACGTCTTATCGGAGATTGAATAAGCATAATTTTCTGTGCTTAGAAAGTGTGGCGCCATCTACTGCACCAATTCCATAATCAGACAAACTCTGTTTAGATCGGATTTAATTTCGCTGCTTCTACTTTAATTTGCATTTAATTTCATTATTTCGCTAATTATAAAGAATCTTTTTTTTTTTAAAACTTTTGTTATATGAACACAATTATGACATGAAAAGTTTTGTTTGGTAACATTTTAGCTCAGAACTTATTTGGTTTTGGAATGAGCATTTTTGTTTGTGTGTTTTACATTTACGTTGCCAACTCGATTTTTAATGGTAAATTTTCACACACGTACAATAAACAGCTTCTGCAAAATTAAAAAGCAAAACAAGAAAACAAATCTATTTCCGATACTTGTATATTATTTCCATGCATGAATAAATAACAGTTACCCAATAATCTCTTAGCTTTGGTGAGAAAATATAGCAAGTTTTGTTTTTGTATGTATTTACATATATTTCTGCACATGTTTATGTATTTATGTATGCCAAGTAAAAAGGAAAGCTTCTAAACAGGGCAAGCTCCGTTACCTTTAGGATGTTTTTTTTTTTTTTTTTTTAAAAGAGCTTTTCTGCATGAAAGGAGTCTAACATATTTGTATAAATATTATATGAGTCTTATTTAAATATTAAATGTAGGCTTTGAAGTATGACGAGATTCGTAAAAGACCTTTAAATGAAAAGTAGCAAGAGTAGTAACATTATTATGGAATTTTCTTGCTCATCGCAGGTATTGACTTTATTGACAAAAGATTTCAATCGCAGCGAATTTCGATGAATTGCAATTGCCTGCTTACTGCACTTTATTGCAAAATTCACATAGACAGGCCGACGGACAGATAGACGGACGGGGAGACAAGCAACTGGCGCTATAAACTTGCCACATGTGGCAGCTCATTGTGCGTCGTCGCATCAGGTGCTGCGCGGTTCATCTTTCACCTGGTGAATGGTTCACAGATGCATTGCAATTTTTTGCGGTTTATCTTTAGTGTTTTTTTTTTTTTTTTTTTTTTCATGCCAGAAATGAGACGTAGTTTTTTATTATAGACAGGGGGAACAGGGGCAGCTGTTTGAAGATCATACAAAAATCTCTGATCTCTGTTTGAGGGTCGTCACGAATTAAACAGCAGACTATTGTAATGTTTACTTTTGTTATCTTAATGGTTTTCATACAACGTTCGACAATTGCGCAGAAGCACAAGAGGGGGGGGGAATTTGTTTTTTAATGAATAATACGGCACAAAGAATATTTGCAACCCCATTTTCAATCAATTTTGTAGCTACGCCACTGCTTCGTGTTATTTTTATTTACTTTAGCAGTGGATATTACTTAAAAGGAGTCATATATGTTCTTTATCTATATCAAGAGTGTTCAAGTGTGTCAATATTTTGAAGTTATCTAGATAAAACTTGGCAAAAAGTAGAAAAAAAATAAATAAAAATCGCTTTGCTTAAGTTTACTTTTAGAAAAAGTCTGAATATAATATTTTCTAGGGCATTTACTGTTCGTCATTTAAATAAGCAAAATTCTTTTCTTCTCTTGGTTTTCCTTTTCCTACATTTTTTTAAGATCTGTTGTTCTTTACTTGCTTAATAGACAAATATAGATAAATTGCTGCTATTGTTGTAGTGTACTTATACAATTCTTTAGTTCTCGAGAACAATGTGCAGGTGTCTGAAATTGCCATTTAGCAGCACTTACGAGCTCGCATCTATTCCAATCAATTCTCACGACCTAAGCTTGAAGCTTTGCAAATTGCTGTTAAAAGAACATTAGGAAAAGCCCATTAGATCATTATTATAATTTGTACTTTGTGCTTTGTTTCTTTCCGTCTAGAAATTGATTATTCTACTTTCGTTTTTTCTTCACTCGAGGTTGAATGTAAATTATATAGTTTTCAATATTGTAAGCTACGGCGTAGACTGGTTACATATAGACATAAATGTGTATGCATATTTATACATTATAAGTACACACATTATGTTTATTTTGTTGTTGTTGGCACTCAAGCGCATCTTAACAAATTTGTTTGTTTTAAGCGTTGATTTGTTTTTTTTTGTCTAGCCAACCATAAATTTTATAAACATAATAGATAAGCCAATCAAAATATATATATTTAAATTGCATATTCAACAGTAACTAATTTATGCACTATATTATTTGGCACACATTGCACAATGGACCCAAAAAAAAAACACAACAACAACAAAAGCAACAAAGTAACCCAAATCATTGACATTTTGATGATGTCTCAATCGTTCGACATTTTGAACCATTTTGGCGGGCAATTTAAATTTAATTTCACTGCAATTTGGCCAAAATAAAACAACAACAACATTAAAAAAAAAAATACAGCCAATTACAGCTGCTATTTGTGTGGCCTTTTGTGTCATGTCGTCATCTAATTGTTAGCAACAATTTCGCTTTCATTTAACCAACAACAAATAAGTATAACAAATGCATAATTTCTTCTTCTCTCACTCTCTCTCTCTCTCCCGCTCTCTCTTATAGGTCGTGCATGGCGTACGCATTCAGTTGGCGGCACAAGATGATAATGATGCTAACGATGACACCAACTGGGAGCCATCCAAGCATAGCGTTCGCCGGCGCAGCGTTGTTGCCGATCAGCCGCTACGCATTCTCCTCGTTTACGATGAGTCCGTCTACAGGTGAGTCCATGGTCAATACAAAATGGAAAAAACATCAACAGCTAGCTGATACCCTGTAAACATGTTTCTAACTAATGCAGCTAGGGAAATTGGAACTATAAACCAGTTAAATAAAGTAGAGTTTAATGTAGTTTTATGGGGTTTGCTTCCAATACTTAAACGTACTAAAATATATTATATTCAATAATTTGTCAATGGAAAATGTATCTGCTTTGGAACCGCAACTAGATGCACAAATTTGATACTTTTCGATAGACATTTTTAATAAGGCGAGCTATCGATAATTGACTTGAGCCGTAATTGTCACAATTAACCCAATTTGAAGAAACCACTTTTAAAATGCATATTGAAATGAAGTACAGGGTATGGAAAATTACCTTTAATTGCGCTATAATGGCCATGCACAAAAAGTGGCTAACACTTTACCCATTCGAGTTGGCCGAATGTCAAGTTAATGCGTCGACAAACCGTTAGCTGAAAAATCGTATTGAGTAACACTTGAAGACAAAATTGGCTTTGCTGCAAGCCGTTCAATTTGTTTAAAATTAACACAGCGGTGTGTCTCTCTTTAAGGTTAGACTCACTCGGTTTACGACATACACACACACACACACACAGATACACATTAACTTGGCTATGATTCAAAACATAAGCTGCCTAGTTATATACGGCTGAGTGGCTAAAATGGCCAACAAACAACAAACAGCGAAAAACAACATCAGCAACGCTATCAACGTTCATTACCAATGGCTAAGCACAAGGTCAATTCCAGGAATTGGTAACCTTAGCAACCTTATTGCACACCTGCCCAAAAAGCTGAGCATATGCGAATTGTCATTCATTTAGCTTGCCTTAGCTAAAATTCACATTCAGTCAAGTTTTTTATTAGTCATTTTTAATTAGTGCATTTTTTTGAACTAAACAATTCTTAGCAAGCTCGTTAAATTTAATGTAATAAATTACTCTACAATTAACAAGCAACTTCCGTAATGCATTAATGTTTATATTAAAACAAAGAATACTTGTTTGATCTAAAAAAAAAGATATTAATGAAAACAGAACATTGTTTTGTTCAATATTGAACAATACTATTGTTTATTAACAATGCACAACAGCAAAAATGTATAAAAATGTATTTCCATGAAAGTAAAATGTTTGAATTAAATCTGAAATAATTAAAAATTTATGACATTTTTTTTTTACTTTCTTTGTGGTTAGATGCGTTATTGAAAACTCAAATTAAATATTTTACTATGTTTTTTTTTTTTAATAACTGATTTATAAATTATTTTTGCCATTGCGGATGTGTAACTTTAATTGTGGTTTTAAGTCATGTATTTTTAACCAATAAAGTATGCAAATTGTGTAAACACTTCTGCCATAACTTTAATTGAACGTTTACTGTGTTTTCCATGCAAAATTAATTGATTTTAAAATTGGGTAAAGAAAATATGAGCTGTTGTGTCATGTTAGGTGCCTTTTAAGGGTAGTTTATGAGTGTTTAGTGCTCGTAAATATTAATTAAAAGCTTGTTGCTGCCACAAAGTGCTTTTGTTGCAGTTTGTAAAGTAACAAAAGAACCTTTCTCAATGACTTGGCTATGATAATAATGTTTATAATAAAATGGTACTCAACTTTTTAAGTGTTATAATTTAGGGACGAAATTCAAAAACAAATAGTTATCAAGTAGTTATGAAATTAAACTAGGCTTAAAAGAGTATTTTAGCAAGCATAAAGTGTTTAAAACAGGTGCTGTATTCTGTCAACCATTTTCGTAATCACATTTCACAGAGCTAAACTCATTTTGATTTTCATATAATTTGCTTTCACAGATTGGAGGAAGAGAAATTCAATTTAATAAACGTAAGTAAGCAAAGCAGCAAAGTTTTACGCCATTTTACACTCGAATTTCCGTTAAACAGGACACTGTGCTGCCGGAGGCGGTACAATTCTGGGAACAAGCATTGATGGTGCGCGAAACTAAGGGCGTAATTCGGCTTAATCGGTACGTAATGGCCACGAGCTGACTTATATTCCTCTAATCGATTCTAATGGCGAGTTATTTTCTTAAACAAGGAAATGTGACAGCACGCAGGTGTATGTGAAGAACGGACACACCCACTGCATCGACCATTGCAAGGCGACAACGATGTGCGGCGAGGTTCAAGTACCAAATGACCATTTAGATGTAAGTCTGCGTCTGAAACGCAAATGGTATAAATACATTTTCCAAGAACCACACATCAAAGCAAAGATATATGGCAAGGTTGAAATTGTTGTGTTATTTAATATCGCTTGGTTGCTTTGCGGCTTTAATTAAATACTTGCTGGCTAATGAACATGTTATATTTGCTGGCATATCCTTAAGCCAATTGCTGAAGTATTATAAATCAATTTGAATTGACAGCTGCATTAAGTTCTCCTTCAACTCTTCTTTAACCAGGTTTGTCGTGTGTGCAACAGCACGGGACAGAATTGCCGAATCGATAATACCACAAAGCCCGGCGATGGCATTGAGAATGCGGACTTTATCTTCTACGTTTCGGCGCGGCAGACGCAACGCTGTTTCAAGGGTTTGACGGTGGCATATGCGGCCCATTGTCAGCAGGAGGCGTCGTTGGACCGTCCGATTGCGGGACACGCTAATCTGTGCCCCGAGAGCATAAGCACCAAGCCGCAGGAGCTGCAGACGTTGATATCTACAGTGAAGCATGAGATTCTGCACGCTTTGGGCTTCTCTGTTAGTTTGTATGCGTTCTTCAGAGATGATAATGGACGACCGCGAACGCCACGCAAATCCGACACGGGCAAACCCTATTTAAATGAAAAGTCAGTGGAAAAATACACATTTATTGAGGCTTACTAACTAGTACTTTCCATTGTCAGATTGCAGATACACCAGTGGAGTAATGAGACCATTCGCAAAGTGGAACGTTCCAATTGGGCCGTGCGTGGTGGTCATGTGAAGAAGGTAGTCGATATGCTGGTCACGCCACGAGTGGTGGCTGAGGTGCGTGCCCATTTCGATTGCGACAAGCTGGAGGGCGCTGAACTGGAGGATCAGGGTGGCGAGGGCACCGCTCTGACGCATTGGGAGAAACGTATACTCGAGAATGAGGCGATGACTGGAACGCACACACAATCGCCAGTCTTTTCGCGCATAACCCTGGCACTGATGGAGGATTCGGGCTGGTATCGTGCCAACTATTCTATGGCAACGCCGTTGACCTGGGGCAAGGGTTTGGGCTGCATGTTTGCTATGCGCAGTTGCAAGGATTGGATACAGATGAATCATGACAGGTATGAATTGATTTAAACTCTGGCGTTACTACTTAAACTAATCCTAAATCCATTTCACAGAGGTCGCTCCATACATCCCTTCTGCTCGAAGGTCAAACAGGATCCCTTACAAACGGAATGCACGGACGATCGCAATTCTGTTGCACTCTGTAATCTCATAAAGCATGAATATGAGCTGCCCAAATCCTATCAGAACTTTGATGCTCTCAACAACATCAAGTCCGGCGAGGAGGGATACTATGGCGGCTCTGTTTCACTAGCGGATCATTGTCCCTATATACAAGAGTTCACGTGGCGCAGTAAAAACATCATTGTGCGCGGCTCCCATTGTCGTTTTGTGGAAAACAATCCAAGTAAAGCGGAGATTAATACATTTTTAATATAAAACAAATGCTAATAAATTGATTATTTTACAGAACCCGAAAAGAATTTTGCGCTGGAAAGCTATGGACATGGCTCCAAGTGCTTTGATCACAGTGAATCCATGTGGGAGGAGCGCTCCTGTCATCAGACACGTGAATGGCAGCATTGGGGCAGTGGCTGTTACAAATATAGCTGCTTTGATGGTCGCCTACACATTTTGGTGGGCAACTATAGCTACAAATGCTCATTTCCGGGCCAAAAACTCTCCATACGCATTGCATCGAATGGTTGGCTCCATAAGGGTGCCATTATGTGTCCATCTTGCCATGAATTGTGCGGCTCACATTTTGCTGCTCTGGGCAAACAGTGTCGGCCGGGTGAGGAGCCCGATCCACTCAATAAATACCCACGCGATGATCTCGCGTGTGGCGCTGGAACACCACAGCGACTCTCAGCGTTGGCCATATTCAGTCCTGTTATGTTGTTAGCTATACGGCGTTATGCTCGAGATAGCTAAACATCTCAAACTAGGCACAATTATATGTTTGATGTTCTTTATGTTTGTAGTGAAATTTGTAAAATGTAACTGTACAATATGCTCAATTTGTCTATATATAAGTCGTAAGTGTAATTCTCACCCAATATTAATGTTAAATGTAGCTTTATGTATTTCTAATTATATTCCGATATGTGATCTTTACTAAGGATATGGCTTATCATGTTGTGTTCGAATTGTGTTAAATGAAAATGCTCAACTAATTTTTTCCATTTTATATAAAACACACAATATGACATCGAAGCACAGTTCTTAAGTTATATATATATACTTTGTATGCTGCTGATCTATATACATTCCAAAGTTTTTCCAACTTTTATTTACTCAAAGGCTAGTCACAATTTGAACTATTACCCGATTATTATTATTGATAGTTTGAGTTGTGGCACTTGCCAACATTTTTTTGTTTGTTATTTGTCGACCACAAAATTTTTGTTATTTATTGTTTCAAAATTCGTTAATTATCTTGTGATTTAAATATGTCGGCGTTTTTGCCCAATTTTGTTTTTCATATGTGTGCTACAACGCCAAACTATTTTGGCACCCTACTAAGCATTTAGGAACTGTACAACCACCCGGAAAATTTTCGAAAATTTTCTTATTTTAGTAACTAAGCTAAATTTGTGAATAAACTCTATTGTATATATGGAAAAGTATTTTTTAATCTTTATTACAATGTGTTTTTACGCGCACTCTTCCACAATCTCGTAAAGCACGGCATCATCAGCTACCTCCTCGTCATCGTCCTCCTCCAGCTCATCTTCGGAAACTTTGGCATTGGATGGACTTGAAATCTCCTCCGTAACCCTTATATGCACTACAGCCGTGCCAGTCTTAGCAGGTTTTTTCACACGTTTGGACCTGAGGAGAACATATTAATATACTTGACAAAAAAGTATTTGGAAATTAACTTACGCTTCGGTCAGTTCTGTGATCATGGGCAGCAGAGTAGAGCGCATAACGCCACGCGCCTCCTCCTCGGCTAGCTCCTTGGGATGCGTCTTCCGCTTGTGCATTCGACAATTGGAACCGTTTGAAAAGTCCCGGCCGCAAAAGTTGCACTTATAAGGCCTAATACCCGTATGTAGAATAAGATGTGCCTTCAATGTCTTGCCTCGTTTAAAGGCGGCGCCACAAACATCACATTTGTACTCCTTGGCATCCGTGTGTACTAACTGATGCATATTAAGAGTGCGACGTGTATTAAGCTTTAAACCACATATTTCACACTCGTAGCTTTCATTTGTATGCGTATCGGAGTGTATCTGCAAATTATATTTTAATTAGACGTGAAAACGAACGAGAAAACGGCCGCTTACCTTAAGTCTCGCCTTGTTTTTGAAGCGTCGATGACAGACAGTACACTCAAAAGGACACTCATCAGTATGAACCAGCTTGTGCTCATTGAGTGCGGTGATCGTTTTCATTCTTTTGCCACAGCAGTCACATATGTACGGCTTTATATTCTCATGTATGCCATTTATGTGCCGCTTTAAAGCTCCTGCGGTAGTAAATTGTTTTGGGCAATAGCTGCAAGCGTTATCTGACTTGGGCTTGGACGTCATATGGGTACGATAGTGAGCATTCAGCTGAATCTCTGTTGCAAAGAGCATATGGCAGAGTTTGCATTCCGGTTGTTCTTTATCTGTGGGCACCAAGCCATGGATCACTGCCATATGACGCTTATAAGCCATTTGCATTTTATAGCTTCGATTGCACGATGTGCATTTATACAGGCCATCAATTGTAACATCATTTTCTGTTATGTCAGCAGCACTTGGATCATCACTAGCCTTTATATTAACTCTTTCTGGGTCATGTTTTGGCTCCTGCACACTGGACTGTGTATCTTCGCTAGTTGCTTCATGCTCAGCGTATATCCCGTCCGTGTTGTCTCCCTGCTCAACATACGCCGGCTCTTGTGCTGTTTCTTCCTGATCCACATATGTCACGTAGGAGTTGTCTTCCTTATCTTCCAATTCATTCTCCTCGATTTCATCCAGTATTTCAGCATCTTCATCAATGGACTCAACCATGTAATCAACTGCATTTTCTTCTGGTTTATCGACTTGTGTTGCATCTTTCGAAACAATGTGCTTCCATTCATCTGGCAGCAATCCACATTCCCTTCTCAATTCATTCAAGTTCAAGGTGACGTCTTCTCCAGCCTGCTGTAGCCTGCTGAAAAGCGTTTGCACTCGGTTAACTCGGTCAGAAAATTCAATTAGATCCTCCACTAGCGTATAGCATTCCTTGCACAGCACGTTGCTCAGCTCGTCCTCCATTTTAATCTGTAATAATAACGATTAGAGACTTCGTGGATTCTGCACAGTAGTGAATTGACGCTTGCTTACATTAACCCAGAAGTATTTACCAATGGCTACAGCCAGCACGCTAGTCCACGTTTGATTTCCATCTTTGAAATACACATTTAAATTATCTGGATGCTCTTTGGAGCAGAGGCGACACCACTGGTGCCAAGCGGAAGCCTCTGTGCTCGTTATAGACGCACTTGCTTCACCTATAACAGCTTCGCTGCCCGTCATTTTTTATTTAAAATGAAAATAGGCAGAAAAAATAATAAACAATTATCTTTGTTGTGTTTGGTAATCGATGGTCTGCACTGGTATCGATACTTCTTGGCGACAAGTTGTTATCGGTGGCGGTTCTTGTTATCGAGCTGTATCGAAACTAAGGGTGTTTAATGCTGAATTTGGGGTTCAATTTTATTTAAATTAAATTGATAATCTTTTAGCTTATAAAATATGTTTATAGAAACTATCTTAAGTGTAAATCTTACATTTTAACTGCATACTTCTAATACGAGCATTAAAAGTTAGATGTCTCCTCTTTTACCTTAGGTATTTTTTGAGACCTACAAAAAAAAGTATATGCTTTATTAAATGTCTTTTGTTAGTCTTTCTAAATATGCTTACATGACGCGCAGCTCGTCCAGCGTGGGTACGCTCAGGCGCGAAGACATGCCAGCGCCCTCCTCTTTTTTAAGTTCCTGCGGATGCTTTTTCAACTTGTGCGCCCGACAATTGGCATTGCAAGCAAATGTTTGTCCACAGTAATTACAAATGTAAGGGCGCAGTCCCGTATGGCTCAGCAGATGTGTCTTAAGGGTTTTGGAGCGTTTAAAGAGGGCACCGCAAACATCACACTTAAATTTGCGCTCCTCACTATGCACAAGCTTGTGCATGTTCCACGTACGTTGCGTCTGCAGCTTTTTGCCACAAATGTTGCACACAAAGCTAGGTTCTTCATGGATTTGAGAATGTACCTTTAGACGTGCTCGATTCTTGAAGCCGGCTTTGCATATCGTACATTTAAAAGGGCGCTCATCCGAATGCACCAGTTTGTGTTCGTTAAGCGCTGTCTTGGTCTTTAGCTGCTTGCCACAATCATCACACACATAGGGCTTAGAATTCTCGTGCATGCCTTCCTTGTGCAGTTTCAGTGCGCCAGCAGAAGAAAGCGTCTTGTTGCACAGCTCGCAATACGTGTTTTTATCCATTTTGGGGCGTTGTTCACTTTTCCGACAAAATTGTTGCAAATGCTTTAGATAAGAGGCGCGGTTGTGATATACTTTACCACACAAGCTGCATTTCATTTTGCTGCGTGTGTAGGGTATATCGAGAGCATTGATCTCCGATTCTGTTGCCTCCCTAGATGAACAATCAAGTGAATCTTCTTTTTCAATACTATGTGTAATTGGGCTAGTAGCAGCTTCTGAGAAAAACTCCACTTCAGCATCAAGACTTAATTGGCTTATTTTCTCCTTGCATTGCTGTTTTTGTTTGGCTGGTAAGAATGTTTTACTTTTTCTTTTGCCTTGAATGGGGTCATCTTGAGTATCATCGTTTGCATCCCAGCTAGAAACAAGAACCTCTTCTATAGGCAAGTTATTAACAGTTTCATCATCTGGTGACTTTCTCAGCCGCTCCTCTGCCATGTGCGTCTTATCTATTTCCGGTTTTTCTTCAGAGTAAATTAATTTACCGGCACTGTTTTCAATATCGGGTACTGGCTTGATGATATGCGTCCAGTTGCCTTGGTGCAGGCCATACTGCTGTCGCAGAGCTTCAACATCTAGTTGATTATTTGGCTCCGAGCGTCGCAACACCTCAAAGATTGCTTGGACTTTGGTGACATGTTCGGCAAAGTCGATTAGCTCGCTTATCAACGTATAACACTCCTTGCACAGCACACCGCCCAGTTCATCCTCCACGTGCATCTGGAGATGAGGAATTGTGGATATAAGAACTGTTTGCTACAATCACAGTTACTTACATGTACATCAAAATATTTTCTGATTGCCAACACCAAAACACTATTCCAGGTGTTTTCTTTCTCATTTGTATAGATCTTAACGTTGCCTCGTATATCATCATTGCTGCCGCATAATCGACACCAATTTAGCCAGTGGCTATCGCTTATTGGATCCTCTTCGCCTTTCGCCATCGTGTAGACAGTTAATTGTCTTAAATGCTTATAATCAATTGTTTTGTTTTTACGCAAGGGTAAACACTAAAATTAGAGTGACCACATATTAAAATACCAAATTTTGCTGTTTTGGTATTCATTTTTCTTTAAAATACATTAGCCTATTATTTAAATAATTAAATGTTTTTATTTGTTTTCATAGTTCTAGAAATGGGATTGGCTTTAGTATAATCGTTGCAGGTAGCAACTGAAACTACTTCCTTATCTTCTTTCTACTTATTTTAAAAATTTTTTAACAACTTTTTTAATGATTTCTAGTTTTAGGTTTTCGCAGCGGCGCACTTTTCTCCATACCTTCAGCTCTGCAATAAAAGCAATGTATATATATTAAAGTTATGAACATTTTTATAAATCAGCAACTTACACGGCAAGTAACTCAGTTAAACTGGGAACATTTACAGCACGCACTTCCTTTTTATCATCTCTAGCATACTCTTCTGGATGATACTTTTTTTTGTGTTTCCTACAGGTGGCCGGGCTTACAAAGTCCTTATTGCAGTACTTGCAAGTGTAGGGTCTTAGGCCTCTGTGACTAAGTAGGTGATGCTTCAGTGCTGTTGAATTTTTGGTAGAAGTTCCGCATATTGTGCATTTAAATTTGCGCTCATTGGTATGAACCCTTTGATGATTTCTCAGAATAGCACGCGTCTGTAATTTCTTCCCACAAATTTCACACTCGTAACTGGGCTCTCCGTGCGATTGATTATGTCTCTTCAGACATGACGGACTTTTAAAGCTGGCGTTGCATGTCTTACATATAAAGGGACGCTTCTCTGAATGCACCAGTTTGTGATGTTGAAGGGCATTGATGATCTTAAACTGCTTGCCACAAATATCGCACACAAAGGGCTTGGAATCCTGGTGCATCCATATCTTATGAAACTTCAGTGCGGAAGCAGTAGCAACCGTCTTGTTGCACAGCTCGCAGCAATACATCTTTTGACTATTAACTTTGGGGTGTGAATTATTTTCTTCTATTTTAGATGTACTTGAGCTAAAAGCTCCTTTCGAAAGACACTCATTATAAGCACCAACAATTATTTCGTTACCATCAGCCCTGCAATAAAAGCAAGTTCATATGTACACATAAGTTATAAACATTTTTATAAATCAGCAACTTACAAGGCACGAAACTCATCCAAAGTGGGCATATTTGCAACACGCGATGACTTGTCATCATCTAGAGCATATTCCACTGGATGAAACTTCTTTTTGTGTCTCTTGCAACTGTTCTCGAATACAAAGTCCTTAGTGCAGTACTTGCAAGTGAAAGGCCGGAAATTGGTGTGACTTAATATGTGGTACTTCAGTGCTGTTGAAGTAGCTTTAGAAGCACCGCAAACTGTGCATTTAAATTCGCACGATTTAGAATGGACTGAATTATTTTCTTCTATATTAGATGTACTTGAGCTAAAAGCTCCTTCTGAAGGACACTCATTATCAGCACGAAGAATTATCTCGTTAGGTCTTATCAGTGGCTCAATCTTCTCCATACCATCAGCCCTGCAATAAAAGCATATGTATATTTAAGTTATAAGCATTTTTATAAATCAGCAACTTACAAAGCTCGTAACTCATCCAAAGTGGGCACATTTGCAACACGTGATGACTTGTCATCATCTTGAGCATATTCCACTGGATGAAACTTCTTTTCGTGTCTCTTGCAACTGTTCTCGAATACAAAGTCCTTAGTACAGTACTTGCAAGTGAAAGGCCGGATATTAGTGTGACTTAATATGTGGTACTTCAGTGCTGTTGAATCAGCTTTAGAAGCACCGCAAACTGTGCATTTAAATTTGCACGAATTATCATGAGCATGTTTGTGCTCCAGAAGGCCCGTCCTGGTCTTAAACCGGTTGTCGCATTCATCACACACAAAAGGCTTGGAAATATCGTGCATGCACTTTATATGCAATTTTAGTGAGCTGGCACTAGAAAGCGTCTTGCTGCACAGCTCACAGCAGTTCGTCTTATTATGACTCATTTCGGGGCGTTGTTCACTATATGTATCTGGAGATTTAATTTCCGATTCTGTTTTCTCTATAGATATACAATCAATTGAATCGTTTTGTTCCATATAAGGTGTACATAAGCTAGTAGAATCTTCTGAAAGACACTCTGTGTCAGCATCAAAATCTAATTTGTTTGTCTCAATATACGTCTTCTCTTCAGATTTTGTGTCATCTAATAATGATCCTTTTTTGTCGGAAAAAGGATTGTCCTGAGTATCGTTGCATGCATTCCAAATGGGAACTTCAATTTCTTCAATAGGCAATATAATTTCATTACTGGGTGACTCCTCCGGCAGCTCCTCGGAATAAGCTGCATTATTTTCATTATCTGGCACTGCATTTTTGACATGCGTCCAGTTGCCCTCGTGCAGCCCATACTGCAGTCGGAGAGCTTCAACATCTAATTGGTTATTTGGCTCCGAGCGTCGCAGCACCTCTAAGATTGCCTGGACTCTAGTGACGTGTTTGGCAAAGCCAATTAACTCGCTTACAAATTCATGACAATCTGTACACAGCACACCGCCTGGCTCATTGTCCACTTGCATCTGAATTGGGGAGATTGTGTGGATTTAGGAACTGTTATATACAACGACAGTCACTCACTTGTACATCAAAATACTTTCTGATTGCCAACACCAAAACACTGTTCGAGTTGTTTTCATTCTCGTTCGTATAGATCTTAACGGTTCTTGTTGTATCGTTGCTTCCACATAGGCGGCACCAATTCAGCCAGTGTCTATTATTTTCAACATGCTCCTCTTGTTCCGCCATTCTTCAAATTCTGATAAACAATTTTGTTGCTTGATTTTACGCAGAAAGCAAAATATTAAAATTAGAGTGACCACCTATTAAAATACCGAATTATATATTTTGGGATAATACTGAAAAGCCAGTTTAAGACCGCTTAGACCGCGTACACAGGGTGCTTTTTTGAAGCATGCATTCTTGTTGATTTTCTTTTGAAAGTTGCTTCGAGTTGCAGCTCACTTCTACACGGTGCTTCTAGTTGCTGCTTCTTTTCGATACAATTTTCGATTGACAATGCATATGCCTAAGGTTATTATGAGTTTTATGCTGCTGGTATTGCATTAACAGTTGGTGTTCGTGCATATATTTTATTTAATGCCTTGTCACCTTAAACATTCACAACAAATACCAAATTTTAAATTATTTTTGAAAATAACAGTCCTGCAGGCAAGAAATCAGAATGCGCACAAAGCGTAACGCACGTTAAGACCCAGCAAGCCAAGTTCGGAGCGCCTCCGAATTATGAGTCTAAAAAGAGCCGAACTTAGGAGCGTTTTTGGAGCAAACATAAATTTGAATTTTTTCGGACCAAACTCAGTGTTCTCTTCTCACGGGCTCATAAAAACCACTTATGTCACTTATCAGCATCTGAGGATTTTAGGAGGGTTTTATATGCTTCAATGGGAGGGTGAAAGAACTTACATATATCAGTGTCAGAATAGACTCCGAAAACTCCCACATTAAGTGCGACCAGTTTCATAGAACAAAACGCTCATTCCGGACTCTTTTTTGAGCACATTATGAGGGTGAATGCTCATAAAAAAAGTGTCCGAAATGTGTCAGAAAACGCACATATGGCTTGCTGGGGAGTTACAGGTTTTCATCATAGTGCAACTTTTGACCAACACTGCTTTCCTCACCTCCCTTGCCAACAAGCCCAAAGAAGATGCTTCAAAAAAGCACCGTGTGTACGCGGTCTTATTTGAAAGTGCAAAATACATATAAATATACTTAAATTTGGGAGATTTGCTAGTTTTTTATAGTTCTAGGGGTTCGCAACGGAGCACTCTTCTCCATTCCAGCGGCTCTGCAATAAAAACAGAATAAAAGTTATTTCAAATTTACTGTCGTAAATCAGCCAGTCTTACATGGCTCGTAGCTCATTTAAAGTGGGAACATTTGAAATTCGCGATGATTTGTCATCATCTAGAGCAAATTCCACTGGATGCATCTTTTTTTTGTGTTCGCGGCAGTTGGCTCCGCACGCAAAGTCCTTATTGCAGTACTTGCAACTGAAGGGCCGTAATCCTGTGTGACTAAGTAGGTGAGTCTTCAGTGCTGTTGAATTTTTGGTAGAAGTACCGCAAATTGTGCATTTGAATCTGCGTTCATTCGTATGAACATATTTGTGCTTGTTCCAAATTGCACGCGTCTGTAGTTTCTTGCCACAAATGTTGCACACAAAGCTAGGTTCTTCATGGATTTGAGAATGTACCTTTAGACGTGCTCGATTCTTGAAGCCGGCTTTGCATATCGTACATTTAAAAGGGCGCTCATCCGAATGCACCAGTTTGTGTTCGTTAAGCGCTGTCTTGGTCTTTAGCTGCTTGCCACAATCATCACACACATAGGGCTTAGAATTCTCGTGCATGCCTTTCCTGTGCACTTTCAGTGCGCGAGCAGAAGAAAGCGTCTTGTTGCATAGCTCGCAATGTGTGTTTATATCCATTTTGGGGCTGCGTGTGTAGGTTATATCGAGAGCAATAATCTCCGATTCTGTTGCCTCCCAAGATGAACAATCAAGTGAATCTTCTTTTTCAATACTATGTGTAATTGGGCTAGTAGCAGCTTCTGAGAAAAACTCTATTTCAGCATCAAGACTTAAGTGGCTTATTTTCTCCTTGCATTGCTGTTTTTGTTTGGCTGGTAAGAATGTTTTACTTTTTCTTTTGCCTTGAATGGGGTCATCTTGAGTATCATCGTTTGCATCCCAGCTAGAAACAAGAACCTCTTCTATAGGCAAGTTATTAACAGTTTCATCATCGGGTGACTTTCTCAGCCGCTCCTCTGCCATGTGCGTCTTATCTATTTCCGGTTTTTCTTCAGAGTAAATTAATTTACCGGCACTGTTTTCAATATCGGGTACTGGCTTGATGATATGCGTCCAGTTGCCTTGGTGCAGGCCATACTGCTGTCGCAGAGCTTCAACATCTAGTTGATTATTTGGCTCCGAGCGTCGCAACACCTCAAAGATTGCTTGGACTTTGGTGACATGTTCGGCAAAGTCGATTAGCTCGCTTATCAACGTATAACACTCCTTGCACAGCACACCGCCCAGTTCATCCTCCACGTGCATCTGGAGATGAGGAATTGTGGATATAAGAACTGTTTGCTACAATCACAGTTACTTACATGTACATCAAAATATTTTCTGATTGCCAACACCAAAACACTATTCCAGGTGTTTTCTTTCTCATTTTTATAGATCCTAACGTTGCCTTGTATATCATCATTGCTGCCGCATAATCGACACCAATTTAGCCAGTGGCTATCGCTTATTGGATCCTCTTCGCCTTTCGCCATCGTGTAGACAGTTAATTGTCCTAAATGCTTATAATCAATTGTTTTGTTTTTACGAATGTGTAAACACTAAAATTAGAGTGACCACATATTAAAATACCAAATTTTGCTGTTTTGGTATTCATTATACCCCTACCCCATAAAATGGGTAAAAGGGGTATAATGGTTTTGTGCAAAAGTATGTAACAGGCAGAAGGAAGCATCTCCGACCCTATAAAGTATATATATTCTTGATCAGCATCAACAGCCGAGTCGATATAGCCATGTCCGTCTGTCCGTCCGTCTGTCTGTCTGTATGAACGCGTCGATCTCAGAGACTACAAGAGCTAGAGACTTCAGATTTTGAATATAAGTTCTCCTATACCATGAGCGGAACAAGTTTGTTTTAAATTATCGATAACTATTCTAGTTTCCGATATACACATGTGATCGATTACAAAAAAATCTCGAATTTGGAAAATGTAAAATTGGGGATTTAAATAATGGGTAACGATATAACTTTTCTGAAAATTTCATTGAAATCGGTTGAGAAACACCAGAGATATCGAAGATTGAAGTTTAGGTCACAGATGCATACAGAATATGACTGTACGCGTTAAGTATAGGGTTCGGGGTATCTCCTAGTCGGGAAATCTCGACTAGAGCCTTCTTACTTGTTTTTCTTTAAAATACAATAGCTTATTATATTTAAATAAATAAATGTTTTTATTTGTTTTCATAGTTCTAGAAATGGGATTGGCTTCGGTATAATCATTGCTGGTAGCAACTGAAACAACTTCCTTAACTTCTTCCTACTTATTTTAAATATTTTTTAAACAACTTTTTAAATGATTTCTAGTTTTAGGTTTTCGCAGCGGCGCACTTTTCTCCATACCATCAGCTCTGCAATAAAAGCAATTTATATATATTAAAGTTATGAACATTTTTATAAATCAGCAACTTACACGGCAAGTAACTCAGTTAAACTGGGAACATTTACAGCACGCACTTCCTTTTTATCATCTCTAGCATACTCTTCTGGATGATACTTTTTTTTGTGTTTCCTACAGGTGGCCGGGCTTACAAAGTCCTTATTGCAGTACTTGCAAGTGTAGGGTCTTAGGCCTCTGTGACTAAGTAGGTGATGCTTCAGTACTGTTGCATCTTTAATAGAAGTTCCGCATATTGTGCATTTAAATTTGCGCTCATTGGTATGAACCCTTTGATGCATTATCTGAATAGCACGCGTCTGTAATTTCTTCCCACAAATTTCACACTCGTAACTGGGCTCTCCGTGCGATTGATTATGTCTCTTTAGACCTGCCAGACTTTTAAAGCCGGCGTTGCATGTCTTACATATAAAGGGACGCTCCTCTGAATGCACCCGTTTGTGACATTTGAGTGCAGTGTTGATCTTAAACTGCATGCCACAAATATCACACACAAAGGGCTTGGAGTCCTGGTGCATCCATATCTTATGAAACTTCAGTGCGGAAGCAGTAGCAACCGTCTTGTTGCACAGCTCGCAGCAATACATCTTTTGATTATTTACTTTGTGGAGTGAATTATTTTCTTCTATATTAGATGTACTTGAGCTAAAAGCTCCTTCCGAAGGACACTCATTGTCAGCAGGAAGAATTATCTCGTTAGGTTTTATCAGTGGCTCAATCTTCTCCATACCATCAGCCCTGCAATAAAAGCATATGTATATTTAAGCTATAAACATTTTTATAAATCAGCAACTTACAAAGCACGTAACTCATCCAAAGTGGGCACATTTGCAACACGTGATGACTTGTCATCATCTAGAGCATATTCCACTGGATGTAACTTCTTTTGTGTCTCTTGCAACTGTTTTCAAATGCAAAGTCCTTAGAGCAGTACTTGCAAGTGAAAGGCCGGAAATTAGTATGACTTAATATATGGTACTTCAGTGCTGTTGAAGTAGCTTTAGAAGCACCGCAAACTGTGCATTTAAATTCGTACGATTTAGAAGGGACTGAATTATTTTCTTCTATATTAGATGTACTGGAGCTAAAAGCTCCTTTCGAAGGACACTCATTATCAGCACGAAGAATTATCTCGTTAGGTTTTATCAGTGGCTCAATCTTCTCCATACCATCAGCCCTGCAATAAAAGCATATGTATATTTAAATTATAAGCATTTTTATAAATCAGCAACTTACAAAGCACGTAACTCATCCAAAGTGGGCACATTTGCAACACGCGATGACTTGTCATCATCTTGAGCATATTCCACTGGATGAAACTTCTTTTCGTGTCTCTTGCAACTGTTCTCGAATGCAAAGTCCTTAGTGCAGTACCTGCAAGTGAAAGGCCGGACTCCAGTGTGACTTAATAAGTGGTACTTCAGTGCTCTTGAATCAGCTTTAGAAGCACCGCAAACTGTGCATTTAAATTCGCACGGTTTAGAATGAACATGTTTGTGCTCCAGAAGGCCCGTCCTGGTCTTAAACCGCTTGTCGCATTCATCACACACAAAAGGCTTGGAAATATCGTGCATGCACTTTATATGCAATTTTAGTGAGCTGGCTTTAGAAAGCGTCTTGCTGCACAGCTCACAGCAGTTCGTCTTATTATGACTCATTTCGGGGCGTTGTTCACTATATGTATCTGGAGATTTAATTTCCGATTCTGTTTTCTCTATAGATATACAATCAATTGAATCGTTTTGTTCCATATAAGGTGTACATAAGCTAGTAGAATCTTCTGAAAGACACTCTGTGTCAGCATCAAAATCTAATTTGTTTGTCTCAATATGCGACTTCTCTTCAGATTTTGTGTCATCTAATAATGCTCCTTTTTTGTCGGAAAAAGGATTGTCCTGAGTATCGTTGCATGCATTCCAAATGGGAACTTCAATTTCTTCAATAGGCAATATATTTTCATTACTGGGTGACTCCTCCGGCAGCTCCTCGGAATAAGCTGCATTATTTTCATTATCTGGCACTGCATTTTTGACATGCGTCCAGTTGCCCTCGTGCAGCTCATACTGCAGTCGGAGAGCTTCAACATCTAGTTGGTTATTTGGCTCCGAGCGTCGCAACACCTCTAAGATTGCCTGGACTCTGGTGACGTGTTTGGCAAAGCCAATTAACTCGCTAACAAATTCATGACAATCTGTACACAGCACACCGCCTGGCTCATTGTCCACTTGCATCTGAATTGGGGAGATTGTGTGGATTTAGGAACTGTTATATACAACGACAGTCACTCACTTGTACATCAAAATACTTTCTGATTGCCAACACCAAAACACTGTTCGAGTTGTTTTCATTCTCGTTCGTATAGATCTTAACGGTTCTTGTTGTATCGTTGCTTCCACATAGGCGGCACCAATTCAGCCAGTGTCTATTATTTTTAACATCCTCCTCTTGTTCCGCCATTCTTCACATTCTGATAAACAATTTTGTTGTTTGATTTTACGCAGAAAGCAAAATATTAAAATTAGAGTGACCACCTATTCAAATACCGAATTATATATTTTGGGATAATACTGAAAAGTCACTTTTATTTGAAAGTGTCAAATACATATAAATATACTTAAATTTTAGAGATTTGCTCATTTTGTATAGTTCTAGGGGTTCGCAGCGGAGCACTCTTCTCCATTCCAGCGGCTCTGCAATAAAAACAGAATAAAAGTTATTTCAAATTTACTGTCGTAAATCAGCCATTCTTACATGGCTCGTAGCTCATTTAAAGTGGGAACATTTGAAATTCGCGATGATTTGTCATCATCTAGATCAAATTCCACTGGATGCATCTTTTTTTTGTGTTCGCGGCAGTTGGCTCCGCACGCAAAGTCCTTATTGCAGTACTTGCAACTGAAGGGCCGTAATCCTGTGTGACTAAGTAGGTGAGTCTTCAGTGCTGTTGAATTTTTGGTAGAAGTACCGCAAATTGTGCATTTGAACCTGCGTTCATTCGAATGAACATATTTGTGCTTGTTCCAAATTGCACGCGTCTGAAGTTTCTTGCCACAAATCTCACACTCGTAACTGGGCTCTCCGTGCGATTGACTATGTAACTATAAATACAAAAATTATTTGTACATATTTATTTCGTTGGGAAAACCTTCAAATTGACAGATAAGCTTACATTAAGTCTCTTTTGGTTTTTGAAGGCAGCATTGCATAATGAACACACGAATGGTTTCTCGTCGGTGTGAACAAGCTTGTGTTCCCTTAATTCGGAGCTAGATTTAACACTTTTGCCACAGCAATCGCATACAAAGGGCTTTTTATTCATGTGAACGCGTTCTATGTGAATTTTTAAGCTGAACCTCGATGCAAGCTTCTTGTGGCAAAAGCCACACTTGGCGGTTGGAAACTTATTTTTACTGTCAACATTATTTTTCCCTTTATGGGATACCCGCATTTCTAGCTTAGATTTTGATAGTGCAATGTTTTTACCATTGGTTTTTAGTTTTCTGGGACGACCACGTTTTCTTTTTATTGGTTGTGGCATGAATTCATCTAAGTCCTCCTCCTCCTTCACTGATGGTTCTCTAGATATTTCCAGTTCACTTTGAGTCTCTCGATCTTCGTTAAAAAATTCAGTTTTAACAGGACTATCACATTTTCTTGGCTCTGTATTTTCGTTATCTGTCCATGAGGCTTCTTCAACACAAATATGATTCTGATTGAGGTCCTCCTCTACGGCATCTTCATTGAACGCAAGTAAGCGATCAGCTTTTGTTTCAAACGATTTGTCTTTTAATAGCTTTTGCTCTTCATTTGGCTCATAACTCTCTTTAAGTAATCTCTTTGTTGTGCCCTTAGGCCTTCCACGTTTCCTTTTGGTTGGCATTGAATGTGGGTAAAATACAGCATCATCTGGATTATCGCTTTCATCATCGGGAAAAACTTGGTTGACGCCCTCCTCGCTTTCCTCATGGAGATCTAGCTGTTCCATTTTGTAGCTAGCCTCAAAGCTTCGATTTTGTAATCCATATTGGTTACGCAGTTCTATTTCGTCGACCTGATCACTGGGCTCCGTGTGACGAAGTAGCTCAAAGATTGGTTGTACCTTGTTTACATTTTGAGCAAAATTTAGCAGCCTGCCTATAAAGCAGTAACAATCCTTACACAACATGGCACCCAATTCGGGCTCCTCGAGGCCTATCTAAAATGCATGGTAAAGAAGTTAACATAAATCAATTATTGCCCAGTATTATTATGCTTACTTCAATATCAAAACATTTGCTTATAATGCTCATATAACCATTGTTCTGTTGCACATTTATTGAGGCATCGTCACTAGCGCATAAGCGGCACCAGTCCAACCAGTTCCGTTCAATCCTAAATATATCATTTAACTTTGGCATGGTGTGTTAATATAACAATGGTTGCGCGGAATTATACACATAAGTATACAATAAAAGTAAATAAATAAGCCATATGTTTTTTAGGGTGACCAGTTTACTTGTATCTGGCTTATAGGGATGATTTTATAGCTTTAAAAAGCTATTAACCATAATACTGGGCATTCACTACGATAAAATGGCAACTTAAGGTAAAATACCATTTTAAATTGCGATTTATAAAAAAAAAAAAATATAACAAATTAGTTTGCTGTTTTTCCTTAAGGTTTTCAAAACTCTGGCAGCACTGCTATGGCTGGCCGTATACACACCAGCTGTTTGTGTGACCACTGCAAAACACAGGGCTACCGTCTTGCACTCGAATGACTATCGATGTTTTCCGATATCTTAGTGTATTAAACTGGCTACGCTTGCGCAGCCCGAAATTTTTTACCTGAAATGTAATTTGTTTTTGTATACAAAATAAAATTTGTAATTGTTAGAAATGCAAGATTAAATATGTGTGTGCTTTAAAGAGCTATTTGGGTGTTGCTGCAAAATATATTGAATAAGCAGTTGCATATTGAAGCGTGTAACAAGATACTTTTGATTGCTGCGTTTACAGTTGCTGCTGCTGTTGTTTGTGTTGGTGTCGAATGCTGTTGTTGTATTGGTGTGAGTGTCTGTTACATTGGGGAACAAAGCCATTGAGCACAAACCGCATTCCAAAGACCCAACAACGACGACAACGACAACGACAACTAAAAAGTCATCAATGAAAAAGGTGCGTTTCTAATACAAACACTAGTTTTTGCCATATTTAATTGGCTTTTGCTTGCAGTAAGCGCCATGCATCATCATCATCCGCCATTGCCCATAATGAGTACTGCGAATGGAGCCGCTGCTCCAGCAGCTGCCTCCCAACAGCCGCCACAGCAGCGTCGTCGCAAAAAGCGTCCCAATTACGGCACACGAACAGTGGAGGTGCGACGAGGCTATAATGGATTCGGCTTTACCATATCGGGTCAACAGCCATGTCGCTTATCCTGCATCATTAGCAATTCGCCCGCTGAGCAGGCGGGTCTGCGTGCCGGCGACTTTCTCATCTCAGTCAATGGACTCAATGTGTCCAAGCTGCCGCACGAGACAGTGGTGCAATTGATTGGCAATTCCTTTGGCAGCATACGCATGCAGATTGCCGAGAACTATTATTCGGATAGTTCGGATGAGGAGAATGCCAATGCGACGCTACTCATCCAGCGCAGTGCTCGTGGCCAGCTACTGGCCGCCAGTCTTGGTGCTGGTGTGCGCAATAAACCGCGTTTCTTGCATCACAAATCCAAGATACATCGCCTACGCAACTCGCCGCAAAAGAAGCCGATCGAGAAATTTGATGTAGCAGCTGCTGCCGCGGGGGCAGCTTCCGGGGCGGATCATGCCACATTGCGTCCAGTGCTGGAGGATGCACCACCAGCACCACCGAACCTGGCCAAATGTGCAGATGTGGCAAATGTTAGCGCCATGGTGCGTGCTGTGGGCAGCGCTGCCCTGGAATATCGTGTCATTGTTGGCTATCTGGGCACCATTGAGATGCCCAAGCAGATATCGCACAGCTCCAAGCTGCAGACGGTGCGCTCCTGCATACGCAAGCTGCGCCAGGAGAAACGCCAGCCGACCATTGTCCTCATGTGCATCACGCCCGACATGCTGCGGCTCCAGAGCGCCACTGGCGGCACCCTGGCCACCTATGCCTCGGCGCGTCTGAACTATGTGAGCTCCTCGTCGGAAAGCGAGAATCGCTTCTTTGGCCTGGTCACCAGCGCCGTGCACAACACGCAAATCGATGAGGAGTACGAGCTGGAGGATAAACCGAATGCGGCTGGTGGCAATCACATCAGCATCTCACATAGCTGCCATGTCTTTGTGATCGATACGAAGCTCATTGATCATGTCGAGCATTTGGCACGGGCCCATGAGTATCGGTTGCAGTGCACCAGGGATCCGATATCCAATTTGTGCCTGGAGTTTCCCAACAACTCGGAGTATGTGGTGAACCTGATTAGGAGCATGTACACCATGCGCATCCTGCCGCCGGCCAGCCGCAGCCAGCAGGCACAGGATTATGAGGTGGGCGTGGGTGCCGCTGGAGCTGCTCACTCTCCGCAGCCGTCCAATCACAGTGAGATCTCCACCACCACGTCCAATTCGGACTCGGGCATTGGCTTCAACAATGATTGCACCAATATTTCGGATCGCATTCTGGTTGTGGACTTTGCTGGCGCTCCGGCAGCCGGCGCTCTTGGTCTGGGCCCACTGCTGCCGGCTGCAGCACGTCCGCTGGGCATTGTTGGTGTGCCCGATAACCGGTTGACTGTGCGCGCCATGCCGGATCCTGATCCCAAGTCACCCTCGGCCTCCTGCTCCCTGCGTCGACCCAATTTGCTGGCCAGCTTCAACTTGATCAAGAGTCCGGCCACAAATCTGGTCGGCACGCGTTCCTGCGATGATGTATTGAATCTCCTGGTGGATGACGATCCTCCTGTTCTGGCTGCTGTCGCATCCATGGATGATATCTCACTGCATTCGACGGTGCCGTCATTGGATGAACCCCACATGTTTATCCATCCAGCTTGTGTGCCCCGCAAGTCGCGTCGATCCCTACAGCCGGGAACGCTGGTAGCTGGAGCAGGTTCAGTCACGACTCCATCCAAACTGAGTGCCCAAGTGTTTGGGAAGCCACGCTCCCGCCAATCCCTCGGCTTTGAGGCCATCGATAGCATTCAGACGCCAAGTTTGGGCTGCACGGAGCAACCCATGGATACCTGGACCAGTCTCCAGAACATTCACAAAGCAACAAAACCAAGTGCGAATCTCTCCTCATCATCATCCACACATTGCCTACTAGAAGCTACCAATAGTGAACCGGATCTGGGGGTGAGTACAAATTATTGCTAATAGTTTTAGTATAAAATGTGTGAAGTAAAAACGTGCCCAAAAATTAACATTTGCGGTAATTTGATAAAGCTTTTGCTTTGTTTACCTGTGAACATTAGCTGCCTGTTACCTGAGAGCTTTCTTGTTAAGCTTATCGCGCCGTTGACTCTCTTCCTCCCTCTACTCTCTCTTGCCCTCGTTGTGCGCACCACGATAAGCGACCCCAAAATGCTTCATATCGCACACATGTTCTTCGTGGTGTGTGTGTGTGTGTGTGTAACTGTATTGGTGGAAGTGATTTTCTTTGTCAGAACATGGAACCGGGGACCTATGCTGCTTCTGTTGCTTGTTTTGTTGCTCAGTAGTCAGCGCGACGCTTCTGCAATAGGTGTTTTTTTCTAGTAGTTGTAGTAAAACTGCCCCGGTAATTGGTGTTCCCCTGCTGCCCTTTACAGCCTCCATTGCGTTGCTGTAATCGTACTGATAAGGAACGGAAATCGGTTACTAAAAGTAAATCGGTCCAGTGACGTCATGCGCCAACTCTGCCAGTCTCTGGCAAAAAAGCTAGCTGCGACGTTGACTGCGACGCCTCTGTCGATGCCGGCAACCGAGCTTAATTCAATCTACAACAATTAATGGGGGGAAACACAACTCGGACTTGCCATTTGACGTCGTCGTCTGCTGACCTTTGCTGTGTCGCTCGGCTTTTACCGTTCACTCTCTCTCTCGCTCTCTCGGTCTGGGTTTTTAGTTTGATTTTTCATTTGACAACTCGCGATTTTTAGTTTGTCACTCGACGCGTTTTCACTTTCGCTGTGCTGTCGATTTTGCTCAACAAGTTTTGTTCTTTCTTAATATATGCAATAAAGACTTAATATATATTCACAAAAAATATTGTGCTCGTAATCGGCGTGCAAAAAAAGAAGTAAACAACAAGTTAATCAAAACAAAAAAAATTGTTCCATAAAAAGTTCAACACAAGTTCAAGAGCCAAGCGAACTTAAATTTTCGTTGCATTTTTGTCATGGCTTTAATTAAAAATATGTAATGTGTTGCATATAACAATAAATAAGCGTTAAGTGTCAGCACATTTGGAATACGTTAAGTACGTCGTTACTTACAACTTATAAAAGTCAAAAATGTCATTTCGAGGACTCGCTTGTGGCTTATACTCCGAGGATAATTCGGTAAGCAGCTTTACGTTTCTCCTCTATAGCTATAATATATCCCTATATATTAGTTAGAACCTTATGTTTCTTGTTTTTTCGCTCCGTTGACCTTTTCAAAAGTCATGACCGCTTTGTCAAGCTGACTGACCGGTTATATTTGTTATTAAATACACCTACATACACACATACCACAAACGTACATTGTCAACTTTTAATTGTTAAAATTTACATTTACTCATGCGAGTGGTTTTCAATGGTTGCCTGAGTTTTACTCACCCCTTTTAACATTTTCTACAACTCCCCCACTAAAAAAATTCCGATATCATTTTGTGATTACTCAATTCGTGTTAAGTTTGGTTGGCTCATATTTGCTTTATTTGCTTTAGTCTTTTTCTAGCTCAGACACCTGCCCTTTTTTTTCATAGAATATAAACTATAAATATCTATAGCTACACATACAGATAATTGTCAATTTTAGTGAGTCAGTTAACTAATAAGTTGCGTACCTTTTCAAAGTTTGTCTAAAAGAGAGATAAAGAAAACCATTCAAAGCTTTTCTTTCTACAATTATGTATTGCTAGAGCTTTGTTAATTAAATTACTTATGTTTTTATAGAATTTTATTAATCATAGTAATAAATGTAAACCACAAATTGCATGCAGCCTTTCAATGAGTTATCTTACACTAGAAAAATATGACCTTTTGTGAGATATTATTGATAAGCAACAAGGTTTAAATCATTTGCTATTCATACTTAGTATATATATATGTACATATATGGAATTTATCATTGTTAAAGGATAATTGCGCCAGTTATTCAAAGCCAAATGCAAGCTGCCCAACCGCAAAATTTATTAACTAAGAACAAGTGAAATGTGCAACATGAAATATATACATTTATGTACGAGACTACACCGTAAAAAAACACGAGAAACTTACAAATAATACTTAAAAATTTGCTTGATTTAAACAACAAATTTGATATCAATTCTAATTAAAATCCAGTGAAATAAAAAAATTATGCATTAAAATTGTAACTTTTTTCGCCCTGTGTAAGTTTTTATACCACAGCGATTAAAGTCAGCGACAACAGGTTGCCACAGACGAGCGGTTTTTGGCGGGCAACCTGCAACAAGGGGCACATGCCACTACTACATGGCACAGGTGCAACGGCAGAAAACAACCCTCGTGCCACATGAGGCAGCAGCGCCGTCAGCTGTAAAATACCTTGCTTTTGCAGGTTGTTTGCTTGCTTCCTTTTCTTCCTTTCTTCCTTCCTGCACGGTCTAATGCGCAACAAAAGTTAGCGTCATGGGAAATGCGCAGTTCACTTAAAACGATTTGACTTTAGGTTAATTACTTGACTTGAATTAACTTGACTAGAACGGTAAGCCACCGATTGGCCTTACCACCAATTTTGTATAACGTATTTGCCAGCTGACGCTTTTGTTGTGTGGGAATTGTGTGTGTGAGAAGCCATTTGAATGCATTTAACTGAATGTGAAAACGTGCATATATCTCAAAGATACGTATGGCAATGTTGTGTTTATTATTCAATTTTCTTATCACTTGGGAACAAGAACAGGCGCTTATCAGCAAGAAAGGCCAAGCACAAATAAGCTATAAATAAATGATTTAAATTTAGCTGATCAAATAACAACAGCTATTATTTCTTAAACAGCAACAGCAACAAAATAAGAAAAAAGTGTCGTTAAGTGCGTCAGAATTTGTTTGCAAAAATGATTTTTTATTTCAAGAAAAAAAAAACCTTAAGCTTGTTTTAATTTGATATGACTGTGAACTCAAATGAAGCGTTCAATGTGCAAATCAACAAAATACAATAAATAACTAAGGTGTGAACAGTTTAAGATAAGTTGAAGTCTGGTTTTCTTAAAAGGAGAAGGTAAAATTTAAAATAAAAGAAAAATACTCTCTTTAAAAAAAAAAAAAAAAAAAAGACTTAAGATTACAGAATTTGGCATCGAGAAAAAAAAAGCAAGAAAGAGAGCAAGAGAGAGAGAGAGTGCAATGGAATAAAAGCACCTGACTCCGAGTCTGGCTTTGTACCCTCAAATATCAAGTGCCAATGAAATGACTAACATGTATATAAAGTGTAGCTATAGCAACAACAACAACAACAACTGGCTCATTTCAACCACCAAACCAACAACAACAACAACAAAATGAATAAAAACGCGCGCACGCGCTCTCTTTCAATAGTATTTTACATTCCCTCAGCTCAGCAGCTGCCGTGTTTATTACTGTTGTTGTTGTTGTTGTTACTGAGCCAAGTTAACAGCGCAGTGTGGAAAAGTTAAGAGCTGTGCCGAGCACAGTGAGTCAGTCTTCGAGCGCAGCTCGTACGGAACGCATGAACAAATAGAATTAATAATAAAATAAAAAAAACCCAAAAGTGAAAAACAAATATATATTCCAGTTGTGTTAATTACTTACTGGGTGACCCAGAGCACTCCCCTGTGTACGTGATTCAATCAAACAACAACTAGCAAAATAAATACAAAATACAAACATTTATTTCTTGTGCTAAAAATAAATCGCGCAAAAATATGAAGAACAAATAAGAAAAGAACATTCCATTTTATAAACTCTGCACACATCACACATAGTAAACACAGTATTTGGATTATGTTATCCAAAAATATTTCAATGTAATTGCCCGGAGGTTATTTTGTGTTAAAATAAACTCAAAATTCCCCCCAATAAACGTCATACCGCAAAATCGCACTCAAAACGCGCGCGTTTATAAACACTACAAAAATCATATTTTGACTATGACGCTTCCGTGTATTTTCCCCAGCTAGCCAAATTTGATTAATGCAACAATTTGTGGGTGTGTGCTTAGTTTTTTTTGGTTTTTTTTTATAAACTTTATCTGGAAATCTTTATAAAAAGATGCTTAAATAAACATTGACCTTTAACAGTGCAATTCAAACGCAAAGTATTCACAGAATTTTTTTTGGTGCTCGTTCAGCTGTTACTTTTTCACTTGTTTCTAGATTAATGCCCCCCCAAATTTTTTTTAGGCGCCAGACAAATTTTCAATTCATCTTAGAATTCCACTAAAATCCACATTGTGCAAAAATTTCCATTTAACTGGAATTGCTTGGAATTTTCGGCTGGACAGCTATAATAGCAAATG
This sequence comes from Scaptomyza hsui, assembly GCA_018152825.1. Lineage (NCBI taxonomy): Eukaryota > Metazoa > Arthropoda > Insecta > Diptera > Drosophilidae > Scaptomyza > Scaptomyza hsui. The sequence continues at coordinate 1,600,891 of JAECXO010000004.1, read as the reverse complement.
ATTGCCGAGAAAATTACAAATGCACGTTTATTTGTAAAATTACAAGGCTAACGATTTGATAATGACGTGAGCGGGATTGCAAGATGTAATTGTGATTTTTGATTAGCTTGAAAATGATGTCACAGCACACAAAGACGCTTTGATCTTTCTCTACATCTGTAGGGGAAGTTGAAGGTACTGCGCTTTAGTCACATTTTCTATACTAGTTTACTTATTCATTCAATGTCGTGACTTTACAACGCAACAGGTTGATTTTAGTTCCAACAATTTACAAACAGCGGCGCTTTTGTCACTTGATGAGAGAGCATAAAAAGTTTGGGCGTTTATATAATTTATGCTTAGTATGTGATTTTATTTTATTATGCTTCATAAAAAACTTATCTTTAGGCTATTTTGTTATCTAATGTTTTTTTGAAGCACTTTGACCCAAATTGAAACGTGGCTTGTTAGTATTTTTCTACTTTGCATTTTCCACCCATTTTTCTTCGTGCTCAAATATTGATAAGCTTGTTTATTTAATTGCTTAAAGAAAGAATGAATGAATTTTTTCGAGGCCTTTTTTGTTTTATCTGTGCCACACGATAAACTTCAGAACTTTGGAATGCTCATAAATAATATTGCCGCTGCAATAATTAGCACTGTTTATGCCCTGTTTAACTGTGTAATTTCCTAGGGTATATAGAGCGGAAAGCGAAGCTGTTTAATTGATAAAACTTAATAGGGTAATTGAAATTTGTAATAACAACACAACAACTCATTTCGTTTGTTTAGTTTTCAATATTGCGCATTTAAAATTGAAAAAGTTTTATATTTCGCACATCCGCACGACTTTTACTCAGGCGTTAAGCCTATAACATTAAAACAGCCATAAATTTATTCAATTGAATGACGCATCGCCATTCCGCTGACACTTTCCATAGATGAAGTTCAATATGCTATTAAAACTGGTCAACTCATTAAATATGCCTTGCACGCGTCGAAGAAAGAGAGAAAAAAACGTGCATATTAATAAAGAAATTGCGAAAGAATGTCTTGAAATCAACTTCAATTTCCCTGATGCATTCTCCTTAATGTTCGATTCATCTGTGTCGTCTCAAGTGCGTCAGAAATTGGTGCTTTGCCCCCTTCTTAAACCACTTTTCCACACCTGAAAACAAACGCACATTTCTGTTCTGATTACACTGAGAGAAAATGGGTATATTACAATTAAAATTTAAACATTCCAAGAGGAAATCATTGAAGATGGTTCGAAAATTTGGTAGGAGTTGTTAAAAGATAGAGAGAAATAAAGTAAGACCCGATTTACACGTTGAACTTTTTTCATGAACTTTTTTTTTGATTCTGTTTTAAAACTTCTTCACAAATCTGGTCGCATTTACACGATGAGGTTTTTTCATGAACTTTTTTCTTTGTAAATGCAACTGTGATTTTAATTTATTGTCAACATAAGTCATAGCAAAATGAGAAAAATAAATCATTGCTACACAAGTCATGAAGTATTGCTTGCCCCTTGCCTACAAACGAATGTTTCATGAAAAAAATTCAACGTGTAAATCGGGTGTTGGATAGTTTACAAAAAAAAAAATCGAACAAGAGAGTAAAAACAAGAAAGAAAATGAAGTGAAAAAGGAACAGACTCTTTTCGTAATACTATTTAAATTGAACAAAAATTTGCCCTAAAATGTTTTACCAAAAATTTCTAAAGTCGAGAATATATTTAAAAAATTTTACCTCTATTTAATTTTTGCTTTAAATATTAGTTTTTATTACTTTTTTTTTTTTTTTGACTCTCAGTTTATTGAATTAATTAAATCAACTGTTCGCTAGCTGCTTTCGATTTTTCTTAGTGTAGCCCGAAAATCGCTTTTCTCGCACACATTTTTCGCATATGCCCGACACTCACACGTATGTGTGTGTGTGTGTGTGTGCGAAGTTTACCTCTTTGATGGCAATCGTGCTGCTGGAAAATTCAGTTAAAAGCGAGCAGTCAAGAAAAGCGCACGTTTTTATCCCTCAAATTTCTTTGCGTTTGAATTGCGGTTAATAGAAAATAATAAAACGAACAAAATATTATTAACTTTAGCAGCTAAAGTGCGCGTCATGAGCACAACAGTGCCAGCTAAAAGTATACAAACATTTACCACAAAAGCATCAGAAAACAACAAAAACAATAAAATTTCCATCATGGTTGAACGCTTTGTGCAATCTTTGGGTCAACTAAATGATTCGGGCAGCTGTTTCGATGCCAGCCTGGAGATTAAGCACATCCTGCAGAGTCCGAGCGTTGTTGCCACGCCCACAAAGAAGGTAAAGGAGCGACATCGTTGCCTCACCGAACTGGATCGGGAGCAGCTCACCCGCTTTGTCCAGGAGTTTGAGGCGCGTCAAACAATCGCCTCCACGCCCAAGGCAACCAAATGCATGTCTCCGTTCATATGCCGCAAGGCCAAGGAGATTTATCGCAGCGCCAGCGGCAGACGCAGTGCATCGCCGCAGATCCACATTGAGCCGGTGCAGGAGGAGGACGAGGAAGCGCTGCCGCAACGCAAATCCGCTGAAGCCGAGGATCTGATGCCGCCACCCATGGCCATGGCACGTGTCCAGGCGGAGCGTCGCAGTTGCCGCAGTGCATCCCGTGTGCTGCAGTTCTTCAGCTCGGCGGCCAAGCGACGCAGCGACAGCCGCAAACTCAGCGAACCCGAGCCGGAGTCCAGTCGCAGCAGCTCTCCGGTGCTGCTGCGCGTCAGCAAGGATCTGGAGCTGGAGCGGGAGCGGGAGCAACTGGATTGCCAGCCATTGGCCAGCTCTGGCAGCGCCTCGGAGGATGAGGAGCACGACGATGGCATCAGTTCGGCCAGCTCCAATTTGACATCGCAATCGGGCAGCTCGCACAGTTCGAGCAACAGTCGCAACATCTCCCCGGACTCCTCCTTCGAGATGCACGCCCCGCTCCTGCCCAGCTTCAAGATCACCCCGCCACGTGCCCTCTGCCGGAATGCGGCCAGCGAGCTAGCCCGTTTCATACGCGGCTCCTTCCATGCCAAACGCGCCTCGGTGACAACCCTGAGACGCTCCCTCAGCGATCCGGATGCAGTGCAGCAGCTGGACTTCACCAAGCCGCAGCCGCTCAGCGATGTCAGCAATGTGATGCGAGTGAGTCACTTTTAGAAAAACACCCAAATCAAATGCAGATTGAAATTCAAAAACCAAAAAAATTTAAAAAAATTTCTGAAAATTATAATTTTAAGATTTTCGTGGGATAACTTCAACTTCACACAAAAAGAGCTTATTGTACTCAAATGAGGATTGAAATTCAAAAACCAAAAATTAAAAATTTCTGAATATTATAATTTTAAGATTTTATTGGGATAAATGCTATTTCGTTCTTAGTTTAAGCACTCAAGTTCTTAAATCAACACTAAAGTCATTCAAAATGTAACTCAACTTAATATTTTCATATATATATACGATAAGTCGTTAAAACAAACATCTATCTTCAGTATTTTTTAACTTTAATTCAAAAAGCTATGTTTATTTCTAAAACTTCAATTTGAATAAATTCATTTTGTTCTTTTATTTACAAATTTGAATGAATTTTTGCATCTTTTTGATTGAATTAAAAGTTTTTTGTTATTTTTTCTGAAAACTTTAATTTGTTAATTTTTTGTTTGTTTGGTATTTTATAGTTTGATTCAAACATTTTATTTCCAATTTTGTGTTAAAATGTATTGTTAAGTATCTAATAAAGTAATCAATATTTAAAAAAAATTTAGCTTTCAATTAAACGTTAAAATCCAGAACTGAAGGTTTTTCTGAATGTTGCATACTCAAAAAAAGAAGAATGGAAATTGCGTTTTAATTTTCAAATTCGGGCATCCAGCTGCGTTCCATTATCTCTTTAAGTGCGTACGTAAATTGTTTACGTTTGAGCTTCATATTGTTAATTGTTCACAGGAAGTTGTTTATTTACGCTCAAGTCATCTTCAATCATTTCCGATCCATATGGCGGCAGTTTCTACTGTTTACTTGCCCATAATTCTGAACGATTTAGTATCAATTCAGTTAACACCTAGCTTACCTTAAATACAAATGCATGTACATTAATTACCTTTAGTTTATTTTTCAATAAAATTCAAACTGTGTTTGTAAATACTTTCCAAATTGTGCATTCATTCATTTCGACTTCAAAAGGTTTATCGCGTGCCAAACAAAGAAAACGCATTTCATTCGATTTTAATAGCTCAATTAATGCTATGTGATAGATCAATCGATCTGGCTGGATTTTTGGGTATTGCAATGTTGAATTATGTGGGAATTTTTCGAGGAAAAGGAATTCATCGTTTTTTTGGCTTAGTTTCATTTCTTTTTTTTTTTATTAATCTTAATCTCCTATCTCCTATAAACTAAAAATGTTACACTTGAGTGCTTAAGTTAAGTGTATAATGGGTTAAAAAAAAAAAAACTATTTAATTGTACTCTTATTAACATGCAAATACTAATTGCTACTTTTCACATTGCCCACAAATATATGTCTATTTTAGAGATACAATTGAAAATCATTTAAAAAAAGTACATTCAAATTTCACACTTTTTATTGTTTGGCATTGTATTGGCAATTGTATTTATTGATTGCCATAATGACTTTCTAATTGTCGAATTTGCATGGGCGACGGCATTCATCATTCATTCATTTCATTTAATTTCATTTCACTTTCCATTAACGCTTCGTGCTTTTATGATTCCCAAATGGTTTTTTTTTTGTTTTTGCTCAATTGCTATTGTTGTTGTTGTTGAAGATCATTCAGCCCACGTGAATAGAGTCTTCAGAAATATATATGAATCATTTATCAATAAACAAATGAAGTGCTTACATGCGACAAAGTATCGCTACACTAAGAAAAATAAATGGTAATAAATAGAAATATAACAACATTTTTCTCCAAGTCCAAAATTGTCCATTGTTAAATACATAGTTATGTGTATGTGTGTATTTTTTGTACATTAAGTGCTTACTTGTGTCTTCCGGTTTTTGGAAAAACGCCGGATCATACGAAACGCATATGACCCGCATTGGCAACCATAAAATTAACGTAAAGCAACTAAAACAACAACAAAGAGAACAAAAAACAATAGAAACAGCGGGCAGCCGCTTTTGCCGGATATTTAATTTAATGCTTGTGTGCATTTTAGCAAATTGCTTGAAAAACGAAAAAGAGTACCAAAAAAAAAAGCAGCAAGTAATTCTTAATAAATATGGAACACAAAAATGCGCTGTGTAAATTGTTGAACTAAAATTTTTAAAGTAACGACTTTTATGCGCCACCTGGCAACATTTAGCTGAAGTAAACAAATCATAAATAACTGTACAATTTATGTGCTAATTTAGATCTAAGGAAATGTTTGGGTCATGTGTGATCTGTTTTAGTACGCCCCCGACTCCCTTCCCTCTTGTCCATTATCTTTTGCAAATACGCAACTGTCGACAACAAGAAGAACCGTAGCCCGCATTTTTGCTCCTTCGTTTGGCTGTAATTGCTTGGCATTTTAATTATTTCAATTGTCTAGCACTCTTTGTTTATTTGGCATCGAAATGGGCTCTTTTAATTTATTTGCGCCGCTTTTGTGGCTATATTTAGCTCGCATTATTTATGTACTTGCTGCAGCATTCTTTATCCATGTGGTTTTTATTTAGTCAGTTCATTAAAATATGTGCTGCATACTTATATGGGCATTGCTTTTTCAGCATCAAAAGCAAATGTGCTATAAATTCTTAAAAGCAAGAGCTAGAAAAAACAAACATAAATGCCATGGCAACTTAAATTAATTGCCAACGTCACTAAACGTTTAATTAGCGGACCAGCTGCCCAAAAACAAATATGCACATTGCGGCTGCTCGAGAGTGCAAGCGAGAAAGAGAGCGCAACACACACCCACCCAATTTGTATGTGTGTGTGCGGTTCATTCATAAGCAGCCAAACGAGACAACAAAAGCAAAAAGAGCAGCCGGTGTCAGGTAAATAGGCAATACACAGCAACAACAGCAAAAACAAAGAGCAAAAATGTTATTTTATGTACGAATACATAGCAACAAAACGAAAACAACAATAGCACATTCATATGAGTAAGCAATAACTCGAAACACGCTCGCACACAAATGCAGCTGCATGTTCGAGTTCGAAATTCGAAAACAAGAGAGATCGAACATGTCAGTGAACAAGAGATCGAACAATGAGTTTGTTCAAACAACAGCGAACATACTTGTTTGAGGCTGCGCTTCTTCTGCTTGCACCTCTAATGTGAGTTCCAACGTGTTCTCACCCCCAAGCTTGAGTCTATATATGGAGCTCTTAGCACTTTAAATAACACTACAGATCGCTCCAATCAGCGCCAGAGCTGTGTGCTCCAACAAGTTGTGTTCGCTGAGGTTTGTGTTCGATTTGGTTGCTTGCGACTCACAGATACAATTATTTGTACGTGTTTTGGTCCGATCAGCAGCTGGTTGAACACAACAACTGACATTGTCAGTTACTTTATACACGTTGGTGCTGCGAGTCAGAGTTTCGAGGCTCGCATGCGAGAGCAAGAACGGGGGCCATAAAAAGTGTGTGAAAAAGCAAAAATACAACTAAGAAAGTAATTACAAAAGCCAATGCCAAAAAGAGCACCGCAACACAATAACAACCGAAAGTGAAAAAAGTGCAAAGTTAAGTTTTGTGTTTTGTTGACAAAAGCGGCACGTTTGCGCTTTCTCATATACACACAGACACACACTCACGCACATTGCACTCCAACACATTCGCACACATTTCGCAATGCGATGACACGCCTTTGGAATACTTGAAATAATCGACAACAACAAGAAAAGCATAATTGAAATCAAAAACAAAGCACACAGAGCAACGGGTAGGTTCTGTCTGCAGTCTTCACGGGTTTGTCAACTCTCCAACTATGGTTAGTTAGTTTTCGTCATTAGCATGCGTAACCGAGCAACTTTACTGCTCTCCCTCTCTCTCTCTCGCTTATTTGAGTAACTAGCAATTGCGAAACCGCCCACTGTCCACTTAACAGGGAGAGTGATTTTCTCTCTCTCGCTTCTTGTTCGAACACTCGAATAGTCTCCATACATATTGGAGATAAGATATACGAAACTCTAATCGCTGTTTATTTGTGCACTTATGATTTATCAGCATTTCTTGGGGAAACTGTGTCGCATTTCTGGGAATTATCAACACGTTTATCTTACAAATGGCTTAAAATTATATTTGTACATCTTTTCGGGTTATATTTCTTTGTTTGTCACTGCTGTGAGGCATTTTCCAAGAATATTACACGCATTTGTTTATTTGTGCTTGATTTAATGATTGCTTTCGGTTTATCTGTGGAAAAAAAAAACGTGATTTATCTGAAAGTTATGCGATTTGCGTTGCCTTTTTTTTTTTTTTTTTGTAGTTAGGAAATTTAGAACTTTTAGGCAGATTTGTTTATTCATTATTTGTATACATTTTGGTTTATATTTCTTTGTTTGGTTTTTTTAATGTCTGGAATTTTACCAAGTACGTGATGTATCTGAAAGATGTGTATCTAAAATTTTTGCCAGCTTTGAAGTAGACCAAAAGCTCTTTTTTTCGTAGGCCTCTTAAATAGATTAATTATCTAGTTAACTTAATTATGATGAATCATTTGCATAATGTGAGTGGTTTAAGCCCGGAAACCACAAACAAGAAATCTTGACAACTTTTTTCATTCTCAATTTCAGCAGAGCGACAAGAAGAATTCTGTGTTTCTTTGCCTCCCAGGAGACAAAGAGCTCCAATTACCTCAAAGTTTCACTTAGATAAGGCGCCAAAGCTGACCATATAAAAGATCGTGTTACTTTTTGCAGCTCTGTCGATCAAGTTATGGGCAAGGGGGTAGGGTGCGGCGGGGTGTTAAAGCCATTCAAGTTTAATTTACTCGTGGGATAGTTTTTGTTTGTTCGAGACATCATCGACAACAAATGCAAACTCAGCGCAATGACTTTAACTTCAACTGCCTCCAATGATGACTTTAATATAAAGAGCTACACACACACACACACACACACACATAGTTACGGTCGTTCAACAAAAAAAAGAATTGCATTAATGTGTCCATGTTGGGTGTCCACTGAGGCATGCAACCGCTGAAAGGAACAGAGGCGTGGCAGATTTATCATAGTTGCTTCATTATGTGTTGCCAATCAACCTGCTAAACACTAAAGTTCGTTTATATGCAATTTGCATTGTTGCACAGCTTTTGGCTTTCGCTTTGCTTCGCTTATTTTTCAATTTGCCATTCGATTGTAATGTGTTTTTTTTTCTTCGTTTTTATTGTGTGCAAAAAAATTGTAGCGCATTTATGTCGTCATTCCATTTCGTTTTGTTATTTATTTTAATTATTTTTTACTTTGGCAAATTGTTCATTTCCTACTTACTTACTCAAAAGCCACTTCCACACTTTTACACCCTCCCCCCTCTCACTCTCACTCACACTCTGTCTGTCTGCTATTGTTTGGCAATCAACGCTGATTTATGTTCGCTCTGTTGCGTTCACTTGTTATTTCTGTTGTCATCTCACTCTCACTCTCTTCACTCATTGCGTTTATTATTGCTGCGGTTGCTGTTGTTGTTGTTGTTGTTGTGACCCCGGAGCTTTTCAATTTTTTTGGTGCCTGTCCCCTCTGAAGTTTATGCATTTTACAGAATGCTCTTTTTGACCCGATTCTTATGTTCGTAGTACATTCAAAAATATGATAAGTCAGAAATTTCATTGTTTAAACTTTTTTTTGCCTTTTGTCTTTGTGTGCACTTTAAGCTTCTTGCGTCATTTTCTTAAATTCTCTGGGATTTTTCATTTTATGTGTTTCTGTGAAAACCGAAAACGTTTCAGAACTTTTGGAACACTTAAAAGTTTATGGTTGTTACTTTTGTCAGTTTTTCCATGATTTGTTGTTCTTCAAAATGATTTAATGCATCGTATGTTGATTGAAGTTTTTTTATGACCTTTAATAATATGATTTTGTTTGCAAATTTTGAAGGTTATACACATAAAGGAAAACTTTTGCATACGTAAACACATTAACAGCTGCGTATTTAGTTTTAAAAACAATTATGTTCATATTGTTTGTAGTTTGGTTTGGGAACATCTGGGATCTACCTTATGGCATCAATTCAATTTAATTTATTTTCATTGTCGAATCACTTTTGTTTTAATTTCATTAAGTGAATACAAAGGTCAAAAATAGGTTCTGAAAAAGTAGGTACTAAGTTTCCGAACACAACAAATGTATTTTGTTAAATTTGCTTTAATTAATATTTCGCCCAAAAAGATCAAGATAAAAGTTTCATTCCATTTGTAATAAGCCAAGGCACAGTGTAAAGATCTTTTGACAGCTTTCATTTCATATGTTTGTGTGTGTGTGTAGCGTGACCAGGCAATTGTTTCATTCCCAAAAGTCATCTATCTCATCACACGAGCCGAACGAACCAATTGGTTTCTATTAATGAACGAGAGCTTTTTGAGCTCTGCTTCTTCTTTTGTCCAAATACCAACCGGAAATGCTTTAAATTTCTCCATCTTACCCTCTCGCTCACTCGCACACATGATTTAGTATTTATAGGCTGTCATATAGATTTGTATTTAAGTGAGCAGCTTATGCGAAACTTGAGCTTAGTATCAGAATTCATTAATCTCTCGCACAACAAAGCATCATTAAATGTGAGACGGTGGGAAATGCACAGAAAACAAACAAATCAAGGGAAGTGCAAGTAAATCGACTAGCAGATACTCTCTAGGTAATTCTAGGCAGAGTATATAAGATTCTCCTTAAATCTTCACTTTCTGCAACTTTATTATTATGGCGCTTTTATTTCACCCATTTTAATGAGAACCGGGTGGAAAAAGTATGTGCAAACAGAAAGATATGTATAAATAGCTGAGACTGAGGCAAACTGAGCAACGAGTTTGAGTCAAGAAAAGAAAAGATTATCAGCAAAGTGCAGTAAAAGTAAATGGATTGACCGACAGAGGCAGCCAGGCAGCCCCACAAAAACGACACTCATCACAATTATGTACATATATACAAACATATATGTATATATACAAATGAATGCTTCACACAATTAGAATAGTTGAGTCGGAGTAGAGTTGAGGGTTGTTGCCAACTGTTGCCACATGCGTCACGCACACAAATTGAAGCCTCAACTTCTAAAAAAAAAAGTTCAAAAGTTTATCGTGTTGTCGTCATTTGGGGCTTGGCCGTGATAATGACAGACTTACACAGCTCGTCATTCCATCAATTCGTACTTGTAAATTGCCCATGAAAATGTTAACGCAATGCTTGGGGTGCTTGAACTCAAAAAGCCGCATTTTAATACACTTCTAAGCAGCGGTCAAAATAGTTGTAAAAGTTAAACAAGATTTTGATGCCACATTTTTCCTTGAATATATAAATATTGTTAAAAACAGCCTAAAATCATAAGTAAATACAAATAAGAAATATCTCAGTTGAAAAGAACAATTTTAAGTGAAATAAAACAAGAACTAAATAAAAAATAAAAATAGTTGTAAAAGTTAAACAAGATTTTGAAAGTTGCATGAATATAAATAAAGTAAGACCCGATTTACACGTTGAACTTTTTTCCTGAACTTTTTATTGATTCTGTTTTAAAACTTCTTTACAAATCTGGTCGCATTTACACGATGAGGTTTTTGCATGAACTTTTTTTCTTTGTAAATGCAACTGTGATTTTAATTTATTGTCAAAATAATCGTTGTCATCGATTGTATTATTTGTGAATATCTGACTGTCAAAAGCCCCAGTGCAACTCTGTGTTTACATGCAAGCGGAATAAGTCATAACAAAATGAGAAAAATAAATCATTGTTACACAAGTCATGAAGCCAACAAACGAATGTAAATCGGGTGTAAAACATAAACTTGGAGAACTATTTCTGAATAAAATAACTTATAATTTTGTACTACTATTTTTTGTATTGCAGAACCGTGCACTGCCGTCTAATGCATCGCCGTTTCGTCGTGCCTGGGGTCAATCTTCGTTTCGCACAGTGCGCACCGATAAGGTGGGCAAGCCGGGAGCAGGCGGTAGTCCGCTAGTGCGACGCACTGCCTCAATGACCGCCTCCGACAATGATGTGTACATCAAGAACCTTATGCTGGACGAGATTCAGACGGCCAAGCCGTCACTGGCACAGGCACAGAACCAGCCGCAGCTGGCGATCTTCCAGGTGCCACAAATACTTACAACGCCGGCGCCACCATCGAGCGTGATGGTGAAGGCAGCAGCGATTGAGGCCACGCTGGCACAGGAGCCAGCTGGTCCCAGCAGCTGGGGCACGTCCTTTGAGCGCATGTTGCAGGATGCCGCCGGCATGCAAACCTTTGCCGAGTTCCTCAAAAAGGAGTTCTCGGCGGAGAACATCTACTTTTGGACCGCCTGCGAGCGCTACAAACACACGGAGACGGAGGCGGAACGTGTGCCGCTGGCACGCGAAATCTTTGGCAAGCATCTGGCCAACAGCAGCAGCGATCCCGTCAATGTCGATTCCCAGGCGAGGAATCTCAATGATGAGAAGCTGGCGAGTGCTGCAACGGACATCTTTGCTGCTGCACAGAAACAAATCTTCAATCTGATGAAGTTCGATAGCTATCAGCGCTTCATACGCTCCGATCTGTACAAGAGCTGTGTGGATGCGGAACAGAAGCAACAAACGTTGCCCTTCACTGGCGCCGATCTTGACGAGCTCTTGAAGACAAATTTTCACGTTGTGGCCTCGCCCAAGGTGAGCTTCTGACCTTATAAGTTTTATTTAGCATTTATTGACTTTTGCCCATCTCTTATAAATAGCTCAAAAAATCGGCCAGCAATGCCGAGGATCGGCGACGTAAGAGTCTCTTACCCTGGCACCGCAAGACACGGAGCAAGTCGCGTGATCGCACCGAAATAATGGCGGATCTGCAGGCACCAGCGCCACTTTTGGCACTCCTCACCGGAAGCGGTTCCATGCAAAATTCGTTGAGTGATTTGCACAGTTCGCGTTCCTCGCTGTCATCCTTTGAGGCGGGCGGACAGGCGGAGAGTGTTTGCTCGTTGTGTAGAGTTATCCTGACGGATGGAGCAACGACCATTGTGCAGACACGGCCCGGAGAGACAGTGGCTCAGTTGGTGGAGCGTTTGCTGGAGAAACGTAATCTGGTCTATCCGTTCTACGATGTTGTGTTCCAGGGCAGCAGCAAGTCCATTGATACACAGCAATCCTCACAGCTGCTAGCCGGCAAGGTGGTCCTGATCGAACGTCGTGTGGCCTTCAAGCTGGATCTGCCCGATCCCAAGGTCATCTCCGTCAAGAGCAAGCCCAAGAAACAGCTGCACGAGGTCATTCGGCCCATACTGAACAAATACAATTATCAAATGGATAGCGTCCAGGTGCTGCTCCGCGACACCCAAACGCCGCTCGATCTGATGCAGCCCGTCACAGTTGCCGATGGACAACGGCTGCAGATTGCCCTGCTCAAGCCGGATTTTCAGCTAGGCGGCGGCAGTAGCATGCCGCCGAAGCATAGTAAACCGATGAAGCCGCTGCCGCCGGTGGCGCACACGGATTCCGCCCAGGGCCAGTTGGACGAGCTTACGAACAAGATGTTCAATGAGCTGTTGCAGAGCAAAGCGGATGCAGTTGCTCAGAAGCCCAGCGATCTGTGCTCCATGAAGTCTAATGAGGCGCCCTCGGAGAGCTCCTCCTCCCTGTTCGAGCGCATGCGTCGCCAGCAGCAGCAGCAGCGGGAGAATGGTGCAAACATTCCAGGCAGCAAGCTGCCAAAACTGAAAAAGAAATCCACAAGCAGTCAACATTCCGAGGAGGCAGCAAGCCTAGATGCCAAGCCCAAGCCCATCATCGCCAAGCTTAAAGCGGGCGTCAAACTGCAGTCAACGGAGCGAGTAGCGGAGCACCAAGGTAAGCCTGGAGTAGCATTCCAAGTCCATCCATAAACTCATTCGCTTTATGCTTTTCTGTTTGCAGATGAACTACTCGAAGGTTTGAAGCGGGCACAGCTGGCACGCCTGGAAGATCAGCGGGGCACGGAGATAAACTTTGATTTGCCAGACTTTCTCAAGAACAAGGAGAATCTCAATGCGGCCGCCTCCAAGCTGCGCAAGGTGCGCGCCAATTTGAGTCCAGTTAACAAGCCCAACACAAATCCGACGGCAGATGCACCCCAGCCGGCGCCAAGGCTTTCCATAACACGCATCCAACAGCAGTCACCGATGAAGGTGGATCTGGAGCAGGACAACGCTCAGGATGAGCTGGCTGTGTTGCCACAGGATCTGCAGGAATTTGCCAAAGCGCCGCCACCGTTGCCGCCCAAGCCCAAAGTGTTGCCCATTAAGCCATCGAACTGGGGCGTGGCTGCGACTGCTCCGCCCACTGGCAACTATAGCAACAAGTTCTCGCCCGCCAAGCACACAGCCACATCGCCCACAGCAAAAACACCTGCAACAATAACAACAACAACAACTGTAACTGCAACAGCAATATCTCCAACAGCTCTGTCATTTGGCAACAAATTGCCTCTGGACGCAATTGGACGCAAGTCCTTGGAACAGACGGGCACACGTTGTGCGTATCTTGATGAGCCGAGCAGCAGCTTTGTCTAACTATTTGACCAATCTTCGGATTTATCTGTGTACATACTACTTTTTATTTTATAAAAGGGATAATGTTCCCTTTTGCTATTTATTAACATTTGTATTCTCTGTGTGAAGTGTTTTAGAGTTTAAGTGAACCATGACGAACTTTAAGTAGTGTCCACCACTTCTAAAAGTGATCTGTGTCTATTTATAATGAACTGCACTTAACTTTAAGCTTAACTTAATAAATATATACATGTATACGCAAATTTTCCTTTTTTCAATTCTAAGATTAGGAAGTTATAGAAAATTTACAATTTTATAGCATACATTTGGTGCACATCAAAATGTATTTTAAAAATTGTTAAGGCATACTTTTAGGGTGAGCTTAAAATGGCATGGATTTTGTAAAGCAAACAGCTGTTGACAAAATAATTTTAATTCGTTAAATTTCCCATAACATTCGCGTTCAACATCTGCGTTTTATATTAACTAAACTATTTAGCACACATTTTCATTAAAATTATGTACACCATTTGCTCATATATAAAAGCAACGTTGTTTGTTTAAATTCAGTTATAACAAAATATCGGACGATGAGAAGAATTATACAGCTTATTGTGCTTCTAGTTCTATTCCTGAGTCTGGCATTAGCTTATAAGCTGAACAAGGAGACTCTAGACCGAAAAAGTAACTTAGCTCAACGTAGCTGTTACTACTATCATAATATATCTTTGCAATTGCAGAAATTTGCACTCAGAATGCGGAATATGGATCTTGCGGAAACAGCGTAAAGAAATGGTTTTACGATTTCGTACACGATCGGTGTATTGAGTTCACCTGGAGCTCGTGTGGCGGTAACCAAAATCGTTTTGACGACCAGTACAGCTGCATTGGGTTTTGCATGGATCCGAGATACAAATACGATATGCAAGATTTTGAGGATGATTACATTTAAGTAAAGTGGAAAGGAAAAAAAACAAAAGCCTAATGTTTTTAAAATAAAATTTTTAAGTGGTTTGGTTTCTCTAAACATCGAATCATTAAACAACGTTAACTTGTAATCTTCTGAGCCGCCAGGCAGCCCACAAAAAGTACAATCAAATGGCCAGAGTGGGCTTAGAACTGTGCTCAGCCGACTCTGAAACAGTTGTCGCATTAAGCTGCTCCTTTTGCTGCTGATTACTGCCGGACTCCAGTTGTTTTGTGCCCTCGCCAGCGCTGATCTCCTTTGGCAGTTCCTCCTCAACAACCTCATCTGAAATGCGATAAGTGATGGGCGACGGCTCCTTGGCCGGCAGCCATTCGGGAATGATCTTATCGTGTAATCGCCACTTTCCGTATTCATTAGAAATGTGTTTTTCAAAAACAACATACTCCAGCACATCCTTGGTGAGAATCTCACTACCGTGCATTAACCGGCCGAAGCGATCGTAAATGGCCAGCATTTGTTGTGTATGAAAGCGCACTGTGATCTGGGCAAACTGGTTCTCCTTGGTGATAACCTCTGTGCAACGCGCATGCACAAGGCGGGGCGGTTCCAGCGACTGCAGAAATCGCCAGCGTATGGTCTTGTCTTTGACATTGTGCATCATTTCTGGATAACAGCGCTCGGTGACAAACTCACGTATTTTGTACTTCTCCTTAGCAGCCATATGCGTGTGTGCAGCTATATAGATTTCCTGGGCATGTGACCCAAACTCGTCGCTGTCGAAGCTTTCCTCGTACGACCGAATTTTTCGTACAGCCATCATGCTTTTTGATTTCTTTTCTAGAAACTCAAATTTTTGCTTAGCACCTGATGTTGTTATGATCGACTTTTTTCCATCACCCTCGGGTGGCACATACGGCTCAAATATTCCGCCAGTGCAACTGATGTGAAATGGACGCTCCATCCACGGACGTGGCGGATATACACCACGCTCCTTCATCCGACTGCGCATCTCCTCTTTGCTAAGATCCTCTGGCTTTTGCCGCAAATTTGGTATATCCATTTTGATAAATTTCTGCCGGCGCAGTCGCTTAAACTCAGGTTTCCAGTGCTTTGTCTGTCGATGGCGCACCTGCTGCATCTGGACCGCATTCTGCAGCCCTGGAAACAACATACGCAAACCCGCTGTCGCCACTTGGGGCATCTGCAATTTCAATGAAAGTAGTAACTGACGGAGCATCAGACTGTTTCCTGTTCAAAATTACCTGCATCTGCACGACTTTCAAGCTGGAACACACTAGTTTTTCCATCCTTAACTGTATTTTATTTCCTTAAAATTACGCCAACAAATACTTACTGCACGCTTACACAATCAGCAATCGATATTTTGGATTAACACTTTCAGCTGTTCGCCGGCTAGGTATCGATACCGAGAATCGAGTACTTATTGCTATAAAGGGTATTTAAACACGAATTTAACTCTTAAAAGTTAACGACTTTTATTATTAAAATTAACATTGAATTTTGACATGGCTGGATTAGAAGTGTGAAAACGGTGACCGGACGTATTACTTAAATCCAACCCACCTTTGAAAACATATAAAATAAAAACATTTAATTGTTCATAGCCATGCGAGTCTGTAATTAAAAAAAAAAAAATCAGATTGAAGTTGGCTAGCTATTCAATTATTTTGACCTTGGCACGTCGAGTTTGTTTAGCATCTTTGTAAACGGTAATAGAGTTTGAGCCACGCACGGAACGTAGGGTACGATCCCTGTATTTTGTTAAATTAATGTTTAATGTATAACTTTAACATTTAAGTTTAAATGGGAGCACTTACTTTACCGGACAGTCACCAGCTTCAATACGATAGTCATGGATGGACAGATTTGATGGAATATTTTTTAAGTTATTCAAACACAACTTTGCATTCTCAATGTCGTTCTCAAGACGCATCACTAAAATACAAAAATATTTAAGAAAGAAAAGCACGTTAAGAAATGTAAAGTATTAAAGCAAAACAAACCTTTAATCATGAGTTTTTCTTCTGTATCATCACAGCAAAGGGAGCTCTTGCAGGAACAACACTGCTTCTCGGACACGGTACTCGGAGGGGCCTTGGTTACCGTCTGCACAAAGCTCTGGGGAATACTGGACATGACATCTTTCATAATCATATTAAACAAACATCCGGGTAGAATATTTTCAGCCGCAGCGAAAATGCGTTTATGCATGTAGGCCAAATCCTTAAAGTCTAGCGTGTGCAGTCCGTGATGATAAAGCTTATGGCATATGGCATAGAAACGACTTTTCGGAATGTTGCACTTGCAAAAACAAAATCCGCACTCGTCAATAAACATGTCCAAAATCTTCCGCAACTCCCTTTCCAAGCCGACACCATCAATCTCGCCGGCAGATAATGTTTTAACCGTATTCTTAACAAACTCATCAAACTGCTCTTCAGTTGTGTCATCAAGTTTTTGGACCTTTTTGGTACCTCGTCCTCGCCCATACGCTGCATCACCTTTGGCTTTCGCTGCTTGTCCGGCAGCTCTGCCATCACCTTCATCTCCATGGGATCGCAAGCTTGGCTTTGCGGCGAGACTCTTAATTGGACCGGGTTGTCCTTTTGCTGCTGAGCTATCTGGTTGCGTACCGCCTTGTCCGGCAGCACCAATCTTACGGCCGGGCTGGCCTGCAGGTCCCCCAGCGATTGCTGCGCCTTTACCGCCTGGTTGACCTGCAGGTCCTCCGGTTGCTCCTTGCTTAGCAACGGGCTGTTCGCCTGCGCCGTCTTTAGCCTTAACCACAGGTTGACCAGCTGCTCTGCCAGCTGTAGCACCTGGTTGTCCCGCGGATGCTGCTTTTTCGGCTGCCTGATCGGTTGCTCCAGGTTTATTGGCCGCTGGTTGCGCGGCTGTTGCAGGTTTATCGTCCGCCTTAGCGCTAGGTTTACCGGCTGGTCCACCGGCCGCCCCACCAGCAGCTTCCGCAGCTTTAACCGGCTTAGCTCCGGCCTTCTCGCTAGGCTGTCCAGAAGTTCCTGCAGCTGCTCCAGGCTTTGCAGCAGCCTGTCCAGCTGCTCCAGACTTGTCGCCAGCTGCACCGGCTTTGTCGCCGGGTTTTCCATCAGATTTATCACCAGCAGCAGGTGCGTTCGCTGCTCCAGGCTTGGTGTCAGGTTTGCCACCAGGCTGCCCGGCCGCACCTGCCTTATCCTTGGCTTGTCCTACCTTTTCCCCAGGAACAGCTCCTGCACCAGCACCAGCCTTTTCAGCTGGTCCTGCACCAGCCTTTTCAGCTGGTCCTGCTTCAGCCTTGTCAGCTTGTCCTGCACCAGCAGCAGTCTTATCAGCTGCTCCAGTTTTATCAGCTGCTCCAGCTTTATCAGCTGCTTTAGCTTTATCAGCTGCTCCAGCTTTATCAGCCGCTCCAGCTTTATCGGCTGCTCCAGCTTTATCAGCGGGTTGACTACCTGCCTTATCCCCAGGCTTTCCTGCTTTCTCTTCAGGTCCAGCACCAGCACCGGGGACAGTCTTGTCAGCTGCTCCCGGCTTATCACCTGCTTGTGGACCAGTTTTTCCGTCTGTTCCAGCTAAATCCTCTGACTTTATAGTTTTACTTTCAGGTGCAATTACAGGCGTATCCTTAGGTTTGCCTTCGGGTTGTCCGGCGGCACCGCCACCTGGTCCAACTTCTTCTTTAGGCTTGGCAACAGGCTTTTCGGCAGCCGTTTCAGCAGGCTTGGCAGCTGTATCTGCAGGTTTATATTCTACGCCCAGTGGCGTCATAAT
This sequence comes from Scaptomyza hsui, assembly GCA_018152825.1. Lineage (NCBI taxonomy): Eukaryota > Metazoa > Arthropoda > Insecta > Diptera > Drosophilidae > Scaptomyza > Scaptomyza hsui. Next base: position 1,582,499 of record JAECXO010000004.1, on the reverse strand, counting down.
AATCTCAGTCTTATCTTCGACTTTTTTAGGTTCTTCAGGTGCTTTTCTTTGTTCCTCAACCTTTTGAATTGCTTCTTTTTTAATTGAGTCGGGATCTGCGCCAAGTTCAGCTAATTTTTCTTTTAAGCTTTTGTTGACTTCTTCGCAAAGTTTTTTAGCTTTCATGCACTCTTCTAGCTGTCGCTTTAAATCGTCTGTCAGACTCTGAAGCTGCGAATCTTTCAAGTCACTAACTTTTTCCTTAAGTTTATCGTTTTCTTTGGCAACATCGCTTATATCCCGTATTAATCCAATACTCTCGCGCATACCGTCCTCCATATACTTTGTGTCCCTATCAAGTACACGTACCTTCTCATCCAGTTGGCTTATTCGTTTGCTGCTTTCCAAAGCTGCTTCGCACAAGCAATTATTCTCCTCTATCAGGTCGCCAAGGTGGCCATCCTTTTCTCTTAGTAAACTCCTAAGACGATCTAGCTCGTTCATGCAGTCGTTCATGTTACTGATATTTTGTCCACCGGGATAGCTATGCTGATTCATTTGCTTAAAGCAATCGACCTGTTTACCCATTTCGTCCATAATGTGATCCAGCGTAGCACTCGTGTAGAAGGCCAAATCGTCACCAATATCGGGACAATCTGGTGGTATGTCAAACGGCGGACAGTCACCACGTTGATTTCCGTACTTTTTGTTGAGGTCACAGATGACGTTCTGAAACAAAGAAACACGCGTGTGGATAGAAAAAACAAGGAATTAGAGAGGAAAATCATTAGAAGTAGTTGTGGATTGAAATATAACGCGTGGGCTTGAGAAAGAGGAGAGAGAACTTTAAATATACATATGTTAAGGCCGCTAACAATCCAAATCCATACTACTCTAACAACTTTCCTCCTTTTCCTTTCAATCGAATCGGTTGCTATTTCAAAAATTGTCACTTATAATTTAAATCAAAACACTATAGATTTGGAAACTTAAAATGTCGATTTAAGCGGGACGCGGCGTTAACATGTATTATCTCCATCATCCTCAAACCCATTATCCTTGAAACAACTATCACTGCAGCTCGAAATCAGTTCATCAACGAATCGATAACCAGAGTTCTTGAACGATTTTGTTTTATGCTTGGGAGACAGGGCAAAGTGTCATACATGAAACTCCCAGAACCTTAGTCTTACAAAAAAAAACAGATGCTTACCATTAGCTGCTGATACTGGCAATCGTAGGCATTTATTGCCAAATCTCTCTTCCTCAGCTCATTCCGTAAAACATCGATTTCCATTTGCAAGCAATCGGAACGTTGCACCACCGGCTGAAGAGTGACAACCTGTTGCTGCAAGTCCTTACACCGGCACTGTGAAAAACAAAATGTTTACAAATTATTTTTTTAACGCTTACAAATATTCCATTCTCTTACCTCGAGAACTTTCTCATTAAATTTGGATTGCTCTATCTCGTTTTCGTAGTAATGCTGCATTTCTTGAATATCGTTCTCCATGTCGCAAATGTACTGATTCTGTGCACGCAGATTTTGGGCAAGATCGCAATTACAATCCATTTTGTTTGCATTCTTACGTTGCCCGCTGCCAGCGAGTGCGCCCAATGAGTTTATGTTATCGCGCAGGGCTTGACGCTCCGCCAATATTGTCTGAAGGGTCTCAGCATCCATATCTGGTCCGTTTTGGCCCCGAGCACCACGCCCGGCTGGACATTTGCCAACATTTCCCCTTTGGAATTCGTCCTCTGCTTGACGCAATAATGCCAATTCCTTGCCCATATTATCTATCTTGTTTTGCAAATAATTGACATCGGTGCTTCTTTCTGGATCAACCTTGATGGTGTCCATCGGAGCACGCCTAGATTGCTTTTCAATGAGTCGTCTAAGGTTGGCATTCTCCGCCTCCAACATATCATGAGACATGTTCATATCATCGACGGACTTATGAATGCCATGGAGATCATTTTCATCTTTTTGATCAATCTTTCTTGAGTCTGAGAGCTCCTGAATTTTATCTCCGAACTCTCTGCTCTTATTAGGATCGTAACGCTGATTCATTATGCGTTTAAGCTCAGCATTTTCCATCTTAGGCTGCTTGTTTCTATTTACGGATTTGGCCTGATTTGGGTCGAGTAAGTTATTATCTGCCATTACTTGCTTCATGTTATCAATGGCATCGTCAGCATCAGCTATAAGACTGTCGCCTACCATCCGATTACCATCACGATCATAAGGGCCACCTCCAGGGCCACCAGGACCTCCTGGACCCTGCCTTCCAGCACCCTGCCCTCCAGAAGCGCCATATCCTCCAGGTCCCTGACCACCAGGACCACCATAGCCTTGGCCCTGTTGCCCTGGTCCACCCTGGCCCTGGCCTGAACCAGCAGAAGCTCCCTGCCCAGGACCTGATCTGCTTTGAGCGGCTTGTCCGGGACCTCCATAAGCGCTCCGTTCTTGTCCCTGACCAGGACCTCCTCTGGCTTGGTCCTTTCCAGGGCCAGCTTCGTTCGGGCCACCCTGTCCATATTGCTGACTTGCTCTAGCTTCACTTCCTCGTCCCTGACCTGGACCGCCACCACCTTGACCTTGTTCAGGACCTCCTCTGCCTTGGCCACCCTGTCCAGCACCTGCTCCACCTTGGCCCTGTCCAGGCCCACCTCCACCTGGTCCACCCTGTCCCTCGCTACCATATTGTTGACTTGGTCTAGCTCCACTTCCTCGTCCCTGACCTGGACGGCCGCCACCTTGACCTTGTTCAGGACCTCCTCCGCCTTGGCCACCCTGTCCAGCACCTCCTCCGCCTTGGCCCTGTCCAGGCCCACCTCCGCCTGGGCCACCCTGTCCCTCGCTACCATATTGTTGACTTGGTCTAGCTCCACTTCCTCGTCGCTGACCTGGACCGCCTCCACCTTGACCTTGATCAGGACCTCCTCCGCCTTGGCCCTGTCCAGGACCTCCGCCTTGGCCCTGTCCAGGACCTCCTCCGCCTTGGCCCTTTCCAGGACCTCCTCCGCCTTGTCCTTGTCCGGGACCTCCTCCGTCTTGGCCCTGTCCAGGACCTCCTCCGCCTTGGCCTTGTCCAGGACCTCCTCCGCCTTGGCCCTGTCCAGGCCCACCTCCGCCTGGGCCACCCTGTCCCTCGCTACCATATTGTTGACTTGGTCTGGCTCCACTTCCTCGTCGCTGACCTGGACCACCTCCACCTTGACCTTGATCAGGACCTCCTCCGCCTTGGCCCTGTCCAGGACCTCCTCCGCCTTGGCCCTGTCCAGGACCTCCTCCGCCTTGGCCCTGTCCAGGACCTCCTCCGTCTTGGCCCTGTCCAGGACCTCCTCCGCCTTGGCCCTTTCCAGGACCTCCTCCGCCTTGTCCTTGTCCGGGACCTCCTCCGTCTTGGCCCTGTCCAGGACCTCCTCCGCCTTGACCTTGTCCAGGACCTCCTCCGCCTTGGCCCTGTCCAGCACCTTCTCCGCCTTGGCCCTGTCCAGGCCCACCTGCGCCTGGGCCACCCTGTCCAGGCCCACCTCCGCCTGAGCCACCCTGTCCCTCGCTACCATATTGTTGACTTGGTCTAGCTCCGCTTCCTCGTCGCTGACCTGGACCACCTCCACCTTGACCTTGATCAGGACCTCCTCCGCCTTGACCTTGTCCAGGACCTCCACCGCCTTGGCCCTGACCTGGACCACCTGCACCCTGACCAGGAGCTCCTCCGCCTTGGCCTTGGCCAGGACCACCTCCACCTTGGCCCTGTCCAGGACCTCCGCCTTGGCCCTGTCCAGGACCTCCGCCTTGGCCCTGTCCAGGACCTCCGCCTTGGCCCTGTCCAGGACCTCCGCCTTGGCCCTGTCCGGCACCTTCTCCGCCTTGGCCCTGTCCAGGCCCACCTCCGCCTGGGCCACCCTGTCCCTCGCTACCATATTGTTGACTGGGTCTAACTCCACTTCCTCGTCGCTGACCTGGACCCTGCCCTGGACCGCCTCCACCTTGACCTTGATCAGGACCTCCTCCGCCTTGGCCTTGACCAGGACCACCTCCACCTTGTCCCTGTCCGGGACGTCCTCCGCCTTGACCTTGACCAGGACCACCTCCACCTTGTCCTTGTCCAGGACCTCCTCTGCCTTGGCCTTGACCAGGACCACCAGCACCTTGTCCCTGCCCAGGACCTCCGCTGACTTGTCCCCGATTATCATATTCGTCCTGTCTCGGACCCTGGCCTGGCCCGCTTCTGCCCCGAACACCGGGACCCTGACCTTGTCCGCGCTGTCCCGAAGAGCCGTAGCCCTTCCCTTTTTGACCCGACGTGCCTGCTCTGTCATCTGAGCGTCCATCTAATGGTTTTTTGTCTGCGCCTGTACGACCTTTAACGCCTTGTCCTTCGCTTGAGCCATAACCCGCTCTGCCGCCAGGGCCGCTGCTGCCATCTTCATTGCGGCGAGGTAAATTGCAGGACACCAGATCGGACACAAATCGTGACTTTTTGTCCTCATCGGCTGCCCAAGAGCGTTCATCTTTTGTAGATGGATAGCTCTTTAGCTTAACACATACTTCCTGACACTCGACATCCTCAGGCGTCTCGTTCATAAATGGCACATGAAAGAATTCCTTTTGCGTAGAGAATGCCATGGCGAAGCGTTCTTTAAGCTTACCCCGGCAAATAAAACAGAGCGAATTATTTAAAAAAATAAATTTATGTTTTTTCTATTGAAATGTTTATGGCTGGACAGTTTGAAAAGTAGTATCGAAAATACGTCCGACATAAATTGTATTACCAAATTTTCTAATATACCACATGCGACAATTTTCTCATTCGTTACTGTACAGCATTTTCCAGTATTATACTTGGAAACTTTGTTAGACTTCTCACAATCGGCTTACTAGGACCCATGATAAATTTTAAAACTACATAACAATAGCTTAGTGCACCGTTCATCAGTCTAAGCCTTGAGCTCGACGGACAGCTAATGACTCATCTGCCGGGTTCATTTCTGAGAAGCCACAGGGCTGCATTGTCATGCTCGCAGTGCCGGAGCTGATGGTCCGCAACGCACTTGAATAGCCTGAAAGCTCTGCTAGGGGCGCATTTACCAAAATTATCTAAGATGCAAAATTATAAATAAATAAATAAATTTAATAGATTGTGTCCTCAATTAACTCACTTTATTCCTTGCTCCTTTTGGCATCACATCTTTTATGAGCGCTCGTCGCCTGGACAAGTCCGCCATAATGCCAGAAATTCGCTCACTAGGCGCTACAATTTGTATTGCCATGATAGGCTCCAACAGCCGTGTGCCACTTGTGCTCAGTAGCTGTTAATAAAAAGAGAACTGTTATACACTTCTTTAAATGAGGACAGAGTTTTTTACCTTTTGCACGCACTGCGCCGCCGCAGCCATGACAAAGGAGTCGGCTGTGCCACGTCCTACAGTAACATTGTGCAGACGTATCTGAGTATCCACCACCTGACCACCAACACGCGGTCCACGTTCTAACGCACTTATTGCACCTTTTCGCAACACCCCAAGAATTTTAGGACGGAGCGCATTGAGATGCTGTACGTTCTCTGGCGATTTATCTAAACTGAAGAGCTCGCTCTGATCATTGACCAGTTGGAGTGTAATGCTCACACTTTGCTTGCTGCCCGCAATATCCTTTTCAACATTTAATGTCTTTATCGCTGACGATTCGATAGTTTCCTTGTATGCTATTTGCAGGGGGCCGAGATCAACATCGATTTTGTACTCGCTTAGCATTCGCGATTTAATTATATCCATATGAAGTTCTCCCATGCCACCAAGCACCGTCTGTCCGGTTACCGAATCGTAGCTGACCCGTAGACTGGGATCTTCGCGCTGCAGTTGCTTGAGTGCCTGTTCCATGGCCGTTTGCGAAGATATGCTAGGCGGCTCGATAGAACAAAAGTAGACAGCGTCAGGTATTTTAGGCTCGATTGAGAACAGCTCGTGACTGACATTATCGAATTTCTCATCGTCTTCATCTTGTGCCGTTATGTCACCGTGACTCTTCAGCAAACGTTTCTGTGCGTTCTTCAGTGATGCATGACTGCTGGTAAGCAGATCACCAGTTACTGTTGACTTTATTAGATGCGGTTTCATTACGGATCAATTGTATTATAATAATACTTACCTTAAGGCCCGCACATATGGCCACATCTCCAGCCTGCACGGAGCTCACCTCTCGGTATTCATCAGCAAGCGGTTCATAGATTTTTGTTACAACCTCTGCCTGTCCACGGGAAGAGCAGAGTAGACGCATTCCTCGCTTCAGCTCGCCCCGAAGTAGGCGCACCAAAGTCAGAGGTCCACGCTGCTTGTCGTGCACAATTTTAAATACTTTGCCAGCGAAATCATTGCTGCAATTGCATAATACTGTAAATGTGTTTATACCATTATTTCACACGAATGCTTACCCAAAACAGTCATATATCTGATTCCGTTCCTCTGGGTTGGGTAAATAACAGTTCACCGCATCCATCAGACGTTGTATGCCAATATTTTTATATGCGGAACCCAAGAGCACTGGAACCACTTTCTGCTGGCAAGTGGCTCGCCGCAGGGCTTGTGCGATTAACTCATTGCTGACTTTGTCAAAGCTTTCCGTACTAATGACCAGATCGGCTAACTCATCATCAAGTCCGGATAAATGATCAATAAGCTCGTTGCGTTTTTTTTGCAACTCAGAAGATTCGAGCTTAACTTTGTGATAATTCCGACCAAAGTCATTTTGTTGCCAAGTCAACTGTTCCATTGTTATAACATCGTATATGCCTGCAACGAATTGATTTAAATGGTAGCCAAATTAAGATGCCATTATATTTACCTAACTGGCCATTAGCAGTTTTTACTGGATACTGAATGCAGATGGGCTTGGCTTCCAGTTTCTCTCTCAGATCGTCTATGCACTTATCAAAATTAGCATCTGGGCGATCCATTTTATTGACGAATATCAGACGAGGCAGCTTGTGCTTGTCCGCCTGTGACCATACGGTAACAGTTTGAGCTTCCACGCCCGCCGTACCGTCCAGGACCACAATTACGCCGTCGACGGCATACAGAGATTGCTCCACCTCCATCGTAAAGTCAATATGTCCGGGAGTATCCAGGAGATTAATGCTAATTCAAGGAAGCAAAGAGTATTACTGCTGGTCGCAATTTGTATTTAATATACCCACCGCTTACCATTCCAGGCAAATGTGACGGCTGAGCTACAAATCGTTATTCCTCGTTCGCGTTCCTGCGTTAGGTAATCCGTTACCGTGTTTCCGCGGTGCACTTCACCCAAAGATCTCGTTTTGCCAGCATAGAAAAGCATTCGTTCCGTTGTTGTGGTTTTGCCTATAGTAACAAAATAAATAATTAGAAAAACACACATAACACTGTAGAGCTAAGACATATTTACCTGCATCAATGTGCGCCAAAATTCCAATGTTTCTAATGTCCGCGCTGTAGCAACGATAAGAAACTTGGGCATGATGCTGCAGCAACAACTTGTATCGTCTTAAAAAACTAAATTGCAACATTTTTATTGATGAACGTCACATGTAACCCAACGGACAAGTCCAAAACATTTGCCGCTTACACAGCTGTTGAGTCCAGCTGCTACAGAAATTGAGTACTTTGCAACAGAACTAAAAGAACGATATCGATATCGATACCTTTATTTTCCGGGTAAAATATATAAGATTCGGTTTTCTTTATAGGACGGGAATGAATTTTAGTGCTCTCTGATATGAAGCAGATCTTCATAGCTACTTCGGCTTTTTGATTGCCTTGCTTGTCCTGGGCCCCAATAGACACCAAGACCTGGTCCATGGCGTCGTCCGATCTGGTCCTGCCTATATGCGCCCTGATCCTGGCTCTGACTTTCTCCCCTTTTTCTGCTGGCCTTTAAGCTAGCTCTACGCGAACCTCCACTACTTCCTCGGCGCTGATTTTGCGATTGCTCCTGATTCACATTACCTTCTTCGTCAGGCGCACTGCTAGTTCTTCTGTCATCTCCATTACCCGCTTTGCCCTCAGAAATATTAGGGACATTGCATGACACCAGATCGAACACAAATCGTGACTGTTTGGCCTCGCCGGCCCACGAGCGGTCATCTATCGTAGATGGATAGCTCTTTAGCTTAACACATTTCACACATTCATCGTCAAAGTCAAACGTCTCATTCATAAATGGCACGTGAAAGAATATTTTTTGCGTAGAATATGCCATGGCGTGTTACAGATTTCACAGTAATTTTGTACAAATTAATTTGAATTTTTCTTTTAAAAAAATAAAACGAGCATCAAAAACAATATTTCTTAAATAGCTTCATCCATTTCTAAACCCCCGCAGCTTACTGAGATCATTCAAATATTTAAAAATGTAAGAAACTTTTTATGTGCAGCTTATCCGTTGGTTTTTGAATTTGAGTACATTGCAGACAACAATTAATGTCGGGTATCGATTTTAAATTTAGCGCACAGCTGATTCTGAACCTCGACCGCGATAACTATTTAAAGCAAAAAGCAAACGCATTTCGATACAATATTTAGCATTTATGTATGGACTCTGGCTGATTTATTTTGTCCTTTGAACTAAAATGTCTACAAGACCGCGACGTGCCGCAACTAAAAGGGCAACTGTAATCGAGCTTTCCGATTCGGAAGAGGATGTTGATGGAACCCAGGACAATGACGACTACAGGCCCTCAGAGACCCGTTCACGTGCTATAGATCGCGGCGCAGCAGCTGCTGCGTCTGGAGCGTAAGAATATTGTTTTAATAAAAAAATCAATTAGCACATATCCATCTATACATTTAAATATATAGTTTGCCTGTTAGTAGTGAAAAAAGAAAACGTTGGAGGGAGCCCAAAGGCAAAACCTGCTCAGATGAGCCCGCAGCGCCAAAGAAAAAACGAGCTAAAAAAGACAAAGAGAATGCTATTCCCAATAAAAGTATAGAAACAAATAATGAAGCGGTGGAAGAGCCAATAGCAACTACCTCAGAAGTGGACGGAGAAGCAGCACATAGCTCAACGACAGGTCGCAGCTCGTTTTGGGAGCGACGCAAAGTTTGGAATATCCACGAACTGTTAGCCGAGACAGAACAAATTCAGCCCACAGCCGCGCGTAACATTGTGCAGCTGTTCGAAAATGAGAATACCATTCCATTTATTTGCCGGTACTAGTAGAAATCCTTTACATTCTGTAGTTGATCAGTATTTACAATTTAATTTTTAATCATTAGGTATCGCCGTGATTTAGTGGATCACATAACGCCAGAGCGTTTGCGCGACATTCGCAACACGTACACAGATATTGTGGATCTGCGCAAAAAAGCAGAGAACATTGTCAATCAGCTGGAGCGCGAGAATGTTCTCAATACAGAGATACGCGAGGAGTTGTTGTGTGCCAAAACAACTGAAGAATTGGAATTTTTGTATGCACCATACAAACCAGCTAGCAAGGGAACGCTGGCGGAACGTGCCAAGGCTCTTGGATTGCAGGAGTATGCCGATCGTCTTCTCTACGGAACAGAACCAAGGGTGCAGCTCTCCTCAGCTATTGACCTCAATAACCCAGATTTGACCACAGAAGAGCAGGCTATGGTGGGAATATGCAACATTATTATTCACAACATTAGCAAGAACACAAGTGTACTGGAAGAATTGCGTCGAATGTGAGTTAATGCCTAAAGTTGGTCATTTTCACATTAATATGTATAATTGTAAAGTATTCCCTTTCACTTACAGTCAAAAGGTGCAATTCATTCTTCTCAAATGCAGCAAGGCTAAAAGCACAACAGCTACAAAAGCATCTGGTAGTAAATCTGCTGCTGCTTCTTCTGGGATTGCTGACAAGAAGCTAGATAGCTCAAAATTTGAGAACTACTTTAACTTTCAAGCCGATATTAAGACAATTAAGCCTCATCAGACCCTGGCCATTAATCGTGGCGAAAAGCACAAGTTTCTCACCGTCAAAGTGGACACCAACAGTTACTTGAAAAGGGATTTAATGCGCTTCATATCAGACCAGTACATGTCCCAAGGACTGCAATATCATCTGCGCAGCGAGGTTTTCAACCGTGCATCGGAAGAGTGCTTTACCAAGAAATGTAAAATACAGAACGAGGCATTATGGCAACAGTTATAACATTTGAAATACTTTTAGTGCTTCCGCTGTTGTGCCGTCAAGTCCGCGTTGAACTGAAGGAGAAAGCTACCCGAGCAGCAATCGAAGTGTTTGGAAAAAATCTTAAGCAACTCTTGTTGATGTCCCCTCTAAAAGGTGAACGCATTCTGGGCATAGACCCTGGCTATACAAACGGCTGTAAACTAGCACTGATATCAGAAACAGCTGATGTCCTCGACACTGGAGTCATCTACCCACATGGTCGCCAGTCCGATCCTAGAGGAGCCCAGCACAAGCTAGTTAAATTACTTAGCGATCACAAGTGTGTTGAACGAAAAATATATGTTGATATAATATTTAACTAAAACATTCTTACAGCTGTCGGGTGATTGCACTTGGCAATGGAACTGCCTGCCGCGACACAGAGAAGTGGTTGACATCGCTCTTCCAAGCGGGCATTCTGGACAGTCGAAGTATTCGCTACAGTATTGTGAACGAGAATGGCGCCTCCATTTATTCTTGCAGCGGTGTAGCTACTAAGGAGTTTCCCAAAATGGACATGAATGAAATAAGCGCAGGTTTGTAACAACAAAACCTTGGTAAAAAAAAAAACAAAAAACTACAAATAAATCTAATTACAGTTTCAATTGCACGTCGTTTAAATGATCCGCTCAGCGAGTACGTAAAGATTGAGCCACGTCACTTGGGTGTGGGTATGTACCAGCACGATGTGAACGAGAAAATGCTAACAGAGACCCTAAACGATGTTGTTTCCGAGTGTGTGAGCTATGTGGGAGTGGATCTGAACACGGCCAGTCTTAGTGTATTGAAGTAGGACTTCAAATTTACCACTTTGCTCTAGTTTTTAATTTTACATCATTTGATTACAGACACATTGCTGGTCTATCCGAGAAGAAAGCGGAGAAGATTATTGAGCATCGCACAAGCAAGGGACCTTTTCAGTCTCGAAAGGATCTGCTGTCTGTGCGCAGCATAGGAGAAAAGACTTTTGTTCAGTGCGCCGGTTTCGTTCGCATCGAACCTCTCAGTGTGGGCGGCAAGTTAAGTAATCCGCTTGACTGCACCTGGGTGCATCCAGAAAGCTACGACGTGGCCAAAGCGTAAGTTGCATAAGATCAAAAAAACATATTTTTTTAATAAGGTTTGAACAACTTCTCGAAATTTAACATTAATGTAAGAGGTGATTTTATTCATCTATTAACTTGTCTGACTTCTCCTGCACTGACGAGGTGTCACTGTGCTTCTCCTCAAATCCACTGTCGCTGGACTCCAGTTTTACATCAATTTTTTTGTTGGTCTGCACAAGTTTGACACTTTTATCGCGGCGATCGCATCCCTGGCACCAGTAGGGTAGATATGGCTCCAGTGGATTATTGTTGGTGCATCGCTTGCAGGTGCACTGCTCGGTGCCCAAGCGTTTAAAGCTCTCGAAATCCTGTGCGCCGCGTAGCAATGCCAAATAATCCTCAATGGAATGCTCCTGGGCGGCATCTAGCAGCTGTGCCCAGGTCTTGTACTTGCGCACCACCTCAAAGAAGTAATCGTAGAGATCTTGCAAGGTTTGCAGCACCGTTTCCAGACTCAAAACAAATGGACTCTCCAGCGTACGATCCAACTTGTCCAAACGGTGACGCAGTTCTGGCATTGCATTTCTAATAACCAGAACAGAAGCGGACAACTCGGCGCTGCAAAAACAAAGATGAGCTACAAAAAAAGAGAAAGTAAAAGAACATTACTTGGATGCATTGATAGCGTTGTGTGCCTTTTGAAACTCGCACAATGCACGCTGCTCTGCCATCTGACTTAGGTACTCCGGGTAGATCTTGATGCCGCATGCTGATTCAATTAAAAGGCGCCTACGTATGGCCTGGTAGCGCATCTGTTTGGCCATCTCAATTTGCAACGTCTTGGCCTCCATATGCTGACCCTCAAGATCCCTAAACTGTTGCTCAATGAGCAGTATTTGCTGATGCACACACTGCTCCAGGCGAAAATCGCAGCGTGTGTAAAGCGCCTTGCAGTGCTCAAATTTAGGCAACATATAACTTGGAATGATGGAGCCACGACAGGGCGGCGGCAATGGGTAACGCTTGTAACGCTCCGGCGGATAATCCCAGCAGGGACCATAACGTGCATCTGCTGACATTCCCATTGGGGATTTCCAGCATGGCTGATACTCTTTATTTTCATGCTCATAGATGGGGCTTTTACCGCACGCTATGAACTTGAGCTTGGGCGGCTTTTGTAATGGTGGATAGTCCCAACGCTCTGCGTATAGCTTCTTAATGTCAGTGACCTTCATCTTGGGCGGCATTTTTAATTGAAAATTGAAAACTGTAATAATTTCGTTGCCTCTTTTCAGCGTTCTACGTGAATGTGACTTAAAACTCTCGGATATTGGCAAGGCTAACTTTATGCAGCGCATCAAGGAGTTTACAATGTCCAAGGACAAACTCGAACAGCTTGCTAAGCAGCACAAGCTGCACATGGAACGGGTTAGTAGCAAATGTTACTTTTTATGGTTGGTTGTACTCACTTTAATCTTATCTACCAATTGCAGCTAAAGTTTGTACTGGTTGCCTTGCAACGTGAGCTTCTGCAGGATTATCGCGCGGAACTGGACAAACGTCCGCTGTTTAAGCAGGGTCTAACGCGACTAGATGACCTAAGCATTGGTGATGTGGTTACAGGTCTGTCGATGCAGCTTAAAACATAATCCAATAAATCTGACTGATTTTTTTTCCACCCTTAACTAGGAGCTGTAACTAATGTGACCCATTTTGGTGCCTTTGTTGATATTGGTGTAGAACGCGACGGTCTCATCCACAAGAACCATATGAACAATTGTGAGCTTAGCATTGGTGATCGCATAGTCGCCTCCGTGGTAAAAGTGGATATGCAGCGCAACCATTTGGGATTGCGCCTAGAGAATATGCTGGAGGAGACGGACACTTCGTTCACATTTAAAACCGATTAAAACACACATTCAGAGGCCTTAAATTCTGTTGGAAGTTTTTAATGTGTTTCATTAAATGTGTTGTTTTTAGTGGTTGGTTTGCCGTTCACTTAACCATATACATATAAATATGTGTATGTATACTATATATATATTTCACTTTAAGCTAGCATCAAAGCTTGTCATTTAGCACTTAATCGTCTCCATATGCTTTTTTTTTTTTAATTTCTTCACAATGACCAAATAAAATATATACATACGATTTTTTGTTTAAAAGCGGTATATGAGGGTTTCTTTCTTCTTCTTTTTTTTTTTTAATATTTTGTATCGTTTTCAATTTATTGCCGTTTCAATAGAATTGTTAAAAATAATTATAAACAAATGTTATACAGTTTACATTTACATAATTACACAATATAATATATATTAAAAAATATACATACGTATGTAGTCAAAGTTATTGTATTTCGTTTTATTCTTATGTGTGATTCTCGATTCTTATAATTTCATATTCTAGCTACGTGGACTTGTCGCGTAATCAACCAATTGTTGTTATTGTTTAAATAAATAAATATGCAACCGTACATAATATTGGAGAAAATTACTTATCGCAAAAATGCCAATTATGCAAATTATATACCTCTTCGACATAATTCGCTGTTGCTCATCGAGAAAATGTTTTTAATAATTTATTTTTATCATTTATAATGATATCAAAGGTAATGATGTAAGTTTCGATCTTTCTGTGTATAATGTAAATATATATAAATTGTTTAAATAATATAAGTATGTATGTGAATAAGCAGTGTATACAAGAAAGTGTATACGTTACAACACAAAATGCCGTTCAGCAGAGTCCTTGGCAAATGCCAAAACAAAAGAACAATATGTTGTATAATAAAGTTAGCAAAGATATTGACTTCAAATAAGATTTTGTCGAACAGCAACATAATAATGATAATAATTGGTCAAAAATAAATGAATGACATAACGAATAGCAAGGTTTTGCTCTCAGCAAAATAAAATGCTAGTATTGCAAAATATGATCTATGTGGTATATCCCGATGTGGATCAATTGATTTTGTAAAACATGAATATAAAGACAAGCTCTGTTGAACGCACAATTTTGTAGATGTATGTAGGATCTTAATACCCTTAACAACTTCGATTACAATTATAGTCATCCATAATGTTATGTAGCTTAAGAAATGTACATAAATTCTGAAATTATTGGCAGACTGTTTGGCGCCGCACGGCACAGCCGCGACGCGTGAGTGTTTATAGTCTCTCTCCCCTTTCCCATTCCCTCATTCATCCCCTATCCCCCCAGTTTATCCCTCTGTTATCATCATCTGAATCCCTCCATTCCAATCCGTTGTGTGTGTTTGTGTGCGGGTGATGTATTGGTGTGCAAGTGGATACTTGTGTGTGTTGTGTATCTGTGAGTGGCAGGCAATTGGAGTATTTTTGCTTGATAGACATGGGCTGCATTTGAATTAGAGAAAAAAATAACAAATTGTTTAAGTGAGTTTCAAAAAAAATAAGTAACTATGGTTAGCTTACCAATTGCCGGTGTGTGTGTTGGTGGTGTGGTTGAAATGTTCAAAAATCAATAGCGAAACGAAAAAGCGTAATTATTTCTTTTTCTTTTCTTTTCTGCAAGTGGAAATCAAACTCGATATTAATATCTTTTATAATGTTAACCAAAATGATTGATCAAAAATTTAAAAATGTGCAAAGTTAAAATAGAAAATAATAGAATCATAGATTGATAAGTATATTACAGCAAAGCTATACAAAAACTGGACAATTGACAATATATATGGAGAATACATATATATCTAAAACATTAAGATTTTGCAATTGACTTGCTCACATTTATGTCGAGCCTTGATATTTTCTTATTTTCGATTTAATCCCTACAGATCAGATCAGATTCTTTGTTCTTTTTCTTTGTCGTTTGCTGAGCTGAGCTGAAGCTGTGTTGTCCAATGTGCAATAGTTGCTTGTTGTAATTGTTGTTGCTTGTAGTTGATTGTTTGTTGTTGTTTCTTAGTGTGCAGATAGTGTGCTAGTTATTAAATTGAACAAATTTTACAATTTCAGTGGCTTTTCAAATAGGAGAGCAAGTGCCGCCAGGGCGCGAGACAACAGCATGCGCCGCCGAACCATCTGTAAAAATTCAAGAATTCTTCGTTTTTGGTTTTGTGCTTTGTCTTTGGATGTCAAATTGAACGCAACAGAACAGGATTTTAAAATGCTGAAAACAAGCAGCATTTTTTTTTGCATGGGTTTTGTCCACTTTGTTAGCATGAATCTTATATATAGTATACATCAGTATGCGAGTATGAGTGTGCGTGTGTGTGTGTGTGTGTGTGTGTGAGCTTGTATATATATCCAACAACTATAGCCGACATTACATATGTATGTATTAACAGAAACATTATAATGTAGTATATATGTATATATGCGCATATGTCTCAAAGAGCTCTAATCATACTATAACTCTATATTAAAATGTTGTGGTGTTTTTTGTTGGTTTAATATACGCTTTGAAAACGATATTTCCAATTTAAGATGTATATTTAGAATGCTTTTAGGCAAGGTATGAATATTAAACGTTACTACTTTTGAACCACATTTGTGTTTTTTCTCTTTTCTATATCTTTTTTGTTTTCTTCTAAATAGTTTATAACGCCAAAAATGTTGAGTTTACTACGAGTGCTACAAAAACTTTGTTTTATCTTTTACCTTTCCAACTTTATGCTTAAAATTCTATAAAATTTTCTTCAGAGTTTTCACAGTATTTTTGTGTGGCTTTCTTTTAAAAACAAACCAAGGTAAAAACATTACATTGTATATCAACTAATTATATTAGGCTTCTTTGTTTGTTTGTAGTTTTAATTGCCTAAGCGCAACTTTTAAGTCTGAATTAATTCTTGATTAAAGCTTTTTGCATGGTCTGATAATTACGATATCGATAAGGACACGCTTTGGGCAAAGTATAGTGCAAAGCGCAACACAAACATTTTAAACAACAATTAAAAACATACAGCACTTTAAATATATATACAATTGTAGTTAAGTAATTAAAAACAAGATTACGACAAACACAACAAAAAACCAAAGCAAGACAAGCAAAAGAAACAACAACACGGACACAAAATAACAATAAACAATAAGAACAAGAATTTGCATTAAACCACACAAGCTGAGAAAACTCCCATTACGCGTCAGCCAATGTCCTGCTGGGCATTGCCGCTAGTTGAGGAGTTTCTTGCCCGCTGCTGTTGACTATACCTGCTGTTCGTTGACTGCTGCGGCTGTTGCTGTTGCTGTTCAGTAATAATACTTTGCGGCATTGTGGGCGTGCTGCTGGTGCTTGTGCCCACAGGGAATGTGTCGGCGTCCTCCTCGAGCGTTGGTGTGGTTGTTGTTTGCTGCTGGATTTGCAGCTCCAATGGCTGCTGATCAGCAAGCAGCTTGGCGGTTAAAATGCTTACATATGCCTCATAGCGACGCAGCTGCGAAACACAATTAAAAATGTTAACAAGTAAATAAACAATGGTTACGCCAAACACACACCTCATACTGCAGATAGCTTTCCTTTTCTTTAAAGTTTTGCAGCGGCAATCCTTTGCTGGGCACTGGCGCTTTTTGATGTTCAATCAGCTCGTGCTTTAACTGCGCCACTTGCAGCTCATGAGACTCAATCTGTTCCTTCTGCAATTCCAAAATTTACAGTTAGCACATAACTATTTCTGTTTAGATATAATATACACACGCACCATTAAGAGCTTGGTTTGTGCACTGGGCAACAATGGGCGTTGGAAACGCTTTTGACTGCCCACACCACCTTCGAGCGGCGGCGCTGAGAACGCTGCGCACACATAGTTAATTGTCTCAATCCACGAATGCAGCTCCTTGGAGTCGCTCGTTTGGAACAGATACTCGGCCTGATCGGCTGTTTGCAGCCGGAACACATGTTGCTTCTTAGTATAGTCATTGGCCATGGTGGCCAGTGCGTGATGTATGCGTATCGCATTGTGCAGATTGTCGGACATCTGTATGGAACACAATTCAAAAGGATTAAAAGTGTAACTAGAACTCCTGCAACTGCAAACTCACTTGACTTTTGCGAAAGCCGTTCTCGTCCTTGTGCAGATACAGAACAAGATCGCGCAGCGTTATGAAAAACATTTTCCATGAGCGTTTACCAAAGGGTGCTGTTCAAAAATATTACTTTAGTTATAATTCTTGTTGGTTTGGTTTTGATTATAAACTCACTCTTCTTAAAACTAGTATCGTAGCAGCATTTACGCATCACGTAGCCCTTCTTGTACTCAACGGCTGTTGCCGATTCGGGTGCATCGAGGAACGGATTCTGACTGACGCCAGTTGACGTGGTGTTGTTATTGGCACGCTGCTGCTGCGCCTCACCAGTCTCTTCATCACTAAGAAGCAAGATGAAAGATTAACACAATTTTCAATCGATTATGGGTAAGGATTCTCTTTGCTTACAGAGCCCATTCCAGTGGCTTCGTTTTGATGGCCTGGTACAAGTACTTAAGCACATCCTTAGGAAAGTTCTCGCCATCGTTGAGATCGGCCAGATTGTCGATAAACTCGGCGCAGCTCATCTTGCGATTTAGGTTTTGCCCATGCAGATCTGTGTTGAGCAGCATTATGGCGCAGGTGAGTGTGTGCACAGCATCCTGGGAGTTAAACGTGCCCGGATTGCAGTCAAGGAAACGTTTGGAGAAATGCACCAGAACGCGCTCACGTTCCTGTGTCTCGCCCGATAGCGAGAATTGTTGCAGGAATTCACGCAACGCCAGATCCAGAGATTTCTTATCGAAACTAAAATGCTTCAGATACTCATCAGCCACAGCGCGGCTAAAGTCGTTGCTAAAAATCACAAATAAAAGATTCATATAAAGTTTGACTGACAATTTGTGAGAATGTGGAAAACACCCACTTTTTGCTGAGATGCCGCGACACGTCGCTCTTCTTGAAACCATCGAGAGTGTACAGTCTTTTGGACAGCCTTATGGCCGATGGCATATCCACAGCCTTAGGTGAGTAATGATATGAGTGCAGCGATTCCACATCGCTGCCATCATCCGAAACGGGCGGCGATCCATCACGTCCAGCCATCGCTGTGAGCGGCTCTTCGGTGAGTGTGCTGCCATCCTCCTCGGACCGTGTGCTATTGTCCATGCCACGCACCTGAATGACCAGTTTGTGCTCTGAGGGATCACGGTCACGTTCCCTCTCCCGCTCACGCTGCTGTTGCTGGGCACGCAGCTGTTGCTTGAGTTGCTGCTGCTGCTGGCGCTGATGCGCGGCCGCATCCGAGACAAGAATGGTGGAGTCCGAGTCGCTGGGATCGCTAAGTACCATGCCGCCTAAAATATCGCGAGAACTCAATAAGTTATCGTCGTCTTGATAGTCGGGACTAGAGATATTTGAAATGGCCTCGGAGACGCTCTGATCGTTGCCAAAACAACCGCCACCACCATTAGCACCACCACCATTAGAACCACCACCATTAGCACCACCACCATTAGGGCAGCCCAACAGACCCGGCATGGCAACAGATGGTTGCTGTTGCTCTCGCTGCTGCTGCACTTGCTGCTGTTGCTGCTGCTGCTGCTGCACCGCTGGCACACTCTTCGAGCCCGACGAGGACATTACGGATGAGGACACCGATGTGGGCGAGGCCGGACTGCCGGCTGCCGAATGCTGTGGCGATGAACTAATGGAACTTGAATGTGAATTTGAATGCGATTGCTGACCGTAGTATTGCTGCTGCTGCTGCTGCTGATGCTGCTGCTGCTGTTGTTGTTGTTGTTGCTGCTGCTGGTGCAGTTGCTGCTGTTGTTGCTGTTGCTGCTGCAGTTGCTGCAACTGATGTGGCTGCAGTGGCGCATTGTAAGTCCACACGATGCGATCGCGATTCGATGCCTGTTGTGAATAGAGAACATAAATTAGTAAAAGGTCAATTGAGGCGCTTCTTAACACTATCAATGTATTGTTTATAGTATTTGTAGTTGATTTGTCAAATTAGCGCTTCAAATTTCCATATGCCATCACTTTCAGAGAGAGAGAGAGCGCCCCAAAAACAATTGCAAACGTGTAGCCGGTGTGTCTCTGTTTGTGTGTATGTGTGTGTGTGTAAAAAAGAGAGCGAGTCTGCAACTGCGCTTATGCTTGCTCATTTAATTAAATTCATTTCTGGCAACGCCATTCTTTCCAACTGTTTACAAATTTGTAAATAATTGGCACTTTTACAGTGCTGCCACTATTTATGTTTTCTTTTATGACATATTAGTTAATTGAACGTTCCTTCTGCAGCAGCATAAGCGCAATTTATATTTTGTGTGAAAGCGTTAGTTTTGAAAAGCCTGCCAGTTATTTCTACTATATGTCTACAATACAAACGGTTTTGCAAAAGCACAGGCAACAACACAAAAAATTAATAGGCAAATTATAATACACAGAAAATCACATTAATTCTCAGCATGCCATGCTTAACAAATGGCAACCTTTTTGCGTAAAATATAGTTAAATTTGTTGCTGCAGCCTCGGCTAGTTGTTGCTGCTGCTGCTGTTGTTGTTGTTGTTGTTGTTGTTATTGTTGCTGCTGCTTTACTTGGTGAAACGGGCGATAATTCTGTTTGCCTCTCATTGTTATTGTTATTATTGTTGCTGCTCGATTCGATCTCGTTCTCGTTGTTGTTCAGCGCCGACGACGAGTTGTTTTTAACAGTTGATGCCGTTGTTGTTGACTAAAAAGCGCGTATTGTTGTTTGTTTTTGTTTTTTTTTTTTTTTTTTTTAAGAATTTGCGCATATGTAGAGAAATGTTTAGATAAAATACGAATCAACAGAGAAAACGAAAGAAAGGAAAGAAAGAAGAACACAAGTAAGAGTAAGAGATAAGACCAGTAAGATAGAAGTAGTTAATCATTGTATGAAGTAGAGATAGATAGGAAAGTAAATACAGAGAGCAAATAGTAACGAGTAACAAGATTAAGTAAAATGTCTACATTGATAGATGAGGACATAAGATACAGTTATGATATATACATAATGATGATGATGATGAACACTACAAGGTTTTATCAATACAGAAACACATCAACTGTTTGACAACTACAAGAAAAGTTTAACACAACACAGTTAAGTCAGAAACAGGATCAACTACAGGCGTGTTCTGTGGGGGGGTAGGAGGGCTGGAAAAGTCACAGCTTAACTTGTTTTGTAAAAGTCCTATCTATGCAAAAGGATCGGCGGCAGCTTCCAGCATTTACCTGCGAATCCTCCGAGTCGTGGCGCGTATCCAGCAGCGTATTTAGCGAGCTATTCACATCCTCATCAATGTCGATGGGTATCACGGCGGCAATGCCTTCGCGCTGTATCTGCTGCAGATGATCCTCGGATTTGCTGGTGCGGAACCCAGCGGCGTCACACTTGCGCACCACATGCCCATTGTGGCGACGCACCACGACACCGGAGCCACAGCCGACGCCAGCACCGGCAGCATTGCTGGATTCGGCAGCCAGGGAGCTGGGCTCCGGACTGGTGGGCACTGAGCTGGCCGTCTCCTTGTCGATGAGGGGCGCCGACAGGGATATGGGTGATGTTGGCACTGAGAAGGAAGTCTCATCCTGACCGAGGCCCAAGAGCGCCTCACTCTTGACCGTGCCGGATGAGTTGGATGTGGAGCCGGAATAGCCCATGCCGGCACGTCCAGCACAGTCGACGGCATCACGATTCCGCTGCTGCTGCTGCTGCTGTTGTTGTTGCCTTAGAACGCTACGCTGTTTCAGAGCACGCATTCGCTGCTTGGCTGAGCCCGAGCCGGAGCCGGAGCCTAGTGAATTGGTTGAGTATTCCTCATCGCCGGCATCGTTCTCCTCCTCGTCGTACTCATCATCGTCGTCGTCATCCACCAAACACTGACGATCGCTATCGTCTTCGTCTCCGCGTCCCAGTCCGCTCTGATACGTCTCGATGTTGGTGATGTCGTAATGTGTTTGATCCTCTTCGCGTTCCTCCTGATCCCCCTCCTCTAGCTCCTCATCATTTTGGTAGTACTCATAGCGCTGTTGTTGTTGCTGCTGCTGCTGTTGTTGTTGCTGCTGTTGTTGTTGGTGCTGTTGTCGATAGCGTTGCTGTTGCTGACGTTGCTGTGGCCGTTTATGGTCTCCATAGTCTGTGGTGGCATCATCATCACACTCCAGCTCCTCGCACATGAGCAACGTGTCGTTGGTCAACGAATCCCGACGATTGTAACTGTTGTTGATGCTGTCGCGTTGTTGTTGCTGCTGCTGCTGTTGTTGCTGCTGTTGTTGTTGCTGCTGCTGTCCGCGTTGCAACTTTGCCTCACGCTTAACTGAATCGGAGCTGGCCGTATTGGTGGGTGAGTCCACCGATGAGGAGGATGTGGGTGAAGATTCGCCAGAGGCACGTGGTGCTAAAGCGCCATTCGGACGAGCATTGCCCAGATTCCGTTTGGGAAAGTCCCGCAGACTGTCCACCTGCAAAAGAAAATTATTTACATTTCACACTAGATGATGAAGATGTTAAACGTTACCTTCTTGGCTTGGGCCGTTAAGAGATTGCTTGACTGCGGCGTTCGGGATAGGTTCAATATCAAATCTCCAGTCATCATATACGCCTCAAAGCGTGGAGCCTTTGCCGGCTGCGGCGGTGCTGAATTGGGTTCCGGTTCCTGTTCACGCTCCGTGTGCCTTTGCCGGCTTACGGCCGGACTGCCGCTATAGCTATTCGAGTGCTGCAACGGTGGTGGTTGTTGTTGTTGTTGTTGCACACCGTTGTTGCCGTTGGATGCCTTCGTTGGTATTTGGGAGGGTCGTGGACGCTTATGCTGCGGCGACTGCAACTGTGGCAACTGGCTCTTGGGAACGGCAGCTTTTAGCGCCTGTGGAATGCGTGAGGGTCGAAATGTGGGCGAGGTGGCGCCGCTGCCGGCAGCTGCTGTCGGCGATGTGGCAATATTGCTGCTGCTTATGCTCGTCGTAATCGTGGTGGACTCCACCATTTGAATCTTGGTCGAGCTGGCCGAAGAGTTGCGACTGTGCGTGTGTTGTTGTTGTTGTTGTGTTGTTGTTGCTGTTGTTGTTGTTGGCGACTGCTGGCGATGCAGCGAAGGCAGATGCGTGGGCGACTTGTATCGCAATGACGGCGATCCTGAATTTGTGGGCGTGGTCGAGCCCTTATTAAGCTGGTGCTGCTGATGACGCTGATGCTTGGGCGAGGCGGCGGCGTTGGGACTACTGTTGTAATCGTAGATATTGATGGGAGATTCAATGTCCACGTAATGCGGACTCTGAGTATTGGCCAGCTGCTCTTTAATGCGCGCTTTCAACTTGGGATCTGTAAGATTAAACCAGGGAGTTAACAGTATGTAAGATATTATAATTATTTGTTACTTGCCTCGTTTCAGTTCCAGGGTTACTAAGTTCTCCGACAAGCGCAAACACTTGAGTACTATAACCGGAAATCAATGATTAGAGAATGATATTAGTTGAAAACCGAATCTTCACTTACCTTCCTTTGTTGTGTGGCGATGCACATCGATACCATTGACTTTCAGTATAACGTCGCCCGCTTCGACCTGTAAGAAGAGAGAATAAGTATTAAACTTTTATTAAAGTAGGCGTATAAATATTGGACATTTGTCAATTAGGCAGCATCGAGATGAAATGGGAAGCCAAAATGATTATTGATTTTTTTTTTTTTTTATTCTCGTGGAACACGCGGACGCATACAGTGAGCCAGAAAAGTATTTACACAACATTTTTAATTGGTGCTAAAATAGATTTGCTATCATAATTTAAATAGTGCTGTAAAATGTGTTAGCTTGTTGTCCTAAATTCATACCTATAAATTAAATTACGATGGATCCAATTCTTTTTGGGCTCACTGTTTAAGTTGTCGGCACTTGTAAACTATTTTTAATTCTTCGCATCAACAACATGTCAACAAGAACAACGGCAACAAATGAATCGACATTGGGGCTCGATTTGCTTGCTGCTCTGACGTCACAATCATTTTCGGTGCGGTCTCCAGGGTGGTACGCACTTCTCTAGCAGAGCCACATACATAGTTTATTCAATAAATTTGTAATACGTTCGTTCTATTTAATGCAGAGCCGAAAAAAAAGAAAGAAGTCTGAGCGCTGCTCATGCAAAATGCATGCGACGGAAAATTGCTTTTATTGCATAATTAATGGCGCGCGCAAGTGCCTTTACTTTACAATGATTTATAATTTATGCATGGCGCTATTTTTTGTTTGTTTGTCTATCAACGTTTTGGCTCACAGCAGCGACGACAGTAAATAAACTTAAAGTTTTGCACTAATTTTGTTGTGCGGTGGTATATGCACGTTGCCATTCACAATAGACGAACAGATGAGCGCAGTGTTGCATTAAGCTCTTGCTCTGCAAAACTAAGAGAGCGGGCATTCACTAAAAGAGATGCAGCGAAGAGATTGAATACAGCAAATGCCATCCATGGCTGCTGTGAAAGGCAACGTCATGGAAGTGCTGATAAAAAATTAATTTCGAGTCCCTTGGTAAGTGGCATGCTTTGGCCGCATTTATGTGTGAGATTTACGTAATATTTTAAAGAGACCAACCAAAAGCCTTAACAAACAAAAAAAAAATAGGCCACACGCCTAATGCAAATTTAATGCTGTTAATGAGTAACATATGTAAATATAAACACACACCTTTACCAGCATTCCCACTGATAAGCTGCTGTAAGCTTCATAATCTCATTAATGGCTTACACAAATCTCCAGAGTCATTTGCAATTTGTATGTAATTAAACACTTTAGCACGAGTACGTTGATGAATCTTGTCTATTAATTATTTAAAAAAATTTGCGACCCACAGAATTAGAAATTGTGTTGGTGCATTTGTACCAATTCACATGTATCACTCAAATTATAATTGAAAGAGTTTTCTTTCGCAAATTGATTTGATTTCACCGCTACAGCGAGCTTAAGTGCCCCATTTTGTTTTCTGCACTGCGTCACGTTTTATCGATGACTTCAACTTCGTGGTATCTCTAATTTAATACCTACACGGCATGTCCAATTGGCTTAAGAGAGAGAGTGGTCGTGAGCGCATATTGCAAATGCTGCTCTCTTGCAAAAAGAAAATTCACTCATCAGCGTTGCCAGACGTCAGTCACATTGAGCAATTAAACTAATTGAAACGCTAATCACAATCAATAAAAGATTTCAAGAGCCAAGGCTTATTTGAGTAAATTGCAAATAACTTTTTATATTTACAGTAGTTTTGAGCGCTGCACAAATAATCGCATTTAAATCAAACTAAAGCGCTATAAAAACATTGATAACATTCGTCGCTTATGGCGCCTTGACTTTTTTTTTAAATATTTGCTTCAAGTTCTTTGTTATCAACCTGTTAACGAGTACTTGATACCCCAATTAGTGTCAAAATCATTGGCTTACTACTTGAATTTATTTGGGGTGCTTTGTTTTATGTCAGTTGGCTTTTCTTGAACTCACCTTCAATGATATGAATCGGTTTATTGTGCCAGCAATATCAATTAACAATAACATCCAAAACAACAACGAATGAACGCCCACCCAATCAGAATCGGCCGACAGGCAAGCAAGCAAAAAAGGCATGCAGGTAAACAAGCCGATGGATTGATTGTATTAGTGTCAGCGATGACGACAATGACAAAAACAACAACAAAACAATTGTGGCGACATGCCGATGACCCAGTCAAGTACAAAGCAGTAGCGTGGGACCAGAGAGTACCACCTTCACCGTTATTCGAAAAGGAATTGTGTGTAAGTGTGTGGGGAACTTAAAGCCTACAAAGAGTAATTAACTGGCAATATCAGATAACGAAAAATGTATATTAAAATAGAGAACTAACATCTTCTGTTATTTTTCGAAATCTGTTAATTTACCTGTGAAGTGTTAGAAGTGAAGAAGCACTTACTTTCACGTCACTCAGTCAGTCACTTAAAAAGTAGACATGCAAACTATTGAAAATCAATGCTGAGGCATACACAGAGAATAGCTAAGAACAAGGAGGCATCGAGTGGGCGTAATATTTGACTTGGGAGTGCACAAACCGCACCCAGGCACACAAGCAAAAACAACACCTGCCACAGTATACATACAACCATAGCCACAAAAGGTGTGCAAACAAATAGGGCAACGCTGTGGGTGGAAGTGGGCTAAAGTTGGATAGTTGGATGGATAACAGCGGCTCACTCAATTTAAAACTGTTTGGAGACTAATAGCAATTGCCAACCATTGGTTTCTGCGTACTTATAATTTTAAAGTCGATTTCGATTTTTGTAATGCCGTATAAGGCAAGAAATGGCTTCTTTTCTGCTAAATATGCTTCGAAGATGGTTTTTAATTATAACTAATTTGTTTCAACATTTAAGAAAAATAATATTTTATTCATTGACAATTACAAAGCTGACTTTATTTAGATTATTTTCTTTATTATTTATAGTTATCATGTTCAGCGTTGTGCAAGGTTATTTTTGCCTCGGCATGTGTTTGATAGGCATTCAAGATGACTCCTTTCTCGATTTCACATAGTGATGCCAGATTTTGCCACATTGTAATCTAAGGCTAAACGGTTTGCGGAACGCCTTCATCGAGTTGTTTAAAATTTTGCTTAGTGTCCAAAGACAAAGTGTTTTCTTTCGCTTATTCTTTTAAACTAGTTTTCACTAAATTTCATCCCCGAATATGTGCCTGCTTGTCAAAAGCAACCCACAAAAAAAATTGAACGCAGTGTGAATCCCTTTTTTATCAATGTAAAACAAAAATTCACCAGAATTTATGAAAAACACAGGTTCTAATTTCTGGAAGATTCTAATTTCCGAGAGTTCTAATTAGTGAGCGTCCACTGTAATAGCATTGCCACTTTTTCTGCACATATTTTTTGCGTGTGACGTAACTTAAGCCTCCTTTTTTTTTCATTATGTCTCAGAGCGGAACATTGTGAATTAAGTGACCATCGCACACAGTTGGTCTCACAGTCAGTCACAGAGAGCTGTCTGTCATTTATCATTATGCGTGTCAAGCATAGCAGCTGCTGTGACGTCTCATTTGAATATGCGATACGTATGTATGTTTTCATTTTTATTTTCCTCTTTTTTGTTTGATGGATAAATGAGATACTTCCTAATTTGATAACAGCAGCATGGCAGCAGTGTTATTCAAATGTCTGTGTGTATTTTTGAACGACCTTGCCAGCAATCTGGACGTCCATTCTTTTTTAATGATCACAAATCATATTTGCACACTGCGGTTCCCCTTTCCAAACCAAATAAAGTAAACAAATAAACACTAAAGCGTTGATTTTATTAGAGGTGTGTTAGTGTGTGTGTGTGTGTAGGTGTTGTGCAATCGGCAAAAGAGCCGGAAGTCAGAAATGGAGATACGGCAACGCTTTCGGTGTGCTTAATTATATCAATTTGAGTGTCGTTCAGTGTGCTTTCCTCCCCTCCCCTGTCAGCATATTGTTGTTACTTTTGACGCTTATTTTTTATGTACGTTTCTTGTTCACACAAAAACTTAATTATTATAGGATAGAGTGAGTTATTCACGCATTACTGCGAATTGAGCGCTCTAGTGAACTAAATAGTTAAGTACACACATTTAAGATCATAAAGTACCTTTCCCGTTATGCCGTAATTTATATAAGCCGCATCGCTATGCTCTAGAACGAGTTATTTGCACAACTTCTAACGGTAAATATGTACATAGATATTTGTGTGTGTGTGTACTTGTACTTGTATTTGACTTGGGCTTTCAATTCTTACGACAATTTCACAGCTGCTTGCCTTTTTCGCCAACTTTTGTGCTGAGGGCAGAATGTACTAAAAATACCGGGGCCTCAACAAGGAAATTAGCACGAATTGTAACCCCACACACTTTTCGCCCTTCTCCCTCGCCCCTTGCCATTTCCAAGACTGACGACCTGTATTTACATTTGTGCAAAAGCGTAAACTACATCACGAGTAAACCACCCAGAAAAATGTTTTTAAACAAAAACAAAAAAAAGGAACGAAAAGAAAACAAGTTTATTTTTGGTGCCTGTTTAGGTTATTGATTTGCTTTTGCTTTTGCTATGCTATACGCTTCGCATTCGCATTCGCTTCGACTGCATTGTTGCAAATGTATGCCGAATTTGCTAACCAGGCCACTAGAGCAGGAGTGGGGGAAAAAACGTCTCAAATCCAGTCGAATTTGCCAGTCAGGTTGTAAGTAGCCGGCCGGCAAGTCGGCCACTTTGCGTCTAATTGAGCATTCTAAAAGCGGCAAAGGGAATGCAAAAAAAAAAAAGCTAGCAAGAAAGCAAAACAGACAAACACACACACACACTCGAGATGTATGACAACTACAAGTGCTGCCACTCAATTTGCAGCCAACAGACAGCAGCCAAGTGGCAACACCAGCAGACAAAGTGCAGCCATTTGTACATAAGTATATACAACCACACATTAATATATTTATACATAGCTGGTGTGTGTCTGTGTTTGGCAGCGTCTTTTGTGACGCTTGAGCGAACACAAACAAACACTCTAATATAATGCTTAGATTTAGCGCAAAGTTTACTGCACACTGCGCTTTCTTCGGCTGTGCTTTTTGCCTGCGCTGAGTGCCTTATGCACTCATTGTTCTAACTTATTATTTTGTAAATGATTGTTGTTGTTGCTGCAGCTCCTGCTGCTAGTGCTGCTGCAGAGCTGCTCGCTGTGCCGTGTCGTGCAACGAACCGCAGCCACCACCCCCAAGCTTCCTCTCGCTCTTCCTACGGCTCCGCTCCCCCCCACCTTCCACCCATTGAGCCGACAACGTTAAAGAGCTAACTTAATAAACGCGCGGGCAATTTTTTACTACTTTTGTAATTCAATTAAGGCGAATTCACTTTACTTTGTGCACTTTTGACTTCCAAAGCAACAAGCCGAAGGCAGGAAAGGCACGACAAAACTATTCTCTTGTTGGTCATTCATTGAAATGGCAAAAGAAAAACCAACAACAACAACAACAACAACTGGAAAATGTCGCGTGCACGTTTGCCATTTTGTCGTACCGTGTACACTGTGACCTACCCACAAAACAAACTCACGTCGTCTCGTGCTACGCACATTGAACCCCCTTAAATGGACAGTTTTATGTTTTCTAGAGCTTGAAAATTGCGAGTGTTGTAAAGTTTACGGGGGGGGCAGGCAGAGCGCAACGCCAGACAATTCGCAATAGACAACAATGAAAGCAACAAAAAAGAAAATCAATATAGCCTTGTGCTTCTTTTGTGTCTTTTGTTTGCCCGCCCGTCTGCCCGTCTGTGACAATTAATTTGTTTTCTGGCTTTCAACCAACAAACGACAGCACAGCAATAACAACAACAACAACAACAACTACAGAAGTCGTTAGTCACTTCCAGTTAAAGTCTAATTAAGCTCAGCGTTAGAATTTTGCAAGACTCGGGCCCAGACAAAAGATGCGAAACGACCAATGGCCGCTGAGAGGGGGGAAGCTGGGCATAAAAAAGTGTGGCCAGATACAGATTTTATGCGCTGCAACGAGCGTAAAATGTGTGATGATTAAAGCTGTTAATGCGGCCCCTTTCGACCAGTTTGGAATACACACATATACACATACATAATGTATGCATATGTATGTAACTAAATTGCTGTTCTTATTCTGAAACTGGTAAAGCAACACACAGAAAATATTTTCGGGCACAAGGTAGAAATTAAAAAGCAATTAAGTTTGTGGGAGTTCACAACACTGAAATTTGATTAATGATATTTAAGTAGATGCATTCTTATTTTTATTTCAAAACATTTGTTTCTTTGTTTATTTTAGTAGTACAGAGCCTTGAACATATATTTTTTACTTAAGTCGTAACAACATTTGATATGATCAAACAAATGTTCAATTGTTTGTTGCAATTAATAAAAATTTGCCATGAGTTGTCGTATCAAATTGTAAACAAGCAAACGAGAAATGCATAACAAAGATGAAGCAACTTACAAGCAAACAACACAATATAGCTGCATGTGCAGATGTTGATGAAATTTCTTTTAATAAATACGCGCTCACATACATGTATTTATTTACATGCTTGCATGACCACATTCCGTTTTATTATTGCTACAAACTGTTTAAAATATAATCATGGTGTCATTTTCTTTAGTTGTAAATAAACTATCGGTAAAATCACGGTCCAGCACTAAGAATTGGTAATGATAGCAATGTACATACATACATACATTTATATATTTCATATTTACATGTGTGTGAAATTGTGGTGAGATTCACAACTCATTGAAAAGTTGTTGTGCACCCAGAACATCAACAGCAAAAGGCAAACAAAACGTAAAGATGTCGTCGCTGAGAAAGAGAGATATAGATAGACGACACAAACAAGCAGCTCAAACAACGACAACGACAACAACAACAACAACACGAGGACAAGAGCATCCCCCAACACAACAAAAGCAACAACAAGTTGTAAGCGAAAGCGATAATAACAAATTGAAAAAGTGCGTGCCGGTGCGTATCAGTATGTGTGTGTGTGTGTGTGTGTGATTACAACGCCGGCTGCGAAGTCACCGAGTTGGTTGCTCTCTGCGTCGGCGTCGACGTTTGCTGCAGGCCACGTTGATGTTGTTGTTGCAGCCGCTGTCTGACAACATTTTTTATTTTATTTTTTTTTGTTTTTATACGTATCTGGTTTTTTTTGTTCATTTATCAAATTACTTAATATTTTAATTTAAGATTCGAAACACGTTTTTTGCACTCTACACTTCGTGTATTTTCTTGTTTCTTAACTCCTCTTTCTCTACTGGCTTTCACACTTTTTTTCCTCTCTCGTTAGTGTTTTTGTTGATTGTTGTTGTCGTGCGAATAAATTAAAACAACTCAAGAGCAATAACAACAATCGTGCGCAAACATTTTTATTATTTGTTGTTGTTATTGGTTGCTTGTCTTTTACATTTGCTACGCCTGATAATTATAAAGTAAAGAGACGTGTCTTCGTTTTGTATTTGTCTGAGTTGGTGACTTATTTTTATAATTTTGTCTTTGCATTGCTTTTAATAGCTGCGCTCGGTTGTTGTTGTTGTTGTACTTTTGATTGTTCGATTACATTAGAGTTGCATTTCTTTTGAATTGAGAGTTGAAAATCGAATAATTTTCAATGAACTATGTATGTGTTGGAAGTTGCATTAAAAATGTGTGGCACGTTTAAGTCCGTACGTGGACATATCCCTAACGAATCATTTCCGATTTGTGTCTGTGCTTTGATTTTTGTTTTGTTTGTTTGAAAATGAGCTCTTGGTATTTCATACTTGAAATCTTGCTTTTAGGTTTACTTTTCTCTTTTAGAAGTTTTATTGAAAGAATATTTCAGGATAAAATTAAAATCTTTTCTTTTTGTTTCCTACGAAATCTTAGTTCTTAGCTATTTCTTTGAATGACTACAATAATACCGTAAGCTCAACATATAAACTTGAGTGTGCAAATCCATGTTAATATTATTGTTTACGGTGATTATAATGTACAGTTGACTTCACAAATGCATTGTTGTCAAGTCATCAAGTCATCAAGTACTTGCTTTTTATTATATAACTGACAATAAAGATGAAATTCATTATGCGAAATTCGTTATTCCTGCAATAGAAAAAAAAAAAAAAGAATGTTCTTACTTAAAAACAAACATGGCTGATGAAAATAATTTGTTTATCATACAAAATTTCAGTCAAAAGATTATAAGATTGCTTATCTTGAGAACAAGATACATAAAAGTATCTCACATTCTTACTAATTGCAATTATGTGTTCTGTGCAAAAATATCTTCAAGGCATAAAACTCTTGCGTCACGAATTCACAATGCCAATGATTTATTGCCTTGTATAGATGCGTATATTAGAATGAAAATGGAAATTTAAATAAATATACTAAAATAAATGGCCAATTCTCGCAGTTGATACATTCACACATACATCAGTATATTTACTTTTTGTGATAAATTGAAATCGAAATGTGCAAAGCAATACATGTGAACCCAAGCGAAAATTGATATATGTATGTGGCGTTAGTTTGTTGCGATTGTATGTGTATGAGTGTGAATACACTGCGCTCAGTTACCCCCAACCCCAATAAATAATAAAAACAAGTGACACGACGATGACATCACAGTGGGCGTCAATGAAGATGGGCAACGCTGAAGTCAACGGCGAGGTCGCGATTCTCGCGACACAAAATAAAATCATTTAAAATTTAAAATGTGCGCTTATCAACGACGAAGGAGGGGGCGGAGGAGGCAGCCGCTCGGTGGTTGAATGAAGTCATAGGATAGAGCCAAAAGGGAATACGGCAACGCCAGGCCCGCAGATCAAGAGTGCATGCGTCAGAGGGAGACAGAGTGCAAAAGACTAACATGAGTTTTCACAGCTACAATGTGTGTAGAAAGCACTCAGTTTGGAGTGGAGAGAGAAACAATTGTGACGATTACTTACCGCACCGCAATCGGCGGCCGGCGAATTCTCGACAATGTCGTAGATGACATGCGGCGGTCCAGTTGTGCCGAGCAGCGAAAAACCGAAACCGGAATGCTGCTCGCTGCGACTGCGACGCAGCACCACTTTCAATTCCTCGGTCATTGCGCGACGCTGACGTTGTGTCTCCTACTGCTGCTGCCGCTCCCTGCGCGTGTATGTGTGTGGTGTGAGTGTGTGCTCTGCTGCTGCTGCTGCTGCTTTTTTGCTCTGACCACCTGGAACTGCTGACCGCTGCTGCTCACTTTGGTATTTATGTTTTTTTTCTTTCTTTACTCGTATTTAATTTGCCAACGTGTTTGGCGCTGTCGTCATTTGCACTTTGTTTTAATTTTTTTTTATTTTTGTTAATGCTTGACTGAAGTTTTGGGCTTGGCTGCTGTCGCTGCCGCCACTTCACAACTTCTTTGCGCACTCATTTACACAATTGCTTTTATTTCACTTACACGCAGGCACACACATAACGCACACAAATACACGCACGCAAACACAGAAACACAACCACAGACACAGTAACAACACAGACACAAGAACAACTTAAAAATTGACGACTGCTCGTATTTTGTTGTTGATCATATTTTACAATTCAATAGCCGCATTAGCTACCTCAGGCTTTCTTTCTTTTTAACGCAATTTTTCAGCTGCCGCATCTGCAAACACACAAAACTTGTTAAAAATTTTCGGTTTGTCTTCTTTTTTTTTTATTGAGACTTTTTCTCTCTCCACTTCCAACACTTGGGCCGCAGTCGCTGCTGCTGCTTTTGCCTGCCACTGTTGCGGCTTGTAGTATTAACTGCTCATTGCGGCGCGAGTATGCATTTTGTTGTTATGTTTATAACACAAGCGTTCGCCTACTTTGTTTTAATTTAATTAATGTATTAATTAATTTTGAAAAAAATTAGTAGATGCGGATGCGCGACTCGCGAACCGAACACGACGGACGCCTTTCTGTTGTTGTGTCCAGTATATCGATGTTTGATAGCCGCAATCGTTTTACTCCCATAGAGATGATAGTGGCTATCGATACGTATTTTACTCGATTACTAACGAGTTACATGTGAGTGTTTTTCGTTTGATGCCACCACTAAGGATATCCGAGCGCCAAAATTATTCAATTTAAATGAGAATTTTCTCCTTATAATACCAAAAAAGAAAAATACCGATTTTGAATTGGTTGTAGTTTTTTAAAAAGCAAGGTGATCTGCTTATAAAGCATTGCCCGATATTAGTTGTATTTTGGCGACTTTTGTCTGCATTAGATGCTGCAACCAAGCAAACTGGAAACTTAAGGGAAAGTCAGCAACCGGGGATATGGAAACTCGCGCCATAGCCAAATCAAACTATGCGCGAAAAAACTAAAAAACGCGTGCAATTGACAATCATTTATGGAGATATAAAACGCTGACCGACGATCGACAGCGATGAGCTATTAACATTTTTAAGAGTTCTCCAAGACAAACACACAAAGCACTTGACTCATATTTGCTGCAAGAAATAGAACTAGAAGAGCAGCCACACATGCACTCTACAAACTACTTCCGTTTCTAGTCGGGTTTTTGTTTTGACAACAGCATAAGTAAACAACAACATAGTTTTGTGGGTGTCATAACTGCTCAAAAGGAAATATGAAGAGAGCACGCGACGATTCGGCTGCTTTAAGTGTGTTCGCGTCCAGATGTTGCGCACAATTATCATATCAGCGCGCACATCATTTACAGTTAAGTGGAAAAACAGATTGAGCCAATCGGATGTAGAGACACAGAGAGCCATCGAACCAATGAGAAGACAGACTTAATAAGCAACCTCAGCTCAACGAGTGCGATCAGTATTAATTGGAGTGTGCAAGCGAAAGGAGCTGTTAAAGATGAGGAACTCTAGCACGGATCTAACTGCTTACTATGTGAATGTCACAAAATGTTGGAGGAATGATAGCTATGTGGACTTTGAATACAACTATGAAGGAAACCACACGCCCAGCTTTGAGGATTACAGTTGCCAAAATGTGGATTCCAACTTTGACTGCAATGCTTTGGCAATAACTTCATCCCTTCCAGAGCAGACTGTCGTCAGCAGCCAATCTTCAAGCTCGTCCTCGTCCCAACGCAAGGAGCGCACAGCATTTACTAAATCCCAACTCAAGCAACTGGAAGCAGAGTTTACCTACTCCAATTATCTGACCAGATTGCGTCGCTACGAAATCGCCGTCGCATTGGAGCTGAGCGAGCGTCAGGTGAAGGTTTGGTTCCAGAATCGTCGCATGAAGTGCAAGCGCATTAAACTGGAGAGTTCCAAAGCTGCTTCAAGTTCCAGCTAAGTTTTATCTTTAAAAAAATATATATATGCAAACATATTCTTTGTATAACTTTTTTTTTTGTATGTAACTTTGTTTGGGTTTACTTAATTACTACTACGTTAAATATACTAGAGTGTTACTTCTTCAGCTTCTTGGCGACTTTCTTTTGCAGCGGCTTGGCAATCTGCTTGGCTGCGGCCAGCTGAAGTTTTGCCGTTGTGCTCGTTGTGGCAGCCTTTTTGTTTGATTTGCCAGCGGCTATAGAAGTTTTCTTTTTCTGAATTCCGCCCGTGCCGGGTTTGCGTTTAATCAGTTCGGACATGCGCTCAGCGCTTGTGTTCTTCTTTTTCGGTGGTGGTGGCAGTTCCTCCTCCTCCTCCTCTTCGTCCTCGTCATCATCATCCTCCTCTTCTTCGCTTTCATCTTCATCGGTTTCCATTTGAAGCTGCTCACTATCATCGTCACTTTCATCCACATAGTCCTCATCATTCGAGTCATCGTTGATGGTATTGCCCAACAAATCCTCCAATTTCAATTCCTTTTGAGAGGTTTTCTCTTTTATCTTTGCTTCGCTTGTTGACGCCTTTTCATCCTTTTGGTTGCTCCTTGGATTTCTTTACCGGCTTCACAATAAATTGGGATACATCAATACCCAAATGTTTATATTTCTTTTGCAGCTCTTTGATCTTCTTCATTCCCACTACAGTGCGTTTCTGGCAGGCAGATTCTGACCAATTGTTTTGCTTTTTTACACTGCGCAGCGTCGATTGGGTCTTGTTCGATATATAAATTTCTTTGCCGGCCTATAAACAATACATTTACATACATTTTTTTACAGCTTATATAAATTGGCAATTTTTACGCACCTTATTTTGCACCTTCTTCACCGAACTCTTGAAGTAATTGAATTTTTGTTCTTCGGGCGGAATGTACAAAGCCTTGACAACTTTCTGAAACATTAGATAGTTATCCATTGTATCGGCGGCCACTTTGGCCACCTCCGGATATTCGAACTCAACAAATGCGAATCCTTTGCTGCCGCCCGTGCGCTGAGAGCGGGCGAGACGGACTCGTGTCACATGGCCAAATTGCTTAAAATATTGACGCAGTTGCTCTTCGAAGAAGCCGTGCGGCAAGTGCTTAACAAGGATAACTCCGCGCTCGCTCTGCACCTTTGGCCTTGGTTTTGGTTTGGCCTGTGACAATTTCTTCTTCAACTGCAAAAATGGAGACGAATACAGTTAGTTAAAACTCTGTTTTATGTGCAGCAGTAATAGCTCACCTGGCCAGAAACTACAGCTTTACTTTGATCTGGCGTCTTAGTCGGCGTTGCCTGTTTCTTTATACTTTGGGGCTTCGGTTTCTTTACTGCCGGCATCTTTAATTTTTTCTTTTATTTACAAAGCACCACAAAAATCTTACGGAGACAAATTTAAGCCAAAAGCCGCACGTGGAGTATATGGCAATAAATCGATAACGATATAATAGTCAGAAAAGTAGTCCAGTGCTGCAAAACAAATTTATTGATTTTGCTCAATATTTTTGTTGTAAAAGGGGTATTCCTGCAACTGTGAAACCGAATCAAACCTAATAAAATGTATTACAAGTACTCTAATACATCTTTAATAAAAAAAACAACAATTAATTGTCGCTGATAGCAACTGTTGAGTGCAGAAATACTTCCAAAATAATTTTTCGGTGTGACCGCATGGTCTTTTTTTTATACAAAAATATCGTATATATTAAAGCGCCATTAAATCAAATTGGGAAATGGCGGACATGGCAACACTGTTAAACAGATGTTAGTGCAATCGCGTCGTCCGCGCGTGAAGAAGCAACAAGCGAGGTGCAAATCCAATATTACGGGCACGTGTCGGTTACAATCCATACCAATATAAATATATATATATACACATATATATTACAAACACATAGCTACAATTGTAAATTGTGCACAAAACTAAGAGAGCAGCATGTTCTACCTAATTGGACTGGGTCTGGGCGATATCAAGGATATCACAGTGAAAGGCCTTGAAATCGTCAAGCAATGTAGTCGTGTGTACCTGGAAATGTATACCTCAGTTCTGGGCTGTAGCCTTGAGGATATGGTGAGTATACATTTAAAGGGAGGGAGTCGTGAAAAGTAACCATAATTATGAAGTGCTCTGTCGCAAATTATGTTTTTCGTGTGTGTTTTTTGAATTATGAACATGTATTTTTCCCTTTTGCATGTTTTTGTAGCAAGAATTTTATGGACGTCCTTTAATGCTTGCCGACCGTGACCTTGTGGAACAGGGTGCTGATGAGATATTAGCTGGTGCTGCCGAGGCGGATGTTGCCCTGCTCGTTGTTGGGGATCCATTTGGCGCCACAACGCACACAGATTTCATTTTGCGCGCCAAAGAGAAAAATATACCCTACAAGGTCATCCACAATGCGTCCATTATGAATGCCATCGGTTGCTGTGGCCTGCAGTTGTACAAATTTGGTGAAACCGTTTCTATACCGTATTGGGATGAGACTTGGAAGCCCGATAGTTTTTATGATAAGATTAAACTAAATCGCCTGCACAATATGCACACACTGTGTCTGCTGGACATCAAGGTTAAGGAGCCAACCCCCGAGTCGTTGATGCGCAAACGCAAGGAGTATATGCCCCCACGTTTCATGAGCTGCGCCGAAGCTGCCCAGCAGCTGCTTACCATTGTTGAGAAGAAGGACGCTCTGGAGCACAATACGGTGCTCAATGAACAATCTCTTTGCGTCGGACTTGCACGTGTTGGCCAGGACACGCAACAGATTGTCGTTAGCACACTGCATGGGATGCGTGCTGCGGATTTGGGTGGACCATTGCACTCACTGATCATTCCGGCCAAGGAGATGCATCCGTTGGAGGTGGAGTTCTTGCAGCAGTACTCGGACAACATCAAGTTGGACGATTATAATCATTAGATGAACAAAAAGATGCCACCCCCCACCGCGTATTTAAGTGTTTAGAGACACATTGAATTGAATTTAAGTAGCTTGAAGCACGTTCAGAGAAGGAGCAAAGAAGGACGGACGGACAGACAGCAAGACGAAAGTGATATACAATATGTATGTGCGGTTTCCCCAGTTTAATTCCATCTGTGTGTAGTATTGCAAACAAAAACAAATAAATAAAATTGCATTAACAATATCGCAAGCTCTATATCTGGAGTTTCTTATTTCCATAGGAAAAACAAATGTTTTTGTCTGTTACTGTTAAAAAAAAATAAATATGTTTACTCTATGAATAATGGAAAATTTTTGCAAAATTGATTTTGTATTGCATTATAAGTTTTCATATGATTGCACTTAAATGTTTGGAGAAAAAAATACATAAAGCTATAAATCAGACAAGAATCAAATTAAAAAGATGAAATTCATGTGAATCAAATCCAAATTAAATTCATTTATGTTTATAATTTGAAATATTTATATTCTAAGAAATCATACTATTATATAGATGCATGTTATATGATAATTTAAAAACATTTGGCATTTGCTAAGGATATTATTGAAGCATGTTTTCCAATCGTACAAATCTTACAATCATAATTACGACAGCTTCCAGCTTATACTACTTTAAACTAAACATCAACTTAGAATCTATAAACAGAAACAAAAAACCAAACAAGGCAAATGCAATGTGAAATTATTGTTTATATTGAAATTGTACGAATGTTAAGCGCACAGCTCTCGGAAGTGTCCATGTGAGTACTGTGTGGTTTCCCCAGCTTCGTTCAATCTGTGTGTGTGTAATTTGCAAACAAAAATAAAAATGCATTAGCAAAAAAAATGCATAACGTTTCGTTTTTTGTTGGAATTTTCACATTTAATAGGCAGCAATTTTTTAATATAGTATGTAAAATAAATATGAGTCCATTTCGCTGCTTAGGGATAGAGGCCACGCATGCGTCGCGATGATCCCTGGCGATCATAGAGCATATTGAATTTATTGACAAACTGATGCATGTCATTGCAGCCCTTGGTCAGGGTGCCCAGATAGCTGATCAGACCCACGTCGTTGCATTGTGTGTAGAGCTCCTCCTGGAAGGCGGGCACCTGCATGATGGGCAGACGATGACACAAGGCATATGCCTCGCGCAAGATCTCCTGGTTGGGCTTTAGCTTGCCGGCCTCCACATCCTTGATGTAATGCAGCACGATTTTAATGCGTGCGTTGAGCATTTTAATGGCGCTGTCCTGCGCTACCAAATGCTCGGCGACTACACTCTTCTCGCCCGTCTCATTGGTTGTCATGCGCGCCACATGATCGACGCCAATGCGTTCGGCCTCCTCGGTGGCCAGCGTATAGGTGAGTGGAACAAATAACATCGTTGCCTCACCATCGACAAGGTCAATTAGCGATTCGAATAGCTTCACCGGTAACTGGTCAAAGCCGCGTGCCAATGGATTCAGCTGCATCATGATGGGGCATTCGTTAATCTCTGCAATTTGCTTCTGAATCTTAATGTCGCTGGCCGTGGGAATTTCGCCTGTCGTATACCAGCCAATGAAATCCAGATCGCTGAAAACCTGCACGCAGTATACAGCATAACTATACATGCATTTACATATATGCAATCTTGAAAACTAACCTGCTTGTATTGCTGCTCTTTCTTGATGTAATAGTCTTTGTTGATAATCGTTTCACCCGCAATGTCATCAGTTTTGAGTTCGAACGAGTTCATTACTTCAATGTTGCGGCCCTTTTGTTTGCCTATTAATGCACCGTAGACTTGACGCGGCTCGTTGTGTTGCGCGCGAAAGCGTGTCCAGTGCTCCGATATATTCATTATGACCAGGGGATGCAATGAGATCGTTACCGACGCAATTGTTCCCGATGCGGCCATTATATTTCCCTTTGGTTGCTGTTGTTTTGTGTCGGCGGCGGCCGCAGCTGCAACCGCTCCAGATGAGGTGCTTGGTTTTGCCGACAGGTCAACATCAACGTCCATTTGTTCCATTATGATTCTGTTGTTGTTTTGGTGGACTAAATAACAAATGATTTGCAATAATCAACCTTTTTTGTTTGATGGCTGATAAAGGAATATCGACGGACCTCCTCTCAAAACAATCGATAGGCACAGTAAACAATGCACAGTGACAATTCTATCAAATTTAACTAAAACCAAACGTTTATAAACAAAAAAGTTATTTGATTTGATTTTTTGCTCTTTTATCGGTAATTAAAGACAGTGATTTTGCGCCAGCGAAAAACTTGAAAAACTTGACTTGCTTTTATAAAACAGCGAGCACCTGTTTAGTTTATATTTGAGCCGGCATTTGGTATTTTTTCTGTTAATAACAGTCCAGTCTAATGTAAAGTTTTCGTAGTCGTGAGTTGAAAAATTACATACCAAGCCCATCACTAGTTCATCACCAATCAGAATTGGCCGTGCAACGCAGAAACCGCTACTGCGTTCGGACGGTTGTCGTGAACCCGAAAAAATAAAAATACGTGCGCTACTATTTGTTTAATCGCGAAATGTGTAAGAATTATTAATAAA
The DNA here is from genome assembly GCA_018152825.1 of Scaptomyza hsui. Classification (NCBI taxonomy): domain Eukaryota; kingdom Metazoa; phylum Arthropoda; class Insecta; order Diptera; family Drosophilidae; genus Scaptomyza; species Scaptomyza hsui. The sequence continues at coordinate 1,542,962 of JAECXO010000004.1, read as the reverse complement.
TGCAATCGCTTAAAGTAAACATATAAGATAAAGCGTGAAATGTGTATATTCAAGCCAGCAGCAGCTGCGACAAGCTACTAAGAACTTTTTTGGTCAAGGTATGCACAAAAACTTGTCTCTGTGTGGGAGTCTCAATAAAATCTTCTTTATTTTGTGTGTATGTGACAAAAATAATCTAAATGTTTATTGTCGCCAGCCCCCACGCTTATGACAATAATATGCCTCTAGTTTCAAAGTGTGTGCAACGACAGTTTTTTAATTAAAACTAATAAATAGCTCTTGCTATGGTTTTTATTTGACATTGGCATTTTTTCTCGTTTGGCGTTCATCTTCCTTTTACAGGAAAAATCAATAAAGTCCAATTGTGACAATGGGCGCGCATGTGTGCTTGTGTTAGTGTATTTGTGTGAGCGGCTGCGCCGTGTGTGGGTGTGTGCTCTATTTGTATCTGTATTGCATTTTCAAGCTGCAGGCTCCTTTATCAGTGTGCATGTTTATTTGCTGTAAATTGCAAGCTTGTCTTGAATGTTGTTGGTATTGTATAGTGAATGGGGCGCAGCTAATTGATAAGTGTGCAATTTCTATTGGGTAATTTCTCCTGCTCTTGTTGAACATAATTAATCACTTTTTCTTTCATGTCTGCATTCGCATATGTACTAATTGCAAGCTTTAAGTATGTAAATACTACAATGTAGTATGAACACATACTTATTTATTTATTAGACATGCTCTAAGGGCATGACTGTTGACGGTCGGTGTTTGTATGTTTATTTTGTTGTTTGCCGCATTCACAAAAAACGTAGTTAAAGTATTTAGTTTCCCTTTTACTTTGCTACAATTTACATAATCATCATCTCTGACTGCGCGTTAAGACAATACAAAAGCAAAACTGGACAACAGAAAATTAAAAGAAAATATAAAAGTTAACAACAAAGGCAAACGACGCTCATTAAAATAATGTATGGTATACACTTTAATATATATGTATATAAATGTACAATGTATAAGAAAGATGTGTAACATATGCAAAAAGATATTGAAAGAAGTTTGCTTATGTATTTTAATTGCAATTGAAATATATTTCTAATAGTTCTCTACAGCCGTAAGAGTAATAAAAATTTCAACATTGCTTAAACATAACTCATTCATTTTTTTTCTCATACTTCCATTATTTCTTTTTAATGTCTTTCGTCGACCACATCTCATTTCTTAATCTTTCAAATCGTCTCTCTCTCTTGTGGCGATAGTTCTGCTGTTTTGGATTTTTGGTATGCAAAATGTGTGCCAAACCAAAAACAAAAACAAAAATCGTCGCTTCCTATTTGTGGTGGCGATGTACTTATACTATTACGTACGTATTGTGTCTACGTATATGTATATTTTAGCTGGCCGGTTAATGACACCGAAGGCAGTGGGAGAGGCAGCGGGAGAGGCGCCCTGACTAGACAAGTGACGCATACAAATTCTTTGTGATACTTGCCAACAATAAGTACAAATTTATACCAAAATATACCAAAACCTATGCACAACATTTGTATGTAACATTTGCATAGGCATTGACTAATTGATTTACTGTTGAAATACCGTCTGTGTGCGTTGTATAAGAATTTGCTCCATTTATCATTCACATTAACTAATCAGAGACAGACCAGCTGCCTTATCAAATACCAAACGTACTTGATTTTTTTTTGTGAAAGAGGGTCACTGTTTGTGGTTGAGTAAGCGTTTATTTATGACTTCCAAGTAGTTCCTTCTATATTTTGGTTATATATTTGTTTGAATTCCATATTTTTGTATGCATAAGTTTGCTTAAAAGATGCAAAATTATTCGCTTTGACACATTTTGGCCAACTTATAATGCGCTCATCAGTTTATAATGCCCTAAAACCTAAAACAACAACTAATATAAGCATTATGATGATCATGATTAGCTTTGTATATTTTTTTTTATTTTTTTTAGAAAGTTAGCGGTACTGCTTCGTCTTTGCGGAATTTCCAGTGCATGAAAAAGATACAGATGCGTTTTCAGCTGCTTAATTTTCATTATTGTTGTTGTTGCTGTTGCTTTTTCTGCGCTTGTTGTTATTGCTCTTGTAGCTTGCAGTTTGCTGTTGTTGTTACATTTTTTTTTTTTTTATTTGAGCTGCCGTTGAGTTATGCGCTGTGCAAATGGGAGCTGCATTTTCTTATTATTATTGCAGCGCGGCGCATGCGCCGTATAATTGGATATATGCGTATCCACACACATACACACACACATGTATATGGATTAATGTATGTGTAGTCACATACATATATATGTATGTATGTTTGTATCTTTGTGAGTGCTTTGATCTGTGACATGGTTAAGTCTTCTGTTCTCATAAGTGTGCAATATATATGTATATAGTATGTGAATTGGGGCAACCTTATATTAAAATCTTAAATTATTCAGGCTCCAATTGGCAAATTCATTTAAATCGAAATGTGAATCGAATTTGTGGCAATTGGAATTGTTTTGTTTTGTTTTGTCAGTAAATAACGGTTAATTACGAACTAGTATTTTGTAAATAGAACTACTTTCTAGTTCTTTTAAGTTTAATCGATAACTGTTATTTTGGATCCCTAGTTTGATGTCATGTTTAAACTTGTTCGTTAAAGAAAATAAAAAACTTGATTTTGTTTCTGTTTTGTGTTTATCAAATTAACTTAACTTAAGCCCAAAAGAAGAAGCAATTATACAAATCCCACATCAAAATCTACTGAAAAATAAGTGCATAATTCAAAAGGTATTCACAATGCACTCCATCTCATAGTTGTTGTTGTTATTGGTGCTATTTATGAATCGCTTGAGCTCACACCTGATATTCTGGAGCCTCGATTGCGTTAACGTCTCGCTCAAGGGCCCAACTTGGCCAAGTAGTTGTTGTTGTTGTTGTGTTGGTTGGTGTAGCTATAAATAGAATAGTCGACGCCTCTTTTAATTTATTACGCAACACTTTTCACCCATCTTCCCTCTCTCTCTCTCTCTCTCTCTCTCTAATTGCAGGGCATGGCACTTTGACTTTGAGGCATCACTTGTAGATTAAGGCTGTGGCCATGTTGCAGCCTGAGCTCCATGATGGCGATGGCCAGGACAGCAGCATATTGCTGGGCATGGCTGCCGTTACGCTAGATGACACCGATATGGATGCGGATGCGGATGTAGATGTTGAGGTGGATGTGGATGCAGTGCCGGATCGCAAGCCACACTTCTTGGACTATGATGCAGCTGTGCCGCCGGACTATGAGGATAGCTATAATGGCTATAATGGTAGCCTGGCTGCCGGCGAGCAGCTGAAGATGGACAAGAAGTTCGAGCGGGATGGGGAGATTAGTGACTATGAGCTGGCAGCCAGTGGCTATACCAAGAAGGAGTTCACCCAGGATGATAATACGCTGCACTTTACCCAGACCGCTGCGGGGGGCGTGGCCAAGAAGCCGGTGAAGCATTTTCTGGATGAGAATCCCATACCGCCGGACTATATGCTGGCACAGGAGATGCGCGAACATCGCAGCCTGGATCGGAACTTCGAAAGGCAATCGGCACAGCAGCAGCAGCAAAAGGAACTGGGATCACCGGCAATGGGATCGGGCTCAGCCACGGGGCCGGGAACCAGTTCGTCAAGTCACGTTTCCCGCAGCAAGGAGCCCTCGTATACGCTCTCCCGCTTCCTGGATGGCGATACAGCTCCTCCACCGCTACCGCGTCTACCCAAAGGAGCCGCCTGGACGAGCAGCAGCGATGTGGATGCCACATTGGGCGCCAAAGTGGAATGCGTCTACTCGCTGCTCTCCATGCTGGGCTCCAATGATCCGCTCGAGATGTCCAAAAAGTTTCTCGAGCTCTCCGGCAATAGTCAAAGCTGTGCCACGCTCCGTCGCTCCGGCTGCATGCCGCTCCTGGTGCAGATGATGCATGCACCGGACAATGAGCAGGAGGTGAGGAAATGCGCCAGTCTTGCACTCCACAATGTGGTGCACAGTCATCCGGATGAGAAGGCGGGCAGGCGAGAGGCCAAAGTGTTGCGTCTCCTCGATCAGATTGTGGACTATTGTAGTTTCCTGAAGACCCTGCTCCAAAGTGGCGGAGAGGCAATTGCCGATGATTCAGATCGTCATCCCCTGGCGGCCATTTCATCACTGATGAAGGTCAGCTTCGATGAGGAGCATCGTCATGCCATGTGCGAGCTGGGCGCCCTGCAGGTCATACCCAATCTGGTGCATCTGGATCATGCGGTGCATGGACCCAAGCCGGAGGATCAGTGCTGCAACTCCTTGCGCCGTTACGCCCTGATGGCCCTGACCAATCTCACGTTCGGGGATGAGAACAACAAGGCGCTGCTTTGTGGACAGAAGCAGTTCATGGAGGCGCTGGTCGCCCAGCTGGACACATCCGGACCCGATGATCTCTTGCAGGTGACCGCCAGCGTCCTGCGCAATCTCTCCTGGCGTGCCGATAGCAACATGAAGGCGGTGCTCAACGAAATTGGAACAGTCACAGCCCTGGCCAAGGCAGCCATGCGCAACAAGAGTGAGAATACGTTGAAGGCAATCCTCTCGGCGCTGTGGAATCTCTCGGCGCACTGCAGCACCAATAAAGCGGAATTCTGTGCCGTCGAGGGTGCCTTGGCCTTCCTTGTGGGCATGCTCAGCTACGAGGGGCCCAGCAAGACTTTGAAGATCATTGAGAATGCTGGCGGAATCCTGAGGAATGTCTCCAGCCACATCGCTGTCTGTGAGCCATATCGTCAGGTCTTGCGTCAGCATCAATGTCTGGCCATCCTGCTCCAGCAGCTCAAGTCGGAGAGTCTGACGGTGGTCAGTAACTCCTGTGGCACGCTGTGGAACCTATCGGCTCGGTGTCCCGAGGATCAGAAGTTCCTGTGGGACAATGGAGCTGTGCCCATGTTGCGTTCGTTGATACACTCGAAGCATGCAATGATCTCGGAGGGCAGCTCGTCGGCGCTGAAGAACCTATTGAATTTTCGGCCCGCTGTACAGAATCAGGATCAGCTCGATCCCATTGCCCGGAGCATGGGATTGAAGCAGTTGCCGACGCTCCAGGCGCGCAAACAGAAGGCCCTGCAGCAGGAGCTGGGGGAACGGCATGCGGAGACCTGTGACAATCTGGAGGGGAATAATGGAAAGACGCGTCGTCAGCCCGTTCACGTTCCCGTTCCCGTTGCCCGGCTCTCTCGCTCCGCCCTGTTGACCAAGAGTGAGAGCCGAGATTCGGTGTACTCAGCCAAGTCGGATACGGCCTATGAGCATCTGATGCGCTCCGATGCTGCACAGCGTCCGGGTCAGAGTCAGAGCTTTGAGCTGGAACTGGAGCACGATGTGGAGGCCACCGAGGAGCAGCCCATCGATTACTCCGTCAAGTACAGCGAGGGAGCTGCAACTAAGAACAACAACAACAAGGCAACAACGACATATCAGGAAACGGATCTCGATCAGCCAACGGATTTTAGTCTGCGCTATGCGGAGAATCAATTGGAGTTGGAATTGAAGCCAGCTGCAGTGGATGCGGTGCCGGCAAAGAACGCTGCCGGTCAGGAGATTCTGCTGATCCTGGATGACAGTGTCAAGTGCTATCAGACCGAGGATACGCCCTATGTCATATCAAATGCGGCATCTGTCACGGATTTGCGTCAGGCAGCCAAAGCGGAGGCAACGCCTCCAGCAGAGATTGAGGCCACCGGAACGGCAGACACGAAATCCAACCGGGAGGAGACAGCAGCAAGCACGGCACCACAAGCGCCCGCCAAGCATCCCACGACGAAGCTATCATCGGCTCTGGCCTCCGGCTCCTATACGCCGGAGAAGCCCATTAACTACTGTGAGGAGGGCACACCGGGCTACTTTAGTCGCTATGATTCGCTCAGCAGTCTGGATGAGCCCGGCAAGTCGGCTAGCAAGCCAAGCAAACCCGTCAAGCTCGAGGAGCAAGTGCATCCCCAGGAGGAATCGGTGCCGGCCAAGCCCAATTCTGCTCTGGAAACGCCCCTAATGTTCTCCCGTCGCAGCTCCATGGATTCGCTGGATGTGGATGTGGCCAATTGTGATGACAAGAGTTCGGTGGTCAGTGATTTTAGTCGTCTGGCCAGCGGCGTCATCTCCCCCTCGGAGCTACCCGATTCACCCACACAGAGCATGCCACAATCACCGAGACGCAGCAGCGTTGCCGCCGTCCCCAATCTCGTCCTGCCCCCCAGTGCTCCTCCATTGCGCAGCGTCTTCGAGGATGACCTGAGCAGCTTCAATGTGGAGCACACGCCGGCACAGTTCTCCGGCGCCACCAGTCTAAGCAACCTGAGCATCGTGGACGATGACAAACCATTGGGCGCCGAGGATAACGTGAACGAGAACGAGGATGAGCTGCTGCTGGCCAGCTGCATCAACATGGGCATGCAACGTTCGGCTGCTCCAATTGCTCCACCAGCCACTGCGGAGGAAACCACGCGTAGCTATTGCACGGAGGACACGCCAGCACTGCTCTCCAAAGTGGGCAGCAACACAAATCTCTCGGCCATATCGATTAACTCCACGGCGGAGACACAGCCGCAACGCAGCTCACTCAATCTCTCCGATGATGTGTCCTCCAATGCATCCGACTGTGTGTTGGAGCAGTGCATCCGAGCGGGCATGCAGAAGCCAGCTACGGCGGCAGCTCCTGCTGCAGTTGCTCCGGATCCGATTGCCATGCTGCGTCGGGGCGGAAATCCATTGCCCGCCTATTTGCCCGTCAGCGACGAGATGAGCAAATATCTGGTGGAGGATAGCCCCTGCAATTTCTCCGTTGTCTCGGGTCTCTCCAATCTAACAGTGGGCTCCAGTCTCGTTGGACCAGCTGTGCAGCTGCAGGAAACAACTGGGTAAGGTTCATTCAATAGATTTTGATTATGATTATTTAATGAAAATTTACGTATGCATATTTTATAGTGTTGCTGAGGCTAATCCGGAAAAACCTGTAGCCCAGGAGACTACCCGACGACCTCCACACTGGCAGGATGATTCACTGAGCTCCTTGTCCATTGACTCGGAGGATGACACCAATTTGCTAAGTCAAGTAAGTTTAAATGTGCTTTATAATTTTAAACAATTTTTTTAATTTATTCGCTCTTCCTTTTCCACAGGCAATTGCCGCTGGCTGTAATCGACCCAAATCGAATCTTGGCTTCAGCAGCAATGCTTCGAGCAGCAAGCGTTCCAGCTCGCTGTGCTCCACCTCACAGCCCATTGCTATCAATGCGGCCACCTCGGCGTGCTCCTTGAATTCGGCAATGAGTGCGCGCAAGACGGTGCAGCAGGAATCGTACAGTTCCGTGGATTCGAGTGATTCGAATGATAATCAGTCCAAGTCACTGTTTGAGCTATGCATCCTGAATGGCATGTACAAGTCCAAGGAGCCAGCCAGATCACAACAACAATCCAATCCCAATCTGAAACAATTTGATTCGCTGCCTGTACAGTTGCCAGTGCAATCCAAACGTCAGCGTCATCACCACCATCATCATCATCATCCCCAGCATCATCCCCAGCAGCATCATAGGGAACGTGAGCGTGAGCGCAAGGATGAAAAGTTGCTGCTGGAGTGCATCAATACGGGCATCTCGAAGAAGATCAATGCGGTGCCAAAAAACGCGCAAGCTACGTCTGCAGCTGCATTGGAACCGTGTCACCCAATGGCGGCTACTACATCAGCAAGTGCCAACAGCACAGCAGCAGCAGCAGCAGCTCCAGACGTAGGCAAACAGAAACCTCCACAACAACAACAACAACAACGCAACAATAACAACAACAACAACAACATACAGCAACCAGAGCAACAACAAGTCATCGACATCGCCATCGACGCAGCAAGAAATCGAGCTCCAAATCCAGAGATCGTGAACACGAACGTTCCCGTGACCGTTATTGGGTCTAGACAGCATCAGGACAATGATCCAAATGGTTCCAGCGATGAATCGAATCAATCATTTATTCTAGACACCCAAGTGCGTTTGGATGAGCTGACGCCTCCACCGCCTGCTCCAGAGCAAGGCAGCTGCAGTGCGGATAAGCACAAGGATCCCGATTTGATGTTGAAATCCGTGGAACGGCTCACCTTGGAGTTTGTCACCTCGGCGGAGCAATTGCGCACGGGCAATCATGGTCATGGCAACAACACCTGGAACGAGAACAGCTGTCCCAATGATGTCTCCTTTCCCAGCATAAGCCAAACGGCGCCAGTGCTCGCCTCCTTGAGTCTCGATGACGATGATGATGATGATGCCACACAGGCAACGGATTTGCATGACTTTGCCGAGATCACGCCAACGAATGAGATTGGATTGAGTCTGGTTAATGGTGAGGCAGCCGGCTGCGTCTCGCAGCCCAGTTCCCTGGACCCAGAGACGCTAGTGGAGCAGCAGCCGGTGAGCCTAAACTTCCAGCTGGGTGGTCAGGTGCAGAGTGCAGCAATGCGGAGCTGTGACCAATTGCTGTTCAATGGCACCAGTGCGTCCATGATGAGCAACTCCACAATGATTGCGTACGAGGCGCGTGCTCTGGCCGAGAATCTGCAGCAGCTGCAAGCTGCAGACAACGATGACACCGACATCCAGTTGACCTACAATGCCAGCTTGGATTTGGATAATGTGCGTCCGCCGTCGGGCATGGAGTCGTTGAACTCCGCCTGCAACACGCAGCCCAGTTCGTTGCGCCAACTGTTGCCGAGCAAGTCACCGAGATTTGCACGCAAGGCATTCCCAGCGGGTCTGGTGGCCAGACGTGCGCTCGGCCAGCTGGCGGGCAGTGCGGAGAGTGTCAACTCCAGCTGCAATCTGCTGGATAACATTAAGCCGCCATCGCTAATGGACGAGCTGCTGGACTCCATGATCAGTGTGGACAGCATACAGTCTGAGGTGGCGGAGGATGCGGAACTGGATTGCAGCATGGCCACCACCATATCGGTGTCCAACTATGAGACGGCACCTTGTGATGATCAAACATTAACCCTTACAGTGCTCCAGAGCTGTTGTGACTTTGACGACGACGACAACGAGGAGGAGGAGGAGGAGGAGGATGCCACCATGAATGAGGACTTTAGCTCGGCGGAATCCACACCCAAGCAGGGATCAACACCATCGCCCAATCGTCGCACCCTGACGCCCAAGCAGAAGCGTCGTCTGGCCAAGGATCGCTACAAGACATACACAATCACCAGCAATGCCCTGGACGAGACCGAGGCAAATGAAACGCTGCAGATCGAGATTGTGGAGTCGGCGGAGTTGGCACCAGGCCTGCCTCGACCACATCCAAATGGACGGCGACGTGGCAGCTCCGACCGCTACAAGACGCAGCTCATCGAGTGTCCCAGGCAATTGCTGCTGCAGCATCCTCATCATCACGAGGATGATTGCCCCAGTGAACAGTTGTCCTCCATGCGTGCCATGATGCAAAAGTTTACCTACATTACGGACATCAATATTGGTCTGCCCGAGGAGAAGGCCGAACCGGCTGTCCTAGACGATCCGCCCAGCTGTGAGGGTGAACAGAACTCGGAAACCGAATCGTGTCATGGTCGTGGCCCAACTCCGCCGGCTCTCATAGCCGAGACCAAGTTGTCGCCCGCCACAGCTGTGAAGGTTGTGCGGGGCCGCAAGAAGCCCGCCTACATCTCACCCTACAGCATGCAGAGTCAGCGGAGTAGCAGCAATCCCAATCCCAGTGCCAGAGCCAGTACCAAGAAGACGCTCTCCCCGACCATTGCCAAGCGGAATGCGTTGCCCAGTCTACGTTTGCCGGCAAAGAAGAAGACAACAACGCCACCACCAGCAGCAGCAGCTGGAACAACAGCTACTCCGAGACTGGAGCGTCAGGGCACCTTTGTCAAGGATGAGCCCACGAATAGCAATGTACAGGTGCCCATTGTGGAGGCCGTTAGTCCCACACGTCAAGCCTCCAAGCTGCCCACAAAGCGCACAACAACAGCAGCAACAACAACAACAACAACAAAGGCAACTTTAGGTAGTTCACCCAAGCGGATCATGGCTCGAGTTTTGCCCGGACAGCAACAACAACAGCAACAGCAACGTGCCAACACAAATATACGGCTGGCAAGCGCCAAGGCAGCAGCTGCATCCCGGATAGCCGCTCAAGCATCACGGGTGTCAACCACAACGCCGCCCTCCCGCAGCAATTCCAATCTGAATGGAGGCAGTGCAGCGGCGGCGGCGGCAGCGGCTGTCAAGATCAATCAAGCGCAGAGTCGCATTGCCAATATCTGGAAGCGTGTGGATGAGGCCAAGACCAAGACGAAGGCAAAGGCAAAGACTCCGCCCAAGCAGTTGTCCACCAATTTGAGGACACAACAAACGAAATCTTCCAATACGCTGAATGGAATTGCGGCGCGTCCAAAGCTCCTGCTGCGCAGCTCCACGTTCGACAATACGCCGGAGGGAGCAAATCCCATTGCTCCAGTCGCTCCAGCCGCTGTAGTCAAATCCCGGCTGCCCGTGGGCGGAGTACGCAAATAAGAAGGGACAAAAAGTCTTGCATTTTTTCTATGCATAATCTAAAAAAAACGCACAGAGAGAGAGAGATCGGAAAATGAGTAACGGAATCAAAGAATGTTTTTATTCGATAAATATATATACAAATCTTATATAGAAGGTTAGTTAGTTTGATAAGAGCATGGACAAACAGAAGAACCCTAGTTACTTGTATACTCTACTCTAATCCACAAAACACAGTCAAGAAACGAAGATTATAATCCAAGCTCCAAGTTCCAAGTGTGTAGCCAAATGTATTGCATAATAATAATTATATTAACAATTAATAGTAATATGTTAGATATTTTTTCAGGCCTTTTAAATGTGTACAACTTAAATATTTACGACATAACTATATAACCAACAATATTTAAAGTTAAATATATATATATTGAGGTTTGTGAGTAGTTGGGCCTAAATTAAGCGATCTATTTTTTTTTTTAAAAGACTTCCTTTTGCAAAACCAAATATTATTTGAGAATGAATATATGATACAACATTTATAGTCACTGCTTTTTAAGTATTCAAAACGCGTGCGTTCGACGTTCAATATTAATATTTTACTTAATTTTATTTGATTCATAAGTAAGCGTATTTAGTATTTCATTTTACATTTTAGCTGCTTTCGTATTGCGATTTTTGTAGTTAGTGTTGATTTAAGCCGATTTACATTTCAAATACAAATATATAAATATTAATAAAACAAAATGCATTTTCAACAGAAACAATTTACTAATACATATATATGTATGTAAATAATGTGATCATTGACTTAACTGACAGAACAAGAAAATATTTAAGATAATTTTGTACTTTCTTAAACAAACTGTTTCTTTGTGCATCTTCCACGTCGTCCACGCAATGGGAATTTTAGTGGGTCGACCAGTTTTAGAAGATCCCAATCCGCCGAATGAATCAACAACAATGCTTAATCAAGCGGATGCCAATGAAGTGTATAAGGAAAAATGGTATGCGACCTTTATCCAGATCCTAATACCCTTCTGCCTGGCCAGTCTTGGCACCATTACGGCGGGCGTGATGTTTGGCAATGTAGAGAACTGGACAGTGTTCAAGGAGATGAGTGAGCTGATTATGGTTGTGCCGGGCCTATGTGGCCTAAAGGGTAATCTGGATATGTGCGTTGCAGCGCGTCTTTGCACGCAATCGGCCCTGGGAAATCTACGCAATAGTTCAGATATACGCAGCGTTATAATTGGCAATCTGGCTGTGGTGCAGGTCCAATCAATTATCTGCTCTTTGGTCCTGGTCAGTGTTACCACCATCATCAGTTGCATTGTAGCTGGCAATTTTAAATGGCAGAATTTTGCAACATTATATTATTTTCGCAACGATTTCGCTTTAATCCGGATTATTTTGCCACACCCATTGTGGCGTCTATTGGAGATGTGACATCGATTAGCATGCTCTCCTTTACAGCAGCCTTTCTCTATGATCTGAGCAAGAGATTCGGATGGTTGAGCATTTTAATAGTTTGCGGCTATGTCCTGGTGGTATTACCTATCTGGGCTGTCGTGGCGCTGAAAAATGTTCATATACGTCCTGTTCTATTTTATGGCTGGATTCCGGTGATCGGAGCTCTTTTTATAAGTGAAGTTAGTGGTTTTGTGCTTCAAGCATCGTCGGAACAATTTAATGGATTCACTCTATTCTCGCCGGTGATTAATGGAAGTGGTGGCAATTTGGTGTCCATTCAGGCGAACAACATGAGCTCTTTGCTCCATCAGCGAGCAGTGCGGGGGAAGCTGCCGGAGGGCACAAGGATTTGTGAGACGCCACCACGTGCCTTGTGCTATGGCACTATATATTCACGTATATCGAGGATTGTGATCGTTATTTCGATACCTTGCAGCTTTATGCAGGCGTACTTGGTTGACTATATCTATACTTTTGAGACAAACGTGGATGTGGTATTTGTAATCGCTTTTGGGTTGACGAGCTTATTGCAATTGATTATTCTTTTGTGGTCGGCACATGTGCTGGTGCATGGACTATGGATACTTAAGATCGATCCGGATAGCTCGGCAATACCCTATTTAACTGCCTTTGGGGATAGCCTTGGTACGGGTCTGTTGGCTATCATGTTTCTCATACTTAAGGATACCAAGTACAAATATTCGACAAGCAAATCGATTTTAATGACTTAATAACGTATCAAGATAAAGCTTCTGATTTGTCTTCTTCTTTTTTCTTGCTTCTGATTTGTCTTTTAAATAAGCGCCAAACTTAACGAACTAAAATTCGCGGCTCGGCACTCTGGCTACTTTGCTATCGATAAACAGCTGCTTGCGTTCACACGATAAACTTATCATCATGATGGCAACTCTATTATCGACAAGAAAATCAGTGTAATTTGCTGTTTTCATGACACGACCACACTGCGCTGGTATTTTAAGATTTTTACTACTACAAAAAAGAAACAATCAAGCCAAAGGCAGCGAAAAGCAGCAACAGCAACGAGTGAGCTAAAAATGTGTGACAAACAAACAAAATTCGTGCAAAAATAAAATCAATGATTGTGAGAATGTGTGCGACATGGAACTGTAAATGGCCGCACAGCGACAACAGCACTGAAAGACCTTGAGACCCCTTTTTTTTATTGGTGTTTGTGACTGGGCTGTCTGTCTGCTGCATTTTCAAGCGTCTATTTACATTTTTACCCCACCTGGTTTAAGCTGCTGAGCAGACAGGTGTTGTTGTTGTTGTTGTTGCTGCATGCTGAAGTGTTGTTGCTGTCATCGATCTCGTCATTTGACAGTCATCTTCATCGGTCGCGTTTTATTGCACTTAAAAAGTGGCTATTGGTGTATTTGTTAAATAACTCCACACGCATACATACACACACACATGCGTACATCTAATCAGTGACTGTGGTATTGCCAAAGATAAGAGCTGGAAGCCGTTTTGTACGCAGCTGGCTAACTAACTGACTGACTGACTGGGCTAACTGTGACTCAACCTCTGCCTTGGCTGCCTCTTTTGCCAGCGCCCCAATATTACAATACTTACTGTTGTTGCTGTCACCATTTGCGGTCGTCGCTGCTTCTTATTCGTCTCGGGCGCGTTTTTTTGTTGTCTTTCATTCATATTCATTTCAATACGTCGCAAGAAAAAAAAAACTATAAATCCAGTTGACCAAAAACTTTTCGCAATAACTGTGTGTTCGGTTTATTATATTTGGGGTTATTTTATTCAATTAAATACGTTTGTTTTGTGCGAGCTAATAATAAATGTATTAATAATATACAAATACAGCAAAAACCGTTGCGCCGCCGCATAAATGATCAGTTCGAGCAGCAGCATGAGATCACAGGAGACGGGTCAGGGGGCAGCGGGGCTGTCGCGACCCAAAATGAATGCGTCCAGCACACAGCTGACACCAGAGGAGAACGATGCTGTCTTCAGGCTCTTGGGCCGAAAGTGTCAGGTGAGTCTGATTTAAAATTGTAGGGGTACTACATAATAATAGAAATGAATAATTCGGCATGATTAATGTAAAACACTTGAAAAGCGTGGGCGATAAATGTCGACTTTTTATTTATTTCTGCAATTCCAGTGTGTCACAGATGTATGTATGCGTAATAGTACAGTGCACTAACGATATGACAGACAGTCGTTGTGAATGTGTGCTGTTCACTATATCGAAGTCGCACTGTTTGTATTTTGAAATTCAGCTTAATTGAACACTTCCTGCAAGTGCATTTGAATGAGAGACAAAATATCACCCAATGTAACAATAATCATAATGAGCCAATTGTGAATGCCTAAGAAAAAACCTTGGTAACACTATTTTCTTTCTCATATTCACAATAGTATTCCAGAAATTTGTTCTACTCATTAAACTATTATCAGCAAGTTTCATGGCTTTAGTCAGTGAATCCCAAAAGCGTATTTTTTCGACTTATTAACAAAGCACTTTTCTTCAAAAAGAAAGAGAAAACACACCTATTCAAATGTTGATAAGCTTTTGCAATTGATAAATAAGTACAAAACAAAAAAAATAACAACAAATACTGAACACATTTATCTTATCGCCCCCATCCATCCAACTATAACGATTCCAATGCCAAACTCACAAAAGATAACAACAGTTAAAAAGGCCTTAAGGAGAACGTTAAAAAAGTACATAGCCAACAAAGTTTAACCAAAAATTATACGCTTTTAGCCACACTTTAAACATAATGCGATACCCATGTGCAGGTATTAATACTTACATATGTATATAATTATAATGCTCACACGATATGTAAAAGTTGTTTGTCTGTTTATTTTTAATTGTAATTCACGCTTTGCTTATTTTTCGACTTTCCATTGACAAACATTTAAAATGCTTTTGAACTTTTGGATGTGTTTCACTAGTAAATACCCTGTACTAAATACGTTTAGTCCATTTATTCTCCAATTGTTATCAAATTAGGAAAGTTCAACGTACTAAATTTTATTGAACTGTAGCACCTTTAGCTAAATCGATATGTGCTGATGATGATTAACAATCGATACATACATAAAAGAACACATCAAAATGGCATCTCTCGGCATTGCCCGGGCCTAACGAATGAGAAACAAAAAGTTTTCCATTGTCACATGTCAATTTTTTCACTCATTAAAGATGTTAAACAAATTCGTATGCAGTATTTAATGAATATTTATTTAGATCTTTAGAAACAATTGCGTTGAAAAACAAACAAGCTGCACACGACAGTATATTTCCAATTGCAAATACAATATTTTATCTTAAAGACCTGTTTTCTATACATATCAATTTATTAAGTATACGACACACACATTTAATAATCACAAATGATGTTTAATTAATATCACCGTTTTTATATTAGTTACAGAACACGCCCATAATGCGCCCAAAAAAAAGCTGTTTTGTGTATAATGACACATCGATGCAGTTGCAGTTGCAGCCAGCGTCGCAGTCGCTGTCAACACTAACAGCGACGTCAGTGTGTGATAACGCGAAAGTCTAACAGAATTACCTCACAGCTAGTTGTTGTTGTTGTTGTTACAGCTGGCTTGTATTGTTATTGTTGCAGTTCATTTGTCGCTCATTTGTTGGCATCTGCCACTATTTGTATACAGACTTGTTTAACGCATATTTTTGCTGTTTGTTGACCAACTCTCGTCAAAGTTGGCAACTGGACTTTCTAATTGCTGTTTTAAGTTTGCTGTTTTGCCTTTTGTCTGTTTTGTTTTTTTTTTTTTTTTTTTAATGGTTGCCGTTTTGCAGACGCTGCTCTTGTTTTGTTATTGTTGTTAGTTGTTGTTTTTGTTGTTATAGCTGGTCTTTAATGCGCTCCATTGCTCCCTTTTGCTTTCATGTGCAGACACCCTACAACAGAGACTGCAGACCAGTGCTGCCAATTTAGCTATTTCCCCACTAGATCTAGCGGGCTAGCGGGAATTATAGCTATTTTCCAACTTTATGTATTTTTATGTTTTACGTTGCAACACTTGAATGGCAAAAAACATTGATAAGCCAAAAGAGCATTAAATTTGATCGTTTTTTAACTATGAAATCAATTGATACGAAATTTATACCATCACTAACGAGGTATTTCACAATTTACAAGTGTAAGTGTAAAGGTGTAAGTGATGGGAAATGCTTATGCAAATATGGCAAATCTAGCATTAATGACAAGACAGCCAAGCAGAAGTCTTCTTTAGTTATTTTGCACAGGCGTTTTTTAGCTGCCCACAAAAATGTTCTGGCTATTTTTAGCTTTTTTTCATAGGCTACTTTAGCTTTTTTATGACCCGAAGAGCTGGCAGCACTGCTGCAGACTTGGCCAAGCTAAACTTTTACGGTCAGTTATATTTGGTTGTTGTTGCCATCGATTTTTATGCTACAACAACAACTAACTTGTACCCATATTGTTTTGTACATAGAAGGCAAGACATCATTGTACAATGCTACTTATGTCCACACACACACACACACACAGACACATACATGTAAACGGCTTTAAGCATCAATAAAAATTCAAATATGTTCACAATTTCGCACTTGTGCCGCGTGGGCTACACGAAAGCCAACAATCATCAACGTCAACGTCTCTTTCATCTCTCTATAGAGACATAGAGAGGTCATAGAGATGAAGAGATGGAAAACTAACATGCTATATACATCTGGAATGAGCCATCATTAGGTGCTAATGGAACTGTCTATTATATCATATTTAGCTGCAACTTTTACTTTGGGTAGGCGCCCCTTGGGACAAGTTCAATCAATTAGTTAGAGAGTGCGGTCATGGCCAACTGTTTTTGGCCAAATGTCAAGTGTTGCATGACCATGGCCGGCAAAACACAATAAAATTGCTTTAAGAGACTCTTGAAATGAGTTGTGCCTGAAGTGATTTTAATATTATTTGTTTCTTAACCTAAAAACACTATAAAACTTTGACCCCAGAATAAATAACTTAAGGTTTTAGCACCATTTTTTTTTTTTGTCAGCCGCTTAATATAATAGCTAGTATTATGTATAAAACAGCTCGCAAAATTCTTTCAAATGTAATAACAAAATCTTTTTAAGAATTATAGCAGACATAACTTTTTGTTTCTAAACAATAAACAAAATAGAAATCAACTTAAGCTCTCTTCATCATGCTTTCCATTTGTCTGCTGATCAGCATATTAGTCTTTCATATCTTTTGTTTTGGGAGTTTCTATAACTCTGGAAAGTTATTTGTCATTGGCGATTTAACGATTTATTTGTTTTGAGTTGTCTTTATAATGTTTTGCCTAGTTGGCAAGGATTTTTAAATGCGGCAGTTTTGTGGCCTATGTTGTTTGTTGCTATTGGGGTTTGTCGCCAGCGTTTCCTGCTTGCTGCCAATAAAACGCCATCTTAAATCACCACAAATACGATTTCCGTTGCACAGACGACGACGACGAAGACGAGACAGAATAACGCAGTGCGCATTGTGCAAGTCTGCATGAAACTACCAAAGAGGGCTCCAGCAGAGTTTACTACTTTGACAGTTGCCAGCTAAAAGTGCACTGAGAGAAACACATTTATCACAAAGAAAAGTTTTAGTGAGATTCAAACTCTTCAACTAATTTTAAGCCGTTTTATATTTCTTAAAAAATACGTGAATCAAGTTCAATTAAACTTTGTTCCAAACTGTTTTCTCGCTGTGTAAAACGTTGCCTAGTTGAGAGTGACTATTAATTGTTTTGCCCTACGACGTGACGTGCTGGGCATCATAAGTGGCCAGATTAGCGATGCAGTTGGTTGAATGAAATGCAAATGTGAATAGTATAAACTAATCGGTATTCAAATGAGCAGCATATGGCCAAAGCGCGAAACTGAAAGTCAGATGAGTTTCTCAACTCAAACGCGACGGTTCACAGTTTTCGACATTGTCGTTGGACGCTTCTTTCAAATGAGACGTAAATATAAGGTGCGGTTAGGAGTTAGTGGTAGCTTTAATTTCTTTTGTTGTTGATAACGCAATATGCTAATCATCTATTTTGTTACATATCTATTTCATTACAGACCTTGAACACTGCCGTTGTGCAGATCTACAAGACGGAGGGAAGTGCTCACTGCCACTGGAAGAAGAAGTATACGGGCGTCGTGTGTTTTGTCAAGGATAGCGCCATACGCTCCTATTTTCTGCGCGCCTACTGCTTGATCAAGAACGAACTGATTTGGGAGCATGAAATATATGATGACATGAAGATTGTCAAATCGCGACCCTTTCTACTTACCTTCGAGGGCAGCGTAAGTTGTTAAATAACTTCAAACAAAAAAGAATACTTATTAATAACTTAAACTTTTAGGACGGCAATGTGGGCTTGAACTTCATCTCGGAGGATGAGTGCGATTCGTTCCATCGCGTAGTGGAGTCCACAATTGACACACGCAATCGCAAGCGTATGGAGAAGCGCAACCGGCAAAAATCACAGCAAGCGCCCAATATACCAATACCGCCTGTGCCAAGCGAGCCAGCGCGTCCGCCCTCCATTCAGAACAAGCTAAACACGACGACGACACAACGACGGCTGTGGATGGTGGTGGCGTCCAGATGCGCAACAATAAGATGAATTCGGTGAAGCTGCCAGCAGCGCCGAATTTCCTATCCAGCAACTTTGGATTGAGCGGTTCGGGGGGCAAGAATAAGAAGCATAAGGTGACCAAAGCGGACATAAGCACACCAACGAACTTTGTGCATGTCAGCCATGTTGGCTGGAATGCGGACAATGGTTTCGATCAGAAGGGCACTGAGAACCATAAGTTGCTGACCAAGTTCTTTGCCATGGTCGGTGTCTCTGAAACTCAGCTAAACGATCGCGATACGCGTGCCTTCATTTATGACTTCGTTGAACACAAAAACGTGCTGGAATCGCTCAAGCAGGAGGAGATTGAATCGCCAACGGAAAAGGAGCCAGTGATATCGCATGTGCCGCCTCCAGTGCCCAGTCGTCTTCATCCCCATCATGTGAGTAGCTTAACACTATTTTGAAGTGGCAACGTTTTAGTAACTTAAACTTTTCTGTCAGTCAACAAATGGCAACCAAAGATCTGCGCCGCCGCCACCACCAGCGCGCCAGCCGCCTCCACCATTGCCGACAACAGCACCAGGGGCATCGCGAGCGCCTCCACCACCCATCAGACCGCCTCCCATTAGTGTGGCACCACCGCCACCACCAGCAGCAGCGGTGAGCTTTCTTTGAAAGTTGAATTTAATTTATGTTACTTAAACTGTTTGATTGCAGCCGCCACCACCACCACCGCCAGCCCCAGCACCACCAGCAGCAGCGCCACCGCCACCTCCGCCACCACCACCCATGCCTGCAGCAGAGATGCCCATTATACCGTCGGCACAGGCACCAGCTGAGGCTATCAAAGCGCCGGCACCATCCGCAGAACCGGATACGCGCAATGCGCTTATGGATGCCATACGCAAGGGCAAGGCGCTCAAGGTGAGTAAAAGAGAAGGCTTTTACGTTATTCAGGACCTAATCATATTCAATTACAGCCAGTGGAAACTGTTACCACAAGCAGCAGCAGCACCAGCAGTGATCCACGCAACCATCTATTGGATCAAATACGTGGTGGCATTGCGCTAAAACCGATGACGGAACGTAAATTGGCTGATCAGCGTATCTCAGTCGGCGGTGCGTGTGCCACTGATGCTCTGGCTGATGCACTGCGTCGTGAACTTGCCTTGCGTGGCACAGTCATGCATTCAGACGACGATGAAAGTAGTACTTCTTCAGACAATGATTGGTCCGATTAGATATTATATCTATGTTGGGGCTTTTGAAGTTGATTGATGATGTGGCAAATATTATTCCAAATATAAGCAATAATTTAATTTGTGCTTTGGCATTTTGATTTATCGTTCAGTTAAATCGCTGTAAATACTGTTTAGTGAATTTTCATACCTCTTTAACTTAATATAAAACAAAAAAAAACAAACTGTAAAACAACCACAAAAGGAAACATAACAAAGCTAACTAATTATTATAGATATACAAATAATAACAGCATAATAATACGTATTGTTTTTACAAATTCACATATGCATATCCCTTACCTTCAATTGCTCAAAAATCGAATTCATAATCAAAAGAAACAGTTACTTAAATTATTACAGAAAAAATGGAAACAACAATATTTATGTACATACATATGAATATGTATTATGTGTATTGCCACAACAATGAACTTAAACTATATATATAATATATTTATGTATATGCTTAACTTGTGCCAAAAAAAAAAAATAATACAAACAATGATAAACACCTATCTAAAAGTAAACCACTCACACACAAAGTCCCAAAAGCAAAAGTCTGGATATAAGACCTAAGATCTTATTTTGTAAAAATGTGCCTAACTTACAGAACTACTTAGTGTAGGCCAATGAACGATTCTTCTTTGGAAACTTAAGCTGTGTGTCCCTTAACTTAATAATTCTGGAGGAGATTTCACCGAAAGACACAAACGAAATTAAATGAATGTGAATGTATTTGTATGTTTTTTCAAATTTAATAACTAATAATAACAAATATACAATTTAAATTATTATAAAAAAAATTTAACTTAGCAAATTTCTCCCAAATAACTGACTAATCGTAATTGCAAATCAATTAACCTTTATTATTATGAATTTTTGCTCAAAACTATGAAAATTTCAATAAATAGCAAATTTTTTAAATTAGTAACTAACCATGGTGTTTAACCCAAATGTAAACCCTTATAATATATATATATACATAACTATGTGTTTAAACAACCTTCAGACGATAATGCTTCCGAGGCTTCTTGCAAAGAAGTCAACACTTAAAACTCCTGTCAGCTCCTTGTCCTTTTATCCGTCAACAAATTGTTTGATTTTCGGTCTATTTAATTTAAACTGGCACTAGTATTGCCCAAAGTATTAATGCTTTTAGTTAAACAAGTGCATTAAATGCAAATTTGTAGTCATTTCATTATGTATGTATGCGTGGAAATTAGAATATGTATATTTGAACTATATACCCGAAACTACAAATGAATCATGTATGTGAATCAATGAGTCGAAAAATAGAGGAAAGAAGTTTTGTGCGATTTGTGTATTTAAATAAGTACATACACGAACATGTGTACATCTATACTATATATATATATTGTATTATATAAGCCATTAATTTATGTATTTTACGTAAATAAAGTTGTGTATATCTAACTTAACAAAATTGCATAATGTTTTGTAAGGATTTGTGATCTTTTATGTTTATTCGAAATTTGGTAGCGTATTTACATAATATACGAGTATTATGCATTGTTGTTTAAGGAGCTTCTAGAAAACTAAAACTGAATTACATGGAGAACATATGTACAAACAAAAAAATATGGCGGCTTTATATGTGAACATTTATTACCTTAAGTTTATATCTTATTTTAAGCTTATGTTATAGGGTTTTCCTGAGCCAACAAATTTGCATCATCGTTTAGCTCCCGTTCAATGTTGGCATTGTTATTATTCTCGGCAATCTCATTAATATTTAAATCATCATTTAATGGACAACGCTGCAGCTGCTGCTGTGGTTGCTGCTGCTCCGGCGGTTGATCCAATTGCAACTCTTGTTGCTGTTCGTTGATGCGGTTCTCAGTCTCTTCATTGTCATTATTGAGCAGTACACTGCAGTTTGCCGTTGAGGAACCTGCCTCCAGCTCCAGCTGCTGCTCCTGCTCAAACTGCTGCTCATCAGCTATTTCCACCGGCTGCACACTGGCCGATAGTTCATGATTCAACACATTCTGTTGCTCTTCATCGCAATTGAAGTTCGATGAGGAGTGAGTGTAAAAAGGCTGTGCCTGTGCCTCATGATCCTTAGGCGCGCTTATAACGTCCTCTGCACTTTTCTCACATGTTTCGGGCTGCGGTAGCTCCACAAGCGCTTCATCCGCTTGACTGCAAACGCTGGTAATTACAAAGCTAAAAGCTGACGTTGCTGCCAGCTGAGACTCTTCTGGTTCACTTGCCATTTCAAGTTGTGGCACTTCAGGCTCCACAAGGTTAGATTGACTTTCAAGAGGTGGCTCCATTTGCTCGGTCATTGTTTGTGGTTCTTCTGCATTTTCATCTAACGGCGCTATATGTGACTCTATGCACATAAATTCTAATGCGCTTTGCGGCTCTAGGATGTCATCATGTTGTTGTAGCCCGAGATCTGATTGCTGTAAGACGTCTGGTGGCTCCACTTGCTCCTGTAAGCCGTCAGGTGTTGGCTCCTGCTCCATTACCTTTACCTCTAACAAGTGTTGCGATTCTTGCAGATTATCGTGTGGCTCCAATACGGGCTCTAATTCCTGTAATTCATCTTCTGGTTTCTCTGCGACCGTTTGCAGTTCCTTCTCTTCACCTACGGCCCTTAGATTTTGTTCTTCTAATGCGTCAGTTGCTGGTTCCTGTGCCATCTTCTCGGACTCGCTTTCCGACTTGTCCACATTGTTGTGTGTTTCATTGGGAGTGTCTTTTTCATGTAGGGCATTTGATGGTTGTTGCAGTTGCACTTGTTCTGCGTCTGTAGGCATCTTATCTGACTCGGTTTGCGCAGTCTCCCCTAAGCTGTCCGATGGAGGCTCCTGCTCCATTATCAGTGACTCGGGTTGAGCCTCTTCAGTTGATTGTTTAGCTGGACTCTGTTCCTCCAAAGGCGGTAGCTCAATTTCACGATAAATGCGAACCTCCTGCTCCTCATACGTATCCATATTTTCCTCTGCTTCATCAGCTGACGAAGCACTGTCATCATCATCATCGTCTTCGTCGTCCTCACTTTCGCGCAATCCATTGCACTGCAGGTTGTCAGTTTCGCTGCCATTGAGATTGACATCGGATATGTGCAGATCATTTTCCTGCTTAATCACCACATTGCTTAGATCAAGATTATTGATGTAGTTAGTTTCTTCATCCACTTTCTCATTGTGATGCTGTTCCTCTTGCTCCGCCTCGTCTTGAGCTGCCCATTCCACCTGCTCATCTGCATAGCCACGATTAGCAGGCTCTGGTTTTATGTCAAACATATTAAAGGGCACTGTCGCACCGCTTTCCACAGATACGATTTTTGGTAGCTGATTTTCAGCTGGTGCTGCTCTACCGGTGCTTTTACGCGCCGTTGATTTTGGGGAAGTTGTTTGCTTCGGCTTGGCTGGCAGTTCAACTGGTGTTTCGTTGGGCACCGCTTCCACGGCGCTCTCCGGCGGCATTGCCTCCTCGGCCATGGCGACACCGCTCGCAATATGCGTGATTTTCATAAGACGATCGAGCTCCAAACGATTCGGTTTCACATCCTCCGTGTCTGCAACTGCCGAAATAGCCTCACCAAAACTGCTGTCCAGCTGGAGCATAGGAATGCTTGTCATGACCGTAGCTTGTGGTTCACATTCCGTTTGTGGCTCACAATTATCTGCATAGCTTTCATCCACACGCTCTTGCTTAACCGTTACTTGTGGTGTCTCTTCAGTTGCGCGTTCGGGATTATCAGATGGCACTTCATTCGTGTTTTTATTGCGCTCCTTGTGCTTTCGTTTCTTTTTCTTTTTAGGACTCTTTGACTGCTGCAAGTCGTTGTCATCATCTACTATTGATGAATTGAGTTGGCCATGATTCTTGGTTATTTTAAGCTTAAGCTTGAGCGGCTCCTGTTTGATTTGCTGCTGTCTCTCGTAGCCATCGTCAATGAGTTCCTGTTTCACGGACACAGCTGATATATCAGGTGCTGGCGCTGCTGCATCCGCATCCTCATCGCTGTCATCGTTGCCGATATGGAAATCATCACATGGCGGTGGTTCATCATCTGGCTCACTTTCCGCCTGCGGTCCAGTGTCATCAATATGCACCTCCGGCTCATGCTTGATGCTGACCAACGTGCTCATTGTATTCTTAAGAAGTTGATCAACGCGTTTTAAATACTTTTTAGATGAAACACGATCACTGCTCCGGCCAAGTGAGCTGGACGCCGTAGAAGCATGCAGAAGGGGCGATGCCAGGCGCTCCAGTACAACATATGGCTGCATATCCGCTTCGTGGTTGTATTCAACGGATGCATGTGCATTTTCCTCCAATTCCAAATCGTTTTCGTTCTTAATGCAAACCTCTGCCTCATGGACAGTTGCCTCGGGCATTATGTGTTTCGAGTGGTTTAGGTAGATCTTGGCACAGTACGGTGCATGTCGCATAAAGGCCACTTCGCTATTTAAGGCGCAACTGCATCCTCCACACTTGCGGGTGCGTCGCGCACAAGGATGTGTATTATAAAAGTAATTTGTGAGAAACGTCTTTTTGCACAGCGGGCACGAGCGGTCCAGTACGTGGAGTTCGATGGGCGTGGACATTGTGTGCTCGCGCAAATGGCGGGTGAAAGCATAGTTATTGGCAACGCTTACATCGCACCTGGGACACTTATACGGCGTCTTAGAGAGCTTGTGCCACAGCTGATGGGCCTTGATATCGGCTGGATTGTGATGACTTTGATTGCAGGCATTGCAAAAGTAACGCATCACCGTAGGTACATGGGACACACTCTTGTGTTCCTCAGCCAGTTCCTTGCTTTCGAAACGCTCGCCGCATACACTGCAACTGGCCTTGCGGGCTTTCCTGCCAGTCAAGAATCGTGGATCAACGTCTGGTGGCTCCTCCTTGCTGTTAGAAGTACAGGTTATACGATTGGAATTTTAATTTGTCTTTTATTTTAACATACACTTCAGTTTTGCTCGATGTTAGCTGTTGAAGGCGTTGTTTCTTGCGCCAGCTTATGGGCTCTTTTTTTACTACTTCTAATGGGTTCTCCATCGCACAGGACTTGGTGCTGGTGCTACTACTAGCACCTACCGAAGCAGTCTCATCCGTTTTGCGTTTACGTCCGCGTTTGCCGAGTGTTTGCGGTTCACTTTTAATAATAGGTTTTACATCCATCAGCTACGTGGAGAGGGGAAAAGGTTTCTGTAAGAGTTCAAGAGGTCCTTGCATAGGTCTTACCTTTTGTGGTTCCGATTGCTTGAGGCCCAGCAGTTTGCGCGTTTGATCGTTCGTTGCGTAGCACATTTCTCGAAACTCGTAAAAATCATTGATTTTATCCACGCACAGGCTGCACATTGTCTGCGGCATTTTGTCATTGTGTGCCACCTACAAATTGGAATGTTGTTTTGTTTTTCTTGAATCAGGCCACGCCTTTCTTAATATATATGTCGCTCACCATAAAGCCAACCAACTCAAAAACCTTTTGGCTAAGTGTGGGCTCATCTAGGTCTATAATGTCGCTTGCATTGGGTAGAATCTTCACCTTGGTCGGATTATCGATGCCGCACAGACGACAGATTTTATACAAATTTGCCTTGAGCGCCGCATCAATCTTAAAAGCAAAGCGCTCCATAATGATGTTGCGGTGATTTAAATTCACTTCTTAAATGTTTTTGCTACATATTTATCATTCAACTTGCTGCAAAAAGTTTTTTGTTTATTACCCACAGAAACAAGTGTGGCCAAACAACTATTTATTATCAAACGGTCACTCTTGTCAGGGCTGCAATTTAATCGAGAAAAGAAGTGAGTAGCTGTAAACAATTCAGTAGTGATGACCAATATAGTGATTTGGTTATATCCATTGTAATTCATATTAAAAGCTATTGGACTTATATGTTTTGGTATGTTCAAAATTTTCTTCTTATTTTTGCACTTACGCAGAAATATAACCAAACATGTTGCAGAACTTTTTATCTATAATTACGATGTTCCCCATCGTTGTTGAAGATTGAAGATTGATTATTGCAATTGCAATTCTTGCATGCACAACATATGCATTCAATTTGTAACTGTTTTAAATATATCAAGGCCAGCCATAGTTAGGGTCTGCGCTGTTCAATAACAATGTTAATAAAAATCTCAACATAAAAACCATGTGCTTAGTCTTGTTATTAACTAATTATACATTTACTTATAGAATGCATTTAGTGACCAGTCGCAGATTAACCGATATTGACATCACTACGCAGTCGTGGAAATCTTGACATATACACAAAACCAAGAACTTTAAGAACGGAGTGCAAGAACAAGTCGGAAAAAGAAAAATAATAACAATGCAAGCCATGGAGCAATTTCTCAGTCGACGAGAAAGCGGCTGGTTATTGCAAAATGGTCACATGGGCAACGAGAATTCTGTGATGCGTCGTATCTACAGTTCGATGGGCATGTTCAACAGTTATCATTCCAACTGCAATCCTGGCAAGGCGGGACACGACACAGGTGCCATCTTCAATTTGGAGTTCAATGCCAACGGCAACGTTGTCGTCGCTGCCACCGAACGGAAATGTGTTCTTGTCTTTGACGCAATTACACAAAGAGAGATTATCAAAATACCTGATGCGCACAGAGATAGTGTAAATTGTATAAAGTAAGGTTGCTTTATGCCACCAGCACTTGCAGATTTAACAATTTATTTGTGTCACATAGATTTTATGATGATCGCCTGTTTGCTACTGGCTCAGATGACTTTACAGTTGCCCTTTGGGATCTGCGCAATATGAAGCAGAAGTTGCGCCTGCTGCATGGTCATTCCAATTGGGTTAAGAACATCGAGTACTCTTCAAAGGACAAGCTGCTGGTGACATCAGGCTTCGATGGTAGCATATTCACCTGGGACATTAGGTCGCAGACAGAGCATGGCCTGATCTCACAGCGTGTTTTTCATGCCAGCGGCCTGATGCGCTGCCGCATAGCACCAGATGGGGACAAATTGGTTCTGTGCACGAGCAGCGGTTACATTATGATTATACATCACTTGGACTTGACCACATTGCACAAGGATTTGTGTGGCTTTAGGGTAAATGGCCAAACTGATTAAACCGTGAGTTGTTATTTTTTTTATACCGAATTTTATTTTCAGCCTGGCATCTATAGACTCATGCAGCTAGGCGATCAGTATATTCCTCAGGCAGCAAAATACGATCATGTCTTCGGGAAGAGTCAGGCGAAGAATCGCGTAGAGCTGATAAGCGATTTTCCGGAACAAAACGATGCCGAAATGATAATGGCGCTACAGATTCATCCACAATGCCGCTGCATTCTTACCCGCAACGTTAGCTGCGATGAACAGAGCGAATGGACTTGCATACATGATATTAACGAAGAGCCAGAAAGACCATCTGATGACGAAAATGATGACGACAGTAATGACGACGATGAGCCCCGCACTAAGAAAAAGTGTGCTCGATTACGTCACGCCGAACAGACGGATATGGATCAGGATGCCGAGCACTCAAGAGCGCGATCACGGGGACTGCTACCAGAATTACCGCGACGCTCGCAACCGACCCATCAACGCCCAGATGGCTTTATACCGGACATATGGGCTGCAGAGGTAACAGTCCAAGAGCGTGCTATTCGCCAAAGTCGGTCACGCAACACTTCAAATCATGTGAGTGGCTACAACTTTGTGTATGCCATCAGCAGTGGAGTGTTGCCGTTGCGCACAGTCGAGGGACACCCGGTGGTCCTTCCGAACGGGGAGACTAGCACGTCTAGCACGACTAGCACGACTGCACGAATGGCAGATGATGCTGAGGCAAGCGGTAGCATCAACACCAGCAGCGGTATTAGAACCAGTGACCTCACTACCCATGCCACTGGACCGAACAATGAGCCGAGCCTTGTTAGTATTGTGCTTCGACCACGTATGAACATGCGACAGCTGAGCAACATAACGGCTGTGGCGACTGCGATACAGAATCCGACGCACAAAATATTGGAGAATGCCAAGAAGCTACTGTACTACGCCTCCGAGACAAACAACAAGCCCGGGTTTATCAAGGAACCAGGTTTCTCGGCGGATGGCCGAATCATTTGCTCACCATATGGCAATGGGGTGCGGCTGCTTGGCTATCAGAATGATTGTAGTGATTATCCAAGCCCGCTATTTGTTGACGAGGTGAAGCATAGTCCAAGGCAACTGGTCGAGCTAGCCAACATTATCGAACATCAAGATGTGGTGCTTTGCGCCAAATTTAGCCCCAGAGAGCCGCTCCTTGTTACGGGCTGCAATGGCGGCGAGGTATCTTGGTACAGGCCATGCCTCTAAGATGTGCCACAGCTAGCTCAAAACTCCAAATTGTGTGTTACTTACTGCTATTAGCAGCGTTAATTCAATACTTTTCTCTGACAAAAGTCAAAGTGTAATTGGCAAACAATTAAAATGCATACGCATGGCGATTATAGTTATCCGTTGTAATTAAAATTCTTTATTTGTGTATATATAGATAATTTGTATTTGTATTTCGTAATTGTATTGTTTTTGTGTTTTGCCGTCTACAGTGAGGTTTGCAACTATATTCACATATATAACTACATAATTGCATATGTATATGTACGTACATACATACATACATATATGCTACATATTTTTAATTGTGTATAATAAGAATCATTATAAAATTACAAATATCTTTATGTTATTGACTAATTTAACGGTTTGTCGTCTAATAATAATTACCATAGCCGCTCCACTGGCCATAATTGTAGCCGGCACCGGCGCTAGCCCCGCCAGAGCCATAACCTCCGCCCCATTGATTGTAGTATGAGTCGTAGGATTGCTGTTGCTGCTGCTGAGCCGGATAGGCGCCACTGTTCTGCTGAGCATAGTAGGCACCCGAGTTTACCGAGTTGTAGCTATAGTTGGCATTAGCTGCCGCCGACCCACCATTGTTATAGGCAGCAAGTGGTGCAGATGATCCACCGGATGTAGCGGCACCATCCTTGCCGCCAGTGGAGTTCTTGCGACTAGGACTGCTATCGCTGTTAAGTGTCAGAATTTAGTTTCAATTTTACAACAAACAAACAAATCTTCATTGATCCATACCTTTTCTTTTGGGCCTCGTTTGCCTTGCTGAGTGCCTGTTGCAGTGAACGCTGTGCATCCTGTAATCCCTTGGCCGTGCTGCCAAAGTCTTCAAGGAACTCGACTTTGCGCTGCGCAAAAAGTACTTTCTGATCGGGCTCAATGTCAGCGCGTGCCATAAACTTGTCCATAATCTGGACGATCTCGTGTTCAACCACTTGGGGCCGCTGCAAGCACAGATCAATCATTTGTAGAGCGACACGTGTGTTAGCAGGGTCACGTTCTAGCGCCTGCTGAAGCACCTCCAGGCCAGCATCTAGGTCGTTGCAGAGCTTGTTCAGGAATCGGGCATACTTTATTGACAGACTGCCGGCAATCGCTTTGTTTTTGCTATTTTCTATATAGTGCTTGTAGAGCTCCCGACATTTGTCCAGGGCGCCTCGGCGTCGCTCAACGTTTATGCGGCGATAAGCAATCTGGAGAATATTAGGACAACGTTTCTCAATATGCTCCAGCACTTCGGCGGCACCATCAAAATTAAGCTGACACTCCTCAAAAGCGGCCCACATCAGATGCAGACTGGGCTTGTCCGGATGATGGATGCGACAGGCGCGCCGGAAGACGTTACGAGTTATGTCCAAAATATCCTGGCTCTGATCACCACACAGCGACTCCAGATAACGCAGCATCTTTAGCCAGAACTCATCGTACAAAGCGCATGCAATCAGACAGCGCTCAAACAACACCAGAATGCGTTCACGATCACCTTTCTCGATCTCAAAGTCCAAATAGTCCTTCCAGTTCTTAAGCTGGGCACGCTCCAGTGGCTTGACATGAAAGTAGGGACGCTTAATGCCTTCTTCGAAGGACCACCGCGCTGTGACGGCTCCAACGGTTAACTTGTGCAGCTTGCGACGAGCAGAAATAACTTTGTCCTTAATTGCAATTATTTCCTCATCGCTGAGAGTGGCGAGATCGTTGAAATCAGCTGCTGCTAGTTTCGATGCGACAGTGGACGTGGATGAGGATTCGCTTATGGTCAGATCGGTGGTCGTTTCTTCAACAGCAGGTGTTTCACTGGTCTCCTTGGGCTCCTTGCCATCAGCAGTTGGAGTTTCTTTTGGCTTTTCATCGCGTTCACGATCTTTTTCACGTTCACCTTTAGCTTCCTTTGAGCTTCCACTGTCTCGTCGACCTTTGGACGAGGATTTTGAGGATTTGCTCAACTGACGCTCATGCCATTCCTTACGCAAACGTACCAGCTCCTCATTGCTTATGGTTGCGGTAATTGCATGCTGATTTATGACATCCTGAAAACTGCAATACAATTTTCTACAATTAAAAATCGGTCAACATTTTTTTTTATTTATTTCACTTACTTGTCAAAGTGTCCATTGTAGCCTTGAGTGGGTATGGTGAGCAGACGATCATATATCTGAACTACGCGCTGATAACGCTTCGACTCGTTTTCCCAACGTATGTAGGCATCCCAAAGCTTGTCAGAGCGGAACTCTAGGCCGCACGCCTGAACAGCTCGTTCGTATTGGGTGCGGATGAACTGCTCGTCGTCGCCATGATTCGACTTGATGTGCATCAGATAGTGTATCCATAGATCCACCGATAGTGGTATGGCTTCAAGGCCGCGCTCAAATACCTACGTTTATGGTTTTTATATTTTGCATTCGTGAAACAAAGTATTTGATTCGGTTTTCAGGTATTTTGATTGTTGATCGCAGAGAAGGAATAGAAATGTTTACAAAATTTGAAAAAAGCTCTTTAGCAGATACCAGACTTGTCTTTGATTAGGTAACTAACTTGTTGCTGGTTTTTTGTTGTTTTGGTGGTTATGTCGATGTATTGTAAACTTAGACACTAGACTAAAATGACCTTAAATAAGCTTAGATAACAATACATAATATAATAGACACAGAAAATAACACACGTATTCAGTAATTAAATTGTTTCACAGATAGACTTAAAAATTTCATTTAAACGCCATTTGTACTTACTTACGGCCTCGCGAGAACGTGCTGAAGGATTTGAAGGAGTTGTTTGTGGTGATAACGGTAACGTGCGAAGAAATAGAGCAGAAAAGTTGGCAAACGAACAAACGCCTGACTCGTAAGTCAAATAGGAGTTGTTGTTTTTTTTTTTGTGGAACTGGCGTACAACATACGTTGTGGAATACATCAATTTGGGTTTACAAATGTAGGTACGTAACAACAATAGCTGCATCCATGTGCAAGCCCCACATCGAAACTAAAACTATATGTCAACTAGCCCCTAAGATCATGAATGATGGGTATTAACAAATGTGAGCGATTGCATCTGAAGTACAATTAAGTGAACACACATTTAAACATCAAGGATAATATTTGGGGCCTACGATTGAGAAAGTCGTTAATTATTTTTAGTAAATTTAGAAATACAAAGAATTAAAAAAATCTTTAAGTAATCTTTAAAGGTGCAATACACTGCTCAATCGTGGACCCCGATTGTATGCTAAGACTCGACGACCAAAGGTAGGGAGGATCACTTGTGTTTCGCTTTCTTTTTCCTTCCGTAATTTAGTTTGTTTTGTTTTTGTAATTTATTACTTTTATTTAATGAATTTGTTTTTATTCAGTTATAATAAATTGCATTATAACAAATATGGAATATCAAATTTTCGTAATCGTAAGAGTAAGCATAAAACAAAGAATCGCAAAGATATGTTTAATTGCATTGAAATGTATGGGGTACTCACCTTATAGCAGTTGGCCTTAATACCCTTGCGCTTCTCATAGTCCGCATATTTGCGCCAATAGCCATAGCAGTATGGATAATGCGACAGGAATGTGTCGTAAGCCTCACGTGCCGCCTCAGCATCGGACTGAAAGATACAAACATAGATGTTTAGTCAAAGTTATGATACAAAAATTTATTTCGGATATACTTCGCTGTCCACGTATTGCAGCAGATATGTCCAGCCAGTGAAGTCGGATGCATCATCTTTGACAACACGCCAGTATTTGTCGAGATCGGGCAACTTTTTACGCTCTTTCTCCTTGTCTTTGTCTTTGTCCTTCTCCTTTTCTTTGTCCTTATCTCGCTCTTTTTCTTTTTTCTGAGTGTCCTTTTCTTTATCCTTGTCTTTGATATCGGCTTCTGTTTAAAAGTTGAAGATGCAATGGTTGAATTGATGTTTTACTTTTAATGTCTACAAGTTTCTTACCTTCATCTACCCTAGGACGCTTCTCCAGGGGCGGTGCATCATTACTTTCTGATGTTGGACTGCCAGGATTATACTGTTCAGTTGATTTGACTTTTGTGCCCATTTCGCTTTGGCTCTGCTCGTCATCATCTTCTGTAGACTGTGGCACATCAGCATCTTTAATAGCTTTGCGCTTTGCACTGGCCTTTGACTCGTTAACGTTATTGTTATTGTTATGCGTGGGCAATTCATCCTCGGATATGACTTCAGCATCGGCTGGGAGCTCGGCACGCTGCGGTGCAGGCAACTCTTCATCGGAGACCTCTTCGGCATCATTGATCTCTGGCTTGCTGGGCGGCGGCAGCTCATCTTCTGAAATAATTTCCGTATTCACAATTGTTGCATTGCTTGTGTCCATCATATCATCGCCCAAGCTTTCAGCAATTGCATGATGTGAACTCGAATCATCCGACGAGCTGCGCTTGCTTCCCAGACTTGCAACATTAGACTTAAAGTCGGATTTTTTGTTCGTATCGCTCTCATCGTTTCCAGCCACAGAAGGTAAACTGTTGGCATTATCACCAACCAGAGACGCCAGAAGAGAAGTGTCTACGCCATCTGCGTTTCGACTATTTTCTTTGGCATCGTCGCTAGTTTCCGAATGTTGTTCTGTAACGGCACCAAAAGGAAATGAGGAACTCTTTTCATCCACTCCGCCAGTAGTTTCTGTGGTCGCCAGCATCTCTACATCGTCATCAAGATGCTCCTGAAGTTGAGCCAGTTCTTCATACCGTGTCTCATCTGAAGCAACGTTCTCCTGTTCTTCCTCCTCTTCTGTCAGCACCATCATGGGTTGACTATTACACTCAACTTCCTCCTCCTGATCACTTAACTGAAACGAAAATATGATTATACATAGAGATATCGTTGCCTAACGACCGAGCAATAATTAACTACTCTCTCGCTCTTTGGTTTGCTTTGTCAGTTGGCCCTTGCAGAAAATCATGTGGAAGCCATCATTAGCGAATGGAACAACGCCACATCCGCATGAAGATGCATTTTTTTTCATCAAAATGCAAACCAAAACGAAAACGTATGTGTGTTTGTGTGTGCTGTTACTGACCTGCGCCTGCCGCTTCGATGTGCGACGAGTTGTTCGCGTCGGTGCTGATGCCACTGGTCGGCCAGATCGTGTACGGCGCCCTAAAAAGAGGCAAAATCAATAATTTGAATCCGATTAACACTAAACAGAAAACGCTTTAAGTTCGACGTGTGCATATGCGTGCATGTGTATGCGTTGTTTGCAGTGCACAATGTGGTAGGTTTTACGTATGCCGCGTGATGTTCACGTTTTTTTTTTTGCTTTTTTTTAGTCACTGCCTGATTAGTTGTTAGGCAGCAAATAACACATGAGCAATGCGACAAACTGTTCACGGGGCACTGTAATCAAAGATATGTTATGTTTTTTCATTTTATTTACCGGAATTCTCTGTTACAACGTTTTCGTCTTGTTCAGACGCCATTTTTACATTAGTGACAAAAAATGCGGTCACACCTTACACATTATTATAAAACTGTCCACAACAACAGTGTGACCGTATCAGGTTTACGGTAAAATCCATTTGCTTTATATAAGCTGAGCATATCGATTATTGCCGTCCGTGCAACCCTTAAATGCATAGGCGTCGCATCTTACAACACTGTTTGTCAAAATGGCGACTTGAGAATTCATAGCGTGACAAAAACAAAGCGCATTTCACAATATTTTTGGTGTTTTTGTGCAACATTTAAGTAATTTTTCGTGCAAAATCAACGGAAATGTATAAACTAATAGTGCTGTGACTGCTAACAATCAACCAGTGTATAAAATTTCGCAGCGCCAGCGCTAGAAATTAAAAAAAGCCGACCGCATAACCTTTACGTGTCGCAGTTGCGAATGGAGTGTAAAGGCAAAGCAAAGAGAATGAAAGAAGAGGCGCCAAGCAAAAAATTGCCGCCTAAATTGTATGGCGGCGACTTTGCGGCTAATGCAGGCACCCCCACCAAAGCGGCCCATGACGAGATACTAAGCTCCCTGCTGCGCATCAACAATTTTGATTCCATATCGAGCATCAAAGACGAATCCCTAGACATTGATCTGTCCGCCTGCGTGACAATTAGCTCGGCGAGCTTCATTAACGGCAACAGCCTTTCCTCAACGGACTTTTGGCGCGTACTCGACGAAAGTGCACAGAACAACACAGAGCTAAATCTGTCCTCAGATGTCTGCAGAGATGATTTAAGTGCTCCAAGTCCCAGTCCCACACCCAGTGCGAATCTATCGAATAGCAGCGCCAGTGACAATCACAATTCAGAGTTCAATGTTACCTTTCTGCGGCCGGAGCCGCCAAATGCGTTCACGAACTCGCCATTCAAAAAGATCACATCGACAACGACACCAGTTAAGCTTCCATCACCGGATCAGTTGCCGATGCTGCAGCCAGCACAACGCAAAGCTCGACTTCCCGCTGCGACAGCGGTGCGCTTAAAGGTGTTCAAGGAGGAGCTGTTCGATGAAAAGGAGCAGCACTCAAAAGGAGGACAGCTGTTGACCAAAGTGGAGCATTGTGAGACGGATCATCTGCCACCAGCGTTTACCATATTCCAACAACCGCAAAAACAACAACAGCAGCAGCAGCAACCGGGTCCAGCAAGTGATATGCCCCCACCGGCAGTGCCGCTGGATTACAATGCTAAACTGGAGATGGAAACACCGCCGCCGCCACTGTACAAGTGCCTGGACTGCAACGGCCTGATCCTTGACAATCAACAGCTGGTGAGCACCCACAAGGCGGCGGCGCATAGATTGCGCATCACCTACAACTGCAGTGAATGCCAGCGGGAGTTTGAGCTGCTGGCGGGTCTCAAGAAGCATCTAAAGACGCATCGCACCGAGGGACGCAAAGATACGTGGAAAAAGTGCCCTGACTGTGGCAAATGGTAAGTCTCCAAATCGAGATTTAACTCCTTATACAACTCTAATAAATTTGAATTTCAATTTGTAGCTTAAAGCTGGGCAGCATGTGGATGCACCGGAAGATACACAGCGACAACAAGAAGTATCAGTGCGATATTTGTGGCCAGAAGTTTGTGCAGAAAATTAATTTGACGCATCATGCACGCATCCACTCTTCGGAGAAGCCATACGAGTGTCCCGAATGCCAGAAACGTTTCCAGGAGCGCTCCCATCTGCAGCGCCATCAAAAGTATCATGCGCAGACGCGCTCCTATCGCTGTGAGAAGTGCGGCAAAATGTACAAAACGGAACGTTGCTTAAAGGTGCATAATTTGGTGCATCTGGAGCAGCGTCCCTTTGCGTGCAACGTGTGCGACAAGAGCTTCATTAGCAACTCGAAGCTGAAGCAGCATTCGA
Organism: Scaptomyza hsui; assembly: GCA_018152825.1. Lineage (NCBI taxonomy): Eukaryota > Metazoa > Arthropoda > Insecta > Diptera > Drosophilidae > Scaptomyza > Scaptomyza hsui. Next base: position 1,507,453 of record JAECXO010000004.1, on the reverse strand, counting down.
ATATACATACGGGCATGCGACCGTTTAAATGCAACTATTGTCCGCGCGACTTTACCAACTTTCCCAATTGGCTGAAGCATACGCGACGCCGCCACAAAGTGGACCATAAGACTGGCGAGCACCTCGAGAACATTCCCTCCTACTGCTCCAAGAAATCAACAACAACCAAGGCGCAGAAGGCAGCCGCAGCCGCGGCCGCAGCAGCAGCAGCAGCGACTGCAACCGAGCCCCAAGTCTCAGCGGCAGGAGAGGCGACGACTGCCTCTACGCCCCAAACAGCTAAGGCGGCGGCGGCGGCGTCGGCGGCCACTCCAGCTGTTAAGCAGACACGCAAAAAGAAGCAACCACAGCAGGCAACTCTTGCCGCCTTGGGCATCACTTTGCCAGCTGGCACTGCACTGCAGCAGGTGCATCCGCCGCCAACACAGTCAAGCAAGCAGTCAAATGTTGCTATCACACCACTACTGGCACCACCACCAGCAACAGCAACAACAACAGCTCCACCCAAGCAGCTGAAAGCAAAGCGAGAGCGCAAACAGCTGGCGCCAAAGCAACTGCAACAGAAGCCGCCTCCGACTTCAGTTAGCAGCACTTCTCATTCAGTTCCCGTTGCAATGCCGCAAATTAAGAAGGAGCCAATGCATACGCAAGGACCATTCCTAGACCTGCACGGTCTTAGCCTCACGTCGGCCGAGGAGCTGATCATGGAGCAGGCCCTAGAGATGGAGGAGTGCGGACTGTATGATTCTCCAGTTGGCAACACCGATATGGGCACCTCAGACAATGCCACCTCCTCGGATGCAGCAACTGCCCTGCACTTTCAAATTAAAAACGAATTACCCGATGAATTGCTACCTGACGACGATTTCTGTAAGTGTACTGCGACCCAATTTGATAATTAAATGAATACTAATTTTTCTATTTCCAATTTATCTTTTACAGTGCCTCATAAGCCCAATAGTGGCAATCGCTTAGCCTGTCCATCGCTGGAGTCTTCACCGTTCTCGTCGCCCGCATCCATGGAACTGGCAGCGGTATCCTCAGCAAGCAGCAGCACCCTATCCACAACAGCAAATGTGATTACGGGTCGCGCAGCCAACTATTATTTGCCAGCGTTTACGCTAAATGCGCAGGGCAAGCTAACCAGTTGCACCAGCACTGGAGGGATACCAGTCGGCAATGGCCTTGTCAATGGTCCGACAACAGTTTCTATGGTTAATATGCCGATGCTGGTACACTCCAATCAAATGTTGCCTTCCGTGGACACGCTGCTATTTACCACTCAGACGGGCAATCGATTCTTCTCCGGCAAGGCGGCAGCCTCGACCGCTACGACGACCCATTTGACATGATCGCACGACGGCTAAGTGCCGTCGTCCAAATCTCAACGATCTCCTGTGTCTTAATTAAGCTAGGGTTTGCGACCACTTCCGTTTTGCCAGAGAATATATATAAATATATATATAGGGCAATGATTCGGATTATCTTCAGTATAGTCCTTAATATTTTTTAAGATATGTAGTATGACGCTATATTTTTTGTTTTGATTAAGTAGGCAATAAGCTGATTTCTACTTAGAACTAAGTATTACTGTAAATACAATACCACACATACATACATTCATACACACACACACACACACAAACGATGCATTAACATATGTATATATCATACATATATATAATTATGCATAATTTTGATTTACCACCAACAATACATTTATTATTTTCACGCTTAACACCAACAACAATAAAAACAATAAAATTCGCAGAAATATAAGCAACTATTTTATTACCAACTTGGCCGGCCATAGTGCTTGTCAAACTGTTTAAGAAAAAGAAACGCTCATGACATTGGTGGTTTTGTGTTCCTGTCTGTGTTCTCTAACGAAGCTCAAACGAGGACTGATTAATTTTAGAAAATTAAATTTAATAAATTTATCAGCCTCATTTTTAAAGTTAGTTTATTCGTCTAATTTTTTTAAAACTGCCTGCAGTACGAGGCTGCCGGCTGTGACACTTAAAAAGAAAGTCTACAAAAACTTGTACCAAATATCACTCTACACAATTTCTTAGCAGGTTGCTGCATTGGCTAAGTTGCACTTATATTTAGGGACACATAAATATGGTCACCCTACTTTGTTTTTTTTTTTTTTGTCATGTGCACCATAGTTTAATAACTCTAATATATTCTCCAACTATTTATTCTCAAGATATAGACAATTTATTATATGTGTGCTTGTATTTAAAGCTACATATCTTGCGTTTAGTTATTTATTAACGAAAAGTTAATTTTAGTCTATACTACCCTCTTGTGTTACGCAGCAGCAAGCGGAATAAAGCAATAGGCAAAACGCAACAAGAAAAGCGAATACACATGTGCATACATACAAGAACGGCGCATAGTATGTATGTATGTAGGAATATGATCGGGCAAAGCGTGTGTGTCGTTATTGTCAAATTTTGTGTACCCATCGAGAGTAAGCAGTAGATAAGCAAGCAGTTTTTTCGCTAAGTGTTACTTTTCCTCAACCGTGCTGGTTTTCAGCGTTTTTCATTTTCTGTTAAAGTTACCGGCGCTTATTACATATCTATGTTAGAATTATTAATCTATGATGTTGAGCGTTAAGCTCGTTTTTGACTTTAAATCAGAACAAAAAAACCGCAAATATTCAGTATTTTCTTTAAATATATCATAAATTTTATTGAGTTCAATGAATTCTTCTTTTATTGGGATTTAAAAACCGATAGCGCCAATTTTTTATTTCGATTTTTGGGACTTTAAAAATTGGCACTTTCAAACGATTAAGAGATAGCAACAAAAATGTACGGGTCTAATATAATGAATAATAAACAAAACTGGCACCAACCCGTTTGTTTTGATTTATTATTTCTTTAAACGTCGCCCCATATTGAAAACTATGAAGAACGAATAACGATGCATTGAACAAGATGCGTACAAATTTGGTATTAAAATAAAAAAATAAAAATACTGTTTACTGAAATGCATACATTATTTACTGTCAGTTCATTTATTTTAAATAAAATCTTAAATTATCATAAAACCCGTTTATTTTTCCCAAAACAGAGGTCATCATTTCTTGAAACACAAATATTCAAATTGCTCATTAAACAGCTAGAGATAAAAATATATTCCTCAAGAAAAAGAGGCAACATTTGCCGTAAAAACCGTGTTCTTAAAACTTGCAAGAGTACAATTTGAATATTAATTTATTTCAAGGGGTTGTTGTAGTTGTTGGACCTAGACCTGGACCTATGGACCACAAATTGTGAAAACCAGTTTATTTTTTTCTGTGTGTGTTATTTTGCCTTTTGTGGACAAAAGGATGCAACGTCTATTAGAACTTTTTTGGTAATTTCAGCTGCGTTGCAGCTTCCGCACGAAGGATGGATGGATGGATGGGTCACGCACACACATTCACGAATATATTTTCCTATAGGAACATGAGCATATGAAATTCAAAACCCGTTTTTTTCCACCGTTTGTGTTAAAAAGCTGCACAGCGTCCAGCATTTAATCTGCTGCACATGCGCAGCTCGACAGAAATTAGAAAGGATTTGTTTGGTCAAATCCTTAGGCTGCCATCAAATTTGAATATATATAACCCTAAAGGGGCGGCATACAACGCATACAACGAGGCGGCATCACTGCCCAGGGGTCGTTCCTTCGGTTCGGTCCATATGTAATTTAATCGGGGGTAGCAAAAGTGTTGCATTGTAACTTTATAATTTTGGGTCAGCGTGTTGCTCTCAATTTTAAAACTGCATCCAGCATCCGTTTTTTTTTTTTTTTTTTCCATTATAACTCAACATTGTCTGAGTTTTCCGCTCTTTTATTTAAATTTTGTTTTGTTTTGCTTGTCGTTAAAATTGAGTGAAAGGTCAGTTTTCGTTTCGGTTTTTATGTGTTGGTAATTTTAAAATTGATGAATAGAAGCTTTTTGAACTTGTGGTTATTTTTTTGGGGTGGTAATAAAGCGAAATTTGCATATGGGAATATTGGGATTCAAAATCCAATTAAACGACGAAAAAGTGGGTTGAAAATAACAGATACATTGTCTTATAACATTTAAGGTGTATTAAAAAAGAATACGCAAAAATAAAATAGGCTCAAAATTGAAAAAATCTCTTACATACATAAAATAGAAATAAATATTATATATTTTCTAAAATTTCCTTTTGAAACCAACAAATCAAAAACCTAAAGCTATCTGCTAGGACTCTTCGGGGTCAAAGATTCTTTTCTACAATGCGTTTCACATTTCGTGCCATTTATTTTCTTTTTAATACTTTTCCCATATTTAGCCTGAACAGTATAGAATTTTCGATATCCTTTGGCTCATTAATCTGCATGACTATTGGCACTACGGGGCCATAAATTTCGGCTTAATGTGACATTGACCCACAAAACCAATCCAGGGGCAGAGGCCTCTGCTAAGCCGAATTCTAGTCGTCTTCGGGTGAATGCATGAATTACTATGGCAAGCTGACATAACAATAAGAAAAAGGAAACCCCAAGACGATCCTTGAACCAACCCCGCGCTGGGTCAATGAAAAATCGCTTCAGTTTTGAGGCAAAAATCTTCAAATTCGTCACAAAAAACCAAAAAGCGAAAAGTAAAAAGGAAAAATGCTTAAGGCAAGGGTTGCGAAAGGCCAAAGCAGGGCAGCAAGGAGCAGCCGTTTTTTATTGTTTACCTTTCACCTCTGTTCGTAATTTACTGTGAACCCGATCAAGGATTGAGGATTGAAGATGATGCCTATCTGTGACGTTGCTTGGGGTTGCTGTTTGTGCAAATAGCAGGACCAAGGACCTTTACCTCTTGCAATTTTATTTTGCACCCTTTGATGCCAGGTCGGTTATTTGATCGCTCGTAAATTTCTTTACGCGCACTTTTTCTGCCACTCGCTCGGAGTTTGTAATCCTTGCCGGCGATTTTCGCACTGTGGGAATTTTGAATTTTCTTTCGATTCGTATCCTTGCATCATTTGAGAAAATGCGAAAACTTTTGATCGATAGCTGTATAGGGTTTCAATGAAAAGAAATGGCTTCAAAAGGAAACTTTAAGGGAGAAATTCAAAATAAAATAGCATTTCTTTTTATAATAACTACTTTTAAAATGAAACATCTTAATTATGTTATTTATTTACACACTTTCACACCACTTTCATTTATGTTTAACGCATTGTGGCTTACAATTGACCACAATAAACTTTCCTACTTTTTTCACTTCCTTTTTTTGTCCGGAAAAGTGAAAAAATAATTTATGTAAATTTGTGTTTGTTGTTTGTTTGCGACGCGTGTCCAGAATTAACCCTTTGCAGTGACCCAAGTGACCAAACATTAGCTCTGGCACGTGCGCTTGATCAAGGACTTGTCAGTGGTCAGTTGGTCAGATGGAACACGTTTTCGAGATATGATAGAGACAGATTCAGTCGCTAACAGACTGTCAGCTCATCATAGTGCAACAACAACCCCTTTTTTTTGTACTCAATACCCATTAAAGTTGCATAAAGAGGTTGTTATGTATGTAGCAGAAATACCTTAGTATAAAATTAAGTTAGCTTGGTTCAATGCTGTGCACAGGATATCTTACAGTCAGTCACTTTTGTCTGCCCAGCACTTTTATTTGTTTTCAGTCAGTTTTTATTTTCATTTGAAATATTTGTGATTTGAAATTTTTATAAATGCTACATTTTGGCAAAAAGGATTCGCCATCATTGTGTATGTATCGAAAGGGGTAGCTGCGTCTGCCAAAGAACAGAGGACAAAGGATGCTGCTGATGCCTGATGCTGAGCGCCGTTACTTGACAGCGTGTTCAATTGTTTAGGACGCACATATAAAAAAGCGTTGCGTTTACGCAACACAACAAATTTTGCTGACCTTCCATCGTTGCGATGCCCGTAGAATTTAGAAATCGCGAGAGCAAATAAAAGACAGAGAGGGGAAAAAGGGAGAGAGAAAGGTAGTAAGTTGATTTGAAAAAGAGAAAATTTCGTGCTCTTAAATAGTTTTTGTGTTTGCCAATCCTTTTTCGTTAAAAGACCCCAACGAATTGTTAGAAGGCAAAAATAAGTAAATGACACGAAAAAACTTGAATACTTTTAATATCATGTTAAATTTGGGAATATGAGGGAAAGAAATGTTTTTGCACAATTTGATCAATACTTTATTTAAAAGCAAATAATTTTTATGATTAGAACAAGATAACATAATTAAACAATTTTGAAATGCGATTACAAGTTCATTATTGTACTTATTCAGTACAAGTAACTAATTATTGTATTGTCAGTTTATAGTTTACAAATTTGATTTTTAATTTTGGTCGAATAAGCATTCTTATCGTTTTTAATTGGTTTCTTGGTGTAAGCCAATACATTCCTATTGATCCACAGCTTTCACAGTTAAATTTATTAGGTTTACTAAAGTATTGAGATAATAAAAAAAAAGATAGTAAAAATTATCACATAGAAACAAAATACTAAAAAAGCGAAATTAAGAACTTACGCCCATTTACAGTCGTTGAACCACCAATAGCCACCTCCACGAAAGTGCGGACAAAGAAAAGAGGAATTGTCGTTAACTCGATCGCGTGTAGAGAGTAGAGCATCGCCAGCATCACTCTTTGGATTATAGTTGCCAAGATCCTTAAGCGGATATACTTCCGACTCGCTGCCCACCAGAAAATTATCGTAGTGCGCAAATCTCTCGTTTTTATCATAGCCCACCATATCGATATATAACTCATGTGGGTCTTCATTTGTCATACTATATAGTTTCTCCAGGCCGATAAAGTAGCTGTCAGTAAAGTAACCGAATCCCTCGCGATATACGTTATAATTTCTGTCAAAATTTTCTCCATTGTGTGTTCTCTGCTGTTTCAGCATCCAACCAGGACCTAAGGATAATGTGTTAACGCAGACTACTGGAAAGGGGTCAATTCCCTTTAAATGAATTAAACGTGAAGTGTCCACATTTATACTAACAATTTCTAAACAATTCTTATGGTACATCGTTAAATCATAAGTATAATGTTAAATTGGGATGGAAAATAGATGTTGTCCGATTCGCAGACCTAACCGATAAGCACACAAAATTTCACGAAAATAGGTCGAGCCATTTCGGACGAGCTCAATTACAAACACCTTGAAACGAGATTTTTATATATTAGATATGATTTCTATCAAAAAACTGATGATTAATGGAAGTGTTATTTAACTTTATACAGCTAGCGAATACCTGAATAACAGTATGTTTAAAAGATTTTATTCTTGCTAACCAAGTGTACAAATATTTTTTTTGTAGATCCCACAAATAAATAAGTAAGAATTCGATTCTCACACAGATCGCATCTACTGAGACGAAAAAAAAATACACATTATGTGCATTTCCCTTTTTGTATAATCACTTCCCACAGAGCGTGTAATAGGCAACTGCGAAATGAAAATGCATTCAATTTTCACGTTTTTCCCTGGCTTGCAATTTTTTTTTGCCAAGTCATATATGCAAGCGAAATAATTATGCAAATCAAAACTGAATCAGTAAGGCGGCGAGTCCTGAAAGGTCCTGCCTGTGGTGCTAAAAGGGTTTGTGCAACTCTTTTAAGGTTTGGCGTATTTTTGACTTGTGTCAATGTTATGCAAATTTTGATTGGTTTCCTGCTACGCGACTTCGACAAGGACTTCAACTTCGACTGCTCGTCCCTTCATTTGATTTTGATGTTTTGTTTTGTTGTTTGGCATTAACCGTGTTAAATGTTAATTTTTCTCAAGTGCCAATAGTTTGGCTAAGATGCCAGACATTTATGGGTAACTTAATTGATTTTCATTTAATATTCATGTATATCAAATTATTGGTATTTGTGTGAAGTTGATTGGAAATTTGCAAAATATTGAAGAACGGAACAGGGTTGAAAAATTTGATTAAGATTATAGGGGGGGCTCAATAAAGTAGGGATTGTAGGTGCTGAAGGACTGTCGATTAAAATAGGTTTAGAAAAAAGAAAACTTGATGCAACATATATATGAGAGCTATCAATAAATTATATAAATACTAAGCAAATAGATTAACAATATTTCCATACGTTTTTTTGGGTAAGTTTCTTCCTGGTTTTTTATTGTACGAACAAAGTTTTTAAACTGTTGCAAATCAGTCTGCTTCAGAAATGTACTTATACAAGCAACATTTGTTTCTTTAACAGTTTCTATTCCTGATTTACATTCACTATGAAGCTACGCTAAATTTCTCAAGCCAATATCGCGGAAATCTTAATATTTCAAAGATTTTCAGATAATGAAAAGGAAATGCAACCCTTTCGCAAATAACTGTGCAGGCAAATCAGCAATTTATAAATTTCCCATGCTTGTTGTTTATGCAATTTGCAATATCAAATGTCAGGAAAGTATCAAAAGAGTTCTGTTCAAGGAAAACGGATTTTGCGTAAGGTAAATGAATGCCGATGCGATTGTATTGAGAAAATTGCGAACCCTTTTGCTCAGACAGGCAGAAAACCGTAAAACACTTTTTGCATAACCTCTGCAAAAGGAAAAGTGTGCAACCCTTTGGTGCAGGATAAGGCAAGGAGAGGAGGCGACTTTCACATAAATCTCTTCGTGCAGCAGCTGACGTCATTAACACAGCATTTGTCATTGATTTCCGTTAAAGGATTTGCTGTAAAATTGCATCCTTTTTTGATGATTTTCTTTTGCCTGGAAATCTGAGACTTTTTATAGTCAGACATGGTTTCATTTTCTTGATAAATGATCGATGATGAAAGTGTCAAAAAAAGTTGTCCACGGGTTCGTATATCATGCAAGGACCTGGGTCAATTTACAAACTTAATACATTTTTGGCAGTTTTAATAAAAATCTATACTTATTATCCATCTAAGCTAAGGCAACAGCTCATAAAGTATGCCACACACAATAGTTTGACCTTTTGACCATCAAGCTGTCAACATACTTAAGGATAGAAGCAAATGCTTGCATACATAATCCCATTAATTGCATTATTAGCAGACCAAGGCGAATATATTACAAACAGCTAAATAAATTTTGTGTGAAAATGTGAGAAATAATCTAGGTAAATTTCAAGAAATAAAAAAGACCAAGAGGCTAGCAACCCTCCAACAGCTGATCAGTTGCCTTTCATCCTATTCCACGTCCACGTTCATATCATCATCATCATCAATATTTTTTAACCTAATGGACCCTGACCCTGGCCTGGCCTGGCCGGCTGCACTAAGCTGTGGCAAAAGTGTCCTTCTGCTCGACTGCTTTCGCATTGAGTCGTTTGCTATTTTTCTTTAATTTCCCGTTCAGGCGAAACTGCAAACCCCAATAATAGGGGTTGGATTCGCAAAGAATAATTTCCTAGGACTGCGCTAATGTCTTTGCGCAAGTTTTATGCCTGAATGTCCAAACAAATATTAATCAAAGTTGAGAAAAGACAATGTTCTGGGAATGCAGTATCCGATCATTGAATGTTTGCTTAGGATGCAACATTTATACTTGAATTCAATGAAAAGAGATTTCTAATTATTGTGGGTTTTATTATAAATTAAAGCTAGTTTAAGTTTCAGTCAGTTACTTTTGTGTTTTTAATCTATATTTCTTTCTATCAATCTCTATACTTTTCTCTTCGTTTGCTTTCTATCTGTAAATCACATTCCGCCTCGTTTTGACAAGAATTCAAGCATGCTGAAATCTTAAATTGTAAAAAAGAAACGTGCTTCGATCATTGATATCCTTTTGTCAAAGGATCGTTGTGTTGGCGTTGTTCGATTCATTGCGCAACTGCCAAAACTACGTTTGAGATTTTTCCACACACATAAAAAACAGAAGAAAAAATAAAATACGTATAGAAAATACCCAAAAAATAAAAGAGGAAACCAATCCTCCCTCAATTGGAAGCCAAAGCCATAACAAGATGTTTCCCGAAACGGCGCATTTGTCTAAGCATGCTGCGTAATCCTTTTTGTAAGGACACGTTTGTGTGTGTATGCCGTACGTGTGAAAGGATTGCGTTGTAAGAGAGAAGAATTTGGGACAAATGTTTCGACGTTTGCGGCAGCTCCGTATCTCCGACAAGCAAACTCAACAGACGTTCCGAAATGGCAGCTGAAGATGATCAACAATTTTTTCCTTTCAGAAAAAATGTAAGAAAAGGATGCGTTGTTGGGGCGCCGTGTTGTCCTGTTTGTTGTGACGATGTAATAAGATTATAATTTCATAATTTCCTTTCCATTTTCTGAGTTAAAGATTTTTGGCAGAGTTCAAAAAACCTTTGGCAGCTAGCTGATCGCATGCAGTGAACAGAAAATATTTGCTCAAGGGTTGCAAAAATTGCCAAACATTAAATGTCTCCAACTGCAACCCTTTAATTATACTTTCCTTTCTTTACCTGTGTCGATTGCATCTCAAATTCCTGCACAATTTAGCAACATTTTGCCCGAAAAAAGGATAAACAATTTGCAGGATACGGAAGGAAAAGTATCTTATAACACAACATGCTATCATTAATTTTAATATTGTCATTAGTTTTACGAAAAAAACCCTTAAAAAAAAAGTTTCAAAATCATTGAAACCTTAAGAAATCAATAAGAAAATCGTGAGAAAATTGTAACGATCGTAACTTGAGTCAACTTTCTTTGCCAAACTCATAAGGACAATCAATCAAATTGGACACTCGCTGAAAAGGCAAATATTTATGATAAATTATTCAGCCAAGTTCACGTTTGTTTTTCATGAAAAGCGTGAACATGTCAGTATAATTTCGACAATTTTTACAATTAATTTTCTTAGCGAAATTTGCTAAAAATCAAACAAAGATTCCAGCTGTCGTGACATAAAAAAACGGCTATTTTTTACAACCCTCTATGCCATGTGCTTAAGTATACCATTCATAAATTATGTTAATTTTTGCAACAAGAACTCGATAGCAAAAAAACACATTTAAAAAATATTTACATAATTTCGGCGCAGGCGACTTTTAAGTGAGGTGGCAGCCAACCAACCAGCATATCCTGCAACAGCCAGTGTTATGCTAATTAGGACCTGTGACGAAAATCAGAAAGAGGGTTACCTTCAATCCTACCTCATCGAACAGCGCACGCGCGACATGTGAAAATGTATGCAAATTAGCTGAAAGGACGAACAAATCGATTGGCGAGGGGCGGCAGTCATCGATTGATTTCGAATATTGAGAGCATTGGGATGGGTGAGGAATACGAGTTAAGAGAATTCAGATCTCTGCTTTGCTAAGTTCTGTTGGTTTGTCACTTGGTTGGCGAATTGCGATTGAAGTGGATTTACCAATTGTGACCATAATTGAGTGACATGGATAAGAAAAAAGCCTACATACCTAGCTCTTGATTACAGAAAAGGTTTTCCCAGCAAAATGGCAACTGAGCAACTAATGGAAATCTGCATAAAAATGCGCACAAAAGCACAAAACATAGAATGGAAACGATTTCGAGTTGGCTTTGTGCTCCATAACTGACATGTTTTATTTGAATTTTAGTGGAGTTCAAATTTGCATATAAGAGTATTCTATATTCAGTTACAAATGGAAAACTTTTGTGTATTGGCTTTTGTCTGCGTATGTGAGCATTGATTGCAACTCGTCCTTGTTGCTGCTCCTGGTATATATGTTTTTAAGTTATGGAAAGTCAATGGTTGTTATATACATATTCTACTTCATACGATAACAATCACTTTGACAACTATTATTTCAGGCTGATGTCTAACTTTTGGTCGCGGCAATTGAAATAGAGTTTATAACAGATAAGCATTACATTGGAATATGGTGAAAAGGCTAATTGGATGACATGTTTGAATTAGCTAGATTACGTTGAACAAGTTAGTAAACTGATAAGTTAGTGGTTCATTTGTCTGTGCTTATAACTGATCTAAGCAACTTTTAATTTTCACAATTTACTGCAAGAAATAAACAAAAATGTTTGCATAATGAAAGGTAGTCAAAAACACCCTTAGAAAAAAGTTTCTTGGTTTCTTGCTGTTTACAAATTTACTGTTTTGGGATGCAATTTATCCTCCTTTATGTGCTATTTTTTGACAACTTTGCAAGAAAATTGAGAGTCTTGCATAAATCTTTAAAACTGTCAATGACCACTGAAATTGGTAAATGGGGTTCTCAATATTCAAACGTTTTGTCAACAAAGATCTCTTAAATAGATGTGATATTTAAATCAAATGAAGTCATTGGCAATGACAATGCAAATCTGCGAAGTGTTGACACAAAGACGCTCGTCGATCCTCATTACCTTCTTAGGGGAAGTTGAGGGATGTTGTTGACTGACCAACGGACTGACCAACCCTATATAAGGACACGCGTCCAAGTCATTAAATCATTTAACGCTGGTCAAGACATTCAAAACCAGTTACTGGACAATCACAAGGATTTGTAGGGAAAGTGTTGGGGGATGGAGCTAATGGTCAGTACTGAAGTTCGTTAAACACGCGACTATCTGGAGGCTGGAATCATCTGATAAGCTATCGCCATTTTGTAGCTGTATGCTATCTTTTGATCTTTTACCCTTTGTGACCCAAGAGTTGTCCTGTGAAATTCTTGAGAAATGTCCGTTAATGTGAGAACATGTTTGGGTTCAAGCTTAGACTTAACAAAATGGCTGACCTCCAGGACAAGCAGAACGATGTGGAACATATTGTGTCATAGTTATACGAAATAGGATACCTCAATTGTAGACCAAAAGTAGGATATTTGAATGCACGACCGCAACAGAACGAACCCCTTTGGGCCGCCATGGTCCTGTACTGTCCTGCGAAAGCAACAACTCATTGCCCAACAATTGCCACCCCAAGGACCAAGGTACATAAAAGCAACTGTCAGTTAGCATCCTTTTATTATTTAACTCGCGATGCTGCCGCCGCGTTTTTATATTTATTCATATTGACCAGATCCTGCAATGGACCGCCATATGCCATGTTCCTACAAAGGGTTCGTCCTCTTTTTTTTTTTTTGTCTTTGCTGGAAATTTTCTTCGCGGTCTTTTCCGAAAATTAATGCGAGTAGTGTCCAAACCGGTTTTAAGGTCCGGTTTTCAGGCAAGGAAGTCGTCCTTTTTGGCTACCCTTTTAACCCTTTTGTTTGTGAGGCTGCGCAAAGGCGAATAAAATTGCAGCGTTCATTCGAAAGGCCACGGATTAGATGGGAAATCTTTTTCTCAAGTTTTTTTTTGTTTGTGTCGTGTTATGCTTCAAGGGATAATATTTAAATAGCCGTTATAGCTTACAATTGTGCAGCTGAATTTGAACACATCATCAGTCAGAGCTCTTGACCAGCTCAATTTGTCCACGCGTACTTAAGGATGACCTCTACTAACTGACCACTTAACTCCTTTTCTAAGCCAAACCTGTTTGACTGCTTGACCAATGAGGACGAATGACGCGTGCTCTTGAAGGACATAAAGGATAAACACACGCGCTGACCATTGGTCAAGCAACAATATCTACCTGGCACATCCCTCGCTGAGGATAATCTCTGTGTCGCGTGTTCCTTTTCATTATAATTGAGATCTCATTAGCAGTCACGAAAACTCCAAGGATCAGGGTCAACATAGTTGACCAAGCAAAATGCTGAAAGAATTCAAATGCTGAAATTTGCCATATATTGAAATATCATTCCTGACTTTGGTCTCAAGCTGAGCATTTTCTTTTCTTTTCCCATTTTTCGGGGGTAAAAGTTGAGATTTAGTTGAGGCAATAAATCTGCGGCCAAACGCATTCACATAACAAAGGATCTTAAAAACGGATGAAATAGGCAAAATATCTCTGCATTTAGGACAAGGCATCGGGGTCCTTAGGGTGTCCTAAGTGCATGCCTTCTTCGACGCTGAAGCGACCCTCCCGACTTGAATATTCAAACTGTTTTTGTTTACACTTTTGGCATAAATTGTGAGAAAGGACAAAAGGATGCCACAGGCAATTGACGTAATTAGAAAGATACGTTTTTAAATGTTTTGCCAGAATTTTTCTCACGCTGATGACAAAGGTGATAAAGACACAAAAATCTGTCCATTGATATGGTCCAAAAACTATCTTCTTTTAGAGTAACTTGTGTAATTGTAGAAGGAGAAGTTTTTCATCAATTAATTTCCCATTAAATCATAAAGTGAACTCCTTTGAGTAGGCTTTCAAAATATATGACAAGCCCTCCAATCCACTCAACTAAAACAATTTGCCTGGCAAATGATATTCCAATGTAATGCTAATTTCTGACATCAACTTTAAGGAATGCAAGCTCAAATTTTAAATAATAATTGTCGCTTCATGGGCAAAGCGATTGTTATCCCAAACATAACATAACCAATGACTTTCCATAAGCAACAAAAAAATATGCCAGGAGCAGTAACAAGGACGAGTAGCAATCAATGCTCACATTTGCAGACAAAAGCCAGTTCAGTGAATATAAAATTCTGAAATGCTAATTTGTAATACACTAAAGCAAAACTAAGTTCACAAAGTTGGTAACAAAAATAAAACATGTCTGAGTTCAGAACTCGGAATCGTTTCCATTCTATGCTTTGTGCTTTTGTGTTTATTTTTATGCAGATTTCCATTAGTTGCTCAGTTGCCATTTTGCCGGGAAAACCTTTTTTGTAATCAATAGCTGGGTATGTATACTACTACGTACTGCCTATTCTCTTATCCATGTCACTCAATTATGGCAACAATTGCTAAGTCTGCTTCAGTCTCAAAATCGCCAACCAAGTGACAAACCAACAGAGTAGAGCAAGTCATACTCAGTACAAATTCTATCCAATGCAGCAAACGAAATCAATCGATGGCTACAATTCGAGATTTCCCCTCGCGAATCGATTTGCTTGTCAAAGGGATTTCCGTTTTCCGTTTCCCTTCAGTTCGGTGAACTGATTTGCATAAATTTTCACATGGCGCACGTCGCAGGAACCCTCCTCCTCCGTCACAGGTCGATTAGCATAACACTGGCAGGTATTAATGCTGCCGGGTATTGATCCTGATCCTTACGCTCTCTTTCTCGCCCTTTTTCCCTCTCGCGCTTGTGCCAAAATTATGCAAATGATTTTTTTTCGCTTACCAATATTTGACAACAATAATTTATGTAAATTACACTGGCAAGGATTTTGTGCGCCTGCGCAACGGATGTTACATGTCGCGTCCTTTTTGGAGGCGACCGTTTTTTTTTCTTTCCTAAGGGTTTGCGCCTGTTTCGCATTTTTGCAACTTTTTTTTCATATGCTAATTTTTTTTTGCCCTTGCCTATGCCTATGCCTATAATATTTTTGGCATTTTAAATTGAATATTTTTGCACGATTGTAATGTAGATTTTTTTTGTTCGTTTGTAATTTTAATTTTGTGCGCCAAAAAATAGTTTATTTTTTGCATTTGAAAGGATTCGATTATTACTGAAATCGCAGCTGGCATTCTAAGATTTCTTTGAGATTCGCTTGAGTTAGGCAAATAATTTGCAAAAGGTCTGAATTTAGTTTGCCAAGATGCGGGCTCTACATTTTATGCAACTTTTGTATTTATGTAAATGTGACTTGGCGTTTTAATTGATTTTTATTTTTTTTTTGGGTTGTGTGAGAAAACACTAAAATGTCAAACAACATTTTCGCAAGGGGTTCTAGAAGTTCTATCCGATACCATTTAAAAATTATATCATATCTACTTATGTGTATACTATAGCTATTACTATATAAAAAATCTTGCATATTCTATTAACAAAAATTAGTAACGTTAAAAAAATACACCGTTGACGCAAAAATATCATATTATAATTTATTTCTAATGAACCCTAATCATTTTATTTAAAACTTCAAAAATTTAAGTACACATATTAATCAAATGGTAATCTCAGTTAGAACTTTATTCTCAAGTATACATATATACTTTCTCTTTATTCTCCTGAGACTTTCAAGTCACTTCATAAATATCTTCACTACCCCTCCTCTCTCTCTTTTTCGCATGCAATTCACAGGGGAAATTCCTTCGCACTCGTTGGTGCTCGCAATGACAGTTTTTTGTGCCCAAAACTCGAATTTCTATTGAAATTTACATGGACGCTGGCATTTTATTGGTCGGACGCAAAAAACTGGGCAAAAAACGGCAACAAACTCCCAACAAGTTTTCCGCACATTTTCCACAAAACAGGACACGAAATCTAACACAAGGGTTGTGCGCCCTTAAAAACTACCACCAAGCGTTGTTCACTATTCCATTTTTTAAGAGAGATAGCGTGTGATGAGAGAGCATAGAGCAGATCAGTTTTTTAAGAGTGTCTTTTTTATAGAGAGGGTTGTTGCTGGGACCTTTTGCGCAATATTTGCTATATTAGCTGGTCGTAGCGGAAGAGTTGAAACAGTTTGAGCTACGCAGCCGAACTTCGAGGATCGCCGTCTTAAAGAAATCTGAGCTCGTGATCTGTGTCTGTATCGAAAGCGTGTGATGTGAAAATTGTGAAAAATCTTGCGAAACCAAGAAAAGACATTTTTTATGAATTTTCGATAAAATTGATTTTGTGCTGTATTTAAATTGATATAAAAAGTGATCGCAAAATGTTCAACCAAATGGAATTTGTAATGCAGCTTTATATGATGAGTCTGATGCAGCAGCAGCAACAACAACACCAGCAGCAACAACAACCGCAGCAGCAGCAGCAGCAACTGCAGCAACAACAAATTCAACAACATACACTACAACAACAACAGCAGTTGTTAGGCTTTGCCTTCACACCCAAGGAGGAGATCAGCAGCAGTAGCAGCAGCAACGTCAACACTTCCTTGCAACAGCAGCAGCAGCAGCATCAGCAACAACAATACAATACAAGAACGCAAAAACGAACAAATTCGCAAAACACCAACTGTAGTAGTAGCCGTAGTTGTAGTCCCAATAGTAATTTGAACACTTTATCATCACAACAACAACAACAACAATATGAACAAAATGCTACAACATTAACAACACCAATAACACCAACAACACCTAACAATACAAACTTTGCCTATCAGTTGCCACAAATGTTGCTGACACAGTACATGTTGCAACAACAACAGCAGCAACATTTGCTGACAGCTTCTACTTCAAATCAGCTACTAACACCTAACACGCCCAGCTCCACACAACAAACAGTGTTTGAATCAAGTGAGCAATTTACTACAAATAACTTTTTGCAATCCTCCACAGTGACATCAACGCCCAACGAGCAAGCAGCAGCAGCAGCAACATCTGCAGCAGCAGCAGCAACAGCAACTTCGGCAGTCACATTCAAATATGAGCAGGATTTCAATGAAGAGGATGATCAGCCACTGTCCAGTTTGAACAGTTGCAGCTCCTCCAATACCACCCAGAAGATGCTGCAGTTGTCGGGCGTACAAGAGCTAGAGTGCACGAGCAATAACGATACAAATGACTCGCCCAGCATGGTAAGTTCTTTATAACTTATTGCAACTATAACGCTAACTTATCATCCAAAAAATCCTTATAGCATTTATCAGACCTAATACTTAATACTTTGACTTAAACGATTTTTACTACTATTTCAAAAATTGCGACCACGTGACTGAAACTAGTACTAATTTTGTGCTAGCTTACAAAACCACTGCTTTTCTAACCCTACTAATTGGTCTTTTACTACTTTTCCAACAATAGCTTCTTTAGTTTTTTTACTACTGTTTGCTGAGCTGTAATTTTTTTTTCATTTCTAAAGAACTTTATGGTTTTTTTTGTGTGTTTATTCGAAACTCCCACGCTGTTTGTAATTTGAGCATAAAAAAGCTTTTCAGTCGTGCGCTTTGCTTGAAAATAAAATATAAAAAATCACAGATGCAACTTTGTCACAAAGCTGCTGGCTTAGTGTAAACAACAACAACTTAATTCTAAGGAAATTAATGCAGCTGTGGGTTCCCCAAGTGGCACCAAGCAGTCTGGCTCTCAAAATAAAAATGCAGTTTAATTTTCTTTTCTTTTTGATTGTCGTTGCAGTACACGCCCGTCAAACAGCAAGCGGATTCTTCATATAATGTCGTCACCTCCATCGATAATGAGGCGACAACATTTATCACTCCCCGGGGAGCACAGGGCAACAGTTCATTGCTGACGCCACCTTCCTCCAGTGATCAGAGCAAGGCAAGCATAGTCAGTTTGACGACAGCCAGTAGCCTGGATGCCTTTCTGCAGAACGAGGAGAATCTGAAGAATCTGCGCAAGGTGTCCTCGTATCTGGAGTGCGAGAATCCGCTCTGTCGCCAGGAGACGTTGCGTGAACATTTCCATTGCTACGATGAGCCCTGCCAGGGTAAGATTCTGAGCAAAAAGGATGACATCATCCGGCACCTCAAGTGGCACAAGAAGCGCAAGGAGAGTCTTAAGCTAGCCTTTGCTCGTTTCTCCTCCTCGGACGATTGTGCGCCCGAGTATGGTGAGGGTTGTGTCTACAACTGGAAACAGACGCACTATCATTGTGTCTATGAGCACTGTCCCAAGGTCTATGTGAGCACCAGTGATGTCCAGATGCATGCCAACTTTCATCGCAAGGACTCGGAGATTGTGAATGAGGGTTTCAGGCGTTTTCGCGCTCACGAGAATTGTCGGATTGAGGATTGTCCCTTCTATGGCAAGAAGACATCGCATTATCATTGTTGTCGCGAGGGTTGTAATCACACTTTCAAGAACAAGGCGGATATGGGTACGTTAAAAATATCAAATTTATGATAAATCGTATTCTTATCGTACATTTTTCGCTTTCAGACAAGCACAAGACTTATCACTTGAAGGACTTTCAGCTGACTCAGGATGGCTTCAAGAAGATCCTCAAAACGGAGCAATGTCCCTTTGAGTCCTGCAAGTTCTCCACAGTGTGCAATCACATCCATTGCGTCCGCGAGAATTGCAACTACATCCTGCACTCGAGCAGTCAAATGATAAGTCACAAGCGCAAACATGATCGCCAGGATGGTGAGCAGGCTTATCAACAGTTCAAGGGCAAACAGGAGGCTGCGGAGGATGCAAGTTCATCGGATGCAACACCTCAGCCAACTAATGGCAACAGCTCAAGCTCAAACTCCACATACAACACACCGCTCTCCTCGCTCTCCGCAGAGCATTTTCTGGCTCGCAAGCGAGGTCGTCCGCCCAAGAAGATTGTAAGTTAACTTTCATCACATATCCTATAAAAACTTTACTTACTGTTTTTCTAATTTCAGCAACTACCTGCGAACACACAAGAGTCAGAGTCGAAACGTCTTAAACTGGAGAACACAGACAGCAATCCAGAAACGCCAGCTCAGTTCCCGCCCCAACAGCAACAAGTACAACCTAACAACAATGCAATCTTGCCCATCTTTACGGCTGCGCCCAACTTTCAACAGACGCATCTTATGGCACTCTTCCAGTTGCAGAACCCCCTCTTCTATCAGAATTTGTATCCCGGTGCCGCAGCTGCCAATATGTTGGCCGTGCCACAGAATGCATCCATCTTTGGCAATTTGGCAGCTTTTAGTGCGGCGGCTGCTGCGGCAGCTGCGGGTGGTATGCAACAGCCAAAGACCGAATTTGGCATTAAGCCTGAGTTCAAAGAGTAAATGGGAACAAGCTACACAGAGAGAAAAACTATGGTTGTACTTAAAGCAACTTAAATCCAAGTAGCATAAAAAAAAACTTAAGCAATTTACATTGTCAAAATATCTCATTATTAGAATTTTTAAATCTGCGATTGAAAAACATTTTTAAGTACAATATACTTACGTTTTTCTCTCTGTGTAGTGTATTAAAGTTGTAAAAATGTACTGATGTAGGTATACGTAGCTTATGTATATAGATATAGTTTAAGTTTTATAGTAGACCGACTGATTTGGACGTTTTGTTTGACAGTGACCAGGGCATCAGGCTCTAAGCAGATTTTACAGGTTTTTCACCGGGTTATAATGTTGATGCATGGTCAGGACGTTCCTTTGCCTTTATTGCCGCCCCATACAAAAGCGAACTCGGCCATATTTTGGTGACATAAAAGTCTTGAACAAAATGTAGCTGAATTCGCTTTTGTGAACACACGATTTTATTTCAGCTTTCAGTTAAAAAAAAAATAAAAACTAATTTTAGTTCAACTAACAACTGTGATGTCTTGATTTGCTTTGATTTTTATCAATTTTACAATAAAAATCCAACTTAATATGTTCATAATTTATATAAGATCGACTTGAGGAGCGTTTTAGTTTAAAACCAAATAAATAAACAATTGCTTTGTGATATGTTAATGAAAATTTAATTTGTTTTAAATATATATATTGTAGGTGAAATACAAACAAAAAATATTTTATTTCTAAATCCAAAAACTTGTGTTTTAATTGGTATTTTTACTCAAACAGAAAAAAAAACAATAGAAACCGTTACAACTACTCTTCTACATCCCTTTGAAGGTAACTGAGATCAAGGCCCATTAAAAGCACAAGCTCAAGTACGCAGTCTCAATCTTTTACTTTACTGTGCTACACGGTCTAACATATTGCCACTGACTATAAACAGACACGTAAAAAAATGTTCAACTTAATGAACGTGGTGATATAAATTACTGACGCCATAAAATAAACAAACAGATAGATTCAATATTTAACTGGAGTTCGTACATAGAACAACGCAAGAGGACTGCCTTTGTTTGCCGGTAAAAACAATACAAATACCAGCATGTTGGAGTTGTAAGTGGAGAGATCTTTCAACAAAGATCACACACTTGCTGCATCTTAGTTCTCTTTGGTGTTCTCTCTCTGAGTTACTCTTCCTCAAGAGCAACACAGAAAGCTGTGTTTGGAGAATTATTTTTAAACTCTCTTATAACAAGTGTCTTGTTGCAGGAAAAACTTTATTTAGTACTGCGTCAGCCATTGCATGGATAAGATCGGCTTGGAGTTTTTGGGTTAAAGAAAGTGAAATATTTTTTGCGATCTTTTTTGATGATTGCAAGTTAAAGATATAAGAAAAAGATTAAGGACTTAAGAATAATTATTTGGTAAGTGAAAAAAATAAAATAACTAATCTTTTAATTATTGCTTACACTTTGAACACTTTCCTAAATTTAACAACCTCTTTTGCTTTTAAAATTAATTATTATTTTCGTCAGAAAATTTAGGGCTAGACTAGAATACTATTCTTTATGTAAACAAATATATGGCAGGCAAATATAAAAACCATTAGGCTGTCTGAAGAATGACTAAGAAAAATCACAACAAAATAAGTTAACCGGTTTGTGCGAGCTACAGGAACAAGGTCGTCGGACGCTGTTGTTGATGCACCATAAATGTGGCAATAAAGAAAGATGCCGAAGACTCCAAGTCTTCAGATTGCTGCAGAAAATCAAGTAGCAGGTTCAGAGTTCAGACACAACATGCAAGCCAATACGATATTTTAATGAAATTATTGATAGTTCAATTGAAAGAGGTAATCAATTTTCATGCCATTTCTTGAAGCAAGATCAAAGTGCCTATAATAACTGATATTGTATTGAGGAGTTGTTGCTGCATTGACTAAGAAAGATAAAATACAAAATACCTCTTGACACAATTCCCGCATCATTAGTAGACAACCCATTGTTAAATGACATACTTATACTAAGTGTCATCCCCTTTTGACTTCTCAAGACCTGTTGTTTCTGGCATCTCATTCTAATTTACGATCTGCAAACCACAAACCTATCAAGTTAATCAACTTGTAATAATTGACCTGAATACTTCTGTGCTTCTAAGCATTCTAGATAAACAAATATTTAACAGATATTAATAGCAAAGCTATAAAGTACATAAAGACAGGGTATTAAATACTTCTGAAGGATAAATTGGGTCTTGGGAAGCCGGTTTTTTCGGGTAAAATTGCGGTTGGTTATTACAAGTTTGTATTAAATTCCATAGCTAAGAATTGCCTTGCCAATAAAGATTTGGGTGCATGGCTTTCTCGCTGGGGGCATGGGGCCGAAACTGATGTTGCAATTGTAATGTTGTTGCAGCTTGCATGTTGCATCGCGCTGTTTGCTTTAATGTATGTACATATTTATAAAGACGCAGCACACGCATAGAGCTCAGTGAAATTTACTGTTAGAATAAACAAGTTTTATGACCTGTAAGTCATATTTTAAGTGAATTCAATGCGCGGTAGTCTTTAAAAGAGCAAACTAGTAGCTCATACTTGTTAGTGACCAGTAGTAATGCTTGGTTAACGCTTTTAATTGGAAGTGACATGGAAGAATGAAGCGCTATGGAAATTCACTCAATACATATTTTTTAATTTTTTGTGTTCCTATAATTTTTTCTTAGACAGAAGATGAGTTACGAATACCTTCTGATAGTATATTTAATACTATATACGACACAGCTGCAAGTTTATGCTTTAAATAAGAGAGAGGAAACAAACGAAACTGCAATTCCAACGGAAACAGAAGACCCCTTTGCTTTAAAGACAGTTTTTAAAGATGCGATTTGTGATCCTGATTTTATTGGTTTCGAAATTGTAACTGGGTAAGTAAACAAAACATAAGAAGAAGATTTAAATAATTTATCCTCCGTTTTATAGCTATGTATTTTCCGCACCCGACCGACTCTTGGAATCCCTTCCTGGCACTTTAATGCTGACTGATTGCCTGAACACTTGCCAAAAGAATAAAACCTGTCAGTCCATAAACTATGAGACAGGTCTCTGTGTGCTATTTTCAGCGCATGCCGATCAACTGCCAGGTTATTTTTAATTAAATTACTGATTTTCTCACATTACAAATTTAATGCTGATTGAAAAATTAAATTTTATCTTTTTTACAGGTGCTTTGACGAAATCACAATTTCCGGTGTTCACAATCTATGCGCAAAAATCTTGCTTGTCCACAAGGTCGTGCAGACGGGCCTGGTACGTTGATCGCGTTCAAAATTATAGATTGATGTCGGAAGTTAAACGCAGTTTAACGGTATCTTCACGACGCGAATGTTCGGAGCTTTGCTTAAGCGAAAAGGAATTTACATGCAGGTAATACAAGTGATAAGCAACGTTAAAGAGAAAATTAAGTAAGCTATCTTACAGATCAGCTAACTATAAGCAAAAATCTGGTGTCTGTGATCTTAGTGATATGGATAGATCGACTTTAGTTGGAACTCATGCCTTTCAAGCTTTCAAGGGTGTTGACTATCTTGAAAATCATTGCATTGAAGAGTCGAATAAGCTATGTGAATTTAAGCGATTGCCTGGACGCATATTGAAGACAGTTGATTCAGTGCATCAGGATGTGAGCAGCATGGATGAGTGCCGTGAACTGTGCCTTAATTCACCATACAGGTAGGAAAATATAGATTACTAAAGATAAGCCTTGTTGGATAACACTCTACTCAAAACAGATGCCACACATATGACTTTAACGATACGGGTGAAATGGTCTGTCGTCTCTCACATCATAGTCGGGCAACGTTGTCCGATATTGAGGAACCCTACTTAGAAGTGCCCGAAGCATCCACATATGAGCTAGCATCCTGTTATAATGTGACCATTGAGTGTGCGGAAGGCGATATGTTAGCTAGAATACGTACCTCAAGGCTGTTTAGTGGAAAGGTTTATGCCAAAGGATCCCCAAGATCCTGTGCAACAGATGTGAGCAGTGCTTTGGACTTTGAGTTGCGCATGAACTACAATGACCTGGAGTGCAATGTTCGTCAGAACCAAATGGGTCGCTATGTCAATGACATTGTTATACAGCATCATGATAAGATTGTTACTTCATCCGATTTGGGTCTGGCGTTAGCTTGTCAATACGATTTAACCAACAGCTCTGTTAGTAATGCCATCAACTTGGATGTGCGTGCTGAACTTGAGCCAACTCTGGCAGAGGAAGTCATTGTGGATTCTCCAAGTGTTGTCTTGGGTATTACTGCACGTTATGGAATCGATATGATGCGTTCTGCGGAAGTCGGGGATCCATTGACATTGAAGTTTCAAATCATGGATGAGCAAAGTCCTTACGAGATATTCGTTAGAGAACTGATTGCTATGGATGGTGTTGACAATTCGGAGATTACTTTGATTGATTCGAATGGATGTCCCACAGATCACTTTATCATGGGTCCCATATCTAAAAGTGAATCCTCGAGCAAGACTTTACTTGCCAATTTCGAAGCGTTCAAGTTTCCTACAAGTGATGTTGTACAGTTCCGGGCCTTGGTAACACCCTGTATGCCCAGCTGTGAACCGGTTCAATGTGATCAGGAAGATTCCAGTGGAGAGTATCGATCAATGCTTTCATATGGCAGAAAGCGTAGATCGTTAAACGAGCTACACACACTAGATAAAATGCTTATAGTACAATCAATTCAAATAACTGATAAATTTGGCTTTGATAACCAGCAAATTGGCAAATACTTAAAGGCTAATATAACTACATTCTTGGCTGCTGATGCGGAACATGGCTATTGTTTGAATGGCATTGGTAAGTAATTCATATTTCTAAACAAGAAAAAAAAGCATTATTATACATTGCTGCTTCAAGCAGCGTAGCTCCAATACAAATTATGTCATATATTATTAGATTTTATCATGATAATGATTTTCTTTTAACACTCTTCTTCCTTGTAATTTTCTTCACAGGCCTCATCGCTGGCGCCACAGTTGTCTTACTTACTCAATTAGTTATAATTGGCATCTGGACTCTGTGCTACCAGCGAAGGACAAGGTTCCAGTTGTATCAGCACTCATATTAGTCTCTATTAGTATGTCCCTTTAAACAAACAGGTTGCTAAGGTGTTCGCAATTTTTGTCTTGTCTAGTCAGTGTTTGATTTGAAGATAAAATAAAGTATTATTTTAAATTATATATTTATTAAACTATGCATACTAAACATTACATTTACACTTATAAAGATAGTTCAACTTATGTATTGAATTTTCTTTGTGACTGCAAAAAGTTATTTTAAACTAATAAATATATGTTGCTGAAATTACAATATGCCTTTTTTAATCACGATTTGTAAACACAACTCTTAGTTGAGCCTCCCATTTACAGACTTGAAGTTAAACTCAATGACATTTCTAAGCCTATCTCACTAAAAAACTCTACTATCTAGTTATGCTTCTTTCATAAAATCGCTGGGAGAAATGACTTGCATGCAAGGTTGTTTGTTAGGCATAGTACTTTATTGTTGTATGCAGGTTTGCGTTAATAGCGTTTTAATTAAGTAATAGGTCAGCAAGTTTATCTCATTCTTTATGTTAGCATTCTATCATTGTGTTCCATTTATGAGTAACACAGGGAATCAGTTGAAAAAGATCACCTATTTCCCAAAGCTTGCAGATTGAATATGAATATGAATGCGATATGAATGTTAGGTACACTTGTTCTATGCACAAGATAAGAATAAGAATGAGAATAACTTAAGCTAACACAGCTATACTAACTATGCGGGAAAAACATTTCATTTTATGGCGCTTGCATGTTGTGCCTAATTAAAACTTTTCCTAATTTTGTAGTTAAAGAGAGACTTTGACGACAACAACAACGACGACGACGACGATAAAGACGATGACGACAAGCTCTTATCATTAATTGCACCAAAGTGTTTAAAGTCAGTGAGGAATTCATGATGTCGCCTGTTGTGGTTGTCTTTGTCCATTGTAAGTGAATTAATTGAGATGAATGCACCTAACTGTGTGAATGCGGGGACGCGGAGAAGCGGGAAGTGTGGAGGAGGTGTGGCGCAATGACGTCCAACGACTAGGCAGCCGTTACCTTCTACTACTTCTGATTCCTCAGTCTCTTCCTCCAGCCACCTTCGTCCAGTGTTCGTTTGGTCTTCGAGCAGATAAAGATACAAATCTGCACGAAGCCTGTTTCCTGTTGCACTGGGGTGCATTAATTTGCATGATGCACACAATCGGCTACAGCAGTTCGTGCTTCAAGCAGGTGCATACTTGGATAATAGCAAGAAGCGTCGCAATGAGTGTAGAACCGTCCAACCCACATATAAAAGTGAATCGTTTCTCCTTGGTTGCATCATCTTGTCGCCAATAATGATGCTGCACAGACTGTACTGTGTATAGTTTTTCCTTTATTTTTTTTTGCGGTTTTACGATTTTCTTTTTTTTTTTTTTTTTTTTGGGTACCTTGAAGTGGGCGTCCGCGTTCCAGGAAGCTCTTCAATTTTCTTTTACAGTTTGCTCTTGCGTGCTTCGTTATTTTCTAAATGTACAATAAATAGTTATAAATTACAATGAAAATCGTTGTGGCAATGTCCAATTACATACCTTTGACTAATTGGCAACGGCTGAGCTTGGCGTAATGGCCAAAAAGATTTTCATAATTTACAGAGCCAGCTGACTTATGTAGGTAGTGGACACAAACATAATTATCTAACGATGTGTAATTGAAATCAGAGCTTTAAAAAAGATTATTAAGGTCAATAAAGACTTCCACACCAATTTTGAGACGTTTGGCGATTGAATTCTAAAATCGTTAGAACACGATTCCTCCTCTTCCAATTATAGACACACAATGTAAGAGACTTATACGTCTAGTTTGGTGGCAAGAACAGCTGCTGCTTAAAGCTTGCAGCTAAGCTAGCATGTTTATCTGTTTTCGCTTAAAATGAAACCGGATATAATTAGTGGTGGAGCATGATAGGCCTGTAGGCAACTGATCTTAGAGATTGACCGAAGCGTCTCCGCAATGGCAGCTGTCGTGAGAGTATGTGTAGATTTTTCAATAAAAGTGCTGCACGAATGTTTTTTGTCCCTGTCGAAAGACCATGCGTTAAGAGCAATTAGAATTCTGCACTTCGGTGTACTCACACGAAAAACAAGTTTCGTGTTGAAACAAAATTACATTTTTCTTCTATCTTAGGTAGAACACAGTTCAAACTATAATTATGTTTATGGTTTATATATTTTTGTATGTACAATGTTTTAAAAATATTTGTTGCAATTTGAAACTTTTACATTTGATTTCTAATACAATTACAAAAAGTTTATACATAATACATATTAAATAAATATTGTATTGAAAAAGAAAGCACACAGATAGATCTAAATTCGTTCAAACCTAATTACAAAAACATAATCAAAAAACTAAAATATATAACTGATATACATAAAAATGATTAAACTTTATAAGAATTTTCGTACAAAATGTGCGTTAAAAAGTAAAAACGTTGCCGTCGACATCTACCGACTGCTTGATACTCTGTGTTTTAAGTTTAGGTTAACATAAAATAAGAAAAATCTTTTGATTTAGGGGCTTGTGACTCAAAAACTGTGATGTAGTTACAAATATTGTGATGTTGTTTTTTTTTTCGAGAATTCCAAGCCGTCAAAAATATTAAAAGAAACATATCAAAGTTTCTTACAAATGTCTTTTATGCAGACGGACGGATACACATAATTATTTTTTTTCCACACTTGGAAACAGAGTATATAAAAAAGAAGGCCACTTATAAATGTGAACATATAATTAACTGGTTCTAGACATTACATATTTATATAACATCAAGGTAGTAGTACATATTATAATTTCCAATGACACGCGGCAGGCTTTAAATTGCAACTTTAGCTTCCTTATTCCTTAGTAGCTGTACTTAGTTAAGAGACATCAGGAACTAAGTATGTGCCC
Source organism: Scaptomyza hsui (assembly GCA_018152825.1). NCBI lineage: Eukaryota > Metazoa > Arthropoda > Insecta > Diptera > Drosophilidae > Scaptomyza > Scaptomyza hsui. The sequence goes on along the minus strand of JAECXO010000004.1, from coordinate 1,479,796 downwards.
GATAAAATTGCATACTTATAATTATCCATATCGGGCTATGAATCTGAGTAAATGATGCATCTTTTACTCTTTCCAACCGATGCCAGAGAATTACTGTTTGGACTCCAACTGACGGCATTGACGGCGGTGCTGTGAAATAAACCCAAACCAGAACTAGTTGCGTTAGGGTTTTCAACAAAGCAAGGAAAAAAAATGTGCAAATAGCTTAATACGTGTGCGGACATATGTATATAATTATGATCGCATGGATTGATTGTACATATTTAAAAACCAACTACACACCTGTGCCCCTTAAGCGTCGTCTCAAGAAATCCGTTCACATTCCATATATATATTGTCCCATCCGCCGATCCACAAGCGATCTTTGTTGCCACCGAATTGAACGTTGCACGCGCAAAATCACAACTAACTTTAAAGTGTTCATTTCTGTAGAAGAAAATAACAAATTTAGTAATGCTTTTTTAAGTATCACAATGCAAACTTACGAAAATGTGTATATAACTTGATTCTTTCGTAAGTCTAATAGTTTTATTGTATCATCTCGTACGGAACATATCAAGTAATTGCAATCTGTTGAAAGAAGAGATCAAATGAATATAAATTATTTGAAATTTTATATTAAATACTCACCCTTTGATAAATCCAGTGAGGTAATTTTGGCAGGCATTAGAACATCATCGGCTTGTTTCTCTGTTCGTATATCCCAGAAGCGTATTTTCTTATCATAATGGCCACTTATTATTGTCGAACCCAAACTGTCCGTTGTGCATAAATCATTGCAACTGGAACCAGCGAATTTTGTTTCTATGCATGCAATGCTGCGTAAATCCCAAATCTTCAAAGTGCGGTCGTGACTTCCGGTAACAACTTTAATTGGCTCTTGGACATATTTGGCGGCCATCACCTTGCCACTGTGACCCGTCAATGTGTGCTGCAACAAACCAAGAGTAGAACAGTTGAAAAACAAAATACATATACAATAAAGTGCGAAGAACCAAAAGTCAAAGTGGTATAAAATTACTAAAAACTATTTTTAATATTTGAGAGCCTACCAATAAAGTGTTAAAAAAATATTGTCAAAGTTTTAGCTCAAGGTCATTCACTCGACAGTTTGATAGCACACTTTTTTTCTCTGAGTAGATTTTTATATGCAACCGAAAGTTATAAACATTTCACTATAGACACTAAAAACTTGGAAGCTGTGCGTTGCTCATCCCAACTAACTCAAGTAAGTTCTTCCAAGAAGCACATGTAATTAAAGTTGTAAACACATTTAATTATGGCGCCTAGGAACGCTTTGAAAAATTTTTTTTCAACATATTATTGAATTAAGTTCTGTTTAGCAGAGTGTTGCTCTCCAACAAACTAGGTAGAGTGGGGGTTAAAAGGCTGTTAAGTGCCAACACTTTAGTGTACTGTTTTAAAGTTACGGTTAGGTAGAAGTTATTGACATTAAGAACGCAGCTGCCACTGTCAGAAAACGTTTTCCTCCTTTCCGGAGATTTAATAGTAATCACGTGTAAAGAAAAAACGGAAAAGTAAAATAAATTTATGGCAATAAACAAGAACCTACACTTCACTAGATTTTATTGAAGCAATTTGTCTTCCTGCTACAAAAAGTATATATGCATATTCACAACTTTATTATGCCTTTTCACACATTTTTTCAAAAGTACAAGGCAAGAGAACATAATTCTTTCAAACGAATTTGTGTACATAAACAATCCTGTCGAATAAAAAGATGCTTTATGAGGGTATTGGTAACCAGAAGAGCCTGTTTATGTCCCTGACCAAGTTTTTCAATAGCCAAGGCAATAGCAAGTGATGCAAAGCACCTACTCTTTAGCCAGATATTAAAAAGAGCATCAAAGGGGAGTACATATTCATAAACCCGGCAACTGAAGCTGAACGGTCAATGCACGCTCTGTAGACTTGGAGCATAACTTGCACTTGACAACAGGTTTCGTCCATTTGGTTTCTCTTGTCTCGCTCTCTTTATGTGGAGAGTTGGAAGAATAGCACTTTCATCGCTGACGTATTGCTAGAATTAAAGCATGACTCTCTTACGCATCCACACTCAAGCTGAGATACATGCCAGGTTCTTAAATCTTCAATGGAATGTCAAAGTTGCATGCAGTAATGAAAGGCTTCTTATGAAGCATATAAGAACATAACATTGGTCAAATGAGTTTAGTTCTGCGGCAACCTTGCACTAATCAAGTACGTGCCTCTACCACCTCTTAGGAGTTGGAGCAGTAGACGTAGGTAGCTAAGTGAATAAAAAAAAAGAAGAAAATTCAGCGCCTAAGTCAAGCCAAACTTTTGAAATAAAGACTGTTTTAAGTGTGATTGTTTTGGTGTCGGTGAAGCATTAACTTAATATATTTTGCGTTGGTGTCATTGAAGCATGAGCAAAATTTTAAATAATGAAATTTAAGTTTAAGTGTGTCGAGAAAAAATGATTTACCGTCGGAAACTGTGTTCCCCTTATAAACAAACTGTGATTTTTATTTTCTTTGATGTCTTAGTAAAAAGTAATTTTTGAGGTGCTTTAAATATTTTGTGTTTGTGGTGTCAGCTTGTATTATAATTAATAAAAAATAAAAATAAAAATACACTTCTGCAAGGGTATAAAAATATTGTGTTTAAAGATCCTTATGAAAATTTACATCTTTGTTATGTGCTATAAACTGGGTAAGGTTGTAGAAGTTTTTTTTATTAAAGGAAAATTCAAAAGTTTAGCTTCCGTGAAAGAATTTTAGGAGATTGTGCCCAAAAATAGTATTTTTTTAAACTTATACTTAATAAAAAGGTTTTTTAAAACTTTTAACAAACTTTTTGGATCAATACTCGGAGGTTATAAAAATCATAAATTTTTTTCTAAGTTCATCTTGTAGTAAAAACCTTGTTTTATACATTCGATAAAGTGATTTAAGGACAATCTCAAACTAAGTACAAAGTATCCTTTAGTCAATCATTCTCGACTTGAACACTTTTACTTGTTTGCTCAACAATTGCCTTAAGCGCATATGCATTATGTTTAATGCATATATTTAGTAAATATAAAGACAACAAACTTAATTTTTATTCAGGAAATAGGTCGATCTAACAGAAACGTAATTTTAGGCAATTAAATAACCTGCTGAAATGTTTTGGCATTGCACTTGGGGTAAGAGAAGAAAAAAGCGTTTGAGCGATGTTAGATGTTGTCATTACTTCCAATAGCAATAATTTAGCCAAGAGCTAGGCAAGAACTGCAAGCACGTTTATGTGCATAGTAGTATGTATGTAGAGATGAATGTTGTATGAAGTTGCGGGAATCGCGGTATGATGATAAGACGGCAGCTTGAGTCAATGTGCTCATTTCAATGGCCGTGGACAGCGGGACCGTCTCAAGATGTGCGCAAAAAGAACCGTTTAAATGTCAATCCAGAAATACCAGTTAGAAAAGGCGGTGCAGCAGATACAGAACAGATACACATGCACGTAGACATAGTCGTAGATACTAGGAAGAAATCGTACTTACATGTTTAGTCACCATGCGCACAATGTGTAGCACCAAATACTACTACTTACTGCTGCAACTACTCAGTTGCAGTTGCCCAAGCCAAACAACATTATTTAGGCCAAGTCAAATGCAGGTTCTTTTCCTAAGCTGTATGTCATATTTTTGCCATTTGATTTGATTCCAGTTGTCCAGAGATGTTTGCATAGTTGGGGTAGGACATTTTCAATTACAGGTAATTGAAGTTCGATAAATATCGATTAGCAGACTAAGTGAAATCGATTTACAACTCAATTTAAAAATCAATTGAGCAAATTTGATGTTAGAATCACGTTTAGTATATAAAAATCTAAATTTCTTTGACCTTCCATACCCCGGAAAATTGTTTAACGTTTTGACCATAAACACAAATTGCCCAAGAATTAGTTTTATAAAGTGTGGACCAGTGTGAAAGAAGTAGTAGCAATTCATACACGTTTGTAATAATGACGGTAATGTCGACACTGAACAGGTGTTTTTACTTACAAATCACCCAGAGATTTATTCTTGAGCGCCGCTTGTTGTTGCATGACTACCAAAAGGTGCTTTGTGGTGCCTCAGAATGGCAATTATAGTCAACTTTGATCAATTTGCCTTCTTCCTTGCCCATTTGCAACACGATATGGCAATTTAATTTAATTAATTTTTGCTGCTTGTTGTACGATCATCAAGCAACAAAAAAGCGTATGAGCCTTTTTTTCCCCCCTCTTTTATAACGCCCAATTATGACAATTTTCTTTGGTGTGTGTTTTTCATGTAGGACTTGTGTATTTGGAGAACTGTTTATCTGATCTAATCTCCGTATTAGGTAGCTGGAGGCGGAAATCTGTCGTTGTTCCCATTTCGTGCCAAAGATTTGAGCTTTGTTTATTACTGTTCTTTGCCCCTCGCTAGAAAGTGGGTTATATTGTAAAACGTTGGCTTACCTTCATATGGTATTTGTGGCTGATTTACATAGGGTCATGTGTAAACAGGTAAATGCAAATCAAAATGCTAATCTCTCCCACGATATATAGTACTACATTCAATGCAGTGAGAACCAAAATCAGCTAACATATTAACATACTCAGCTTTCCTCTTAAGTTATTTGCGTGTCTGATGTTAGAAGCATTCAAATTGATGATAGTTTCTAATCTCGATTAAGGTTGACTTACTTTCATTATATATATTCAATACAAGCCCTAAGTGCATTAGTTTTGTTTTCGGCTCTCACATAACTATTTAATAAAATCAGGTAATCTCAAGTTGTGGCGTACGACGAAAACTGTCAATCAACAGATGTCACTTGTCAATGTTGCATTTAAGATGTTTGCCTCATTCCAAAGATGCCAACAGACACAGAGAGTTCAACAAAGCTTCGTTAGTTGTTTGTGTTCTCGTTGGGCTTTTGTTTGTTAGTTAGACAGGGTTCTGGACTTACGGCAATATAAAAAGAATATTCAATGCGTAAACATCGTTAAAGAAAAGAGGAGAATTTATAATCACCTTATTTTTCCAAGATCTTATGCCCAGAAGGATCATATACTATACATAATAAAGACATAAATAAAATGTGCCCACATAAAATGCAAGACGATGATCAAGTTAGCACTAAAGATAATCTAAGTTGCACATAAAGATAATCATCTTTCACTAGTACATCTTCACATCAGTTTTTTATTTGGATTTTTCATGTAACGTAACGCAAAGAAAAAAGATAGAGACGTCTAGTCTGCAAAATGTTATTTATGTGTACACAAGAGGTAATCATACCATAATAAGCCCATTAGGTTTGATAACAACAACGCCTTACATACAATTATGGTTGGTAGCCAACAGCAGCAGGGAACCAGAGCCAGAGTCAGAGCCAGAGACACAGCCACAACAATTGCACTGACAAAATGACACCTCGGGCCGTGGCACGAACGAAAAGATAATTAAATTAATACCTTTGCTATTATTTTTCTTAACGTTTTTGCTTGCTTCACACAACAGAGTGCGCCGTACTTGCAATTGCAAACAAAACCAACAAAGATCTCAAAAATAGACAACGCAAAGAGCAGCGCACGCATAACAAAGAGTGCATACATAGTTTCCAATGAAAAACACCATAAAACCATTACGCAGCATGAGGCCAACGCACTTGCTCCTTTTGCTCTTCTGCCTGGGCCCAAAGGCGGCAGATTCACGGCGCTCCCGTGTTGACCGAACGAATACTGCAACAGTAGCTGCTGCTACCAATGACAATTTGGCGGACTTACTACCAGTCGTCATTCAGCTGGCACAACCATCAATGCCTGAAAGTGACAAAACAAAGAGTACCGACAACAGCAACCAGAAGAATGATCAATCATTGTATCTGGCTAATACCAGTGGCCAGCGGGGGGCAACAAAGACCAAATTGGTTGACGGTAAATATTTTTCACAAGCAGTCGCGACTCGACTCGACTCGACTCGCGATAATCGATACCCTCGACTAAAGGCGATTAACGATTTTTATTGTTAGTAGATACCAATCGCACAGACGCAACGTTGCTGCAATTACCCAAGGAGCAAAAACATCAGCACAGCGGTGAGGATATTGTCTTTGAACACCTATTGCCAGCTATCATGGCAGATCAATCGAGTTATCACAACTCGATCAATGAGTGTGATCCCGATTTGCTGGGCTTTGAAATTATCACGGGGTAAGTTGTTGATTGCAAAGTGAATCTTAATTTCAGTCTTGAGAGATCGTAGGTTAATATATAGTATGTGTTTCCTTTTGCAGTTATGTTTTCTCCGCACCTGGCAGAGTAATGGATTCATTGCCTGGCACTTTAATGCTCACTGATTGTTTGGAATCCTGTCAGCACAATGAAACTTGTCAGTCTGTTAACTATGAAACTGGACTTTGTGTTCTGTTCTCATCAAATGCAGATGTTTTGCAAGGTACGTAACGATTTTTAGCTATATTAGGACATATTAGATTAAAGTTTACATTTTTTTAGGTGCGCTGACAAAATCACAATTCCCCGTATTTACAATCTATGCACAAAAAACCTGCTTAGGTGTGCGTCCCTGTGCCAGAGCTTGGTGTATTGATCGAGTACAAAACTATAGACTAGAAGGACATGGAAAAAGAATAATATCAGTGACATCGCGTCGCGATTGCCTCGAACTGTGTCTCGGTGAAACTGAGTTTATATGCAGGTGAGTTAAGACTGACTTTAGAACATCTCAGGGAAGAGTTATATTGGAAATTTGTTTATTCCTGCAGATCTGCAAACTATTATCGCGATACAAATACTTGTGAGCTGGCTGAAATGGATCGTTTTACTTTGGCAGGTTCTAACTTATTCCAAGCACATAATGGCACCGAGTATTTGGAAAACAATTGCGCTGAGGAGCCAAATAAATTGTGTGAATTCAAACGTTTGCCAGGCAGAATTCTCAAAACTGTGGATTCGGTATATCAAGATATTGGTAGCATTGATGAATGCCGTGATCTGTGTCTCAATTCACCATATAGGTAAGGACCTTACGATTTTGAAAAAGATCAAAGTCCTTTTACTTGCTTTCTTTAAGATGCCATTCATATGATTATGGGGACACTGGAGATATGGTTTGCCGTCTGTCACATCATAGTCGGGCAACGCTTTCGGATGTTCAGGATCCGTACCTGGAGGTACCAGAGGCTGCCACCTACGAACTATCATCCTGTTATAATGTAACCATCGAGTGTGGAGCTGGAGATATGGTTGCTCGCATACGCACTTCCAAGCTTTTTGATGGCAAGGTCTATGCGAAGGGTTCCCCCAAGTCTTGTGCAGTGGATGTAAGCAGTTCCTTGGACTTTGAGATACGCATGGGCTATCAGAATCTGGAGTGCAATGTGCGTCAAAGTGGATCGGGTCGCTATATGAATGATGTTGTTATCCAACATCATGACACCATAGTCACATCTTCCGATCTGGGTCTGGCTGTAACTTGTCAATATGACTTTACGAACAAATCGGTGACCAATGATGTCGACTTGGGTGTTATGGGCGATGTGGAGACAGCTTTGTCCGAGGAGGTTATAGTCGATTCACCCAATGTTCTGATGAAGATCACCTCAAGAGATGGCTCCGATATGATGCGTTCTGCTGAGGTCGGCGATCCTTTAGCTCTTCACTTTGAAATCGTTGATCCACAGAGTCCGTACGAGATATTTGTACGTGAATTGGTTGCCATGGATGGTGCGGATAATGCAGAGATAACCCTAATCGACTCTCAAGGCTGCCCTACAGATCATCTCATAATGGGACCTATCTTCAAAAGTCCGCTGACAGGCAAAATTCTATTTTCAAACTTTGATGCCTTCAAGTTCCCTTCGAGTGATGTTGTCCAATTTCGTGCTTTGGTAACACCCTGTATGCCCAGCTGTGAACCCGTAAAATGTGACCAGGACGATAGCATAGAGGAGTTTAAGTCCCACCTATCTTATGGACGTCGACGTCGTGAAACTCGAGGAACATGTAAGTAGCCAACAATATTCATTTCTGTTATCTTTTAGAAAACGTTTATTAGAGATCAAATTCGAAACCGACTTTTTCCACACTTGCAGCTGAACTTATTGGCCGCCTTTTAAGCCGAACAAGTCGTGAGGCAAGAGTTGGAATGGTAGAAGTCCAACCAAGTCAGGAGGATATGCTCTTGGTTCAATCGATTCAGATTACGGAAAAATTCGGATTTGGCAAAAAGGAGCAAGTGCAGCAGCATACAAGCACACATAACGTCAAGGACTATGATAACTATGATAGTGCGTTTATTGTCCATGATGAAACGAGTGGATTTTGTGTTAACGGCATTGGTTAGTATCTGATAAAGAAGATTGAACAATCTAATCTTAATCAAAACATTGTGTCTGTTTCAGGTTTCATTGTTGCAGCAACAATATTCTTTATGGCGCAGTTCATTGTGATTGCCATCTGGTCTTTTTTATATCGACGACGAGACAATAAACAGCCATATGTAAATCATTTTCTGAATGCCGCAACGAAATATGGAAACAATGCCAGCAACAATATCGCATTTGCTAAATAAAATACAAGCTGCCCCTATGGGGCTGTTTATTAAGTGGAAAAATTTGTTGGCGTTGTCATAAAAACGCTGCACAAGAACATAATGCAATATTTAGTTATTAACATGAACAGAAAAGCGTACTTAACTCTGAGAAGTCGACGAAAAAATAACATAAAGTGATATTTGGAAAATGAACAATCTTTAAAGTGACGTTTAAATAAAAGAAATTTTTACTAAGTGATTTAAATACTATTTTTTAAAAGACAATAAAGTAATGAAATTTAGTTGTAAGTGAATGTTTGCCGTCAGATAATTCTTTTGTTTGAATTTTTAAAATATATTAATATGCTTTTCGCACGTAACTTAATTTCTTGCTCCTCTAAGAAGACTGAGAATCATTTGTATCGCTTATGAAATTATTTAAGGAGCTTAACTTAAAGAAAAAAAATACTCTGTAAATACCTAAGAATTTTTGTATAACCTAAACTATCATTTGACGATCTTCCATACTAAATGTATCTGTTTAAATCTAATTACACTACGAAATATGTATCGAAAAGATAGAAAACAACTGATTTACATAACAATAAAAGACTTAATAAAAATAAAAAATGTATGAGAATCTACTTACCCTTAACCGATTATCCATTACGGTCCAGACTCTAGCGCCATAATCATTCGATGTACCCAATATATATGTTCCAGTTGAGTCAAAATCGACAGAGTTAATCCCAGCACTACTTCCACTAAGCACAGCACGTGGTTCCGTTGAACCTAAACAGCAAGAAATAAATACAATTACTTAAAACATTCTTTAACGTCATTTTTTGAATAATTACCTTTGCCGACATCCCAGAGTTTGACTTTTCTATCCGCACCACCTGTGGCGACCATGCGCTCCACTGGACTCCAGCGTACTGCATGCGATTCATTTTCGTGCGCTTCGAACTTCATTAGGATTTTAGTCGGATTCGGTTGTCCGAGGTAGCCAGCGGCCTTCAGTGTGTCAATGCAAATGTTTTGCGGCGCTCGTGTTATATCTTCACCGGCCGTAAACCTGGCATTAATATATTCCTCATCATCAAGTCCCAGAGCTTCCATGGCACCGTTTATCGATGCCTCATCGAATTCGTCCTCACTCACAGCTGTCCCACCAAATTGCGCGGGACTCGAGTTGCGGTGCAGCGGTGTGCCACCAGCAGCAGGAACTATTGGATTAACTGCGGAATTTGGTTCTCGGACAGCGTCCTCCAAGTCACGTTTCAGCTTTGCCGAACGTTTTCTGAAAATTGACGGCAGTCTTTTTCTAGATATTTTTGAAATCGGTTACACATTTTACGTTGAACCAAATAGAATCAAATCAAAAAGATAAAAAAAAGACAATCAAATCGAGAATGCTCGACTTTTTGCTATCCTGTACCCAAGCAGCTGCAGTGTTTACCAATAATCATTAATCAAATGCAAGCAAGGGAATTTCCCTTTTTATAGGTACAGGGTAGCAATAACGCAACCGAAATAATTATATATGTAGATATATGTGTTTCCAAAATGCAAGCTGAAAATTGTATGATTTTTTATAAATAGTCATATTAGATGTTGATGTAAAAAATCAATTGCAATTAGTAGTAATGATGTTATTTGTTATCTGAAGTACACGCAAAAACACAAACATTTATGAATTAAGAAACATTATGCTCTCACATTATTCGTAAAAGTATTTAGTTACATTACTAAAATGTTATTTTTACAAAAATCCACCTCGTATCGACGCTTCATAGGGACTACTGCTAAATCTATTCAGCTGATAATTCTGATCAACAAACTGATAATAATAAAACATAATAAAATTGATTGGGTGATTTACTATGCCAGGCAATTGCTTGATGATGCCGCTTTTGTTTAAACATTTTTTTTGTTTACTACATTTGTTCAGTCAATGCTTTATACAACAAAAAATTTAAATAAGTTTTAACCTTCAAGGTTTTCATTATAAATGTAAATATATCCTATTGTAACTATCGAGTACACACTTTTTTACACATGTATAGATTACATTCCAGATAACAAATCAATGTACAGATTTTATTGATGTGCCATATAAACCGGAGCAGAAATGTTTACCAAAACCACAATGCTTCCACTATAATGAGCAATTTGTTTAGAATGGTAGTAATTTTAATACATGCGCATATGCAAATGTATTTGAGTTAATTTGTATATGTTTATCCAAAAAAAGAACAAGTCTTGGTTTTATTGCATTTTTACCTTATGATACTTTCGTTTTCCTCATTCAGCTTGTCAGCATCATTTGACTTATAGCGCATTAAACGTTCCAGCAAACAGCGATTTTCAGCCTGCAAAACGACAGAAAATATTTTATTTAGTAAACAGTGTGCATTTAATATAATATAATATACATTTTATAAATAACTAGTAGCTAAATATTAGGGTATTTATATAAGGTCACACAACTCAATTGTCGATCATCTATATTATTTTTGATGAACCGATTAAACTGTCTCTGACATACAAATATACTCTGACCGCAACAAGAAAGATACACGACAAATGTCATAAACAAATCTGAGACCAGTTTGCATATAAGCGGAAAGACAGAACAAGAATATAATATGCACATAAATTATTAAGTATGGTACATATTTGTCTATGCGTCACAGCAAATTTAATGTGAGTTCATACGAATTTTTTGCAACTTTTCAATATATTGGATACACAAACAAACATGCTCTTTACTACAACTGATTTCACCTACTTACCAAGTTTCTTTAATAGCAATGAATAAGCAATGATAATGTCATCAAATTTTTTAAACAAAATAAACAAATAAGATAATTTTGAGTAAGTATTAATATCTAAATGCTTTTGTCAATGAAAATACATAAATAATAGATACATACGTATATAATTTATAAGGCAATGCTACAACGATGACATTAAAGTCAATATAAATATTAATAAAAAATGTTTATATTGTCTTTGATGACACTCATTAGGCGTACGTGTTTGGCATAATTTAACAATTACTAACCTGAACGTTTCGCATCTTATCTTCAAGTGAACTGAACGCCAACTGCAATGCCGTGTGCTCATCAAGCAATGTTGTGTTCAGCTTCTTAAGTTCCTCCAAGCTGGAGTGCAGCAACTGCACCTCCGCCCGCAAACTATGATTGGCAGTTTGTTGTTCGTACAGACTGGAAACAAATGCAAATTACGTTTAGAAACCTAAGCCAATAACAGCCATTTACTATAAATACCTATGCTCCTTCTCGACCAGCAACTTTTTTTGCTGCTCCACTTTTGCGTTTAGGTCTACAATCGTTTGGGAGTGTTCTCCCTTTCTTTTGTGCAGATCTGTGAGTTCCTCCTGCTGCGCCAGTAGCTTCTTTTCCAGCGTAGCCATTGCGACATTGGGGCCAGTGCCACCTGTTGACACCGCATTTCGAAGTTGCTCGTTCTCAACGGACAGCTTCAGATTGTCGTTCTTCAATTGCGCAACATGATCTGTTAGACGGTTGTCTGCCAGAGAACAAAAGGTTTAAATTAGTTAAATACTATCTAGATAAGATCGCAGTCAGACACAGTCATAACTGCAGCGACGCATATAAAACATATCCTACTTTGCACAATAATCTCCTTAAAGTTGTGGGATTCCTTGCGGTCGCGTTCACGCAGTCTTTGGACAACGAGCTCACGCCACACACATTCCTCGGTGGACATTCTGTAATGTGTTTTATTAGCTCGCCACAATATTTGCCTGCTCCTTGTTCCTTTTATCGTCACAATGCGAGTGCAGGCATATTTATATTGCAACGCGGATACACTAGGCTTGCAGGATTGTAGCGATACAGTAATATTTTAAGGAAACTTGTTTATGTATCAATTAATGTTCTTTATTTGCTCAAAGAATTTGTTGTGACCGGACAATGAATGTTGTACGCTGTTTTGCTGAACAGCTGTTTCTTGGTGGCGGTAGGTCGATAAGTTTCCGATCGAAAATACCAAATTTGTCGCTGTGTCGTTGGTAGTTGACGTAAACGAAAATGTGCTAAATAACGTTAACGTTAACGTGCAAGACGGCGCAATTTATTTAAACGGCTGCAGTTTAAAAATGTTTTATTTTGTTTATCTTAATTATAGTTAATTAATCTATTGATTAAGTGCACACATTGAACAGTGTAACGTTTCAGTGGGTCTACACATAAACATGCAAATTCAAATCGAAGGTTTTTTTTTTAATATATAAATTTTTTGCAGCTTACATTGTTTAAACATAAAAGTATAAAAATTGCGAGGAAATGGATGTAAAGTAACTGAGGACGGTATGCACTGTAAAAATGCATTTTATGCTTGAGCATACATACAACATTGTGAGCAAAAAGGTGGTTGCAAGAATTTTTTCACTAATTACAGCCAGGAGAGAGAGAGACTTTCTTTTATTAATTGCGTTCCGGGAGAAAAAGATCGCTGGGAGCGAGAGCTAAACGGTGTCAGTGTCAGCATTGCTAGGCTTTCGCTGTTGCATGCACACTTGCCACTTGTAGTACATATGTACCAACACATGTACCTTAATTATTCCTATGGACATTATTTAAATGTTCTTCATATTAGGTTTCACGAAAGTCTTTGGTAATAATTTTTTGCTTAAAATGCTGATCAATACACCTAATGGGGTTTGTCTGCTACACGTTTCGTGACAAATTATAATAACCACTGCAAGGGTATAGCAAGAGTAAGGTAAGATCACTACCTTTAGTTCCCAGAGCTTGCCTAGTTACTGTTCTAAATACGCATAATGGAAGCAAACGTATCGAAACATCGCTAAACACGCAAAGGCAATTAAAATTGTTTAAAAACATGCAAACTCCTACAAGTAATACGTGGCTGCTGCTGCTGCTTCTACTGCTGCCAGTACCAAGCAGTCACCACTACGGCTCTGGGTGTTGGTTAACAAAGTAAAAATAAACAAGAAAAGAATGGTGTCTTTCAGAAATGAATGGACTGAGATACACTCTATGAAGTAGTCTAGGATTCTACCTTCTTTCTTTACATAACATTTTATTACAGGGTATTAACTAGCCATTCTCTCTTGAGAAGACCATGCTTCTGACTTATCTTAAAATATACATTTACCAAAAAAGGGAATTTTGTTAGTTTTGTTAGCTTCAACAACTAATTAATTATGAGTACATACATTGGCGAAACTTTTGTTTTCATCTAATTGGCTTCAGGTTCCTTCGCAAGCTTCGCATAATAGTTATATTAATCGATACTTGTTTAACCGGAAAATGGCTGGAAAACTGATAGATAAGATATGGTTGAGTAAACACCTTGCCCAGACATAACCTGATAATATCTGTCCATATATTATCCTTGCTGGGCGTCTAATAAAGACTTTGTGTCATAGTGATAGGGTAACAAAAACTAATGTTGTAATAATTTGTGTAATTTATGCAGATTGGGACACTTAGCAACGACACCTGCGCATCCGACACTGTCCTACCGGTTATTGCCTTAACTTCGTTAGCCGGTTAGAAAATGCCACAGCATCCATTTTTAGATTAAGCCAGTTACAGTTCAAAGAGTTCCTCCGTTGGGATAAATTACAATTACTTCCACTGTCGATAGGTAATCATTTGAGTCATTATTTCTAGTTCTTGCAAAATAATAGGTGAATTCCGCATTTATTCCATTAGATATTGTCTCTATGTACACGGTAACGGTAATTAACGAAGCCATTTCTCTTTGAATGCAACCAACAGCTATATACATATGTACATGCACATGCATACATGTATTCATACTATGTATAAATGTGCAACTGTGACAGCATAAGAAACATAAATATAAAGTACACAAGTTATCAATAACATTTGATCTATTTTCTGTGAATATTTCACACATAACATTACCAAGCTTGACTTAATGTTCAAATATTTGGTACAAATGTACAAACATACGTACATATATACAAACAAACGTACAAACATACAGGTGTTTAATGACAATAAATGTAGCTACGATTTATGCAAATGGTGCAACGTATGTCAACGTATTGCCAGCATACATACAGACGTTTGTACATACATACGTTGCAATGCAGCAGCGGGCAGCAGGCAAACGAAATACTTGGCCATTTTAGGAAAATGTGGTTCGTGTTTTCGGCACCAAGACCATTAAAAGTACCTGCAAAATGCAGACAGACAGACTGTGAGGCTGCTGCCAACGCGTAAATGTTAGCAACCTGCCTTTCAGAAACTTCATTCATTTAATGCTGCACAACGAACGAAGGAGCCCCAGAGAGTGAGCCTAAACTGAAATGTGGTCGACGTTGTACATAAAGCAGTCACCAAGTAATAGAAGAGCGAAACAATACAAAAAAAAAAAAAAAAAAAACGTAGAACGGCAACAACAACAAAGAAACCAATAAAACAATTGAGAAGCTGTAAAAACCACAACAAAGAAGAAGACTTTTAAACTGGTTTTCAACACAACATAACAGAAACAAGTCGAAGCTGTTTATTAAATGTTATCTTAACAGTTGACTGTTAACCGTTTGCAATTGGCTTTCATTGGCCTGCCGCATTTGCTGCACCTGCAGATCGCGAAAAATAAACACAAATATGCGCTACACTTCTGGACACTTAAATAGGGATGGGTTTGGTATAAGTACATTAGCACTATACAACAAGTGTTACATGATAAAAAAAATACATGCCTTCAAACATTTTACTACTTTGATTTTTGAATTAAATTTAAATGTAAATTATTTACAAAATTCTATTAACATACACACGCATGCGCACATAATTATGTATGTATATAGTTTACTTATTTGTATATAATCCTTTTACTTGTATCACCAGCTTAACAAGCTACAAAAACCAGTTTACGCGATAGACCAAACCAGATTTCTTAACCGTTTCGTTCGGAGCGTGCTTCGTACGAACTGCGACTCGAGCGCCCACTTGTTGCCGTGGTGCTGTTCCATGGTCGGCAAAGTCAGTTCCAAGCCAGCTACCTGTGATTTCAGGTGTTGTAATTGTCGTGCGCGCTTGGCTCCCAAAAAAGTTGAACACGAAATTCGCGTTTTGGTCGCCAACAACGAACCAGGCTTAACTATGTGTATACAAAGCGAAGTGTAAAAAGTAAAGTAAATAAGCGGATAGCAAATCTATCGTATCTGCTACAGTTCTGTGGCTTACAAAGCTAGTACCACCAACGTCAACTTCATTATACAGAAGTATTTGCAAATGATGTTCGTGTAACGATGTGTTCATTAGTGTAAAATAAATAATCATTGCAGAAGTTTGAAAAAGGTAAAAAGCAACCGAATCATTTCGACAAATATCTGTTAAATTCCTGCTTATGTTAAAATGTTTGTGCGTTTCTGTATGTGTGTGTGTGTGTGTGTGTGTGTGAGTGAAAAAAGTTGTAAGTTGGATGAAAGCTGAGAATCGTGTTTTTTGCAACTCTCAAGAGATAACACTTTCTATCACTTATGATCGTAAAATTACGGATCTTCTTGTGCGGGCATAAGTCAAAAGTGAAATCTTGCAAACTATGTAAATTTTAACTGTTAAGCATAAGAAGTTAGCACCTTCGGGGCACATAAAACATAAAATAAACAATCAACGCAAAACAAACAAAATTAAACGTTAATAAGATACAAAAAAAACTCGACTTTAAGATACTATATGGAATACATTATTTATGCTCTATATTCTACACTACAAAGCATGCAAGATAAATTGCAATCGCTGGTGAATAATTCTTAAGAAAAAAAAAAAAAAAAACATCAACCATTCAATTCCCCATCAATTACAATTGCAGGACGTTTGCAGTCACTTTTTTGTCGTGCTGTTCGGAAAAACGTAGCCGAGTTGACCCCAATATTGGCAAAGGAAAAGCATTATTATGTTGGGGTTGGCAAATGAGGTCACGTGTGCAGAGCGCGTTTGCAAATAGTTAACTGCTGTCACAGGTACACTTCGTGGTGTATACTCAAAGACTCCGTCCGCTAGACGATCAAAATCAACTTGCCACACTACTTTTACTGCACGCAGTCGCTGCCTCAGTCGCAGCAGCCGCAGCCGCAGCAGCTGTCGACAGTATTGAGTAGTGTCGTTGTATTGTTGTTGTTATTTCTGTTGTTGTTGTATTGTACCTTTGGTGGATTTTTTTGTGAGCAGGTTTTCAAAGATTTTTTTCTTTTATATTTTTGGTTAGCCAGTGTGGGTGTCTCTCTCTTTCTATGTGTGTGTGTGTGTGTGTGTGTGTGTGTGTGTGTGTGTTTGTGTGTTTGCTCGGCCATCGTTTTGTTGGCAAAAGTGAAACTTAAATCTATTCGAATCGTGCGAGAATCATTTATAGGTATGCAAATGTTTACTTTTAACAAACCAAGTACCAAATTGTTTCTGTACGTGTACACAACTTTGTCTAACATTGTACTCTTGAATCTCATTTTTGGTGTCTGGTCAAGACAAACTGAGTGAAAGTTGTCCTTTATTGATGTTTAGAAACTGATTCGTGCCGGTCTTAAAACAGCTAACTTTATTTTAATATTTATTACGTGGATGGCTTCAACTTTAAAGTTAGATACTGAAAAAGATTTTCTATTAATATGAATTTTTGTAAGTCAATATTATTGTCTTTGTCTACGGGTATATTCATTTTTTTAAGTGTACCGGAAAATAAGTAAATACATTTGTTCTTGTGCATGCATCCGCTTACCTGCAACTTTTTATAATATTCTTGAAGTGTTTGCATTTTTTGATTGGTAATGCTGACTTGCGACAGTTTCAGCCAATTTTGTGTTGAAACTAAGAATATGACACCACACGTAACTTAAGTCGATTAACTGCTTAATCAAACGGATATATATGTATGTATATCTTATTCATATATGGCATATATGTATCTTATAGCGGTTATTCAAATTGTGTCGCCAAAATGCTTCAGGCCTTGATTCAAATAATTTGGCGCACATCTTTTAACCTTTGACATATTTAATGTCTTACCGGTTTTGAACGCTATTCGTAGCTCATCAAAATATTTGTGAAACGTGTCTGCAAAGAAATACAAAGTATGAAAAGCATTTAAAAATTGCATATTAAGCAAAAGTTTATTTAACTGACAAACGGAAAAAAAAAACTTTGAGCATTTTTGTTTAGACTATGTTTAAAAGTTGTAAGTAAAAAATAAACTGTTTATGCACGTATTTTGTACATCGGTTTCATGGCATAAATTTTGCAAGATACCAGCATAAAACTTACACGTGCTTGGGTTGTTTTAAAGGTCAAGTACCTCTAGTTAAGTGTAAAGGTTTAATTAATCATATGAAAACATTACTAAAACTGTACACTTATGAAGAAAAAGTAAAGAATCTCGAGAGTCGAAACCGAATGAATCTCTTTCTCTCTCTCTCATCATAATAAGTTAAGGTTACCATGTTTGCTTTAGAACTTGGGTAACTAAGGTAACCCTGGCCCACACACGTCTAATTTTCTGGATACACAATCTCGATGTTCACTTAGTCTTCCAATAAGGAAGTTTCAGTTCAAATTTCAACTTTATAGCTCTAACCGTTGCTCAACAATCCAACTAATCACCAATCAGTCAGTGAGGACAAACTGTTTTATTTATGTATAGAAGATGCTTGCAACTTAAATTACGAAAGAATGCATTAATTATGTTGCTCCCTATAGGCAACAGCATACACCCATCCACTCATACATACGTACAGACATACCGGTATGTGTGAAGTTCACCATACCATACTTATGCGAAAGATTACGTTCTTTATGTGGTCAGCTTAGTCATGTCTTGTGGTGTTCTCGTACTCTGTGTGTGTGTGTGTGTGTATGTGTGTTTGTCGTGCAGTGTTCACGAATAACAGCAGGCAACATACTACATACATACATACATACATAGAAGAAGAGCATCTTATCTTAGATTCCCAACGGTCTATATATGGGCAATTCTAAAGTGGGCAACAAGAAAAACGCGTAGACAGCTCCAAGATGGGTAAGTTAAATATTTATTGCATATTGATGTCATGCCATTTAAGGTTCTGCCAGCCACCTTTGTGCATAAATAAATACTACATACTTACAATTGATTTGCTGAAGCCTCTATAAACATAAAAGCGAACAATAGCTCAATTTTATACTTTTTGCCCAAAAAAGTACACAACCTTTTTCTATGACTGACACTTGAACAAATTTGATTTATTTCCATGAATTTACATATGTATCTGTATATGTGAGGGTATCTTCTAGTCAACCAACTACTAGCATTTACTAAGTGTTTGAAGCGTGAAAGAAAGAAGACACATTAAATTAATTGATTCAATTAGTGTTAAGCATGCATTTAACTTGATTATGATGTTTCCTTTTGCAGTGAAAATGGCTTCCCACAGTGTGATGACACCTTTAGGACCCTGCTTTCTGACACTACTTCTACTGCTATGCCATTGTCAAGATGCATTCGGTGTTTTGGGTAAATCACAAATGTGCGAGGTGGAAACTGGACAAACCAACATAATACTTGATATCGAAGAGAGTCGAGGGAATTGTAAGTATCATGGAAAGTTCATCTAAGTAATTACACAAGCTAAAATCAGTTCAATTATAATTCATTTCCCTCTGGAATTTCTTGCTGGCCCACAAGCCAACTCCACAAATGACAACAATATCCTTTAATGGCTACACAACAAAAGCTTTCAAACAGCGAGTAAAAAACAGGAAAGTGGAAATCAGAGCCGCAATATCGACTCCTTCCTTTGCTCAGTGTGTGTTCACATTTTGCAATAATTGCAAGAAACTTTCTAGATACTTGATTGGCTCCACATACTGCTTTACTAGACTACAGACTAGTTCATATAAATACCTTAAGTCACTCCATGCCAAAGAGAAAGGCTGAAGTCGATGAACATACACACATACCACATAGTACATACATACATACATACATACGGGACTTCCTTGGCATTTTTCTTTGACATCTTTGTGCCTGGGGTTTTAAGTTTCAAGCTGCGACCATTTTACTGATACCAATAAAATTCCAATTACTCGTTTTTATTATACAAATACAATTATCTGATTTGATTCACTTTATTCACAGTCATTGGGCAGTCCACAACGCCAGCTCAGCTGCCAATTTATGGGGATCCCTATACGGAAATAGCGCTCGATCTAGTCTTCCCAAAGGGACATCCAACTTTCCAATTGGATGGCAAGAATCTAAAGCTGCTGCAGCCACTCGATCGCGATGAGGAAAACTTGAGTCACATTGTCTTCCAGGTAAGTCTTTACTTCTTCCTATAATAATATCGTTTAATTGTGGAAATCTACTAAAAACCTGCAATTTAATTCGGAAGCATCTTTTAATAAGTTCTTTCTTCTTGTCTGGAAATTAAATGCAATGATTGTTTGTTTTTAGGTCTCTTGCACGATCCGTGAGACAAATAAGAAGCGAAACATTCCGCTTATTGTCCGGGTGTCCGACGTTAATGACAATGCGCCACAATTTATGAACACGCCATATGAGGTCACTGTACCAGAGGTAAGTACAAATTAAGCACTTAAGTAGCTACTTCTACTACTTACTACTATAATCGTTATAATAAAAGAACTCTTGACAGTGAGTCTATCCGTTAGATTTTCTGAACATACGGGCATACAAAATAGAATTGTGTGTTTATTATTTGTTTTTATTTCGACTTATTTTTGTGCAAATACGTAATTCCGGCATTAATTTATAGTTCCTCTTTGTTTTGTTTTGTGCTTTTTAATCACAAAGCTGCTGACAAACTGGTTTTTTCATAGCCAAGATACATATAGCCAGACCTTTTTGGGCATCTGCCAACAGAATCTTCATCAGCGGTCTTAAACAGAGAGAGAATATTCTGCTTCTACTCTGTGCTATGCGTATTTCCAGTTGCGAGATGTTGAAGCTCCAAACAATGCCTGGAATAATTTATTTGCATTTTAATATGACAAACACAAGCCTGACATATTTGCGCTCGGATTGACAAAAGCTTCCAATTTTAACAGGTTTAAATGCAGTGACGCATATTTAGCATATTTATCAGATTGTCTGACGATCATTCTGCCATATGAATTGCATGGACATCATTTGAAATATGTTCAGCGCCTTTGTCAGATTCTAAACAAGTTTTAAAGGAAATTGCTTTTAAGTTCTTAGAGCAATATTTGCCATTTTGTTAGCATATAACATATATTTTGGTTAAGATACAAGTGGCCATTTTTCTTTTATTGTCTACGGACTAGACAAAGGATTTCGTGCATGCGATACAAATCTTCACAAATACAAATAAACTAACATAAATATGCATGTGTAAAATCCATACAAAATAATCAGTTTCATAGCAATTCCAATGCACTGACTGCAGCATATCGCTTCTTTTTGTTTTCGGCTTACCTCAGACTTTGCTGAGACTTTTAGTATGTATGTACCTTTAAACTGATTGCACAACGCGCAAAGTTCAAGCAGCGCTAACAGAAAATAAAATATAAATATCATTATTCTCTGTCGTTTAGTCTTTAACCACAGACAAACCAGTGGCTAGCTGTAATCTGCACTTAGAAAAATGTTGTCGTAGGTTTAGAAACTATTGTACTTTAACTAAATTGCAATTAGTTTCTATAGTGGAGAGCATCCTGACCTAGATCTACCTTATTTTAATTCAAATTAGTTTCTCTTAAGCAAATGCACGTACTTAAATGGTATGCATACCCTGCATAATAAACCAAAGATACATTCTTTGATGCGTTGCACCTTACCGCAAAAATAAAAAAAAGTTGCATAAAACATGCCAAATAACAACTGCTGCGCCTGTGTTTTGTGTTTTGTGTTTGCCGCTTTGACTTGCACCGCGCTTTGCCATTTAATGCACATAACAGAGAGAAGAGAAACCAATTGAAAAGTTCAATACAATGACTAAGTAACTTCTCGCCCGTAGCCAACATGCGAATGTTAAACCAGTAACAAGTACTAACCCTGAGGTAAGAGGCACTTGTACACCAAAAAAAAAAAAAAAAGATGCTAACATACATACGATACTTACAAACTTACAGGCCTAAGTATATAGTGATAGTTAAATGTAAAAGGCTGTTCGCTTTTTTTTTTTTTTCGTTGCCCGTTATATAACTGCACTTTTGGTGCATCTCAATGTTGTTGGGCACGTTTTGTCACCCAGCTTGTTTTTTTTGTTGTTGGCAATGCCTGCCTGCCTGCCTGCCTGCTTGCTTGGATTGGATTGCGTTGTTGTACTGGTGGCTGGCGATTTGGTGGTAGCTGGTGCCTGGTGGCTTCAGGCTGGTGGCTGCCCAAACAGTTTAACAACAACAACAACGACAACAACAAAAACAATAGCAATGCAGTTTTGCACAGTTTGCTACCTAATTTTCATGAACATGCCATTTTTGGTTTCCGGTGCAACGTATTTAGCATATTTGCACGGCATCAAAAACGGTAACAATCATTATCGTATCTTTTATTGTTAATACGGCTATAAGTTAAACAATTTAGTAGGGATTAAACAAATTATTGAATGACCTTTTGCTTTTTAATTTTTATAGAGCACACCATTGGGCACCACAGTGTTTCGGAATATCCAGGCAGTTGATAAAGATGCTGGCGTTAATGGTCTAGTTGAGTATTTTATAGTTAAGGGCAACACTAATACGACTGAGGATGAAAAGTTAACTAGCGCCGACGGCTATGGATCTTTCGCCATATCATTTCCACACCAAGGACAAGTAAGTGTCATTACACATTAATTTAAAGTCTTATAGTATTACTAATTTACTTTCCCACACTTTCAGGTGACAGTTGCAAAAACATTAGACTATGAAAAGATACAACGCTATTATTTGACAATTGTCGCATCGGTAAGTAACATTTTACGCTACATAAACCATTGTTTCAGTCTTTTCTGTCAGTTTTCTCACGTTATTTAGAAGGTAAATTGTTAGTTCTAGGGAAAGTTTTTACAGCTTTTAGCTAGCTAATTAGTGTTAGTCACTTTTTAATAAGACGTTTAATATATTTTTTTATTATTATAAACAAACTATAAAGTAGCTATAAAAACAAACTTACCTATTTTTTCTTTCTTTCAATTTCAGGATCGTGCACGAAACGTTGCCGATCGTCTATCTTCAACAGCCACATTAACTGTTAATATAGCCGACTCTGATGATATGGATCCGTCGTTTATCTATCGTGGCTGTGCTCTACTCGATGGTGCTTGCATCAATCCCGAGTATACAGCCTCGGTTCCTGCAGGATCGGTGCAGGGAGTGCTCAATGTTCTACCCGAACGAATACAGGCCGTAGATCTGGATACGATAAGTTCGCCAATCCGATATAGTTTTGCAAGTGGAATGCCTGGCAACTATGCGGACTACTTTGAGATTGATGAGGAGACGGGAGTTCTGAAGCAGATCAAAGCGGTGGATACATCCACAGCAAAGAGATATGATATAATAGTGAAGGCCGAAGAGATCTCACCAGCTCCTCGACGCTTTACGACGGCCAAGCTGACGATTGCTGTGAAGCCAGTAGATGCCAATCCTCCAGTTATATCGTCCTCCGACATCGAGGGATATGTTGATGAGAATTCACCAATTGGTACAAGAGTTTTAGATGCCAGTGGCAAGCCAATCACCTTTAAGACAACCGATGATGATTTGGGTGAAGATGATCCCAAGCCCGAATACATTTACGAACTGACAACGCCGTCATTTAATGTGACTAGCGATGGCATTCTGATTGTCTTTGAAGAGGGCTTGGATCGTGATCCTCCGGCGCCGGGACGCTACAAGTTCCAGGTGGTTGCCCGAGAGCCCCGTACAAATGCCGCCAGTGCTCCCTTGAGTTTAACCGTCCATTTGCGTGACGTTAACGACAATGCTCCGAAGCTAGCGATGGTTGCCCCCATTTCCATTTCAGCTGGGGATCAGCATGAGCAACGCTTGGTCACTCAAATGATGGCCACCGATATCGATGAGGGGCCCAATGCCGTTGTCACCTACTCCATCTACCATGTCTCCAACAATGGCATGCAAAAGTTCAAGATCAACGAGCAAACGGGAGAGATTGAGACTCGAGGACGTTTACTGGCCGGTGAGCAATATAGCATAACGGTGCAGGCAACCGATATTGGAGGACTCTCATCCCAAGCCATAGTTGAGGTGACTGTCACACCTGGACCAAATACGAAACCACCTCGTTTCACAAATAACCTGTACGAGGTGCAGGTTAGTGAGGGTGCTGAGATCAATTCCACAGTCACTGTAGTCCATGCCGATGATCCCGAAAACGATCCCGTCATCTACTCCATCATGTCTGGTAATGATCTGAGGCAATTCTCTGTGGGTCAGCAGAGCGGAGTGATTATGGTTATACGGAAATTGGATCGAGAGAGTCTCACACGCTATCAACTGATTGTAAAAGCGGAAGATAATGGCGGACTTTCTAGTAGTGCTACCGTGAACATCAAAGTCACGGATATCAATGACAAAAATCCCGAGTTTGATGAACTCACACAACCCTATGTGTTCCACGTTGATGAGGGCAAGGATGATGCTTTCGTTGGCATTGTGCACGCTACGGATGCAGATGAGGGCATAAATGCAGAGATAACCTATTCTATACCCACGGACATACCATTTGCCATTCATGCTAAATCGGGTGAGATACGCACATCCGAGGAGTTGGACTATGAGAGGCTGAATGAATACAAGTTTGTGGTGACTGCCAAGGATGGTGCACCAGATGCCCGACTGGGTACGGCAAGTGTGACGGTTATTGTGCACGATCTACCGGATGAGGTGCCCAAGTTTAATGATGCCCGTATCAATGTAAGGATACCGGAGAACCAGCCAGACTTCCTAGTGACCACTGTGCATGCTCACGATCCAGATACCATGCCGGAGGTCACGTACGTGCTGCGGAAGGGTGACGAAGAACTGTTTAAAGTATCTCCAAAAACTGGGGAAGTACGCACAACGAAGGGCTTGGATTACGAGAAGGAGAGGGAACATGAGTTGGTCGTGGGAACCATTGAGAATGACGGTGAATCACTTGGCGACACAGTGCGCATTGTCGTCGAGGTCGAGGATCGAAATGATGTGCGTCCTGTGTTCATCACAGTACCAGGACCTGTAACTGTAAACGATGATCAACCCATTGGAGCGGTCATTGCGAATATGCCAGCAATCGATGCAGATGGAACATCACCCAATAACGTGACTCGCTACGAGATGGTAGGTCGTGGCAAGGCCTTGAAATACTTCCAAGTTGATCCCGATACTGGTGCTGTGCGGATTCGAGATGAGCTGCGTAAGGCAGAGGATACGGAGTACCAGGTGGATATACGGGCCTATGATATGGGTGAACCGCAGCTTAGTTCGGTTGCGATGCTTCCAGTCTTTGTGCGTCATCTACTCCTCGATCCCAATGAGGAGAACTCAATGGAGAGCAAGGTCAACATGGACAATGGACTGATTGTTAGCTCGGAGACTGTCGGCTTGGCTTTCAGCGATGATAGTTATGTCATCAGTGTGCCGGAATCAACTGCCGTGAACAGCACTTTAAAGCTTATCCAAATTATAAACTCCAAGAAACCATCTAAAGGAGCTCCTCACTTCAAATGTGAGTTCGTACAAGGAAATGAGCATGGAGTATTTGAACTGAGCCTCGAAGATTATGGTTGTTTGTTGGTTCTGGCCAAGCCATTGGACTTTGAGAGTAAAACAGCATATACATTGGAGCTAAGATTAGTCTCTCAGCGTTATTTCGTAAGCCCACGCAAGGATCGTACTGTAGTCAATATCATGGTACAGGATGAGAACGATAATCCACCTGAATTTGTTTTCAATCGGTTCCATGGCCAGAATGATACTTACTATGCTGTGATAACCCCAGAAATGGACATTGACACAACCATATTGCAAGTTCGCGCCACCGATCGCGATTCAGGCAAATTTGGTTCCTTGAGGTATAAGCTCTATGACGAGGAGGAGCCCAGCATCAAAGATGATCATTTGGTAAGTTTGGGATATTAAAATAAACTTTATCGATCAGTGGCCTAACCACATTTCTTTTGCAGCCTTCTACGTACTTTGTGCTCACTGAGGATACGGGTATCCTGCGTACAGCTAAGCTCTTCAATGATGCAAATTTCCCAATGATATTCTACGTGGAGGCGAGTGATAACGATGCCATCGAGCAGGGCTCACATCACACCAGAGCACGAATTGTTATTAATAGATTATCAGATATGAATCGAATGGCGTTGGCTTTTTCGAATGCTGCACCCAATAAGATACGGAATCATTATGCAGCACTGGAAGAGCTGCTCGAGAAAAGGACCAATGGATTAGTGAGTGGCATTGAAAGAATCAGCAATCGAAAATACTCAACGACCAACGGAACAGTAATGGAGAATCCGGAGGCAACCGATGTTTGGTTTTACCTCATCGATCCTAAATCGGAGACAATCTTAGGTCGCAACGATAGCATTGTTCAGGAAACGCTGCTTGAATCATCTGTGGCATCAGCACTCAATGTGGCAGCATCCGATGTGGCACATGCTAATGCTGATGGCATACATGCACCAATTCAAATAAAAGAACAAGTTCACAAGGTAAACGTTTTGTGTGTTAAGTTTTTGAACTCTTAATAATTTGAAAATTGTATTTAAAGGTAAAAACCGCTAGTATTGATGACGAAGTTTTCTCCTTTACGCTGATATCCATATCCATCATTATACTTATTTTGGGCACCATTGGCATTATCTACATATGCATATCCTGGTCCAAGTAAGCAGCAACACAAATACTTTTAACAACAGATAACTAATTAATGTCTTCTCTCAAACGTAGATACAAAAATTTCAAAGAACGCATTCGTCACTATTCGGCACCAAGTCCGACACGATATGATCCAGTGATCGTTAACTCACAAGCCTCGAATGTTGGCGATGCTGTGGCCAATTTGAAGGAGTACGAAACCCAAATGCTTGCTATGGCTGTTCCCCCAGATGGTGATGAGGATTTGCAACTGGATTTCAGTGCAAAGAATCATGCCTTTTCTTTAGACAATGTCAGCTATATAACACATAAGCAAAATGGCAACGGAGACTCAATGCAGTCGAGTCCCACGAATTTAGATGGGACTTTCAGCACGATTTCCACACTACGCCATAACAATCTCAATAATCTAGCTAATAACATTAACAACAACAATAACCTAACGATGAACAATCGTCAGAATACTTTCAATCGCACACTGGAAATGAATTCCCGTAACAATGCCAATCCACTTGCCATTCAGGGAAATGGTACGCCAGGAACATTAACATTGGGGCGTATTAAGCACCATAATACCAATAATTATCTAAACGATAGCTATAAGTATGACGGATCCAGTCGGAATAACTTGGCCAACGCCAATGCTCAAAACAATGGATTCAGCACAATGGGAAGGCGTGGCAATACTTTTGGCGGAATGGCATCCTTGAACAGTGGTGGCGAGCTAGTGACCAATACTCTGGGTCGAAATAACCAGCAAAATAATCGTCTAAATGTAGACGAGCTGCCCATAACAAATCCGTTGTTCCAAAGGTTAGTTTTTCTTCCCAATTTAAAAGCATCTTTAATTTATTCCAATTTATGTTGTCTCGTGCAGATCCAATGGTGATCAGAGTCATAATCACAATATGAGTTTTACAAACGAGAACGTGATGTTTGGAAAACGAGACTACGGGCAAATGAGCTTCTCCTACTTGAATGACTTGGATCGATCGGAGGTGGAGACCACAACGGAGCTATGAAGGCTCAACTAATTGCAATTTAGTGTGAAAACTGGGGTGTATTTATTAATGTTGTATTTATGTGTACATAAGATTTGTACGAGCAAGTAAATTTTTGATTAAGGCATTTAAGTAGTTACAAATTCTCGACAATTGTTCTTAGATAATTTAAATTAATGTGCAGTTGCCATTAATTTGGGGAATGTTATTCCAATAAGCTGTAAATATATAATGTTAAATATTGATGATACAGAAACTTATAAGATTTAATTATTTTTTGTACATAAGCAGTAAGTGACTGCAGTCATTAGTTTCTTTTAAGTAGTGGCATTTTAAAACACACAATGGGTTCATTAACACTTATTAATACAATTAAGAAGCATGAAAACTAAGTTTGCAGGCCATAAATATATCTTTGATATTTAATTGAACTGAAGCAAATGCCTGAAAGCAGTGAGTGGAACAACAACTTATATAAAATATAAAATAATACATTTCTTCGTTTTTTTGTACTTTATATTTAAACATAAAAAAAAACGTATTTTACCTATAAAAAAACGGTTGTTTTTATACATTTTTAAAAAAAAGTGGGAACATAATACAATATGTTTGGTTTGTTTATTTGTTTTTTTTTTTGTACTTACCTGTGCATTGTGTAAATTATAAAATTATAATCGTTACTTTTGTAACGTCCTTTTTAGTAGTATACTAGTTTCTAGTATATATGCGCATTTAGTGATTTTTTGCGCTTTTCGATATTTGGTCACACACTTTGCAAATATTTAGAACGATCGATTAGCGAATTTTGTTATTATTTGTAAACCGGCGAAATGGCTAAATTGGATGAACGTATTGGATTTATTGGGGGCGGAAGCATGGCATTTGCCATTGGCTCAGGCCTTATCCGTTGTGGCATTGTGAAGGCTAGCCAGGTGATGGCCTCAGGACCGCATATTGAGAATCTGTCCCGTTGGCGTAAATTGGGCGCCTCTATCACAGACGAAAACTACGACGTCATCGAGCACACAGATATCATTTTTATCTGTGTGAAGCCTCACGTGTTGGTGCCATGTGCAAAGCAGCTCGAATACAAGCACGTTACATCAGCTACGGACGCAAACAAATTGTTTGTCTCAGTGCTGGCGGGAACTACATTAAAAACGCTCGAGGAGCAGTTTGCATTTACAGGAAGTTATCTGAGAATGATACGTACTATGCCCAACACCTCGATGCAGGTGGGCGAAGGATGTACTGTATACACTGGAAATTCCTATGTCTCACACCAGGATCTTGAAAAGGTCCACTTGATGCTAAACTCCCTGGGTGTAGCTCAGCAAGTCCCCGAGACAATGATTGATGCAGTTACTGGTGTCGCCGGTTGCGGCCCAGCATTTGTGTATACCATAATTGAGGCTTTGGCCGATGGTGGGGTGAAGCAGGGAGTGCCACGACAGATGGCAATTCAATTTGCCGCTCAGACATTGTTAGGAGCCGCCAAGACTGTGCTGTTAACCGGCAAGCATCCCGCTGTGCTGCGTGATGAAGTCTGCTCACCAGGTGGAGCAACAATTGTTGGCGTACACGAGTTGGAGAAGGGCAATCTCAGGTGGGTAGAGCAATCTTTTATTGAAGAAGACAACACTGAATTATGTAACTTATTGTTTCCTCAGAGCAACTCTCATCAATGCTGTGGAAAAATCTTCGTTGCGTTCAGCTGAGTTGGGTAAAAAATAAAGTGCATAAAGTAGAGCTCTCTAAATATGTATGTACTACAAACTGTTCCATTTAAATATATATACTACGTTCGATGTTTAAAGTTAATTTATTCACGATCCTTCTTGCTCACATATTCGACACACTTAGATGGGTCGGTTGGAAAGTATTCCTGGCATTTCGTCATTAAGCGCTTGAGTCCCTGAATATATTTACGTTGTGTTTCATCGTTCATCACGTGTGCCACGTTCTTGGAGAAGATCTTCTCGCGACCCGTTCTTGCGTGAATGCCCACCATGGTTACGCCAATGGGCCATGGAGCGTTACCGATGGCCATTTCCAAGTAGGCATCACTTGCTGAGATGTAGTTGCGATTGAGCAGATGCTTGCATATATCTCTCAAGCTGTCCAGAATGTCTTCGGGCAGGGTATGATGCTTCAGCTTGCGAAACAGCGGCTTCACATACTCTTTTGTCTGTGTGTAAATAACTCGAGCCATTTTCACCTTGGTTGACATTTTTTCGTGCTTGGTGTAACCGGCAATCTGGTCGTTCCACAGCTTTAATAGAAATGTGAGCAGAGTTATGATCACGTCCATGTCGTATTCCTTGTTGCGACCCATTTTTTGGGCCATTGTCTGTATGCTCTCCCAGGATATCGTCTCGTCCAGCTCGGCAAAGTCTAATTTTTTGTCCTCCTTGGCGGTGGGTGCGTTGGCAAACATCTCTTGCAGATATGCGGCATCCACCTGCTCCATTGCTTCTTGGAAATCATTGCGGAAGCCACGATTAGCCTCCGGTTGTGAAATTTCGCAAATGCGTAGTCTGTCAAAGGCCTCGGGTTCTGTTTCACCAAAGAGTAAGATTGGTTCACCGCGCTCACGTAGGCGGCGTATGACCTCCAGGCGGGGTAGGATATTCTGTCCATCGGACACAAAACTGTAGGAGCCCTCGGCTCGGGGTGAAACAACTGATTCCTGTTTCTTGTAGCCCACTTTTTGTAGCACTTCCTCTGTGTCTTTGGCACTGAGATCGCCGCGCCGAAAATATTTTTTTTTATCGTCAATCAACTGCTTTTCCTCAAGTAACTTGCGCTTGCGCGCTATTTCTGCTTTTAATACATCCATTTTGTGTAAATATTATTATTTTTATCCACACACAACAAACGCAACAAAACGTAGTTTCAAAACAGTGTGACCAAAATACCAAAACACACTTTAATACCAAGCTAAATTATAATATTTGTGTGACCGTTTCTCAATAAAACTACTTAGCTCGTTGTGCAGCCCTGATTAACATATGGTCACAAAATTTTGCGGAGCTACTGCTTTTGTATACACATAATAAAAAAACAAAAAAAAAACAAACATAAAATGCCAAAGAAAATGGGAATTAACTCGAAGGCAGCAGAGGCCCGTGAACGCATTAATGCTAACAAAAAGGCCACTCAAGAACGCAATGCAAAAGAAGCAGAGGACCGTTTGTGGCAAGACGGTGACAAGAGTCTTGCCAAAAAGCAGCAGAGACGCGAAGAAGAAGAGAGGAAAAAGGCTGAAGCTGCGCGTCGCAAGGCGGAATCTAAAGCTTTGTTGGACGAGGAAGTAAGTTCAATAACCACCCAGCGCAAGCAGCCATTGGCAAAGATCAATCGCCAGCAAATAGTGGAGGAAATGAACAAAAAGCAACGAGTTTTGGAGGCTATAAATGAAGCCAACAAACCTCCTCCGACCCGTGTCGTGGTCCAACAAAACACAATTGAGGAGAATCTAAACCGAGCTCTGGCTGACACGATGGTTGCCACAAATGTTGATCAGGCCCTAGCAGTGCTAAGGTGAGTTCCCCCAAAAATCTTGTTTTTAATTTGCATTAATTTGTTTATGTTTGATTTTAAGTGTCAATGACAATGAGGACGACAAACATCCAGAGAAGCGTATGCGGGCAGCTTATAAAGCATTTGAAGCGAGTAATATGCCACGGATTAAAGCTGAAAATCCATCTTTGCGTATGTCGCAATGGAAGCAAATGTTGATGAAGGAATGGAACAAGTCTCCCGATAATCCTTTTAATCAATAACTTGTGAATTTATTGTACAAACTGTGCGCATCCTGGAACCCTCGACTGCCTAGCAGTAGGAGCCGCACCCGTCTAATGCAAAAAAAAAAAAAACATAATAATAATTTTGATCTTATTGTTTAGTTAATGAATAATTAAATTGTGTAATACAAAATAGAAATACAAACCCTATTTATTATTCTGATCATTATGCTTTCATATTTTTTCAAGCACTTTAATCTTATTCGCAAGTATTCAGTATAAATGGGATCTGAGTTCAAAGATGTGAAAACCCAACCAACTAAACGAACTGAACCGACTTTCTTTCGAGACATTAACTGACGACAATTATATTTTCATTTATTGCCAAAATACTAATGTACACAAGTGTTGCGCAATAAACAAACAAACAAAGGTAAAAACCTTTGAGGCACCCAAGTACAAGAAAAACATAAGTTATAAGTGTGTTTGTAATGTGAACATTAACTTGTAATAAAGAGAAGCATAATTGACGACCGCTTTTCTATGCCTATTAAATTGTCAATGTTTTGTTTGCTTTAATTTTTATTTTTTGCTCATAACTAGTTCCGGTTGCGTACTTTTAGTATGATATAAATGTACTATGAATTTCTTAATGCAGTCATTAAATATGGTAGCTTAATATTTCGCTTTCACCTTAGAGAGAATTATTACTTTTTTAAATATATTTCAAAAGACTTTGAAATTTTTGCTTTTAGTCTTGATTAGATAAGAATCTTAATACTTATTTTAAAATAAAGCTTGTAAGAATGCAAAACTATAAAAAAAAAAGATTTCTATATGTACTGTATTTACATCTGAGCTCGTAATCATCATACTTCTTGCTTGAATAGCCCATTTAAACTATTTTGTAACTGTTGTTGTTGCACTGCATCGAATCAATGTTCCACAACTAAAGTTCCACAAGAGAGTTGAGCTTAACAGTAACAGCTTTAACAGATTATGTTAACCGGGCAGCTGGCGCGCACACTCACAGCTCATTGAGCCATTCATTTGTGTGCTGTGCTTTCTTTTTTAATAAAAAAATTTCTTTAGACGCATCGGTGCTTCATTCTTCATTCAGTGCGAGACCGTTAACAGTAACAGACGCGTCGTTGTGCATTGACCACCGTGCCTATAAACGTGAAAGAGTGTAAGAGAAATGTAAAACTTGAAAGCCAATACAATATTAAAATTTGCGTTGTTACATGTACTATGTTGCATGTGTGTGTCGAGTTCAACTAACGAAATAAAAAAAAGAAATTAACAGTCGGTAGCATCAATACAAAGACGTGGTAGGAAAATAAATTGAATTTCGTATGCCGTCGCCATCGGAAATCGCAAACGGTAATTGTGCCCTGATCTCTCGCTTTGTTTATCGTTTGTTTAAATTTAACCGAACGGTCAGCAAATACGTTTCGCGTGAGGATTTCCATCAATATCTCGAATATATCTACAACAAATAAAGGATTGTCAGCAATTTGGTTTCGTTACATACAAATCAAAGTCCAAAGTTATTGGTTACGCTTGAAAATTTCTTTTACAGTTATATCTACATAAGTAATTAGTATTCTGTTTGGCATTCTTGAAACGCATTTTGTGCAAGCAACAATGTTCTGCTTTTGTACAAGTTTGTGTCTTAAGTCATTTGTTTAATACCCTACAGAGAACGTCAATAAAAGTGTGTGTGATGATGACTATCAGAAATCTTATATAATCCACACAAATACGTACAATTCATTTATAACATATTTAATAATTTTTGTTTATATAAATTTAAAAAGTAGTTAGATTTGTTGAAGCTTAGTCTTTTTGCTTATGCAAATTCTCTGCTTTTATTGTTGATTACTTTTGTGAACACTTTTTTTTTGCTTCCGTACCTTTTGACACATATTCGCATTTATCTGGAATTTGTATCTTGTGTTTTTATTTCTCGTATTCTTTGATTTTAACACTTGTTCTACCTTCTTCGTATGTTTGTGCATTTGCGGACAACATGTTAATATATTTGTCCTAATTCTTATGTTTGAAATTAGACACACTCCGTACACATACAAAAACACTCTCAGATTGGTATATAGGTGTTAACAAATGTGCGCATCATAACGTCTTAGCTTTTTCGTATGAATAACATCTACACCTGATTAAGTAATTATGTCTGCATGCAATTAATTAATCGCGAATTCTTCAAACACTTGAGTGTTATGCAAAATAACTTAGGATTGCGTGTTTGTTATTTCTTTGGTAATACACACAACATGCACAACAAATGTGTTTGTTTTAGAGTTAACTTGGTTAGCTGGTTGTTGTTGTTTTATTTTGACCATTACAAGTTTTGTAGGTTTTTGTAAAGAGGTAAATAGACCATTGGTCTATTGAACCTTTTATCATAGCATAATAATATGGCACGCACGAACGCATTCATATCAAGTGCATTTGTACCATTTAAAAGCCACGCAACTTATTTTATGCGCTACAAAATCAAGGGACCGTAAAAAGCAATGTTAGCGATTTTTAAACTCTGAGATTTCTTACTTAAGATTATTGCGAGAACTTTTCTAATAGAAGATTGCTTTTGTGTGAAGCGAAATGATTTTTCAAACACAATTTGCTTTTCTCAGTTCTTACTAACATATACACATTCTCTTGATTTTATTCAACATACTTCCTGTCGTTTTCACCACCTGACTTTTACATATGTGAGAGTTTCGATTGTCCACTAATCATAGTGGTATAGCATATATATACTTACTTTCTTGCTAGTGCATAATTTATATATTGCTTGCCATTTATAAACAGTCAGCACGAACTTTGATTTACTCTTCAGAAAGCTAACGACAATTTCTCTGTTGTGTTTGTAGCGATATTAAAAGAAAAGCACACAACGTTACCTTATTTGTATATATTTAAACAAAAAGTGCCAATACTTTTTGTGGATTTGCTTTGTGGGGTAATGCATTTCTGAATGCAAATTAACAGACTGACCTGGTTGGCACATTTAGGAGCAAGAAAGTGAGTCAACTTAGTCAACATTAGTCTATATATAGCATTTAGGTGCCTTTGATACATCATAGCATTTGAAGTAATGATTCATGGTGCTCTTCCAAGCCGAAGTTTTTGAAATTCCAACCACCAAAACTAAAACTTGCTGTTGAACAGCAACCACAACAAGGTATAAAAATCATCTTTACATGTGTATCGGTGGACGTCTGCTTATATGTATGTTTATTTGTGTGTCTTTATGTAAATTTGAGAGGCTGAAGCCGATTACGCACCTTAAAAAGTGAAATTTTTGGCATTGTTTTATTTGACTTTCTGTTTCTTGACTTTTTTCTGAAGATATCATTTGCGAAAATGTAAAAACAAATCATTTGGAGTTTGAGTAAATGTAAGTAAAGACTTGAGAGGAAAGAAAATATTCTATGCATAGATCCGAATGAAATAAAAAAGTAAATTAGTTGCATAAATCACAAAACAATAGTCTAAGAAATGCATTTGCAATCAATTTTTAAACAGTCAGCTTGCCAATCAATTTAAAATCCAAGAGACTCTGGCTCTCTGAGTTAAATCCAAACCCATCTGTTGGGCTATTCAAACATTCCATTCCCAAAAGTCACAGAGCTTAGTTGGTGTGGCAGTACTTGGTCTTTAACGAGGTCAGCTGGATGCTTGTGGTATATGGGTTTCTGTTTCAATTTCAGTTGAGGCTGAGTCTGCACGTGTTAATTCAGAAACTTATATCGTTATAAAGATCGTAGCAGACGCAGAACCAAAAATAAATTTCACTGATTTTCATTACGTTTTTTTATTTTTTCATTTTTATTTTTAATGTGGCTTCGCCACTTAGTTTTGGCTTCGCTATAGTATAGGAAAAAATTGTTTTGTTGTTGCTTTTGTTGCTTGTTGTTGTCTTGTGGTTAAAGTTGAGCATAAAGTCCGTTGTCTGCGTGTGTGAGCGCCATCGCCATCGCCAGCGTCGTCGTCGTCGTCGACGTCAGAAGTTGAGCGAGAAATTTTTGACTGTCAAAAGTGAAAGTTGCAGCTGCAGCCAATGCCGTTGAAAGAAATGTAGAAAAGCGGTAGCTGGTTAGTTTTAGCCCCGCCTGATGAATCAACTAACAATACGTATGCGAAGCAAGCACAAGCGACAGTTTAAAGTTGAGTCTTGTGCGAAGCGCCTTTTGGATTTTTGTTTGTTTTTAAGCTGTCGCTACTTCAGAGTGCAATTAAAGTCAACACTCATTTAAGACGCCAAATTTTCGTTATTATGTTTTGTGTTTCAATTCTTTATGAGTAATTATATTTAGGCAAACAAATAAACTTCACAACTCATTGCATGTGATTTCTAATTAACTTAGCTTCTTTTCTTTTTAAACACCCCAATTACAAACTAACACAAATAATTGAATAAAATTGCAGCTCTTCATCTCTATCAATATGTAATCTTATCAATTAACATCTGTTCGGCAAGGGTATACAAAAGTGGGTCAATGCTTAAAAGAGTTCATTAAACTCAGTGTCCATAAAAAAACAAGCTAGAGCCAGTGGAGAGCCAGCAATGCCAAGGCAAGCCGGCCATAACTCTCTTTTTAATATTTAAATTTAATTAAATTAGCACTTTCTACATGTCTACCATAGTTGGCCATAGTATCATATTTTGTAGACGCTTCATATTGAATAATAATTTTTCAGCAATTAGCACAGTGACCCAAATGCCTTTATTAAGAGAGAAAGAGAGGAAGAAAAATAAAACTTTTGACGGAAGCCAAACTATCACCAATATATAAAATATGCATAAATGTCCATACGTCAAATATGAAAGAAAAAGTGCACACACACACACACACGTACTAGGTTATATAAACAGGCACAAGTTTGTGTCTTAAGTCTTTCGTTTTGGCACTCTAGAACTGCGGGAAATGCGTGTACTGGTCTTGAGCGAGGAATTTCGAGCCTGCCTTATTGACAGGTTTTTCGTGTTTAACTTATGTCTGAACAGAATCAAACACACACTGGCATTAATTCTTGCTCCGTTCGTATTTTGTATATCCTGTAAGGCTATAAAAATGTTGTAAGGAATATTATTTTGGTATGGTGTAGAAAAATACAAAATAAAAGGAACTTTGTTTGTTTGTTATGATAAAAATAGCTCGACATACTTACAGGGTATTTTCTAGCTGAGCTACATTCCTGCTTTGTTGTTTTGTTGTCAACGGAATTATCGATGGTGCGTAGCAAAACATTGTCAAGTAAACAAGTTTCCTCAAAATATGACCCAATTACCCAGTTACCCAGTGCTGGCTATATTCATGGCATATTCAGGTATTTGTAGCGCTACTAAATGCAAATACCTGCTACTTACTTAGTTATCTGACACAACACAGCACAGAAACAGAAGAAAACATGTTTAAGGCCCAATTACTTCAAGACACAAGTCTTTGAGAATAATTGACAATTCGTTTGACAATTTAAATGAAAGTTGATTGGTATCTCCACGCACCACTTGCACCACTTGCACTAGCTGAAAGCGGCAGCAATAAAACTAGTCGCTGCCCAGGACAGCCAGACATGCAGAGCGATTGTGGTAATGAGTCTGCCATTGACAATTGCCAGTTCACAATTGTTTGAGAGTGAATCTGGTCTAATTGACGCAATCAGTGCCTGCTTGGCTCTAATAGGAAATAGTACTTTTGTCAAAATAACTATTAGTTGATAATAGCTTTTGGCTACAGAAGTATACCCTGTAATGTGTAGTAACAAGTATAGATTCCAAAAATGGCTCTCTAATAAATTACTTATACAACTCTATATATACATACATGCTTATATGTTTTTTATGGAGTCGTATACGCCTGCCTCTTAACCATTCGGATATGGGTGCAGTGTATAATAACGAGTACCAGACAGCATCATCTATTTCAACAATTTTCACTTTTTCTTTTATTTAGCTGATTGTTTGTTTTGATGAAAAGCTAAAACATGAAGTCGCTCCTCAAGACTTTGAGTGCCAACACCAAGTTTGGTCAACTCCAGTTGAGTTGGCAGCAAGGCAACTTTGTAAAGTTGTAATCGCTATGATAAGGGGTATCATCATCATGATGTACATATGAACATACAGATGTATTGACAATCCGCCTCGTTTTATATACATATACAAAAGCTTGCAGTTTGTCATTTCAGTGACAGATTGTTTGTCTTTAAACTATTTTTATGAAGTTATTTAAAAATGATTTCGAAGCTTTAGTGAGATGGCTTGCAAGATATATCAACATTTTAATTAATTGATTGTTTTCCTTTCAGTTACTAAAACCTTTGGCAATATGAGAGCCTACCATCTGGCTATCGCTGGGCTGCTCATGCTGTTATGCAGACTAAGTGAAGCCACATCGGATCAGACACCGTCCGCTCTATTACCGTTGGAAGCACGCAATGTGGATAATTCCGGCGAGGAAGATGTCATCTCCAATAGTTATGTGCTACCGAATCAGATCTTCAATGATGGCAAACCCTATTATGCACGTCAGGATCCCGTCTCGGGTCAATTGGATTTCACGGCCAAGAAACCTGCCGGCATTGAGCCGGAGGTCAACGAGGTGCTCAACTCTAAAGAGAAGATTGTATTCAGCGGTAGTTCAACTCCCAACATTCACGACTTTCTCAATCTGCCCGTAAAGTATTCCTCCTCGAAGTTTGTCTACCCCCTGGTTTCCAGTTCGTATGCCAACTTGAAATACCAGGGCAGCAACAAGAACTACATAACGAACAAGAAACCCACTATGGTGGTAGCTCCAGTGACCCTATCCAACAACTACTACACAGTGACGACAACAAAGTTGACTGCAGTGACTCCAACGGAAGCGGGTTATTATTCGAGTACAACGAAGGAACCTACAAGAACCAGTCCATCTACCACTGCCACTACTACCACAACCCGCACTACACCAACCTCAACAACAACTACAACCACCTCAACAACAACAACAAGGCAAACTACAACAACGACACGTCGTCCATTCATTCAGTCCATACCAACAACAACAACAACTTCGCAACCCGTACGAACAAGTACAACTCGCAAGAAGTTTATACCGGCTAAGAGACCGGCTTTCCCCGGTACAACAACAACGAAGACTACAGTGCAAGCTCCTCCGGTCAGAATTACAACTACGACACCCAAACAGCAATCGAGACCCACACAAAGTAGCAGTGATGTTAAGCTAACAACCCATCATCCCACTCCACAGGCAGACATCTTTCCGACGGAACCAGCGACAACCACCAAAATGTACACCACCCCAAGGACTGATATTGTCTCGGGTCCAACCTCACCTAGCGATTTCAAACCAATTACCGATGCCACAAAAATACCCAATCTAGATCCAGCCTACGTTTATCACACCCTGGGTCAGAAGAACACCAAGGTACAGCAGGAACAGGAGGCGCAGGCGGCAGCTAACAAGCCCACAATGACCCTGAGTGACATCTTCAACAACCTGGCCGAGGAGGAGAATGCTGTGGCCAACAACTATCAGCAGAATCAAGGCTTCGATGCCCAGGGTAATCTCATTGAGCCCATAGCACCCTCTCAGCCATCTCCCTTTGCCATGCAGCAGTCACTTCCTCAGCAGTCACGTCCCATGACAATGCAGAACCAGAAGGTTTCACCTGGAATGCACTCAGGACCGCCACCATCACCACCCCAATACCCCAACTCCAATGAGCAGAAGGTAATCTCGGGCAGCCCTGAGAACTACGACAATCAGTATGTGTCCTACCAGGTACAGCAACCTAATGTGATGCAGTACCGACCCATACCGGGTCAAATCAACAATGTGGTCATCTCACCTGGACAGCAATCAGCTTCCTTTGTCCTAGGAAGTCAACAGCAAGTGAGTCATCCGGGCAGGTTTGGCAATGTTGAAAAGGTCCCAGGACCCCTCTCACAGGAAACGGCTGGCGTGCAGTACGGTCAGGTTTATAATGAGGAGATTGCTAACATCAAGCGCCCACAGCCCTCCACCCAGCAGCAGCAACAACAACAACAGCAACAACAACAGCAGCAACACCAACAACAGCAACACCAACAACAGCAACACCAACAACAGCAACACCAACAACAGCAACAGCCCTCACCTCCAAGGAACCAACAACAATTGCCGAATTACCAATCGAATGTTGCTCCAGCTGCTCCTGAAACAACTGTCGTTGGAACCGTTGTTGGAGCCCCTTCAGGCAACTATCCAGAGCCACCACCAGAGGCACCCTCTCCATATCAGCAACTTCCCCTGATTGGATCCAATTTGCGTCCAGCTAAGAAACAACCAACCAGCAGCCCCAATCAACTATTGCAACCTACTTTGTCGGCCCAGAGCAAACCCTCGGATAACAGTCAGGACACCAAGGAGCTGTTGGTCTCCAGCAACATACGTTTCCCATCGAAGCAGGAGGACTCCCTAGAGATGTCCACCTCAATCGTCGCTGCGGGCTCTCCAACATCCTCCCACATCAATGGACATGCACAGCCGCTAAGTCTACAGCAGATTCAAAATGCCAATCCCGTTGTCTTCCCCAAGATAAATGATGAGGATGGTGTTCAGATTCAACAGCATGAAGTACTCAACATTAAGCAGCATGAACAGCAATTGGTAAAATTCCGTTAACTTGTCTAAGTAAACTTTGGACTAACTCAGATTACTTTCTTGTTTTTAGAAATTCCCCACTCAACAGCAGCTCAACAATGAAGAACTGAATCAACCCTCTAGGGACATGGAGCCACCACCACGCTATGCTCCATTGCATAACTCCCAGGCACAATCAGCTCCAGTGAAACCCTTCTACAAGGAATTCGATCGCAAGTCCCAACATCAGGGTGGACCACGTCCTAATGTAAATCTGCCCAATATTTTGCCACAATTCCGACCCAATGCCAAAATCTCAGCTGGACACGGGCCAAACCTGAAGCAGGAGCCCGGAAATATCCGTCTACCCATGCAGGGAGGCAAAATGCCTTATTATCCTTCAACTCCACCACAGTTTGCCAATAGACGTCAACCGTTGCAACAGCAGATGATGCAGAAGCGTTATCCTCTTAACCGCATGGCTGAGTACGAACATGGTCCACCAAATCCAGGAGGTCCCCTCAACAGACGTGTCTATCGACTACCTCCGAATAATATCCAGAGGGTCTCACAGCTGCGGGATCGAATGTACTCACGACCTCGACCCAATGCCCCTATGCGAACAGTCGACAATTATTATCCAGTCGAGAGGAACGCCCCACTTCCAGAAGCCGCCAAGCTGATCAGTGCCGATCTGGATGACTTTGAGGAGGAAGATCTGGTTATCAGTGATCCACCACAGGCACCCAATAAGGAAGTTCCAAATGCCAACGACTCTAAATTGGAAGCGGTTATTACCCTACAAATGCTTCAATCACAAAAGAAAGCCGGGATCGGTGAGGACACGGGTGCTGGAGAAATCCAAGTAACAGCTGATTATGATCCACAGGAAACTATCAGCTATCAAAAGACCGATCGGAATGATATATATGGAGCATATTCCACAAAAGCTGATAGCATGCTGCAACAGGAATCGGAAGGATCCTCTGCTGTAGAGTATCAGAATACACCCTTCTCCGTGATACGCGATCAGCCGCAGGAACCCATTTTGAAGAACAAGAAACCTCAATCCCTGCAACAGCAGACCAAAATGCAACCACAACACAAACAAAACTTTCCATATCCGATAGAGAAACCCGATCCATCCTATTCGGAACTGCAACAGCCAGCCGTTCAAGTTCCTGGCGTTCTTATTGCACCACGCATCATCAATAGCGCCTTTAATACGGGAACAGAAGCTCCAATTGCCATCGCCTATACACCAACCGAACCCAACTCCTTCTCCAGAATCGGTTCTGCGAGACCAGTGCACCAACTTTCAAACAAACTGAACACTGAGACTCAAACCGAGGAAGCTGCAGGCATTGATTTCGATTTGCGTGGTCACAACTTTGAGAAGGACTTCAAGGCACCCTTTTATCCCAGCGTCAGTTTAGGAGGTGGTGCTGGTGGTGGTGTGACAAGTAATCCATCGCTAACCAACTGGAAGATTGTGCCATCTGCCTCAGAGCAACACTTGTACGAGAAGAATAACATAAATCGAGCTGATGTTGAGGTTGATAAAAAAGAAGTTGAACCTAAGAACGCCACAACGGAAAAGTACTCCGAGCTGGACAGCTTCCAGCCACAATTACAGGGCGGTTTCCGGCCAATTTATCCGGCGGATTACAGACACATCGAACAACAGGATACAACATTAAGCCACGAAATAAATCAAGAACCAAACAATAATAGGCCACTGGCTTTGGGACTAGTTAGATCCCAACCTTCTACCACACAAACACCACAGATCAAAAGTTCAGTTGCGCCGACATCTGGTCCGGAATCTTCAAGTAGTTCAACACCTGCTTCCCCAACAACAACAACAACAACAACTGAACTTAAAAGTGAACCACAAATTACATCAACAACAGCTAAATCTCCAGTTACCCAGTTAAAACCCACACCAACTAAAAAGTCAACATTTGAAACGAGTCTAGCTGCTCTACTTTTCGGTGATGATGATGAATATGAGGATGGTGCAAGGAAGACCGTTCAAAATGAGAAACCCGCAATAAGGCCGATAAATGTGGCACGCATGGGTCCACGTAGTCTATTTTCTAGCTAACTGTTTTAGGCGCATTTGAATTTCTTAGCAGCATTTTAGTTTGTACTTATTTATTTAAAAAAAAAAAACGATTGTATAAAACTTGTAAACGAATCATGTAATATTTGCGTTATTACAGCTACATTTTAGACGTAAGCTGACAAAAAAACATGCTGGAAGCTAGCCACCAATGAAATGAAACACTTATGACTTTTGCGAGTCTGATTTGAAAACAAGTATGATTTCATACACTTTCCTATTGGACTCCCGAATCGTCACTAAAGAAAAACTCAAAAGCATGTATCTACGTACAAACCTCTTAAAATACTTACAAGCAACCGAACACGCAAACAAAAATATTTATTATACTTTTACATATAATAACAATAAAAATCTGCATATCCAATTGCAAATGAATCAAA
This sequence comes from Scaptomyza hsui, assembly GCA_018152825.1. Taxonomy (NCBI): domain Eukaryota; kingdom Metazoa; phylum Arthropoda; class Insecta; order Diptera; family Drosophilidae; genus Scaptomyza; species Scaptomyza hsui. The sequence continues at coordinate 1,437,460 of JAECXO010000004.1, read as the reverse complement.
AATGTTTTATGAATGTTTTTACAACTTTCAGCAATCAGTTAATCTTGAAATTTACACCTTTTTGTTAAAAATACATATTTATTATAAAACTCGTTAATGGATAACTTCGTTTGGAGCACACTCACAATCTTATTTTAATATGTTTATGATGGACATGAATTTGGCAAATGTTAGTTGAATTGCCCTTAATAATGATGCATGATTGATATTTAATTTTAATATAATACTTGAGTGTTACCAATAAACAGTTGACATAAATTATAATTTATGCAATAATAATTGACGCTACATTTTATTTAATGATGATTAAAAAGTTAAATTGAGTTAAATAAACCACTTATACCAGCACTTAAAAGAGTGTTTTTCACTCTCGACAAAATATAGCTTGATAATAATTTGAATATTTTGACTCAGTCTTAGAAATGCTTTTAAAAAAGTTGATAAATTTGAAACTTATTTTAAAGGAATAAATAGATACATGATTTATACAGAATTTTACAAGAGATCTTTAAACAAATCTTGGAAGTATTAATGTTAGTTTATTTTTGTAGACCAAACTTCCACAATAAAAATTATAATCAGTGTATATTGCATGACGCCCTTCTAAGTAAATAAATAAGACATACTAATAGATTTCTTTGTTCAAGAAATTAGTTGGACTCAAAATATACCACTTTCCCAAATCCAAAATGTAGAGTATACATAAAAACTTTAGTTTCATTTGTCCACACATATAGTATATTAAAATGTACAAATACATATACTGACACACAAACATAGTAGAGATGTACAACGTTTATAAGTACATGCATTCAACAGCGCAGATATTTTTTCTGCTTCTTACAACATATGTACATACATGTTTCTTAAAATAAAAATAGTTTTCATTTATTATCGGATCTCGTTATGAAAGTTTTTTTTTTTTCGTCAATTTCCGTGTTCTAAATACTAAGTCTAATATCTTACAAATTAAAAGTCGTTCTTTTTATCGATTTGTCAGTGCTTAATGAGGCATAGCCTCAATATTTAAAAATGGGCTACACCTGCGTTTAATAATGTATATTTTATATTTATGATGTATATTTATACGATTTATGAACATACAAACCAAGATAGACTCGGAAATCGAAACGTTCATACAGACGGATATGACTAAAATTAGCTGATGACGAATATATGTATAAATTTTGTATGGTCACAGATACATCCATCATTATTTTCTGCTGATTATATACATTAGCTTTATTAACTTTATCAATACCATTTTTAACCCATATTTATGGTCCAAGGTATAAGAAATACAAATAGATTTCGATACATAATTATTATTACAGCTATACCATTTTTAACTTTTTCGGAAGTCTAACAGCTAAAACACTAAATAATGTAAATAAATACTTTTCTTCATTGAATTACAAATATTTACTAGATTTTGCATAACATAGATTTGTATATATATATATAAATAAGAAGGACTAGGAACCAGTACAACATATTAGAAAAAAAGTTTCGGAAAACGAAAAAACAAGTTGCTTTTCATGCAACTTTAGAGTTTCTTAAGAATTAGGTCTCTGAACATTATATGCTTTGCAATTGTGAAAAAAAATGATAAGGAATAGAGAATTCTAGTGCTAACCCATAATAAGTGAAACAGAAAATATTTGAAAATTGGAAATCAAGGTAGAAGTTGCCAAACTCATTAAAAACTAAATATTTTGTGTGCAAACTGATCAAACTCTCATATGTAAAACTAACCGAAAGTTGTATATAAAAAAATAATACACCTGCCAACACATTTTGGAAATTGCCTAATAAATATTTATACTTAAATCTAAGCCAATATGGCTAGCCACCCGGCCCGTTGCCCATTGATTGTTGCTGTTGTTGTTGCTGCTGCTGCTGCTGTTGTTGTTGCTTCTTTTTGTCGAATATGGAGAGTTTCGACTTGACAGCGCCTTCACACACCATCATACGCTGCTGTACCGGCCTCTTCTCCAGCTCAAAGCACAACGAATCCGTATTTAAATGCCGCTTAAAGTCGGAATAACGATGCGCCTCATAGGACAAATAGCTGGAGCCCAGTGCCGAGGCAGCGACAGCAGCGGCAACAGTTCCATTCCCATTCCGATTATGCACCGAGGGCGGTAAGGAATCCTGCCGCTTGCGTTCAAAGTATTCAACGATTTTGGCTATCTGCGCAGATCGTGTGCTCGGCAATGCGGTGAATGAACGATCATCCCAGAGCAACGAATCGGAACTAATGTCATCCGAGCTATCCGTGTAGATGGACGAAGTGCGATTCTTGCAGTACAGCAATTGATTGGTCGCAAACGCACTGCGCTGCAGCAGCGAGTGTATCTCCGAGTCCAGAGCCAGCCGATTGATGATGCCCGCTGTGGCTGACATCTGTGCATCTCCACTCACCAGCGAGTGGTGACAGGTGTAGCGACGCTGATGCGTCCTTGGTGCCATAATCTCAGCATCCAACTCATCCATTGAGTCCAGTGCCGTCGACGACGATGTGTTGCCAGCAATGCCAGCCGTAGCATCATTGTCGATGAGCAAAACGGACGACGATGTGGTTGGGGAATCAGTGTGTGAAACGGCAGCTGCAGCCACAATCGAAGCAGGCGTGGCATAGTAACAGCAACGACACAAACTAGCCAGTTTATCACTAAAAAGAATAAATATGTTTAATAATATTCAGTTGTTGCGTGTCTGTGCTTTACTTGAGTTTGTTGTTGCCCACTGTTTCGATCCTTAGCTGTGATTTCAACTGATCGTAGCAACAGCTGCTGTTGTTGGAGCCAACGACCAACGAGCCGATGCCACATAATTGTCTTGTGTAGCTGGTGTTTGTAATCGCCGCATCCGACTCCTCATTAAAGCACGAATAGAAACCACTTTCAATGGAATCGCGCCGTGTCAGATTTCTTTTGGGTGGTAATAGCTCGCAGGAGTTGGTTTTCAGTTCATTCAATTCGGAAGCGGGTAATTCCTCCTCCAACTGTGGTGGGCTTTGCGACACAACATCTATTTGGGATATGCTGCCTTTTGACTCATCCTCATCCTTATGTTGCACGCTGCTCGCATCCGGCGTCAGAGGCGTCGTTGTCAACGTATTGCTGGATGCACTGGCTTTAAGTAGTGTCGTCGTCGCGTTCGTCGTCGTCGTTACTTCCAGTTCACTGTTACTGTGTTTCATAATGCTTCCGCTACTGCCACGAAAAAGCGGATGTGTGTACAGGGAATTTGCTCGATATTTGCGTGTAACGTTCATTGTGGAGGGACGGACAGCGCTGTCATCGCTGCTGGACTCCGCATCGGCACAATTGCCACCGCCATCGAGATCCTCGCCCTCCGAGTTGCAATAGTCACAGTCGTCCATGTCGCCAACAAGTGCGGGCGTCACAGTGGACGGTGCTGCCGCATTGCTGCCTCGCTGTGGCAGCTTCAGTTCGATGACGCTAAATTTGCGTGACAGTTGCGGGGAGACGGGCAGGCTCTTTGGTTCCGTACACGCAGCAGCCGTGCTTGTTTTCGCTGTCGCAGCACCAGTCTTGGCGTCGTTGCTGTCCGTGCCCTGCCCCATCGTCATGTTCTGCATGGCAACCAGCTCCTTGAAGAACGGCGCAGACATCTCAAAGCATGAGCTAAACAGATCACCAACGCCCGCCGCATATGTCTTTGGATTGGCGCCCAATATCTTTTTAACACCTCGCAGTTGCGCCAGCGCCGTGAAGGGATTGGGCTTGACGCCATTGTGATCCTTGGCCAGCGATGGCTTATATTGCGGATCCTTAAGGCACATCGTTTCACCCACCTTGCGCAGCGTTAGCACCGCCGATATGGGTGGCGGCAGTGGTGGTGGCTCTGGCACAGTATACGCTGGTAAAATCACCACAGCTGTTTGGGAGCCACTCACCAGTTGACGTGGTGGTGTCGGTGAGTGCGTCGAGGATCGTTGTCGCTGCATCTGATGACAACGCGCCTTGTCGCTGGGCGATGTGTGCAGCGGAAAGTGAATGATATTCTCACTGAGCGAACGCCGATGCAGTAGAATCTCAGCCTCGAGCTTCTGTGTTGCACGACGCACGCGGGATTTGAGAATATGTTCCTCGTATTCCCTGTTCTCGGCCAGCCAGTTGGGTGTGCCGGGTAAAGCGGCCGATGCTGACTTGAAGCCCACGCTGGGGAAGCGGAAACCATCCTCATCGACGTCTCGCAATCCTCCTCCTCCTTCTGGAGACGCACTCATGGCAGCAACAATTGGTGGCGCTGTTGCCAAAGTAATTGCCTTTTCAATATCACTGCTGTTTGGCAGGGAATTGATCAATTCCAGCGAGCTTAGCGGACTCGTGGAGATCGATTCCTGGTTGTATTTCTCCGCCAGCAGTGTTAACTTTTTGGTTGCATCATGGAACGTGGGTCGACTCTTAGGATCGTACTGTGTGGAAAGAGGGAAGTAATTAGAGTTTGTTCTTTTATCAATGCTTCAAAAAACATACCAGACAGCAGTAAAATGCCAGCCTTAGAAGGACAGGCGGCGTATCCATTGGACAGAGTTCAACAAATGCCAGATAATCCAAGCCGAAGGAGGCAGTGCGAGGCATCAGATCGGGATCGGCCTCGATGCGTGCAATTATCTCGCACTGTATAATGCCGAATGAGAAAACATCGCTCGTCTGATCGTACCATTGACCTTTCAGACACTCGGGACTAACCCAGTAGGGTGAACCAACTGTCTCTAAACGTGATTTGCCGCTGTGAGTAACACAAAAACAAAAACAAAACAATTTAATTTCAATGCGAAACTATAAACATTTAACACGCATTTGTAGATTACGCATGAGATAAATGCACTTACGATTTCACTGGTATTTTAGCAGCCAAGCCAAAATCACCGACAACAGCTTCATATTGTTCATCCGCAAGATGACGAATAAGCACGTTCTGTTCCCAAAAACACACAAAATACACAAAAACAGATGTTCATTATTTTAGTTTGTCATTTAGAGTGTGTTTTGTACTTACCTTGCTTGTCAAATCTCGATGAAATATGCCCGCCTCGTGAACATATGTCATTCCGCGCGCTATATCCAGCGCCAGTCTTATTTTTTTGGCAGCACTGAGAAACCTATCCTGGTTAGCCAGCAACTGTTCCAATGAGCCACCATTAATGTACTCGGTCAGGGCATGCAGTTGTCCTTCCTGCACACAAACACCCATGAAACTAAAAGTGAAGGAAATTATTATGACATCTTCGGGTTTATAATGCTTCCAAGTACTTACCTTAATATATTAGGATGCGATAATTTATTTAGCAACTGCACTTCCCTCAGCATATTGGGTCGATTAGCGCGCAATTGATTCATTTTCAGCACCATTACTTTGCCAGTTGTACGATGTGTGACCTATTAAGGAAGAAAACCGATGGAAGGTTTTGATTAGTAAGATTTTAGATGAACTAAAATGACTCAAAACTGAGCGGAAGTTTTATCATCTTCAAGTATTTATATAAAAGTAATAACAGACAGTGGTTAAAAAACAATAAGGAAGAAATAATAATTATAACCTTAAACCATAAATTAATTTCAAAAAAAGTTGCAATTCGTGAATAGAAAAACAGGAAAAAATGTAAATTGTCAAACACCTAGCATCCAGTTTTGGTAGCTGAATGCGGAAAGTAAGCCAATCAAATCATCTAACTTTTCAAACAATAGGTTCTTATGTTCATTTATTCCCCTTAGATCCTATCTTTTAGGCAGTGTGTTAATTATTCTCTCTACATCCTCACACACATGTTGCAACATGTTGTTATGTCAACATTTTGACAATGTTGTTGGCTTTGGGGGCGCCGTCGTTTAAATACTTTTTGTGGCATTTTCACTTTCGGCTGGCTGGGAAATGCGATATGGCAATTGCGGAAGTAAAAAAGCAACAAGAAAGCGCCAACGACGACAACGAAAAAAAAAATCCTTTTTCCACCAAAAGCCAAAGATGTGTGTGTGTGTGTGTGTGTAATGCAACAAACCAGTCGAGTCGCCTTGCAACAGACACGTCCATTTGAAGATCTTTCAACAGCGGCAGCAGCAGCAGCAGGTAACGAAAAACCCGCCTGATGTTGTTGCTTTTGTGTTTGTTACACGGACAATTTCAAGTCCACTCATTGGGAGATATTCCCCAAACTAGTTTGGATGAAACGGCATTGACCACGTTTGACATCGATTGCATCGCCAGCGAAATTATTTTAACAATTCCCTCCGCATGCAATTTGTGTTTAACTGTTAACAAACAAAACATTTTCAATATGATATTTTTTTTTTTTTCAAAGTTTGCGTTTCGTTTTTCATGTCGTTTGAACAAGTTTTTCGAATGTCGAAAGTCTACAAAAAAAAAAAAAAAAAATTGATCGTTGGTTATTCGATGATGCCCCGTTTATTTGTTGTTGTTGTTGGTGTTGCACACAATCACATTTTTAACGGGTATATGCTCTGAACTCAAACAAGGCTATTTCGCTTACTACAATGTCACCTGTTATAAACGGGTTCCATGCCAAGAGAAATACATCACCTAAGCATACTATATTCTCCATCCCCATTTTGTGGCAACTGTCAACAGAATAAGTAATTGTAGCACGCGGATAGTTTGCGGTTCAACACAAAAAAAAAAAAAAAAAAAATGAATTCATGGTAACTAAATTTACAAAATGTGTGTGCAAAATTGTGTCAACGATATGGCGATAAAATTGGCAACAGATCAAAAACTGTTCCACACTGCACACAATTAAGAAGTTCAGATATCCAAACTGGAAAATAGTCTAAAAATATTTCCAGCCAAAAATTGTAGGACACAATTTTTAAATAGATTTTAATCATTTCGTAATTTTGCGAGCTTTTTTCAATATTTATATGCTTGATTAATAACCCATTTTTTTTTTAACTGTGTACATTCCAAATCAGATTGTCAAAGTAGACGTCAGTCAAAAGCAGAAGAGATTGTTGAAAAGCAAAACCAACTGGACTGAAGACACACAAACAACATAAATAGTTTGCTAAGAAGCTAGAGATCTGTTTGCAGCTTGAAGCAAGGTTGTTTAGAAGTTTACCCAATTAACAATAAATTCCATTCATTAGTTAATATTGAAGTAGGTGTGTGTGTGGAGGGCCCAGCCTCCTCTTTACTTATTATTATTATTGTTGTTGGTATTATATCAAGACCAGTTTTAGACAAAAAGGGGATCGCTGTTTCAGCTGCCAGCCAAGTTGCCAAGCTCTTCTGGCCAGGTAAATTGAGGTCGTAGCCATTAGCAAAACAAACTGTTAGCCAGTTGTCGGCCGACTGGAATGGAATCTGACCTAGTTTGCTTTTCTTTCACGCCTGCCTAGCGTCTAGTCCATCTGTCTGTACACTACATATATATTATATATATATATATATACTTATATTAAACTAGAGTTTCAAGCTTGTCTTTCGTTCTTTTTGGACATGCTTCCACCATTTGGTTGTGCAACTCAGAAGAGAGAACTCCCCAATGCTACGATCAGTTAGAAACAAGTATATTTGACGGCTAAACGGTTTATTAAACTACATTTTTCTTTTCTTTTTTTTTTTTATAGCATCACGACCTGAAAGCAGCCTCAAGATCGAATTGATTGACCAGAATAAAAAAAGTCGTGCATATAGTTTAGATTCAAGTTCAGCGCAATGCATGGAAAATATTAATAAATACTACATTGTTGAATGGCAAACGCAATCTTATCACAAAATCGCACAAACAATTCACTTATAATCGATTAAAGGTACTATAGCGCAAAGATAATGTATGTGTATATGTTTGCTAGGATTGTGCTATAACAAATAATTTGGTAATTTACTGCTTAATCAGAAATACACACACACACACACACACACAAATACAAAAAGTGTAGAAGGAAACGAGTGTGGATTACATTCAATTAAACATGTGACAACAAATAGTTAACGTGCTTTATATTGAGTTTCAAACTTTTACACAATCGATTACTAATCGTGTTTAACATGCTGTGTGTTGTTGTTGTTGTTGTTATTGCATTTTTATGTGATTTTAATTGTTAACGGAAAAACCAAAGAGTTATGTAAATGTTTTGGGTTCGTCTGTTTGGTTTACATTTGCTTGATATCACATTTACGGTTATTGAGTGCAATTATTAAACTAGTTTACTGAGAAATTGCTTTCAACTGATGGGCAATGAACTACATATATTGCTTTTTACTTAGAAGCTTAATTGAGTTTGCATTTTATATAGTACACTATACATATAAGTTTATTTTGCTCTCTCTTGTCTTGCTTTTTTCTTTGTGCATTATAGCCAACGTCGTATGTGGGCCTTTTCAATTATGCAACATGCTGCACACAGCGCTGAAATCAATTAGTTTTTGCCCGTCTTTCTGTAAATCAATACTTAGCAAAGCAAACAAGGCGAAGACAGCATTTGGTGGTAAATAATCTGCGCCATACATATTTATTTCCTTACCTATGCCGATAAAAATCGATAACCGATAGATTTAAAAGACGCAACTTTAAAGATTTTTACAATAAATTTGATTAAAAACCATCTAATGTCATAATAAAACAATTTTTGTTTAAACAACAGTTAAGTGGCCAATTTTATGATATGAAAAAATAACCGTAATATAGCAGTATTTTTTTTTAATAGCAACAGTTATCGTTACCGAATGAAGTAAGAATGCTGTTGTTGTTGTTGTTGTTGTTAAGAGTACTGATGCGAAGATACAATATAATACCTATGAACAATAAACACAGCATAACAATTTGTTAAAATTTTCACTTTGCGGCATTTAACGAGGCGAAGTAGCAAACAATAAATAATACATAACTAATTAACGAGCGTACATAACTCAAAAGTTCAATAACAACAAAACTTCACATGCCAACCAACCACCCACCCACCCACCCACTCCATAATAAAAGCAACATTTTTGCAAAGCATCAACCCGTGATAAGTATAAAAGTCAAGTAGAAAAGTGAAATGCTTCTCCTCACAACACTACATTACACTAAACAACAAAGTAAGAAATAAATAATTGCTTTTTACCCCACACACACACATACACACACTCACACTAGAGCAGGTACAGTTGGCTGCACAATTCAGGCAGCGCCTAACGGTATGCCCAACAACCATCAAGCATCAAGCAAACTAAGCCGCGCATCACAGCTCATTCAATTTCACATTTCAAATGTGAGAGAAAAACTAAAAACAAAAAAAACAATATATATATATATTATATTTGTGTTGTTGTTGCCAAAGGTGTTGGCGTCTGTTTACATGTTCGCGCTCTTTACTTTGTTTTGAAAAGAAAAGAAAAGAAAAGAAAGAAAAAAAAGCCCGGTGGAAATAAATTAACCGTATACAAGTTATGCTCTCTTGCAGTGTATGTTTATTGAAACCCCTATCAAGTACAATAACCCCCGCCACTTCCCACACACACACACATTAGTAATTTTTGTTTCATTAATACTGCACATTGTGAAGCAAGTGTCGCGTGCAGTAATGAAATAGAAAGTGTGCATCAATTGCATTGTTCGAAAAAGAAAATTCATAATTAATCATATTATGACCATGAAAACTTAAGGGTCTTATGAATTGACCATCTGACTAAGCTAAACCTTTTCATTCATATTCGTATGTATAACAAGCACATATTGTAGTATATGTTTTCAGAAACATTCTCGAATAGCAAGCAACATCGTAAAATTATTTGGCACACTTACAAAAATTGTACCGCAAACATTTTGTGGGCAGGTATCACGAGACGTGGGGCGCGTGGGGTATTTAAAAATAGCTGCAAGTGGGTGTTTGGCCTGCCCGATGACAAATAATACAACACGAATTTGGCTATATTATGATAAGGCCCATATATCGTTGAAATACTTTAACAAGACAGTGAAAATCGCTTGCATTTAAGGATGATGTGAGTGTTGAGTGAATTCAAATTAAAATTGATTGGCAGTCATGTTGAGGTACAGTAAACACACCATAAAAAGACTATAAATTAATCAGTTCACTTTAGCCAAACACTACTGTGTCTCCACGCTGGACGTGGCACGCAGCAGCCGTTGTGGCAGCTGCATGTGCAACCAGTCGGTTAGTATTTGGTCCTAACTAACTAGCAAACAAACTGACTAACTAACGGCAAATGTTGCCATTTTGCACAAGATTTGAACATACATGCATTTTATTTGGATTTTAACGTTTTAATTTGTCTTCATTTGCTTTCTTCATCTCTCTTCGTTTTAATTAAATTGTTCAAATAAATTACATTGCTTGACGCTACATTAAAATATATATTATTTAAGCTAACAAAGAGAAAAGTTTGCACATCATTATATTAATGGCCAAAGTTATGAAATGCGTTCTAAGCGCGATTTTGATTTGAGCAAATATTTTTTATTAATGAATATTGATTTTTATTTTTTTTGTTTGTTTAGTGTCAAGGAAAACAAAAAGCTTTTAAGACTCCATTTAAGTATGTGAACAGTGTCAAGAGGATTATAAATAGTTGTTACTACCAATTTTAATCGCATACAAGTTTATCAATATGTTTTTATGTAACATTTGAAATCAATTAAAATAAATCAAGAGCGCGTTATTGAATTAAAAACATATCACAATAGGCATACCCCAAATGATTACGGTACTGTTGAGTGTGTGTATTATATAAGACGTTTTGGAAGAGACTTTCGTTCGGTGTTTGTGTTTTTGCTTTCCTATTGAGCGTTACACAGCTTTTGTTATTGAAAGTGTTTTGTTTTTGTATTTTTTTAGCCGGCTGATTAGTGCGTTAAGCATTTTTACTTTTCGCCAAACTAAGTCGATTGTTATGTAAATTTAATTTTCCTTTCAAATTTGTATTGTTTTTGATATAACACAGCTTTAATAAGTTTGGTTTGGCAACGATTTGGAATTTACTTAAACCAATACTTAAGAAAGTTTGGTCAGAACTCCACGTAAATAATGATGGCAATTTTTTTTTAAAATGACTTCGACATAGTTCGATGAGAGAAGAGAGAAGAAGACCTTAAGCCAAACAACAATTATAAAATACAGTTAATCCTAAATATGAACTTTCCGACTTTCCGAAGCGCAGCTGTCGATGATAAAGGCAGTGTAAAATGCGGAAATGTAATCAAATCAGCCAAGCAATGAAGAGCAGCAAAATGGAATAACGAACAAGTGAACGAACGCACTTCAAGCAGAGCGCAGCATGGTATTTATTAGTTAGTTAATGCGTATCTGAAAGATACACACTACATATATGAATGCTTATTCATCGCACTAATAATGTTGTGCGATACCCTGAGAAATTTGCACGCAAAAGCTGCGGGAGCTTTTATTTTAAAATAAATATAAATCAATTGCAAACAATTTTCACCATGAATATTTTTTTCGCTACAATTATTAACTTGTCAATAAATAACATATAATACTTTCATCACACACTCACAACAAAATAAACTTTTGCCAAAGCATCATTGTTGTGAGCATGCACGAGAGATAAAAGAAAATGGTAACGAAATTTATTTATATATAAAAAATGAAAGTTATGCTTATATGTATTAAACGTAGGTTAAGTTTTAACACCTTATGAAAACCATTTACATTTGGTTATTGCCGTCTGGACTTCAATATTTTACACTTTTCTGATAAGCAATCTATATAGAAGGTAATTTACGAAGTTTATTGCCATGAATTGGGCTTCAACAATGTTATCAGTCAAATTAATAAAGTACAAATTGAAAATAAAGGCAAAGTGCTTGTAATTTGACAAAGAACATAATAAATTTAACGTCTGTAAACAAAAAATGTATTTGCGAACGAACAATAAAATTATATTTAGGGTTTATAAAAGTAAAACGCCACAAAATTGTAAATCACTGTAAAAAAAAAAAATCAAAGAAAAGAAATCGAAAGCTTCAAAAAATATTCTTTTGTTATGGCTTTCAACTTAATATATTGACTCTCCATTTTACAAATCAATTCTGCTTGCCTCTTGGCTTAGAACAAAGCTTAAAAGAAAGAAGAAAAGAACTAATAATGAACTTGGTTCAACACTTTACCTTTTCACATTTAATAATGCAGAACTAGATTAAAATTTAATTCAATTATGTGAAAGGTAAAATTACGTTTGAAAAACTGTTTAAAAACGTTTGTTAAACGTTTTTGGTTTCAAGATCTGGATCGCTAATTATTTTTTATGATTTCTACAGTTTTAACAATGTTGTTTTAATAACTTAAGAGCCGTTAAATGATGGGTTTTTTTTAGAAGAAACTTTTTACATTCAAAACGTGTCGAATATGCAAATTTTGGTAGATCTAGTACATGCTGAAAAATACTTCCGGTGATATTTTTAATTTTCGAAAATTTGTTCTTTTTTTCTTAACTTAAATTTAGCTTTTCTTTTTATTTTTAATGCATTTAGACAATGTGCTTTTGTCACTTACCCTGTAAACCTCCGAGATATTTTTAATTTTCAAAAATTTGTACCTTCTTTTTTTTTAACTTAAATTTAAATTTTCTTTCTATTTTGAATGCATTTAGGCAATGTGTTTTTGTCACTTACCCTGTAAACCTCCGAGAAAAAGCCGGAACCGATTTTCTCCTTGACAAAATCATCTACGGAATATAGGGCGGAGACAGCTGTACGCAGTGCTTTACACGAGGATCCGGTGACAAGTCGATCCGATGATATAGTCCTTGTAACGGGTGGCGGTGGAAAGCCGTTACTATTACCGTTAGCGATGCCATTACTGCTGGAGGATGTTGAATCAGCTGGGAACATATCACCATTTGCCTTTTCCTGCAGTCCGGCAACTCTGTAGGACGTTGTACACATGCCGGATGTGTTGTCCTGCCACAGGAATGGTGACGAGGAGTCCACTTGATCGCAGGACATCTCCTTGTTAATGGTTTCCGGTGGACCAGGACCACTGTGTTGGTTTAGGCTCATTTTTATCAGCTACGACGTATTTTGTTGTTTGTTGTTATATTTATTGGATGTGGAAGGATATCTTCTTTAATTTTTTTTGGCTGGTGCAACGATTGTTAATACTCTCAAAACGCGAACGCGAATATTTAAATTTATAATATTTTTCAGGCACGACCGTGGTTACAACAAATTTATAACTACACCTATTTGGCAAAGTTAATTGACAACTTTGGGGAACAAGTAAAAAAAAAAATGTTTAAACATTCACTTCATTTTATAGGTAATTTTTGTTTGTTATTTCTCTTCCTTGATGACAAAAAATTCCAGTTGCTTTGTTTGACGTTGTTTGTCAGTTTGGCACAATTGATGGAAGATTTTTTGTTGTTGTTGCTTAAACGGAAGCGCTCAGGAAGTCTGCGGGGAAGAAAGAGGAAAAACTGAAAATTTAGTAAGCCAGTTTAACAACTTTTCATTAAAGTTTATTACATTTTTATCTTAATAATTGTTTTTAGTGTGTGCATTGTTTTAATATGAAAACCTTCGCTCTATTCCCAAGTATTTATTTAAGCTGAGAACTAAATAATGTTAAAACGTTAACTTTTGCTATGTTTCTTGCCTTGCCAACACTTAGAATCAATATGATAATTACAAATTAACGCAATCTCAAACAAATGACGCCATTTTATCATTGCAAACTTCACATTTCGTAAGCTTGCAAAAATGTAAACAAACCCATTTAACAGTTATGAGTGTCTCAGGGTTAGGTATACAAAATGAACAATGTTCAGAATAAGTTTAATTGAACTATTAAACTCAACAAACATAGTTCAATGTTCAGCTTAGAATCAAAACGCCAAATCAAATGAACTGGTTAAAAGTTCACTTTTTGTTCTTGCTTCAAATTTAAAAATAATTGTATCAATATTGTTTTTGTTAATTGAAATTGTGTTATTGTGGCAGATATATTGATTTGCTCGTTAATTACTTTGCCAAATATTTGTGGCTTGTGCTTGTATATGTGAGAAAATCAATATTTTTTGTCATTAGCCTTGAACTTTTGCAGTTTAAAGTGCCAAAAGAATTTTTCAAGCAAACGTATTAGCTAAGAATATGTTTAATCACATGTTATAAAGGTTAGTCTAATTATAAAAATAAACGTGTTGATTAGTGTAACTTTAAATAGCACTTGCCATAATAATTTCCCATATCAACTTAAATTGATAAGATATTTCAAAACGTTTTTAATAACCTTTGCACAGTTAACCATGAGAACTGTCATTGCCTATATTAAGACTTTATATAAGTATATACAATATGTGGCGTTAGAATATTAAATCAGATATCTACTTTGCTTTGTATCTATCTGTTGTCACGTGCGTAAATTGCAATGACGTGAATTGAATTGACGTGAAATTAAATTGCACTGCAATTGCAAACTTGTTTGCTTCTGATAAGAATTTATTTGCGATAAAATACAAGCAACATTCTATACAACGAAACACTTTAATTTCTTTGCGGCTTTCGGAAAGTTTTTTTTTCAAGAACTTAAAAATGTTTTGCTCATGTGGCCGCAATCAAAAGTAACTACAGTACAGTGGGACTACTTTGCACTTGGCTTTTGTATTTACAACTGAGTTCTTCCAAAAAGCAAGGGCTGATAAACGGTGACATAACAAATTATTATATTTTTGTGTGTGTTCTAATCGGAATGAATAAACCAACAATAGCAACAAGAGCAAAAGGTTGGCAATTTGATTTGCACCTTTTTTTTTATCAGGAACCTTGCGATAAGATAGGCAGCAAAAATAACAACAAAAACCCAGAGCAAATCGTAAAATTTGGCCAGAATTTGAGCTTGAGCAAAAAACCTGCCCAGCAATAATAATAACTAAATACCTTGGAATGTCATAACGAATTGAAATAATTACAAAAGCACATGAAATATACACTGCAAAGTAAGCATAAGCATAAAAGATTATCAATTGTGGTAACTTTGTTATCTGAATGTGGAGGATGATTTTTGCGACATTTCCCGGATATGGCACAAAAGCAATAAACTCTTGTTTTCCTCCATTCTGAATCGGGGCATAATTAAATGACAATAATTAAGCACACAAAGCAAACACAACAACTGATGATAAAATTCTATAAACAAAGCGATCTAGGGTTTTTAAGAACAAAAAACATAAGACGCAAATGGGACACAGAAAGCACACACAGAGAGACTCAGAAGCAGATAAAAAAAAAACCATTTATATTTTCGCACAGTGGAACCAATCATTCCAACCAATTTTAAACAGACAAAATGAATAATCTGAGGTACTTTTTTTCTATAAGGTACGTTTAGTTGGAACACTATTGTAAGAAGAAGACAAAAAGTGCTATTGGAATGTGTTTGTAGGTATTTATTTTTACCGTTCACTTGGTAAGAATTCGCACAAGAATTTTAAGCTGTCAAAATTTCCTTTGAACTAATGCGCTGCGCCATGCGCCATAGGTCTATTTTGGGGCTAGAGAACTATTTTGAATGATCACGACATGTAAATTAACTTTACAAAGGCTAAAAAGAAATTGTTTGGCTGGCTTATTTTCGACTTCAAGTGCAAGTAGAATTAGAAATTGAGGAGAAAACTAAACCAGAAGACGTACGAGCGACAACAAACGATAGCGCAAAAACAACTAGTACAGGCACACACACACACACAACAAGCATTCACAAACATACACACGAATGCAGCTGGCAAAACGAAAAAAGGTGCAAAACGGAAACTATAAATGGTGCTAGCAGCGACCACCACCAAATCCAATAAGCATCAACTGAATCGCTGACTTCAAATGAAGGGAAATGCACGCACACACAAAAATATACATACCCTACATGTCGATGTAAAAGAAAAATGCCAAACAGAAAACAAAAGCAATAGTTTTTACATATGTACATATGAACGTGTATGAATGAATGAATGTATAATAAGAAGAAAAACATCTGTCGCCGCATTTTGCAGTTTACGTTTAAAAGTGTCTTTCCAGCACAAAAAAAAAAAAAAAAAAATTTTAAGAAAAGAGAATGTGATGGTATTGGAAAACGGCAGACGCCAAAAGAGACGAAGCTTCTCATCATCATCTGCGCTTAGTTTGGTTGCAAATGTGTTTGTGTTATTTTTACATTTCCGCTGCTTACAAAAATATTTAGATATGTCTGCTTGTGTGTGTGTGTAGCCCTCCGCATTAAAACAGCATTCCAAGCGCACACAAACACACACCCATGCATAAGGTGGAGCAATCTCATAGGGTAAAAGCAGAGCAAAACTTATGCATAGCAAATTAAAAAATTTGTATTAAATATATAAATATCTAAATATATTCGTATGCATTTACATTAAGGAACTATATAGTGGATATGTATGTGTTTTGTTACAAAAATATTGATGTACTGTCCCAGGCAAAGGTCACATCTATGGGCGGGCAGCAACGCTTCCGACGAAAATGCAGCAAAAAAGAGAACGAAACATGTACCATGTACTTACACATGCAAGCACACACGAACACAGTCAGACGCCTACACAGGCATATATTGCATACAAATGCATTTATAGATCCCATTTAAAGAAAATTCCCAATTAATAATTTTCAAATTGCAAACTTTTTAAACTGAGTAACAAATTTAGATTTTTGATAACAATATTTACCAGCTTTATTTGTTATTATAATCCAATAAGTACGTAGTCCATGTACATGTTTGTGTGTATGTGTTTTTGGCTGCAATTGTATTATTTATGTACACAAAACACAATCACGGGTTTACTCAAAAATATAACTTTTGATTGGAAGCAAAATTTCACTAAATAATATCTTCGTTTTGTTTACTGCAAGCAGACATTAACATACATTGTGTATATATGGTACGTTTGATAGACGACTGCTCATTCAACATTTTTCTATGATGCACTTCCATGTCCGTTGGAATAACTTTGTTTTAGTTTAACGAGTCAACACTTTTTATGATTTAAGTGTGTAGAAAGTTGTATTTGCAATAAAGGAGCATTAGATGTTTTTTATTTATATTTGCACTCGCGTAAAATCGCATGCAAATAATTCACGACGCGAATCCACGTCAAGCTTCGTTTCTGTCTCGATTATTTTAACAATTAGTTTTGCAAGTGTGACCGCACTTGACTACGCATATATGCCATCAAGAAAGTGCAAAAATATGATCTAGTATTTTTTTAAATTTTCCCATAAAAAGGTATTTTAAAAATACTAACTTTGGTCTGTCATGTGTGGAAGCTTATTTCAATTTTTGTTTTGATCACCAATTTGACCAATAACAAGTGTAGCACAGGTTTGTATTTCAAAACACATTGACAATATTTTATTTTAATAACAGGCTACTTATTTTTTTTAATATACTTCATATACTTTTTGGCATTAAAGTTGTCCTCCACTTCATCCATAATCTTAACCTTCTTTCGCGGCTTTCGTGCTTCCAATCGAGCTTTGCGTTCTGCATCGGACAATGTGCTTAGATCCAGTGGCAGCTGAAAAGTATTTTATAAATTATTTCATTCAATATTCGTATGCTTATGTAATTACTTTGATTATTTTGCGGGGTTCATGGTACCGAATGTTTATTGTGGATCCATCTGGCTGCACAACAACTGTTGGATAGACGCGGCAATAAACAGATCTATGCAGTCGAGTCACTGATGCAGTTGCCGACGAGAGGGCACGCACTTGTTGCAATCCATGCGGCAAAAGTTTAAGCATTTTAATTTAAGGACAGCTTAACATGCAAATGCTTTTCAATAGCAATAACAAATGTTCGAGCAGTGTGACCAAATGTCGGAATTAAAATTCCAAATTCTACACCATCTCAACTAATTCCGATTGGTAATATTCGATAGGTCTTACTGTCGATAATAATTCTTTTATTGAAGTAAGTTGTGTAAAAAGTCATATGTAAGAATTATTTATAATAATTAAATAAAATAATTGAACATTAATCAAATCGCTAATGCAAAACGAACGTGCCTGAAAGAAGAGCTGCAGCTTGACTCAAAAAGTTTGAAACGTTGCGTTGAAGTGCGGTTCATTTTGTGCTCCGACAAAAATTACATAATTATTGCAGAAATAATTTTGGTTGCAAAAGTCGAACTTGGTTAAAAACGCTTATTGTTACTCATAATAAAAAGCAGTTATTTTTGGTACATTTGGTTATATCGTGCTTTAGTTTGTTACCATTTTTAACTACACCAAACCACACTTTTTTTCTCATGCATGTTTTTGTTGTTTTTTTTTTTTACAGCATAATAATGGCCTCACGCCGCATCGCGCAGTCTTCGATCAACTGGGCCGCTCTTGCCGAGCGTGTCCCTCCTAACCAGAAGAGCAGCTTTGGTGCCTTCAAGACCAAGTCGGACATTTACATGCGTGCCGTCATGGCCAACCCAGAGACGCCACCAAAGATCGACTGGGCTCACTACAAGAACATAATTCCTGTTGCAGGATTCGTTGATGGCTTCCAGAAGCAGTACGATGCGGTGAAAGTGCCCTATCCCAAGGACACCGTGTCGGCGCAGGTGGAAAGTGAAATCAAGGAGTCACAGTCCGAGATTGCTTCATTCAAGAAGGCTTCAGAGCAGCGCATTCAGAATTATCAGAAGGAGATTGCTCATTTGAAGTCTTTGTTACCATACGACCAGATGACCATGGAGGATTACCGTGATGCATTCCCCGATAGCTCTCTGGACCCACTTAACAAGCCCACTTTCTGGCCCCACACGCCCGAGGAGCAGGTTGGCTACAAGTCCAAGGAGCAGCTGGAGGCTGAAGCCCAGGGACACCACTAATTGGATTAGCGCAAATTCTGCATCATTAATAAAAACGATTTGATTCGAAATGTAAACATTAATGGAGTGTAATTGAGAGTCATTAGAAATGATAATAAAATGTTATTAACCGAGGCAAGGTAAAATTCACCATAAAACGAGTTGGCAGCTCGCGGTGACTCGTAAGAGTGAACCAGTCGCCATCAATCGATAGTTTCGAATATGTAAAAATATAATTGATTCAATTATATTATAGTTTTATAATATTGTGCTGCATCAATTCTTATTTCGTTTGTCAATTATTCAATTTGTGCTTTTCTGCAATTTCCTAGCAAGTATCGAAAATATCATCTCTATTGTGGTTTGGAACAAAGAAATTCATACTGTAATTTAACATATAAACAGTTCAGTTCGTTTTGGAGCTGCTTTCTGTTTTCAAATAAGAATTCAGCTCGTATCCATTTACAAACTTGAAGCCGCCTTAAACATATATTGTGAGAAATATGGAGATCTTCAATACAATATTAAAATGACTGTCAAACTATTAGTATTTTTTAGTAGTAAATAACAAACAACAATACACTTCGACTGGCAAGGAACTAGATGAACATATATTCGTTCAATCAGTTCGATTCCAGATAACAGTGGTTCGCAGATCAGAGAAATGCAACTAGTAAAAATAAAATATTGAAAACGACCAAACGACGACGGCGGCGTTGCATGAACTATTTAACAATTTTGCTGTGCAATCGAAAACCGACGATGCTCTCGCGCCGGAGCAAGGATAAATCGCAGGCACACAAGGAAGGCGTCGTGGGCAAATATGTTAAAAAGGACACGCCGCCGGAAATACCGGTGATCAATGTGTGGACCTCCTACGCGGATCAGCAACAAAACCAACGCACCGCCGCCGCCAAAAAGAAATCCCTACAACGCTGTGCCAGCACCTCCCCCTCCTGCGAGTTCAAGCCGCGCAGCTCCAGCCACAGTCGCAACACATACTCCTGCAACGATACGCAGCCGGATTATTATCATGCCCGTCGAGCCCAGAGCCAGCTGCCCCTTCATAATCCTCATCCATCACATCCGCCACCACAGTTTCGTGGTGGCAGCAGCAGCCAGCTCATGCACGGGAACAGCGGCAGCAGCAACAACAATTATGTGAACATTGAGCAAATGGAACGAATGCGTCGTCAGCAATCCTCGCCGCTGCTCCAGACCCCGACACGTGGCTTCCAGCGCAGCTATTCGAGCCAGAAGCACTCGCAGTCACATCTGCCAACTACCAGCTATGATGCGGATCAGGGAATGCTCAGCGCCTCCTATGCAAATATGTTGCAAATCCCCCGACAACAGCCCCCCTCGCCAGCTCAGTTTGCAATGCAGCAACAGCAACAACAACAGCGACTCCATCAGCAGCAGCAGCAGCAGCAGCAAAATATATATGGATCAATGCTGCGATTTGATCCATCAACAGTGGCAGCTAAAAATCATCAGCCACGTTACCCTCCAACTAGGTAAGGAAATGTTCAATAAATCTTACAGTTTTTAACTAAGTTTCCTTTAAGATCTCCAATGGAGCAGCATCATCAGCAGCAGCAGCAGATGTCTGGACCTTTAGTTGGCAGCTATTCAAGTGATTCATATCCCATATACGAGAATCCCTATCGTGTCTCCTCGATGCGTGTCACACAATCCCAACGCTCCGAATCTCCCATCTACAGCAATACAACAGCATCCTCGGCAACGCTTGCCGTAACGCCACAGCATCATCAAAATCATCAGCAACAGCAACAGCATCAACATCCACACCTTCATCCACATCATTTGCCTGTGCCCTCAAGTGGTTCCTTGGGCGGCAGTTCGGGCAGCGTTCGAGGCGCCTCTGCCTCCGTACAATCTCTGTATGCACCACCATTGACACCACCTGCATCGAGTGCTTCTGCTGATGCCAACAACGGCAATGGAGCACTGCAAAAGGTGCCCTCACAGCAGTCGCTAAATGAGAGCGAGGAACTTCCACTGCCGCCCGGTTGGGCCACCCAATACACGCTGCATGGACGCAAATACTATATAGATCACAATGCGCATACCACGCACTGGAATCATCCGCTGGAGCGTGAGGGACTGCCAGTGGGCTGGCGTCGTGTTGTCTCCAAGCTGCATGGCACCTACTATGAGAATCAGTATACTGGCCAGTGCCAGCGACAGCATCCTTGTCTCACATCCTACTACGTTTATACGACGTCAGCGGAGCCGCCGAAAGCAATTCGACCAGAGGCGCCAATGTATCCAGCGCCATCGCATACACACAATGCCTTGGTGCCGGCGAATCCTTATCTGCTGGAGGAGATACCCAAATGGCTGGCTGTCTATTCGGAGGCAGACTCCTCCAAGGATCATCTGCTGCAGTTCAATATGTTCAGTCTGCCAGAACTCGAGGGTTTCGATAGCATGCTGGTGCGTTTATTTAAGCAGGAGCTGGGAACCATTGTGGGTTTCTATGAACGATACCGGTAAGATTTCTTTTTTGTAATTTTTGTTTAAAGTCTTCTTTTAACTTTTCTAAACTCTTTCATAGACGCGCTTTAATACTCGAAAAGAATCGACGAGCTGGACACAACAACAAGCAGCAGTGACATTATTCAAGCGATATATGACTGGAATACATATGGACTATATATATATATATATATTTTTATATACTCAGCAACAGTTGCCTTATTCAGTGCCTTTTGAGTATACACTCAAACTATAACAACGCTATATTTATAATTTATTTATTTCATCTTTTCTTATAATATCAGTTTGTAAACTGTGATATAATTGGAATTTGAAACGTTTGCAAAATTGTATCGAAAATATAAATAATTGACAATATATATATATTCTTGTAAAATGAAAGAAGCCACTGTTTGCAGTTATATTTTAGGTTTCCATTGCTTTTGCAGTTTTATTTATGTTATCATGATTTTTATAGATCCGATCATGCCAAAATATAAGTGAAGTAAGCTAATCTTATCTGATATGTGCAAATGTTAAATGTGTATTTGTGTCTCACCGATCTAAAGAATGTATGCATATAGGAAATTTCTATTGGGAACTGTAGGAACTTGAAACTGTTTATATAGGTAGCTTCCTGTATATGCAACAAGTAGCGATTGATGTTATCTTAAACTTTTAGTTAAAATAGTCTCACGACTTGAATAATTCCATGTTTAAGAAGTTAAGCCTTTTGGCTGCATATATGCTACCTGGTATTTTTTGAAGTTGTCATAGCTTTAAAACTACTCACTTTTGATGTGTACACCTTGTTTGTTGTTAATAAATAAACAAGCAACAGCGACCTAGAGCCAGATAGCTTCAAAACTTTGTCAAAAAAATTAATAGGTCACATAAACATATGTTTTATGCTTAGAATTCACACATGTTTGTTTGCATATGAGTCATTTTCTTATAAAATCAATTGAAAATGCAAACAAGAGCTAAAAAAAAATAATATTTAGTTAAATATAAGTGTTCTGCACTTCAAATGTTATTTGTAGCTTAAAAGTTCAAAATTTAATAGTTATTTTCCCGTCTAGCACTTTAAATGCATAAAAGTCCCAAAACCCTTATATTTTAAAAATCCCTTATACGGTAAAAGTCCCAGCGCAAAAACACTTATACTAATAAACGCCGGCATCAGTTATCGCATACCGGCATTTTTCTTCTTCATCATTGTTTTGTGTGATTATTTATAGGAAAGTGAAGTACAATTATTTGAATACTACACACACGATGTTCAACTCGAATTCAAATGTGAAGTGCAAAAACCAACAGCAACAATAAAAACAAAAGCTACAATCGTTTTTACCCGCCGAACGCCGATTGTGAGAAACAGCAGCGTGGGCTTCCATTTAACTCGGGAGAGTAGAGTAGTATAAGTGTATTGGCTCGCTGTGCAATGCGAGTCAGTAGTATCTTGGCAGTCGTGTCGTTGTTGCTATCGTTAAAACATTGTTGTAGTATTAAAAAAAAGTTCAAGCGACAACAAGCCTGACTAATTGAAAAGCTTAACAAATTGTTTCAAAGTGTAACACGCGATGATATAAATGCGTTAACAGCGTTAAATTACAGCTTAATCCTAAAGTAAGATCAAATGGGATCAATGTCAGATTTTGTGTATTGTGTTTCAGAAATCGTCTAGAGTGCTTTCCAATTTACCAAAAGCTGCCAAGTGAAAGTTCTAATCCGGCTTGCAAAAAGATACAAAATAAAAGCGACTTTAAAAACTTTTGGGTTTTTATGTGCTGAATTTATTTATCGTTTATTTATACAATTGGTTAAGTCAGCAAAAAATTGTTATATATACACATGCACAGACAGATACTGCCATATGTTTTTATGTTTACATATATGTATGTATGTCTATCCAACTGTCTGTCTGTATGTACAGAGTGAGATCAGTAAGAATTGCATTTATCATTTCCAACGTGACCAGTTTTTCAGTTCGCAAAACATTTTTAATCGATTTCGTATTTCTAATTCGAACGACATTTGTGCAGCGTCCAACTAATTTAGATAGTATCTTTATCGGCGTTTGTGTCTGAATTGCCCAATTTTATACACTCGACTCGGTATTAACAACCAACAACAAGAACAAGTGTAACAAGCCGATTAGCGTTATCAATCAAAGTGATAAGTTTATTTTCAGGATGTTGTATACATTTTTCGTTACACAACAACAATTGCAAAGTCATCTGTTACGCTATATCTATATACATAAGTATACCTGAATGAGTTGTCGAATAAAAATGCCTTCTTATATTTGTTATTTTTGATTGCAATTGGAGTCGGCTGGATTTTTTTAGTAGTCGGCTGGATTTTTTTAGTAGAACTTTATCTTTTTGCATACTAGTGACTTTAGACAGAACTGATATGCATATGATTGTATATATGTATGTTGCTGGGCTTGTTCGTAAAAAAAGCTTGTTTTCATTGCATTTTGTAACAATAAAGGTCGTCGTGGAGTTTTAATATAGATCATAAATTGGTCGAACAATCTCGTAGTGTCAATAATACACTTTTATTACAGTTTTATTTTTGCCTATAAATCAATTTTGAAAAATGCACAGACAGATATTTATGTTAGTCTTCGCTTAACAATCTTTTAATTTAACTGCGTTCTCGCACTTTGTACATGGTTCATATATTGGTTTATAATTGATTGCCTGTTAATGTTTTATCGCTGCAAACTTACTCCAAATCAAAGCAATGAAGATGCAATCAATTGAATACGTATGTGTATGTGTCCACATGTGATCAGTTGAATATATAAGGACTTCTACTGATTCTCTTTTATTGGTATTCATTTCACAATAAAGGCATTCTTCTCTTCTTTAACTTTAAGACTTGAACTTATTATTGAGCAAGAAAAAAGTGCATAGAATTGACTGAGTAACAACTGTTTTAGGCACAAAAAATCCCAAACTTTTAAGTAGAATTTGTAACAAATACATAACAAATTACACATTTAAAATAATTAAAAAAACACATGTTGCAAAAAATAAGACCAATAGAACTTTTTTAATTTGCAGGTCTTGCAAAATACCAAAAAAAAAAAAATAAATGGCACGCTGCACAAGTTATGTACTTCAAGCGCTTGTCGTTATAATAGCAAGTAAGTTTTAAGTAAATATATATTTAATGGTTTATATGACTGTATCAAATCAATTTAAACAGTTGCTGCTGGAAGTGCCCAAGCAACGGGATTTACAGTTGATACTCATGACTTAACGGTATTGCTGAATGCCAATAAAACCTTTGTGATTTATTCTAGGTGAGTAGGAAATCTCTATGCTGGTTTTTGGAATTACTAATCTAATTTTAAAATCAAAACAGCAATCACGTTGAAGAATACGTTAATGTGAGTTTAATAAGACAACACGATGATCATCTGGATTTGGAACCCGAAACCTTTATAAGCAAATCAGGTGTTACGTCAGATCAAACTATTTTTGTAACTGGACGAAAGGCAGGATATGTTGAGATCACAGCTAGCAGCAATTCCAGTGATAAAACAATGTAAGAAAACCAAAACCGAACTTTAATAAATTTTCTTTTACAAATAATTTATTTTATCTTTCAGTACCGCTGACCTTTTTGTGCGTGTTGTTGTTGCCAAATCCGAAGCTATTATATATACCTCCATAATTTTTGGTTGGATTTATTTTGTGGCGTGGTCTGTTTCATTTTATCCACAAATATGGATCAACTATCGCCGCCGATCGGTTGAGGGCTTAAACTTTGATTTCCTGACACTCAATATTGTTGGATTTACGCTTTATAGCATGTTTAACTGTGGACTGTACTTTATACAGAGCTTACAGGATGAATATGGAGAACGTCATCCCCGGGGAGTAAATCCTGTTATGTTGAACGATGTTGTCTTCTCTTTGCATGCAATGTTTGCGACAAGCATTACAATTGCACAGTGCTTCATGTATGAGGTAAAAACTTAACGGAAGTAAAAGTATATCAGAATAAACACTATTCTTACATTAATTTCTAGCGTGGACTGCAACGTGTTTCAAAAATAGCCTGTGGTCTTTTGGTAATATTTGCTCTAGTTGTGATTATATCAGCAGGTTTGGCCGGAGGATCTGTAATACATTGGCTTGACTTTCTATACTATTGCAGGTAAGAAAAGATTTATCTTGAATAAAAATTAATTGTACTAATAATCTCTTTCTTAGCTATGTCAAGTTAACGATAACAATAATCAAGTACATACCACAAGCTTTAATGAACTACAAGAGAAAAAGTACTGTTGGATGGTATGCAATGATATAATATACAAATTAAGCTGTTCCTTATTTAAACTACTTTTCCGTTTTAGGAGTATTGGTAATATTTTATTGGACTTTACGGGTGGCACTCTTAGTATGCTGCAAATGCTATTGAATGCGCATAATTATGGTAAGTACTTTAGAAACTAATCATATTGACCTTATAATTAATTGTTTAACACTTATTTGCAGACGATTGGGTTTCAATATTTGGTGATCCGACCAAATTTGGTCTGGGCTTGTTCTCTGTGCTGTTTGACATATTCTTTATGCTGCAACATTATGTATTCTACAGGTACCAAAATGTTTTATAATCTTTTTTAACTCGTAATTTTAAATTCCAAATTCGTGTCTTTTTTCAGACATTCAAATAGATCAACAGCTTCTGATACAACGACAAACACGGAGGCCCAAAAAGAGTAGAACTTATGATATAGAGTTAAGATTTAAAGTATTGTTGACCATAACTTTTATTAGTTTACTATATTTTTGATTAAGTTTTGGTTTTGTACTCAACATAATCTTAAAGTCTACTCCAACGTATTACAAGTGCCTTGGCTATGATTTAATGCATGTAAACAAATATAAAGAAAGTAAAATTAAAATAAACTAATCAAACATTTTTTAAATATAAACTGATTTTACTTCGATCACTACCTAAAAACGATATCAAGCGCGCAATTATCGGCAACAGCTGATTTCGATTGATCACATGTTGCTTCGCACCAATGTGAATGGCGCAATGAAAAAGAAGACGCTTGTTTGTTTTGTTGAGTTTTCCGAACATAGTAATTACAAAATAAACAATAAATAAAAAACACGTACATACATATGTATGTTTAATATTTCTTGGAGAAGAGAATGTACATCGAAGTGCCCATGTCTGGAAAAAGGAACAGGTATTATATATATTATATGATCGCAGTGTCAACATTTATTAACATGCGCATAAGCAAAAGGTGTTAGATTTAATTGCGTAAAAACTTAAGTACATATGCTAATATGGCTTTCAATGTTAACTGTTACTAACATTAGTTAATATATGTCATATTAACTAACCGTTCCATCATTGCAGGCTTAGCGCCGATCTTGTCCCGGCGGAGGTGGAGGAGATTTTCGAAGTCACCGGCTCGGCATCTCAGGAAACTGAGGAAATTGATCTTACTGCAGATGATTTGTAAGTAAATGTGTTATGCAACAAGTGGATAATGGTATAAATAATCACACAATTAATTTTCAGGACCATGGAGCCAATGGCTTTTCTACAAGGCCTCAATGTGAGTACATGTGTTAATCATATTCTAAGAAAAGTATGTCTAACAATTCCTTTTTACTTGCAGTCTGGCAACTTGATGCAGTTTAGTCAGGTAAGAGTCCTCTGATTATTTAAAACGCTGTGACAAATCCGTCTGCACCAGAATCAACGAAAAACTTGCCACCGCGGAAAGTATGCTTGTTATAAGCGATATATCAATCTCGAACAAGCCCATTGGCTTAATTTTAAATTGAATGGAGACAACTTGAAGTGAGAACGCATGCACACATTGCTGATAACGCCAATCAACTTCTTTTAATCTGATGTTTTGTAAAATATTGCCTGTCGCTCGTGTCGCAGCCAGAATATCGTTACTCACATACGTTAACAACGCAACTTCCGCAATCGATATGGAAAGGAACACCAAGTTGATAAGGGCACCAAATGTATCGTAAGGCTTTCTACCAATTACAGACTCCGCTATGGCATAATACTGATCAAAGAATCCAACTGTAGTGCCCAAAAGATGGCAAATCAACGATAGCACGATTGAAAGCGACATTAAACCCATATATCTCTCGGCCTGAATGCATATTAAATAATATTTCTCCGCAAGGATATCCATCTCATCTGCCAAGACACAATATCGTTGCATTCGATAGTATTTGGAGTGAAGTTTCTTTTGGTTCTCCTCTTGCAGCAAGTTCACCTGCTGCACTTGCATATTCAATCTTCCATTCAAGGCTTCTATGATATTCTTTGCTATTATCATCGCACCAAAGTAGCAATTATTTAATAAGTTCGATATAATCATGGGAAGCAATTTGTAAAGCGACCAGGCCCAGCTAGTCTCTGGCTCATTATATCTTTGTTGCAATATTAAAGCCAGCTCGATGATGAGCGGAAATCCAATGCCTTTAATTAGTGATAGCATTACAGACTTCATTATTGTATTTGCATCCAATTCAAACACATCTAATGTCTCAAACAGGGGCACGCTGCTCATCATTCTTGCCACCTGTTTGCTCATAATCATTTGTGTAAAGAAATTTATAATAGCCACTGTAATGTTCATGTAACTATATAGCTTGACTGCATCCCGAAGGTTAAACTGCGACTTTGTAAAATCCAGATACATTTGACGTACGTAGATACTGGCAAAGATCACAGTCACCATTATGGCATATGCCAAATATCTCCTCGAAAAGGCAAAACGTTGTCGACCACGCCGATTGTAGCGAATAGAAAATAATCCAATTAAAGTTAACATTGTTATGAGCGTAACGAGCAAAATTTGAATTAGTTTCGCCTGACCCCGAATGGGTTTGCGCGATAAGCGACTGATGCCAAAACAAACCATTGCCAAGAAGAGTCGTTTACTGACTGAATGTTATTCAATTAATAGTTTATTTAGTTAAGTTTAATCTTGATGTGTTGTCAAACAAACATTTGCTTATATCAATCAAATGTTCTTTGGTCAGTTACAACAGTTAATCAATAAAAGAGGACATAGTTAAAGTGACTAAATAGAGAACTATACTGAAGCAGAGCAGCTAGTCATTACAACGATTCAGGTTAAGTTTCGAGGTGAATAACTTTCTTGGTTTTCTTTTTAGCAATCCGTATTGCGCGATATGATGCTGCAGGATATAAAGTCACAGATCAGTTCGTTGCCCAAGTTAATTAATCACAACAATGGCGGCTATCAATTTGGCATGGTGCTGGAGGAGCCACCAAAATCACACTGGATGTTTTCAATACGATTGAACAAACTCTATATACGCATGAATAAGACATTCAACATTGACGTCAAATTCAAAACAAAAATGCCAATACAACCATTGAATTTGCGTGCATTTCTGTGTTTTGTCAAGGATGTGAGTGGACCCGTACTGCGTTGTCAAAATCACTTAAGCACCGATCCCAGTAAGTAAACAATTAGATGCACAAAACGTTCTTAAATTAAAGTTTCTTTGTAGTTAAGGACAATCAGAGTATGCGTGAAAGTTTGCTGCGCTGTGAGAATCCAAATACAGCGTATTGTGGAACAAGTCAAGGAAAGAGTATTGAGGAGAGATACTCGGTGCTAGTGCCTTTGAACATGAGTCGGTCGAGTCATCAAGGTGGCGGGTTCGTTCGCCAAACTCTTGCTTTTAGTTTTGCCTGCCAAAATTCATGCTTTGGTCGCAAGGAAACCTGTTTGGTATTCTGTTTGGAGAACAGCAGGTAAGTGATTGAATTCATAAACTTTAACTTTATTCAACTTGACTTTCTTTTCCAGTGGCGATGTACTTGGTCAGCAAGTCTTGTGTCTTAAGATATGCACATGCCCCAAACGCGATCGCAATCAAGATGAACGTCACTTGGAGAGTAATAAGTGCAAGCCCTTTTCGGGCGCATCGGAAGATGATGAAGCCTTCCCAACAAAACGGCGTCGTCGCACTGTTCCAACCGATTTTAAAGAGGAGCACGAAAGCAATGATAGCACGGATGTGCATCCTGTACCACCTGACTGGGAGGCTACACACACAGTTGATGGCGACTATCGTCTAGTCATTAATTTTCCCAAGAAAGAACTGCTGCTGCAGAGCATCGAGGGCATGCTGGAGAAGACGGCGGTCGAGACTTTGCGTAATCCACAAAACACAAACATTCGCCAACATGCAAAGCATTTGCTTAACTTTAAAAGTAAGTTCTAATCAGATTTTTAAGCTTCTTAAATTTATTTCAATTATTTACAGAAATCGCACAAAAGCTTCCCTAACTTAAAATCTGATGAAGCTATTCCATGTAGAAGCTTAATTACTTTATTGACTTATATGCATTAGTGGAAACTTCAAAAAAAGTTTTCGGGTTATCTTACAAACATTCACCATATCACTAAGTACAAATTATTAAACATAATATCTTTAATAATAAGTATACAACTTTTTCAAGAAAGGTTCAGTAAGTTTTTATTTGTAATTAAGCTGTTACACTTTGAAAAAAAAAAATATATTTAAGGATTTTGTTAATTGAACGAAGTACTAACGCCATTTACGCTAGACTAGAAAACTTAAATATGTTTTAGATATCAACAGCTTTGAAAACTGTAGCTGACAATATAAAGTTACCAAATATATTAAGTACCAATATTTTTTAATTAAAATCTTGATAACATGGAGAAAGCTATTTAGTTTTAACTAAACTGTCAGAAAAACTTAACCAGCTTTAATTTTAATAGAGCTTAAAACTGTATTTATTAAGTATATTATGTGCCTATTTTAAAATGTTTAAAAGCAAATACTGTTTGAAAGAAAAAAAAATTAAAACGCTATCTTGGTTTAATTCTAAGCGATCTAGATTATTATTACCGGTTCAATAAACAAACATATTTTAATACATAGGCAAATGCTTAAACGCTACTTCTGACAAAAAACCGTTTGTTTCTACGGTCAATGCACTATTGCTATAGCGTTTATTATAATAGATATGCAGCCACGCAGAAAATATGTCAAGATGTTCATATTTATGCAAACTTGCATTTTATATTTTATCTTTTTTTCGAACAGAATGGTAAAAAAAATTAAAGCAGTGCGCCACATTTCCGTTTCAATCTGGAGACGTGCACATGTGCGAGATGGCAAAGATCAGAAAGCAGATGTTTTAATTGCAAGCCGCTTTTTTATCGCTTCTCTTCTGCCACATGCAATATTATCAACAAATAAGCAAGCATATTATATTTAACTTTTACTCTGTTTGTCTGCCTACTCTACGCATATCTCCATTGACATAGGACAGTGCCAAACAAGAAGAAGTCTGACAGTCGGAATTTTAATTTTAACGGCTTTCTCTTTGCAAGTTTTTGAGTCGGCTGCAGCTGTGGAAGTGCTCGCATACTGGTTTTTCGGTTTTTGGCTGCCCAACGAACG
The DNA here is from genome assembly GCA_018152825.1 of Scaptomyza hsui. Classification (NCBI taxonomy): domain Eukaryota; kingdom Metazoa; phylum Arthropoda; class Insecta; order Diptera; family Drosophilidae; genus Scaptomyza; species Scaptomyza hsui. The sequence goes on along the minus strand of JAECXO010000004.1, from coordinate 1,406,642 downwards.
CGACGAAGAGCGACTTAAAGAAAAAGCTCAACATTTCACTCAAAACTGAGACAAATATTGAGTTTGACGGTTTTTTTTACACCCTGTTAATAGAGAATATTATTAGGCGGGTAAGCAAGTTGTTTGAAGGTGCTTTAGAAGCAAATAAAGATGTCAATAATCAGAATAAGACAAAAACTGGTAAAACTTGAAAGAATCAATGTGAAAATTACTATAAGGTATTTGCTAAATTTTTTTTCCATTTCTGTGCAGTAAAATAAATTATTAAATTACAATTTAAATACTTAAACAACAATTGTATTTCATTTAAAAAAAATTAACTTATTATTCTCTAGCCCCCTATGTTTTAGGAAAAATATTTGGGTATTTTTCTAGTCGAGCACTTAGCTCTTATTCACTTTAACTGTTTTTTCGATTTCAATAAGTTAGCGATTTTTTATTACTTTTTTTTTACAACTAGCTTTGCTTACTTAGCTGCTTATGCATGTCTGTTGCATATTAAGTCAAGACGTCAGGTGAAATTGCCCACACATACTATTAACGATACGATATATATGCATATTCCATTGCCAGCCATTTAATTCCACTCAAAGCAAAAGCGCCCAAGTATTCTACTGGCATTGGGAGAAGCGCACCTCTCCCAACAACAACAGCAACGATAGCTACTCATTTTTTTTGCAGTCTGTTTGATACAAAAGCAGAAAGATGACTCGACGACGACGACGACGACGACAACGACAACAAGTTGGCTGAGAGCGATCTCCAAGCTCGCATAGAAAAAGAGTACGACGTAGCTTTAGTTATGTTTTTGATATCGGTCGGTTAACGCACGCGCAAAAAGCACTACGGAAACATTTTCGAAAAAGCAAAGCGAATACATATATTTATAAAGTTATTGTTACGAAAATTGCTGCTGCTGTGATTTTTGATTGTGTGTGAAAAAATGGTGGAAACGGCAACCACAACAACTATAACTCGGGCAACAGTCACAGTGCCAGCGAGCAATGTTGGACCAGCAACAACTGCAGCGGCATCAGCAACGCCAGCCACGCCCACTGCGGCATTGGTGCAACGCAACGATGAGACAACACGTCTCATTTTCAATTTGAAAATTCTTGTCTTTTTATTGCTGTTGCCTTTTGTGCTACTTGCTGTTGGCCTTAAACATCTCTTGGACTATCTGTTCGCTTTGGGCTTGAAGGAGAAGGATGTTAGCGGCAAGGTGGCATTGGTAAGAGCGCAGCTATAATTAAACTTGTTTATCTGCAGCTCAAGCTTTTTATCTTTATCTTTGGCGATGTTCATTAATCGTTCATTTCTGGCTTGTTGGTTTTGAGCATATTTATATACATGTTGTTTGTGTGTTCAGCATAAAAAAAAAAAAAAACGTCACGCAGTTTTCTTTTCCAGTTTCCAGTGGTTGCTTCTCATGGGTGCGGCTCGATTGTCTCGCTTAGCCAGCACTTTTTTTTTCGTTATTAAAACAAATATTTACGCCAAAACCGTCAACGATTTGTATACGTACTTACATACACACCATATAAACAAACTTTTGCTGCCTTTGCCTTGTTTGGATTCGGTTTGAGTACTGTGTTTTGGCTAATAAAAAGTATCCTAAAGCTTATAAACCTTTGGAATTGCATTGCCTAAAAGGCAAAACCACTTTATTAGCAGTGTGCCCACATGCAATCATAAATTGAGTTACTGAAACCGATTTCTGATGTTTGAAGAAGTCAATTGATAAGGTCAACACTGATGCCCAAAACTGATAATATCAGAGCGCTATATATACAAAGAGAAGTGTATATTGCTTAAATGGGCATGTTTTTTTTATTTTTATTTTTTATTATTTTTACTTATTAGAAATTCCATTTGCATTGTGTAGGTGTGTACGATACGATATATACTTATGTACAAATATGTCTATAGACACATACCGACATATATGCGTCATTAAAGCGCAGTTTGTTTTCAATGTTCTGTCGATCGTTTACACAGATCTCACACACTCACACACACACACAACAAAAAACAGGTTTTTTTTTTGTGTTGAAAAGAATATAAACTTCACTTTTGTTTTCTTTACACAAAAAACTAGACCGATGACGTTGGCGCAGCTTCGCAAAGTCACGGTCAAAAGTAAACAATGTATTAGGAAATAAAGATAAAAGATACATTTATCTATTGTTTTTGTTTTGGGCTGCGTATCTCAGTATCTAGATAGTTGTAAAAGTATTAAAAGCTTTTGATAAGTATTTGTTTTAAATTTGTCCACCCTCTGAACATAATACGTAAATTGTTCAGTTAATTTGGTTGCAAGCCCCCAAGCACACTGGGGTCACATCATTTTAATTACGGGCAAGAGTCACTCAATTATTGTAAATTTGAAACGCAATATATACAATTTTACACACACGCACACACATAGCTAAATATGCACATTAGTAAGTGGTTCATTGTTTTCAAATAAAGCCAATTAATTTGTACTAACATGCATAATGAGGCTGCTTACTACAAAGTATACAACACACAGTCGTTGTTTGTATTTGCATATGTGTTTATATGTACTTGAAAAGAGTATTAGTTTTCAGCTCTTGAAAAGAAGAGGCAAGTTAGACTTATGCTAAAAAAATATTTTTTTGTTTTATTTTTTCTAGCGTATTTTTTTTTCTTTTATGCATTGGATAACAAAATTTGATACTGTAATTATTTCTATATATAACTTCTTCAGGTAACTGGGGGTGGAAGTGGCTTGGGTCGCGAAATTTGCCTGGAACTGGCCAGAAGAGGTTGTAAGGTGGCCGTTGTGGATGTGAATTCCAAAGGCTGCTATGAGACTGTGGAGCTGCTATCTAAAATTCCCCGTTGCACAGCAAAGGCCTACAAGGTGAGCAATATTTGCATGCCAATCTTTGATGTCATAATATTTAAACGTTGTCTTATAGAACGATGTGTCCTCACCACGCGAACTGCAGTTGATGGCTGTGCGGGTGGAAAAAGAGTTGGGTCCCGTCGAAATTTTAGTGAATAATGCCTCCCTGATGCCAATGACCTCAACGCCGCACCTGAAAAGCGATGAGATTGATACCATACTGCAGCTAAATCTTGGCTCTTATATTATGGCATGTATATAAAGTTTATAGATTAAACTTGTTTTGACTGTCTTTGATTTTAGACAACAAAAGAGTTTCTGCCAAAGATGATAACAAGGAAATCGGGCCATCTGGTTGCGGTGAATGCTTTAGCAGGTTAGTGTTGTAAAACGTCACTAAACAAAACGTCACTTAACCTTAATTGGACATGTTTCGAATAGGTTTGGTTCCACTGCCTGGCGCAGGTATTTATACGGCTACAAAGTATGGCATTATGGGTTTTATGGAAGCTTTGCGTGCGGAACTTCGCCTATCGGATTGTGACTATGTGAGAACAACAGTTGCCAATGCATACTTAATGAAGACCAGCGGAGATTTGCCATTGTTAAACGATGCGGGGTTAGTTATCAACAAGTTTTAGATTAAAAGACACAAATCTAATACTTACTCTTCACAGAATATCGAGCAGTTATCCCGGACTGTCCACGCCCTATGTGGCTGCAAAAATTGTCAAGGGCGTCCTATTGAACGAGCGTATGATTTATGTGCCTAAAATATTTGCCGTAACCGTTTGGCTGCTCAGGTAACAATTAAATGCATGACAGTTTAATGCTTGACAAAGTTTATTTGACACAAACTGCTTTTCAGATTGTTGCCCACTAAATGGGAGGATTATATGCTGTTACGATTCTATCATTTCGATGTGCGCAGCGCGCATTTGTTTTACTGGAAATAAATCGCAGAGCAAGGATTAAAAGTCAATATTTGATTGGCTTATTCCGATATCAAAACACATATCGTAGCATAATTTTTTTTAGCTGTAAGCATTATGTTCTATTTATTTATATAAAACGAAAGTAAAACTAAATTCAATTTAGTAATCTCGTAATGTGTTTCATACTATTATCTGGCGCACACTTGAAGATGTAACAGGTTATCAAATGCCATTGAAATTTATTAAGCAAAGGACCCCATATGGCGCACAGGCTCAAGTGCCAGGCAATGTAGTTAAGTAAACGTTGAAATGTTTTAAATACAATCCTACAAAACAGGCGGCGTTATGCGACATGTGCATAAACAAAAGCCAGAGCTACTAAACGAGGCAAGACTTTAACATACCACGTAGGCATTTCTTAGAAAAAGATAAAAGAGATGTTTTATTTTTTGGGCTTTAAATGTTTAATAAATACAATTTCATTATAATAAATAACAAACTGTCATATTTTGAAGTGTTAAAAATTAAAATACAATACTAAGTGTTTTTTAAAAAAATGTATTGTTATCTTATACCTTAAAAAATGATTAACGATCGTAAAGAAAATGGTGTCACTAAATTATATTCATATTTTCTCCCAGTGTACTTCACACAAGCAAAACAGAAATCAACAAGCATCTCAGAAATAAATTCTAATTACATTTATGACATTCGGGAACTGTTTGATGCATCCAAAGACCCCCAAAGGCACCTGAACACACACACACACACACACATACACACACAACTTCTAGGCACATGCACTCATAAAACCTCAACCCCATCCCATCCCCATCACCATCACCCTTCCTTCCCTTCCCTTCATGTGTGTTTGCTGCGCATGCGTAACTTCATAGTTCCATAAATAAAGCGCACTAATTACATATGTGCTAGGGTTACAATTACAGTTGCATTACGTTCCAGGGCATTCAGGGGCCTGTCGAGTGTTTTATAGCGGCATTTATGTGTGTTGTGTTGTGCTCTTGCCCCCGCGGAGTTCACTTTGTTCATAACATCGATTTCTTGTGGCATACACTATGTGTGTATATCCAAACAGTGTTTGATTTGCACTGTTTTGGTATTTTGTTTATTGTTTTGTTAGTGGTTGTCATTTTGTTATTTTTTTTCTTTCTGTTTAAGCTCTTCTGCTCTTATATAGAGAGGAACTCAATGCCCTCCTAGGGCTGCTGCAACCATCTCATTCCATCTCTTATATGAGCATCGAAGACTTTGAGACGTTGTCTGCTTGTCGCTCCATGTGGTCGCAACCCTACGCTCAGGATAGTTAAGCTGATTTTTTTATTTTACTTTTGGTTTTTAATGTTTTCTAGATAAAAAAATTCACTTGCTTCCTAAAACTAACAATATTTGTTTTTTTTATTTAGAATTTATTTTTTTTTTTATATATATCAAATGTCAATAAAATTTATTCTTAATGCTAATCAAAAATAAGTTTAAATACTCATTTTCAAAAACCGGTAGTGTTCTTCTTTTAATCCACTTAAAAGCCTTTTTTATTGAATCTATTTTGAAAATGAGCTGCTGTCTTTTATCGGATATATTTTTCATTGCTCTTGCAATATTCATACGCACTTGTCAAGCTGTCAACTTAAAATAGAAAATTTATGCATTTTTATGAGAACGTAAATGATTTGTTTGTTTGTGTGTATAAGTTTTGTAAACTCTAAAAAATGCTCACTATAAATAGGATTCGGCATTCGACAAGGCAACCGAAGTTTTAATCAATTTTGGCCCCATACTGCGGTATACAGTTGCTATATCTTTGTATTTAAACACTCGCTTCAATAATCAAGCATGCAAGGTGGGAAATGGATGTACAGGTTTTTTTTAGAAAATATTTTTGACAATAGAAGCTTATTGAAATTCTTTTATGATGACTTATTAAATGCTCATCAAATAAATAAAAGCTTTAACATTTGTTTTTTAAGATATGAAAATCAATACAACGAGTGGAAAAAAGAAGATTTCGTGTATTACATTTAAGGTATATTAAGGCTCTAACAACTATTTACATGGTATTAAACAAGTCGTATACTTTCTTAGTTAATTGCTTAAGATTTTTTTCTGTGACTTGCAGCATGTTAAATTCTTGAATACCGGTCACAATTTGTTATTGTCTCGTCTACGACAGCCTTTTTTGTGTAGTCGCTCATTTATTTGTGTTTATCCTTTTCGCTTTTAATTGTGCATAGGCAGCTGCTGCCTTTGCCTGTGCTGCTTCTGCTGTTGACAGGATTATATATGTATGTTCTGTATAAATACGAGTGTGAGTGTTTGCCAAGCTAATAAGAGAGCAAGCTGAGCGTTGACGGAGAGTATCCCTCAAGTGTTTGCGCTTCCTGTTTAGGATCCTGCTGTGCGTTAGCATTGGTGTAAAGAAAACATTGCAGTCTTCTGTTCTTTAAAGGATACAAATGTAATTGTAAAAAATTTAATCAGTGAGTTTCATTAAAATCAAGACAATTTGTAAAAATTACCTTTCCCCAACATTTATCTCCCTAAGATTAGTGAACCGCTTTTACCAACGATCCATATGAAACCAAAAAATTTCATTGAGTTTCTTGAACCGTACATAAATATGTCAATAACAATTTTTAACGCATTGCTGTCGAAGTTAAGGGCACAAAAAATAGAGAAAGAAAAAAGGAAAAGGGCAACAATCCACCAGCTAAATAAACAGCGTGAACAGGAGCTGTGTGTACATACTCGCTGTATATTTGAATATATCCTTGCAACAAGCCACACATTTCAAACTGTTAAATTATGACATGCAACTGTCAGTTCAAGTGCCGTTACTGCTGCTGCTGCTGCTTCTTCTCTCCTTTTGTTGCTGGTGCTGCTGCTGCGTGAGAAAATATTATCCTTGTATCCTAAACAACAGACACATTTGCATTCGTCCTGTTTTTGGGTGCGTTGCAAGTGTGCTGCAGTAGCATTTACTGCTGCTGGTTGGTTGCCTCTCAGGATCGGTTTCACATTCCTAAGTAGTTGTTCTTATGTTCTGTTTTTTTTTTTTTTTTTTGGGTTCAGCTAATTTATTTACTTTTGGCATTTTGTTTTATGTGTATTTCAGCTTTTTCTTTTTGTGTTCTCTAAACTAAAACATGTGTAATTTTTAATACTGCACTGAAAATATTGCTCCACAGGACATCTTAGTGCTCTTATTAGCTCCTTTGTGAGAGTTTTTTTTTGTAACTTCCCGTGACCTGCTTTAGCACTTTAAATTGGTGTTGACAGCCACGCTGAGAAATTGCCTCACCCTTTAAGCAGTTTTTTCTTTTCGTATTATTTTTTAGTGCTTATGAAAATGAAAAAAGTAATTAACATTCACGTTTCTAAGCTCTTTTGCTCAACACTCTTCTCTACTCTTTATGCATTTTTTGTTGTCAGCAGGCAACATCTGTTACGGTGGCAACTCTTTCTTGGTCGTGGGAAATTTTGGAGCTCAGGTTTAAGAGAGCTCTATACCAAACGGATTTAAGATCTATGTAAGATATGGATAATAAATAAAAGTGTTGTAAAAAATAATTTAATAAATTATGATGCAAAAACTAAATGGAAAACAATTAAATAAATAATATATATATATAATTCATAGTCTAAAACTTAATATCACCTGTTATTAAATTTGTAACCGTAGAAGTGCAGCAATTATTTAATTTACTTCATCTTTACACATGCACTTCAATGGTAAGATATTCGAGAAGATTATAGAGAAACCCTAGACCTTAATGATTACAAGCAATTATAAATTATATCGAGTGCAATGCAGAGCAAATTGAACAAAATTTTGTGTTATTACAAAGATAAACAAAGGGCCGCCTTAACATTCATACACACACACATACACACAATACGTACATAGAAGACGGCAACTGCGGCGGCATTGACACTCACAAATGCGCTTAATAATTTCCATTTCCAGCAATCCAAGCACTCAAATGTGTGTGTTTATGTGTGTGTGCGGTGAGATAAATTAATGCTGCCTGGCATCACAAAGTGTTGCAATTGGGTTTAGCCTGATGCTGCCATAGAGCACCTCATAAATGTTGCACCATTACATATGTATATATATTTTGTCCTATGTACGCAAGCAAATCTCATTAAAATGTGATATGTATGTAAAATGAATAGAAAATAATAAAAAGGGAGAAGAAAAGGAATATTTTTGACGTTTAAAAAATACCCTTACGTTTTGTGTAAAAATATGAATATTTACGAAACTAAAGCTTATCATAAAATAAATAAACTTTTGTGTAAATATGTTATTCAATTAATATACAAAAATCGTTTGGTTTTTTAAGGGAATAACAGGGTGTTTACTAGTCCAGCATCTTAGTTCTTGCTATGACTTTGAGAGTTTGAACAACATCTAACAAATTGACATCTGTGCAGGAGGTAATTTTTTATACTTTCTCAAAGAAGGTGTTACACTTCAGTCATATAGGAATGCACATTTATGGGATCACCAAAATTGATTAAGAAATAAAAAAATAAATAATTTACACAAATAGGCAATACAAGTAAACTTAAATTCTCATTGGAATTTTCAACTTTATGAATAAACAATGTAGTGGCTTTATAAGCTGAGAAGCTTGATTAAGTTTATTACAATATAATGTACACGTAAGTCTTACTTATATGTGCTTTTTGCACCGGTCTTTATTGCGAAAATAGTCGTTAGCCACAAAGCCAGTCAGTCTACAAAGATCTCTAGCAGTAGAAACATGTTTAAAAGTAGTGCTTTGGTTAAACTGCAGTTTGTAGTGGCAGTAATTTTTGTCATTTGCACCAGTCCAATATTGCTAATAGCTGCAATATTGTCGAAAATCTTTGTCAGTTTACACACATGGCTTATTAACCCCAAGGAAAGTGTCAAAGATGAAGTTGCTTTGGTGAGTGATTGAGAAAGAATTTAAAATTTATATTGATCAATGTGAAAATCACTTAAACTTCTTTTAACACATTGTGGAATGCTTTTAACTTAAAAAAATGAAAAACTTAAACAATTTTAGTACTAAAAAAATGTCACTTGCTATTAACTTGAGTCTTAATCTCTGAATGGTACAGAGTTCACTTTTAATTACACGACTAAGCCCGTAGAAGGTTGACAAGCATTGGCAGTATTTATAAATTAAATAAATACGTTTTCTATACAGGTAACTGGTGCTGCTCATGGACTTGGTCGTGATATTGCTCTGGAATTGGCTAAATTGGGCTGCCATTTGGCCATTGTAGATATTGATTTGAATGGCGCCAAAGAAACTGTTAAACAAATCAATCAGCAGTACAAAGTTCGCGCAGTTGCATACCAAGCAAGTTAAACCTGTTGAAATTATAAATTCAATAAACTATATTGATCCGATTAAAGGTTAATGTGGCCAATTACACCGAGATTGTTGAGCTGAAAGCAAACATCACCAAAGATCTTGGACCTGTTACTATTCTCGTTAACAATGCCGGAATTTTGCTAAACAAGTCTAAAGAACATGACGATATACAACGCATGATTGGCGTCAACTTATCGTCGCATTTTTGGGTGAGCTTTAGGTATTTGTAGAAGTTTTGATATTTATTGAACTATTTTTTTTTTTTCTAGACTAAAAATGTATTTTTGCCTACGATGAAACAGTTGCAAAAGGGACATATTGTCACTATCAGCTCTTTAAGTAGTAAGTATACTCAGATCTTATATTTCATAGTTTTCTCAATCTGTTGCCCTTTCATTCCAGGCATTGTTCCCATTCCCTTTCACACCTGTTACTCTGCCACCAAGTTTGGAGCTACTGGACATATGAGAGCGTTACGCATGGAGTTGGCTTTCGAGGGACATCACAATATACACGTCTGCACCGCCTTGCCCTGGTTCCTGAAGACCAATAACGAAGTTTCGGATATATGCACACAATCGCTTATACATCATCTATATCCGTTGATTAGTGGTTCAGCTGCTGCCCGTCGCATAGTTCAGGGAATGCTTTGTGGCGAGCGTGAAATTGTTTTGCCTGAAACAGTTGCCATAATGTATCGGATTTTTTAGTATGTTTTTAATAACTCTATTGTTTTAAGAATGAAAATTAATTATTATATATTTTTTAGCCTTCTTCCCGTGGGCTGGCAGGACAATTTAATGCTCTTCATAGCTAATAAGCAATTTCAAAAGTTTAGTGAAATGAAATTATAAAAGAAAAGCTTAATTGAGTGTAAATAAAATAAACAACAATTTGGAATAAACTTATGTGAAAAACCACAAACGTTTGAAGGTAAGAATTTTTCCTTTAATAATACTAGTTTTATATTCCCTTGTTGAGACCATTTCACATAAACCATTTAAACGATTGTGGCTTGGTCAGTTTTTGGTCACATGCTGCATTTATCAGCTGACCGCTGGGTTTGTATTCAGAGTCAGTGAATGCAGCGACATGCAATCAACTTGTTGGCAGCCATATGAGTTTGTCGTTCGTTCATTCGTTCGCTTTGGCTTTTGTATTTTTCCTGCACTGCATGGATTCTTTCTGGCTGCAATGTGCTCGTGCTGTGTGTTGCGGGTTGCTCATTATGCAGCTTTTATGAGGTCATTGAGGGTGCGTGATTTATATATTTAAACAAAATGAAAAAGCTTAACAAGTTAAAACGTTGTGGTTGGAGACTTTTGCAGCGACTGTGAAGTGCACTGTGAAAACACCTGCCATATATTTAAAAAGTGAATCTAGAACTGTAGACTGTAAGATAAAAGTTTGTTGGGAGAATCTAACATCGCTTCGTTCCGGCTTAATACCAATATCCCCTTTAGAACCCCCTTTTGGCCACAGTGTATAGCCGCAGCAAGCTATTTTTAAATTTGATGGACTCATTATGGTTGGCTCAGCTTGTGTTAATTCAGCAATACTGTCGTTGTTGTTGTTGTTGTTGTAGCTGTTGTCATATGTGTAGAAATATTCCATAGCATACGCAAAGGCGTTTAATTAAAGTTGCAATAGAAAGAGTATTAAAGCATTATGATACAACTACTACTAAAGAGCTAAAGTGCCTTGTATTGTGGGTATAAAGTAAAAATGTCTGCAAAAATAAATGTGTTATCAAAATCACTGCCGCGTTTTTTCTTGTGTGATAAAGCCAAAGTGATTTTCTTTTCTTGTTGCTACCGCATTAATAACTGTTTCTTTTTCTTCTTGTGCGTCTGCTTGCCATCCATCTGAATGCAACTGCCTTGCAACATCCGCTTTGCATTTTGCATCTTTATGCCAGCAGAATTAATGCAACACATTAAGAAAAATGTTGCAAGCACTTTCTTCCCCCTAACGTCGTCGTCGCCCTCAAACGTTTGTCGTTCGTTACCAAAGAGCTTTAGCTGGATTTTAATACACTTCTGCAGGAGAAGTCTTGTGGTTCTGATCCGAGGGGCGTAACGCTTTAAAGAAGATGGAGGTCAGCCTTTAACAAAGATCTAGAAAAGAGTAACCAAACAGTGTTTTTACTCTTATTATTTTGCCAAAGATTTGTATACATATTTTTACTTATACTTACATATGTTTGTATCTTCTTGCATGTGAATGCGAATTTGCGTTTTTCACCTTTCTTTTCGACTTTGCTGTATGCATTTCTAGCATTTATCCTGATGTTAATGTTACATAAAAATATTCTGCTTAGTTCTTCTTGGTATTTATAACATTTTTCATATTTGTGCTAGAAAAGCGTTTCCATCAGAAAACATAAAGAAAAATATAAAAACAAATACATAAACATATGAAAATATACATTAAGACAGCAGGATGTGCTACTTGCTTGCTTTGAATGTGACTTCTACCTTAACCCAGTTCCTGTATAAAGAATTCAGTAAAATATTTAAAGCATCTCTAACAAGACACAAGGAAATAATCAGAAACTCAACACATTCCCTCAATAAACGTTTCTAGTATTTGTTTATGTTAGGCAAATGTGTTCGAAATTTAATCATTTACAAATATTTGTGGGAAATCTTTGACAAACAAGACTCACACAGAACATCAAATTAACAGCAGTGATTATTCCTATAGAAAAGGCGTTAATGATGCATGTCTGTGCTTCCATATGTGTCTTTGTATAAGTATTATGGCCAGACGTGTCACAGTGAACGCCTCAATGGCTGTCTGATTGAAAACTCGAATGTGGCGTTGTCAGCGCCTTCGCTTTGTTTGTCTTTTAACACTAAAGCGTAATTTTTAATTTAAAAGAAAGGGCTGTGGGCAAATGAAGAACTTCCGCTCCTGATTATCGACCCAAAGTCTTCAACTGAGAGATATATTCGACTATAATTGCTTGACGAAGGCGTAAATATTTAGCAGCCGTGGGAATATTTTAACCCCTTGATGGCGTAAGGAGCAGAAGTGAGATGCCCTGTTCACCTGGTGGTAAGGGATTTGAAGACTTGAAGCTTAAAGGGAGACACAGAGAGAGAGAGAGAAGTGTTGTTAAAACCAACTCTTAAATCTTACAAAATACATAATTAAAATTTCTTTCTTTCTTTTGTTGACCTTGCCCCACATTTTTCTCAGTGTACACATTGATCTACTACTAAACCCAGTAGGTGTCCTGGCGGGATAATAAAAAAAAAAACAGACAGTAGGCAGCGCCCACCAAGAATTTAACTCGTAAAGTTTTTTAACTGCCTTGCGTCCAGTTTCAGGCCAACAACGATCATAAAAGCGGAATATTAAAAATTGATTTTTAAGGGGCGTGTTTTGGGTATCACATGGTCGTCGCTGCTGTTGCATACCGTTTGTTATGCTGTGCGGCACTAAAATGTTTATAAATACAGTCAATTTGCTGTCAACTTTTGAACTAGTCACACATGTTCCTCAGCTCGTTTTCAATGGTGAGAGTTGTAAAAATGTCAAGAGGTCAAAGCACCAGTGTGCATAGTTTGTGCCAAGTGCGATCTGTCTGACAGAGTGACACTTTTCGATAGAGAAAATACTCAAAATTAAAAAAAGAGAAAATCTGTAATTGTGCACAAACAAATCAAGCAGCAAACGAGCGAGAAAAACAGCGACCATGACACGCATGTCAGCGCAATCATTTGACATTTTGACAGACATATTTCTGGGTAAACTACTATGAGCCTTGTTTAAATTTTAGTCCATAGCTCAGATTACAACAGTTTTCATTTTATTTGTCTTCAGAGCGAGAAGAAGTTTCACGTAATTTGAGTTTTATTCAAGTGGCTGAGTAAACAAAATAAACCGCTGAGAAATAAACATAAATCCCTGGTAAATATATATTGAATTGCACATTGATTGATTATAATGTTGTCAGGTGAAAAAATCTTTTTCACATCAATTTTGACAACTTCAATCATGGTGTCCATTCAGTTTTTGCATGAAAAAAACAGAAGCTGACATTTTAATTAAAGCCTTTCGTTGAAGGGCATTCTCATTATATTGTATACCCTGTACTCATTGAATAAGTAAACATTTTAATCAAAATCATATGAAAAGTGCTTCAATTAAATGTCTTTCCTGTAATCAGCATATCCGGTAGATGCTTATTACTTATTATTAAAATATTATGGTAAAGGAAATTCATTCGAAGTATGGAAACGTAACATATAAAATATTTATTTATTAGACTTTAATCATAGCTAGCATATTTTATGCATTATGTATAGGATATATCGTTGTGGTGCATGAAAACAATTTGTGCACAAGTGAATTTTTGTGCTTGCTTGTATTTTATTTACCACTTTTCATTAAAGCAATCGTGCGTGGCATAAAAACCCACTGTAACCACCCCATTATCAACACCCCCACACCCACTGAAAAGTTGTTGTGTTAAAACAAACAGTGAATTTCAGCTGTGGTCAAACAGGCGCCGCCATCGCGTTAACTGCACAAATTGCAGAAAATGAATACAAGTTTACATTTTGTGCACTCTGTTTGCACTGTTTGCAGCATCAAAATATTAAATTTCCGTTAAATATGTTGTCGTAGTCGTTTTTTGGTGTTTCGTATTGGTGCATTACAATAAAATTAAAGTTTATCATTCTAATTAATTTGATTGGTTTCAACAAACTTTTATTTATTTAAAAGTGTGAATTTTTGGTTTATACCAAAGTGCTTTATTTATTTTATTTTGATTTTTTTGTAAATCACTTTATTTATTATGGCTATAAGTTGAAGACGTTTCTGCTAAAAAGACAACTTGTCCTCTATTTTATTAAATTAAAATTAATTTATTTGTCAGCGGAAATGGCTAAGTTTTTCCCAAGAAACCCAGACATCGATGCGCGTCATTCACCAAAATCGGAAAAATTAGGTAGGAGTGTTGCAGAGAGGAGGTGCGATAAGGAGATACCCTGTGTATATCGTTGACCTGCTAAAAATATTAAAAAAAGTTTTAATATATATTTAAGAATATAATTCATAATTTCATAAAAATTTCATTTATTTTACTTTTTTCAAAAAAAAATCTTTAGTAATTTTCCTATGAGAAAAAATCCACCTATCAAATTTCAATCCATGCTACCCCACTTTCCACATTTTTAATAAATACAGGGCATAAAAGTCGCAAGTCTTCACCTTAGTCACAACACTTCGGACAAGTGGCTTCCGACTACTTGGATCGTTTCTGAGGCGACGCGACGTCAAAATGTGCACAGAGTCCACTATATTTAACAATGATGTAACTTGTCGCACTTTTTCACAGTTCGCAGTGTCTTCTTTTTGGATACGAGCCCAATTTTGTTTTTTTCTTCGCAAACTTTTTGGTCTGACAATTTTTCGTCTTGGCGTCGTTCTTGGCTTCTTCTTATAAATGACAAATGCTCAAGTGATAAAATGTTGTGTGTTAAACGTTTTTCTGAATTGACTTAATGCGCGTCAGTGGGGCCAAAAAACAGCTGTTGCAAAGCGTGCGCCAAAATTTGATGTGTGCCAAAAAACATAAATTTCAATTAAATGTACGTAAATGAATTTGTGTTGGATTTATATCTTAACTTTTTACTAGAAACTTGATCTACCTGAGTCATGAAGAGGAAATGCAATTTTTATTAAAAAAAAATTAAATAAAATAATCAAATAAATGCAGCATTTATGAAATAGAGAAAATATAATTTCTTAAGCTCCAACACATTAAAAAAAAGAACAGCAAAAATAGTACAGCAAATGCATTATTTTTTGCAACACAAATTAAAAACATATTGTCGCTTGCCTCTGCTGGATAATATGCATATACTAAAAATAGCCAAAAAAAAGTAAGAGTGCAGTTGAAGTTATGCACATATGCAGTAGCTGTTGCAGTTGCAGCTGTAAAGAGCGAAGCAGGAGGGGGTGGGGGAGGAGGAGGAGTAGATGCCGCATGCACTTGAGGCCAGGGACAGGCCAAAGTGATCAGCATCAACACTCTTTCTCCCAATTGCCATGAGTCTGTTGTGTGTGTGTGTTTTGCCTCATGCCGCTGATGAAATAGTATTTGTTGTTGTTGTTGGGAAATGAGTTGCCTTAATAAATATAGCCTCATAGTCTCACTCTGAATTTTAATGTGCCTCTGTCGCACATTGCCCGTAGGAGAAAAGAGATACATAATATAATGTGGCAATAAAAAATAGTGCTAAAACATTCGACAAATGTACAGCGAGGAGTAGGCAATTGGAACCTAAAACACACTTGCAACATGTGTGTGCACAGTGGCAAGATCGTCGTTGTTGTCTTCGTTGTTGTTGCTGCCGCTGCTGCTGGAACAGCAAAAAAAGGTCCCCGGTCACGCGCTGTAGTTGGATATATAGTAAATGTAAATGTAAAAATATAAATTTGTTGTGTATACAGTTTAGGCTATTGCTCTTTTGCTCATAACTTGCTGTTGATGCTGTTGTTGTTTGTTGGTAATGAATATTTACAAATTTATTTTATGCACATGTGCAATAATCCAGCAAAATTTCATAGCTACGCTACACGACACAACTTACGCATAATTTCGTACAGGCAACAAAATCGGTGGTTTATGTAAGTTTCGCGCCTAGTTTTGCTTGGAAAAGAATTTTCATTGTCGATAAATGGAATGAAAAATTTTTTCCTACATATTTCCTTCATTATTCTTAGGTCCAGGTTACCTTTACATTTATTTTTTGAATTTACTAAACTAGAAATATTTTTTTTTACAAAAACAAACTCTTTATTAATCTTGCACTTTTAAAAATAACTATACAAAAAAAATTAAAACCTATACGAAAAAAAAAAATGTTTTAAAATTTGTGAGAAATTTAAGATTACAAATAATGTTTTATAACAAACTGAAACAAAAATTGGTTTATGTTTCCGAATTTAGTTTTTCTTAGTGTACAGCTGCTCACAAAACTTACGCATATTTTCTATATGCCCGTGCGCCGATCAGGGACTAGTAGAGAGCCCCGGCAGTGGAGAGGGAAAATTACTAAAAGTACTGACAGCAGCAGAAAAAACTAAATAAAATAAAGAAAAAAAAAAAAAAAACTGACGCACATGTGCGTGTAAGGGAGAAAAAAAACAAAATAAACCAAAGAGCAGCGACATTACACAAACAACAACAACAAAACGATCATGACAGGGTGTCGCAGTGAGCAGAGAGATGGGAGCAGCGAAGGGAGCAGCGAAGCCCCAGAGCTCAGGACGAAGCAAGCAAACCAACAAATGTACCGTTCCGGGCATTTAAATATCGTGCAGCAAGTGAACTGAGGGTTATTGTCAGATACAACGCGGTGGCGTGAACATCACAAGAAGAACACATATACATAAGTATAAACACACGAGACTAAAATCTTATTGAAATAGAAAAGTAGTCTACGAAGGCGTCTTCTTTCGGCGTGTTCATGTGTGTGTGTTTTGGGATTTCCCGCGAATTTGTTGGCAATTGGCCGAGAGGCCAATAGACTCTTAGACTCTTTGTGTGTGCGCGAATGTGTCGAAAGTTTTAAATGTAACATCAATTAAAAGAGATCATAGAAAACCAAATACTTTAAATGTCTACCACAATGAAGACACAGCAACTTCCACTTTCCATTCCCAACCACGGCGAGGAGATGTTTGGCAAAACTAAATCATACAATGAAAATGTTTGCTATGATGCCTTCATGTCGCCGCCCTTGAGTGCCAGTGTTGGCAAAGTACAACAGGACTTTCAGCCGCCGAATACTAACACTAGTTTCACCTGCTCGGAATTGCAGTTTCCGGACTTTTCACATCTATGCTTTGCCACCGAGACACCCAACTCGGTGTTCAGTGACTATAATAACTATACGACCTCGGAACAGGATAGGGATGATATAGTGTGTGCGGCACAAACTGGAATGCCCTATCAGCAGGGTCAGTACACGCAGCTCAATCGCGAGGATGTGTTTCGCTTTGAGCCTGAGGACATTGCCCGCTTGACGGGAGAGAATGGCAATGGAGGCGAATTTACTGACATCAATGCAAGCTTAATGCAAGTGCCTCAAACCCCGTTTACTCCTTGCAGCGCACAGGACAGTCAATTGGGTGTCCTGTGCCCCGGACAGGTTGTCGCACCGAGTGAGCCCAGAACGCTCAATCAGGATATTGATTACTTTAATTATGACGAAGTTAATTGCCAATCAAAAAATCAATCGCCCTGCTCGTCGCCACATTTAGATGCCTGGTTGAACTTTAACCTCAGCGAAATATCCTCAGAGAATACGGCAAGTGACTCCTCGCCGAAATTATGCAACATTTACGAGCAACAGCTTGCGCATATTAAGGAGGAGCCCACACAGCAGAAACTGCCCTCGATGAACTCCACTTTTGGTACACCCAAATGTACGCCGATGTGTGAAAGTTATGGGGATTACTCCAATCTGTACAATAATCAGGCAGTTTACGGAAACCTGAATGATTATGCGTCGGAACATTATCAAAACAACATCTCTCAGGGAATTGAGAAACCCAATCGGGAGCATAAGGTTATCTGGACCATTGATGAACTGGATGAACTTAATGCGGCCCTGGTACTCAACGATCAGGATCAACAGAACACAGAATCCAAATTTGACAAGTCGGATTTTTCATTGGACAATCTGCCGCCAGCAACAACAGTTGAATCTCTGAACGAGGATCAAGTTTTATCCTCTAACATTAGCGACGATGACAATGAAAAGGATGAAGAGGATATAGATGATGTATTTGCCACACCCGCCGAGCTGTGCTCCATAGATGGTGAGCTGGAGCAACCAGGTGCCTTAATCTGCCGCTGGTCCGAGTGCAATAAGGAGTTCCCGCATCAGCAAATCTTTGTGGAGCACATCGAAAAGTGTCACGTGGATGTGCGCAAGGGTGAGGATTTCTCCTGCTTCTGGCTGGACTGTCCCAGACGCTACAAGCCCTTCAATGCTCGCTACAAGCTCCTAATCCACATGAGGGTTCACAGCGGCGAGAAGCCTAATAAGTGTCCGGTGAGTTTCTTATTTTTCCTTAAAAAATAACCATACATTTTGTTAAGTAAAAATATAACATCCTGTTCACTGTCCGCTATTTAAACAAATATTATTGTTTACATAAAAAAAAGGCTGAACACTAATAAACAAAAAGTAAAAGAAAAATCCATTTGGATTTCACTTCGTTAAGCAAACACGCAACATTTCACAGCCTACGATGTGGTATCTGCATCCCACTTGAAATAGTGCTGTCAACGAACAACAACAATAATAATATTGTAAAGGCCAAAGAGGCACACAGGATGAGAGCTGTAGCTTGTTGCTTCTTCCATATGCTCTTTCAAATGGGCGTTTTTTTTATTGATGCAACTGACTGAAAAAAAAGATTGTACTATGCCAAGGCATATGGAAATAGGACAACACTTTCAGAGTGGCAATTAAAACAGATTCGCCTAGATGATAACTTTTTTTTGTCATAGCTACACTTGAAAAAGCAAGGGATATTCCCTTTAAGGTAATGACTAAATAAAAGCGTATATGATAAAGGATTTCCTGCTTTTAGTACTCCAAAATGTTGAGATTATTTTCTCTGTGCATTAGATAATATTTTTTAATAATTTCTCTATCAAAATCTATCAAGTACTACTTCCTATTTAAACTCTAATCGATCAATTTTGTAGATCTTTAGCGACTTTGTTTCAAGCTCAAAGCTTCTTTTGTTCCTTTGTGTGTACACAAATTTCGACTGTGTTGCAACTTGAAACGACTACAACTTTCCAACATTTTCTCATTTGCAGCAGCGTTACGCTATCTGCATCTCTATCTGTCAGATGCGTGCCGCGAGCACGCAATTTTCTGCACCTCCCCTCCCTCCACAAAACACCCCTCGCGATTCAAAGTAATGGCCAGCAAACACAAACATTGAATTGACAGAATTTTTACCACTTTTCATTACAGTTTCCGGGATGCAATAAAGCATTTTCACGTCTGGAAAATTTGAAAATTCATCAACGCTCGCACACAGGCGAACGGCCTTATGGCTGTCAATATAAAGGTTGCCTCAAAGCGTTCAGCAATAGCTCGGATCGTGCGAAACATCAAAGAACACACTACGATACGGTGAGAATTCACTCTTTTTTTCTCTATCTCTCTTTTCCTCTTACTCGCTGCAGGTATGTTAGTGTGTGTGTGTGTTATGTGTGTTCGGTGTGCAAGCAATTTGGGGCTCGTGTCAAAGGAAATTGTCAAGCCAACGGCAATGGTCGTCATTGGCCAGCAGCAGCAGCAGCTTTCCATACAAATGCAGCTTAAAGTTGAAGTTTAAGCTGAGAGGACAACGCGACAGAAAAACAAAATATAAAAAACCTAGACTGATTTTCTTGGATTTTCTGGCCAAAAGAGGGCGCAGCTGCTTGCTGCTTGCTGGCTGTTGAAGCTGTTGCCTCTTTGACATGTGCACATTTCGCGTTTTGTTGCCTGATTGATTTATAGTTTTTACGTGTATTTGTGTGTGTGTGTGCGGCGTGCAACGGCAATTGCAGCCCGTTGGCAACCACGACAACCAGAAAAAGTCACATCCAAGCCGGGCTAAAAGCTAACAACAGCAATAGAATCAGCCTCAACAGCAGCAGCAGCAGCAGCAGCAGCAACGGCAGCAAATGCCAGGCAGAGAAATTGAATAAACTAAACGAGTTACTTTCATGCTCCCTGCATCCGACGCACACAAGGATTCGTTGACCGCGAAAAGCATGAGTGTGTGTGTATGTGTATGTGTGTGTGTGTGGTTTCGGGCAGCATTTGTTGCTACTACACTGGGAAAAATATTAGAAGATAGAGTTCGAGATTCGACATAGTTTTTGTCAAAATTTTTCCGAGTGTACCAAAGTCCGTTGTCATGTTGCACAATGCCTAGTGTAAACAACTGCAATATGCTGCGCCATAGCGCATTTCAGAATGATTTCACATGGCAAATATGAACCTTGGAATATGCTGCGTCATTGCGTGCTCAAGGGCATGAATATGAATATGTGTGTGTCTCTGTACGAAAATCCATTGCCTACTTTTAGGCTGTAACTAGATAGAGTTTCAATTGAAGTAAGCAAATAGTAATAATCTCACATTCTTATTATAGAAACCATATGCCTGTCAGCTGCCGGGTTGCACCAAAAGGTACACGGATCCATCCAGCCTGCGTAAACATGTCAAAAACCATGGATTGATGCGCCGCAAATCAGCAGCGAGCAGTGGAGCCACCATAACACCCTGCAGCAAAAAGTCGGCCAAGGCCCGCCGTCATTCCGAATCGTCAGCAACGAAGGGTGGAGCAGGAGCAGGAGCAGAAGCTGAACAACGTCCACAGCGGAGCAGTAGTTGCAGTGAGGCAGCTCAGTTGTTGCAACAGGACGAGAACATGGTGGCAACAACAACTCCATTGGAAATAGTAGCAAACCACAACTATGTCTGCAGCAGTGCGAATGTTGTGGCAACTAATAACAATTCAATAAAATTTAATGAGTTGTCAAATTGCATTGTCATCATTGAGCAAAACCAAAACGAGGCGACACCAACAACAACAACAGCAGCAACAGTAACAACTGACAAACAGGATAATAGATACAATACAACAATCGGAACGACGACAACATATGACGGCTTTAACTATTATGGCAGCAGTCGTGTTGGCGAAGTCGAGAGTGCTAATAATATATATGGCGTAACGGAAACGGATACGTTAAGCACTTGCAGCAGCAGCAGCGTCAGTGGAGGTGGCAACAGCAACAACAATCAGGACTGCGGCAATCATAATAATACACATAAATTTAATGATCTTGAACAGTTGCTCAACTCAACAACAACAACAGAAGCAACAACAATACAAAATGGCAACACAACAACAGACAGTAAATTTCACTTGAATGAGTTTGTTTCATTTGAATATGTGCGAAAGTATCTGACAGATGCATTCGAAGCGTGCCCCACTGCAACAGAAGCGGAGAGACCAAAGAGCCCAGTTACAAATTCTCAGCTTGTTAATTATTTTGAGAATTATGATATTCAATTCATTTGAGGCATAAAAGTTGGAGTTTTAGGTTTAAGTGAGATTGTTTGCCAAAAAATATTCATATTTCTACCAAAGATCTCAGATTTATTTACTTTAAGTACAAATTTTATATTCTTATTTGTAAATAGTTAAATATTTTAGCAGTTGAATTCTTTATTTGAGTACGTTTGTTGTACTTGTTAATGATTAAGTTTAAACACAATTAAGACACGATAAAAACGTTCCTCAATTTGATTATGTTCAGTGATTATGAAATATTGTCTTCCCAATGAAAATTAAGCTAAGCTATGCTTATATTTCAAAAATATGTAGATTTAAATGTTATTCTTATAACTTTTCATTACGTCCAGAAAAAAACGAAGTACAATTAAGCATATTCAACGTAAATTCAACTATTTTCGGGTATGATTAAGCATTAATACGAATTTGTTTTCATCGAAATAAACCTAAATAATTTTGAAAAGAATTTTAAAAATGTTCGTTTTTGTTAAATGAAGTGCTTATAAACAAATTGTATTTGTATAATAAAAATAAAAATAATATTTTCACTTACCCATTATTTGTCTTTCACATATAAGAATTTTAAAACATTTACTTATACTTACACTCACACTTGCGCATTATGTAAGCACGTCACTAAATTTCACCAAAATCAGCAGAGCTTACTTGAATTTTTGAGAATCGAGGAGTATAGCAGTGTCTTAATAGCCGTTACGTTGGTTAACGTAACGTTAGTTACGTGACATTTAAGTTACATTTACGTTTCGTTATGTTTACGCTATGTAACGTAACGGCTATTAAGACACTGCTCTACTCCTCGATTCTCAAAAATTCAAGTAAGCTCTGCTGATTTGTTTTGTGTCTACTAAATCACTCAATACAAAAGTTCTTATGTTTGGATGACAAAAAAATATTTTTTTTAATCATTCGCTTTGTAATACTTAAATGGACAATTTGAATATAAAATTTCTTTTGTTTATAATCATTTTATTAATCATTTTGAACTAAAGAGAACAGCTACTTTTAGCTGCAGAAGCTATTTTCCACTCTACCATACTTATCTTTTTTAACAAGCTTATAAAAAAATTTCATCTGATTACTAACTGTTTTTTCTCCCCGTTACTGTAGCCTGGCAGCTAAAGTTTTTTTTTCATACCTAATAAGCCTCAAATGTGCAATTCCATTAAATGTTGCTGGCTGTGTGCGTGTGTGTGTGTGTGTGTGTGTGTGTGTGTGTGTGTGTGTGTGGTGCATGCAACACAGCGTATAAGTAGTTAATGGCTGGACGCATCAATGATAAAGGGCCGGAAAACATTCTGCGGACTGAGCTGTTGTTGGCGTAGTCCCTGCTCTGTTATAAACTTTAATATTAATAACCATTTATGCTTATGACAGACAATGAAAACCTTGCTCCAAATTTGCGCCAACATTTATATGCCTTCATTTGAAGCTTTTCACATCCACATCCACACAGAAAACAACAACAATCACAGATTCCACCAAAAACATTCTGCTTTCGTTGTACGACAATAACACTAAATATGCTTAGGCGGTAAGGGGTGGGGTTTGGGGGCGGGGGCGTGGTGAATAAAGAGCCACACTATGCATTTAAAAGCGATGCGAGTGTGTCAGTTAATATGCAGACCGAGACTGGTCTTCATTACTAACCGCTCTCACAGAGTGGAGCGAGAGTGAAAGAGAACAACAAAATGTAAAGCAATTAAAAGCAGTGCTCAGTTCAGAACATGCAGCGCAAAACGAAAATACCCATAAAACATGAGCAGCAGCAGCCCAATTTTGACCTTTCGCTTTTCATACAACATCCTGTGTTACGGGACTGCACGCTGTGGCTACAAGTGGCTGGCGATTAAGCTTTACTCCACTCCCTTGCTGTCTTTCGTCCCCATGCACTTTTGTGGGGTTTTTGTTTTGAGGTTAAAGTGCAAAAATTGCAGTGGAAGTTTTGTTGTTGCTGCAGTTGTACTATTTATTAATACTCCATGGGGCTAAATATTTACGAACATACAGCCGCAGTCCCATTGCATACAACTCGGTCCGCTCGGTGCGCTGCAATGCGTTGAGGTCGTCAAGTTTTATGGAAATGTGTAAGAGAGCGCGCTGCGCGATGCTAAATAAATGCTAAATGCCAAAATGAGCTTAAAATTGTATTTTTGTTAATCAGCAAACGCACCATAAAATACACGGCAAATATACATGTTCCCTTTCCTAAGGGTGTTCGTACTTTATGTTAAAAAGGTTTGTTCTGTTAACTAACCATGTCCTGACCGACTGATGTGTAAGCTACAATTTTCACAGTAAATATATTAATTAAGGTTCCCTCTGTACCCATATTACCCTTCCCTTTACACGTAAGGTTAAGTTCAGAAGGCTCTGAACGCTTCCTGCGATATTAATAATAAAAAGGTTATTTATAAAAAAAAAAAAGAAATAACTGTCAGGAAATGTATGATTTTTTTTGCAGCTCTAAACATAAGTTTGCATTTAGTTTCACGAGCGTTAGTTACAGGCAATTTACCCGTCGATTATTCTCTCAACTGGAGTACTTTCTCACTTGTTGTTGGTTTGTTTTACTATTTTAATTAAAAACGGTCTTACCACACCGTGGAACTGACCAGAATCAAGGCTACCAAGGCCCAACAATTCATCCGTTTTGCCCACACGGGTGTATTCGATATTTATGTGGCGCCTCGCCTTGCACAGGTTATACAGCCCCACCCCCACCCCCCGCTGACAAAACTGACCTCAGTTTGGCCAGTTGGCAGTTGGTCGTCGTATTTTCTGTGCGTTTTTGTCGTTTTCGCCGGGGCAATTATGCAAATCGGCAGATTGCCACATCATGATACGTTGAAATTCCATGCATTTACAATTTTCTAATCAATGAAATTTTAATTTATGTTGACGCTGTAGATTTTCGAATCCTTTTACCCCCCTTCGCGTAATGGCACTAAATGTTTAAAGTTGCATGAATGTGCATTCGATTTTGGCATAGAAATCTCAGAAATTTTATAATTAATGGCGTGAAATCAGTTTGCCAGTTGTCGAACAATGGACATTGGGATTGTAATTTTTGGTACAAATTCGAATGATTTAATTAATAAATATGTATGTATGTGTTTTACCAAATGTCCAAATGAAATATGTCACTCACACATTTCCAATGGCCGTGTTAAAAGGTTCTTTGTTGGCCATTAAATCAATGTCCCTTGAAATGAGTTGCTGCGTATACGCAATATGCATTTTTTTTCGCACATAAATGCAATTTAATTTAATCAGAGCGAGTGTGAATGTGGCTGGGAATGGGCAGCCTGTATTGGAACAACACGCTTTCGAGAGCTGTAATTAAGTTTGTACATTGACATCGGACATATTTTTTGCATTTGTCGGCTTTACAACGGACCGAAAAAAAGGTACAATTTTATAATTCATAAAACCTTGCTGCAGCAAGAACACAAATGGGCGTACTGATTGTGGGCACGTTTTAATTTTTAATTAAATAAATGATTTTCCATTCACGATATTAAATGTGGTAATAAAATATATACTTGTGCAACATGGGATTTATATTCAACTAAAAAAGTATCTTTGTAAATTTGCTTATTCAAGTAAATATCATTTTTTTCTTACTATTTCTTCTGTACATGTTCATATGTCGAACTGCAAAGTTTTGCTCCCTTGGCGTAATTAGAAGGCTTATGGAAACTGAAAATGGCTGACGGGCGAAGTGCGCTTAAAATGCTCTTTTGTTATTAAATTTATGACAACCGCACATGTTCGCTGCTGTCGCACTCAAGACCAACAACTACAAACAGCCATAACTAAAGGCAAAGGCAAACCAGACGTTACAAACTTTCCTAAGATTGTTGTTGTTAGTTGTGTCTGTGTGTGTGTGTGTGTGTGTGTGTGTGTGTGTGTGTGTGTGGGCTCATTTAGGCAACAGCTGCGTCATTAAAAGATTTACAAAATTGTTGCACTCTGGCCATGGTTTTTTGGCTGCTCGCTAGCCACAACGTTTTAAAAGCTTGAACGTGAAGCAACCTTACCTTTTCCCACCTTCCCTTAGCTTACTTTGTTCTACCTTAAAGACTGCTGTACATCTCATAATCACTTGAAGCGCCGTGCAACAGCGTTGTTGCAAGTTTGATATTGTTTATGTGTTGTTGTAACTTTGCTTGCTTCTTTGAAATTGGTTATGGTTATGCAGTCAAGTAGAATGTATAAACCAAACACTTAATGAAAAATATTCCAAGAATATAGAAATTTGCTTTAAAGATTTAATAAGTTGTTTAAGCTCCAGTTAACTTTTTTGTTCTGA
Source organism: Scaptomyza hsui (assembly GCA_018152825.1). Taxonomy (NCBI): domain Eukaryota; kingdom Metazoa; phylum Arthropoda; class Insecta; order Diptera; family Drosophilidae; genus Scaptomyza; species Scaptomyza hsui. The sequence continues at coordinate 1,380,986 of JAECXO010000004.1, read as the reverse complement.
GAATTGGTTTACAAAGTTAAGCTTTTAGCTGTTAAAAAGCTTGCTTATAAGAAATCTACATCACTAAAGAAGGAAATTAAATTATTTTCTACAATGAAACTTAAATTTAAAACTAAGATTGTATACAAATTATTAACTTGCATAACTCCATTGATGCTAAATTTATTCAATTTGAGTACACAATTCAAGTGCTTTTGACCTATTGTGCTTGCAGCAGCAAAGTAATCAAAATAATTGCAAACTTGCAATCGTTACAAAACACTTGAAGTCGCGGTAACTCAATAGTTGCGATTTCCAATTGATAATGAAATGCAATTAGGAAGTGTGCCGCATTCATAGTTATAAACAGTGGTAGAACAAGAAGTAAAAGAAGAAGAATGTAAGTGAAAATGGGAAAAATACTTTGTGCGAAAATGTAACAATAACAGTAATTTACTGAATTTCCTGTGGCATTCCTTTTTAATTTGCAGCAACAGCAGCAAATATCCCTGAAGGACTCTTCGACTTGCACGGCAAACGTTGTAAGCCTGCATAATAAAGCGAGCGAGAGAAGACAGTGAGAGTGAGAGAGTGTGTGTAATTAAAGTTTGTCGAAGCCGGTCGAATGCAGCCCGTGTTGACGACACCATGGGGAATGATTACGAGCTATTGGGAAAATCCCCAGCCAGAATCACAAAGCATCAGCAGAAAATCAATCCCCGCATCAGGACGCCATGCTTGGAAAATAGAATTCAATTAACGCGCTTAAATTAAACTGCCACTTCCGGTTTTGATGACGTTTTAATCTCAGCCTCAACTGCACTGCTCGGCACTGGCAGGCATAAAAGAAAATTGTGCGGTCTACTTGCTCGACCAGTTCCAACCCAATGAAGAAGTGAGTGAATGATGGACGGACGGTTGGACTGCTGCTGACAACAGCGACAACGAGAACAACGCCTTATTGTCGCTTCCTTGACACTTTCACGTTGGTTGTCAGTTACTTTTGAACTCCCAGACCTTGCTTTTATTATTTTTCTTCATCAGCAGTAAAGATTGCACATTATAATAGTTGTCCAAATGAGTTCGTCGTTATTGCTTATTTTCTCTGCCTATAAAGTCAATTAAAGTGGCTTTTAAAAATTTGCAGCTGAAGCTGATAACTGAAACTTTTGCACTTGAAAGATTTATTCTTAAACTCAACACAATCAAACTTTTTAAACTCAAACCTGATCAAGTCGATTTTTATAATGTGTATGTAGTTATTATAATTTTTTTTTTTTAACTTTTAGCTCACAAAAACTATTTTTACGTTCGCGTTCGACATTATTAAGCAAAAAAAATGGCACTTGAGTTGAGTTTTGAGCAGCGCACAGTTCAAAAAGATTGTGTCCTTCAGTGCAGACGAGCTTCTTATCATTTGCTTTTGTGCACACTTTGCCCAGTTGTTAGACAGCAGTTCTGGCCTGCCTCAGTACTCAGTTGTGATGGGTGGTGCGATAAGTAACTTAACCCCAACGCAACTTAGATATAATTAAATTAGTCTGAGAAAAACTGGCACTCAAGTGGATAGCATAAAACTAATAAGTGTAAAAAAGCTTATTAAACTTATCAAAGCAAATTGAAGAGAGATTTACTATATACAAATAATGAAGCAAAGAGCAGATAGTAAAGAGATAAGAGCAGATAATTTAGCTGAGATAAGATAATTTAACTGAGAGCACACAAGAAAGAGACCAAAATCACTTAACTTATAAATATATAATTTTTGGAGAATAATTTCATTTCATTTTTATTCAGGCCCGAACCAATTAATATTTATAGGTTTGAAGCAAGTTAATTTGTGGGGATATTAAAACCTTTTTTTTATTTTTATTTAAATGCTATACAAAATGTATTCATAATTGTATGTATAAATTTAATAAATTAATTGACGAACTAATATGCGAACCAAAACCTGTATTTAGGGTTGTCGAACATTCAGTTTTACCATAATCCAAACCTCCAAACACGTTACTATTGCTTGCAGCATACATTTTTCTATATACTTCTTTGTTCGTATCGTTTCAAGGACGATAAAAAATCGTATCCTCTTTATTGATCGGCGGGATAGTTCCTCCTGGACATATGTTCAGAACATATATAGAACACAGATAGTCTTTAAGACTTGATTTCGTCGATTTATCAGGCTAAGGATTATCAAGACTATTTTCTGCTGTTCTCTCCTTTTCATCTTTGTCTTCAATGGACATTTTTCGGGGCTCATATGAACCTTTTAACAATGCCAAAGCATTCAATTGTTTCTCATTTTCAATCGCGCCAGATCGCGACTGAAATAGTTTGTTAAGAAGCTTATTTGTTGGTAACAAGGCCTTCCGTTGTTTCACGTTTTTTAGGCAGCTGCCCATCAAACAGGAATCATAAGACTGAACTTTAACTAGGGCCATATCACCAAATAGCTTTTGACGTAGTTTTCCAGCCAATTGGCAATGTTTAAATGCTGCAGCAATAATCGAGTAAATCTCTTCGGCGACTGAAGATCGAATGGGTGTAAAGAAACCTCGACAAATTGGACAGCTTTCAGTTCGGATGCGACAATCCAGACAAAGTAAATGTCCGTTCTGACACTGAAGGACTGGAGGTGTAATTGTCACATTGCAAACAGGACACTCAACAACCTTCAGGATACTATCCACAATAATGACAAGACGCTTTAAGCTGATGGGCATGGGTACACAGCAGATGCTCTGAAAAAAAATAATATTAATAAGATGTGATTTATAATTATATTTTTAAGTAACTTACGTTCTCATCACAGTCAAATTCACACTCGCTGTTCCAGCACAAAAATGTAACATCATCCTTCTGGCTTTTGACGATTTGAGCTATTTCGACTATACGCATACCAAGTATATCAATGCCATTGACCTAAAAATTATAAAAAAAAAATATTTAGTATTGAAAATTGTTTTCGCTTATCTTTTCCTCAAACTATTTTACTACTTTAAGATAAAAAAAAGAAATTTTTTCACATTTTCACATTTAAATGAAATGTAGAAAAGTATTTTTAAAGTTATTGTTAACTCATTGTTAACACTTATTTGGTTCAAAATAAGCTATAAATATCTGAGTTGTGCTCCCACATTCCACTTTTGCTATCATTAAAAAGTCATTTTGAACGTAAATAAATAAATTTAAAAAATCATTAACACGGCTCAGAAGCAATAACATGCGCAAGCAGTGCACTGCTTGAGAACTGTTAAGTGTGTAGCGCTGTTAAGCGGCAATGTTAGCTTAACCCAAATTTTGTATTGAATGTTAAACATGCTCAGCACGCTTGTTTGTAAACTAAATTAATAAGCCTATTCTCTTTTTGGCACCGACATCTGTTTTGGAAATTCTATAGACATGAAGCTATGAGTTGCATATTGCGTTAAATTGGATTTCACTGAGCGACTCGAAGTATTGTTTGCAAGTTCTATGTAGAACTTTAACAGATTAAGTTCACTCAAACTATAAGATACGAATTTTAACCACAAGCCGAACCGTTGCTGGTCTAACTCGATATGTGTGCGCTCAAAAAACCAACTGACCTTCAAAATGCAGTCACCGGCCTTTAAGCCACAAATGGCAGCAGGCGTGCCGACGGCCACTTCACTGACCTGAAATGTGGTTTGTAAATGGATGAAGTTCTTTGAGAATGGATTGGCAATCTATATACCCAAGGATATGGATCCCACTTGCTGCGCGTCAAACGAAAACCATATTCTTCAATTTTGGGTGCAGCTCTGGGTATTCTCAAAAGACGCACAGATGACTTTTGATTTTCTCCATCATTCTCCTCCCCTTGCATTGCATACGTGGATTAACGAAGATTCTGCCCAATTATAATTTTTGTACTTTGTTTAGAACTCGCGCTGCGGGGCTTACACACGAAAAAAAAGACGTGTTTAACGCGCGCTCCCAACAAACAAACTGGCATAGAAATTGTGCGCTAAGCGATCGTTTCGTTGTCGGCTTTTCAAGTTGGCCGACAGTCTCTCTGCTGGCTGCTGGTTAGCCAAGTTAACGCTCACAGCATCCACAGCGTTGCTCATTCGCCATGTGTTTATTTTGGAGATTTTTTATTTAAAAAGTTACGGCTAATAAACTCAGTTAAGAGTGATTTTTGACTGCTTATGGCCAAGAGCCGCAGCGAAGAAACGAAAAAGCCAACCGATATGCTAATTTATGAAATCATTAGTATGCAAAGCATTTGAACTTTTTTTTTTACGGGTGTTCGTCTTATAATTATCGTAGAAATTATTTGCACAATTGGACTGATTACACGTATTGCATGTTTTGTTAAACTGTGATCAATTCATCGACGTGGTTGCTATAAAAATAAAGCACTTTGACCATACTTGCATGTGTATATGTATTTTTTTCACTTTGTGTGAGAATATTTTATCATCATTAAAATTGCGCATTGTAAAAGGCACAAAACAGAAAACAGCTGAGTTAATACGCTTAAAGATAAACATATGTATATAATGAATATTTTTGTCGCTAGTCATGGCTATGATAACGATAAATTAATGAACTCACTAACGCTCGACTTAATTACTTTTAGCCAGTATTTAAAATAAAAAGTACTTAAATAAAAGCGATATTTTAGTTGAATAGTAAGAATTATAAAAAATTAGTTTTTAATATTGTTTTAGAATGTTTACACATTAAAAATATTTTTCTAAAAATTTGGAAACGTTTTCATAGTTATTTGAATAATATTTTAGTATTCTAATAATATTTCTGTGAGAAACTTTACGCGACCACGACTTTCTTATATTTATGGCTCTACTTATTCACACAGCTACCTTTTTTATTGCCAGCTTAACGTAAATCCATTTTTAGTACCACACATAAATAAATAGATTATTTGGCAAGTATTTACCCTACTACAATAAACAATTGCGAATCGTAAATAACGAAAACACATTGTTTTTGGCATTGACTTTTTGATTCGAAACGCCATCAAATTGTTTGAGATGCGATTGGGAAACATTCACGAGCAAATTAGTTACACAAAACATTTAAATTGCCCATTATTGTGCAAAGGTAGATGCTTCTAAATGGCCACAGCTAGATTTAGTTTTGATTTAAGCTTTTAATTTTGGTTCAATTGTGCTTGGCTCTGAATTAATCGAGAAACCTAATGCCATGAGTTTGGTTTTCTTGTGGCTGTTGCCTTGAAAGTAGTACAAACGGAAGCCATATTTATTGTTGGTGCTGTCAAACACAAAAACTGCTACTTAAAAAGCTCATAACATTAAATTTCATGTTTTCAATTAGTGTATCAAAGTGATGTGAGTTGAGTTGATTGGAGTTCAAAACGTTTGCTTCATGGTTCGCCAACAACAACAACAGCAATGAGCATTTATTAATTCCATTAATACCCAAATACTTGACCAGAAGGTAAACAACTACTTAATTGCAATTGAAGCCGCCTGTTAGCCACAAAGTTGGGTAGGGAAATTTTAAATTATTGAAAGTTCACTCAAAGAAAATGTGATCAAAGAATTAGAGAGAGAATATAGGTGAATTTCTGAACGAAGAAGTGTATTCTTCTTAAGTTTAACACTTATTTTAATATTTCGAATGAAAATGTGATGAAGTCTAAAATTTATGAACTATTTGGAATGGTACTCAAACAAATAAAAAAGATTGTGATGTAGATATATATTATTTTTTATTTCTCAAAACCTTTCTAGAAACACCAAACACTTTTTTTAAGATCGTAAAATATTATATTAGACATAAAAAAATTTCTAGACAAGTTTTATAAAATCAAGATATTTTTTTCTTAAAATTTCTCAAAATTTAACAAATAGTAGCAAAAAAGTTATTGAACTTTAAAATTGTGTAGCTTGAAAAGCTCAACTCAAAGCACGCTTGCTCAAGCTTTCCACAGATGGCGCTTTACAGTTAAAGCCAGCTTTAGTTGTCAATTGCGAGTTTTTGAAGCCACAGTTTGCTTTGAGCTCTTTGAGTTTGCGCAGGTGCCGCTCGCAAGTTCCGTGATCGCGTGAAGTGGAAGTGCGGTGCCGGCGTTTCGGTTTTACGAAAATCGATATCGAATTTAACTAGTCCATTGCTTGTGAGTAAGTTAAAGTTAGTTGCTTTGAGGTGACGAAGGGCCATTGACAGCTTTTGCATACTATTAAGCTTTTGGGCGTTAAGCTTGCATAATTATAATTTGATTTGCTTGTCTTCAATGCTATGCGAGCCATTTAAATTTATGTGTGTAATTTTTAATGGCCCGAACGACCTTACGGCTAGGGCTAGACACAGAGGTACACAGTGAGAAACTGCGGTGGACTATAATTATGTTTAAATGACCTTGTAACAGTGAAATCGCAGTTCTAGTAAACCAAACTAGATAACAAAATAAAAACAATTTGCTCAAATATACTCAGAAACATGAATTTGTGTATTAAAGTTAAGGAAGTACTTTGTTAAAATTGTCATTAAATGTAATTGGAATGAAGATACACACATGAATACACACAGAAACTAGATTTTGTTTGTGCTTAATCTTTGCCCTGAGCCTAATTGCAAAATGCATAGGAAATAAGTGTTGCCAATTTACGAATTGTGAAAAAAAAACTCAAACAAAGTAATAACGAAAAGTGGAAGCTATCTTCCAATATATAATGGACTTAACCATACCTCGGATTTTAGAAAAGTGTTGGTGGACTTCCAATTACAATAACTAACAAAAACCGCATGAAAATTGCGTTATTGTGTAAAAAATTTATTTTTTCAGTAAAAAACTTAACTTATTGATTAATAATAAAGGTATTTTAGTGTTTTGTTAACCAAAAGTGTTAACTTTAAGGCATTCAATTGAGTTTGAATTACACAAAATTCCACTCTAGGAAGTGCGAAGTTTTGACTGCTTCGACGGTATTGTTATAAAATTGATTGTAAACATACATATACATATGTATGTGTATAATTGCTGTGGGCAACGATTGCGGTGGCGCAGGCGCAGCAACGGTTTTTTTTTTGGCTTGTCTTTTTGAGTTTGGGGTTTCTGGGTCTCTGCCGTACGTTTTCGTTTCTTTGTTGTTGTTGGTGTTGTTGTTGTTGTTGTTGCATTTGTGTAATTGTGACGCAATTCTCGTGTGTGGGGCTGTTGTTGTTTTTGTCTCGCCTTGTTGACGATTGGCTGAAAACGAAAGCGGCGCGAAAAAAAACCAGTGTTAATTGTACATTTGTACACACACACATACTCATACTAATGTACTTATGTACTACAGCATGCACTCGTGCTGTTGTTGTTGTTGTTGTGTATTATGCATTGCAAAATTGCACAGCTGATTTTTTGTTTGTTGTTTTTTTTTTGTTAGCGCTTGTTGAGTATCTGGTGTGCTTTTAGTGATTATCCGCACGCGCTTATGATTAGTACGGTTAACGAAGCTGCCGCCGCTTCCCTAAGTCAAGAATAAAGCGTTTCGTCTTAGTTTATAGTTATTAAGAAACTATTTATACATATTAAAACGGTAAATGTTGCAATATTTAATAATTAAATGCATAATTGGAGCATAACCAAACTGGTGATGGTAGCCAAATAACTTGTTTATTGCTGTTAATTAAAGCTCTTTAACAACTTTGAGTTACAGTCACTTCTCTGAGTGTGTAATAATTTAATTAATATATTAAATATATTAAAAGTGTGTAGTTTCTTTGTGCTTTATTTAAGTTTCGGTATCATTTTTGCCATTCGCTTTGCCTTTCGACTTCGTCTCCGGATACTTAATGATGTCGACGTCACACACAACAAAATTTCATGGCCAATGCCAAGTCAGAAGTGAAGTGGTCGCTCGTTTGACTGTAGTCAAGTTCAGTGTGTGAGTGTGAGTGTGTATATATGAGTGTGGCTAGTATGTAGCTCCATCAATTATAAGTTCCCAATTTGCGACCCTCTATACGGATGTGAGATACGCACTCAAAATTCCCAACGAACTGATTTAGAACTTTTAAATGAATATACATTATACCCTTTTAAAAACTAAGGCTAAATATGAATAATGCAAACAGAATAAGAGGGTAATTAATTACTGATCAAGTTCTATATTCTAAAGTCTGAAATTGAGAGGAAAATATGCAGCTGGTTATTAGTGATGATAGAATCTAAAAAAGTACTAAGTAATGTGTTTACTTAATACAGGGTACCTTTACGTTCATCACTAACAATTCGATCTCATAATTAATGTATTATTGGAAGCATGAAAATAGAAAGATGACAACACCTGGTGAGAATCCATAACTATCTACAAAAAGAGAGCTGTTCAAACACGGATTTGAATGACAACAAAATAAATGAAAGTGTTTAAATAATTAAACATATAATAGTATGGCATAGCGACAACCACTCGGCAATCGCGGATATGGCGTACATACATACATATATTGTTCACAGCATCACGGCCTCAGTGCGTATACTTGATGTACTTGAACTTGCGTTGAACGCACAACTCATTCATGAAATTACATGTCGTTTTATTTGAATCCCATACAGTTCCGGCTATAGCCAACTTCTACAGTTATACTGACGGTGATCTTAATTGATTTAATTCGTCGTTGCTCGGTCTCTTGGCCTGTATATATGTATGTACATATGTATATGTATAGTATAAGTGAATGCAATGCCAAAAGTTTGCTGGCAACCAACGCTTTTGATTTATATGTGAACATTTTACGGTATTTTGCTAGCTGCGAACTTGCTGAACTCGCGACGTATGCTTAATTACAACCAGTTGGCAAAAAGTTTTCGAGGGGCTCCATGTTGGCAGCTGCTGCTGCAACTTTCAACAGCCTGCTAATTAATTTTGTTTCGACAACGCTATTTGCCAAAAAGGTAAAAATGGTAAAAAGAATCGCTGCGCCAAAAAGGTGCAAACATTTTATAAGTGCCAATATCAAAGTCCAGTGCCCTCCTCGCTCAAGAAAATAACCAAAGCCGTCGACGGAGCTTTTTCGTAAGCGATGCGTACGTGCGAAGCATGCAAAAGCGTTGGGGGTGAGGTTGGAGGGGTGTGTTTGGGTGGGGGAGTGTTTGGGATGTGTTGCTTGCCAATGACACGCCCACTTAGCTTATAAGTAGTCCATTGCCACCCATTTTTAACAGCTCGAGAGTGTGAAGAGGGAAGAGTGATAGACTAGGCGATACTCTGTACTCAAAACTGATAATCTTAAGTCTATTTTTTGTATAACCCTTTGTATTTATTGACTTTCTGAATAACTGACTGACTGCTATCGCTTTCGCAAAATTATAGCAAATGAATCGTAGGTGATTATTAAGTGTACCTGAAAGAATATTAATTTTGAGGTCAAAGGCTTCATGACACCCTCTTTAACTGTTTACAGGGCATACAAATTATATGTACGAGTGTGAATATATGTTAATAATTACATATGCATGTGTCTCTGTGTGTGTGTGTGTGTGTGTGTGTGTGCACGTCTGGCACACATCTCAAGTGTTGAAAGTGGCCCAAAATTTATGTTATCCAGCTTTACTTTAGCTCCATCTTCAGCAGTGTGTGCGAGTGTGTGTATGATAGTGTGTGTGCGTAGGCTTTTGTCTGACATAAATAACTTGAAATGCTTGGAACGTGCGTCCTTGAAGACGTCAACACAATGTACCAACTGAATATCTCTATTGAAATCGAAATTGCAATATTCCCCATCTCTCTTTCTCTTTCTTTCTCCCTTTCTCCCTTTCTCCATCTTGCAGTTAAGCAAATATACTCGTACAACAATGCTGCAGCAATGCACCATAAAGGCACCCAATGGCGCCTTGGGCTTAAACTTGAGTCGTGCACCCTGGGACCCGTATCCGTGGGTCAGCGGTGTGCAGGCAAAGTCAAATGCAGAGTTGGGCGGTGTTTGCATTGGTGACACGCTGCTGCAGCTAAATGGCCGCGATGTCCTTGGCATGAGAATCAGCGAGCTGGCCACACGTCTACGCGAACATTGGCTCTCTGGCGCTGACCAGGTTACACTCATGATGTGGCGACAGGAGCCCAACCCAGGCCTGTCTGATGATCCCATTGAGGCAGCGCACGCGGTGGTAAGTAGGAAGGATTATAAAAGATTCCAAGAAGAATTGCAATTGCCTGAAGAACTCTTAACAGTGCCGTACCTACTTATATGGCCACTACTGTACACACTGGCTGCCAGGCACTTCAGCAACTGTAACAGTTGCAGCGTTGTTTTTAATAGGTCATTTTAATGCACGATATGTTTTATGATTGCCATGTGGCAAGTGGCTTGTTGCAAGTTGCAACTGTCTCGATGCGTCAACTTGACAATTAACTAAAGTTTTTGCAGTCAAGTTCTTATTAGCATTAATGTTGCAATATCTCTTAAATATGCAATTTAATTGCTTTCAAAGATGTGTTGCAAAAGTCGCAGCCTAAATCATGCACTTCGTTAGTGCCTAAAGCAGTTATTACTTTTATTGCACAGCTGTCAATTAGCCTGTTATGCACTCGAACACCGATTAAGCAACTAATTTATCTTTCTTGCATACTTCACAACAATCTGGTTTGCTAATTTGTATCTAAGCTTGCAGATAATCTATGGTTGCTTCTTTTCACTTGTCCTTGCAACACCCTCAGGTGTTGCTGCACTGAATTTCATTTAATTTGACACATTATATGCAGCCGTACATCATTACAAACTCAATTGACCCAAATACTTTGTGGCTATGATGCAAACACAACCAAAAAATTGTTTGTGACAAAATTGCTTCAACATATATACAAATAAATTTCAATCAATATTGAAGGGTATGCTTATGGTTTAGTGTCAGCTTGTGGCACAAGTACATATACATATATATATATATATATATATGTACGTATTTGTTCGAATTGGCATGTGTGCACTTTATTTATATGCAATCAGCACTAGGTCGAGTATCTTTTTATTTTTTTTTTCAACACTTTTACCCCACTTTCGAAGCGTATTTGCCTGTTAATGAAATCAGAGTTTTATTTTTTGGTTGTATAAATTAATGAATCATTTTGCACGTTTTGTGGCCCATATGCAAATTCCATCGAAATTAGTCTAAATTGAAGTTTTTTGCGCTGATTGTGTATCTTTTGCCTAATGGCTAACATGGTTTTAAATGCGCTTTTACCCTTTTACTTTCTTCTTTGCAGCAGCATGGCATCAATCAGCAGTCACTGCAAAAGTTTGCAACATGCCTGCAACATATTGCCCAATTACTGGAGTGTCCTGTTTGTTGCGATGTAAGTATATACTATATATATTTATATGGAATAAGTTTTTATTTTGTATTATGCCTTGAGGTAAGTGGATGATGCTGCCTGATGCCCGTCGGCTTGTTCCACTTAAGTTGTAAGTACATGTGAGTTGCATATCGATGAGGCATGCAACGTGGCTTGTTAGTTACCAGTTGCTGGCTTTTAGTTTTAGTTCGTCATTATCTAACTCAACTCAACTATGAACTCGAACTCTGTTGGCAAAACTTAGTTAAGCCAGTTGGCCGTTTTGTTTGCCTTTGTGAGCCGACTGCAACATCAACGTCATATGCCTGCCACACCCACTTTGCCCCCTAGCCCCCAGCCCCCTGTCATTGTTGCTCTTCCGGCTTTGCGTTGATTTTGCTGCGCAAGTTTGTTGCTAATCACTTGACCGTGTATAAAGTTGAAACGTCGAGCTGTTGTTGTTGTACTCAGTGATTGCGTGGGCCACGCCCCATTCCGCCCTCTCCTCACCACCCCTCTCAGCATTCGTTCAGGTGAACTGTGGTTTTGTTTACACAATTACTCACAGCCTGACGCTGTCATGACTACAAATAACTGCCGATTTTGTTAGTTAATACCCGTTAGTTCAGTTTTGTTTTTGTGCGCGCTCAAACAAATATTACTTATGCTTGTAAAACTGTAAAACGGTAGGCATACAAATGTGTGTGTGTGTGTGTGTGTCTGTGTGTAGGCAATCTAATTTTCATAGCTGGCACCCATTTGAGCTTGTTATATAGGGTGTCCCAAAGAATATGTTACAATTTCTAGAGACATCAAAACAGCATCCAAATATTATCTAGCCATAACTTTCTATCTCTTTTTGTGATTTACAGGTTAATAAAAGTTAAAGTCCATTTTCTGTTTGTCAATAGCTTTACATAAATAAAAATATCGATAATAATCGATTTTATAAGCACGCTTATTGAGAGTCAAAAACACAATATATGTTGTTATCCTTTGTATTCTTAGAATTTTTCTAATGTTTTTTAATAATTTAGTTAAAGCACAATAATTCGATAAATATCGAATAGTGTTTGTCAGGTTTGGTCAGAGGGTATCACCCAGTCAATCGCTCTCATCCGCAGCACTCTCACTTTTTAACATTTTATTTTGTATGAATGCAACATATACGAAATTCATAGGGATAAATGTATATATGTACATACTATAGATTCTGTATGCTTGATAAATGTTTGCCATTGCATGTGATTTGATTAGCTTTGTCCTGAATATGCCTAGCGGCACTTTGGCGAAATATATCGAGCATGCGAGCGCTATGATTGATTACGAAATTTGAAAGTCAAATATTGTCGATTAGGCATCATGACAGGCAATGTGGAATGTTGAATAGCCAGGTCATTCATTCGTTCGTTCATTCGTTCATTCGTTCATTGGTGCTTGCGGGAGCTGTTCTCCCCACATTAACGCAATACAAACAAACGCTCCACACAGCTGTCTGAATTTAAATTCAAGCTGTGGCCAGTGGCTAAATTGCAAAGTGGTTTGTGCTAAGCTGTAAATTTATTTGTAGCGAACCATGTCAGCAAACACATAACTTTAATTAATTAGACAGCAGCAACAAAAAAGCAGCTAGCACAGCAGATTCTCTTGCTCTCTTTCGCACTCTTTCGCCACTTTAATTTTAAGGTTATCTTGCAATGAAATTTAACATGCAACAATTTTGGTACATATGTTTCTGACCATAAATAAAGCATGCTGCGACCCAAAAGAGCATCGTAGGCCAGGGAAGCAAATTTGTCAGTCGTCAGACGCACAGTCCGAGCTGCAATTGTCGCTTGGCATTGGACACAAGGTCTGCTCAGGGACGCACACATATGTATGGTACACTTAGAGAAAGAAAAGTCGAGGAAAAAAGAGAAACTCTACTAAGGCAAGAAACTAATTTTTTACTTGATGCTTGAAGATATGAAAGTCTCTTTTTAAATAAACTCTTTTCAAAAATATCGATTAAAATTGATTAAAGTTATAGCTATCTAAAAACAAAGAAACTCGATTTAAAAGCAACTTAAAACTCCACTGAAAACAATACTTAGAACAATACTTTAGAACACAAGTTTTCTCTCTGTATTTTTAAATTGTTCTTCTTAATCAATTTAAGCTCTAAAATATCTGTTACATACTTAGTTGAGTTAAAACTTAGCTTATTGTTCCTAAGACTCGCAATAAGTATTTATCCACCTAAAATACACTTTTTCCGTCAGTGTGTAAGTTCCATTGGAGCAAACGCAACTGTCAACTAAGCTGAAGGCATTGCCTGAAAGGACAGCTGGCTCCTGTTTTTGCAGCACTGCATACGTAATTTGTTTATTAACCTTAAATCAGTTTATGCAGCACTCCCCTCCCCCACCACATGAGTGGGTGCCAAAGTGAAAAACAAAGCGAGAGAGAGAAAGAATAGACAACTAAAGTATGTATTCAGTCTTTCTATGCCAGACAGCAAAAGCTTCAATATCATATTTGGGAATTATTACAACGGCACGAATATGGCATTATATGACAAGCATATGGAAAGAAATTATATATGTATGTAAGTGTGTCTGTGTATGTATGTGTGTCGATTGGTTATGCTATTTGCGTATGCAAACAGACAAGTCCATTAAGTTATTAAGGGATTTTCTTATGGCAGATTTTCAATAGCAGTTTCATAAAAGCATTCACACACACACACACACACTTACACAAAATCGAACATATGTATGTGTGTCTGGTCCTTATGCTAAACTTAACCCATTAATATTCGCATTGAGATAACCGTGTCCAATTGATCGTCCTGGTCGTCCTGGTGTCTTTCTTGGTTGTTTGCTTATTGACTTTAAACTGGCAGCCAAATCGAGACTGAATTCAATTAAATATGCATAAATTTGCATATTTTTATACGCTCGAGAGCAAAGACAAAGACAAACTTATGAAATTATCAACACAAAAGTTTTCTTGAAATGTTTCAAAATTGAATATGCAAATTCTGTTAAAGCTGTTTACTGTTTATTCGATTAAACAGAAAATATATATACAAATTAAATGTAATCTTTTTACTGCAAACGTTATTGTAATTTGAGACCGTTGTTTTTTGCTGGAACAGAAAAAAATTGCTTGCTACCAAATCGCTTTACATTTGTAATACTTCAATTTCATATTTGTAAAAAATAGTAAAAACAATTTGAAGCTGCTGTACAACAAAATTGTATCTTTATTGCTGCATATTTATAGCTGGCTGCTGCCCTCACAAACAAACATACATATGAATCCATACAGACAAAATGCATCAATTGAATTTTCTATATAGATTTGTGTTTTTGTTTTATTTTTCGAGACAATCCCCCATGTTGTGTATGTGTGTGTGTGTGTGTGTGTGTGTGTGTGTGTGGGGAGATTGCACGTTTTTGTAGGTTCAAGCTGGTTGCTTGAAAAGCGCAAAAACAGTTTTTGTGCTCGCATCAAATACGTTTGTATTATTTTAAATCCGCTTGTGATATATTTTCAATTTTATATTCAATTTGTATGGAAGCGTTTTTGGCCGCCCTCCACCCTAAAAGTAAGAGCTATTCTTACTTTGATGTATTTTTCATAACAAATCACCTAAAATTGAGGATTGCAAACGAAATTTTATTTTTCTGCCAAATGAAAACTACCGAAAGTGAGAGAGATTTAAATTATGAAATAAGTTGACAAGTAGAGTATTTAATAGTCTGTCACTCTTGGGCAAAGTTTCTTTAACATTTCTGTATATTTGTTTTTAATTATAATTAATTTTTCTTTTATGCATATTTTCATATCTTAATGAATTTTTGGTGGCTTTCGGATGCTGACTTTTGCAACTGTTCTTGTCTGGTCTGGTCTGGTCTGGTCTGGTCTGGTTGGTAAATCAGGTTATTAAACCGCCCAGCTGGCAATGCTGCAATGGACACGTGCTTTGTAATAATTGCCGTAACCGTTCCGTAAAATGTCCGGTTTGCCGTGTACCTTTGGGACCGCGTGGACGCTGCCTGCTGTCGGATAACTTATTTACGCTGCTTGCGGAGAATTTCCCCTGTGATGGTGGTAAGTACTGGTCGTTGCCATTCTTTTCAATGGCCGGAAAGTGACAAACAAGTGTTGTTGTTGTTGTTGTGGGTCCAAGCTATTAATATGTCTTCAAGTGCGTCAGTTGTTGGACAAAAAACTTTTTGGGTTCTATCAGTGCCGTAATCTGGCTAAAATGTTGCTTAGATTAGCGTTGTCATTAGTCCCTGGGTCCTTATGGGCCTAAAAAGCTAAGCTAACGCGAATGAAAATGTCTTTCAATTTGGCCAAAGTTTCAACTTGGGGAAATAAATAGAAGTTCGAGGTAGCGCTATTTGTCAATTGCTTCCTGCAAAAGTTTTACCTTCGCAAACAGCAGTTAAAAAGTAAAATTAAATAGGTATCAATGTTTTTCTTGAGTTGGTGGTAAAGTTGAGGCTATATTTTCTTCAAGTTGAGCACAATTAAAATTAAGCATTTACCTAAGTATTATTTTATTTCAACCCGAACAGATTTTGCATCGAAATGAATTTGTAGTAAGAAAAGTTTTCTCAAATTTTTTCTGATCAACCCTAAGTAACGATTATTTTAAGCTCCCAATTGTAGTTCCATTTGTTGTACTTCGTGTTTGTTTTTATAGCATAATTATGTGCGCATAAATTGCCAAAGTTTTTCACACTTTACGCTCTGCTAGGATGCCAAGGTGCTTATACTAAACATTGCTATTCACATTTCTGTTGCTGTTGTTATAGATGTCAGTGTTGCTTTTGATACCCTGTAACAATGGAAGGTTCGAGCATAGACTAGAATACAATAAGTTCAGCTACTATACAACACTTGTGTATGACAGCATAAATACCTGTTCGTTGTTATGAGTGTATTATACTGGTTTATCTATAGAAAAAGTTTTTGTTATGCATGTAGGGTATATTTAGTTAGCAGTTGACATGGTTGCTTTGAGTCAAGCGAGTTTCCGAGTACAGCACAAAAGTTGTTAAGTTTATCTGTCAAAGAAGTTTACCGTATTTCTGCTTCTGCTGCTACTATTTTCAATCTGAGGCATTTCCATAAGGGTCGCTGCGCAGAGAGTTGGCAACTGCTGCTCCAGATAATGTGAAGTTTACAACCTAAGGTAACAAGCAACAACAATAACAACAGCAAGAACAAACATTTTTGTTGTCTGTTTTACTTGTTGAACTTTCTTAGTATTTTTTGCCTCAGATCTTTCTCTCTCTCTCTCTCTCTCTGTCTCGAGCAGCACTTAGTGCGTTTTATTGCTTCTAAATTAAGTGTGGATTCTTTATATGCTTCTCTCTCTCCATCTCCATTTCTATATCTTTATATGTACTTTGTGCTCTTTGTTTTTTTTCATCCACTCGCCAGTTCTTGCCGGCTAAAGGACAATTTCAATTTCAACGAAACTTTTCTGTTTATGAACATGGCCAAGAGCAACGGCAACAACAACAATAATATTCCAAGTGCGTAGCATAAGAATTTGCATTTGAAAAAGAACTTAAAGTACTTACAAACATATCCTTTTTTTTCCTCTCATTTCCAGTCAAAACGAACAACAACAAAAGTGGTAACAAATGCACGAGTGAATATAATAATCAACCAAAAATGGCACTGGCCAAATCAAATACCATAAAAAAGTCCAGAAAAATATCCAGACAGATGCATTCCGCCGTGATTTCTGTTGAGGGAGCTCAAGGGGTGGCAGTGACAGAGTGCGTGAAGCAAGTTGCGGGCAGGCCGGAGGGAAATGAGCAGAGTGTGCAAATACTAAGAAATAATGTCAACGATGCAGCAGCAACACAACAGCAACAGCAGCAACAGCAGCAGCACAACAACAATATGCTCGTTAAACCAAAGTTAAAGTTGAGTAAGAAAAGTTGGCAGATTACAGGCCAAGATCAAGACGAATTGCACAGCGATGAAGTTGCAAACATAAATAATGGCCAACAGGCAGGGGGGCAGGTGTTGAAGCCAGGCAAAGGCCAACAGCAATATCAAAATTATCATTGCCCGACTGGGAAATCATGCAACAGCCAAGCGAAACTTTGCAACAAATTGTCAACCGTCAAACAAGAGACCAGCGCAGAGTCTGCGGTTTTCTTGTTGCCGGCTGCATTTCCCAGCTTATCAGCGAGCAACCATAAAGCGGGCCACGAGAAGACATCAATAAAAACACAGCAACACTTCCGGGGCACCTTTAACCAGCGTCTACATGTCCATGTCCAGTTGGGTTCGGAGGAGTTGCCAGCCTGTCTCCATCTAAATGAGACGCATACATTTTTCTTGGCCGTGCTAGCGATCGCTGGGAATGACACCTATGCCATATTTCTGTGGCACCTAAACACAGAGGAGCAGAAGGAGGCGAAGGAGGCGAAGGAGGAGTTTCAGACCATCATCGAGTCGGAATGCAGTCGAGTCAAATGGTTTGGCACAGCTCAACCTTGGACACGTAGTTGGGCAGAGATCAGCGCCACTGGCGAATATCTCACATGGAGCAATGGGAATAAAGACAACAATAACTGCACTAGCTTTGATATAATTATTAAGAAAAAATAGCACAGCTTTAAGTGGTAGATTAAATAGATTAATATATAAAAAGTGTGTACTGATTTTTGTTAGCTGATAAACAGAGTGAAATAAATCAATTTTATCACAGAAAAAAAAGAGATGTCGCTATATGTGATAAAAGTGTCAATTAAAAATAATTTGCATAACTTATGTATAATTTGATTTTTGCAACCCCCACACACCCCACACACACACACACACACCATGTGTATGCTTTGTAAATTATATTTGCATTTTTTTGTACAGTGCGCCACATAAAAATTGTATTTCAAATATTGCAAGCGCAATTTTAAATGTGTTAAGTCAGCGGAATTTTTAATTATTAAAAGCATTTAGAAATATGCTTGCCTGGCAGGTAAGCCCAAATAAACCCATCCCTGAATCCGGGACTATCATCAACCAACGAAACTTTTTTTCTACCTCTTTTTTTTCCATCATACATTTGCATAAACCAACAACAACAACAGCAGCAGCTTGCCAATGCCTCCTGATAATTGACTTGCACGCAAATTAATGCTTTTTTTCCACTGCACACAAATGTATCTATAGATATATATAAGGATACGGATGTGATGATTGCAGTAGCGAATGCGTAAATTGCCGCGATGTTTGACAAAATAAGCAATTCTCAACAGCAGAGCGTTGCATGAACGATGCTTGCATATATATAAATCGAGCAGCCAATTGATGTTTAAATGATGACTGAAAAAATCATGAGTGACAAATTGAAAATGTATATTGCTTACTTACACAATAAATGCATGCAAATATTCACAATAGGTACAAGGAGATAAAAGTAACTCTATTATGTCGTTAAAAAAAATGGCATAAAACAGGAATAACCATTAAAAACTATGAAATTTTTCTGGTTTCTAGAAATTGCTTGCAGCAACAAGGTGAAACAGGGCATAAGTTCAACTTTAGAGAATGTTAAAGTCTACGATAATACTATTAAATTCAGATTAACAAATAAAGTATATGTCCGATAGTTGTAGTATAGTAAATGGTTTTTTTCCCACTGTAATAAGATACATTCAACATATCTCCCAACCCGATACAAGTCATAAATAATTTACATAAAAATGCATAAAAAGTATAATTTTATTTTAATTAAGATTATTTTGTTTTTGTTAAATCAATAGCTGTTTTTCCCCAGTCTCTTAAGCTTTTCAATCAGCGATTGCTTCGCATTAGAATTTCTTAATCACCCCACTCTATTGGTCAGGCATTTATACTCTCTTGCTACACCCTGTAAATTTAAGGTTTAAGGTAAATGTTGCTTGGTTTCACCAAACAGTTTGTCTATAGTTTACTAAAACGTAGGTATACATACTAAAATATTTGTGTAAGTATTTATTTAAGTACCAAAAGCTATGTTTTTTTATCTAACTTTTTTTTAACGAGTAAAACACTCATATTTCAGTCAAACTTCTGTGTACACGGTATTTACCAGTCGACTACTCGCTTATTTTTATATTTCTTTGTTCTCTTTTGTTTTTTCTATTCTTGAGTGCGCTCCAAAGCAGTTTGTCTGGGCGTGTTTGGCAATTAGTTTTTGTCGATGAGCGTTGCCGTCACCTCTGTTCCGCGTTCTTTGTGTCAATATACTTTGGTACATTTGTACCTACACGTGTACACATGTTTGGTTTGTACATACATATTCATATCATACATCTTGTGCAAGTGATATTTGTTTGAGTTCGGTTAGTAATTAATTTGTTTAGAAAGATTAAAGCGCTTGTGTGTTCATATTACAAAACAAATTTGGCAGCCCAACGTTGAAGCCGGCAATTTTATTGCATTATCTGTGCTCCCTTTGTCTCGTTAAGTTCATTTGTTTTCTCTGCTTCTGTTTCGTTAGTTTCCACGGTCAGTTTGTTTTTACTTCGGCGCCGATTGACAGCTTCACATTCGTCAACTTCGACGACTATAGATAAGTACATATGTATGTGCTTGTGTTTTGTTGTTCTTTGCTAGTGCAGTAGTAGATAAGCCATAAACATGAACATAAATACGAATAGCGAAAGTGGTTATTTAGATAACTGTTGTTTGGGTATGCATATGTTTCAATGCATTTAAATTTTAAAATATATATTCATACAATAAAAAGAACTTGTTTATTTAGATATCTCTGATATTGTGGCAGCCAGCGATGGGCCAACTTTGAAGGGTTATCGCAAAAACTCTTACGATGAATTTGGCGTTATTAGGGAACCACAAGAAGTTGCTTCGAATGCACCACATAGCGAATTATTGCGTCGCGCCAGTGAAACTGTCACACAGGGCATACTGAGTGATTTGGAGGAGCCAGAGACGGAACATTTATTGGCTAAAGATGAAGCTCGAAAGCGTCCCCAGCCCCCGCCGCGATCCCACACCATAAATGCCAAGGGACAGCAAAGCACTGTTAATGATAATGATAATGGAAATGTGAATGGTGAGTGTATTTCTATAATTGATTTATGTGTTAACATTTACATACATACATATTGTACATGACAATCTGATTACTTTTCATATGACGCATTCACTTGACATTAACGAAAGACGCAAATCTAATTTCAAGTACAAAATGAATGTAGTTAAAAAGATCAACCAAAGATGACAATTTATTATTATTAAGGGATTATTAAAACAGTTCTCTTTAATATTACACACAATATTCCTTGGTATATGCCAAAAAAATCTTGCAAATCAGTGCAAATATTTTGAGCTACATCTGAGGCGGAGTTTGAGAAGCGGATGAAGAGACTACGTAATATATATGTACATATGTAACAATTTTGGGAATGCAGCGCAAGCGAAAGCCAAATTATTTCTATCCGGAAATGACTTTTATGCACATGCACACACACACACACACACACACACACGAGTAGAGATTTTGACTAGCTAGTGCTTACAAACAAGACATCGGCGCCAGGATGGCACTGGGAAATATGGTGAATGGCAAAAGGCGAACGGAGAATGGCGAAAGGCGAACAGACAGCCGAATAGACATTCCCTCCGTTCGATGTCAGAGCTTACGCCGTTGTTGTTGTTGGCCATCAACTGATGTTGGCATACATACACATATGCAAAGGCGAACGCACAGTGTTTATTCAAAATGTTCACCTCTCTATCTCTCTCTTTCTCTCTCTTTCTCACACTCTCCGTGCTGCAAATTGAGTCTGATCCTTGACTTTTGTGTGTGTGTGCCCGGCAGCTGAGCTGATTGGGGCGTTCCGATTTTTAGTGTGCTTCACATTCAACAAAATTGCATACACAGGGACTTAGGGTAAAGCGAGCGTGATGCTCAAAGAGGCTGGATTCCCTCACATTGGCGCCATTAAGGCGGCAGGACGAATGGATTTCTGTGCATCTCCATCACGCTTCTTTGCACTTTCCAGTTAAATGCCTTATGTTCATTTCATGTTTTTGACGGGTGCGGAAGCTACGGGAAATGTTTTGCATACAGTTTGCCAAGTAATGAGTATCTTCTGGTTGTGCTTAAATAAAAATATTATTCAAACTCGCTGGCTGAAGCTTATTTTTGCTGTTACAGCCGCGCATATTTTGAACGCACCAACAAAGTTAGGCATTTGTTGTTTTTAGCCAAAAACCAACTATTATTATTATTGTTACATTGCATTCGCATCTCAATTTTTATATGCCCTAACGGAGGGTATATGAACTTTGTAAGAAAGCCTGTGGTATATATTGACAAGAGGGCAGAAAATACATGTATTATGCTTTTTAGAACAAAAATTAACTTAATTATAAGAAGTTTTATTAATTTTCAACTAACTAAAAATATTCTTGAGATATAAAAATTTATTTTTTGTACCTCTTTTAGAGTATACTATCTTTGCTATGCCTGAGAACATTTACTTTTTGTTAGTTTTTAGCTTATATCAATTCGTTCCACATTTGGCATAAAAAGCAAAAACTTGCTTAAAAGTGCATCCAATGAAAATAATAATGTATATGAACATATGTTCCTATTTTCTCTAGCTTTTATTCAGTTAGCCAACCATTAAGATATTGCAATTCAATTTAAAGCAGCAAAAACTCTTGGTAAATAATTAAAATATGAAAAATAGTTCCTCCCTGCAACAGTTTTCAGTGCAGACCACTTGAGTGAAGTATTTAGATGCATCTCTATTTAACAAACTCGATTTAAATGCTACGCCATGACGACTTTTTCAACTGCCTGGCACTAGTAGACAACTTTTTTCACCCTCCTAGTGGAAAAAATGTTTGAAAAAACATGGTGACATTCCTGTTTACTTAAATCTGCGAACAAGAAAAACGATTTGCTTTCACCGAGTTCCACCCATTGATAAATGAAACGCAGCAGCGCAACATACTTCTGTACATATTATATATATATATATTTGTATATATCTGTGTACACATTACGTATACGCAGTAGCATCCAACAATTATAAATGACTGCAAACAGCAAGTGTGTGTGTAGAGATTTATTTTTTCTTGGTATAGTTTATACCAACTGAATGGGACAATTTCAACCCTTCAGAGAACTGCGGTAAGTGTCAAGGCGTCTGCCACCACGGTGCTTCATTTGACTTGGCACACAAAATTGCATTCGTGCTACTTTTGTAAATAGTATATAGTACATAATACTTGGTTTCACTTTGATGCCATTTGCATCTAGGCTTGCCTTGGCTCGCTTAACGCCCTGCAGGTTCGTATTTGTATCGTTGTGCACTGCACACATAAGCTCTGCTTTTTTTCTACTTGCCCGAAGTCACTTGACTTCATCCGAATCGAAGCATCATGTGAGATACCTGCACTATGTGTGTGTGTGTGTGTGTGTGTGTGTTGGGAACCAGCCAATTACTAAGCAACGGTTAAAGCGGAGCGTATTTTGCTTATTTGCTAAGTTGTTGCTTGTTTTATAAATTGTTTCTGGCTATAAATACACATGGCTATGACCTGCTTTTAACTACTAAGCTGAAGAAAATAGTTAGAGTTAGAGAAATTGTCTCTGTTTAAATAAAAAATAATTCAAATATATTTCAATGCTGCAATACACAATAAAAATAAGAGTTTTTTAGACAAAAAAAAATAAAATTTATATCACAAGCAATTGTTACAAAAAACGGTTCTTTCCTTTCCTATGTTTAATATACGTTTATTAGTTTTATTATTTGTGTGTGTGTGTGTGTGTTTGAAAAGTTTGGCAATAATTGAAACCAACAATTTTTGTTACGTTTTGTGCAAAAAGTTTCAAATTATTTTCTTCGTTCAAGTGTTGTTGTCGTGGGCAATGAAGCAAGTTAAGAATGACTAAAAAACCCAAAACGCTCTTTCAAAATGTTCTACTGTCAAAAGTAATAATCAAAGTATTTCCCCACACACACACACACACACATACACACACCCTTGCCGTATATCTTAAAGTTGCTGCCTCAGAAAAGCCTTAATGACTTTGCTGCAAGTTGCACAGAGCACACAGAACTCTCCCAAAAGTACATAACAATTCTTTTTGCTGTGTGTGAATATGAAATATCACAGTTGCACAGTGTCAACCAGTTGAAACTACTAACATCTTACCTGATTCATGCAGCACTTCTTGCCACACTCCTTGCCGCACACTATCTTTGCTGACACCTTGTGCGATTTATGCTCAAATTTCTCGGCAACAGTAAAAAAAAAAAACTGTGAGAATGGTTCTGCCGCAAAACTTTTAAATGCGCCGCATTATTCATAAATGGGAAATGGCGAAAAACGTAGCATAAAATCGGAGTTGGTTTTCAGCGTGTCGGGGACATTTAAAATTAATTAAGCAATGTTAAATATTTGTTGCACTTCAAACGCGAGTTTCGAATTGAACTTGTAAATATTTTATGTACACACAAACAAATATTTTACAGAGCTGGCAGTTGCCAAACTGAACCGTACGGAATTGGTAAATATTTACTGTTGATTATGGCTAATTAATTGATAAGCAAATGCTTGTAAACATAATTTTAACGGATATTTGTGCGACAACAACAACAACAACAACAGCGACTTCTCAACTAATTGCTATTTTTTCATAACTCACACTAATTTATATAGTATTTATTTTATTTTTGCATAATTTATATACAAATAATGAGCTTGTCTTTTTAATTTTATATGTGAGCATTTTTAATTTGCACTTTCCACTGGGCATTCTAATTTTTTGTCACGCTTCGTGTGTGAATTCTCCTTCTAATCATAGATAGAGCACCTTTGTTAATTGACGGCTAGATAATAATACTTATTGTATATTAACAAGTCTATAACGATATGTCTTAGAATATTTAAGGTAAACTATGAAAAATGTGAAGTGAAATTTTCCATAAAAGTAAAAAAAAAATTTTTATATTGAAAATACAAAATTTCATGAATATAGAATACTTTTCAACTAAAAAGGATTAAAAACATCTAAACATTTTTTTCTCTGCCTTAAATGTATTAAATATATTTTTTTTTACGATTTTCACTAAGATATTTTCTGGATTTTTTTTTTTAAGCTACATATTGAAGAGACTTTTAAATTTGTAGGGTATATAATTTTGTTTGAGCGCACTTATCTTTCAAAAGATAAAATATTCTGGCTTGTGTTGTGTTCGTTTTGTTGTAGTAAATATTCAAAAAATAATCGTGTATGTATTTTATATATCTGAGCATCGCTTGTGCTCCTGTTTTTCTTTGTTATTCTCTGTCGTTCATTTGTTAATCAAACGAATAGAAGAGAGTTAATGTGCTTCTGGCACGCGTGCAATCAAACAAGAGAGGGATAGAGAGAGTAATGCAGTGAGACAGTGTGAGAGAGAGATGTGGACAGTTGTTGCTTATATTTTTTATTAGCAAAAGATATTTGCTTTAAAAGGCAAAGCAAATTCTACCATATTTCTCGCTCGCTTTTTTTCCATGAAACACAAATAATTCGCTCGGAGACTCGGTAAGCATCTGATTTTGAGATTAGTTAGATTTTATTCGTTCGGTGCGGTAGGTTGCCGGAAAGTCGTTCCGTTGTTCGCAGTTTTTATTATTCTGTCGACCTTTGCGAAGTGAGTGTTGAATGGAAAGTGTTTTTATTAAGAATTTCAAGTGATTGAATGTGTGTGCAATCATTATAATGTGGAGAAAGAAACCACTCAATCTTTGATAGAGAGAAAACAAATTGATCGAAATATTCTATTGTGAAGTGTTGCCAAGATTTAATTAAGGAACTAATATTGTTTAATTAAATTCAATTATTTTATAACACAAAACGATTTAATTGAACCAAATAAAGTTTTCCATTAATATGATAGTTGATTAAATTACTGGCATCTATTATTATTATTCAAATATAATAAAAAACCTATTGTATGTAGAATATATTTCATTAAATGCTAAATACGTACAAAGAAATTTTTGTGCATTTATCCATATAAAATATGTTTATAAAATTATCAAATTTACAAAAAAAAAAGAATAAATTACATTTGCAATTTCACAATTTGTGTATTCGATTAAATCTATATTAGCTTCACAGCTTTTATAAATAAATACTTTTCGTCTTGCTGCTGTTGTTGCTGATGCATTACAAAGGCGCTAACTATTAAAATCAATTCACCTTGGCAATTAGTAGAAAATAATATAAACCATAATTTACACGTGATCGTGCAACAAAGCAAAGAACTCAACGATAATTGACACCAAATATTTGTAAACAATTAACATCTTGCTGGCTGCTTGGTGCTTGGTGACAAATGTCGAGCAAAATAATTTCTTAATTCGGTTAAGTAAAAAAACTTGTTCTGAGAAAAAACAAATCAAGTGGGGAATAACACAAAGCTTACAAATTGTGGGAAATATGGAATAGTTTATAGATTTTATTAACTTTGAGTTATAGAAGCTTAATATTATATTGTAATATTTATTTATGTTTACTTCAACCAATCGCTTCAAAGGTAAGAAGTTGTCGTTGTTGCCAACAGTAATGCCAATTATGTAGGAGAGACAGGTGGGCAGGCAATTGGTGCACTTTAACCAAAATCAGACCCACGACAACATCATCCTCTACTCCTCGTTGTCCTCCTTGTCGTTGTCGCTGTTGTCCTTGTCACCTTTGGCGTCGCCAGGCATCCCAGCTGTCGCTACTTCGGCGCAATCAGCGACTGTCAATCTTTGTTGCAATCCTTAGTTTGCCATCAGCAAGGCTGTCGTCGTTGCGACAACACGTTGCAAGCAACGTCTTGAGTCCCGAGTCCTGAGTCCTGAGTCCTGGCTGCTGCGGCTGCATTTTACAATTTAAACGTAATACATGCAAGGACCAGGGGAAGAGAAGGATGGCTGACGTTTTCTTTTGACATTGCAGGTGTCGATGCTTTTGCCACTTAAGTTATGCATGAGTAGCACAGAAGAATGCAAAATGGCTTAAATGCTGTTTTCTGGCACCTTCACACACACACACACACACACACACACACACACACACAACAAAAACATTTAGCCAATTTGGCAGGCAAGAAGAAAGCGACAACAATAAAAGCCAAATAATAAAGATTGCCATCGGCAATTAACAACAAAGACTTACACACACACACACACACATACACTTAAAGTTAAAAATGGGTAGTTATGTGTGTAAAATCAAGTATACACGTTGCAAAAAGTTAAATACTTTCTTTTTAAGTACTCAAAGTGTATATATAGAGTCAAGTTATTATTTTCAAAACGAAGTTTTTCAATTAAAATTAGACAACATCAGCTTTAATTAAGAACAATAGAACACATTTTACAATTTAACTGGACTGATTACATAATTTTCATTTCTTAACGAAGTCTGACAATTTATAATTAAAAACATTTTATACTTTAGGAACAAAACTTCATGAAATCTCTCCCGATTGTACCTGAATCTACCTAAGCTCTTTTTTCTAAGTGTAATTTTACATCTGCCCGTTTTGCATCGTTACCTTTTAAGTATTTAAAACGTTTAAATCTGCTTGCTACTTACAGCCAAGCTAAGCGACAACACAGCAACAGCAACAGCAAGAACAACAACAACAATATCTGCCACACTGGGGCTGAGTGAGAACAAAATGACACAATGCGGCAAGAGTGCAACTGGTAATCCGGCAACGCCAACACATACTAAACTAGACATACAGAATTTCTCCGAGGAGTACAATAATGGGTCGTCTGAAGTCATCGGCGGGAATGTAGGCGAGACAGCACAACAACAAAATGCAACAACAATAATTTTAACGCCGACATCATTAAATTTAACAAACACACCGCCAAATGCTACCGGTGGTGGCAGGGGCAACAGCAGCACAACAGACAAAAGTGGCAACAATGGCCGGGGTTATCCTGCGCATAGCACACAACACTACAAAGGACCTAAATGGTAAGTGAATTGTACATAGGGGCATCAGCGGGTCCCAGACATTTTTTGGCTGCGCAATGTATGTATGTGTGTGTTAGTGTTAGTGTGTGTGTGTGTGTGTGCACATTTGCTTAACCCTTTGAATGCACTTCCGGCATGGCAGACAAAGCAGACATCCAAATCCCCATTTAACAACATTCACATTCAACATTCAACATTTAACATCCTCTGTTGCATTGCACGCGTTTTTCGCATATCCAATTTTGTTGTTGCTATTGTTGCTGTTGCTTATTTTGTGCTCTACATTACACATTTTTCGCATTGTATTTTGTATTTTATGTGTTTAAAAATGTCTCAACGTCACGGCCAGGAAGCCCAGTCTGTGCGAGTGTCTAGGCTAAATTAAGGGTGTTCCTTTTTAGCGGTGACACCAACGG
Source organism: Scaptomyza hsui (assembly GCA_018152825.1). Taxonomy (NCBI): domain Eukaryota; kingdom Metazoa; phylum Arthropoda; class Insecta; order Diptera; family Drosophilidae; genus Scaptomyza; species Scaptomyza hsui. Next base: position 1,353,297 of record JAECXO010000004.1, on the reverse strand, counting down.
TGATTTACGGCCTGCCTGCCTGCCTGCCTTGTCTGTCTGCCCTGTCTGCCTGTTTAGCGTTTTTCTGTGTGGCAGATTCTTCTAAGCAGGGAGAGTGGCTAGGCATGATTGTTGGAGTATATATGATCAATAAGTGAGCAATATTTATTATTATAAGTGTTATTTGTGGGCTCTGTTGTGTCTTTCTATGTGATGAATGAGGTTGAGGGTCTTAGCCTAGTAGCTGGACATACATAAAGAATGTGCCTGTAATTATTCTTAAAGGGTTAGTTAATGTTTAGATTATAATCAGTTCCCTCTTCGCCATGCTTTGTCATGCCAGTTTAAGAGTTTGTCAGAACTTCACAGTTTCCTTGATGTGGTTGAAGGTTTGCAATTAAATTTCCTAGTCAAATCTAAAGTAGCTAATGCAGTTGTTAGTTCTCTGATTGAACAACAACTATGAGAACACTTTTAAAAAACTATAGATACGAGGTTGAAGAAAGTATAATAGTTGATTACTTTGACAAGTTGAGAAGTAAAGCAAAGAAGCTGTACGCATTGTTGATGGTCTGCCGATAGAAAATACCTATTCTCATTACTAGTTAAAAAAATAATCATGGTAAACCCACCTTCATGAATATTGGCAATCCGATTTCGAAAAACACGCCAGCTCTTAGTTTGACAGGTCTCTTCAAAAACTCCATATAACAGATGATCATCTTGCGCGTCGAGACAGAATATTCCAGCCAATTGGTGTTGAATACACTATTCGTGAGTTGATTAGCTTGAACGGTAAGTTTGTTGCCGTAGTAGCAGGGCAGAAATATCTGAACGATCATCACGGCCACAAACTGTACGGTGGTGAGAAAAGGACCCGGATTCCGAAAACCAATCTGAACTAATCGATAGCCACTAAAGCAAATGATGAAAGCACTGAGCACCACCTGAGTTAGGACATAGGGAGAAACCAGGATTTCACATTGCCTTGTCAAAGTACGCAAACGATTGTGCAACTGAAAGATGCAACGTAATTCCCGTCGCGCCTCATGCTCCTTCACATCCTGCAAGGCAAGCAAACGACGACTCAGTAGTTTATAGAGTAGAGCTATTTGGAACATGAAATAACAGCCCATTGTGTCCAGCATGGTATTGGACAGAAAGCAAAGAGTCATTGCCACGATATTGTAGCCCCAGGCATATATATATCTATCAGGATTCCTCCACTCAAAGGGCACATAATAGCTGAACGGTAGTTCATATGTCTCCTGAAAGAATACACTAAAGTATCCCGTTATGGCAACTCCCGAACATCCGCCTAGAAACGTGTAGAATATGCGCTTGAAACGGTCCTGTTCCTGTTGCCAGAAAAAGATGTCCTCTGGTTTCTCCAAATTACTTCTGGCAAACTTATCCAGATCATCCATGTACTTCAAGGCTTGTTCTCCTCTATACCAAATATTGATGAGCTTGACGACCAAAGCCAACTCTGTCAGCGACATGTACAAAACGTTTCCAGCCTGTTCCAGGTCGTTGGAGACGATAACTTCCAGCCACATCAGTGCTATGTACGTAAATGTCAAGGGCAGATGTAGTACAAAAGGATAAACACGTTTCAGACGGTTCCAGGCTCCATTTCCTTCTGGCGACTCTCTCCATCTCCATATGCCCAGCCAGCGTTGTACCGCAAGTAAAGTTGCTACGGCGGATTTGGGATCCGTATTTTTAGTCTCGGTCATCTTAACTCTAACTCCCGATACAGAATAATAAGCTAGCAGTCAAATTTGCGCTGCTTTTATAGACTTTGCCCGGACGGTAAATCATAAAAATTGTATAAGTTCCTTCTTCACACATACTTACGAGTATGTATGTATGTTACCCCTATCCCATTTTTCTGACAGCATGTTTCTAGCTTCTCCTACGGTTCATTGGTTCCTTTCTCTGCTGTCAAAACAGTTTCCTATAGGAGTATTTTACCATTGCATGCAATTCTTAGTACAGTTTCGTCAACAAAAAGAACTAGTTCTTTTCCATATATTTGTTCATTTCAACCAGCCCTGGTCTGTTCAAACGAATTAGTGCCCATATTTACTGTTAAAAGTCAAAGCAATTATAATAATTAACTTGCTGGCATAATTGTTACATTAATTTCTTGGTAATCGTTGATTGAATAAGTCACGACATTATTGAAAACTGATGAGAAATATTTAGGGTCTCTTTTTACTTAACCAGTGCAAGGATGACTCTTGCCTGAACATCAGCTGAAAGCAAATAAATTTGAGTTTAAAAATCTGATGGAAATTTCGAACAGAGTTTTCGTTTAAAATTTGAATCAGTTGGTAAAAAAATTTGGATGCAAATCTCTAAGGCATTAAAGAAAAAAATTACCGATAATTTAAATGAATTCCCCACTTATAGTAAAAATTTTGTTTTGAAGAAATATTTTTTTAATTTTCTTTTATTTTGAAATATTTATGTGTCAGGTTTTTGTATACAATATATATAATTTCAATACAATTATAGTTTAATATAGTATAAAGTTCTTTACTTTGAGACATTCAGCAACAGCGCAAAGAAACTATAAGCGTTATTGATGGTCTAAAAAATAAATAAAACGATTATAAGACGAACTTTTGAAGCGGGCTAAAAAGCGAACCTTAACAAAAATAGGCAATCCAACTTCAAAGAAAAAACCAGCACGAATTTTCACTGGACGCTTAAGATATTCCATGTAGGAAATGAGTAAATTGCTCGTTCTTTTCTCGCACTGCATCCAGTTGGTGTTGTAAACCTCATTGGTCAGCTGATTGGCATAGACTGTAACTTCATTGCCATAGTAGCAGGGCAGAAATATTTGCAAGACCATCACACTAAGAAACTGTAGCATCGATATAAACTGTCCCGGATTCGCCAAGATGCCAACATGCTGCAAACGATATCCGCTAAAGCAGATGATAAAAGCACTCAAAATAATTTGTGAAAGAATGTAAGGTGAGACAAGAGTTTGACATTCGACGGTTAATCTGTAAAGAGAGTTCTTAAAGGATGCAAGAATAAAAATTTGAATACTCTAACCTGCGTATCCGATCATGCAAATTGAAGATCTTTCTCAGATCCTGATTGAATTTCACATCATCGTGAACATCCTTCAAATCATTTATTCGCATGCAAAGCAAACGATATAGTAGGGATACATGAAACAGAAAGTAACAACCAATTGTGTCCAGTGTAATATTTGAGATGCAGGTAAGAGACATGGCAGCCGTATTGTAAATATAAGCATATTTATAGCTTTGATCATTTTGCCACTCAAAGGGAACATAGCAGGCAAATGGTAAAACATATTCCTTGAGGAACAACACGCCAATGCAGCTGCTGTAGACAACGCCCAGACTAGCAAGCTGATAGGAATAAAATATCCACTTGAAGGTCTTCTGCTCCTTTTGCCAATAGTTTTTTTCCTCCTCCGAACGCAGCTCATAATCGGGCGATTCTTGCAAATGTTTCATTAATTGCCATGCACTTGAACTTCGATACCAGATATTAAGGATTTTTATAATCAATGCAGCTTCAGTGAGTGACATATAGAGAACCTACTTATTGTGATGAAAGGAATTAGGTATTGTATTATGGGGTAAAAGTATCTTTTACCTGTCCAGCCTGCTCCAAATTGTTCGATACAAACGCCTCTAGCCACATTAAGCCAATAATTGTAAATGTTGTGGGAAAGTGCAATAAGTAGCGATGATTTTTCTTAAAGAATACTACAAGAAATGAATCTTCTTTGCTTACTGGCGACCAGGGCCAAATTCCACACACTTGCATGATTCTTAAGACAAATATTGTGTTATGCATTGTGTTTTTATACTCAACTTAACTTAAGGCAATTAGACAGCAATTATAGAAACGAATAAATTAGGCAACATGCACGAAAGGATAATTTACAAATAATATTTTTGTTTTCATTCATTCCAGGTGGCGTCATTTGGTTCTCCATTGGTCTATTGTCTCGGAGCATGTTGCCCTGATTCTGATATTTCTGTTGGTCTGGGCCTTGGCTTTTGGTCTAATGCCGATATATACTGCGCCGGATGCGGCTATAATCCGAATACTGCTGATGTTTCTGCTAGCACATATAGCTGGCATATTGGTTAGTTGGTTCCATTTGCCCGATATGCTGGGCATGCTCTTCTTTGGCGTCATCTACACAAATGTTGGCTTGGCCAATTTTGCTGGCTACGAGAAGTTTGAACTGTTTTTGAGGTGAGTACAAAAAGTATCTCAAGAGATTTCAACTTATTGTTAATTTTACACACACACTTCGCAGAGAACTGGCCTTAATCAATATAATGCTGTTAGCTGGTTTGGGACTCGATGGCAGTGCTTTTAAACGATTATGGTTTATGATTATGCGTCTGACGCTGCTGCCAACAATCGTTGAGGTGGCCGTAATCGCTGTCTTGGCCTATTTCACGCTCTCAATGCCCTGGCTCTGGGGCATTGCCTTGGGGTAAGTAACTCTGCGGCAAGTGTGCTGATTATGTAAATTAATCACGCGATTTGTCTGTCTCCGTGTGTACTTTAGTCTGGTCATAACAGCCGTCTCGCCGAATGTTGTTGTCACAGTGATGCTTAAACTTAAAGAGGATCGTTTGGGCCTGAATAGTGGCATACACACGCTGATTTACGCGATGACCACGTGCAACGATGTCGTTGCCATCTTCATGTTTGGCGTCATAATCAGTCTCATATTCTCCACGGGTACGTGCCTCCTAGCTCAAAGCAACAACTACTACTGACTCACTTACATTTTTACAGGCTCGCTGACACAAAAAGTGCTGCAAGGACCCATTGGCATTGGTATTGGACTTGTTTTTGGCTATCTCTATGGCATGATGCTGCACTATTTGCCGTCCCGAAATGCGGTAAGCATTAAAAAACACACAACCCAATACTGTTTGGCACTGTCAGATAGCTCTTGGCTGTGAAATGCCTCAACAAAGTTGTACATGCTAAAAAATTAGGCTGCTTTAAAAGTCTATTTAATTTTTTTTTGCACCCAATTCATTGCCGCCATCCAAATAAACTTTTTCAACGTGAAACGTAACAATTTCTGCTCTGATACATTTATAGCATCATCGAAATAGTAAATAAACCAAAATAAGATATAAGTATGCCAATCTAACAGAGTTGTCAACCTCCTTTTTTTGTGTGTCTGTATATTGAAGCATACTTTCGCGGGCGCAAGACACTAAAAATGTGCATTCAGTGAACACTTGTACACTCAATCAGCGCATTTAATGGCGCAAAACTCGCGCGCTCGCACTACAATATCATCGGATAGTGTGAGGCTACAAAAGCTATCATACATGCGAGCAAGAGAATCGCCTCCTTCTATCTATCTGTGTGTGTTGTGAGTGAGTGTGTGTGTGTGTGTGGCTGTGCCGCATTTTGCATAAAAACACACTTACATACATCGGAAAGCGACGACATCGACTTTGGCACTGGAGCTGGAGCTGGCGACATTTGCGACGACAGTAACTGCCGCCGTCCATGGAAACTTATGGCAGATACGATGCAAGGATGCAAGGAAGCTGGCAGCAGGAGCAGGAGCAGGAGCAGCAGGGAACTCCAGCTCCGTTGCAACCACAAAACTCATTGCCGCAACTTACACCGCTAATGGTGCGCATAATCAAACGCCATGGGTGGCACTGAATGCTTTTGAACTCACTCCCACACACACACACACACACACACACACACACACGCACATGAAACACTCATAACTTTTGTTTTCCTCCTGCAACTACCATTGGCGCAAAACTGCGCGAAAACTGCAGCAGCATCAGCAGCAAGCTCTGTACGAAAAATTTCACGCTGTGCTCCGCTCCAAGACGCGCCACATCCTTGCATCCTAGCTGCCTTCTTGCTGCCGCGTATCCTTGCATATATTTACCGCCAACCCAATGCTATTTATTGTGGGTGTACTGTATGTGTGTGGTGTGTGTGTGTGTGTGTGTCTTTTTCTGGTCCGCCATTACCAGTGCTGCCTTTTATTTTATTATAATAATTATGGCACGATCCTATTTTATGATTTTGCAGTCTCGCATACAGCAATTTTTTGTGCATTTTAAAGGCCAAAATTATAACGAACATTTTTGTATAAATAATTAATTAACTTGCAAGGCATAAAGTGTGTGAGTGTGTGTGTGTGAATATGGCTCTGACTAAGAGAGCAGGAAATCCAAGGCACGTTTTCTTTTATACAATTCAGTTCGTATAACTTTTGTTAGAGTAAGAAAAACATAATACCAAAGATGATTGGAATGTCCTCCAAATAGCATAAAAGTTTGAAAATATTATTTTTTCTTTCTTTTAAAAGTCTTAAGTCCTAAACTCAAACAGCTATTACTGTAGATTTTCTTACCATATCTGGACATTTTCCTCTGTATTACAGGTTTATGCTAATGGACTGCGATTTGTTTTGACCATTTTGGGTGGTACGATTGCTGTGATGGGCAGTCGTATTATTGGTTATACCTCAGCCGGTGCTTTGGGTTGTGTCATGTTGGCATTTATAGCTGGGATTGGCTGGAAGCGAGAGGAGCTCAAAATGACGCCAGAGCAAAGAAAAGCACATGATATTGTAAGTACATAACTATGTTTGATCATTTCTTATTCGTTTCCAACGTTAATGTTCATCTTTCAGTCCAGTGTACCTAAACGTCTCGATCTGCTGTGGAAGTTTCTGAAGCCCGTCTCTTTTGCACTCATTGGCAAGGAAATCAATTTTGCAGTACTTGAAGGACGCGTAATCGGCTATGGAGCGCTGCTGGTGTTGGTCGGCAGTTTGGTAATTAAAATGGCCGTCAAGTGTTTGCCATTTGCTTGCGCATGAAAACATTTTGTTTGCTGGCCACCAGAGAGGCCAGCTTCTGTGGCTTGGCTAACTGTCTGACTGAACTGAGCAGCTTAGGCAGCCAATTCGCAGCAGCAACAGCAGCAGAAAAAAAGATCGAAATTAAAATGTTCTTTAGCCGCAATTCAAATGTTACCTGCAGACACAAAACAGACACAACTGTATGCAAAAAAGTATACTAAATGTTTGCTTTTTTCTCTCTTTCTGTTTTTGGTTTCGTTGCAGTTCCGTTTGGCTTTTGCATATTTATCCACATATGGTGGAAATCTGTCCAGAAAGGAACGTGCCTACATTACAATTTCCGGTTTTCCCAAAGCAACCGTCCAAGTAAGTTTTGACCATGTACTCGTTTTAGACTTCTTTTTTTTTTCTGTTTGCAGTTTTTGGCATGAACATTGGCGGAGACTTGCCTTCTTTGTGTGTGTGTGTGTGTGTGTGTGTGTTGGTGTTTTTGGCCAGCAATTGTTTTGGGTTATGTTGTTTTCCTCAAACGCTAAAGTTAAACTTCTATTTGCAGATCATGTTGTCCTAGCTAAACTCTTTTGTTGCCTCTTCCTCTTGCCTCTCTTCTTGGACAATTGTCTGCAGTTGAACCGCAAGCGGACATTTTGTTGCTGTCGCAAGTGTGTGTAACTTTGTGTGTGTGTGTGTGGCATACGCGCTTTTGTTGCGCTGCAACCGTCTGCGGTTGGCCGGAAATTTAAATGTTACATTTGCTCCTGCTGTTCTGGCGGTTTTCTGCATGCTTCTTATTGCAAGTTTTTTGTGTGAAATTACCCCGAATTTCTCCGGACAGTTGTCCTAGCTGGCAAACATTTTTGCCTAATATGCGGTCTGCATTACGCTGCTTGTGCATTTCTCACTGTCCACCTATTTTTTTAATTAAAATTTCATAATAACCCAAAGGGATGTCATATCAAGTATACGAAACCCAACTATAAACTGTGCCATATTTCTTGCAGGCTGCCTTGGGTCCCGTTGCTTTGGACTTGGCACGTACCGCGAACGCCTCGATTGAAGTATTAACATTGGCCAACAATGTGCTCATCATTTCGGTGCTGGCCATTATTTTCACAGCGCCATTGGGTGCCATTCTGATGCTGCGTCTGGCGCCCTTCTGGCTCAAGCATGGCGATACAGTGGACACGGCTGAGAGGCCTGGGACAACAAACCCGGCTCATAATGCGGGCGAACTAACTGCAGTAAATGCTCAAAAAAATGCAAAGTAAAGTTGTGCAACGAAAGTTAATAGAACTAATGAGTAGGAGTTACTTAAATAATGTTAAAGATTTAAGCACTGAGAAGAGTTGAAGGTGAGGGTTTGTTTATCTACATATATCCTAACCTAAATTGTCCTTTAATTGTACTTACTAACATCAATTGTACTTATATAAAACATACTATGTACTTATTTGCATTTTTTTAAATTATACAGAAATCCCGTTTAATGGATTTAAAATATTTGTGAAGTGTTTTTTAAATATTATTATTTTCTATTTGTCTCTTATTATTTATTTATTTCTTGCAGTTTCATTTTTTAAACCAAAGTTCGTCTAAAAAACTTTCCTTCTCCTTTACAAAAGTAATTTAAATTAACAAGGCTTAGCACTAATCCTTAAAAGACTTCAGTCACTCCTAATAAATACAGAATTGACAACAACAACAGCAGCAGCAACAAAGAAAAAGAAACTTATCAAGTATACGCAATCGTCGGACAATTTAAAGGCTTTGAATTTTCGGCACCTAATTATGACGAGATTTGTGTGTTAATCTGGGACCTGGATTTTCGTAATTGGTTTTTCAATTAATTTAAAGGGATTTAGATCCTTTCACTTTGTCAGCGAATTCATTGGTGTGTTTTTATATATTTATATAGATTGTGTGCTGCTTTTGTTTAGAACATTAATAATGAATAAATGTGTTTTTTGTTGTTCTCGTTAACGTGCCAACATGGGAGAAGTTTATCATTCAACTGATTTAGTGCACAAAAAATACAAAAGCGAGATAAAAAATGGTAAACGTTTGCTGATGGCTTAAAATACTCTGCTAATTAAAATGTATGGAACATGAACTAAATATTCAAACTAATTGTTAATAATTTTTCTTTTCTTTCAATCCAGATTTTTAATATCCATGAATTTCTTGTGACATTCAATATGGTATGTCAAACGTTTCACACAATCTTTGACTGCAGCAAATTAATCAAAGAGTGATGAAAACAATTTCAATTAGAATAGTTTCCTTGTCTCATACAAATGGGGAAGACATGTTGGTTATTGCATTGAAAAATGTCTTTGTTGCGTTCACCTCGATTGCCAATATTCAAGCGACCCAGAACGAGAGTGCACCCATATTAAGTTGCAGTTGTTGTTGTTGCTGTCTTTTGTTAATTTCAACACTGAAGCTTCAGTTTGTTCATCTGCGGCTAGCGGGTATAACACATTTGGATTTCTGGGGCCACAAAGCAGTTGAGTAAATGAAAAGCAAGTAAGAAATTCATCAGTGCATGAGATTTTTTTCTTTCTCCCATTTTTTTTATTTGTGTGATTCGGTTTTTTATTGCTGCCTGGTGATATACTCTTGCAAAAGGGTATTTGAAGCTTGGGAAACGATTTTGAATTTAAGAAGAGAATGATAAATATTTATATTTAATATATTCATTAGTCAAATTCTGTTATAGCTAATGAATAATATTAAGATGTAATCAGTGTGAAAAGGATATATAATATTCGTGGTGAATTTGTTACCAGGCTAGTTTTTTTTTTTTGTCTTCTTCTGTACTTTTGCTCGTTTTCTGCTCGTTTTGTGCCGTTTTTTTTTTGCACTGTGTGTATAAAATGGAAAAAGAAGCGAGCGAAGAGTTGAAAACTGAAGGTAAATTAGTGTTATTAAAATTGCTGCACAGAAATAATTGCGCAACTAAATGAGAATTTTAATGAAAATTCTTTGGTTTCGTTTCGTTTGCCATTTGCCGTTTGTCTGTTTTATAGTTGTTGTTACCTTCTTATTTGCATTATTTTTATTGCTGTGTATGTATTTATAAATGAGCCTTAAGTCTCTGCTGTTGCTCTTTGACATTAAGCTTGCGGTACTTAGAAATTGTATTTCAAATAGAATCACATTCTTACCACGCGGAATTTATGTATTTATAATTTGAACAAGCAAAACTCTACGATAACAAAGTAGCGTGCACAAAGAGAACATTTAAAATTTTGCAACTAAAGCAATTGAATTATGTTTTGCTTTCAATCACTGTTCAAATGGTCCTATGGCACGCGCAATCCTTCAAAAAATCATTAAGCTTATCGCGCGCTTTGTGTAGCCATAGATCAAGCTTATCAGCGCAGCAAAAGTATTTTCCTGTATAAAATAAAATGCCAGCAGTTTATTATTGTAATTCGCATGCCAAAATTCCCCAACCAAAGAATGGAGCTGGCCACCTGTAAAAACCGCTGGCAAAAACACAGTGGGAATGAAAAGACAGCGAACGCACATAATAACACAAATACCACAGTCAGAAAACAGAAAGCAACAGAGGAAAAGCAGAAAGCGAAAATCAAATCAAAAAGTTCACAAATATGCCAAAACCAGCAAAGGAGAAAAAAAAAAAAAAAAAAAAGAGTGCGAGAGAGAAACGCAGAAATTAAGTTATAAAATTTTAAGGGCTGTGTGCGGTTTAATTTCCAAATGCCACGCCACACACACCAATACACACACACACCCACACACAGGTGGGCTGGACAGCGCGTTAGGGGCGTGGCTGATTACCATAAACAGCTAGTACAGCGGGTAAAGTCGTCGTTGACGGAAGCGGGAATCAAGAAAACAAAAGGAATGAACCCTCAAATGAAGTCAAAGAGAAAAACTTTTGGCTCAGTTCCCTGCGCAGTCAATTAATAAACTAAGTTGCGTTAAAATTGTGAGTTATAACAACAACAAAACCAAACAATTAACATGACGAAGACACATTAAATTTTACTTGCCCAGACCATAATAACATTTTTGGGTAAGTTTGCTGAATGGAAATGTGTTTGAAACACGTGATCTAGTCTAGTTTTTGTCTACGCCTTGTCATTTGTTAATGTTTACAACTCACTCCCTGGGCTTTAACTTTATCTGCGGTCAGTTCATGGTTAAGTTTTACATGCTCAAAACATCACACAGTTATTTTTTCGTGTAAATTACTTATGTTTATGACTTGTCCCTTGACACAACACATTCCACACAATGTTTTTCAAGATGTTTTTTTTTTTATTATTTTTAGCTCTTAATTGAAGTGTGCACAAACAGTCAACTTTTCACCAGATCTCACGGCAGCGTCCACGACTGTCGGGCAGATAGCCAGGTTGACAGGGAAAATCAATCATGGCTACCTCCATGATTTTCTCGGTGGTTGCACCCATACCGCTCGCTACCGATGGTCTCATCGTGCTCGATTCGTAGTCCGCCAACACTTGGCTCTCATCGAGTTCCACACATTGATTGGGCTTGGCGCGTATCTTCACGTTGTTGGGGCAATCGGTGCGCTTCAGGCAGTATTTAACACAGGGACGTGGTGCTGGCAAATTGGTCAGCTTCTTGCTGCATGCATAATGGGCAATGCAATTCGGTTCCACATGTGGCAGGTTGTTGTTTATAAAAAGTGAACGCTGTGCTTTCTCTGTTGTGGTAGTTGTTGTGGTTGTATCTCGATGCAGCAGGCGGCTGAGTAATCCACCCTCTGCGGAACTTAGCAAAATGCTTGAACACAGCGTTAATAGTATTAGCAAAAATTTCATTTTTCAATTGCTTTCGCTTAGAGCTGTTGACTTCGAAATGAGCTTGCCGCGGACTAAGCTAAGTATACTCAAATCATTTGTTATCAATTGGCGGCGATAACCTTTAACAGCGCGACGCAGACAAAAACAAACATTCGATTAGCATGGGCATATTTTTTTTATTTTAGAATTTTAGTGCAATACCCTATACTTGTGAAATGGGGGAAAATACCATGTAATAAAACAAAGAAAGCATTTCCCGATTGTTAGCTATAATAATTTCTTAAGTTTCCTTTTTTTCAAAGTAAAATCACAACCAAAATTATGCTTTGGCATTAAATATCAACTATTAATGCCTGTCTAGACTCCAGAGTATTTATTTCGACATTGAAAGAAATACAAAACACATTAATATTCTCATTTCAAAGGTGCCAAACACAACCATATAATTTAAATGCTCAGCCGGCAATGAGGCAACTTCTATCTCTCTCACAGACAATATTCATATGTTTGTGACGTTATCAGTGAAGCATAATAAATGTGCATTGAGGCTGCTCTCGGCATCTGTGTGTGATGGGAGAATGGGTTGTTTATTGGGCTTAGTGCAGCTGCAGCGAAACTATTTGAATAATTGATATTAATCGTATCGAAGAGCTGTCAAAATTAATTTGCGTTTGCATTCTCTGGAAACAAGAGCTCAAGATTATTGATGATGATTATGCCGAACTAATGAATTTACTAACCAACCAACCAGGCTGCCAACGAAGCAACCAAAGGAAATGCGAGCGGACAAGACAAAAACCAAGGCGACAAACTTGGCATTAATTCCACTCTGAGTAATTGATGACAAGAGTTCATGTTGTTCTTGTTGCTGTTGTTGTCCTTTGTGACCGGTATTCCCCGCAGGCATCTGCCTATATTATATGTATTAACATTTATTGCCTTCTGCTGCTACTAAGCAGATGCTGTGCATCTCAAAAAAAAAAATACTCGATGCGAAAGCACTCGCACTTGACCGGAAATTGCCAAACACTGATACTTCCGCCGGAAATAAGCTCAATTGTTGTTACTCCTCGATGTGATGGTGTGAGAAGTTCAATGTGTGTCTGTATAAAGGTTAAAGTGTTTTACGCAGCATTTAAGAAAGAAAGAATAGTGTTGTGTTAAGGACTTCTGCTTAAGCGCCATAAAACAATGCGATTTATTTATGTTTATCTTTTTACATCATCTTATCAGCAACGACACATTTCACATATGCTGTGTATATAAAACTAAGTTTATTTTTTGTGAGCACAATAAACACAGATCATAATCTAGGCCGAAAGTTAATAAAAGCACAGGCAAAAATTGAGAGTAATAAAAATTATTTAGTGACAAAAATATTGTTATCTTCAGAGCAGTCTGTTAAAATTTTAAGCGCTCTCAAGTTACAGTGTGTAAATAAGACGGAAATACCCTAACAAACAAACTATCAAATGTACTTTGTAAATATGCTTATACACGAATATATATACATATAACTTCAATTTTATCTTAACATCTGAATAACTTTTTTAATAAGTATGTATGTGTGATGGTTTTTAATAATTAATTTATTATGTAAAATAATTAATGTGTAAATTTTATTTCCATTAAATTTTATGTTGCATAATTATAGGAGTTAATAAAATGTTTCTCTTTGTCTTACAGGGCATTTTGAGTTTGTGCTCTTTTCCCACACTTTATTTCTAAGTCCTTGTTATTGTGACTAAGGATGTGTTAGAGCGCGAATAAGGATATGAATGAAGTGTCACATTTTCACAAGATTTCCAACTGCTTACCCAGAGCTGGATGCCTTCTTTTTCTTGCTCCACGTCGTATTAGTTTTATGTTTCTTTTTCTATCCCTTCTCTGTTTGTCTCCAATTTCATAGACATTGTTATTGTTTTGCTCTGAGTTGTCGTTGTTGTTGTTGATATTGTAAGTTCAATAAATAAAATTAGTGCTATAAACATTCGTTTGCCAATGGCTGTCGCGACTATGTGTGTGTTTATTCTCTTAGTTCTTGGCAGCGCAAAGAGTTCGCTTTTTAACTGAGTACACAAAAAAACAATTTATATATGTATTATAAGGAGCGAATAATAAGATTAAACTAAAAGCATTTTTGACAATAATACTTACTAAAATAATATTTGAATTAAAATCTTTAAGCATTTTCTCAGAACAATGTAGTATCTTGTCTTAGTTTATGCTTATAGCACTTACAAAACCAACAGAATTTTTTTGCTGTGTAGCTAGTTTTTGCAAATCTTTGGCACTTTACAACTTTTTTGCTCTACATTTTTTTATGGAATTTATTTTCATTGCCAACACAGCAATCTTGATTTGAGTATAGCATAGAATACTTTCTCCTAAGCTTGCATAAAACTGTTGGCAGGTGACTCGACAATCGAGAACCGAGACTTGAGATTCGAAGTATTTGTTTGTTAGCACCGTAGTGCATCCGTTCCATTTCACAGGATGTGCATTCTGTTGAGATTATCTTCAAATGCTTCGATGCTTAACGACAGCTTTAATATCGCACAAATACTATGCACAAATTTGTGTGTAAAAATGTCCACATATTCAATTTAATATGCGCTCAGGAACATGATTATAATTTGCAGTTCAGTGGTCACTAAATTGCAAAACTAATTGCTGAAATAAATTACATAAAATAAATCGCGATCGAATTGAATTGGCAATAAAAACATTAATAATTCGCATGCTGTGCTTAACCACAAAATCGCCAGCAACAACAAAATCGATTTTCGATTGGTGGCCATATCCTTAAGTGGGTGGCAAATTGAGGCCCCTAAGGCCCCTAAACGTGTTCAATGGATTATGCTACTAGATCCCAATACCTGTAATCATTTTCGTTTTCCAATTCGAATTCGTGTGAATGTGAGTTGAGTTGAGTTGAGTGTATATATGTATACATTTTCAGGTTGCAGTACTTATGCAGGTATTTGTGTATGTTTTGTATCTTGATTCACGTTAGCCACCAAATTAATTGCATGCACACAACCAGTTTTCAGCGATTAGCGTCAGTTAAATGAAGTACAGAATGGACGCTTTGATTGTTTGACCATTCTGGTGTGGCGATAACAACAATTACAAACCTGGCTGCCTAATTTTGCATATCACTGAGCAGAGTTTATTGTTATTTTTAGTAAATGGTGTGTGTGTGAGAATTTGTCGCAATTTGGTTATGTTCTCAAGCTAATTAATTTTAGTTTATTTAATTATTTGGCCAGCCATTAGGTTCTCGCCCTTCTTCACACACGTGTGCGTATAAAAATCAGCAGAAACTCGAAGCAAAAGCTCAGTTCATGCCACTTGAGTTCAATTAAAACCGCACTTGTATTTGTATTTGTTTGTATAACAAACACACACACTCACAAACGCACACACACACACACACACACACTTACTTGACTAGCAGAGCAAACGCAGAACAACTCTTTCCTCTAGTCCCTTTTAGTTGCCTTTCATTAAAAAAAAAGGGGAAGTGGGGGTTGTGTTTGAATGCTCGGCCATTGTTTAACAATTAACCGCAAATTGAATGCAATTAAATAAATAACGGTGTTGAACCTTTACGTAAACGCTTGTAGGCGTCTCATTGCAACCTTTACCTTTGTTATGCCAATACCAATCGTAAAGTAAACATACGCACACACATACTATATATGTATGTTCCAGTATGTGAGCACCCAGCTGCGTTGTACAAATGAAATGAAATATTACGTATACGTCACGTTGGTCCATTTGCCATTGCTCACCCACACTCACACACATGATCAACAATGGTTCCTCGGGAACAGTTGAGCCTGCTCCTGTTGGTCGAGTAGTATTTATTTAAGGTATTGTTGTAATTGTCGCTCAGCTAAAGGGCAAACTGGCAAGCTGGCAACTGGCAGCTGGCAGTAGGGAAAACACAATTTATTGAACATCCAGCGAATCAACAATAACAACAACAAGAACTCTCTACACTACTAAGAGTAGAACAGCGGTACCACGTGCCAACTATTAACAGCACCAAGAATGGGCTACAAAAGTCCAATAGTCTTTAGTTCATTGTAATAGTTAAGCGTTTTTCAAGCGGATTTTCCAACACCTTGGATATAAATTGAACTATAAAATAGTGAAATGTATGTAGGATACATAAAACAATCAATAAATGCCATAATCTTTTGAGATTATTAAGGTATTGTTGCGTTCTTGTGTTCTCAAAGCAACGACAAAAGGTTTTTTTTTTTTTTTGTCGCAGACAAAACCTTGGTCAACAAATGTATGTAGATGTTATTCGTATGGCACAAAAAAAAAAATGAAAATTTGCAATTTAACGTGAATATGTATTCCTCTTTTGAGAGGTTTACATTTGTTTTTGTTTGCATGTTGTTGGTACGGCAGCGGATTTTACAAACGGATTGATTTTCAGATGTTCGAGATACGTTTGGTTGTTTCACAGTTATTGTATGTGAAAAGTGTATAAAACTTCTTTGTTTAAGTTCTTTTGTATTCAATTGAGCTATTGTATTTAAATATTATCAATTTTTAGTTTCTGCTCTGTTACAAAGTTTTACACATGCAAGGTAAAAACTTATTTGACAAAGGCATTCCAAATTATTGCTTGCGTTTCAATTTCGCTTTTATTGCTCTAATATGAGTGTGTGGCAAGGTGGACAAGGATGCGCCCATGTATATGTCTATTAAAATAGAAATATTTGATATAAAAATGAAACGAAGAAGAGCAGAGAGCAAACTAGCTGACACGAAACACGAAGCGCAAAAGTCAAATGTCAGTATGACATGCAAAGTTGTTGTCACACATTGCGGTTTTGTTTGATGATATAGCGACATCCAGTCGCGACAATGTTGCTTCTGTGTGTGCTGCCAAAATATAACAAAGGTATACCCGTACGGTGTAAAAGAATGCCTTTTGGTTTTGGCTTTAATTTTTGGTTACATGCATTGTCGTGATTGCATTCACAACGTTCTCCTTTTTCCTATAGATAGATATATGCATAAAAGAAGGACACCTCTAGCTTTTTATCATTCTTTGTTTCCTTCCCCTTTTTTTTTTTTTTTTTTTTTTTTTTTTTTGTCATTTTATTGGCTGGTGTTTGGCGAAATTGAATAGAATCGTGGCTGGAAAAGTGATTTAAAACGAAATTGGAAATTTTTTGCAACCATATGAGTCGCAAATTACTTATGCTACATGTACATACATGCAAATGGGAGTGAAAAAAAGAAGAAAGAATAGAGAATTTAATAAATTTTTTGCTGATATGTCAGTACACCACGTATGAAAGAAGTTTTGTTATGGATTTAAAAGTTGAAAATATATTTTTATCCATAAGATTTTTAAATAAAACTTTGAGAACTAGATTATACAGAAGTACTTGCATTACATTACTTGAATATTCATAAATGAAATAATTATTTATAGACAACAATTAAGACACTGTTAAAAAAGCGGTTAACCGCTTCGTTTACCTCCTCTTATTTGCTGGAATACTTTTTTTTGTTTCTATGAAAATTATGCAAACAAACAGCAAAAACAAAGTGATTAAGAATGGGAATTTTACGTAGTATTTATTTTGTTTATAGGTTGCATGAATCTGTCTCCCTTTTTCTCTTTCTCTCCCTTGGTGTTGGAGTTTTTTCTGGCCCAGTTCGTCTCTCGCTCATTAATTGTAATTGAAGTTTGTAATTAAAAAGTTTGTTCGAAGCGTAGAGTCAGTCATTAAAACGAGAACGATTCCAACTTGGCTAACAGGGCCAATACACAGCAAGCACTCAAAAACGCAGATAACACAGCGGGGGACAACTCAAGAGGGGAACTAAAGGTGTCCTGTAAAGCTCAGTCTGGGCATTAGTTTTGATTTAAATGGTGTGTAAACGTTAAAGGACGTTTTTGTGTCCCTGTATCCCAACTGCTTTATTTGGCCACAATTGAGTTATTGGCCTCATTAGCGATTTGGTTTTTCATGGCCAAAGGCATTAACTTGTACAATTGAAGCTTGGCTAATTATGCTATGAACTTAAATTCGGAATGTTTTCAAACTGTTAAGTTGGTTGGCTTATAAATGAGATAGGTTATGCACGAACAGGCAATACACTTGGAGAAAAGGGAGAGTTTATCACTCCTCACACAATAGCTTTGTCAAAATCAGAGCATGGTTAAATGGCCTCACACACACTGACAGATTTTTGAGCGTCAAACAAGACACCAGAATCTAATCATGAATAATGTGTGACATATTCACACACATCACGTCATCTCATATCGTGAATATATCCCGACAATAAAATCACAAAAAGGGACAACACCAAATCATAACAAGCATTCAGACGTGACCCACCCCCTACACCCCTCTCACAACCAGTGAAAAAAAAATGGAAAAGTGGTACCCTAAATATATATATGTAGGCCATGTGTTTAGGCCATATTAAATATGCGTGTCATGTCCATTTGTTCTTAGCCCTGTTGACACCTTCAACGACGCCGGCGACCTTTGCTTCAGTGCACCGCGTTTTGAGTTTTTGATTCTGGCAAAACAAAAATAAATTGCTTAGAGTGGAGCATTGAACCCTTGCGTCGAGACTAGACTTGCACACACCCCTAATAAATATGTCTAAAAAAAAGAATAATAAAATAAATAAAAAGTATTCAAGCACATTTTTTGACAATGACTTTGTTATTGACTCTGCGTGGCTAAAAAGGCGTAGACATTGTTTGCCTTTGTTGTTCCAGCTGCATTTGTCTGCTTCTTTTCATATGCGGGCTGCACAGACTTAAAAGTTAGAAACACACATCTTTAAGATACAAAAGTACTGCACGAAAAATATCTTTAAATCAGAAATAGAAAACACCCATAAAGCCACTTTAAAGAAACATTTCTTGGTTGCTTTGGCAGTGAAAATATATTGCGTATTATGTTATTTTTTCTATTGGGTAACTGTTATTATGACATCTTAACAAATTGTGGCCATAACGTTGGTAATATCTTGGCATTTTGTAGAGAAATGCTAATTTGATTAATCTCCATTACATTGGTATGTTTGAGCTGCTCTTTTGGCTGGCAAATTAATTTTCCAAATATTTCGCGTGTGCCCTCAAAAATGCCATACACGAATCAACCAAAAATATATATTTTAACAAATGTGGAAGCAACTAATGCAAATTTTTACGTTTGTGTGTATGTTTGTCAGGTGGTTATGCTTAGGCTAAGGCTAGCTGCCCAATTAGGATAATCGTTGTTGGGAAATGTTAATTTAAATGTGAATGATGATGGTTTCCACGGCCTTGTCGAGTGGTTGGAGGGAGTTGGAGGGGAGTTCGTGACGTGACAGTTGCGTGCGGTCTCGAGACTCGCGACAGACGTAGTACAGTATGCCTGTGACTTTTATTTGCGATTGGATTGTGTTCGTATATTGTGTAAAAGCGCTTGGGCTGAACTTAAATTCGAATTAGATTCTGTCGTGACAAGCGGCCATGATTGCGGCATTGATTGAGTAACAGCTCTCTCGCTCGCTTAACAACATATACTTATGTGCTTATACACAACAATTACAAGACACTTCACTGAGTTTCCACCAGAAAGCATCTGAAATTAGACAGAAGACCTGGCTAAGCTCTTTTGTATGCATCAATGCTGGGATAGGAGTCTAGCAATTGAATTATAAATCTATCTGCTTAAGACAATGATTCGGATTGAAGCTTAGAGGGCACTGAAATATGTTTAGACATTGTGTATGCTTGATATTATCTATCAATATTTGATAACAATATTAAGTGTGCCAGATTCAGTAAAATTTCGACTTTTTTAATGCACAAAATATAATACATCTATCTTTATTTTTTTCTTACAGTGACAACATGTTTTCATGTTAATTTTTTGTGGTATTTATTTTGCTCATAATCTAAATAATAGCTCAAACATGTCACACTTAAATTACCTTCAGTGGGCCACAATTGATTTACAGCATTAACAAATTATTAAAAATTATGTGAATATGCAATCGTTGGACTATAATCATTGCCCCTTGCTGTTGCAAGTTGGTTAAAATCTTATCGCAACGACTAACGAACTAACGCCATTAGCTACCACGGCCCCAAACGACAAATAACGCCATACTAAAAAATAAAATAAAAGAACAACACAAACGGAAAAAAAAGCGGGCCAACAACCGGACATTAAGCAATAACAATGGTGACGTGGGCAGCAAATAGGAGGGAAAAGGGAGTTGGGGCGTAGTTGAAGCTTAATGAAATTCCGTAGAAACATGTTCTCGCCTGATAAGCTGCCATTGGTCAACTGTTGGCTGCAAGGTGAAGCATGCAACGTGCTTGCCAAATGTGCACCACACAGGCAAAGTCGCGGAAGTGAGCGTGACATTGCGAGGGAGGGGGAGGGAGAAGATTAGAGGAGTAGCGGGGCGATTAACCGCAAAACATAAAATATGAAAAACCACAAAGGCACACTGTTCAAGTCATTCTAGTGTTGTAAATAATTTTACATGGCCTCCCCAAGGACAAAAGAGAGAGAAAGAGAGAGAGAGAGAGAGAAAATTGAAACGGGAAAATGAGGAAAAACCCCAACTGTAAGATAAATGTTAAACCTAAAAAGGATTAGCTGCTTTTGCTGAGCATCTTGGACAAGAATTTAAGGTTGTCGTCTTTGTGTTTTTCTGGCATTTATGTTAATGAAAAGAAAACGCTTAACGCAATGCTTGCCACCTGGCGTTGCTTTCAACAACAACAAGAACAACGAGAACAACAACAACAACAACAAGAACCATTGTTTTTAGACTGAGGCACCGCAACGTTTTCCGTCGCATGATCCTGCGCTGAATTTTATGCAACGATTGTCAGTGAAAACTCCCTCTGCACTTCATAATACCCTTCCCTCTTCTATTGCTGGCCTTTGTGTACGCAAACAAAGTACGAGATAAACTTTTGTTCTGCTTGAACTTTGCCGTCGGCGACGAGAATTGGCGTCTTCTTTTCTTGCTGCCTTTCTTATTTTGCTTTTTATATTTCTTTATTTCGGGCATTATTATATACACTTTTTATGGTACACACACACAGTTTATCAAAATGAGTTAAGCATAATTCAAATCTGACTGGCACAGTCCAACTGTGGCCAACTTTGCTAAATTGTTTTCGAGTTTTATTTCTTAAGAAAGACATCAACAATGGCAGGCAACTTGAAGTGAAATCTTGAGCTGCATTATCTGTTCTTAATTGTTTGTTGTTTTTACTAAAATAATATAGCATTTTCTCTAGATACAGATATTAAATTCTATAACTTTCATGCCAGAATGTATTTATTCAATTTTCTGCAATGTCTGCGGCCAAAGTGTTGCCGCTGTGAGCAATCAGGCAAAAAGCTAAAAAACAAAAAAACCGAAAAAAAAGAAGAAGAGAAAGCCAAAAAAAAAGCCAGCCCAAACCACTCAATCTAACACAACCACCAATGCCCATGAATTATGTAAACCTTAAGGGGCCTGAATCTGCCTGGCTGTCTCGAAAAAATCAAACAAAATCGATTGATGTACAAATTCTTCTTAACATCCGCAAACAATTTGCTCGGGTGAGAAAAGGGGAGGAGGCTGCTGCCTTTTTGATTTGTGCCCCCAAATGAGTGGGGCAACACTAGGCGGTAAGGAATGTGTGTGTCTGGTTCTTCTTCTGTTTTTTTTCTTGCCTTCATTGGCAGCCTGCTTCTAAATTATGTAGATTTGATTTAGCATAACGCTTGCGGGTGTAAGTGTGTGTGTGTGTGTGTGGATTTGCTTCTTTTTTTCTTGTTGTTGTTGAGAGGATCTTTGCTCTGGTCTAACGTACAACATTTTAAACCGTCATTAAGCTGAGGCCCATAAATATCAGGTCCGCCTACTGACTCTTCTTGCTTTTGACTGTAGAATTATGTAAATTTATTTGGCCATAGCATTGCCCTTTTGCTGTTCGTTTAGTTGTTGCTGTGTGGTGTTTTGGCCACTGACTAACTGGGTCGATGCCTGTAAATTGTACACTGAATTATTGCCAGGGCTAACACCCAGAGTGCAAGTCTGGCTAGTTAAATGTTATACTTCGATTTGCAACTCCCTTGAGAGTGAAAAGTTTTTGAAAGAATCAAATCAGTTGAAAATTAATTTAATTCGCACTTGGTTTGCAAAGTTCTTTATGTAGCTTTATGATTTGCTTGCACTTACAGCAGGAAAAAAGGAAAGAAAAAAATGTGTGTGAAAAGAGGCAAGATGCAAATTTTTAATTATAAAAGTTTGAATCGCACTCGGCTTGTCGCCTCCCGCGTCAGTCATTCAGTCAGTCAGTCAGTCAGTCAGTCTGTCTGAAAACAATGCGTTTCATTTGGCAGACGCTTTTGGTTTGCCCTTGCCAATTTAACAATTTTTACCAATATTAATTATGATTTCCATTTTGCACTTTTCAGTTGCAAGTCTTACGTCCTGAGAGAGAGTTTTTTTCTTTGCTTATTCTTGGCTTGTGGCGCAACTTAATTAATTTTACATTGCTTTGAGCTGCGAGTCGCGTTGGCTGTCAGAAAAGTGTTCAAATGATAAACGAGCTAATTAATATGCGCCAAAAACTTTAGCACCCAAAAAATTGTCGCTTGTGGCTGTGCAATTATGCATTATGCGATTTGCAATTGCAGCACAGTCCAAGTTAACTTCTCAGTTCGGTCAACGACTTGGGAGCAAAGCACTTCGTTGAAGAAGAAGAAGAAGAAGAGCGTTGCACCAGCTGCATACGCAAATTTCATTAAAATTCATGTGAAATATATTGAGACTTGCATGCATAATGGTCACTAAGTTCTGAAATGTTCACAAACTTGTGTCAAGTGTGCTGCGCCCATTTTCAACTTCCTGTGACCGCCCACATCAACACACCCACACACACACACTCACTCACACAACCCTTGCTCAAATATGCAAATACCGGCATGAAAGAGAGCGTGGAACGACGTTCGCTGTGTTGCAACTTCAAATACACAGAAAATTTCCGGGAACGGGGCGCAGTCGGCCTTCTGTTCTCTTTTTTTTTTGCTTTGGCCGTTTTTTAATGCATTTCTCTAAAAATGGAGCTCAAGTAGTTGTGCGCTCTATAAAATTTCATGCATAAACTTTGGGCCAAATGCAAAAGTTTCTTCATTTTTTTTTTTCGCATTCTATAATTTAAGCCAGGCACGTATGCGGTGTCCACTCCTGACTCCTGTGTGCACCCCCCCACCCAAAAAAAAGTAGCTTAGAACTGTTGCAAACTAATGTCCCTCACTTTGCGACTACTTATATGCCATGCTTGAGAATGCTAATCAGCTCTTGGGTCGATGCATCCTTTGAGTCGAAGAACTTATTGATGATATTCCACAGAAAATATTAAAAGCTGTTGTGGAAAGTTTGACATCTTCTGAAAAAGGTTGTAAGTTGTCATGGTGATTGGTGAAAGCTAGAATATATCACAAGTATGTTTAATTACTGAAGTAAAAAAAAACAAAAAAACGAACCGTATTTTTTCTGCGTATGTATTACCTTAACATATACATTAATATTTTGTAATTAAGGACCTGGCTAAAACCACAAGCGAAAAAAACTAATTTGCATATTTTATTTTACATCTAATGCTTTATTTTGTATTTGAATAATTTAGAGATGTTTTTGTTTGTTTATCGTTAATGTTTCTTATGCGCAATAATCATACAATGACCACCATAATTATCATAGAGCTAGTTAGTAATTAGTGGATTTCTTTTTTATTTTTATTTTTTTGTAAATACGTTTTTGTTTTTATTATTTTTTTGGTTGCCTTTCAGAAGCTCCCATAGCAATGACCTTATACTGAGAAAACTCGTTTTGATGAACTTTTTTTTTTTTTCATTTTTGCATGTTTGCATTTGCTATTTTTATGTATGTTAAATATTTTTGTCATTTCATTACCATTTTAATGTAAATATTATTTACGTGTCTGATTAACTCTCGATGCAGTTGTAAACTATCGATTTCGTGTCAGTTACAGCAATTACAATTCATACATATCTATTTTTAATCCTGTCTATTTTCTGTATTTTCAATAGGTCTTACTAACTTTAAGCTTGGCCGTCTTTATGAAAATCACAAAATTAAAATTGTTTTTAGGGTGCAAAAAGCTGATCGAATGTTCTTGTTAGATTTAACAAGTACAAGTTATATATATACTGTTATTGAATTACGTATGTGTACACATTTTAAATTTATGTGTTTTTATTTTTATGTTATATTTGTAGTTGATATTAGTGTTCACTTTAAGTTTTTCTTTGCTATTTGGTGGTACAACATGTTTTTTTTTTCGCTTAAGGTCTAGTTTACATTGAGAAACGTTTATTCTAAATTGATGTTGATGGTGCGCTTAAAAACTATGTTGAGCGAAATAAAGAACAAATTTCAAAACAAATACATACACGCATTGTTGTGTATGTGTATAAAAAATCACCTTATAGCTAACAAATTTTACAGTGGTGTGTTCCGGTTGTGTTTGCTATTCAACGGTATTTATGAAATTTTACTCACTTTTTAAACTAAATAATATCACTATATAATGTTTGCTTAATTTACATACACATACATACACATTTATTTATTTATTTATTTATTATTTACGGCTTTGTAGTTTTTATGAAGTACGTAAAATGTAATTCACATTCAAATATCTAATGCATATTTACATGACCTAGTTCGACTGGATTATTCTTAGTATATATACTATGGATTTGCTGCACTTATTAATATGTGTGTGTGTGTGTGTGTATTTTATATCTATGTATGTATGTGTGTTCTCGTATATTGCATTTCGCATTTTGAATTTTGCATTTAATATTTCTCGTTTTATTTTAGTTGCAGTTTGTTTTCCTGCACTATCAAACGCTAATTAAATCGCTGACAAAATGCTTGAAAAATTATTTACATTGTAGATTTACTTACTTTTTTTTATGAAGAGGTTTTTTGCATTATTTTTACATTAATTTTCCACACAAAAACCATTTTTGTGTTGCTCTCTTTGGTTTTAGTTTTACTGTAGTTTACGTGCGTTTAAAATTTAAAGGCAGGATTTAAAGGTTTAAAGTAACTTAACTAGTGAAAGTATAGCATAGAAATGATTTTGGAATCTGTGTGTAAATAATATTCAAGTTAGTTTACATAACGCATTCATTTCATTATCAGCTTTAATGCAAGTTTTTGAATGCCATGTCAGTTTGGGAAACATTCTTGACTCTATCCGCTTACCCCAAGCCCAAACGCAGACTGTCGAATTGACTATTGCGCAAACCAAAGACAATCAATAATGCACCACACAGCAGTAGACAGTGGGGCAAAGCATTGTGCAGTGCGCCACTGTTGCTGCGTGACTTTGAACTGGCAACCACTTCGGCATCCTCAGGCGCAATGTCCATGCTATTACTAGCCACAATAAATTGGAATATATCGCTGACCTGCATAGACAAAGATTGAAGAGCAAAAGAACACAACATGTTAAATTTAATAAAGATTAAGTAGCCGCAGCGTATGTTAAGCCCTTGACAGTGGAGTCGAAACCTACCTCATTCCAGCCATAACGATTCTTGGCTTGCACAATCGCTTCGTAATATGCACCTGGATGCAGATGCTTAATGGTATAGGACATGATATGTGTTAGTGGCTCCGAGGCTGGACGATGTTCGGGTGTGAGTATAAAATCATGCCATCTTCCCGGCTGCTGGAATGTATCATTCATCTAAAGGTAAGAGAGGGAGAGAAGAAAAATTATGTGATGATTAGTTGATATTGTTCTTGACAGCCAATCTTTAATTAAGCTTAAGGCTGTCAGCGGTTAAAGTAA
The DNA here is from genome assembly GCA_018152825.1 of Scaptomyza hsui. Classification (NCBI taxonomy): domain Eukaryota; kingdom Metazoa; phylum Arthropoda; class Insecta; order Diptera; family Drosophilidae; genus Scaptomyza; species Scaptomyza hsui. Next base: position 1,327,745 of record JAECXO010000004.1, on the reverse strand, counting down.
TCAAAAAGATTTCTAACGATGAATGTCTGTGATAATTGATTAAAACAACGAGGTTCTTATTAGAAATAAGATGGACATTATAAAAAAAAAATGTTTGACAGAAAGCAAGGCAATGATCAGATGGCTTTTTATGTTAACTATGGTTTTTCCATAATAATTTTTCAATACTCAACTTACCAACACTCGTCTGTAGAGTAGACGCACTTCTTCCAGTGGTGGATAACTGTCAATTTTCCAAGTCAAGTTGTAGCTGTCGGAGGAGCGACCCCATTTGGGTGAATAAAACTCTGCAGGACCCGGTCGACCGGACAGTTCCATGTACTTGCGAGAACGTCCTAAAGAGTTATCGGCCACGCAGCTGCATTAAATGGTAAATTAAAAAATAATTATTTTAGAAGAGTATATTTAAAACTAACAAAACTTCCGACCCTTACATAAACAACCCGCTAATCAGAACTTTTAGAAAGACAAGTCCGTCGGGATTTGTGGCAATAAGTCATGCTGCGTTTGTCCGTAAAAAAAGTCAGTGTCAACTGAAGAGTAACCCACAACACGTCTATGCCAGAAACCAGGCACTCTTTGGAGTTGAGTGAGACAGGTGGCAATGGATGGATGGGTTTTGGGGTCCTTTTAGTTTGTTGTTGTTGTTTGCCGGCAACAAAAATAAAAGTTTTGTGCATGAAATGTTGTGTCAACGTGGCGAAACTTCCGCTTCTTTAATATGTTTCGGACAGATTGACATTGATGTGGAAAACTTGTTTTGCCCCATTCTATATATATTGGCCAAGACACAAGAATGCATTAAACTATGTATATACATCTAACAAATAACACAGGAAGAGGGAGAGAATGGGAGAGAAGGATTATGTAAGCTCTCAGGTAGAGCTGTGAAATAAAGTTGTTGCGCCAAAAGTTACCAAATTGACTAAATCGACGTTGTTGTGCTGGGGAAAAGTTCTTTCGCCAAAGGTTTATTGTGTCTGGTAGAAGTTGTCTGCTTGAGCTTACTTACCTGTAGTTGCCAAAGTCCTCCTGCTGAATGTGACGTATGGTAAGTGTATGTCGATTGGCTCTCGTGTTCATAATTCGCCTGTCTGTGGTCTGTATCGGAAATGAGTTTTGATACCAGGAGACCTGCATAGCATAGAAGTAAAAGTGTGAGAGAATGAATGGATGCTAATAAAATCAAGTTGAACGAAAGTTAATGTACAACGAAACTAATAAAAAAAGGATATAAATAAAGTTCTAAAAACAAATCAAAACGAACAAAAAAGTGACCTGAAAACGAGCTGCACAGCACAGAGCAGTTGGTTATTGTAATCTTAAAAGTCAGAGAAACAACAAAAAACAAAAGAACAAGAACGAAACAAAAATATAAGCTGTATATAGTACACAATGTTACAACAATGAAACGATAACGAAGCATTAAAAAAGAGAAACCCAACAAACCGTTGCGACTGGATCAGCGTAAACAATGCAAACGAGTTTCGCCTCAAATCCCTCACCAGAGTGTATCCACGATTTCTCCACTTGAATATCCGGTGGATCTGCGCACGTAAACACACACACACACACACGTAAAGAGAAAATCAATATGTTAAATATATGGTTGCATTGTCAGCCAGTAAGACATCCATCATAAATGCCAGATTTCATCATAAAGATGTTGTTTAAAAAAAAAGGGTAGAAAAATGTTTAATGTATGTTTCAACTTCTTTAACATCTATGAATATTATATATTCTCACGTTTTTTCTTTTCTTTAGCAGAAGTACTCACATAAAACATCCAGACGCATATCGACAGTAACTGGGTCACCAACTCCATTTTCCGCTGTACATTGATATACACCTGCTTGCTGGCGCTCCAATTTATCCAGTGTGAGAATGGGTCCATCACCAATTCGTGCTGGCGATTTTCCAGTGCCGCTCTTCGGGTTGGTAAATAATGCAAAAAGGAAGAGAAATAGAAAGGAGTAAAGTCATTGAGGTGGACTAGAAAATGTCAAAAAGTCAAATGTGCGCTTGGCAGCAAGCGTAGAAAGTGAAAAGGGAATGACTTTGGGAAAATATGCAGTGCCAAAAGTCAAACTTTGAAGTTGTACTCCTCACGACGACGACAAAACTGTATGTAAACATACAAAAATTGAGAACACAACGATATTGAAGAGGAAGGCAAAAGATTCTAGCACTTAAGTCACAAAGGGCCAAGTGGGAGTCATGTCTTCTAGTCGTACTCCACTTCCAGGAGCGTCTTGTGACAGGTTGGAAGGAAAGGAACACGTGTTGATGTCTGGCAAGGGCTGTGTGTGTGTGTGTGTGTGTGTTTGTTGGGGGGGCGGAAATGGGCGTAGATTGAAGCGAAATTAAATGACATACAACTGTCTGCTGAAACGTTTGAAAGTCAACATATACGGTAGGAGAGAACTGAGCTTTGGCCCATGTCAAGTGCAAAGCAAATGCTTGCAAACAAATCGAACGGAAATGTCAAATGCGCCAAAGTGCAGCAAGGCAAAAGGCACAAAAAAGGTAGACCAAATATCCAACATACACACACATACACAGAGATATTTTCTAGCACTTGTTTCATTGAAATATTGCCAACTGTCGTATGTTAAAGTTGAAGTTGATAGTAGGTCATTTCTGTTTGACATTTGGCCAGCTTGTTTTCCGAATATCTATGTATGTAGGCAACGCATTAATTACTATTTGGCCAGAACTACAGTTAGATGGATGGATATGCACGACATATGCATATGAGAAACGATTTCAGTGTTGACTATTAAGAATCTCTCCATTTGTGCTTTTCATACGGATTAAGTATGCAGTGTTTGCTTTGATACTCTATCCATGGTAACGAGAGTTTGATTTCGAGTTTTGGTTCCTGGTGGATTATTAACAGTCACCTTTTTGGTCCAGTATATGGATGGCACTGGGTTGCCGGAACCCTTACACTCCAAGGTAATGGGTCCACCTTTGCGAGCCTGCAGCTGACCAGAAGTGGGAATGGCACGAACACTGGGAGGCACTGTAAATAATATTCAAGGATTTGACATTATAATTGTTATACATTTATCACGCACAGAGATACTCACCCAATATTTCGACAGTGTGGACTTGATCACGATTTATTTTGTCACTGATTTGGCAAACATAATCCCCGGCATCTTGTGGCTCCAAGTCGGATATCTCTAAATTATAACCATCTATCAGACTTACGCGGTCATCCCTTGTTACCATGATATTCGAGGCGGTAAGGACATTTGTGCCACGGCGCCACAACAATATAAAGTTGCCTGCAAAACAAAACAGGGAAAAAATAGCTGTAAACTTTCTATTCAACAAAAACAGACTTAATATTAAAGGCGGGCTGCATATGTTGTTGTTCTCTCTCTCTCTCTTGTTGTTAGCCGGCAAAATTTATTGTAAAACTGCCACAATACAAACACATATAAAACAGCAACTAACTTATATACATATACGTGCATACATACATATACGTATCTAAAGAAGCTAAATAAATGACATTGAGGCAGGCAAGGAGTTTCAAGTTGTAGTTGTAGACAAGCACACACACACACACACACACACACACACATATATAAGACTATCTATCTAAAATGCTATCCGCCTAGAATGGCCCCATGTCACTTTGTTTGTCTGCTGAGCTGTGAACATTCTACAGATTCCCTCTTGTTTGGCTATCCAATTGCCGGCGAAACTTCCTTCTAGTCGAGCGTGTGTGTATGTGTGTGTGTGAAGGCTGGTGTTTTCATCTATTTTTTAGTGTGTTTGCTCATATAAATGACATAATTTCGCAGATGTTGCTAGCAGATTTTTTTGCGCCTTCTTCTTTTTTTTTCTTTTTGCATATTTTATACAACTTACGGTTTTTATTGCCATTACCACAAGAGGCAAACGTAAATTTGTTAAACGGGATTACATGCCGCATAATACACATACATATACACAAACATATTTATTAATTTTATGTTCACAACGCGTGGAATGTGTATTAAAGATACTATATAGTGTCAGGGACAGACTTTGTGACGCATGGCAGAAAACGATGTGAGAAAAATCCTAGGATGATATACTATTTCCTTAATCCAGACTATAAGATACCCTGTACTGCCATTAAAATGACTCTTGAGACTGATAAAGATTATATTCCCCCATAAGTGTGCAATATAAATTAAATGCCTTAAATCTCTTGGGTGCTTCGATTTAATAATAAAGCATTCAGCTTATTGAATATTTAATTGTTCATAACGCACACTTAATACTCTTACAAACACGTATGTAAACTTTCTTCCGGTTGTTAATTCAATAACCTAAACTTTAAGCTTCTCAATAATAAAGTTGCTTACCAATCAATTAAGTCTTAAATACTTTGTTTGAAGCACCCTCGAAAGAACCGTTAGCCGGAAGCTTTCCTTTTAATAAGGCGTGTAAGCTGCAGACAAACATTTTAAATTGCCCGCAAAAATTTGTATAACGTAGTTCCCAGTTGTTATTATGGGATCACGTACATATACATGTACATATTAAATGTGTATCGGAAACGGGGATAAAAGTTGGCACATTGAAAATATCCCCAAAAGCATTTATTGCATTCATACCCTCTCTTCATTGGTCGCTCATAAAGTCAACTTAAACGCACACAATCATCTTTTTATTGTTTTCGATTATTATTGAATCGGAATCGGAGTTTTCTCTCTCAGTACAAGTGTTTGTTGCCCATTTGCTTTTTTGGGGGCGGTTTTGTTTTGCTCACATTTTGTGCCCTGGTCCCAAAATTTTATGAGATTCTAATGGTTGTGCGTACGTTGTTATTGATATTATTAAGCTGGAGCCAAAACAATTTTATGCATTGAGCAATAAAAATTGTATTTTATAACTCTTCAATTCGAACATATGAATTCGAAAAAGGGCTCAGCTTAGCGAAGTGTACACCTTTTTCATTCTGAGAATTACCTTTTTGGAAGTTCAAAGTTCGGCTGAAGCTGGCAGATAAAATGAATTGGATTTTTATGGTAGAAAGTTGTTGAAAGTTTAAGTAGTTATTACTGAATTTTTTGTTTAAAACTCAGCTTTTTCCCACATCTTCTCCTCCTTCTATGTAGCATAATGAAGGGCTTCATAGACCATTTGATACTTAATTTCTTTAATTGGATTTCAAACTATTTAGCCATGGTGTGTGTTCAGTTCTCTTTGTCTCAAATGGTGCCAATTAATCGATGTTTTCGCTTTTACCCTCCACACCTGGCACTTTTATTCGCAATAGGTAATTGAACACTGCAATCAAACACCGCACCGCAGTCATTAAAGACTAATACGGATTAAAGGCACAGCGAGGAGCAATAAAATGAACAATGGACAAACAGTTGCAATAAAAACATTACTTGTATGCTTAACGCCTGCCCCCAACCCACTTTCAAGCACCTTTCATTGTTGTTTATTTGGCCATTAGTTTGATTATTTTGTTGCGAACAGTTGTGTTTGTTGCACATATAAACAAACATTTGTCGATTGCATACTTATTTTGACACCCAACTGAAAGTAATAATAAGCGATAATTAAGTGTTTGACATCAAAAAACAAAAAACAATTTAATAAGATTTAACAACCTTTCTTAGTTAACTCTACGAAAAATAAAATTTTTAACAGTAAATAGCGGAATTTTCGCTGAAGTCAAATTGTTTCCCGCAACACACACACACACACACACACACACACACATATACACAAATAAATGGTATTGCAGAAAAAGTTTTGCTGACAGGCTGCACAGATTTCGGTCGCATTGTCGTCAATGTTCAATTTATTTTCATTTTCAACGGTTAATTGCATTTTATTTATTGGCTTGTCAACAGCAGCAGCAATTAAAGCCCGTGGCAAAGTTTCCTTCCCCTACCTCCCTTACACCCACCACATTCTCCTGTTAAAACTAGGTCAGGTTAAACTGAGTTAAGCCTTATGATTAATGATCATTGTTTGAGTAGGAATTGCATTCTGCTCAGCATCAAAAATTGCCAAATATTATGTCTAACTAGTTAGTTAAATTAATGGTGAGAAAATTATTTTTAAATAGTCCAACTGCTTTTATTGTTAAAATTCAATGTATTGATAGTCCCCAAAGCATTCATTCAAAAACACAAGGATGCCATTCTTAGTGTGCACGTATGCATAAAAGTAGGCTACACAAAATGTATTGACACTTTAAATGTCGATGCAAGACGTTAAGCTTCTAGGGCTTAAATAATTTTAAAACACAATCAAGATGCAGTTTTCGACTCACCGTTAATTATCCAATTCTATTTACCTCTATTCAGTTTGTTTAAATATATGCAACGTGCTTTTGTCCTCAAATTTATAAATGTCAGTTGGTAAATATTTTGGTTAGACTAAAGGGGCTAGGCAGGCATAAAAACACAAACACACACACACACACACATCGAACGACAAGCTGTTGACAGCTGTTGGTTTTGGAGCTGCCAGCGTTGTTGATGGTGTTTATAAAATTTATTTGGAGAGACATTTTGCCTAAACATATTTGCATTTTATTTTGCATAATATTTGTTGCCTCTGCGGTTTGTCGATAATTCGATAAAAAAATATATGTATATGCAACCTTCTATATTTTGTTGGGGTTTATTTAACGTTATCGAATTTACGCATGCAAATATTAATTTTGTTGCATTAATTATGCGTCAGTTATCCACACCGCAAAACCCCAAGCATAATTTATAATTTTCTGACATGCTCTACTCACCCAGATTCTCCACCTGACATGGCAGGACGAGCGTGTCACCGACCACAGCTCGATAGGTGTGTCCTCGGGACAAGAAGCGTGGAGGCGCCACAGCCTGCGAGGTGGAAGGCACCGCAGCCGTTTGCTGTGCATTGGTCAGTGAATGGGTGCTGCTACCTGAAAAAAGTAAAAAACAAACAATTTTTAGAATGATTTTTGATGTATTTACATAAATGTATGTTAAGTAGTACACGGAAAAAAAATCGTTTAAGGATTAAGAATCGATACCAAAATACATTTTTTATCCTTTGCTTTTTTTCTGAGTGTACTTTTATCAAGGTGCGCATCAACGACTACTTAGAGGCAAGAAGCAAAAAATTTGTTTCCATTCGAATGACTTTCAATTAGCATAAAAATATAGCACGCTGCTATTGACTTTTATATGCTCAACACACACACACACACACACACACACACATACGACTCCCAGGACACTCATAAATATCCTGCACTCGATATCGACAAGTGTGTGTGTTTGTTTGTGTGTGTGTCGCAAACTTAACGGTGGCACGACTCTTTAGAAGACTGTATGGACGCACTTTCCTCTCCTTGGGGCATCGTTTGCTGCGAGGGGGGCAACCAGGAAATGCTGTCTTAAAGCCAGTTTCAATGACATTTTAAGATGCTAGCCAACTCATGTTCGCCGCTGGCATTGGCGACAAATGTGCGCAGCGAGCCAAACTAACATCTACTATGTCCTTCATGCACTTCCTTTTTAGTTCTTCGTTCTTAGTTCTGGCACGCCAACGCAGCGTAACAAATTTGATTACAATAGCAACAACAACAACAACAATAAACTTTGGCCCCTTAAAGACGCCCTAGGGAGCTGGCTGGCTGGCTGGCTGGCGACTCTTGGCCGGTACTCAAAAGTAAAAACAGCAACATCAGCAGAAAATGCCAGCTAACTGCTTACCCTGAGTTTGAGCGAGAAACGTGCAAGCTGCACTTTTTTTTTTTTTTTGAATTTGTATGATGCCCAGACACATGGCCTTCAACCCCCAACCACCCACATCGACCTACCCACCATCTAAGATGATGTCTGCTTTGTTGTTGGTGCGTTTAACCTGCGGTTGCATTCCACTGAGATACTTTCGGGTCATCGTTTTATGGCCCACAACGACACACAAAAGGAAACGACAACTATTTGGTCAGTTTTGGTCATTCTACGGGTTGCCTTTAGTCACCAGCACGTAAAATTTGTCCACAATTTTCAGGTAAGCACAGCAGAAGCAGCATGACTCCTGTCTGTCTGACCGACCCTCTGTCTGCTTCCGGTAGAGCAGAGAATTCTGAGTTGTGTTAAATTAAAAAAATTTTGCAGACAAATGAATTTTGTGTGTCAAATCATTCGCTACATTGGAATTTAGTTAAAATTACTCAATCTGTCTACTAGCTAACGCTGCACTTTGCAAAAAGGTGTTAAGGTTGAAAGAAGTATGTAAATAATTAAGCCGTCAAGTTGAAAAGTTTGTATGTAACAGGCAGAAGGAAGCATCTCCGAACCTATAAAGTATATATGTCTGTCTGTTAGTCTGTATGAACGCGTCGATCTCAGAGGCTATAAGACCTAGAGACTTCAGAATTGAACATTAGCTCATCTAAGTCCTAGGCATTACAAGTTTGATTCCGATTTTCGATAACCCTTTCCGTTTCCGATATACATATGGATTAGATAACACTAAATTCTTGAAAAAACTGTGAAATTTGTTTTGGAATCTTAATACAAAATAATGAAGATATCAAAGATTGAAGTTTAGTCACAGATGCATACATACAATTACTGTGCGCGTTAAGTATAGGGTTCGGTGTATCTCCTAGACGGGAAACCCGAATAGAGCCTTCTTACTTCTTTTCATCTAAAATACTTTTATAAAAATATTTTCTTTATTTATCGTATGTTTTTTTATTTTTGAGCATTCAAATCAAATGAAAAGTCCTACACAAATTTGATAACCAAGGCAAATTCCAGGACATTTACATACATGTCCTTGCTGTCCGAAAAGCCAGAGCAGGTGACATTAAATCTCTGCACTCATTTCCCTTCACTGACTTTAGTACTAATATCTCTCCTGTATAAATATTCCTTGTTTTTGCAGCTAACGTGATTGTACTTTTTCCTCTCTGCGTAAAGTTTGTCACACAATTTTACATATATATGCATGAACATTTTATGCAAAATTAAGGAGTCAGGCCCTTCTCACATCCCTCCTCTTCTCATCAACTCACACACACTCGCACAAAATGGACATTTGAATCAAGCGACCCAAAAGCGGCATACGTCGGTGAAGCTGGTGTTGCATATTGTTCTTCTTCTTCTACGGCTTCTTAATGCTAAAATACTATGCAGGCAGCAGCCTTAAATTGCATGCATGCAATGCATAGGGCACCCCAAGCAATTTAAGTCAAGCAGACTGTGCAAAGTGTTGGAAGTGTGAAGAAAAAAAGTAAAAATACTGGGTTTTGGCATTTGTTGTAGCTCATGTTGCTGTTGTTGTTGTTGTCTGGGAAAAGTTAAATTTCTCCCACAAATTTCAAGATTGCGCTGCCAACCAACCATGCAGATATTAATAATAGTATGGAACACTTTAAAGATTGCAAATGCACTTAAAATTATACCGCCCAGATATAATACTTTTAATAGTTAGATACTTATCTTTAAAAAATATTTCTTGGTGTGAAATTTCGTTAAAATTCCTATAAGCAAGGTGTATCTTTACCTTCAAATCCAAATGCTTTTATAAACGATCTAATACATGTAAAATTTTCCATTTGTTAGAAAAAGTCGGAATTATAAAAGAAATATACTATCTGACGATTAAAATTACTACTTAGCCTTTAGACTAAGTTAATTTAGAAGTTAGCATACAAGTTTAATTTAAGTTGTTTTATATATTAACAGAATAATAAAATAAACAAAAAAGAAAAAAAAAAAAAAAAACTATAAAAAAATAAATTTCTAGAGCTTAGCAACATATTTAAAAATGTTCATGGGTTTCTTAAAATTGTAGGTCATATTTAATTCAATAAATTTATATTTTTATTGTTGCTCAAATTATTTGTAATTTATTCTGCGTTATAATACATTTTAAATTCTAGTTAAATTTAATTTTTTAGAGTGTCGGATGTGAAAATGTTGCCAGACGCGAGTTTTCTCTTTCTTTAATAACTTTAGTGCCGAAGCACCTTCTTACTCTCTGTTTATTGTTGTTGCTGCTCGCGTTAGCCGAGTGTTGAAGAATGCGTTGAGCAAACTTTTCTTGTGTGTGTGTATATGTGTGTGAAAGTGGAACTGTGTCACACGCGAAATCGGCTGTTGCAAAAACTTTTCCACACACACACACATACACACAATGCATTTTGCGTACTCGTCTTTTAACCACAAATGCTGTCTAGAGCGACGACACCACACAATAAACACGATTTGGAAAAAAGCGCAGTTGTTGCTTGAATAATTTATCTCAAACACACACTCACACACTCGCACACACTTTCACGCTCTCAAGTGTCATCCAGGCAGAGGCGGCACAGTTGGAGGCTGTGGTTACATACGCAAATACTCCATGCAACGGTGCAACACTGCAACACTGAGCTCTGTTGTTTCACCCAACACACGTAACAGTGCAGTGTTAAGTGGGCGTGTTTGGGGTGGGGAGGGGTAGGTGGGTGTCAGGTAAGTGCAAATGTGTGGCTGTGGCATTAGCGCTTGCATTTGTAAATAAAACGCATAGGCGTCCTCTTTTTGGCTACAGACCTTTGTTTCCTGCCCATGGGCCAACAAAGCGCACCTTGCCACAGAGGCAACAACAACAAGAGTAGCAGTAACAGCCTCAGAGACGGACATTTTGGATTTTAGCATCGATTTGATTTCAATGCAACGAATGCCACACGTGTCGAATGCACAACTTGAATGCACTGAGAAAAAATCAATGTTGTTTGGCAAATGCAGAAAGATTTAGACATTTTTTCTTGTATTCGAACCTGAAAATATTTTGTAACTAATTTTTTTTAAGTACCAAAACATGATTTTTTACTCAACCATTAAGCTTCCTCACAACTTTAATCAACTGCACTAGCAACACCGTTTTCTCTCAGTGTACCCTTTGCCGTGTGCCGTCTCCGTATGGCACATGAAATTTCAAGTTTTTAAATTGCTTTCGTAACTGTTGCTCCAAAAAACAGCTGTGGCAAGCTGCGTTTCATTTCATTTGCGTTTTGGGATTTTCTGTGAAATTCGATATAGTGAAGAGTACACAAATAGTACAATTATTTTTCGCTGCTGTTCCCATTTCCTTCCATTTCTCTGTTATACTTTATATGGGACATGTAACTGTCATTTGCGAGATTTATACGTTTTGTCGTTTTATTTGTGCACAGGACACAACAGCAACAACAGCAACAACAGCAACAACAAAGCAACAGCATGCAACGCGAAGTACGTTGTATTTGCTTCATCATTTTAGTTGCACGCATCAACACCAACACACACACACACATACATACATACATATGTACATGTGTGCATATTGCAACGTTACGTTGTATTTGTATCTTTTCTCATTTCCGTTGGGTGGCTTGCAGTTGGCACACTCGACAAAACTTTCTATGGTTTTTGCGGTTGAGTTTACACGCCACAACACCTTTTTCCATCCACACAACATGGGCGATGCTTTGGGCAACAGAAGAGGTGTGTCAGTGTGTGTTGGTGAGTGTCTGTGCACCTATGTAAACATTCTACACCAGTAAGAGCCACATTTTGTTTCATTAAAACTTCGGCCACATGAGGTGAGTACACGTATGTGTGTGTGTGTGTGCGTGAGTGTACTTACGTAAGTGTGTGTGTGTGACTGTGTGTGGTTGAATAACGTGGTGTGTTCTGTGATCAGCATCTTTGCATGTTTTCCTATTTGTTTAGTGTTTACTTTTCTTTACCTTTCCCTCGGCCTTTCTTTCTCTTTTTATTTGCATTCTCTGCTGCCTTTTAAATTATGCACGGCGCAAAAGTGTGGAAGTAGCAGCAACAAAAAATAAAATAATAGAAAAATTTACGAGAGTGGATTTTTAAGAATCGTTGAAGATTATACACTCTTCCTTAACCATTTCTTAATTTAAAAATACATATTAAGTATACTAGATAAGAAATATGTTAAAATTTTTTACATGTTCAAGAAAATCTAAAACAAAATTAAAAAAATTAAAAAAAAAAATTTATCTGTTAATTTTTAAGCACACAAAAACATAGATTCATGGTTTTCATGACAGCTCTTAGCTACTTTTGGGATCCAAGAATTTGTCGAAAAATTAATAAAGCTAAGAAAGAAATTATGTTGAAATTTTGGAATATTTTTTTTTTCGTTTAGTTCACATTTTGAACACAACACTTTTGATAAAATTCCTTAAAGTCTCTTTTAATTTTTTTTTTTTCAACATTTAATGACAACATTTGACTACCCTTCCGCTAGAGTATTCTCGAAAAAATGCGCGAACAGCAAAACAGAAAAAAAGTGAAAGAATTTGTTCATTTCCTCGCAGGCAAACTGTTTGCTTGTTAGTTGAGATTTCCATGCATATGGAGCCAAGTGCCGCGGGCTAAATTGCCACACACACACACACACACACACACAGGACACACACCGGCCTGCCCCTTGCAACATATTGCATATAAATTTTTTGCTGTTGTTATTTTGCAAATGCATATTTAATGCATGGAAATTATTAACGAGTGGAGCAAAAGGGGAAACATTCTCTCGCTTCCTCTGTGCCTCTCTGGCTTAAAGCGCAACTCAATTGTTTTTGCCGCCCATTCACTTTTTTTTCACTTGTGATTGGCAGTAATTTGGGAGGCTAAGGGGAGTAGAGCGCTGGCCACGCCCATTCACATAACAAAGGAGATGGCTGCTGCTTGGGCTGTCAGTTCAGCCAGTTCGCAGCATTTATCAAAATCCGTTTTCAGATGCGCCACCCGTCGAGTTGTTCGTGAAAAAAGAGAGCGCGAAAATGTCAGAAGCCGTTGGCGGCGTTTTTAAGCATTTCCCGGCTGCAATTTTTAGCTGTGTGCAAAACCTCAGTGTGCAATGTCATTCAAAAACCGGTGAATGCCTCTCACCTATCACAGCCAAACACACTCCCACTCACACACACACACACACACACTCTGCACACATATGCAAATGTTGCCAAGCTTGAGCTTCTTCCTCTGCTGAAAGGATTTTCCTGGCAGCACGGCTGGGCGTGAACCTGTCAAGCGTTTTTTCACTTGTCGATAGTCAATCTATTCATCTTTCTAACTGGTTTCACATCTGAAAGCTGTCAGTCATTTTGCACTCTGCTCCGCTAAATCTGTTGACTTTTATGCACATATCATTTGCATAACATTATTTATCCATCCGCCCAGCGCATTAAATTTTTGTGCTTCCAAATAAATCTGCAAGGGAATTTCTCAACCTTTTTTTTTTTCTTCACTGCACTTTGGCTGCTTCCTGTGCATCCGGCTGAGGAATCCTTTTGCTTTTGCTCTTGCTTTCTTTCTGCTGCTACTGCGGTTGATGTCTGCTCAAGGTAAGTTCGCTGCCACTGACAGTTTCTTCATTTGCATGTCGTCCTGATCCCTGTTTGATTTACGCCCTTTTATTTGGTGTGTGTGTGGCAACTGGGCCAATTGAATGGTTGTATGCACCAAACGGAAATTGAATGCTGCATTTGTTTTGTTCTTTGTTTTTTTTCGTTGATATGCTAATTTCAAATGCCTAGTTAAAGGATTTTTTTGTCTCTTCCTTTTCTGGCATAATTATGCAATTGCTGGTTCTTATTTTTTGGCATTTTTAATTAAGTTTTTTAGAAGAACGCTTGTAAGGGAAGCAAGAAAAAATGGTTCTGCGGTTTTTCACTGAAAGAAAATTCCTTCATTTAATAAGTATCATATGTTTTGGGCATAAAATATGTTGTGTATTAATTTATACTTAAAAACCTTCATTCTGCGGCTTTTTCCAAATTCAATTGGTTGGAAAATTCCTCTAATGACTTCGACAGTCAAGTTTCCGTTCGGCCCCCTCTGTGGCCATTACATTTTCACGCCTAAGAATTGTTTACGCAACATTTAACAATTGCAGCGCCAGCGGAAAAAAAAAGATATATACACTGCTGAATAGCGGCTTTAAACGGCTTTAAAAGAGCCGCTGGCCACATACTTAGTTGGAGGCGGTGTTGCCTTGCGGCGGCGGGGCGGAGGCGGACATAAGATATCGCATTAAGAATTTAAATTAATTAAATTAAAATGCATGGTGTATGTGGTTGTTGCCTTGGTTGATGCTTGGCTCCAGGACTGAAAGAAGGACGAAGAAGTAAGCTACAATTGGCTACATTGTGTGGAGGCTGCTGATGTTGCATGCCCCCGGACACATGCCCCCGGGTTGTTAAAGCTGCCACAGCATTTGCATAAAGTATAATGGCCATCATCCTGCCTGGGCTTGGCTGGGCTAGCTGGGCATTCAATTTTCCGCTTTTTCTCTCTGTCTTCTTCTCTTCTTGTTGTTGCCCCGACCGGCGTCGTCTTTGAACTTTTCCACATTTCTGCTCGTCTGAAACATTTGTAGCACACTTTATGCAGGACATTTCCGCGCCGCATGTCCAGTTCCTGGCACTGGCTCCAAGATAGTTACTTCTCCGCTCGATTTCGTCTTGGCTCTTGGTCTTATTTCCGCCTTCTCTTCATCGTTTCCATGATGTCCATCTGGCAGCATTGCGGCTTTGTTTCCTGATGTCGTCTTCGTCTTCTATGGCGCGTAAAAAATCAATTTACTTTTATCTGTTTCAGGTTTTCTTCCTCTGGTCTTGATATATTTTTTTTATGATATTTTGCCATGAAAATCACAGCCTCTTGGCCTCTAATTGCTGCAATTTGACCTTAACGAGTCTTTGTTTGTTTAAATCATTATTAATTAGTATGCTAAAAATAGATTTGTCAGCATATGATAGTTAAAATAAATTAGTTTTTTTGTTAAACTCTCTGCAGTTAACTTGATTTTTAACTTATTTGCTGATTTAATTTTTGTTGACTTTGTTTTGTTTATTTTTCCCTTCTTTTTTTTTTTAGGAAATTCCTTCGTTTAATTTGTGGTCTGTTTGTATGGACTTTGCTTAAATTAGTTTACTCATATGATTTAATGCACATGGCTAACAAATTAGTTGCAAGGGGCTGTTGTCTATACAGTGGTGTCTAGTTAAAGTAAACACCTGACGATGCTGACAACTTGACATTGTCGAATTTCTTTACCAATTAAACATATTTATTTGCGCTTAAAAGTAGACCACAGTAAATTTTTCAATAGTAAAATCAGGATTGTTTTGACTTTGCATGGAAAAGTTCACCTTATCCACACTTTACTGTACCGACATGTATCTATCATTTAAGTTTGAGAGCTATTTGTGTTTGCTCAACGTTTTGATAGTTTGAACTAATTGGGCACTAGCTTTATTTCATGAAAAAAATGCAAAGCAATCAATAATATGCAAATACACAAGAGTAGCAAAATATGTACTTAAACTTAATTTTGCGGTTTAGTTGGTTTACAGTCACACGCACAAGCAACCACACTCTTGCAAATTGAAAATGCATGTCATAGTGGAGCGAGAGATGAAAAACAAACTGGTAGACAGTTTTTCATCTACAAGGATACAAGCACGTTCTGTCTCACAAAACATTCTTATTTACTGCAACGCATACATTAGGCTAGAAAACGTTTTCAGAGCCAGAGACAGACACCTCACTCAGTGTGTGTGTGTGTGTGTGTGTGTGATGTGTGTGTCCAACGCACCATAACTGAGTTCAATTTTTCTCAAAAATAATCACTTGAGCAGCACAGCAAGCATGTGAATTTAGACAAGGACTGTGGTTACAACCGCAAATTTGTCACTGACAGTATCCTGTTTTATATTTAGCAATATTTAATAGCAGAAAAGACCAACCACAGAGTCCTTAAGGGTGGTCCTGTTTGTTAAAGTCTTGATGTTGGAAACTTTCGTTTTAATTATTTTCGATTTAAAGCAACAAAAAAATCAATTTTTTTGGCAATCAAATCGAAATTTTCGGAAATAAAATCAACACAAAACAGTGACAAGTAGGTCGCACACACACGCAGATGTCAATGTGTGTGTATGTGCAACGGATGTGTGTAAAGCTGAAATGGCGATTGTGCCAAGTCCAGGCCAAAACCGAAATGTTGTCTGCACAGGAAGCGGAAACAAGTTGTGCACATAAGTAGAAAGGAAGGATGCAAGCGTGCCATTCGATGAGACAGCACCCAAAGATTGTCCCAACCAGCAGCTTGAGACTTTCAATCAGCCAAACTGCGAGAGAGTGAGAAAGAGTGAGAGAAAGAGGGACAGGGATAGAGTTTAAGTTTAGAGCAACAGAATCCGTTTTCCTAAGTTAACTCAAGTTTCATACCTTGCTTAAATTATATGTACACGAGAGGCATATTATACAACTGACAAAATGCACTCAGATAAAGTATGCTAAGAAAAGTTTAAAAACTAATTTCAATATATCTATGATTTATTTTTTGGCCTTAGTAGTAATATATTTTCCATCATAAATTTATAAAAATATATTTGTTAACAATTAATTATATTTATATCCGGACCTTAAAAAAAAGATTATTTTAGCTTATAGATTAAAAGACAAGAAATATTATTGTAAGAGATATAACAAAAGATATTCACTCTTAAACAAATATTTGTTATAATTTTTTAATATTTATTCACACTTTCCTTCCTAAATTTACAAAAAGTGCCAAGTCTCTAACTCAAAAAATCTCACAAATATTATTTTCCCAAGTGTATTTTTCTCGTTATCCTGCTCAACACTCTCTAGACTACGGCTTTGCTTTTAATTCAGACAGAGAGAAAATGAAATTCGAAACTGTGCCAAATGTTTGCACTAATATAGATACAAGAAACTGGCGCGTTTACCTATATACACCAAATATATAGAATGTATAGAATGTATCTACACACTTAAATACAGGAAGCGACAAGCTTGCACTTCAAGCTACAAACTGCGATATATATTTCACGAAAGCCAAAGTTTCAGCTTCAACGGAAGCGAAATAGTTAAACTGGCAATGGAAACGTTTTGCTAAAGCACATTATTGATTTTCATTAAAGGCTGTTGTGCTTGGGAATTTGGTAAGAATTGTGGCTAGAAGCGACATGAACTCAATTATAACACACTTACAATGTGTGATGTGTGAATATAAACTTTACACATAAATATATATCATGATTTTTACCTTTTAAGGTTGTCAACAACAGAAAATTGTGAAATAAATTGCAATCTGTGCAAATTAATTACACTTTTAATTAGCGAGTCTGTGTTTCACAATGTTTTGTGCAGGGCGTGTCAAAAAAAGAAAACATATAAATAAAAAGCCTGCATTTGTTTATATTTGTTTTAATTTAATTAAGTGTGCTTTATATATATAGAATATAAGAAAAATAGTGGATTATCAATATTAAGTATTCGTAACAAACACAATTAATTAATTGCAGTATAAATAGCCGTGAGCAAAGCATGAGCTTAACTAAGGAGATTAAAATACAAAGCAAAAAGAAATTTATTAATTATTTAATCGAATAGTTTTCATTTCTAAAGGTTCCTTTGACAAACTCATTGCCCGTTGCTTTTTTGTACTTAATATTCTTTATACCTTTTGTTGTTGCTCGAGCGTTCTATAAAATATTTCCTCTAAACATGCACGCTTAATTTGTAAGGACGAAAAAAAAAGTAGAAAAGTTGAAAATATAATGTATTGTTTTATTTTACCGTATACCGCCATAGGCTGATTTTTTGGCACGATTATATTCTGGACGGTTTCCAACTGGAGCTCGTTTAATGTGTGCTTGCCATTTATCAAAGCTCAAATGGTGCAGGCCATCAAAGGGTTAAAATCTTTGTCCCACATCGAGTATGTGTGTGTGTAAAGCCTTTGTGCGCGTGTATTGCATATGAAAAATCCTGCGGCTAATAAGTGACACGCGTCGATTAATAAAACTGTATAGAAGGGGGCGGTGACATACACTTCTGGGTGCGGCTGTAGTTCAAGTGGGTTGGTGGTATAAAGGGTGGTTTGGGTGTTTGTCTTCTGCGTGTGACGACGCACATTTGAAGCCCATGTCACATACGTGAACAACTATTATGTTAAGCAGCGTTACAAATGTTGTATTATAATAATATGCTTAAAGGTAAGCCCAGCAAAATGATTGCATTACCTTCTCCTTGTCTAATATGTTTGCTTATGTGGGTTAAGTAGGTTTTAAACCTCCACGCATATTAATGCAAATAGCTGCCTAATGAAATAGTCAGATAAGGTAATTAGGTTTTAATATTAAACTACAAGTTGATTAGATTTTTGTGGGGTGGTTAAATGAGATTTTATTATTGAAACCACAAGATGATACTTGATGATTATAGGTTAAACTATATTAAAAGTTTATCATAGATACTTTAAACAATTTTTTTAAAGAAGCTAGAGATTACATATTTAGAAAATTAGTTCTCGTATAAGTAGAAAAAAACATGGTACAAATTAAAGTCCCTAGTCTATGTCCTCAGAGTATAATTTCAATAAACTCTAAATCCATTTCTTTCTTTATTCCACCCCACGTTCGTCTCTCTCTCTCCCTCTCCTGAGCTAATCTTAAGATATGTAATTTATGTATACAACTTGTATCGTTATAAGCAATAAATTGCATTAAACATTGTTCGCTTCTGCTAAACGATTTCTCATTATGCCCTCAAAGCATTCCACATTCCCCCCTCTCGCATATAACAAAGCTGCACTTTGAAGTTGAGACCTGGAGGCATGTTTTTGTTAGCTGTTGCAGCATCAGTTTCTAGAGTGTGCCACCCAAATTGTTTGCTTGCTTGTGTTAACAGCTTCTCTGCTCAGTTCAGCCAGAAACTCGAAATAGCTGTAGGTTGTGTTGTGTAAAAAACAGAAGCCATTTTGTGTTTGTCAATCTCGGCCAACTGGCTGGCCTGGCCGACTGACTGCCTGAATGCGTCGACTTGTGTACTTTGTGTCTAACAAGAAACTTCAATATTTTTTTTTCTCCCCGTGCCCAACAATAAACAGCAAAGAGAGAGAAAGAGAGAGATGGGAGAATTGGCTTAAAAAAGAATGCCAGGCAAATATTAACCCAGGGCTATTCATTAAGTAGTCTTTTCTTCATATGCTTTACTTTTACAATTCTTCATCTGTTCTTTCTTAGTTCCCTTCCTCTCTCTCTCTCTCTCTCCGCCATTCAGCTACATATATAAAGCCTCTTAGTCACTCAGCATCACTCCTGTTGTGTATTGAAGTGCCTGACCATTGTTTGTGCTTGATGAAGCTACTGCAAAAATTGGTTGGACATCAATGGCAACATGTGCGAATCCCCTCCCCTCCCTTAAACGACAGAGTTTAGGAGATGCACTTAGAAAAAACAACAAACTAAATGAGGAGGAAAGAAGCTTTATGTAGAAGAAATGAAGCGATTTGGTACCTTAAAAGAATAGATATTCTGTAAAAACCATGTTAAGATAGAAAATTCAAAAGGATATATGCACAAAAATGTATATATTTTTTTTTTTGGAAAATTGAAACTGTCTATCCTAAGTTTTACTCTTTAAAGAAATAAGGTAATATAAAAAAAAACGGACTGACTGCTATCAAAGCACAGCACAAACGAACATAGCGATTTAATTTTCTAACGAAATGAAAAGCATATGAACTTTAAATAAATTCTAAGATTGGGTATTATCAAAATAGACCTGCAAGTGTGTAAGCTTAAGGGTTAATGTTAAAAAAAACATTTGTTTTAGTATTTTGTACTTTTTGTTTAAAATACTTTAAACATAGTGTAACAGAACAAATCAGAAATTTTAATCCCAGTTTTACCAACATTTTAAGTCAAGATTTTCTTCCAGTGTAAAAAAACTTAATTTTGTACTTGAATGTTTGGCACTTTTCATTTTGAATATTGCCCAACAATAAGTCGCAGTCAACTCAAAAATTTCTCATTGCCTCAAAATTGTCATTTTCTCTCCTGCTCCTTTTCCCTCCCCCCCAACACAGCTGTCGTCTGGGAGCATTAAAGGCGCTTAGTTGTCATTGTTGTCCTGTTCTCTGTTCTCTGTTGTGTTTTGTGCTGAATGTTTACCCGTCTGAAAATGTCTGGCGCACATAAAACGCACCTGATGTGCAAAAATTGCTTAATTGAAACATAAGCCGCTATAATTTTGTGACGGCGCCTCGGAGCACACTAAGAGAGAGAGAGAGAGAGAGAGAGAGAGAGAGAGAGAAGAGAGGCACCAAAAAGCGACACAAACGGCAACAAATTATTCAAATTTGTGCTCTGCATATTAAATGGCACGTTCGTTGCCTCCTCCCTCCCCAACCCCAAAAAAAAACCCCCTGCTGATTTTGTGTGTCTGCTTTTGCTTAGTTTTGTGAGAATTCCATTTGTCAGCTGTGCCACAATTAAAGGCGCTTAAGTCAAAAAGCACAACTCAAGACTTATAAACAGTTTCTGTTTCTTTTGTTTATGGTAAGCATTTGAACTTGAACTTTCAACCTTTTCTATTTAAAAGCCTAGCCACTTTTCTTTTAATGAACTTTTTTTTTTTGATAAGCTACACCTTGTAATTTACCTAAACACAAACCAATCTCTTTCAGCCAGCTGATTCTGTGATTCTTTTCCCCTGTGACTTTCCTCTCCAAGTTCTTCTTGTCACTGTCAACTTTTGCATTGTTTTCATTCTTTTGGATCAACGTTTTGGTTCATCAAGTATCTGGAGAATATAATGCTTATCCAACAACAGCACGACAAATTTCGCAGCTTATCTCAATCTCTAGCCCACAGCAATGATACCTTGCCCCCCACCCACTCCCCCTGCTCCCAGCAGGGTGCCCCCAAGGCGGCTGTTTCATGATTTTGAGCATTAAATCAGAACTCGTTTCCGGGCGAAACGAAATGGAAACTTTATCAAACTTCTATTCCATTCGTTGCATGCTCGTAACTCATCTACGGCTTTTGTCTATGAATGCAGAAGGGAGGAACACCCTGTCTAACGCCCCTCCCCACACCTAAAGGTAAACTCTCAATGCGGTGCTTAGCATCTTAATTTGGTTATTCTCTCTCTTTCTGTCTGTCTTATGTCGTGCTGATAAAGAAAGCACTCACTTTACAGTTCCCCTTGGCTGTCCCAAGGGTGCGAGAGCTTGAAGGCATTGTTGTTGTGGTGTCGTTGTTGTTCCTGAAACTCTTAAGCTTTGATTTTTTGGCAAAGTAAACATTAATATCATTTCTTCTCATTCCCACATGAGAAGCAGCAACCACCAAACTTTAGACTCGTGCAAAAAGGACATTTTTATCCCCGACCGCAACCGAAAATGTGTGTAAGTGTGAGTGCGTGTGTCAATAAGTAAATTAATTTAAGCTAAATTCACTAAACAAGCAACATGAAACCAGTTTTGACTCAATATAAAGCATTTCAAGGAATTTTGTGTTACATATGTGAGCTTTATTTTTTCCCAAGAAATTAAGATATAGATACTTTTTATAAAACTTTGCTGGAAACAGGGCATCTTTCAGTCGAGGGGACTTTCACTTTCTAAACTTAAAACTGTCTGTTTGAAGGAAGGAAAAAAAACTGAAAAGGTCTCCTTTGGGGACAACCATATGCAACAGAAATATTGTCGAAAATAAAAACACCAACAAGTGTATTTAATATGCAAATCTTTTGCGTCCTTTGGGATGATTACGACGTACATTAAAAATTACATCCGAAGAGAGAAAATATATCATGCGTTATTTGTAAGTGAATAACAAAGAATCAAGCGTATTTTTAAGTGAAAACATGATAATTGCTTTAAAAACAACATTTTGTATGTATAAATCTGTTAAAGTGGCTAATTTGAGTATCACAATAATGTGCAAATGTATTTTAAACTTAAGTGTTGAGTAAAAAAATAATTCATAACTGCAAATTCTGTCCAAAAGAGCGCAACAAAGAGCGCGGCTTCATCTCGTCGGGAGTTAATCAGGCGCTTAATGTTGCTATTTAAATCACAACGCGTAATTATATTATTTAAATTGTGATAGTTTGTTGCAATAAGTGAGCGCGCATGTTAGCAATGAAAAAAAAAAAAACACCGAAATGTGATTGATTTAATAGTTTTAAATTGGATATTGCACGCAAGGCGGCCGCTTCAATTATTGTAGATTTTCACGGTCACAAACTCTCCACTCACCAAAAGTAGCTGTTGTTGTTGTGAGTTAAACATTGTGTAGAGAGTGAGAGCTGCCGTTAATATTGTTGCTGTTGTTGTGCTTTAAATCTGCTGCAGGTGAGTGCAAATAATTTACAGGGTGCCTTACTGGTCTTTGACTGTCCACTAAAACACACATTATGTTATGTAATGAAAAATCTAATAAACTGAATTGCTTGGTTTAGGAAAACTACAGTTTGCCTTTGCTTAAAAATTAATATGAATAGAAAATGTGGCCACAGCGTGAAACTTTTCCAATTTGTAAAAACACACACACAGAAACAAAACCACGAAAAAAGTCAAGTAAACAGAAAGATACATAGGCAAACAGAAAATGCACCTGTGTCCATGCTTCAACCAACACAGACATTCATATGTGTGTGTGTGTGTGTGTGTGTGTGTGTGTAGCTAACTAAACTTTTTCAAGCTTCGCAATCAGACGAAATGCTGACCTGACCACCAACTGGCACCAAATCGAGATACAAACTAATCGAACTGAAATACTCCAAACGATTGCCTGATTTCTCGAGAGTGCGCCATGGCAAAAGCTTGAAATTGCAGCTCTTCTTTTGTCCTATTTCCTAGTTTTCTTTTGGTTTCTCGGTTTTTTTTTGCGTCCGTGGCACAAAATCCGATCGACTATTTGCCGTCTTTGGCGGGCTGTAACAAAGTTTTGCCGACTTGTTACAACAAGTTTAAGCGTTGCCGTCACTTGAAGTTATAGATTAGCTGGACAAGATTCAAGAAAACTGTCGCTAAAACAAAATGGATAATTATGTTAAGCGGAAAAAAGGCAGGGCTTTAAGTATTTTTGTAAAGAAAGGATAAAACTGGCCTTAAGCAAGGGTTTTTAGGTCTTAAAAAGAACATTTTTAGGTTGAATTATGACTTTAGTCTTTATAAGTCTTCCCAACTTATTTTCGAATATAATATTTTCAGCTTAACTTATGTTTTTTGTGCCCATTTCGAGCAAATCTTTATTTTATCAAGCATTGTTTACTGTAATTGCAAATACTTAATTCTAATTTAATTTTGGAACGTCCCTTTTTCACTCTTTCACTCTGTGCACAAACAATTTTGCCCATTGGCTGTAAGCTAATTAAATTAGAAAAAGCAATTCTCGCACAATTTGCATTTTTCTCGTTTTACGCTCATTTGCCACTTTTCTCTATCACAGCCTTCTTTTTTTATTTTGTTGTTTTTGTATTTTGTTGTGTCCAGCTGATCCTGGACAGTGTGGTTTGATAATCGCCATCTAAATGATGAGCAAATTGTGCAGGCTAACCTTTTTTTTTTAAAGACATTATTTTTTTTTTGTCAGGATTCCCAGGCACAGTCACCACAGCTTATGATGGAAATGAAGTTAGCAAACCACGTATATGGAAAGTGCCAAAAAAGGTGAAAAAGTTGGCAATGTTTCTGTGTTATTATTAAGGTTTATCATATTTTAGTTGGCACTTCCCAACTGTTTAATACCCTGTAGCATGTTGTTTTGCCAACTAGACAGATTGGTTGTTTTTTTTTTGGGCACGTTTTTGGACTTTTCTTGCTGTTGTCCATTTGTCCGGGCGTCAGTTGTTACGGCCGTGTCTTTCCGACAGCGTCGTGGCAAAGTCGTAAAGTACATTTTTTAATTAGAGTCACGAGTAAAACAAAGCAATTAGTAAGCCCGTCAGAGCAATCCTTTTCTTTTTTCTCTTCTTGTATTCTTAATGTTTTTCTTCTCCGTTCGTTTGTTTTTTGTTTGTTTTTTTTTGTCCAAATTTACGCGCGGGCGTGTGAATTATTAAAAAAGTAAATTACGTGTAAAAACACCAAAAAAAAAAGAAAAAGAAAAAGAAAGAGCAATATTAAAGGACCGGAACCTTCCGGAGGGGTCAAATCGTTCGGAATCCTTTTCCATTTAATATACGACTTTGCAACAACAAGACGTGCAACACCATTAGCGGCAACTCAATGAGTGTGGCACTTAAACTCGTACAGTGGAACAGCGCTAACTTGAATCAAATTGAGTGGCAATTGCGTTCCGAATTCAAATGCTTCGAAAACTTCTCTAACTGAGTCCAACCTGTTATTATAGTTTATGGCCTGGCTTTTGAAGCACAACGAAAAGTGCCCCGTTTTAGGTTTTGGGTAGCATGGTTTGAAAGTTTTGAACTTGCCCCCAGTTGCGTGGCTTAAACAAGAGCAGAAAAATACAAAGTAAAAAAAAAAAAACTGAAAAAAAAATACTAAGTTATTAGCAAGCAACTGTTCTCTGCTGGCTGGGTTGGTTTTGTTTTGTGGTGTTTAGTTGTTGTTGTTGTGGGCGGGTGTGTGTGGGGCAGTTAGCTTTTAGTTTATGTTTACGGCATTTTTGTTTGTGAGTGCGGGCGTGCGGTAACAATTTTAACGTTCAGATTTTGAACGAAGCTTTTGTGCTGCAAATCATTGACATTTTTTTTACATTTTTTTATTTTGGTTAAAAAGTTGCATTGGTGGCCTAGACCCAGTAAGAGTAAGAGTACGTAGTATATTTAAAGGGTGTACTATATATGTTTTGTTGTTTTCTGGTCGCAGCTGCTGCATCCGCCGTGCACAAAATTTATTACAGTTGCACTTGCTAGCAACAAATATTTGCGGTTCTTTGCTGTATTTACATTTTATTTTGCTGCACAACAAAATTTTTTATTTCATTTTACGACTTTTTTGCGGCATTTGTCATGCGAACACCAATAAATAGCTTCTCCAAACTACTTAGTGCTTATTTATAACACTTTGAACACCAACAATACACAAGCTAAGTAGGTTTGATTGTTTGTGCTAGTGCTATTAATTCAGTTTGGCACGATAACACCTTGCATTTATTGTTGTATCCAACACTGTAATAAAAATAAGCGAGCGAATAAAACCAAATAAAATTCATGGCAGAAAAAGGAGGCTGCTGCTCTATCTCTATCTCTATCTCTATCTCTATAGTATGTATGTTGTACGTGGGACAATAAAGCATATTATTTTAGCATTTATTTTATTTGCTCGTTTCTACTGACAGCCATTTTTGGCAGTTCCAAAGTGCTTTTGTCCCAACTAACGTTCTTTTCTCTACGTTTATTATGACTACAAAGGCAATTGACAATCTGGTTAGAGATACGTGAGAGTTGGTATATTAAGTTCACAGATAGTTTTTGCAACTGTTAATGTGTTTTAGTGCATTAAAATGTGATTGAACAAATATTTGAATTTTCGCAGTTCCTGGAAATTATTAGCAAGCCTTAAGTCAGCTTCAAATATTTCTAAGAATTAAATTCTCACATAAATGTTGAGTTGAGACCTTGGGAAAACTGGATTTTTTGACCACTTAGCAGAAATGCCAAGTATTTTTTTTTCACAGAAAAACTCAGACAGTAAGCAAAAGTCAGCAAAGTCCTTCTGTAAAGGCAATTGAAATGCGCCTTCTCCGAGCTAGTTACACTGTGGCAGGAGGCACTTGGAACCTTGAGTGTAGCAAACGACGCACACACACAAAAATTGAACTGTATTGATTTATGACGAGAAAATGTATGTGTGTGTGTGTGAGAAACTTTGTCCTGGTTGCCTGTTCAAAGTTCAATGAAGTATGGACTACTCGAGAGGGTATTGGTCACAAGTTGCGACTTCATCGAAGTGCGCAACAAATAATAAGTGGGCAGAGCCTCGGCCCACAACTAAGGTTTAAAACTTTGTCAAAGTCAAACAGAAAGTCGCTGAGCTTTCCCACTGAGTGCCAGTAAGTAAGGTAGGGTATCTGTGAGTGAGGGGCGTCAACTCGTTGAGCATTAGCAGTGCATTAGCTGTTGATGCATTATTAATGCTCTCAGCCGTTTGATTTGTTCGATTTTCTATATGTGTGTGTTCTCAATTCAACCTCAATATTAATTGGGTTGGCTTTCGGTTGGGTTCAGAAGAGAGAAAAGTGATTTTGACTTGGCCATTTTTATGCCAGTGCCAATTATGGGACAAAAGATAAGTTTCAACATGTGCGTGTCTCTCCCACATAAATAAATACCACAGACTGACCCCGTGACCTGTTGCATGACGGCCCCGATTTTGCGGCGAGGAAGTTAATTACTTTGATTTATTTGTAAATTATTTAGCTGCTGCTGTTGTGTGCGTGGCTTGTCACAGATTTCAAATTGCATTTAATTACGATTTCATGTACTTACAAATTAACAAAATTGCCCAGCAAACC
This sequence comes from Scaptomyza hsui, assembly GCA_018152825.1. Lineage (NCBI taxonomy): Eukaryota > Metazoa > Arthropoda > Insecta > Diptera > Drosophilidae > Scaptomyza > Scaptomyza hsui. The sequence continues at coordinate 1,301,419 of JAECXO010000004.1, read as the reverse complement.
GAGACAGAGAGAGAGAGAGAAAAAAGGAGGGAAACATTCAATGTGACACACCTTTTGGTTAAATTACAAAATTACTAACCAAATAAGATACATTTCAAAGATAAATCTATATTATACCATATATTAAATTACTGTTGACATTTTTTTTTTAGAGCTAAAAAGAAATCTATATATATAAATCAACTGTCAGCTAAAGGCAAATAAAAAGTTGTATAAGAAATTCAAGCGAAAATAAAAAATAAATCAACTGTCAATATTAATCAATTAGGGTGAACATGAAATAAAAAATGTATATAGCTAAAAGAAACGAAACATTTCAAAACTTGCATAGTTTTTATTTCAGACATTTAGATGCAAACAAGCTAATTCGGTTGACCCAATTTTCAGTGACTATAAAACATACTCCATACACATACTATATATATTCGTATGCATATTAAATACATAGTAGTTGTTCCTGGGTGACATTGTCCTTGCTACAAAACACACCCACACACACACATACATACATAGACACACCAGAAAATATCTTTTGAGCTTCCGTTCTCAATATTTACGCTTCGGTTCGGCTGTAGAAGTTTATTATTAGAAAAGTTTTAATGTATTTGGCAAAAGGCTCGAGAACGAAAACCAGAACAACAAGAAAACAACCTAAACACTGCACAATATGTGTGTATGTGTGTGTGTGTGTGTGTGTGTGTGTGTGTGTGTGTGTGTGTACATACATATTTAAAATGGTAAATCAGACTTGAACCTTGGATTTGGTTTGTGGCCGAATTAACTATCGAAGTAAGTTTAAACTTTACAAGACGGGGCTAACGGGGCGTATGCTACATTTAAATAACTTAGCATTTCAAAGTCCTTGCCAAAATAAGTTAGCCTAAATATATATATTTTTACATAAATTTAAACTTTTTGGTTGGTATTAAGGTGCTCCGAAGTTTATCTCAGTCTCATGACCCAATTTAAAGTATATTTACTTGACAGTTGTTTTATTGAAACTGATATGTAAAGCTTGCTAAACAAAATTTCAATTTAATTTGCAACTGTTGGGTAAGAAAGAAATTTTCTTTGTTTTGACATTCAATCATTAGCTTTTTTGATTTGATATTTGAGAAAATTTATCTTCTTTTGATTGAAAATATACATTAAAAAAATACTTGAATATGTTTATTTTGTTTTTGAATATATGAAAGTTCTGTTTTTATATAATCCACACCGACTTTTAGAATCAAGTAATTTAAGGCAGTGAAGCTTTCAAGTGTGTATGCAAATAAACAACATACAAACATTCAATGCCATAAAACAAGGTCTTTGTCAACTTTTGTCTGCCCGTCACCAAAGAGAGAAATGCGAAAAAAAGTTGTGTGTAAATTTAGTTTGGTGTTTGCCAAATACAAATTGAATGCAAGCCAATATCAAGGGGCAGTCGAAAATGTTTATTCAAATCAGGTGAACAACAACACAAAATCAAAATCGATTATCTCACGATTTACATATTACAAAATTACTCAAATAGAACTTAAGCCTTTAGTCTTGGCATTCTCAACTAAGTTTCTTCGTCTCCTCATTCGTTGCTTCTACCTCAGCTGTAGAAACTTTGCACGCTTTGCGTATGTACGTCTTGTAGTAGAAGTCAAAGAACATGGCAAACATAAAGATGTTCTGTATGCAGCCAATGAATGCAATAAACGCTGGAAACTGGCAAGGATTGCGCAAGATCACCAGCAGAAAATGAAACGAAAGATAGCCAAACTGAAGCAACTGCAGCTGAGTTATGTGTCGCTTCCACCACAGCATTTGCTTCCAGGCACCCAACGAGGTGGCAAAGTAATAAGCATACATCACAGCATGCACGAGGAGATTAATCAGACCCAGCATGGTGCAATGTGAGCCCACGAGAAAGGTCATAAAGATGGAGACACCAAAGACCATGCCAGCATGATGATAGACATGCAGAAAGCTAATCTGCGAGTTCTTCTTGCGCAGCACAATAAATACCTGTAAGTGGAGACAAATTAGTTACCATAAAGATCAATTGCTATAATCTTAACTGACCGTGTCGAGTAGATCGAGATACTTGAGCATATAGTAGCCATAGCTGGCATAGATCAAGTGCATCATCTGCGGCGTGCTGTTGTCATGCTCAACGGGCTGACAGGTCAAACTGTAGCCCTTTTGAAAGAACGTGAAGGTTATGCCATAGACAAAGATTATTGAATTTGCCACCACTTGTATGACATTGTAGAGCTGCATCACAAACTTCAGCTCGAAAGGTTTGCGTTTCTCCATCCATTTGGGTCCGAAATGCAGCACAAATGCCAGATAGACGGTGATCACAGCTGCCACACTCCACAAGCTGCCAGTGAGTGGGAAATGTGCGACTCGCGGATCCTTGTGCTGATCGTACAGATCCCGCACCAGATTAAATACATAGGCAACAACATTGGGCGCCATTGCAACTGCCACAGGACTCTGAAACTGTGCTGTGCTGCAGTGGAAATCCAAGACGATTTGCACTGCTCGAAAGTCGGTATTCTTCTGAACCGAACAAGTCAAGCACAAGCCACGTGCTCAGCAGTACGATTGCTTTTGGATTGATTGCTGCGTGGTATGGTAATGACCGCTAAATGAGAAACAATACGCACACCCAATTGACTTATGCAAAAGCGTTCGTATATATATACATATATGTACATATGTCTAGGGTTGACGGCAGCGAAAACAAAGAGTGACAACTACTATGACGACAAAGCTTTCTACTCTAGCTATCGATTAACTCGAGTACAATAACTCACAGGGTTAATCGAGCTGGCTCTCAGAAACAATTTGTCTGAACTAATGCTTATTAAATTTTCATTGAATACATTAACTTTGGCTCCAAGAGAGTTGGAGAAAGGGTTGAGTTTTTTTTCCGTCATATCGCTATAACAAGCAATTATAGCTATAGTGGAAATCGAGCTGAGTGACAAACAATTTAATGCGGTCGATTAAATCCATAACCATAATCCTTAATGGCATGTGTGAAGGATATACACCTTTAGTTATTAATATAAAAAGAGAGGTGTACTCTTAAAAAGAGTGTCATTAATTAATCATCATCCAGGCTTATGAGGGGAAATTAAAGAGGTGGCTTAAGGGAAATAAAGTGTGATGACATTAAAGTTCTTGTACTAAATCAAGGTTGAATATATAATTAAAGGACCTAACTTTAAGAGACCTTGAGTATGCGTTTTAAATGGTTAAAGTTGGGAATTTCTTTTGACTCATTATTGAGTTGACAGTCTGTAATTCAACACGCCTTAAAGGACACTCAATCGAATCCGAGACTTATGACATGAGTCATTTGATGAAGATGAACTTAATGCTTAATGTACTGTGTGTAATTGCATTGACCTTGTTGCTTGTTGGCTTTCAGCTCCTGCAGCACCTTCTTGTTGGCCAAAGAACATCATTTGCATTTTGGCTCGCTGACACTGACGCTGGCTGCGAAATATGTATGACAATAAACAGGGACTGCAGCTCATTTGCACAAATAAGCCATAACCGCTTCAGTCGAGGCGACTCGCCTCGATTCGGTTTTGGCGGCCATTTTGCATGTGGCGTGGAACGTTGGAGTCATTGGTGAAGTGCCGCTGGTAGTGTAATAACCATAATGCCAACGTTTACGGCCACAGCAAACAACAAAAATAATAATGGTAATCATTTTGCCGTTTGCCGGAAGTATGCAAATATACGAGATGGCCACGACGACGACGACGACGACGAGATGACGATGACGATGTCGATTCACACAGCGTTGAGGTGGATGAAGGCCGTGAACTGTGCTGTCCAAGGATATGGTCAGGTGTTTGGGTTGGGTCTTGGTCTCTGAGTTTTTTGTTTGTGTTGGGTTTGGTCTGGGTCTGGGTGACCGCCAAGGTTCAACGTCTAGGTTGCCCAGACTTGAGTTTCAGCGAGAAATAAAGTTTTTTTCCTCTCGCCAAATGATGCGTTAATGAACGTGATACACACATACATATATACAAAGAGTAAACAGCGGGCGGAAAGTAAATATAAATGTGTGTGTGTGTGTGTGTGTGTGTTTGTCTGTCTGTTAACTTGGCCTCAGTAAATGAAAATAATAATCTCTCTTTGGCCCGGAAATGAAGGGAAATTCAACAGGAAACTTTTGTGACGTGCCCGCAAACACTTCGTGCAAATAATACTCGATGTGCACAAAATATAAAAAAAAAAACTAATTTATATGTTTCTAGACAAAAGTTTTCAGTGTGAAACTTTAATTCTTTTTTCTGCTATCGATTTTTGGGGGCAACATTCAAATCTCGCTCTTAAAAATAAATCGCTTTTGACTGGTTATGTTTTTTTTCGCCCTCGTTTACCTTATATTTAACAGCTGCTGCAACAGTTCGACTATCAGTGAACGAACTATAAAATGTTATGCAATCTGCTGTGCAGCCATTTGCATTGCTGAAATGCATGAAAACTGAGCAACTACAGTGGGTAATTATCGCTGTAGCAAGTGACCATGATAATGACTTCATTCTCAGTTGGGTTTTTGAGGGGGACGTTAAGTGGCTTTTAATTGTTAAGATTATTACTGTGATTTTCAGCACATTCACAATGGATACTTTACTGTGCACAACATATACTTATCGTTATTATTATAGGGGTGCGGATACCCAATTTACACGTGCTCCATTTAAACAGAGAAAAATATACTTCACACAACTTGAAAAGTTGAAAGTCAATGTTGCCAGACGTAAATAATGCGATTAGTAAATGCTTGGAGTTCCACCCTAAAATTCGCCCTTGGGGGACACTCTCAAGGCAGCTTAGACACTGTCAACGCAAAAAAAAAAAAAAAAACGAGGAAAAAGCCAACCAGTCAGCCAACCAAGAAAAATATGAAAATTGCCTTTAATTGGCTACATTTTAGGAATTATAACAAGCTTATATGGATTTGAGCACGCCATAGAAACGTTTGTTTTTTGTTTTTTATGTGCTTTTTTTTTTGATAAGGAGTTTTTATTTGTTGATTCGAGTAATTATAAAAATGACAGATTTGATTTCTTAAGGCACTTCTGACTTTATTATAAGCCTAGGCGGACTTTATATCTCAAATTAATAATTTTTACAGTACTGTGGAGACTTTGTTTATATAAATATCTGTCACTGTCAATGTAAGCCTCCTGGGTGGTAATACAATATATATATTTTTCATTACCATTTTGTTTATTTCTTGCTGTGTAAGAAATATCCTTTTGTGTAATTTTATGTACAGCACGAAAAGATATCAAAGCGTGAATCAATGGGCCTTCTCTACCGTTATCTAGAAACGTTTGTAAGTCGAGCCATTCACTTTCAGTGCAGAATGACAGCCATATGGCCTGCAAAAGCTGGGAGTTAGTCGACAGTTGTAGTAATAGAAGCGATTTCGTAAAAATATGACAAACAATCAAAACGTATTCGGCAAAAAACCGCAACACGGCCAACAAAACATGCCAGCTGAGCCCGAGATTTGTTGCCCAGAGAGAGGGTGTGGGTTTGTTCGGTGTTTTGTAGTTAATGGAGATGAGGCGCGGCAGTGGTGGCGTCAAGAAGGAGGGGTGGTAGAGGGAGCAGCACCGAGGACTGATGAAAATTTATTGCTGCCAACATACCCAAAGGGATTCGCAAATATAATACTACAACCACAGCGGGGCGGATACCAACAGCAACAGCAACAACAGTTGTTGGACGGATGAGCGGATGGCAAGAAAGGCGTCAACGCTAGCAGAGGCAGAGGCAGAGGCAGAGGCAGAGGCAGAGGCAGCAACTGTGGCATCGGCATCGGCATCGACTGCATACAAACACGTACAACATGTCATGCAGTTTGCCAGCCACATGCTGTTGCCTGTCTCTGGATGTGGATGTGGAATATCTGGCTCTCGTTGCTATGCTAACATGTATGCGGAATGTTCTCTGTGTGTGTGTGTGTGTGTGTGTGTGTGTGTGTGGGGTGGGCGTGTGCGTACTAAACCTATGAAAAATTTTGCACAAAAGCAAAAGCAAAACATGCTATATTCCACTACACTATTCTATATAAAATGCGGTTTTTCGACGCTGAAGAAATCTGCAAAAAAAAAAATCTGTTTGAAAAATATGCTGTGTGTGTGTGTGTGTAAGTATGACAGCTAGAACATGCTATAGAACATCGCCCTTCGAGGCAAAACTACAACAACTAAATATGTGTGTGTGTGTGTGTGTGTGTGTGTGTGTGTGTGTGTGTGTGTGTGTATCGTGCAGAGCTTAACCAAGCTGCAAGCACGCACTCTTCATGTTTTGTTATGAAAATTTAAGTGAAATCACTAAAAATGCCAAACAAAACTGCTAGATATGCAGATATTCAACACAAGAGATGGCCGACGAAGGGGGAAGGCAGGGTATTTGTTGTTGGAAAACACACCAAAAAGAAGAGAAAAAGGCTATTCGTATGGAAAACATTTGTTGGGTGGCTACGTGTGCACTTTTTAAGCTAGTTGTTGTTTTTTTTTGAGTTGAGTTTACTATTACTACATTATACTTTACCATAAAGAATCGTTGTCAGTTTATAAAATGTTGACTGACTGGTAAGCTAATGTGCATCTTTCAAGTGCTAACAGTCGATGCAGTTTCTGCGAGTGTAGCCAGCTGACAGAACATGACTGGCATAATGGGTCAAACAAAGTGCTAGATGTTCTTGACTTCACTTGCACTCATATACCAACTGGTTGTTTCAGCTAATAGCTTTGGCTACTCAATAAACATTTGTCAAGGGAAACAACGCCCCGTGTGATTGTGTCTTCAATAGCTGGGTTTTTATTGGTTTTGCCTTTACATTTGACTACAACGCAGCTAAAACAAAAGAGTCAAAGCTAGTGCAGAAATTTATGATCAGTGACAAAAGCACATTTCCACCTGTGATATACATTTACTGCTCCTGTTGTGTGTGTTTGTGACTCTGCCGCTGTTGTTATTTGTTTTGTTTTTTTTTTTTTTTCGTTGCTGTTGTTGTTTTTTTATCGCACAGTACACGCCTTTTCAATGCCATTGTAACACACACACACACACACACAAACAGAGACTCCGCCCCTGGGTCGAAACACAACAACACACAGAATAAAAAACATTGGCAATTCCACGGTGCGACACGCATCGATGGTCCTTTTTATGCGCTTCGCAGTTTTCACATGTTTTTTTTTTCGTTTTTGTTGTTTTGCTCACCTTGGATTTTTGCGATAATGGAGACAAATGTTGGGCTCTTAAATTTATCGATTGGTTTTTGGTGCGGGCTTTCTGCACACAGAAAAAAAAAATATGGCCATGGCATGTGGAAATTTGTTTTCATACAGGTCGAGAGCGACCCAACCAGGTTAGCTAGCCTCCGCCCAGATTTAAGTGCTTTAACTGCTCGTTTCCAGAACCAAAGGAGGGGGTAGTGGGTGTGGAAGCGGCACCTGAACTTTCAATTTATTTCTTGTTTTTCATTGCCTAATAGAAGAAAAGCAAAGTCTTCGTCGTCGTCGTCGTCGTCGTCGCCCAACGGCAACTGAATGAATTGCGCTACGGCCCAAGATAAACTGGCTCCCAAGATAAGCCAACTATTTGTGCAATGCTCACCCTACCCTCAATTTACCACTCTCTCACTCTCAGAGTTCAGAGTTTTGGAATTCGCCTGGTCTGCCCTGCAGAAAGTTTCAAATTGAAAGTTCATCGCATTTTGGCAGCTGTGCCAAGTAAGAACAGAAATCTCTTCCTCTCTCTCTCTCTGTGTGTCTTTCCCAGCTGGCAGGCAAATTTGTTAGGCATTTGTCAGTGTCCATCTCTCACAGTCTCTGTGCTTAAATTTCTTAAACACTTTCTTAAAGGTGTGGTGTGCATTGCTGCAGATAACGGATTAACTGTCTAAAAGCTCAGCATGTGTATTTATGGTGAACTTTTTAATTTATCACGTTTTGTACGCGTTGCCGTGGACGATTAGGTCCTAACATTTTAAACACTGACGAGAAACGTGCTCGGAAGCCTTCGCGCCTGGATTTATGCAACGTTGCATTTGCCATTTAAATCGGGATTGAGTCGCAATTGCTCTTTGTGTTTGTTAGTGTGTGTGTATATTTTCTATTATTATTTTTTCGCTATTTTCTCTTTGCGATTTTTACATAAAAACATAAATGCAACTTACGTTGAGTGCTATGCTAAATAAAACAAGTTGTTGTAAGAATGTCACTAACGTTAATGTTTTACTAGAAGATACTCAGTAATGAGATTTGAAATAACATCAATCAAATCATATCACAATCTCATCACATCATATCATATCATATAATATCATATCTTATAATATCATATTATATCATATCACATATCATTACTTATCATATCATATCATATGATACCATTTCATATCATATCATCATATCATCATATCATCTTATCATCATATCATCACCTCATCATATCATATCACATCATATCATATAAAATCATACCATATCATATTCTTAAAATGAAATTCACCTTACGGTTTGAAATAGTTACAGGGTATATAAAAACGTTGACGGGTATGCGATGGAAATAGTTATAAATATAAGAGAAATACGCGTACACGTAAACTGCATAAGCTCTGCAGCAGCATCCCCTCCGTCCCCTTGCATTTCTTACAATCACATTATGGAATGCCTGCAGGCTCATGCTTTTTACTCAACCTTTGCTGCCATTGTTCAACGGTCTCTCTGTATATATACATAGTATAAATTGTGACTAGAACTTGGTCTACGTGGCGGTATATTGTGCAGGCAACTAGCGAATCACTTACCTCGATTTGAAATGGCGGCATCGGCATACAAGCTCCCTTGTAGCAGGCACCCAAGGCTAATTACAATCAAAATGGGGCAATTCATTTTCAGTGCCCCACGGTTGCGGCAAGTGGCAGCAGCACCAACAGTGGAGGCAAAGGCAGCCTTTCCGCGATATATGCTACGTGAAATGATTTTCATTGTTTTGCGTTGTAGTACGCCAGTGCACTCAGTATATATTGTACGGTATACGGTACGTATACGCACTCTCTTGTTTTGTTATTCAATTGGTCTCGGCGCTAGATGTGTGTTCTCGTAACTGATATGCTCTGTGTGTGAGAGTGTGTGTGCTATGTATGTTTTCTCCCTTTAGGTTGTCATTTGTTAAACGCTTCCATACTTTGCCTTTTCTTTTTGGACTTCTGACTCTTGCTTGCTTTTCCTTTGTCCAATTTAACTAGATTGTTTTTTAGTTGCCAAATCTTTTGTTTTGTTGCCCCAACACACTAATTAGCAAAAACCGCTGAGCCACAAACGTTTTTCCTCATTTGGCATACGTTTGTTTTGTTTGTCTTTTAAATGTGACAGCTTAGTTTTTTGGTTTTGGCAGTATCTAGAAATACAAGAAAGTAGAGAGTGAAAATTTAATTAGTTCTCATATATTTTATGTGGATTTAAATAAATATTTATAATTCCCACTTGATTATAAACTTTTGTAATGTTTTTTTTTTTACCAAGATTTTCCATTTTACTTTCTCTTTTTTGAGCATATGCATTTTTAACCCTTACTTATTCGTGCCACTGTCGGGGGCAAGTTAATAGCTGTATAATTCCCCAAAAAGCGACGGCATAACTTCATTGACACTGAAAATTATACCACAAAGTGCAATTATTACACAAACGCATTCATAAAGTTTTAAATTTATGTTTTTTTGAGCAGTTTTCTATATGTGTAAAATCTGCTTGAAAAATCTGTGTGGAGGAGAGACAAAATGAGTTCCAATGCAAATATAACTGTAACTTTAAAGTTCATAGTCAAATAACGAGTAGCTCTTAAGGACACACACACACACACACACACACATATATATATACACTTGGGGCATGCTGTAGCACGCCTCTAGATTCTGAGCACAGCCTGCTGTCATATTTAAAGTCAAAGTTTTACATAATTTAATGAGTTTGCCTTGCGTAATGGGCAGACAGATAGACAGCGAGAGAGAGAGAGAGAGGGGGAGAGGGGAGAAAGCAAGAGCAGAAAGGACATAGCTGGTCAGTATATGCATGTGTGTGTGTGCCCCTTGGGCTGCGGGTAAGCCGTAGAAAAATAAGCAAACAGAAAAGTTCAAATTATTTCATTATCACTTCCTCCGTGCAGGGTAAAAGCTCAAAGTCACAAAAAAAAAAAAAAAAACGACAACAAGAACAAGAAGAAAGTGTGCTTTAAAGCTATAAAAACGGTTTTTATATAGAAGAGTGAAGAGTCAGTGTCCTTCCTGTGCAGCCTTTACAGCCTTTCTGCCCGGAGGCGAGTCGCGAGCTCGCTTCATGAAAAATAAAGTTATAAATTTAGATTAACCCATGGCTGCCGATACTACTTCCGTGTGCGGCCTACCAAACCATCAAGCAGCCGGCGAAAGGGGGCGGTGCACTTTTGATACCTTACCCCCTCTCCCACCACCCACCCTACCATCACTTGTCCATCCGGTTTGGCGCTCACCAAAACCCATTAAAGTCACTGCGCTTGCGACTCTGATGTTGTAGTTGTTGTTGTTGTTGTATGCGTGTTTTGAGAGGGTATAATTATCTATCGTATTCATTATTGCCACAGACAGGCAACCAAACCCAGCTAGCTAGCTAGCTAGTGTCGTAACATCAAGTATACGTATCGTTGTACGCTTACTTCACCCCATGTCCTCAAGGAGCAATAAAATATTTGTATCTATTTTGTACGCCATATAACACTGGCGACTTGGGGGGTCCTCAACGAGTCCTAGCTACAGCTGTAGGTGCCTGCCACTGCGGCTGGTCATGTAATTACTCAAAATGATGCTGCCAAGTTGTGACTTACACTCAAACAAAGCAAAAAAACTTGAGAAAAAAATATTTTTACAACAAAGCATTTCTGAATAAATAATTTAAACATAGAGAAGAAAAGCGAAAATAAATATGATTAAATATTTTTTTTTTTAATTAATTTTAGTTTTGTTTATGAAACACATTTGACAAAAGTAAAAACATAAATTTCAACAATAAAATCAATTTTGTATAGAAAATATTTTTTTATACACAAATTATTGTTTAAAAAATATTTCTAATTAATGTTAATAGCAAGCATTTATCTAAACATCCGAAATAAAATACTTTAATTTTTTTTATTAGTAAGTTAATGCTTTGCTTGTGAAACACATTTAAAAGAGGTTAAATATAATTTGTCAATGTTTTCCTTGGGAATTATTTGGCAAAAAATAATCCTTGCCTACTTTTAGGAGCATATTTATTTGCTAAGTGTAGATGTTAGATGCTGTTGGGTCAGCCGGAAGATAAAATAAGCTTTTATATGCACTGGCCTTTGCTGGCAAAAGGCTTTTATCATGTAGGTGGTAAACAGTCGTAAATAAACAGGCGAGCACATAAAAAATAGGATGATGGAGGGGGGAGGCATTGGCCATTGTCATCGTTTGCAGGCACCTTAGCATTAGCTCGTGTTGGTGTTGTTCTTGGCCAAGGTTATCAGTTTTATGGTTGTTTGGCCTACAGATTTTTATATGTACATGCTTTCTCGGCCACATGCTGTGAGCACAATTTTTCCCTTCTGCGTTTATTTATGGGCACAGCTAGAAAGCAGAAGCAGAAAAGTGTCTTGTTTTGTCAGTGTTTTTCCGGGGCTATATCTTGACGTTGAGTGACAGTAAATACTGTATAAATGCCTTTGTAGTATGGTATAATCTACCTGACCTCCAGTTTTGCCATCCAAAAAGTTTAATTTTCGAATGAAGCATATTTAATTATTTATAATGCGACCGCATCCGTTTATAATTTTTACGAGCCCGGTTGGTTATTTGATAGCTACACAGTCCCGGGCCCTTAACTTATTGCGACTTTCGCTTTCGCCGACTGCTTTCAGTTCACCTCACCTCACTCTTCCTGTGCTTCCATTGTCCATTGTCCATTGTCCTGTGGGCTACATTTTGTAGCCACCTAAATTGCACTTTGCGGTATAATTTTCAAGCTACAAGTTGGCTGCGCAATTAGTTTTTGCTCGGTTTTGTGCTGTGCTAAACTGATTTTCCCGTCGGTGTTGGCGGAAAGAAGAAGAGCAGAAGAAGCGAGCCACGTCTTTTGTCAGTTAGTTGCTGTGGTCGACAAGCGCAACTTTAAAATGGGTTAATTGCATTGTAAACTATACGACGAACAAATGGCAAACAACAGAAACTGAGCAGCTAAACAGCACAACAGCAAAGTACAAACTAAATTGGAGCAGCTTCGAATTCGATTCTTTCTGCTTCTTCTTCTTCTTTTTTGCCTGTGCAGTTTCTGTTTAGTTTTGCCACTGGGTTAGTGCATCATTAGAATTAGCAAGAACAAAGTTTTTAAAAGTCTCTGCTAAAGACGACAATCAGCTGGCAGAGCTCATTTCATGCTTGGCTGCAATTGTGCAGAGTTTGTAATCAAGCTTTGGGCTTTTAGCATAGCGTATTTTTTTTTTATACAGAAAACCAGAAGAAGAAAAAGAACAACCAAAACTTCCGTTTGCTAACTGATATGCCATGTATGCAATGCAGACACACAGAGAAACTGTCAACTGGCCAAAAGGATTTGTCCTTGTTCAAATCGAAATGATTAAAACGACGCTTCTCTTGCCCCCTCTCTCTCTGCCCCTGGCATTGGGAGGGGCTAAAAAGTTCTAAAGTGCGACGACAACGCACATGAACACAAAAGCTAAGTTCAAAGTTCAGACCACAAGTTCGCCCAGTCAAAAAGAGTCCTGACACAGCAACAATGTGTTGAGTTCACACACACACACACACACACACACTCACACACACTCAAGCCTAAGCTGAACAATTTTTATTTTTTTTTCGTTCTCGTCATATAAAAGATCTAAGACGCGCTCGATAAAAGATTATTAAAATGTTCCAAACGAATGGCACAAGTTCGCCACATCAGACATCAGGTTTTTCAAGGAGGGTGGGGGCGGGGCTTTGAGGTTATCTGCTACTTCACTCTAGGCATAAGAAGATGTGTGTAGATGTGTGTAGATGTCTGTAAAGTTCCAGTTGCCAGTCGACAAGTTTCGAAAGCCATTTCAAGTGCCCCCGAAGAGTTGAGTACGTCGCGAATTTTTGCTGAGCGTTGCGACATGTGTGTGGCAACATACTTGATATTAAAATGTTGCACATACATATCTCATGCTGACTCCCAATGGTTGAAGTTATGTTGCATACAAGCAACACTATAAATCTATTTCCCACTGGTCAAGGTATCGATTGATGCCTGTATGAAGTATTCAAATAATTTTAGCATAAATATGTTTGGCATTTGCTTGCCACGTCTTCGTTGCAAGCAGATTTCTTATGCTTTGCATTTTTACTGAAGCAAACATAGCTCAACTATTATGTGCAGTGCGCAGGTCCTTACACTGAGAAAATTATATGAGCAGTAGTTTTCTGAAAGTTCTAAGTCTAATCTATGAACCAAAACATTAAGTTTAATAGTAGAAATTGTTAATAAGTAATTGATAAGACTTTCTAAAATTGACATCAGCCTTTTCTCCAAGTGCATTTGTGTTGGTATTAGTAGGCCTCGAGCTGTGGATTCACTAAGCAATTACGCCTTTATTTATTATGCCAAAATGAATTATTTCTTGTTGCTGCCTGCCACGAGGATTGCAATTTCCTTTTATATTCTGGCTGTCTGCTATTGCCCCCATTGTTACCTGAGCTTCACTACGCCTATGTTTGCCTCCTCGCCAGGCGCTCATTTAATGTCAACGTCATCAACATTCAGCGTGGAGCTTCAAGTGGAAACAAACAAGTATGCGCACAGCGGCATAAATGTTGTCTGTTATGTGCATATGTGAGAGAGTGTGTGCGTATGTGTGTGTGTGTGTGTTTGTGCATAAGCAAGTCATCTGATCGCATTTGTCTACTTAAAGCCAGGCCATATTGGCCAGCTATTAGCTTGTTTGTGCATTCCTTTTGACTTTAAGCTTGTTGAATGCCAAAACATAATTAAAATTCTGCACAGAAATATGAAACAAGAGAATGTTAAATTGTATAATATTTCTATATTGTTTAGCAACCAGCTTTGACCTCTATACACTTTGTCCAACAAATATCGAGCACAATAGCAACAACAAGAACAATATTCCATAAATCAATTCAAATGACAACATGAAAAATTGCCAACATAAAAACCGCAGCCAAAACCATTATTCCAAATTTATACCAGGGTGTGTGCAAAACATGCTTCATTTTTTGTTTTGTTTTATGAAGCATACAGCCCAAAGGCCTAACCGCATTGAATGGCAATCAGCATATAAAGCTACATAGAAACAGTAGTCGAAACATGCACACAAATGTGTTTTTTTTGCCACCTACAAGTAAGTAAATATTGTGAGTAAATATTGTAAACAAACGCGCTAAGCAAACATACATAAATGAGTGAGTTTGGCGAGCAAAAAAAAAGGAACAAACTCAACTATGTAAAAAACATTGAGGGTTGTCTTTGAGCTTGGGTTGCACGTCTGATTGCTGATAAAAGACAACCATATTGAAAAGAAAGCCTTATAGTATTCGACACAAAATAACCTTTCAAAATGCACAACTCAAAGGTACCTTATAAACAAAGAGATATGAAAAGACCATAAGAAACGAAAGGATTTCGCGGCGTATTAGTAATATGTATCTCCATCAGAGTAGGGTGGGGCAACCTGTCGCCCTTAATGTCACATATGACATGAACAAACAAAACAATGCCAAGTAGGGTGCGACTTACCTAGAGCAACAACAACAACAAGACTCACGTCCAGGTGTTAAGACAACAATGGCAAACTTAATACGTTATTGGCAACATGGATGGGTCAAGGCATTAGGTGGCCAAAACTGGCACCCAGAGGATCCAAATGATTCACAGGTGCTTCCCAAATGAGTTTTGTATTAAGGGAATGTGATTTTGGGTAGGAATTAAAGAGAAACTTAATGTGGACTTGATGACAGCATGACATGCTCGAATTCATAATTAAGAGCTATTAGGTTATCGCATGGCAGTGATTAATAAACAGATTGCTGTGTTGACAACTGCACTCAGAAAAATAAATGCTTAAGAAACATATGAACAAAAATTATTGGCAGGATTTCTAAATGCTATCGAATATTTTTCTTAGTGCACAAAGAAAAGGGCATGTTAATGTCTTAATGCTTGAAATGCTTCTGTCCAAATCAATTTAGTTCTATGCCTCACCAAAAAAAAAAAAAAAGAACAAAAAAACAAAGCGGCAAGTTCAAGAACAGACTTAATTTTATTTATTGGTTATCATAAGCTTCACTGACATTAACAAAGAAGACATCAAGTGAATGTCCTTCCAAAAAAAAATGAAAGAAAGAAACCTTATAGCTGACTAGCTAACTCAAAGTTGATGGGCCCACCTGATGGACAGACAAGACAGCTCTAAGACGAGAGTCAAGTCAAGTCAGTCCATCCAAACTCTGGCTATTCCTTGCTGCTGCTGCTCCTGACGTTGACAGCATGCTCATTAATTTCAGTGACAGCCATTGCTTCAACGCCTCTTCCCAATCTCCACTCTCCTCTCCCTCTTTCAGTGTATGTGTGTTTTATTTCGTTTATAGAAAAAAGACACTGGTAAATTTAAGCAAATCTAGCTGTGTTTGTTACTCACATGGCCAGCGACCAGGGCTGCACAATAACCGCGAAACCTGTCACACCTGACAGCACAAATTGACCGGGGGTTGAAAGTGCGGTAGGGCACTAGAAGGGGGTGTGGGGCAAGAGGCGTCGCTTTGGCAGACAGGTGGAAATGTTCACCTTTTGTTTGCTGGTCGACAGCTCGATAACCAAAGTACACGATATTCTCTGACAGTTGACAAATTGGTTATGCAAAGCAACTGTTTAGGTTGACGAACAACTTGTAGATATGTCTGAGATTGACATGCGCTTGTATGTACATATACGTGCACTCAGAGAAAAACAGTGTTGATAGATGGGCACGTTAAAAGCTATGGCAATGAAATCAAGTACGACTAATATGTTTAAGGATCAATTTGGATAAATTACTTTGCTGTCTAGCATTTTCTACCTTGTTTTAGTTTGTTCATTCTTTTTTCGCTCAGTGTATTTTACTCCTTTTGCTGCAGTCACCAAATATTAACTAGCTTGTTGACACAAACCTCAATCGAAGTTGAGCGCTGCTCTAATATTCAGCTCATATCAGCAACGACAACTGATGATGATGATGAAAAGAGATGATGATGAAAAGAGGAGAAAACAGCTAATTAGTTGTTCGCTAGGGTCGTAATTAATAATCGTGTCTTGAAATTTCAATTGCACTGAGCCGGTGATGAAGGAAAGAATGAAAGGAATGAAGCAAGCCATATGCTTAGTTCAGGGAGACGACTCCGACTCTGACTTACTTATTTAGAAGCAGCCTTAGGCAAACTCAAAGCTCGCATGTTATGTGTGTGTGTGTGTGTGTGTGGAGAAAACTTTGAGGCAGTGACTTTGTCGTGGTTGTCAGCGCCACTTGCTAAACGCTTTTCCTGCTCCTGCTCCCCCCCGTACATTCTCTTTTCCTTCTGCTAGTTGTAGTTTTCTTCAACTTTATTCGTTTCTGTGTGTGTGTGTGTGTGTGTGGCACAAAAGCTGTTGCTTGCTTTGCTGCTTAGGCGCTCTGGCTTAATGCCTTGCCCGCAGGGCTTACAAGCCAGCGCAACAGAGGGGAGGCGAGGAGGAGAACAATGCACGCTGCTTGGCCAACGTAGCAAAAAGTTTTGTGCCTTTTGAAAATATTTCTTTGGCCTAAGAATCGTTGACTTTGACTTCCTTTGCTGGTGCTTTTGCTGCTGCTATTAACTATAATTACCACATTAAACGGCAAAAGTGTCTTAATATTCAATTATAAGTTTTTTCGTAGCATACATTTATGCGCGTTTTCGGCGGCGTCTGTCTATTGCCAAAGTTTTTACCACATTTTTGGCTGTTTCTGTCTTTGTTTATTATTGCTTGTCGCTTTAACGACGCTTGAGTGCGTACAAATTATATCACTAAATCTTAATGCGCTCTTGTATTGCTTTTGATTTTGTGCCAAAGGCTCCTCGATTTTGTTTTGTTTTGTTTTGTGTATTGAAAGAATGTGCGCAATGCTGCCAAATGGCCATTTGTATCTCATTCTCATTCTCGATTGCGGCAGCATCGATAAAATACATCGTATATATGTATATGTATGTGTGCAATGGCCTAGTTGAAAGTTTCCACATCAACGAGCCACTTTCGATACTGTGGCAATTAGGCACACACACACACACACATAAGTACCACATTGTAATAGTCGCTAATGAAATTACGAGCAACTTGACTTGTAATAAGCATCTTTGGCAGTCAAATACAATTTGGGGAAACTAATGAACACTATTAAAACTCATATAGTGGGCGAAACGGAGGCCGCTTTTCATTCTCTGGCAACGACAGAATTTTAATTAACGAATCGTAAAGCGCTAATTTTGCATATTAATAAACACGACACACGGCACTTGCCACACGGCAGGCACAAAGACCTACAATTGTAACTGTGAAAAAGGGTGGATAGAGGGTGAAGGGGGCAATTGTTACCAAGTACGAGCAACACGCACACTCAGGCAATTAATAATGTACAGTGTACAAATTTAGCTTGCTGTGGGAAATTTAAGTTGTTCAAATTAATTTCAGTTCAACTACAAGGAATAATAAGCAACTATATTTTAGAGCTACATTTGTAGTTTTTTTTTAGATTTATCTAAGGCATATTTTATTGCGACAGAAAAAGTAGCTAGAGTGTGAAAAGTCAATTAATTAATTGTGTTGCCACCCACTTATGCCACATCATCAATGACAATGCCAATGAACGGAAACACATCGCGAGCTGTCAACGAGCAACAGCAAACATGGACAGCCTCAATTAATTGCTGTTGCAATTATCACACAAAATGAAGTTTACTCTAGGGAAAGATTTCTCTTTTTTACTTTAAACTTTATTAAAGTCGAAACAAATCGATATGCTTGAGGCAATATTTGCTTGAATAGTATACAAAATTTAATTATTTTCTTGTTTACCAAGTAGTAGAATACATATTAGAATACAAATGGCATGCATGAAAGAGAGCAATAACATTTCAAATGAAATGTCGTTTGCAAGCAAATAATAATAAAAAAAAAAATGTTATTTGCAAACAAACAAAAGAAACCCACTTAAAATTTTAATAGTATACAAAATCAAATAAACTAAGTTGAGTGTCTTTTTGACTTCTAAGCTTGATATTTTAAAGGCAACCTTACCACATTTTTAATTTAATCTGCAAAACCACTTAAAATCATTTTCGTTTTGATATGAGAAAACATCAAAAAGCATTTTAAAAATATATTATCGTATATTTGGGCCTGGAGCGAAGGCCGAAATTGAAAACCATCTAATCCGCTTATATAATTGTTCCTGGAAATTTTATTTGTTGCTTCGAGGCTGTGTATTTACTAGTTTTAATTAAGTTAAAATTATTGCAAAAGCTTTTCCATACAACTGGTTTCACACCTTGGTACAAATACATTTTGTTTCAAACTTTTTCAGTGTTGTGTTAAAATGAGAAACTTTTTAACTGACGAGCAGCTAAAAATTTTCTGGAAATATTGTTAAAATATTTTTTGCTTTAATGGCTTCCAAGTTAATATTCGGCAACATGAAATGTTTCTCTGTGTGTGATTGAGAACTTCCGGGAATGTTTTTGATGTTGTTGGGAAAAGGTCAAAGTATCACAGTAAAAATTACTTTGTCGAATTTTGTGTGAGTTTCCTCCAACAAAAAGTTAAATTTTTTAAAATGCTTCTTATCAATATCTGATATTTTCTTTTTTTTTCGTTAAAGGACTTTCTTTATTATTATTTAACTTAACCTTTTTCAAATAAAGAAAGGCTAAGTTGAAGTTGGGGTAATATTGTAAACGCCTTTTTCTTCTCCCACGTTTTTCTTTAAGTTTAACAATAGCAGCAATTTCAATTTTGCCCACAATAACAAGCAAGCAAGCCAAGAAAAAAAAAGGTTGAATGGTATCCGTTATAGCTACTTGTTGGCCTATAGAACAGCATGAGAATTGTTGTGGGTTGGCCAAAAAAATAATCTAAATGCAAACACAACTATTTCATGATGATTCCTTGCAACAACAATGCGTTTGAACAACAAAAGCCGTATGAAAACATTTTATAAATTAAAGCTATAGCTAACAAAATGAAAAGAAACACTACAAAAACACCAGCACCAAAAATAAACTTGCATACATTTACATATTTGAAAATGTCTTCAACTCAAACAACTGAACTGAAATGTCTTTAAGTTTGGCCCAACCCAACAAACAAAAGGCTTTACTAGATGAAACATGGCACAAGAATTAGTCGCATACACACACATTTTACTTCTAGGCAAAGCAAATAAAGGATGTTGCCGGGATAACGCCTGCCAATCCGTCAGCCAGTCCGTCTGACAGTCAGTCGGTAAGACCGGAAAATCCTTGCAAAGATTTGTTATATGTATTATGAGCAAAGTTTTTGCGTGAATTCGCGTAGAAAGTTGTTGTAGTGCGAAAAGGAATGGGGCAAGGGTAACCTGTCAGCTGACGAAAGGCGCGTAATTAGTAGAAACTTGAGGAAAGCCATGAAAAATTACTTCAAATTGGGCGTGAAATTGGTGCAAAACAGCGTCGAAGAAAAACTTGATGAATATACACTTTTTTTCCCACGTTACACATTTATTCCTTAGTCATTAGTCATGGCTAAAAATTCGATTTATAATGTGCTGTAAACTCTACTCTGAACTGAGACTTTAACCTCTTCTTAAAGACATTTAATACTAGAGCAGATGCCAATTTTCTTTGGGGTTCAAGCATTTTAACTTTGTGCGCAAATATTTTTGGGTACACAAGCATCAGCGACTAAATATTTTGTGCACCATGGCCCGTTGAGCATTTACAAATATTGTAATAATGACAGCAGCCAAGAAGAAGAAGAGCCTGGGAAAAGGATAGGTTGCCAGCCAACAACTGTCTTCCTCTCTCGGTTCTAGGAACAACTCGAGGAGAGCGAGTAGGAGAAGTTGAGCAGGCTCAAGCAAGGAGTAACGGCATACATACATACGTGAAAGGAAGGAAAAGGAAGGAAATGCTGACACACAAACATTCAAAGCAGACGTTCAAAAGCCAAACATAAAATTTAATTAAAAACTTTATAACAACTACAACAGCTAAAGAACTGTTACGCAACAAAAAAAAAGTGTACTAAATAATATATATAACAAAAAACCCTAAAAGTAGATCAGAGTACAAATATATGAATGAATGTCGCATCCGTTGCAGCAGTTTTTATTCTCTGCCTGTTGGCAAGAATCGAACAAGTAGGTGAAAAAAGCTTGTTAAAAAACTTTAACTTGTGTACGTGAGCTATGAACTTGCACTGACTTAAATAAATGCGAGAGCACATGAGTTAAAAGGAGATATATTCAAATAAGTCTAAGTATCTTTGTGATTTTAAAGTCTTTTGCTAACTTGGCCTATGACAGTTGAAAGTCAATTAAAATGTTAATTATCCATAAGAACTTAATGGTAAAAAATTACAAAAATATATTTACTAAATAACTTTATTACCCAACTAAACAGTTTCGTGTTTTTTCTCATCGACAAACTTAGCCCAAAATATGTTTTAAATATACAAAGCTTAGTGAAAAGATACACAACAAAACTAATTTGCTTAATTTGCAATTTGTATCGATTTTATATATATATGGAAAAAAGGCTTTTAAAATATTGCAAAACATTTTACAAAAGAGAAACAAATTTAATTTTGTACTTGCCAAGAGTAAAAGTAGAAGCTGTTTACAAAAGACCGATGAAGCAAGGAAAATCTGCAACAATTTTATGAATAGGATTTGGAACAAAAAATACCTGAAGTATACACTTTTTCAATTTGAAATTTAGCTCCTACATGAA
This sequence comes from Scaptomyza hsui, assembly GCA_018152825.1. NCBI lineage: Eukaryota > Metazoa > Arthropoda > Insecta > Diptera > Drosophilidae > Scaptomyza > Scaptomyza hsui. Next base: position 1,280,364 of record JAECXO010000004.1, on the reverse strand, counting down.
TTTGATGTATATATTTTTGATGCCTTCATTTGTATTTTAAACAAAATTTAAAAAAATTCATTCATGAATAAAACGTCTTCATTATCTTATTCATGAAGATTCTGAAAGCGACATTGAACTTCTCGAAAAACCGTACATTAAAAATTAAAGCGAATCTTAAGAAAAACCTCGTCTTTAAATCGAGCATGAGGATGAATACTTGTTGGCCTGGTTAATGGCTGCTAGTTAACTGAAACTAATCGTATTAAATTAACACACTAGAAGAAAACTCTTTTTGCCAGACTTAAAAGACAGACAGCAAAGCCAAACAATTACGATGCACAAAGTGCTAGGCGGTTAAAAAAAAAAGTAAGGAAAAGAAAATGAAAAGAAACAGTCTTGGCAAAGTGAACGGAAAAAGAACCAATCCAATAGACTTGTTATTGCTTTTGTATTGTTTTTTAGCCAAGCCAAAGGCGTTTATAAATTACTTAAAGCGCTTAATGCGCCAAAGCAAGGCAAAGCAAAGCAACAGGAAAAGCAACTCGAGAGGAGAGAGAGAGAACAACTTGTGGCGTGACCACCACACACATATGTGCACCACTTCGGGGGCAGCCAGCACCACCCACCAGAAGAGAACAGAACAGAACAGATTAAAGCGTATCATGTAGCAGAAAATCCAAAAACCGCAGCCAAACAAAAGAGCCATGAGAAAAGCGTAGAGGAAATAGCCGTAGGCGTAAGAAAATCCTCTCAATTGATTATCAATCAATTTTTCGGTGGCTCCCCTTGCATGTGTGTGTGTGAGTGAGTGTGTGTTGCAAACACAAAAAAAAGAAAGAAAATTAAGGCTAAGGAAAAGCAATGAAGCCGAAGCTGATATAAAACAAAGACATCGGCATCGGCATCGAAGTGGTTCTATTGCCTTGGCTACGACTGTGCTAATGGAATTAAAACTGGCAGTTGCGTCCAAACGTAGTTGACAGCCTCTGTCTTGTTAAGAGGTTATGTGGCTTGTGTATCTGTCTGTGTGTAAGTGTCTCCTAGAGTAAAATAATAAACGACCAGAACCGAATTAGTCGACACAAATCAATTGCATTAAGCGACAGATAGTCTGTGGATTGTGCGTGTGTCAGGCTACACTTGGCGATAAAAGGGATATTAATGTAAAAAAATGTTAAAAGATTGTTTAGAAAGCATGACAGAGAAATAGTTATAATATATTAATATTATTTAAGATATATTTCATACTAACTCGATTCTAAATATTCGAAATTTAATGAGATAAGTTTTTATTTTATGTTTAAAATACTTTATAAATTAATCTTTAATCAAAATTATAATATTTAACTTTAAGAAAAAACTTTCCAATAATTAAAAAAAAGTTTCTTTAAAAAAACAAATATTTAAAAAATGTGGAATTTACCTATAGATTTTTAACTACAAAACATTGCTTGATTTATCAACATAAATTTTACATTTTCTTTTTGCCGAGTGTATATTTTCGGTGTGTGCTTGTGTTTGGTGTCCAATGAATGTGTGGTTAGGCAACCGCATCTAAGACAGACAAACAGGCGCACAAAATGCCGCCGCGGCTAACGAAATTGAGATACGCTCCAAAAACAATTCGCATAGAACGAGCCTCGGTTGCTTGTTGGCCTAATCGGGCACTCAAATAAATGGCAAACCAACAGCTGCAAACGACTTATTTATGCACCACATAGCAAGGAGCTCTGGGTCGAATGGGAACGGGGGAAAGTAGGTGGCTAACCCATATTCACAAAAGAGAGAGAAAGTGTGTGTGAAGTGGGAAAAGCACGTGCTCAAATTAAGTCCCTAATAATAATTAAGGATTATTTGTGCGCCTTTCTCTAAATTCCCGCATGTATTTAACATTAACATATATAAAATAGAAATATTCACGTACATATGATAGAAAGACGAAAAAAATACAAAAGGAATGCTAGAATTGTTTGTTTGAGAATGCTTTTGGCCAACATCCTTTTGTGTGCTAGAAATTGAATGAAATTCGTAAAAGATATGTAGGTGTATATATGTATGTATATGTATCTTATGGCAGACATATGGACTTGTATTCAAGTAGACATTTTTCGTTCATTGCTTTGCTTTCTTTTCACACGTCGGCGCATGTGTATATTTCATTTCAAGTTTTGCCTTCCTATTTCATGTTGGCATTTGCACAATTTTTCCCGTTTTGCTTGATGGGAAAATTCTCTTTCTTCCACTCGCTTTCTCTGTGCTTTACTTTTTGGTTTCTCACATTTTGGCGCCTTGGCATTTGTGTGTTTCGGGCAAAAAGTGCCTGAAGCTACCGCAAAACAATGAAAATTGGTTTTGTTACTTTTACTTATATTTTCGCACGGAGCCGCTGTTGGCCAACTTTGTGGTTGTGGCTAAAAAGGAGAAAGCAACCAAGTCAGGCCAAAGACGTTGGCTTTTTATTGCCCGTGTTATTGTTGGTGTATTTATTTGGCAGCCGTAAATGTAGCAAGGAATGCACAATTTTTGCGTCTTTCGCGGTTTGCGTATTGCCAACTCCCCCCGGCCGCTGTTCCTACCACCGACCACCTCTCAAAATTGTATTTTTGTTTCTTCTTCTGGTTGCTGGCTGTTGTGTTGTGTTTATGGTGTTTGGGGTATTATCTCATAAAATCTAAAATGTAAACACTGGCACACAGTAGGCACTGGCTGCCGGTCTTGGCCAACTTGGCTGGTTGGCTGGTTGTCTTGGCCAACTTGGCTGGTTTGCTGGTTTTGTCTCTTTAGCACGTACACGTTTATATCCTTAATGCGATATTCAGTGTCCTGGCCAAGGCATATTTTACGGCCATCTCTCGCACTTTGTCACGGATACCAAAGAGCAGAGCTCTAAGTGAGTGTGTTTGTGAATTTAAATAATATTGCAAGTATTTGATATATTTTCTTAATGAATTCAACACTAAAAATCTGTTAAAAGAAGTATTACCTTATTGTTAAGTAGCGTCACAAAATAGATTTGGCAGTAAGATGGTTAAAACTCCTTTCTTTTAAAAACTTTATGATGTTTATTTGTAATCCCAAATGTAATAATTATTTTAAAGTTAGCACAGTTTTTATTTTATTTTTTTTTTAATTACACACTTGCACACAATTAACAAACCCAGCCAAAAATTTCTTCATACTTTTTGGAGGTGGTGCGGGCCTTTTGTTAAGTATCTGAGTCTACAACTCAAGCTAGTAGAAGTATCTTCTTCTGAGCAGCAGCACTGTTTGAACTGTTTGGGACTGTTTTTTGGAAACCGCGAACGCGCGCGAAACGTGTCAACTTTGTGTAAGAGTTCACTTTCTACTAAACGCTTTTTGCTGAGCGCGTGCTGCCGATTACCGTTATTTGTTCGTACTGATAGTCGTTAGTGCTTCGTGTGAGTTCGGCTCGGTTCGTAGCTGTGAATCGCAACAAGAGCGAGCGAACAACAGGCAATCGGCTGGCGCTCTCAACAAGGCGAGAAAAAGGCATTGCGGCGAATTCAAGCAACAAACAGAGAATGACCTAAAAGAGGAGAGGTTTGAACAGCCAATGAGAAGGACTCGGACAGTCTTTTGTAAGGATCGTTGATTATTATTAAATGTGAAATGCTTACAAGGCTTTTAATATCTGACTTATTGTGAGAAATTTGTATTTTATATTTGAAAAAATTTAAAAAATCTACAATTTCTTCAATCTCTCTTAGTTAAATCTATTCACTGACTCCGAATTCATACACTCCTAGCAAGGGGTAGTTCTCACTTGCAACCCTCCGAAATTTGTGCCTGCAACATGTTCGTTTGAACATTTCAGTTGGCTTTACAACGAACTTGTTTGACTCACATCCTTGCTCCTGCTTCAGAATTTGCTGTCAAATTTAGGAAACAAAATAACGGAGCATGACCAACAAAGCAGAGTCGCGTGTAATTAAAACTAAACAGAGGCGTAGAAGCTGCAATGAGATGACGCCCAAACAACACCAACAACACCTCACGGGTCAAACTGATAAGAACTGTTGCCATTGTGGCTGCGTTCGGTTTGTCAGCACTTTTTTGTTGTTTTTGTTGTCGTCTAAACAGAATGAATGAATGAAAACCTGCATGGTATGCTATTATGTTGATGACGGCAATACCGAACAGAGTCCAGAGGTCAGGATTAAAAACAGAAAACGGCGTCTGTTACGCTGATTCAGGGGCATGAGGCAGGAGGCAAAGACGGCGTCGCCGTCACGCAAAATATGATATTGTCTGGGTAAGAGTGGTGGGAGGGAGGGAGGTAGGGAGGTAGGGAAAAATATGTACGCAGCATACAAAATCCGTCATGAAATTAATTTGAACATTTTTCAACCTTTCCGCTCCTGTTTCTGTTTCGGTTGCTTGTTGTGGCTTAATCAGAAACAATGCTGGACTTTTTATGATTTTTGTTTTTTTTTTTTTTTGGCAAAAAAGCAACTAGATTGAATCTCCCTTCTTGGTTTTTGTGTAACGAAAATTTGCATAAATAAAGTCATAGATGCCACAGACAGTGGAGGTGGTCACCAGCTGTGCGAGTCATAATTTTCACAGTATGTATTTTGTGGTTGTTGTTTGGTCAGTCACTCTATTTTTCTATAATTATTTTTTTTCTTCTCTCTGACTTGAACAGCAAATTGAACATCAACCGCAATTTGACAGGTTTATCGTGGGCATAGAATAGAGGGGGGAACGGAATGTTAAACAAATTCACTTAAAGGAATTTGTTCATTTGAAAAGTTTAAGCAAAATTGATGATAAGACATTATTTTTCTATTGTCTCAAATTTATTTTTTCATAGAAATGAACATATAATAATCTTATCAAAAAAAAATGCATTACAATTAAGTTAAGCAACTTCACATTTTTCTTTAAGAATTTTTTGAAAAATAAGCTATTTCTTGGTTTGAATCATGTTTTTTGTATTATAATTTAAATTGTTTAAGAAGAACTATGATTTTTCTAGATAAATGTGCTCAATTTTTTTGGTACAAAGAATATTTTTAAATACCAAAAACCATTCTCAAACATATTCTATATATCTCCGCATATCTCTGCCGACATTGTTGATGCACTTAGCTGCACTCGCAGATGAAACAAAAGAAAACAAGAGCATACCATGTGTCAGTTTCAATTTACTTGCTAGTCTCTGGCATATATGCACACAGACTTACACATAGGTGGAGCTTGGAACCAGATGGGCAGCCCAGGAAGTCACGGGGCGTCACAAATGGACAACAGTGGAAGGGGAGAGAGGTGGGTGAAAACAGCGAAAAGAAGAAGTAGAACTACAAACAGGCAAACAAATAAACAAGCGGCAGACAAACATGCCGCGCTGTGATTGCCGGACATTTGCGCAAAAAGGCAAAACAATTGAATTGAATTGACAACAACAGCAGCAGCAGCAGCAGCAGCAGCATTCCGGATATCAGTGGAGGGTGGGGAGGGTGTAAGCGGGTGCTGATAGTATTAAACATACATACCTCAGTGAGGTCGCCAAGGGTATGCGTGCAGCCGAAAGTCCTTGTTGCATGGCCAATCTGTGAGCTGTTGTTGTTGTCAGTTGTTGTTGCTCAATGTTGTTTGTGCTGCACTCGAATGCTTTTTGCAATGTAAACAGCCGCACTTAACTACAACACCACCCCCCCGAACACTCGCACATATTTTCACTTTTTTTTTATGCCCTTAAACAATTTTTTTTTTCATTGTTTATTTGCTTTACTGCGGTTAATTTTGTCTTTTTTCCTGTTGTTGTTTTTGTTGTTGTTTGGGTGCCCGCAAATTAGTTGAATCCGACGAGGCTCAGTTCTCTCTCTCAGTTTGCCCGTTGTTGTTTGAGTTTTGGCCCGAACAGCCTGACCAGATGCGACAACCGCCCATCCCAGCCCATCCCACACACCCCTATTTTTAGTGAAAGAAGCATATATATGTATATATCCCTTAAACTGTTACGTTCTCTCTGGCTGCAAACGTAACTGAACTTAATCCGCTTAACATTTTCGAAAGTGCTAATAGTTTTTCATGTTACATCCCCTGACTTTGTAGGTAGCTGAAAACCATCCACCAAACCACCAACGAGTACCATTTGCTGTCCCTTCGAAAAAAAAGGTGTTAAAAGCCAATAACTTATATTCTTAGATTTGTCATATGAGAATTTTGTTTCTGTTTTGATCTGTGTGTGTTTGTACTTTGTGGTAATTGTGTTTTTATGTTACGGCTTTTATTTTTTAATTTAATAGGCAAAAGTGAGGGAAAGTTATGATTATGACCTTTTTTTTTGGAACAAATTGCGACGTAAGATTAATTTTGCTATGAATTATGAGGGTTTTTTTTATAAAGAATTTTAAAAAGGAAGACATAGAATTGTTGAAAATATTTCAAATATATTCCCAAACTAATATTTCAACATTAAATTTTCATAAAAGCAATCTTTGCTTAAGCTCATCTTGTATTTATTGAAATAAATGCAATAAAACAAAATATTATCCACACACGTTCACAAATTCACAACCATAAATGGCTAAAGCGAACAGAAGGTCTTTTTGCCACAATTATTCACAGAAACTAATTGCATACGGAAATTGGAATAAAACGTAAGGACACACAAGGAAGGCATGCAAAAATGCATTAGCATTAATCTTTAGTATGCGCTCATTTCATCATTCTTTGCCCCTTGAGGGGCGTGTCTGGGTCTGCCTGCCTGCAATATTACACATATTAATATTTTAGCACTTAGCTCAAGCCATGGAGAGAGCTAAAAACGGGTCGAAATTTGACGGCAAAATAAAAGCCTAGCCATCTCAAACACACACACACACACACACGCACGTCTGAAATCAGGCGGACATCCTGGCGTGCATTGAGCCATCGTTTGAGGCTGCTGTTTTATTTATGATAATGTTTGGCCATTCGTTTGGTTTATTGTGCTAATGTGCCGCAATTAAGATTAAGAAGATGATTTTCCTGTTTCCGAGGCAGCCTCCTTCTTTTTTTCACTCTGTGTATAGGGAACCACGTGTGTGAATCCTGGACCTGTAGTCACGTTTATAATATAGTATATATATATATTGGTCAACTATAAATAATTGCATTTACACCATACGCTGTGTGTGTAAATGTGTGTTTGTCACATGCTGACATATAAATGGTGTTTAACTCATAAATAATCAACAATCAACAACAATATGTTAAATCAGCATTGGCGTGCTTCAATTTATTTGTTTCATTTTAAATAAAGATGCAATTTAATGTTTATTTAATTTATTAAGTGTTGACGCTTAATAAAGAAAAGTATTTAATGCTTAAAATCCATAAATATATGATTTATTTCAATAAAAACTAAGAGAATACCCTAAAATATTACAAACAATAAATAAATAAATAAAACCAAAAAAAAAGAATATTAAAATGTTTGAATAACAAAATATTTAATTTTGAGCTACTTTTGAGCTCAGCATTCCCAACTCGACCATAAATAAGTATTATTGCCAGGTATTAAAGTTATTATTTTATTGTGAATAAATAAGTTCTCTACAGTTAAAAGTTGAACTTATTGACTTTGTATTGAAATACTTTCCCAAAATTCTTTTTTAACCTTAGTTATCTTAAAATGCACTTGTTTCTTGTTGCCATAATTAAAACTGTTCTGAATTCCACCTGCCAATCTAATCTGGAACTGATGTTGCTGCGGCTGCTGCCTCAAAATAACGACTTCAACTGTACAAATGGTGTCGGTTTTTGGCTTTCTGCTCTGCCAATTTGTGATTAATGACTGCTGAGCCAGGCTTTTACAGTGTGGGGATGTGGCGAATGTCGCGCCGTACAAAATCGTGCGATAAAAAGTCTTAAACATCAATTTCCATCGGGCTTGGGCCTTTTCTTTATTTATGACAATCATTTATCATGGGCCCCAAAAAGCAGCAGCAGAGTACAAGTCAAATTTTATGCGATTACGCTTTTCCATTACACCCAGAGCGCATATTGAGATGCGGAAACGCCAAAAAGTTTTGTGTGCCACAGTTTTGAACTCTTGTATCTTGAAATCGAGATTTGTTTTGCACTTTGTAGTATTTTTTGAGATATTTTTGAATTGTTTGCCAAGAATGTAAATTGCACAAATGCAATTTAAATTGCCTATAATTTGAGAGGGCATTATATTGTATGCGATTTGTTTTGATTTCATTAAATCCATTTGTTTGTTGAACGTGCAGCAGTGGCAGTGGCAGTAGCAGTAGTGTATACATTTAATTGCTATACAAACCTTGGGGGAAATGAACAAATCGGTAATCGTAGATTAGATGAACGTTTGTAATAACTACGTAGGAAACTTACGCAAACTTTGCCACAGCCAGAAATAATTCCAATTGAGATTTTTGCACACACACACAAGAAACATTTCCTAATTGTTTGTTTGCTTCCTTGTACGATTGTGTGTGTGTGTGTGTGGCAAAACGGAATGAAACATAAATATTACGTATACGTTGAGCTGCAGATGCAAAACGCAAAACGCAAAAACATGTGGGAATTGCAAAAGTTCGTCCGTGTTGAGTGAGTTTTCACTGTGCAAATAGCTGAATGATAAATTAAATTGATGTGAGCTTATTCCAACCCTCAACTCCGCCCCCTTTCTAGAGCTTATATAAATACATTGAACATTCATTCACTGCCCTTCAGTTCCACTGACAACTTATGGTATATGATTATGTTTTTGCCTAGGTCTGATACCTCAAGAGTGGCAATAACTGCACCAAAGCAATCACCTAAGCATGTTATGGAAATTAAACCGTGCGGAAAACTCTCGCTTTTCCTCCTCCCTTTCCCTCTAATTAGCTTTGTGTCTGCGGCCGCAGAAGTGCACATGTTGAATTTGTAATAGCTCAAAGCCTTAGCCAGAAAATTTCCATAGTTTTTTTTTGTGTTGCGAAGTCTCTAGTGTCCAGGCGTAAAATGATTGGTAGACGTATGTTGTATATACTGAGAGAAATGTTCTCATAAATCACTCCTGATGTTCATTTCAATAGTTTTCTTAAAAAGAAATTGCTTTCAACAGTCTACTTATATTGATCATGTCTTTATATTGATATTCATGTGTGATTTTTTGGTGTTTTATTCATTTTCTCTCTGTGTACCTTCTTAGAGCTGTGCCACAGTTACAACTCTCATTAATAGCGCCATCTTATTAAGTTAATGTAATGTGTTTTTTTGCTACCCATGAAATGGGCTGAGATTGCGATTGTGGCCAGACAGAGTCACTTTAAAAAGATGCAATTCATCTCGAATCGGGTCGTGGGCTCGTGGCTTGTCAAGTGTTGCTCACGTAAGCGGTAAGTAATGCTGGTGGACGACTCTGTGTCAAACGACAGTCATGGATACTGCTGCTTCAACCCAAGCCAAAAGTGGACACGAGGAGAAAAAAAAAGAAGAAGAGAACATGGAGGTAGTCCTTCAGCCTGCTGTTAAGAAGCAATCACGAATTGAAAGCTGAATCGGCAAAGAACCAAAAAGAAAGAAAGAGAGAGAGACAGAAATTAAAGTGGAGGTTTAAGGACAGCCGATAGTCGGGGGGGTAGGCGTCAATTTTCTGCAATATCATCAACTATAAATTACGAATATTGACGCACAACAACAACAACAGAAACAACAATGAGAGGAACTGTGAGTACGTGGCGTGATAATGGATATTTGTCAGATATGTGAACATTTTAAACTCCGGTGCCGGAAAAGAGCGGAACATTCAAACGATGAACAATGTGTGAGGGAGGAAGGGCGGGTGGTTGTTTTTCCGCACGGATCGGACGAATGGACTTCGTTCGGAAACATAAACATAAAAAGGTAATATGCCGCAGGGGACTATTGGGGACGAGGCATGAAAAAAAAGCCACTCTGATTGCAGTAGAGTGCAAAATAAACGTAAAAAGAAGAAGGTTTGTGTGTTTGCGAATGTTTCGCAATGATTCGGCAGGTTTTTCTTTCCTTTTTTTGTTTAGGGTGTCAGGGTGACGTTGTTGTTGGCTTGTGTTTGTGATTAGCCGAGGTTGAGTCATGAGGCAAAGGCAAGCCAAGAAATGGAATGCGTGTCAAATGCGAATAAGACTTTTTCACAAAGACATAAAAGTGAATTTGAAAATTATGCACAACACTTGTGAAGAGGTCCAGTTTTATTAGTACTTGGTACTTGAAACTATTTTGTTTACAACGCCTTCGGATAATGAACAGAAAAAACATGACATTGAACCTACTGAAAATTCTCGCTTTCTGCAACAAACTCTCGTCCTTCATAATGAACTTTCATGATTTTCTCTCTCCTCCTAAAAACTTTAACTTCTTATTGTGTTCAAACTTTCTATAAAAAATAAAGAAAAGCAAAAGCAAAAAAAAAAAAAAAAAAATACCACCCAGAAACTTTTGCATTTCCTGCGCATATTTTCTTCACATTTTACAACACAACAGTCACTTCCGGTTTCCGGTTTCTGTGCGAATATGTATGTGCGTATATAAAAATAAATAAATCCCGTCTCCTAACTGCCTCAAGTATGCATTGTTATCCTCGCTCCGTTTTGTTTGTCACATTTGAGCTTATTTTTTTTCTTCTCCTTCTTCTCAGTTTGTAGTTGAATTGGTTTGTGTGCAAAGTATTCTCAGACAGTTTTGTTCTTCGTATTATTATTTCCAAGTGTGAGGTGTAGTCATCGTTTTATAATTGTTAAGTAAAAATATAATTAACTTTATAGCTTCAATCTCTTCAATCTCATTAAGTTCCCAGAAAAAAAAACGCCAAAAAAAAAAGCTGACGTAAAACAAATGTCTGTCACTTTAAGAAATCGTTGCGCTACATTTGTCTAAGCAAACAACACGAAATTTCCACGAAATATTTTCCACGAAAAGCGAATGACACGCAACAAAAGCAGAAAAACAAAACACATACATATTTGTTATTAATTGAACCGTACAACTTATATGACATTTATGAAGCGGCCTAGCTTACAAGAAAACACGTTCCGCAACAGTAACGAGGCAGGGGTAGGGGTAAGGGGTCGGGGTGGCAACAACCCCTGTGTGGACTGCAACGTGTGCATGTCTAAATGCCAAATAAAAGCGTTGAGCTAAATGAAAACAAATTACTATTGCATGTGAGCGGAAAAAGGGGACGAAGGTGAGACAGTTCAACCCTAAGGAAACAAAAATAACCGAAAAAAAGAAGGTAGGAAATGTGACGTCAATCCTTGTGGCAGAATCAAATGCAATATGCCACTGCCTGCAGCAAGACAACAGCAACTGCAGCACTACAGCAACAAATGCTGCTCGCTTTTACCCTGCGCTTAAAGCACGAAAGTGCGTTATAAAATTGCCGACGAGACAAAGGACCACAAGGTGTGTGAGAGAGAGGGTCAGGGAGAGGGAAAAATTAATGAAGGCTGTGCCTGAAATGAGGAATACGCTGTGCGATAAATGATTGTCTCTCTCTCTTCCTCTTTCCGTGCTCTCGATGGTCAGTTTGAGGGGGGGAAACGTTGCTTAATGACAGGGCAGTTAGGAAGTCAAATGAAGTCGCGACTGGAATTCGATATTGCTTGTGGGCGTTGCGAGAGTGGGCGTGGGCGTCGAGCAATACACTGATAGCTCACGGCGTTTCAAAAAAGACCCAAACTGACACAGCACTGCTGCCCGTGTGTATGTGTGTGTGTGTGTGTGTGTGTGCCTCACATTAACGTCAGAGCGACATAATATGAGAGCTGCATGTCCATAACCGAGAAATGCAAAAAGGTGATGAGATGACTGCTCCTTCTGAATCTCAAGAGGCATGTTAAATATGCCATTTTCGGCAAACGATTAAAGTTGCACTGCGTTTGAAGTGCGTTTAAGCACGGAAGTTACTGTGAAATGAAGAAAACTGACTAAATTTCTATCAAAAAAAGCGATTTATTTCACTTTTGTGTGCCTTGAACTTTGTTGAAATGGATAAAAATTATAAAAACACTATTTATATTTAAAGGTTATTTAATAGGTTTTAAACACTAGTTTTACAAGTTTTGATAAAAATCGATAGCCGATAACTTAATTTTCTCTAATATTTGGAATGATTTTAGTGTAAATGCGAATTATTTTATATCTTAAGCTTCACTATTTTATTAAAGTATAGTCAAATAAAAAGTTCTAAGAAATGCTTGAATACTATCTCTAGACATATGTATACACTAACCGAAAGACAAAACGAAATCACAGTAGGTGATTTTCTACTGCAGTATGCTGGGATATTCTCCTGATATCCTCGTATTAATAGCCGACTCTACGGGGATGCTGCATGCCTCTAGCCAACACCAACAACAACCAGTCAGGGGTGTCTGCCAATGAACTGCAATAAATCTCAATAAAGTTCGCGCGACACACAGAAAAGAGGGGGAGAGGAGAGTGGAGCAACAATCCAATGCGCAGCACGCAGCAAAACAAACAACTGTTGAAGGATAAATACGGAAGGAAGAAACCCTCGCCCAAGTGTGCAAAGAATATTTTTAAATTTGATTATTAAACAAGGACAGCAACGTTCTCAACGATTATATGATTTGTATACGGTGTCAAATGTGCTTTTTTTTCTTCTTCTGCAATATGAAACTTTTAGCCAGGGGTAGACCTCTTTTCAGTGGGGGTTGATGGTGTGCACAAACTTTGTTTATGTTATTAACAAGTTTTTTAGTAGAGCAAGGAAGGGGTAGACACACGGGGCACACACAAAGATTCTTTTGCAACCCTTGCGAACGAAGCGTGCAATTCAATTTTCATTGTTTATCAATTTTCTGCTCATTTTGGGCGCCTCAAAGCGCCGCTTTGTAATTAAATTTGGAGAGCTGCCAGCAACGCATAAATCAAGGCACAATGATGAGAGCCAAGTACCGACTATGTGAATGATAATGAATATGACGATGACAACGATGATGATGACAGCGATTATGATGATGATTATGATTGCATGTCGAGCACATGGAATGCGAGCCAAAATTGTTGGCAACAGTTGCCTTCGTTGTCTTCGGCTTCTGGAAGTGCGTGTTTGGGCTCTTGTCTTGGGCCCAGACTGGCGCGGACAAAGTTTTCTGGCCAGCAAAACTTCTTCCGGGCACAAGTGGCCGAAAAAGTGCATAGCGACGAAACGACGCACAGAAAAAAGAAAGCAAATCAAGTGTTCATATTTTTGTCTATCTCGTTGCAACACAGACACATAAATCTCGCACACACAATAAGCATGAAAATATACATATATATATTCTAGACTTGTCTGATCTGAATTTATGTGAAACTGATTATCGTATTTTACGTTGTTGCCAAAAAAAAGTAGAGGGCAGATTGGTGGGTTGAAGCAGAAGAAAGCCGAAACTTTTGTACACTTTAAAAGAAGACCGCAAAGAATGTGGTTTTGGTAAGATTATATTCGACTCTAAGGGTTGGAAATGAAAAAAATAAGTAATTGAAATGAATCCTTAAGATAACAATTGAGTAAGATGTTTGACAAGATCTTGAAAATTAAAGAATTTTATGATTCTTCAATAAAGCTTGTAAGAATTTATCTCTCAATCGAATGTTCTGAAAAGTGTTCAGTGGTTTAAGTTTAGATTTTGCTGAAAATATATAATTAAAAATATCGTTTGTTGAACCTTTAATGTAGTTCTAATATGGATATTGCAGGATATTCAAGGGAGGTCGAGGCGTTGCAAACGACAATGAGAAATAAATGTGCGACGCGTGGCAGACCAGTTTGTGAATCTGTTTGCCATTCATATACGAGATACGTATGCATAAGCGAATTAGATGCCAACTGTTAAGCATCTGTGGCACAGATAATACATAAATGTAGAGTGTAGTTATCACCCGCCCCCCTCTTACAATACACACAATATCGTAGTTGCTGCCACGTGACATGATGCTTAAGACAACAACTGCAAACGGAAGCCGCAGCAGCTTGCAACAACAGTTGGCAGCAGTGGCAGATTTTAGCAGCAAACACTTACTTATTTTAAATCTCATTCAAAGGTCAACTAAAGTGTGGCAGCTGGTCGGTCGTCTCGCTCTGTTGTTGTTCTGAGGAGTTGAGGAGAGGCTCGGGGCAAGAGTGTGCTTAACAAGCTCGAGGGTCGGTTCGTACAATCAGCACTTCATTAGACGCGTGGCGAGCCGCGTAATAAAAAGCACCAAGAGCGCTCGCCGAGGCAGACAAATAACAACAACAGAACAGAACAGAACAGAACAGGGAACATAACAGAACAAGAAACTAAAGTAAGTTGAGAGCTCGTAACCCTCTCCTTCTCTGGCTTGGTTCAAGCTGTGCGCTGAAGTGTGGCACACACACTGTGAGAAAGACGGGGGTCTCTGGCAAATTTGAAATTGATATTCGCATGGCGTGAAATCAGTTTCAGTTTCAGTTTTTCTTCATTCCGTTTGCGACCATTTGTTCTTCCTGGGCCTTTAACTATTTTTATGGTGCGTCTTTGTTGCGTTTGTTTTTTTTTTTTTTTTTTTGCCGTGGGACCTTGGACACGGCAAATGGACGCCCCTTTATTTTTCGATGACGATTACAATTGCAGGGGAGACCTGTATATGTATATGTGTATGTGTGTGTGTGTGTGTGTGTGTGGGGGCACTTGATTTATTGAGTTGCATAAACAGAAATGGCAAACGCAATCATGTCGCAACGCGGCATAAACTGAACGCCTTTTCTACTCTAACTCTTAGGTTTCAGCTTTCAACTCGATTGCTTCACAAGTCGTTAGACGTCATCGAGAAGGGGGGTTGCTGTGTGCGAGACCTGCACTTCATGGTCCTGTGGCAACAGCGGACACCTTGCAACAACAACAACCAACCAACTTTCCGACAGGAGCCACAAATTTTTGGGTTGCGGCCACTCCAGTCTCTTCCAAGTACTCCCTTTTTTCCTGGGCCAAAGTATAAATCACAAATAGATTTTCCCTTCGTTTTGCGTTTGGCGCCAGTGGCTGGTGTAGGGGTGGGTGGAGGGGTTTTCTGGGGTTTTTGGTGGCACTTTGTGCTGCTTTGTGTTGCGCTTCAATGAGGTCGAAATGGCTCAAAAATAATGTGAAAAGTTCCCTTTAACCATTTTTTCACTACTTGCAGCAGCCGAAGCACAAAAACAATGCAAAGACACACACACAAAGAAGAAGGAAAGAAGTAAGAACGAAAGAAAGACACTCAAATGTATGGTGGGAGGGGGGGTGAGGAAGGGAAGGCTGGTTTGGGCCAAAAGGATTCGCTAGAAATTTACTCCTTTTGCATTTGGCTCGTTGAAGTTATATGACTTTGGGGAATTGCAGACATGCCGCTTCTCCGCTACTTGCAACATTCTGTTTGCCACTTTAGGTTTCGCCTTTGCTTTACAGTTGCTTCTTTGACTTTTGCAAACTTTGTTTGCTGCTGCTTAGGAGTTATGTCTCTGTGCCTTTAAGATATTGATAGTGAAAACTTGAAGAACTTCCTGGTGGTTAATGTTGCGTCCCAACTTCAGAGTTGTCACACCATATAAGTGAGTTAGTGTATATATTTAAACAAGCCAGTTAAATGTTGGCCAAACAAAACGCACCGAGTCAATTAATACAATTAGCTTCAAGCTCCAACGCCAAACGAGATAAACACAGCAGAGTGAGAGAAAAGCTGTGCTAGAGAAAACCAGGTCGCGACAATTATGCTGTAAACGGCAGACAGAAACGACGATTTGTGCCAAGAATGGCGCAGATTTTTCGGGCCAACAACGCAGCGACATAAACGGCTGCAGTTAAGACAAACTGCCTGGCAGCGAAGATAACTCACAAGCAAAAGAAAAAGAGGGAACGAGAAAAAGAGGCTAGCGACAAAAGCTAAAAAGCTGTAACAAAGAGGACATCAAGTCGGGCTGTGTTATGTCCTTGTGCCAGCTACAGCAGCAGCTCAATTAAGACGCTTTAATTGGCCTAATTAATTTACGCTCAAGCGCACTTGACGTCTAAACGTGTTTTTTTTTCTCCCGTGCGTCGCCTTTTGAGAAGGGTTGTTTCCCTGCCTCAAATATAAGCCACAGATTTGGCACACGCAAAAGGCAGTAATTAAGAAGCCTCAACCCCCTCAACACCCCTGCTGCCTACTGTCGTCAACTCAGTATCGAAAAGGTAACAGTCGTCAGCAATCAGTCGGAGTTTTTTTTTTTATTTCAACCATTTTAAATATCAAGTTATGCGTTTAATGAGCGGCACGTGATGTAACCCCAAACCGCCTGAAAAACCTAAATTGCGACTCATTTGTAACGAACTGTGCTTAAGGAATTTTTAAGGTTTTAATTTCAAACAGTATTCTTTGATTTAATGCGATTAAAAATCAGGTAGAGCTGCTCGACATATAGCAACAATCAATCAATGTTTTCTGTTTCTTTGTTCTACAGATTATTTACATCCTTATTGTTTCGATTTTTATATACTCTTATGCAATATTACAAAGTACTTTGCTAAGGAAGAGGAAATTTTTTTGTTTGTGGTTTATTCATTGTGATTTTTCTTTGTGAATGTTTTTTTTTTAAATTGATATGTTAGAAAAATGGTTTTTAATACATTTATGTGGAAAAAAAACCAAGCTCAGAATATGTTGCAAGAAATTCTTAAGGAAAATGCAAACAACAATTTATTAAACGGAATTATGTAAAGCGCATTATCTATGGCTTTTTAAAAGTCCATACATTTGTCTTAGCAGCATATGCTGTTGACCAACACTGGCAGAGAAGTAAAAGTGATGCCAGATGCTTGGCACAAACATAAATACATAAATTCAGGCACGAGTTTCCGCATGGGCGTCTTTAGTATGACCATAAATGAATGATGTTTATTTCTGGTGTTGTTGTCGAAGTAAGTGCAGAGGGGTTGGAAGTCATCATGAATATGCAACAGCCAAAGATAAAGCGCAGTGCTCTTCGACTTGAGCAACGACTTTGCTGGGCGAGAGTGAAGAGAGAGAGGAGAGGGAGGGGAGAGTTGGCAGACAGGAAGGCAGGAAGTAAGGAAGTAAATCCAAACGCGCCATCACAATAAAAATTCATTACGCAAAGCGTAAGAGAAAACCAAAATGCCGGAAGAGAAACCGCTATAAATTTTCGACAAAAGAACGAAAAAAAAAGCAACAAGAACAACAAGCGTCAGTTACATGAAGAAATATAGCAACTGCGAACTGCTGTCCACCTACTTAAAATTAATTTCAAGACGCAGGGCCAGCCAAAAGCAGCCAAAAGCAGCCAAAAACCAGCAAACAGCAGACGCCGACAAGCTCGCATCTCCCGCGGCGTTTCAGCGTCGATGTAATGAGAGGGGGTTGGGTAGGGTAACGACACAGCTAAGGGTTGACTGCTGGGTGTGGTCTCTACAAAAGGGTCGCCCATGACTGACTTTCGGTGCGTATGTCAAAATATTGAAATATTGAAAGCAAACAGCAAGAGCAATAATGAGTTGGGTCAACCCCACAGGCAGTCTGAGAGAGAGAGAGAGTTCCTAATGAATGTGCGATGTACACGACATCATGGTCATAAAGACCACCCCCCCTACTTACTAAAAACTCAAATTAGTACAACTTACAAAAGGAATGGAGCGTTGACAATGGGAAGGATTTTAAGCTCTAGCTCTAGATCAATAAATGGAAAAAAAACCTACATATGTATTGTCATGGGAACGAACCTAGCCATTAATGAGCTCTCTCTCTCTCAACTCATTTGACAACGGCACCTACACACAAATACACATATACATATATTCATACGTGTGTTTTAGCTGCTTTCTCGAACATAATAATGCCTCGTTTTGCCAATGCCCCGAGGCGCTCATAAAGCCATTAAGCCCTCAACCCTTTTTTTTTTTAGTAGTACAGAGAACGATTTCTTGCGAAGCTCCCTCGAATTATGGCTGGCATCCGTTTTGCTACGACCGTCATAAATTATTAGAGGGGGTTGGCTAGAGCAACATAGAGTCTAGACACGATGCTGGAAGTCCCTGCTCGGGGGGATCAAGCGAATGTTGGATGATGATCTTTTGCTCGTGCTCGCTAAGCTGTGAAATCGCAAAGCAATATTGCTAGGCTGTAATTGCCGTTATCTAAAGGGAATACGAGTGTTGTGCACTGTGAGAAAAAAAGGGGTAATGATTGGCTTAAGAAACTTATTATAAAAGCTTAACATTTATTTAACACTCAGAAAAGACACATTTCTGATATTGTTTGAGTTTTTAATATTTAAATTATTTCTCTTAGTGTACAAGTACTCTGTGTTTATTCTTGACGATTACTGAAAATGTGTGCATACATCGAGTGTGCGAATTGAATTTCATTTGATGATTGGCGTTCGTTCGTTGGCTTGCTTCTTTTTCACTTAACCTAAAAGGGGTAAAAAACATGCTGATAAAACTGAAACAAGAAGTAGCAGAAAAATATCGAATCGAACCCATTACCTCCCAAATGGGTTGTGTGTGCGAATGTGTTTCCCCTTAAAAATAAATCAAATGCCGGCGCGACATGGCAAACAAGTGAAACAAGCGAGGAAACAAAACGAGGAAGCCACATAAACTAATCTCGGGAACGAGTTGGAAAACCAACATACACTCGGGGATATGTTTGTATCGAATGAGAGACTCCTCCAGCTCATGTATCGAGGCAATTCAATTATATTTTTGCAATAATTTCCAATACACTTAAGTGCAGATACACCATTGGGTGTGCAGCACTCTCCCTCCCCCTGTACACCTGTGCGCACAACTTTGGCGGCAGTTTAGAAAACAAATAACAGTCAATACACACACACACACAACTCTGACTAGAAAATTTGCTTATGTGTTGCATATTTTCTTGATTTTTATTGGCCAGCAGTCGCTTGTGTGTGTGTGTGTGAGTTGTTTGTGTGTGTGTATGTTAATGGAAATTGAACCAGCGATTGCCTTTTTCTGTTTCTGGTTTGAGTTTGTGAACTTTTGCACAAGTTAGTGAATTATGAAAGTGATTGCAAAATTAACTTAAATTGTTTTGGGGTTTCACTCAGAAGTGGATTAAAATTGCTTAGTCCGATTACTCGCTCCCTTCCCCTCGCTTTGCCGTAAATTTCAAAGCAATTGTGCTTACAAATCACTCGAAAATTGCCATCGATGCTGATAAAATGTCGCGCATGTCGAGCATTAAGTGCAACTCCTTCACAGACTGAACAGAACAGAACAGAGCGTGGAAATCAGTTAAGAATAACGACATCGACAACGACACAAGGATAAGGATGTCCTTGCTGTGTTGTTGGGATGCAGCTAACTCAAACTGACATTGACATTCGATATTATCGCTAACAAACGATCGCCAATTGAAAAAGAGTTTATAAAAAAATCACATGAAATTTTTTTGGGGGCTGGGTGGATTGCAAAATTTTCATTTGTGAGCGTGCGCAAGGGCTTATCTAACGGCACTTTGTCACAGCTTATCAACATCTATCGCTAGACGTCGAAGACAGGGGCAGGGGAAGGTGTAAGGGTAGGGGGTGGGAGTGTCATCGTCTGTGGGTTGAGTTTGGGGTGGAGTTACTTTTTAAAGGGGCTGCAGCGGAAGCAGCGAACTGTGCAAAAGATAAGTTGTCTGCTTTAAACGAATATATACAGAGAGAGAAAAAGAGAGATATCTTATATAAATAAATTATATTTTTATATTCAAAATATTAATCAAATTTCCATTTTCCCCTTGTCCATTTGAGTATAACAAAGATAATGATTGGACAATATGCATATGTCATTCACTCACAAAAGTTGTATTGAGGGATTTTAGTAGACACAAAAATGTATGTGTGTGTACAATAAATAATTAATATTTAATAACAATAACACAAGCTTGCTAAAACATTTGCTCACTCCCGCTTGCGCATTATATAAACAGTAGCGGTGTTCAACAGCTCCGTTTCATCGTTTCATGTTTCATGCTTGAAACGCTTAGCTCGTGAACGGCATTTTGTGATTCAATGCGTTTCATATTTTCGGTGATTGCGCTACTGCTGCCTGGATTAAGAAAAAATGCCAGTCTTGCGCTTCTAAATAGTTGTTGATTCTACAGTTATAAATGTGATAATTATTAGTTTATTTTATCAAACAAAACCAGTTTAAATAACTTTTGTTTGCGGCGGCCATTAATCAGATGTTTTCATACTTTTTTGCACAACTATACACCAAATATACTGAAAAATACTGAGCATCATGCATCAATTGCAAATATCGATTAAATATCGTGCTCTTCTTATATTCGCTTTCATGAAACATGAAACAATTTTTGTATACATAGGATGGGGTGTTTCATGGTTTCAAGAAACTTTTCTAAGTAAGTTGTTGTTGCCGGACGCTTGAAACATGTAACATGAAACGATGAAACGAACTGTTGAACACCCTCATTATTAAATTTTTGAGAATCGCGGAGTAGGTGGTCTCTAAATATTCGTTTTAAAGTGTGTAAAGCTTACGTATTGGTTTAGGTGAAAACTAACAAAAATCTTAATTTAATTTTATGCTTTACTCTGCGATTCTCCAAAACTCAAGTAAGTCTTCCTGATTTCGGGAATTCCTACGCTTCAGTTAGTACAAAATTATTTCTCCTTGTGTATCAAGGCAACTGTCAGTGATTAAAGCAATTTACGGATTGAATGTGAGCTCTTTCTGAAGTGCGCTTTAGCGGGCAATGCACATACACACACACCCACGAACACACACACACGCAAGCTTCAATAACTTTAAACTGCTGAGCTGTGCTGCAATTGTTCAAGTTAAATCATCAACAACAACACCGCCAGCAATATCAACAACACTTGCAGCCCTGTTGCGGGTGGTGACAAACGGACATCGACTATATATATATAGATATATATATATATATACAACATATACAGGGTTGCATAGTGAAATCTTATGAAATGCAGCCATTTGGAAAATCCAGCCAATACTTTTATTGTTATTGCTTCATGTTACAGAGAGACAACAATGAAACTATGGCACGAAAGGGGGTAGTTCAACAACAAGGGCGTGGGGTAGAGAGGTGCCCTTGTCACTAGCTTAACTGGCAACACACACACACACACACACATAGATGCACATATGCTGCCACTTTGAAGCATTTTTGTCAGCCTTTCGACCAATTTGCAGTTTCGATTTTGCACGCTCTTAAAATTTATATCGCTGACAACCTACAATTTCCGACACTCCTCCCTCCCTCCACACTCTAAAGTGTATGTGTGTGTGTGTGTTTTAAACTCTTAACTTTGGAGTGCCGTAAATCGTTCCCGCTGACTTTTATCTTATTAACTGCGCTTAAGCAACTCGAGCAACAACAACAAAAACACATTGAACACATAATAACAGAGCAATATAAGTCAATCAGCATTTATTTCAATTAGCACTAACTGAAAAATATATAAACACCAACATAGATTCCACACCAACTGGAGGAGACAGTACAGTGAGGCGTTAAAATGTTGACTCTCAACACATGTAAGAGTGTGTGTTTGTGTGTGCGTGTCTGTGCAAACAGGGTCATTTTGCTCACGTTGCACTCGAGATTCAAGCGTGAAGCGATTGCATCTGCAAATTTGTCTGAATCAACACAGTAACTCACACACACAAACACAGATCGTTGCGTTTTCACACCCAATCTAGAGTGTGTTGATACTAGATAATGATATTAAATATATATAGACGACTTGTCAACTAAACTATTAAACTTCAATGAAACTCAACTGAACAAAAATATTTTAAGGTCTTTAAAATGTACTAAGTAAAATATTTGTTTCTTGGATATAACTTAATAAACACTTAATGAACTAATCAAGATAAATATTTCTTTCAAGGAGCTGTGTGAAATATTTAAAAAAAAAAAAACCAAAGTCATTCAAATTCATGAAATTATTTATTTTCAGTAACGTTTTCTTATAAAATACCCATGAGCATAGAAAAATGTTTCCAATATTCTTTTATAAGACATACAGCATTAAAAAAAATCCTTTTTTGCCTACAAATTTTTCACATTTGTGTGGCTAAAAAAGTTTTCTTCCTTAGACTTCTTTCTTTAGTTGACTTCCTTAAATATGTACATACATATTAGCGTTGAAGGTAAACCAACAATTTTAAGACAAGTATTACAAATGTCTAAACAAACTGAAAACTTGTCTAGAATCTTGGCAAAAAATACAAGTGTGGTTGATTAATATTATTTTTTGTGACATATGCGATGATTAAAATGCAAATTGTATGCAAATAGGCATTTAAAATTTCAAATTGCGCTCACTCACTGATTGAGCGACAATTGAGGGCTGTTTTCGTGGGCGGAGGCTAATCAAACAGTGGGAAACCAGTTGACAAGCTGACAGAATGCCTTTTCCTCCTACCAAAGAGAGTGCTCAGTGTAAAAATGCGTAATTAATAGACAAACAACAACAAGGCACACATGCAGAGAGAGTGTTTAGGAAGGTCGTCAAAGGGACGACAGATTGGAATGCCTGCGAGCAATAATGTAATACAACTCCAAAGCAACAAACAAACAATTCAGGCAGACTTTTCATTCAAATTGAAACGAAATAAATTTTGTTGCGAAATCAAAACGAATAAGCACACACCACACACAAATACTACCACACGTCAATATAAAATCCCCTTAAGCCTCTTTAGTGTTTAATACGCTGACAGCAAAGTTCACCAAACAGTCAACCTGATTTAGGCAGAGAGCGAAAGTGAGTGAAAGAGAGAGCATGAAATAAGTGATGACAGCAGCAATAAAGACTTACACACATATTAAAGGTATAAACGAAACGGGAAGAGTATCGTTATGAGTTTTTAAGTCTTTTGACTTTTGAGTTAGGAAATTAAGAAACATTTTAAAAAGTCTTAGACTTATACTTGTAAGATTAATGTTTTTAAGAGATTAAAAAGAGAATTTTGTGATGCTTGAAAAAATAACAATTGTATTTTTATCTGTTTGTTGTTTATTTAAAAAGTAATTCTTCTGTGAATACTTTTTTAAGCTTTTGATTGTTTTTGTTCTTCTATTTAAATATTGCTTTATTGCTTTTATCCTAAAAATCTCACAATAAACCCCAGATGCACTCAATCATGCTTCGCATCTACATAAACTGAAGTTGCAAATGTACGCAATAACCGCACTTAAATTTTTAAGTGTGTTTTCATCATTATCAACATGAAATCCAATTTTGCTGACGCTGTGTCACACACAACACACAGCAGCCAGATGGCAGCAAAATGTCATAAAATCTGTGCGCGAAGCCATGTGATTATCGTGATTATTATTGGGCATTAGCATGACAAATATCCCAGGGGCATTTTAGATTGTCAACAAAAATTACAATAAAGTGAAAGTGTCGATGGGGTTCTGTTGATAAAATGACTAATCTATTGCATCGTTGAAAAGTGGCAAGAGAGACGAGACAGATACTCAATTGATGTTGTTTGCAAGAAAGCTAATGATACATTGGCAACTGTTGTAATTTTGGTTGCAACAACAACAGGAATAACGTGGCTAACAAGTATTATTAGACCATTAGTCTACACACACACATAAATGTGACAAAGATAGAACCATGCTCATTAGCCCATAATGTGTTTCATCTCTGTCTCTTTATATCTCTTACCTTTTTTTCGGATGTAAACAAGTGCGGCGATTGCAAACACAAATAACTGACCGCAGAGAGATCAACATGAAAATGCAATTAACACGTTAATGTCAAGTTGAAATGACCGCCGAATGCCGCGGGCCACACACAGTTCGTGGCCACATTAATTTTTCGCGTTTGCAGCCGCGCTTGACACCAATTTTTGTTGCCTAACATTCGGCGCCAATCACACAAACACTCACACACACAGAGAGAAACGGATATGTGTAATAGAATTAAGTGAAATGTCAACAAAATCAAATTAAAATAATTTGTATCAATAAATAATTATAAAAGATAAACACAAATAGCATTTGAACAGCTAAAAATTATTTTTCGTTCGATGGAATATTTTTTTATGTGATAAAATTTGTAAAAATGTTGTTCAGGAAAGTTACAAAGCAATCAATATAAAATTATTTTTCTGTATCACAATGCTAAAAAAATTTTTTTTAATGTTCTATTATTATTTTTGAAAGTTGAAATACTATAAAAAAAATGTTTTTAAATGATGTCAAATATTTTTTCAAATTAAATTCTTTAATATTTATTTTTTACTGGTAAAGCAACCCATTTAGCTATTTTCCCCTTCTTTTCCTTGGTCCATTCCATGTTTAACAGCAAGACAGACATTTTTATTCTATATATGTATGTTTTTATTTGTTGTGTGTGCAGACAAGTGCAAACATATGCTTACAGCGTTATTTAATTAACAAGTCGTTAATGACAACGAGGCGACCAGAACGACTTTCGGACCATTTTATTCACTAATTGCATTACAACCTGTAGAGCAAAAATTGCAAAAAATATAGAAAAACAGGGAAAATAATAACAACTATTTCTACGATTTCGCAGCGCGAAGCATCTCTAATTATAACCACAGTTGTTGGGTTGCATGCAAAATTGGTTTGCTTTGTTTTCCACGCTGCTCGGTAACTGCCACAGAGTGTGGCTGAGTGGGTGGAAAGGTGTTGCATGGGAGGTAAAGGCAAATGCATAACAGAATTATGCCGTTACATAGCATAGATGCGGTTTATAGCGCATAACTCTGCCTCCCCTTGCCCTCTCGCTAACATTGCGTTGATGGGGTGTTGTTTTTGTTGCTGGCTGCTGTGATTTTCTAATTAGGCAAAGTTCGCAGACCATTTGGTGTTGCCACCAAATGCGCGTTGCAGCAATTTACGCATGGCACGAGAGCGTGTGGCAGCAACTACCCCTCTACCCTTCCCCCGTAGCACCTGCTTTCGTAGTACGTAGAAAATGAACATTGTTTTTGTTGTGTCCATCGTTATGACGAATGGTGACGACAAGTGTCTTTATGGCTAAGAGACTAGGTTTTCCCCATGCACATTTGTGCAAAATTGTGTTTGCCAAAAAAATGATTACATAGCCTATCTATGAAAAGCTTATTTTCATCTACACTTTCTCCCTCGTTTTTTTTTAACCACAAACTACGCATAATAAATTCAAGGAGCTCAGTGAGGTGTTTTTTGTTTTTTTCCTTCAGGTCTCCCTGCAAAAATTGCAATACAAAATAAAGCAGCGAAAGAAAAGATAACAGACCCAAGCAAAGATAGACTTCGGCTGTGTATAAGTACATATTTTTGTATGCTCTTGCAGAGGATGTTTCGACTACTCTGTGAAGATTGTAACTTATTGAGAAAGGCAATGTTTGTGGTGGATTTGTTTTAAACTAGAATTTTAGCTCTTAAATGATGTTTGAAATCGAGCAAGGTAATTAGTTAATATTCTGTTGTAGTTTATGTTTGGTGAAGGATAAATAAGCAAGCAACGAACTTGAAGTGGTTACAAACAGCTTAATATTTGATAGTTGCAAACATGCTGAAATCTATAATTTCTTTTTATATGATATAATTTTCCTCTTTTTAACACTCAATAACTTTTATTCCACAAGAGTATTCATTGTTCGATACACTAAAAGATAACTCTTATCTCGTGTTGTATTTATATATAAGTAAGTGCAAAGGTTCAGGCCACAACATGTAAAGAAGTATGTGTGCTCTCGTGTGTGTGTGCGTATGTATGTATTTGAGTCCTTCTCACGCACAAAAGCTGCAGAAAGCTGAGCCGCGGTAATCTCAGGCGATTGGTGAACGAACGAAAAAAAAGAAATGGAAGGAGAGGAGAAAAAATAAAGAACAACAAAAATTGCGTTGAGTTGTAAATGCCACGCAGGGATTTACGTTTTCATTACGTTTGTTAAAAAGAAAGAAGAAGGCCACCTGCCTATATATGTATGTATGTAGCATGTCCTGCTTGCTACGAGTTAAATTGCTGTGCACATTTGGCCTGGGCGCTTTTCGTGTGTAATTTATGCGCTTATTGTCTTCTTCACCTCCTGTCGCGTAGGATACAGTTTTCGGGTCGGGCAGAAGAACCTTAAACGCAGTATGCGGGCAGAAAGTTGAAGTCCCCTCTTCGCCATTTTTCATAAAATGTCTGCCCAGGTCGCTTTCGCTCTCTCGCTCTCGCTTTGATCCTTTGTGACACTTTAACGGCTGCCTCCAGGAGGAGCCTTCAACGCAGCTGCAGCATCGGCTACCGGCTACACCCGTTCAAAAAAGATTGAGCGCCCACGCAGAAATTAAATTTAATCGCTGTGGAACTTTGGCCAACCTCCCTTCACCCAACCTTCACCCACCCCTGACAACATAAGCACATGATGGAGGATGGAGGTTGGAGGAGTAGAGCCCACTTTCTCGAGAGGGTAATAAAAAAAAAGTCCCAAGTTTTTGCTGTTGCTGCTTGTTAATGTGCCACTTGTGCTGTGCTGTGTTGTACCGTTAGCTGCTAGCTGTTGGCTCTCTCCTTACTTGGCTAAGTGGCAACTTCATCATCGCGGACAGCGCGTTTTGAGTTTCAATCTCGAGCTGCCATAATTGTATTCAACAAGCTGTTGTCGCTTCAGACTCATTCACCTCACCTCCGACGTCTCCTTCACCTGGCTAGTGTATCCATGCATATAATTTTTGTATATTTCTCATTTTAACCTCTGCGTACATACATATAGAATATATAAGTTACTTCCCCACACTTGTTCCTTACGCGGTTTTTTATGTAGATTACGAAATTTATTAGCCGAGTTTCTTCATTTTGTGCTTGTCTCCCTTTTTCTACGTGTTCAAGATATTGCTTCAATGTTCTTGAGTTTTTAATTTGCTTACCTGTGATTTACAGCGCATGCCTCTAAAACACGGCATAATCTTTATTATTTTTATTTTTCCGGGCTCACATATCTCAAATTGTATTTTATGGGTACTAAATGAAAGTCAAATGGAGTTAATATCTGGGATAAATGCTCGAGATGAGAGTGGTCGGCTAGAAGAATACCCTTAACTTAAGACTGGTATCTCAAATATTTATCTAATTATTATGTTTGTTGCTGTGTGATACAATAAAATAACAAAAATAATTCCACTGACCCTTTGTCCGATAAAGTATCCAATAAATAATTTAAAAGAAAAAACCATTACTTATAAATACACTCACACCTGAGCATTAAGTAAACAAGTGACCCAAAAATCATCAAGGCTTACTTAAATTCTTGAGAATCGCGGAGTAGAGCGGTGCTTAAATAGTCGTTAATTTTAAAGTGTGTATAGCGGATTGGTTTATTTCAAAACTAACGTAAAATTAACAACTATTCAGTCACCGCTCTACTCCGCGATTCTCAAAGATCTAAGTAAGTCTTCCTAATTTCGTTAGTTTATGTATTAGTAAAGGAAAATCTTTATTTGTTAAATTAACGACTGTTAGGACCTGCTCTACTCCGCGATTCTCTTAAATTCAAGTAAGCCTCGCTGCTTCTGGTTAAATTTAGTTACGTGTTTACATAATAACATACAAGTAAATGTTTTAGCATGCGTGTGTTATTGTTATTAAATATAATATATTCACTCAATACAAAAATTCTTATGATTGAATGACAAATAAATATTTGTCCAACCTTTCTCTTTGATATACTTATATGAACAAGGGATAAGTGGAAATAGAAATATTATTTTCAATATAAAAATATCTTGCACTTTAATGCACTTCGATGAAAACAAATTCGTAATTAATGCTTACTTGTACTATGTTTTTTTCTGAGTGTACTCTACTAACCCATTTAGGAGTACACTTTATTAAAATAACTTATCGAAAATCAATGTTTCAATTGATCGATTCGATTATTGATATATACATTTGAAATTTTCATTACAAACAGGCCGAAAATCGAACATGGATTCCTTCTACCTTTTACATACGCTACATTTTACGCTTCATACATATTTCAAAGCACAACAAGACATTCCTCAAGTCTCACTATTCAATTATTAGCCCACTAACAATATAATTAATGTGCTTATTGACTAGTTTGTATGTAGATTTGGGTCGCAGTTACAACACGCAAACCTGTTTATTAATTTGGCTGGAAATGCAATAATTACATGGTTACATGAGCCCCGTTTCCGAAGCATAACTCATTTGTTCATTGTCCCATTGCTTCTGCTCCTGTTGCAAGCAACATGTGGCTGTATGATGCCGTGTCTCAGGTCTTGCCAAAACCAACATCCAATCGACGGCATGTTATGTTAACTAAACTCACATACATACATATATATATATATTCTACATGTGTTGTAAGTTTGGCTTGTTCAACAGTTGATGAGATGTTAAGATTATGTTAATGAGTTCATTAAATCACAAGGAAGCAGCAAACACAGCAGACAGTATTGGATATCAGGTTAATTTTAGGGCAGACAACTAAGCGTCCAACTGGTTTAGGCCTAAAACTAATTTGGCATTGACAGCAGCTAACAATTTTCTTAACGAGCATATTCAATGAAGAGGGTTTTGCGGCTGAGTTTTTCTAGATATGTTAAGCAGTTGACTAATTATAAACGACATTAGATGTCAATTATAACATTTATTTTCGACTAAAAATAATAGCTAATGCCAATTACCTTTAGTTAACTTTGCAGACATATGTGTAAATATTTTAATAGTTTACGATTTTTAGCTTCTATTCAAAGTTGTGGTATTTATAAAAATATTTTTCTATGGCACAAGTTAAATGTGTAACGGAATAATCACAAAACCAGTTTGACTTTGAAAACTAAGCTCTTAAAATATTGCCAAAGCGCTACAGTTATAAGTTTTAATTAAAAATTGTCATCAAAAACTTTTGCCTTTCAAGCTTAAAGCCTTTTCAGTTTAACAAAAAGTGCAAGAAAGTTTCAGGTAGTTTGTTGTATAAATTTTGCTATTTTAAGTCTATTTAAATTGAACAAATTATTTTTTTTAGTTCCGACAGCCAATTCATCCAGGAGAATACTAAAATAATGTAATAAAAAAAATTAAACTTAAGAATAAACCACTTTTAAAGTAATATCAAGAGCTTTCCACACTTATATTCGCCACTCAAAAACCACTATATATAATCCGCTATTCTAGCAACGTTGTGTTTGTGCTAACATTTTAGTTGGCTGCAAATAATTTTAAACTTGATCGATTTGTGATTTATCGAGTGTTTCGATTTGATGGCATGGAAAGGTGTGTGCGTTTTACACACACACGCAAGCACTAGACAAAAGCCAGATGAGCACATCGCACACACACACACAAACACACACATATCCACACATACATACAGTTGCACCCGCACAGGATAATGATATGCAAATAGCATGCGCTTTTCAGTGGCATGCGAAAATCTGTGTATACGTATGTGTGCGTTCGTTTGTGTGTGTGTGTGTGTGGACGACTGCCTTCTCTCTGTCTCTGTTTGTAGCCAGTCACCAAAATCCCCAGAAAACACCATTTCAATCTCAGCTGAGTCGTGCTGAGCTGCCGCAGTCAGACAGTGAAACCAGATGCACAGACAGACACGGTGAGTGAGGGAGGGAAACGTGCGGGAAGCGTAACAGACGACAGTCACATAAATAAGTATGTGCACACTCGCATTACCTGAATTCCCACTGCTGCACGACTTCTCGATGCTGCTGCGATGTTCGATGTTCGTTGTAAAACTACAGATAATCAAAGTCATTAATGTGTGTGTATGTGGGAGTTGTGATTTCATCATGCCACATGCCACACACCCAGTTTTTAGCACCTCACAACGATTGAATTAAAAGCCACTTCGTGTGCGAGTGCAAGATAGTTAATGGAAGCTAATCAAATGCAATTTGTATCACTAGCTGACCCCGAAAATAAGAAAATGTTGCTGCTTATCATATTTAAGAAATTTTTTTTTCATTTATTTTATTTTTTTTTTGTTGAGGTCAATTTTAAATTATACACTTCCGCTTCCGTGCTCCGCTTTACGCTCGATTGACGCTGACTGCCAATGGCCAACTTACCTGAATATCATTGCCACCGCTCCGCTTCCGTCCCGTTAAGTTGTTTTGCTTGCTTGCTCTGTGTGTAAATATTGAAATCGATTCAGGTTTTCATAAGCCGTCTTCTTCTTCGTCGTTCAGACCAAGGCCAGCTGACTGCAGCCCGTTTCTCTGTTCTGTTCACTGTTCTGGCCAAGTCTTGCGGTTTCTTCTTCTGCCCTGCTTGTTATGCTTCATGTTTGTGCCAAGTTGTTGTCGTCGTCGTCGTCGTCATCGTCGTCTGCTTCTGTTGGCTGCCTTTGCCTGTTTATGCAAGTGGATTACGGTGTTTGGTTCTGATTATAAATCATCTTTATAATCCGTAAATCGTGTTTGGTTAACATAATGGAATAAATTTATTTTATTTATTGCAGCTGTGAGTTTTAATAAGATTTCTCTTCACCAATCGCTTCTCGCTTAAACGGGTGGAGTAGGGGCTTGTGAGGGGGTTTCCCCCATCTTCTTTCTGACCATTTAACTTTTGTGCTGCCTACTTCCCTGCGTCGAGCATTTAAGTTCAAGTGCACTTCAAGGCGGATGGTTGGGGGAATGAAAGTTGGGGGCAGTTTGAATTGCTGCTTGCTCCTTAACCCTTACTCCCCCTCTCTTCACCTCTGTTGCTGCTCCTTGGCCCTGCTTGCAATTATTGTAAATTGCTCAGTGTCATTTACACACTTTCCACGCATTTTCGCCGATTCGTTCTGTTTGTGTTTTTTTTCTTTCGCTTTTTTCGACTCCCCTTGGGGCCATCGTCGTTTGGCTCTTGAGCGTTGTCACTTGCTTATCTCTTCTCCTCTTCTTTTTATTCTTGTTCTGGCCTCCCCTTAAGTGTGTGTGTGTGTGTGTGTGTGCCGTTGCCAACAACGTTTACCAAGCTGCCCACAAAATGGCAGCATTGTGCAGCATTGCTTCACTGCAGCTCATTAAACGCATGCACTGCAAATTGTAAATATGTATATACACTGTACATACTTACATACATATATACAATGGGGGCGTGGCATATGGCCCAAAAGGCCATCACAGTGTCTGTGTGTAAAGCTGTTCGCCATAGTTTTTAGCCAGGTGAAAGCACTTTAACAGCACAAGGCTGTGTGTTTTGTGATATATTGCACTTTAGCAGCAGTTGGCCACACTTAAAGGTGATAATGTGAAACCCTTTTGAGGGGATTACTTAATGCACAACAGGCTTCCAAGAGTTTCCATTGCATTTTATGCTCTAACCCAAAACCTTAAATGCGGTCTAGACGAGCTAAAAATGTGTGTTGAAAGTGTTTAAACCTTCAAAAAGTCTCATGCTCGCATACTTTTTTAATTGAGAAACATTCCTATATATATCCTCTCTTGAACAAGTGGCAAAGAGCACTCAACGCCAAATTGCTAACGATGATTATTTCTAACAAAAAATGCCAAAATATATGAGAGTACAAAAAATATACTATATTTTGAACGACAAGGGGATGAAGGGGTCTTCACACACTCGAACACACATACACATGCATAAGTTGCATGCTTTAGGGCAGCCAATTTATGGCTGGTTGTGTATTTCTCTAAATAGCATTTGGATTTTGAGGCGCAATTTACCAGCAAATTAAAGAGCACTTTTATACACAAACACACTGAGAGACTGAATGCACGCAACACACATGTACACACACATCGACGACAACACCACATGTAGTTAGCGGTTGTTTTTGCTCAGCCATATACCCTGTAAAAGAATGAAATAGAAGCTTAGAAACTATGAACAAATTTATTTAATGAATATTTAATTGCTTGTACTAAAAGACTTAAATTAATTTAAAAATGTAACTATGCAAAAAAGTATGGTATAAAAGTATTCCTTTTCGACTACTAACAGGGTATCTTGCATACCAAACACTATCCTCAAAGTTGGCCGTAAATATTTGTGTGTTGCCTGCCTTCAAATTGAAAAAGTTTTTTTTCGGGCTTCCCGCTAAAAAGTTAGCTTGTGTGTTTCTATGCAATTTATTGAGAGACAGAGACAGGGAGAGACTTCTCCTCCCTCTTTGACGCATATTGTGCACTGATTTATATGGTGCTTAGCTGGCTAGAATGTACTAAAAAAAAAAGGGTCGTCAATATGGCTGTGTTCTAATTTAATATTATGTGCAGCTTTGTGCGTGCCAAACTAATTAAAAAGTATTTAATATCCGCAAACATCGGCCAGAAAACCTAAACTGTTGTTACCCAACTATTGCAAATAAAACTTTGTCGTCTAACTTAATTGCCGCCTCTATGTAATACATACACAGACTTTTTACCATGTCAGCGGGTGCATCATCAACATCATCAAAAACATCGTCGCTTTTCCCCCTTTCCGCTCTCTGTCTGTTTGTTGCCAGCATTGTGCTGCCAAAAATATTCTCTGTCCCAGTGTCCCTTCTTTTTTGTTGGCTTGCTCATTAGAAAGATTGCTGTTGCATTTGTACGTGTGGCATGCCCCAGTTTTGGCGGAAACGTTTTGTTTTTTTTTTTTTTTTTGGTGTGTGAAAAGTCAAAGTTGGCCAGTTAACGGCTTTTCGCACTGCCCCCAAACAACTTTATTTAAAACACAAAATAACATATTTTCACAATCAAATGGACTTTTAGTCACGTTAATGTATTTGCCACTTGTGCAAAACAATTTAATTAGGTTAGACATTAAGTGTTAGTTATCCGTTGCTCTTAATTAAACGCTCTGGATTATTAAACTGCTTAATATTGAATTGCATTTAATGGTCAATAGCCGAAAACTTAAAACAGGCAGACTGAAAGACTTGGTAAGTTTTAATTGTAAGAAAATAGAAGGTAAACTTTTTAATTGTTTAATGTTTTTTAAACTTTTTAGTTTACTTCTCGTGCGCCACGTTGTTGATTTTTCGCATTACGTTTTATTTGTTTTCGGTTTCCACTCGGTCATTCCTCTTTCTCGCTATGTATTTCCTTATTTACTGCTCTTCAACTGAAGCTAATGTGGCGTATGATTTATTTATTTAAGGGGAATGCAGTAAATCTTACGAGGAATATAAGTACTAAATATCTTCTTTAAAAACTATATATTTTTAACAGTTTACCTAGCTTTTATTTACTATTTCAATGTCAATGTAAATACCTCGAATCGATAACAAAAAAACTTTCTTGCCAATAAGCCAAACGTGGACTGTGCAAAAAGTTTTTGTCTACGTGGCAGCGGAAGTCAGTGCTATAAAAAATCAAATACTTAAAGCGGAAATAACAACACTTCCTCCGGTTGCTGATACTCTTGTACGAAAGCATAAAAATACCTTTTATTTGACGGTTGAAAATGCTTTAAAAATCAACATTGCAGGGTATATATTTACAACGCTAAAGAAAGTGTATGTGTTATTTATACGAGCTTTGTGTCAATTGTCGTGATGTTCGGCGCAGCGGAAGTGCAAATGGCTGTGAAACCAGAGAAAATACTACAACTGGCAATCTTCGACGAAAGTTTTAGATGGCCAAAAGTGTTCTAACCTTAACGTACATGGCTTCAATCACTTGACAAGCTTACTATAAATATATATATAAGTCTTCTTGCTTTCTGCCCACTTGACAACGCATAAAAATTCTTCGCAGCGCACTTTTCTTTTCTATGTGCTTTTTTTTTCTTCTTGTGCGATAAAAAGTGCAATAAATTGAAATGCGCTACGCTTCGTCTGCTTCATCTGTTTGGCCAAAAACTTACGACATCTACGCGTTTTATTTATTTCGATCTGAATCGCTTTCCAACGTCAATGTTTTATGTGCCAATAGAATCTTCTCTCTGTGTGTACATAATTGTTAAGTCTACAATGTTCAAAGCTCACTTCAATTAAATTGTAACTAAAAAGAGTCAAACTTATCGTTGTATAAATCAGTGAACCTTTTGCAATAAAATGCAATTGTAATATATATTCATACGCATGCAAATTATGATAAAATAACAGATATAACACAGATATATATCTGCCCCTAATAACCAAGTATCTCGTTAATCCAATTAAGCTAAATTAATTGAAATGCAAATCGACTAATGAGCACGCTGCATTGATTTACACTTCACTACACTACACTACATGGTATACGAAGGTCACTTTGGTTTCAAAAGCAACTTCAAGTGCATTT
Organism: Scaptomyza hsui; assembly: GCA_018152825.1. Classification (NCBI taxonomy): domain Eukaryota; kingdom Metazoa; phylum Arthropoda; class Insecta; order Diptera; family Drosophilidae; genus Scaptomyza; species Scaptomyza hsui. The sequence continues at coordinate 1,246,167 of JAECXO010000004.1, read as the reverse complement.
TAATGGCATGTCGCTGCAAATTATACGGCTGTAGAACATGCATACGCCGTGTTGCGCCATTGATGAAACACTCCGATAAGCGGCAAGACGGTTCAGTGGGGGTTGGGGTGTGGCATGAAGAAACTTAACGATAATTCACTCAGAACTCATATGCATGTCCTTGTGAGTGTGTAAGTGTGCGGGCCAGAGAGATGTATATTATTAATTTTCATGTGGTTATGTTGTTAACAAGCTTATAGGTTTCATGATTTACGCATTAGTGGCCAAGAGCTGAGAGAGGGAGAAAGATTCGCATTAATTTAATTGATAAGCATGCAATTATGAAAGCATTGCAATTTTATCACCTCTTATAATTAATCAGTTTTCAAAAGTTCTTTGTTTTTCGAAGCTTCTTTTAATCAATTAAATTAATTTGCCTTTATGTCAAGCTTTGTCTTTTGACAACTTATTTTACTCATATTCTCACATTAGCGTCTTATATAAACAATAATTATTGAGATCAATCCTTGAGTGGTTGAAAATGTAATACAACTATGGCTTTAATTGCGAGCTGTTCAACTCGAGTTTATAATCAATAGCGACATAAATATTAACATGTCCCACATTCGTGCTCGTGCGTAAAGCATTATTATTGCAGCTTTAACCCCTGTTCACTTCCACCCCTCCCCTAACCACTCCCCCGCAGACCAAACAAGCTCACGTGCGTGGTAGAGAACTGGGTTAGTCCACGGCACATGGTCAACTTGGCATGGCTTCAACTTGGCCATGTCCAATGTCCAAAGGGCAAACTCTGACCAAACACACACGACGAGCAACTCTAGTCACCTATGTTTAATTTAAATACGTGTGGTTTGAAACACACACACACACACACACAGAAACACTTGCCAGCTGCTTACTATTATTAGATATTGTGACCATATTATTCCTTATGCATTTTGCAATTATGAACATCTCTCACTAATTTCAAATTGTACAATATGCATTGATGCGAGAGAATGAAGTTGGACTTAGGAAAATTGTCACATGGTATTGAAAATTGTATTTCACGGCAGCCACAAAATGTTTATTATCTCAAAGCCAAAATTACATTCTGCATTTAATTGTATACACATCTCGGAAAGAAATATAATGGCTTTTGTTTTAAGCCAGTGTCCTTTTACCTTTTGGCCAAGTTAGACTTTTTAAAAGTATAAGCTATTATTGTTAGCCAGCCTATAAAAATAGCTGTTGCCCATATTTTATTAATATCCTTAACCTTTTTTGTTTGTTAAAACCTGCGGCTACACAAAAAGCCTTTTTACTGACGTCCTAAATGATTTAATGAGTTTTGGCAAGAAACCGCCTTAAGGGTCAAGTTTGGTGTTATTCTTCAAAAGTTTTAAGCAAAAATCCTCATCAGCTGGCTGTCAAGGCAAAAAGTGTTGGCTAATTATCAAAAGGCAACAGCTGCACATAAAAGCAGGTAAAACATGATTTAAGCTTTTGCCGTTGTTGCTGTTGTTGTCTTTGTTTCCGCCCCGAAAATCCAGCATAGAGATTTATCAGCCAAATGTCACCACGAGTGAAAATTTATATGCACATTGTATTGTGCCGTCTGCGACAACTGATCGCTGTGAGCCAAAGGCATACTTCCTGAGCCACAACTCCAACTCCAACTCCGCTTCATCTTCATCTTCATCTTATAGCCATTTCCAGCAGTCGCAGCATCTTCATTTGCATGAGTGTCTTTTTTGAGAGGGGGTTGGAGTTGGAACGGCGAATTAGTGAAATTTACTTGAGCTTTCCCATG